>OX940791.1:1264171-2528343 GCA_954870985.1 Trifolium fragiferum | reverse complement strand
ATCTTGGTGTTAATCAAAATAGTTAAAAGACAAAGTTGTAACAATTCTACCATCAATTTACCACCAGGACCATGGAAACTACCTTTCATAGGAAACATACATCAGGTTATCAGTAGCTCATTGCCTCATCACTGCTTCAAAGATTTGGCAGAGAAATATGGACCATTAATGCACCTAAAACTAGGAGAGGTATCATATATAATAGTTAGTTCACCAGAAATGGCAAAAGAGATTATGAAAACAAATGACCTTACCTTTTGTGATAGACCAAACCTTCTTTTATCCTCAATACTTGGTTTATAATGCTACAAATATTGCCTTCTCTACATATGGAGAATATTGGAGGCAACTACGAAAGATATGTGTTATAGAGTTATTAAGTGAAAAGCGTGTCCAATCATTTAGGTACATAAGAGAGGAAGAAGTGTCGAATCTTGTTAAATCAATATCTGCAAGTGAAGGATCAATTGTTAATCTCACTCAGAAGATTTTGGCAACGACATATGGGATAACAGCGCGGATAGCTTTTGGGAAAAGGAATATACATCAAGAAGCGTTCAAATTAGCAATTGAGGAAGCATTGATCCTATTGGGAGGAGTTTGTATTGTTGATTTGTATCCCTCTATTAAAATTCTTCGAAAGATGAGTAGGGCGAAGACCAAACTTGAAAAAGCTACAAGAGATCTCGATATAATATTGCAAGACATCATCGATGATCATAAAAGTAGTCGCAGAGAAGAAAGCAAGGATGAAGATTTAGTTGATGTTCTTCTCAATATTCAACAAGAAAATTATCACTCACAACATCCCTTGACCGATGATAATTTGAAAGCAGTAATCCAGGTAAGCCTACAATCAAACATGTTAACAAGTTTATTTTCATAATCATAGTATTTTGGAGAGAACACCAAGTTAATAACTTAGTTTTGTTGTGTTGCATGAAAGAAAATGCATTTTGGGTTAGATAATAGATAATGTTATGTTAATCCATTTACAGGACTTGTTCACCGGGGTGGAGAAACAACGTCAGGGGCAGTGTTATGGGGAATGTCTGAGATGGTAAAGAATCCAAAGGTAATGGAAAAAGCAAAATCTGAGGTAAGACGAGTGTTTGATAAAAAAGGGTATGTCGATGAGACGGAGATGCACCAATTGATATACTTAAAGAATGTCATCAAAGAAACACTAAGGTTGCATCCTACTGCACCATTGTTAGTTCCAAGAGAAAGTCGCGAGCGTTGCCAAATCAATGGCTATGAGATCCCAGCAAAGACAAGGGTATTGGGTTGAAGCCGAGAGTTTTAAACCGGAGAGGTTTTTTAATAGCCCTATTGATTTCAAGGGCACAGACTTTGAATATATACCATTTGGTGCGGGAAGGAGGATGTGTCCTGGCATTGCATTTGCCATACCCAGCATTGAACTGCCTCTTGCTCAGTTACTTTACCACTTTGATTGGAAGCTTCCCAATGGAATGAGGAACGAAGAACTTGATATGACCGAGTCATTTGGGCTTGCGGTTGGAAGAAAACATGATCTATGCTTGATTCCTATTACTCGTCGTACTTAATATATATGTTGCCTGTTAGGAACCAATTTAATAGAACAGTGAAATGCGATGAATAATATAAATTGAGCTTTATTGATAATATGAAAATGGAGTAATACAATTGGGAAACAACCAGAGCTCAGCTTCGTAGGCCAGGTAGTACCTGCCTAATCATTACTAACAAACTTGCAATGATCTAAAGATGAGATTCCCTAGTACCTACTCCTCCTTTTATTCAGGAAGTGATGGATAGCTCATGTAAACAACCAATCTCTTCTCTCCACGTCAGCAAAGCTCTAACTGTCATTAGTATTGGCTGCATTCTTCTTTCTTCTAGAATATACGTACCATACCTTTGGGCCCACAGTGGAATGGTGATGTGCTAAGACTTCACTTGGCCCCTCCTCTTGCATACGGGGTCTATCAATACTCCCTCCAGAAAAAGCTGCCTTGTCCTCAAGGCAGAAATTTGGGAATTGACTTCTCATAGCAATCTTGTCTTCCCAAGTAGCTTCCTCTATCATCTGTCCCTTCCACCTTATGAGTACTTGGTCCACTTTGTCACCTTGCACTTGAATATTTCTGCTAGCAAGTACTTCTTCAGGTTCAATCAACACACCCCCTTCTCCCTCTAGCTCGGGCAGTGTGTCTTCCTCCTGGTAATTACCCACAGCCTTTTTTAATAAAGAAACATGAAACACTGGGTGTACCCGAGATCCATCAGGTAATTTGAGACGGTAGGCTACAGCTCCCACACGACCTATGATGGGGTAAGGCCCAAAATACCTAGCTGCTAGCTTGGCATGAATCCTGCTGACTACAGACTGCTGGCGGTGGGCCCTTAACTTAACAAATACCCATTCCCCTATCTCAAAGCTCCTGTCACATCTTTTCCTATCGGCCAGCTGTTTCATCCTGTCCTGCGCCTTCAATAACTGTTCCCGAAGTTGCTTTATAGCCTCATCTCGATCAAGTAACTCCCTTTGGACTGCTTCTACTCTTATCTCTCCTTGTACCCAGCGTGTAAGAGTGGGAGGTACCCTGCCATAGACTATTTCATAAGGAGTTCTGCTTGTGCTAGCACTGAAGCTAGTATTAAACCAATATTCTGCCCAAGCCATCCACATACTCCATGTTTTTGGCTGATCAGCTATGAAACATCTCAAATATGTTTCCAAACAACGATTCACCACCTCTGTCTGGCCATCTGTCTCTGGGTGATAGGCAGTACTAACCTTCAATTTAGTCCCTTGAAGCTTGAATAACTCTTGCCAAAAATTGCTCATAAATATGGGATCTCTATCACTCACAATTGATAAAGGAATCCCATGTAATCTCACTACCTCCTTGACAAATACTTCTGCAATAACTCTAGCTGTGTATGGATGCTTTAGGGGAACAAAGTGAGCATATTTAGATAACCTGTCAACCACCACTAAAATTGCTTCATACCCTTTTGATTTAGGCAAACCGGTTATGAAGTCCATGGATAAATCCTCCCATATTCTATCAGGAATTGGCAGAGGTTGGAGCAAACCTCCAGGCGAACTGGCCATGTATTTCTGCCTTTGACAAACATCACACCCTTTCACAAAATCTTGAACTACATTCTTCATTCCCACCCAGTACAAATTTGCAGCAAGCCTTCGGTAAGTTCTATAAAATCCAGAGTGTCCTCCTTGAGGAGTGGTATGGAATTCCTCTAACATCTTAGGAATTAATGTTGACTGTTTTGACAGCACCAATCTCCCTTCATACAACAACACCCCTTGTTTCAATTCATATCCCGGTCTTGATGTTTCACCATTGTGCAAATCTTTTATTATCTGCTGAAGCTGAGGGTCTGCTGCCACCTCCTTTCTTACTATCTCTTCATCTTCCCACTGAACTCTCGTGTATATCTGACATAACCCTCCATCTTCATTCACCCTTGAAAGTGCATCTGCTCCTCTGTTAAGGGTTCCTGGCTTATAAACTATCTCAAAATCATAACCCAATAGTTTGGCCGACCAATTCTGTTGTTCAGCAGTAACTATCCTTTGTTGTAGCAATTGTTTCAAGCTCTTCTGATCTGTAGAAACAATGAATTTCCTTCCCAACAAGTAGGGTCTCCAATGCTGTATGGCAAGAACTACTGCCATTAACTCCTTCTCGTATGCAGATTTAGTGAGGTTCCTAACTCCCAAAGCCTTGCTGTAGTAGGCTATGGGTCTCTTCCCTTGCATGAGAATAGCTCCAATTCCATGCCCTGATGCATCACATTCAATTACAAACTCTTTGTCAAAATCTGGCAGAGCTAAAACAGGGGCAGAAATAAGGCAATTCTTGAGTTTATTCATTGCCAACTGTGCTTCATCACTCCATTCAAAAGCATCCTTCTTGGTGAGCTGAGTCAAAGGTTTGGCTATTTTTCCATAATCCTTTATGAACTTTCTGTAATAGCCTGTGAGTCCCAAAAATCCTCTTACTCCCTTCACATTCTTAGGTGTGGGCCAATTTGTCACACTCACTACCTTGCTGGGGTCCACAGCTACTCCTTCTCCAGAAATTAAATGGCCTAAATATTCTACTGACTTTTGACCAAAAAGGCACTTCTTTTTATTAGCCACCAAACCATGTCTTTGTAACAATCTCAACACCTCCTCTAGATGCTGTAAATGTGTCTGCCAGTCACCACTATAGACCAATATGTCATCAAAGAAAACCAACACAAACTTCCTCAGCCAAGGTCTGAACACCTCATTCATTAAGCTCTGAAAAGTGGAAGGCGCATTCATCAACCCAAAAGGCATTACCATGAACTCATAGTGACCTTCATGGGTACGAAAAGCTGTCTTATGTATGTCTTCATCCCTGACCCTTACTTGGTGGTAACCAGATTTAAGGTCCAACTTGGAGAAGAACTTAGCTCCATGTAACTCATCCAATAGCTCCTCTATCACTGGTATTGGAAACTTGTCTGGAACAGTAGCCTTATTCAAGGCTCTATAGTCTATGCACATCCTCCACGACCCATCTTTCTTCTTGACAAGTATAACCGGGCTAGAAAAGGAGCTAGTGCTGTGTCGTATAATGCCCGTCTCCAACATCTCTTTAACTTGTTTCTCAATTTCATTTTTGTGGTGATGAGGATATCTATAAGGTCTCACATTGACTGGCCCTTCTCCCTCCTTCAAGGTAATCACGTGTTCTTTCTCCCTTTTGGGTGGCAATCCTTTAGGCTCTTGAAACACATCTGCACACAAATTCAACAAGTGTTCCAATTTCCTTGATTGCTCCACCTCTAAGGTATGAAATGATACACCTCCTACCTTATTACCAACCTCACTCCCCCATACCTCCTGACTTCTTTTTGGTTTGCTAATGATGCTATGCAAGGTCTCCATGCTCCTCCTACTACCATCCATCCCTTGCAAGGTGATCCACCTTTTATCAAACCAGAAACTCATGGTGTGTTGCTTCCAATTGATTATCATATCACCAAGAGTACGAAGCCATTCTATTCCCAATACTACATCCATGCCTCCTAACTCAAACAGCTGAACATCCACGACCACATGCAAATCAGCTATATCAATCTCCAGATTTTCACACACTCCTGTAGTTTTTGACAAGGATCCATCACCCAATCTGATGTTGAGAGGTGAAGTGTTTTTGGTGGCCAAATTCATCTTTTGGGCTAATTGATGTGAAATGAAATTGTGGGTGGCTCCACTATCAATTAAAATCACTACTGGTACCTCATGGATGGTACCCTTCAGCTTGATTGATTGTGGTTTGAGCTGTTGGGATTGACTGAGTTGGTGGAAACTCATCAAGCTCAACTCACCTTCAACCTCCTCTTCTCCTTCCTCTACCTCAACAGCCAGCAGCTCGCTCCCCTCCTCTCCTCCATCATCTGTAATCAGCAACCTGAGATGCTTCACAGGACATTGGTGAGTTGCACTGAAAGGTCCTGCACATTTGAAGCATAGATTCTTCCTTTTCCTCTCCATTAGTTCGTGATAAGGGAGGTGGGTAAAACCCCTATCTCTTGGTCCATTTCTCCTCTCCATCTGACCCGGTTTTTCATTACGAAGCCCAGGCCCATTTGGCTTGGTTGTTGCTTCTCTATTCTCCTTCACCAAGACCCAATCTGCTGACCCACCTTTATTGGACCCAATGGACCCAAATCTACTTGACCCTTGACCCGTTTTGCTAGATCTGGCAAAACCCGACCCGTCTCGTGAGATCTCCCGCTCCACCGCTCGTGCCACCTGTAAAAGCTTTGCACGGGTTAGATTCCCCATGACTGACAGACTTCGTACCTTCCCTTTCACCTCCTCTTTCAACCCATGTAGAAAGTAACCTTGAAACTGCTTCTCTGGCAACCTAGGGATTTGAGCTGTGAGATACTCAAATTCAGTAATATAATCATCCACACTCCCTTTCTGTCGCAGCTCAGTCAACTGCTCATAAATGTCTCCATCACCGTGTCCACCATATCTCTCCAGTAATGCTTCCTTCAACTGCTCCCAGGTCAGTTCTTCCTCGTCGTTGATTAACGAATTGAAGAAATGTATGGTCGCTCCTTCCATACACAAATGAGCTAAACAAACCTTCACTTCTGGTCGCGTGCCTTGAACACGGAAGTAAACCTCCGAGCGCGAAATCCATCCCGCCGGGTCCTTCCCGTCGAACATGGGAAGCTCGACCTTCTTGACGGCTTGTCGAAACTCCAACAACGAGTCATCGTCGTTCGTATCAGAGATCGTCGGCTGTGGTTTCGACCCCTTCTTCGAACTAGATCCCGGCTGTCCGTCAACTAACACAACCTCACCCTCCGTCTTCTTGCCGATGCTCTTCTCGAACATGGCTATGAGGCGTGCTTGACCCTCCTCCAACGTCGACAGAGAAATTTTCATTCCGGCGATCTCGCCTTCTAAAGCTGCAACTCGTCCGTCCATTCTTCGTATTAAGGTAAGCTGGGTTTGTTTGGGTGGCATTCACTGGCTTCCGTCTCGAAAATCCGGCAGGTCGGACCAAATTGTTAGGAACCAATTTAATAGAACAGTGAAATGCGATGAATAATATAAATTGAGCTTTATTGATAATATGAAAATGGAGTAATACAATTGGGAAACAACCAGAGCTCAGCTTCGTAGGCCAGGTAGTACCTGCCTAATCATTACTAACAAACTTGCAATGATCTAAAGATGAGATTCCCTAGTACCTACTCCTCCTTTTATTCAGGAAGTGATGGATAGCTCATGTAAACAACCAATCTCTTCTCTCCACGTCAGCAAAGCTCTAACTGTCATTAGTATTGGCTGCATTCTTCTTTCTTCTAGAATATACGTACCATACCTTTGGGCCCACAGTGGAATGGTGATGTGCTAAGACTTCACTTGGCCCCTCCTCTTGCATACGGGGTCTATCATTGCCTAAAAATGCATGTTAACAAGTGTTTAATTTGCTTATACTATTTCTATGTTTTGATCAAATGTAAAGCAATAATGAGCAACAAATATTTGCCACATACTAGTTATGAAATTCAAGTCTCCTACTGTTACTGTATGACTAAAGAAATGTAAGAATTGAGCATCATATCATATTTGTATACTAAATTTTAGAAGTTACAGATACTTGAATTTTGGCTTCTTAGTTGTGACCTTTAAAGCCTATAAACTTCTTGATTGTGTCTGAATTTCTTCTGAAAAAAAAAACATAACATTTTTTATAAGTTTGTAGTTTGTACTTATAGTTAATTTTTTTGTTAATAGGTTATGAACTATGATTTAACTAAATATTATTTTCCTACTTAATTGACTAACTTGTGCGGGCCCCTCCAAATTTACTCATCTGGACGCGAGAATAAATAGTGTTTCCTACTCGTCCAGATTGATAAATTTGGAGGGATGTGGACTTCAAGAACACTGTCGGAGATAAATAGGGTTCTGGGAGAAAAGTTTAGGATTGTGAAAGTGAGAACGCGGGGCTTGGGAATGTGAGATGCGTGTTATAGCTTCATAAAAGCATGACAGTGGTTGCACAGACATGCTGTAGGAGGAACTGTCGTGATCAAAGAACAAAGACAGTTTCGACGGAACTGTCGCAGCCTTGGTGTCGCAAACTGCAAAGTACAAAATTTCTTGTAGTGAATGTCATAACTAAGCCGGAGTCCTTGATTGCAAAACTTCTCATAGCTAGGTGCTTCCCGAACTCTTGGATGGCTGTAGATGGTGGATTGGAGATGGTAGCAAAATTAGTGTGATGTCTTATGTGTGGTTGCATTCCTCGGATGCATTATGGCAAGCTCCTCAAATTCAAGGTGTGCTTAACATATTTACCAATTGATGATTATATAGGTGAAAAGAGGTGGGATGCTCATATGTTTTGGTCTATGTTTTAACAATCAGATTGCTACCAAAATCCTTGTAGTACCTCTCCTTGATTCGGTTGAGGAGGATTTTTTGGTGTGGAATGAGGTTCGCAATGGGATGTATTCGGTATAAGTCCGTATTTAATCAAAACATGTGGAATTGGTGATGTGTTGACAGATTTGAAGTCTCTAGTAATTGGAATAGCCTAAGGAAAATTAAAGCACCTCCAAAGACTCAACATTTTTTGTGGCACATTTGTATAGAATCTTTACCAATGCAAACTAGACTACAGCATCGTCAAGTGCAGTGTCCGATAATGTGTCTCATGTGCTCTGCAGAGACTGAAGATGACTGGCACATTTTATTCGACTACGGGACATGCAGAAATTGTTGGGATAGGGCGGGACTGTCAGGGATTCTGCATCCGCGTCTGCAAAATTGTTCGAATGTAAAAGATGTGATCATGGATATGTGAAGTAAGGAGGATAGGAGTATGGCCGGCAGTGTTGCTATATGGTTGTGTTGGTGTTGACGGAATGGAAAAAAAAATTCTGCTACTCAAATTGGTGATCAAGGTTCCATAATGTGGCAAGATTGGAATAAAGCTCGCGAAAATCGGAATCGTAGCAGCAGATTTAATGAGGGGCTGATGGTTCTGCATTTGGAGAAGCCTCACCAAAGTTGGTACAACTGTAATGTCAATATCGGATTCCATGGCGCTACGGTAGTAACAAGTGCAGCCTGCATTCGATATATTGCAGTGCGAGTTTGAACATATAATTCTACCCTTCTCAGAACTTAGTTGTGTAACATTGATAATTTTCAGCAAGCAATATATGGCTGCATTGAGAAAATGACATAAAATGTGTAAAATCCAAAAATATATGTAGCCTAAATAAATGGAATATGACTCAGCCTAAGAAATTATTCTCGCGGTTGGTGCAAGAGAAAAAGTATACATGTTTATGTTAATGTTCTATTAATTTTATAATAGTATTTGTATTGTATTAATTAACATGGAGAAACCTTATCTAAGTATTCTTCTTTAGTTCCTCATAGATCAAGCTACTATCATGGAAATTCACAATAATTTTTCTTTTATTGTTACCTTCATTTCCTCCTTTCTCTTCCTCTTGGTGCTATTCAGAATAGTTACAAGATGGACTGATAACAATTCCAGCATCAATTTACCACCAGGACCATGGAAATTGCCCTTCATACAAAACATACACCAGATTATCAGCAGCTCACTGCCTCATCGATGCTTCAAAAATCTGTCCGAGAAATATGGACCCTTAATGCATCTAAAACTAGGAGAGGTATCATACATAATAGTTAGTTCACCAGAAATGGCCAAAGAGATTATGAAAACACATGACATCAACTTTTGTGATAGGCCAAACCTTCTTTTGTCAACATTGTGGAGTTACAATGCTACTGATATAGTCTTTGGTACATATGGGGAACATTGGAGGCAACTAAAAAAGATATGCGTTGTCGAGCTATTAAGTGAAAAACGCGTCCAATCATTTAGGTCCATAAGAGAAGAAGAGGTGTCGAATCTTGTTAAATCAATATTTGAAAGTGAAGGATCTGTTGTTAATCTCACTCAAAAGATTATCTCATTGACCAATAGGATAACAGCGCGAGCAGCTTTTGGAAAAAGGAATAGACACGAAAAAGTGTTCATATCAGCAATGGAGGAAATATTAAGACTATTTGGAGGATTTTGTATTGCAGATTTGTATCCGTCTATTAAAATGCTTCAAATGTTGAGTTTGTCGAAGAATCAACTTGAAAAACTTCAAAGAGAGTTTGATATCATAATGCAAGACATTATTGATGACCACAAATGCAGTCACAAGGAAGCAAGCAAGGAAGATGATCTAGTTGATGTTCTTCTCAAGATTCAACGAGAAAATGATCGCTCAGAACATGTCTTGACCGATGAAAATATAAAATCAATCATCCAGGTTAGTCTACAACCAAACATGTTAGTTTATTTCACAATTTAAAAACTAGTATATAAATTAGCATATGCTAAGAGCTTACTTTTTTTGTTACTTTTGTAGCACATGTTCGCTGTTGGTACTGAACCATCGTCACAAGTTGTGCTATGGGGGATGTCTGAGATGGTAAAGAATCCAAAGATAATGGAAAAAGCACAAGCTGAGGTAAGACTAGTGTTTGATAAAAAGGGGTATGTGGATGAGACAGAGATACACCAACTGATATACTTAAAGAATGTCATCAAAGAAACACTAAGGTTGCATCCTACTGCACCATTGTTAGTTCCAAGAGAAAGTCGCGAGAGATGCCAAATCAATGGGTATGAGATCCCAGCTAAGACGAGAGTCATGGTTAACGCTTGGGCTATTGGAAGAGATCCAAGGTATTGGGTTGATGCGGAGAGTTTTAAACCCGAGAGGTTTGTTAATAGTCCGATTGATTTTAAAGGCACGGACTTTGAATACATACCATTTGGTGCGGGAAGGAGGATGTGTCCAGGCATTGCATTTGGCTTGCCCAATGTTGAGCTGCCTCTTGCTCAGTTACTTTACCACTTCGATTGGAAGCTTCCCAATGAAATGAAGAATGAAGAATTAGATATGACTGAGCTATTTGGGCTTGGTGTAGGAAGAAAATATGACCTATGCTTAATTCCTACTACACGTCGTCCTTAATATATGTATTGTCTAAGCAAAAAATTGAAGTTTTCATGTGTTGAATTTTGTCATAGTATTTGTGATAAAGATAGCAAATAACATTAATTTCTCCCAAAAAAGTGTACAACGTTACACTATTTATTCATCATAGTAGAATCTCAGTTTGTGCAAGCATGGCAGACTGATGCAGTTCCTGATACAGTTGCGATGCGGCCTTACACATGATTCAAGACCGCACTGCAATTGTTGTGCGATGCCGTTGCAGTTGCAGAGGCACCACATCAGCAATATTGCGAGTGTAATTGCAGATAGGGACCACAATTTGAAACTATGGCATAGACAACCTCTACTTGACCAAATCCAAACTTATTTTCTATATTGTGAAGTGCAAAATCAAGAAGACACTTGTGCAATCCATACAACTTCCTGATAGAGGATTTTGGTTCAACAAGCCAACTCTCTTGTCCATCATTATGCTTTCACAAAACAAAAACAAAAAATCCAAAATTTCTAATTGAGAAAAATAAAATAAATTATGATGAAATGCCTTCCTAGCAATTTATGAATCAATTATTTTTTATAAGCAATATAGGTTGATTTTGAAGTTTTATAGTTAATCAAGGATTCAAGGTTAAGACACAGGACCCTAAAAAAGACATTGATAACAGTTTTTATATTTTGAGGGTTAGAAATCCATTATCGTAATATTTTGTTTTTTGGAAATTTGGTATTCAGCTTAATCTGAGAGATTAATCTCACCCTCCACTGGCAGGGTCTACTTACTTTTTCCCTTATTGTCACCTCTAGATTCATATTTTATTCTAGCAAAATCCAAATTTCATGTGCATAAAAAATTCTTTAGTGTTTGAGTTATTAATGCACTTATCTTTTTAGTGCTTACCTCTTTCTAATGGACCTATCTGTCATAAACATCCTCTCCACTGAGATATACTAAATACTATGAAGACAACTGGTATATACCTTGTCAAGTGTCTAAAAATTAATACTACCAAGTAGCAAAACTATACTAAATACTATGAATATGCACATTATACTATTACTAGTAAATGTCACTTCTAGTCCTTTTCATTGGAGGAGAGGAGAGGAGCAAGATGGATCATCCATGATACCTGTTTAGACAAAAAAGATTCTATGAATTAAGAAAGTATAATTCAATTCACAAGTTAAACAATCAATCACTCCTCTCCATAGATCAAAATACACAAAAATATGTTACAAATGGAATACGAGTCAGACTCAAATTGTTGGGATCAATTATAAGTATATGATACTAGCTGTTGGAACATTGATGTGAAGATAGAAAGAAATTGGAAGGCTGGAAGATTAAACACTAAGTAATTAAACTTTGATCTAATATTGTGTGAATTGAAAAAATAGAGTGTGGGGGTTCCACATAAAATAGAACACACACATTAGTAGTGTTTAAATGGTGATATTTAATTTTAAATACCTAATAATGATGAAAATAATAATTATTATTATTTTTATTCATGGATATCACTTTCCATAATTTTAGCTTATGGTTATTGTGATAAGATTGAGAATCCAACTGAATTTCCTATCTTTCCCTCATTAATCTGTTATTGTGGATTTTTTTTTTTTATCTCATCCACAAATATTGTTGAACGGGTTATTTGATTTGTTTCTTTTGATCTCATCCACAGATGTTGTTGAACGGATTATTGAATAAGTTTCTTTTTGATCTTATCTATTAGAGTAACTGATGTAGCAATTTTTGCTAAAATAGTTACAAAATCTCTATATAAATAGAGGACTCCACTCAGTTCAAAAATTACACCAAAAAGTTTCTATTGAGTTGTCGAGAACTCTTTCTCTCTTCTCCCTCCAGCTTGTGTTGGCGAGCTATTCTTCTTCTCATCTCCTTTTTTCTGTCCCTTCGGAAATAAGAGTGTTCTTAAGACCTTAGTCCCTATTCGATATAATGTCCCTTCGAAATAAAGAAATGTCTTAAAAACATAGTCACTTTGATGATGTTTGTCTCTTCAGAATAAAGAGTAATTTTAAGATCATAGTCCCTTTTGAATCAATAATGTCCCGTCGGAATTAAGAATGATCTTAATAGTATATGAATACTCTTTTAATATTTTTTCTATTTGAGGAGAAATTAAAAAGTCGAAATGGTAGTAACACCATATTTGAGTGGTCGTAGTACCATATTGATTTGAGGAGAAATTAAAAAGTTAAATATATTGGTGGTATCACCATATTTGAGTGGTCGTAGTACCATATTGATAGTTTGGAGAACTTAAAGTTAGAATGGTGGTAACACCATATTTGAGTGGTCTCAGCACCATAATAGAGTGGTAACAATACCATATTAAAGTGGTTTCAGTATTAAAAGAGTGGTCTTAGTACCATATTGAAGGTGTAATTCTCGAACGGTTTTCTACGGTGCAGTAACTGGGCTTGTTTTATCCTGGAGGCGGCGTGGTTGATAGTCTACCTTGCACAATTTCGGGTAGTGCCACGAAACGTCTTAAAGAGAGCGACCTGGTCGTGACTCAACCTAGTAACAACTTCGGTAGATATTCTCTTTTAAAATAGAATTTGGAAAACCAAATTACAATAGTTTGGAAATCCAAAACTAACAATTTTAAGACGCTTCAAACTGCTATGTCTACCAGAGAAGTTTCTTATTAAGGTTAAGTTGTCCCTAAATACATTAAGGATAGATCAAGCTATAAAAGTACATCTTTCGACTGAAACAATGAAGTGATTGTTGTTATAACAACAACACTAAGAAATTCATATACGTAATGGTACCTAGTTATCATTGATAATGATAAAACTGACAAGTTTGTTACAAAACATAAGGTTTTGACCGGAAAAAGAAAATTATGTGTGGTTACTACTATTTGTATGAAAATGAGAACATTGGAAAACAAAATCAAAGAATGGACCAAATTGAAAAGAATTTTGATGAACTAGAAATGCGAAATTTGTTCCAAATGTTTCATACAAAGATACGAAAAAATCTGTATTTCAAATTTCTATTGAATAAGACTGAGTTAACTCAGACTTAAAAAGAGACCATTGAACCGTGCATTCTTGTTGGGAAAAGACCGTGTCTTAGAAGCGGTTGATTTTATACTTGAGTAACTTGGACTCAATTCGAACGTTATATGATTAGAAATTTTATTTATTGCGGTCAAGATAATTGAACCAAAAGTTCATTTAAATCAGTGTTTAGAGAATATGAATCACTAAACTTAATAAATTATGATATGTGCGAACTTGATGGCACATAAACTAGAAATGATAAAATGATATTTTATCATATTCATTGATGACCGTGAATTTTGAAAAATAAAATTGTTATGTTTGGTATGTTCAATTTCTATAACGAAAATTGAAATTTATGTTCGATAGAGTACCCAAGTCTAAGAAAAAAAATTCTAATCAAGAAATTTTTGAAGAAAAGACAACCCGACTTGTCTTATTTTTGAACTTGGGTTTGTCTGGACTACATTTGGATCTTGGACTCCAAGAGAGTTAAACTCACAAGTAGAGTCTATGAATGTGTATTCATTGGATATGCTATAAATAGTGAAGCATATAGTTCTTAAATGCTAAAGTGATCATAGAATAAAACGATGATAATTTCTATGTAAATATTTACCCCTTTAAATAAAGAATAGTGGGGGCACTAGTGAAACATGACATTAGTGGGGGCAAAATATATTCCCTTTTCAAAAATTAAGAACTAGTGGGGGCACTATATTTGATCACATTCCAGTAATCAGAAATAGTTATGAAAACATCGTGCGAGATGTTATAGAACCTCGAAGAGGTAAGAAAGCAAGAATTGCTAAAGAGTATGAACATGGTTTATACATTGGAAGAAGATCCATTAAGCTTCAAAGAAACTATATAATCATTAGATGTTGAGTTATGGCAAGAAGCAATAAACGATGAAATGGATTCTCTAGACTCTAACGAAACATGACACTTAGTTGACTTGTCTCATGGTTGAAAACTAATCGGTTGTATTTGGATTTTGGAAAAGAACTAAACTTGATGGTATGGTTGATGAATACAAGGCTCTCCTTATAGTAAAAGGTTTTAGACAAAAGAGAAAAATATAGACTTCTTCGAAAATAATTTACCAGCCACTAGAATCATATCCATGAGAGTACTAGTCCCTTTAGCCGTTGTTTATAACTCGATAGTACTCCAAATGGATGTGAAAGTTCCCTTTTTTATGGTGAACTAGAAGAAGAAATCTATATGAAACAACCTGAAAGTTTTGCAATTCATGGACAAGAAAACAAGATCTGTAAGTTAGATAATTCCTTGTGAGGTCTAAAATAAACCCTTAAGGAATGACACGAAAAATTTGACATTCTAATGATATCAAATGAGTATAAAGTGAATGAAAGTGACAAATGTATTTACCACAAATATGGAAATAATATTTGCACGATCATATGTCTCTATGAAGATGACATGCTCATATTTGGTTTAAAGATTCATGTTATGAATTATGTGAAATCATTGTTTATCAAAAACATTGATAAGAAAAACTTAGACCAAGTTGAAGTAATTCTTGGTTTCAAGATTACTAGATCGGAGAAAGAGAACTTTTCAGATGAATCTCACAAAGTTGAGAATTTATTAAGAAAATATAATTATTTGAATGTAAACTTGCAAGCACACCTTATGATCCAAATGTAAAACTTTTCAAGAACATTTGAGATGGTGTTAGACAAACGGAATATGCGAGCATCATTGGCAATCTTTAAGTATGACATTGAATGTATTAGAGTCGACGTTGGCCACGTCATAAGACTCTTATTCAAGTTTACTAATAGACTGATGAGAAGCATTACCATGCTATTGAAAGAGTCATAAGGTGCCTTAAGAAAATTATGACTCGAGAATTACATTATAAGAAGTATCATATTGTACTTGAATGGAACAAGATACAAATGAAAAGTATCTTATCGTACTTGAATGGTACAAGATACAAAATAGAACATCCTTCAGATAAGTTTTAAAGCGACCAATGACTGCACATTGGGGATCACGAGAGGAGTTGTTTGTTAAAACAAATGATATTAACCCAGTCCAATATGAAATGAATCTGAGATGAGAACACTAGAGAAAACTAGTGAAGAAGCAAGTTCAAAAAATGATTGCTAATTGAGATCCCCTAGTGGATAAAACCGTTACCAGAAGTGTTAATTGTGATAGTACTGCAGCTATTACAAAAGTTGAGAATCGCTACTACAATGGCAAGAGGCGATTATTAAGGCACGAACACATAAAGGAATAGAGAGCTAGCTACTCTCAAAAGGAACGGTTAAGTATATCATGTACGTACTGATAAAGAATTAGTTAATCCTTTGACGAAAGGACTAACAAGAGAGAAAGTCTTAAATACATCTGGTAAGATGGGACTAATGCCTATAGCTCACTAGTGATGGTAACCCGACCTAACTGACTGGAGATCCCAAGAAATAGGTTCAATGAGTAATAACAAGTCAGAAAGTGATAGAACATGCTATTAGAGAAAATAAAGAAAGCATGATTCCTGCAGCAAATAGAGGATAAGATAATAGAAACTCTTAATGAGATCTATACTCCATATGGAGTGGAGTACACAGCTACAAGAGTACTCATGATAGACTCACCTATGCGAATGTGGAACTGAGGCCGGTTCCTATGGAATTTGGGGCAGAATACCTAGAGCGTTCGTTAAAACTGGGATAGACGTGCAAGGGCATAAATGCACGGGCTTTTTGAATAAACCTTAAGAAAAGGTTGTGTGTGGGTTCTATATCTGAGATTGAGTTCAATGCTACGTGCCACTCATGTTAATCGGAATTTTACCCGCTATGCAAAGGTTCAAGTTGTTGGCGACACCTTTGTTTATTAGCAACCTTATAGAAACGTTTTGACGTTATTATTGAAACCATTTTTTAAATTCAAGTGGGGGATTGTTGGAACATTGATGTGAAGATAGAAAGAAATTGGAAGGTTGGAAGATTAAACACTAAGTAATTAAACTTTGATCTAATATTGTGTGAATTGAAAAAATAGAGTGTGGGGATCCCATATAAAATTAGAGCTGTCAAAAGGGCCCGGCCCGGCCCGGGGGCCATGCCATATAAAAGGGCTTTAGTGGGGTCCGTTAAGCTCAGTCCAATAAGCAAAGGCCTACATGGCCCGATGGGCCCGACAAACTTTCTTTTCTTTTTTTTGACAAATTTTTTTTACAAAATAAATTCAATGGACAATAAAACTATTTATAATGATTGATTAAGTTGTTATTAGTTTTTTTCAAATAAAGATAATCATAACAAACTTGGTTTAATCTTAAAAAAACAACAAATTTGGTTTAATAATTATCTCCTAACTAACAAATCTCATCTTTTGTTACTTAATTATCTAAAGATTTAATAGTAACTAAAACTTCTTATTTTTAGTTAAAAAAATTTTTAGAATTTTTTTAAAAATATTTTTTTTAACTCTTTAAAGGGCCGGCCCATAACGCCCCATTAAAAATATAGGCCCGAAGGCCCGGTCAACTTTTTTAAAAAGCCCAGCCCGTATAAAACTATAGGGCTAATGGACCATCCAACTTTTTTAAATTCAGTCTTATACGGGCTGGGCAGTCGTGCGTGGTGTCCGCTGAATGAACAAAGAAACTTTCATCCAAGTATAGCGTCGTGCGTGGTGTCCGCTGAAAGTGCAGGGAAGCAGTCGCAGAGATGAAAATGCCTTCGTCCCTTTCTAAGTATCCATTGGCTTCGTCAACTCCACCGCCGATGCGTCTTTGTTCATTCAGCGGACACCACGCACGACGCTATACTTGCTCGTCTATGTCGACGACATCATTGTTACGGGGAGCTCCTCGACAGACTTATCTAGTCTCATTGCTACACTTGCTGCTCGGTTCTCATTGAAAGATCTTGGCTATCTCAAATATTTCCTGGGTGTTGAAGTCATTCCTTCCGCTGCGGGTATGTTTCTTTCACAACGGAAATACATCACTGATCTTCTTCAGAAGTCGGGCATGACAGACGCTAAACCAGCGTCCACTCCAATAACTGCAACTCCTCCGCTGCTCAAAAACTCTGGTGACCCCTTGCCCTCCCCGACTGAATACCGAGCACTGGTTGGCAGTCTCCAATACTTGAGTCTTACTCGGCCAGACATTGCCTTCGCGACCAACAAACTTGCTCAGTTCATGCAGAACCCGAGCACCATGCACTGGTTGGCTCTCAAGCGCCTCCTTCGCTATCTGGCCGGCTCTTGCGACAAAGGCATTTTCATCTCTGCGACTGCTTCCCTGCACTTTCATGCGTACTCAGATGCGGACTGGGCAGGTGACAAAGATGATTATATCTCTACCACTGGTTACCTGCTCTATCTTGGCGACACTCCCATCTCTTGGAGCTCCCGCAAGCAACGCTCGGTTGCTCGATCATCCACTGAAGCTGAGTATAAAGCCTTGGCCGACACGGCCAGTGAACTCCTTTGGGTCCTCTCTTTGTTCACTGAACTTGGTCACACTCCTACAGCTGGTCCGGTCATCTACTGCGACAATCTTGGTGCTACACATCTAAGTGCTAATCCTGTCTTCCACTCCCGAATGAAGCACATAGCCTTAGCTTACCACTTTGTCCGTGAAAACGTTCAACGTGGTCGTTTTCGTGTTTCCTTTGTCTCCACTAACGACCAGCTTGCCGACATTCTCACCAAGCCTCTGCTTCGCCCTCGGTTCGAGTTTCTACTATCCAAGTTGCATCTTTCTTCCAGGTCGCCCAACTTGCGGGAGGATATCAATCATAATTAGATTTGTATAATTATATTTTAGATTTGTATAATTATATTTTAGATTTGTATAAAGTCTAGATTTGTTGGAGATATTTATTCCTTAAAATACTCCAATTAGGTTACTGTACTTGTGTATATATACACCTCTTGTAAACTCTCAAAAGTAATGCAAATACAACTTTATTCATTCTCTTATAAAGGATGCCCAAATCAACAATTTTGTGCCACTGCCCCTAAAGGACCTGATCCTGGTATGGTTGCATGGTTTAGGTTCTGTTTCAATAAACACTTTAATTAAAGCGCCAAACACTAAGTCACATAAGCGTTTATATATAAGCTATTTCTATAACATATATAAATTGTTTTCATAAGCTATCCTTGAAAGCTTATGGAAATAGGCTGGAAACATCTTTTAGACAGGTCATAAGCAGTCACACTAGTGATTATGCAAGTAGATAAGCTTAAATAAGTCAACCGAAACAAAACACTTTGTTATATAAGCAAGTAGATAAGCTAGTATTTCCTTCAGCCACCATATTTTTAGGCTCTGGAATTTGGGACTATTTCCGAGTATTTCTTAAACCTAGTGCTCATGTAGTAGACATTGTAGTGTGATGATCATCATTGTCATTGCTAATATGGGTTGGTTAGCAAAGAAAGGGAGTGAAATTAGGCCTGTCATAGTTCATGCCTTTGTTATGATATGACAACTGTCCTTGTCATATGGAGAAAAAATTAAAGACAAGACTAGGGAAGCATTTGATGTTATATTGTTTTGCTTGCTCTGTTTAGTGTTTTATTATTTGGTCCTGTTAGGGTCATTAACTCATTGGGCATTTGATAGTGGGTATTGTTTTGTGTTGAGGATTTATTCAATTCGTAAAGTTGGACATCATTCAAATCCAATGTGAAACATTCATGACTAGATATGCTTATTGATATGATAATACTTTCAAACTGAATTCCACAATTTCTTAGTAGTGAAGTTTGCGGCTAATACACAAAAACGAATTAAAGTGATATAATATATAGACATTGGCCTTCAGAAAGCGAAAGAATAAGAAACAACACACATAAAGAGACAAAGTAGAATTCCTATTAGGTAGTAGACATTCTTGGGTCTTTACAAGATAGATATTAATATTTTAGCCAAGTGATCATAGTAAAATTCCCCAACTCCCAAATCATAACAGTTTGTTGCTCTTGCTGATGTTTGAGCAATTGAGTTGGCTTTATGTTTTAGAGTTTTGCTCACATTGTTTTTTGCATTTGTTTTTTGCAGATATGGTTGCCATCGCAGAAAGAATGGCCACTGTGAAACATAAGATATTGGTCTTGTCCGGAAAGGGAGGTGTTGGCAAGAGCACATTTTCTGCCCAGCTGGCATTTGCTTTAGCTGCAAGGGATTTTCAAGTTGGTCTTCTTGACATAGACATTTGTGGTCCAAGCATCCTTGGGATGCTTGGTCTAGAAGGTCAAGGGCTAAACGTAAGCAACTTTGGGTATTCTAATCTGTTATTGTGGATTTGTTTCTTTTGATCTCATCCACAAATGTTGTTGAACGGATTATTGGATTTGTTTCTTTTGATCTCATCCATAAATGTTGTTGAACGGATTATTGAATAAGTTTCTTTTTGATCTTATCCATTAAAGTAACTGATGTAGCAATTTTTGCTAAAATAGTTACAAAATCTCTATATAAATAGAGGACTCCACTCAGTTCAAAAATTACACCAAAGAGTTTCTATTGAGTTGTCGATAACTCTTTCTCTCTTCTCCCTCCAGCTTGTGTTGACGAGCTATTCTTCTTCTCATCTCCTTTTTTCTGTCCCTTCGGAAATAAGAGTGTTCTTAAGACCTTAGTCCCTATTCGATATAATGTCCATTCGAAATAAAGAAAGGTCTTAAAATCATAGTCACTTTGATGATGTTTGTCTCTTCAGAATAAAGAGTAATTTTAAGATCATGGTCCCTTTTGAATCAATAATGTCCCGTCGGAATTAAAAAGTCGAAATGGTAGTAACACCATATTTGAGTGGTCGTAGTACCATATTGATTTGAGGAGAAATTAAAAAGTTAAATTGGTGGTATCACCATATTTGAGTGGTCTCAGCACCATAATAGAGTGGTAACAATATCATATTAAAGTGGTTTCAGTATTAAAAGAGTGGTCTTAGTACCATATTGAAGTTGTAATTCTCGAACGGTTTTCTACGGTGCAGTAGTTAATCGCACAGTTGTAACTGGACTTGTTTTATCTTGGAGGCGGCGTGGTTGATAGTCTACCTTGCACAATTTCGGGTAGTGCCACGAAACGTCTTAAAGAGAGCGACCTGGTCGTGACTCAACCTAGTAACAACTTCGGTAGATATTCTCTTTTAAAATAGAATTTGGAAAACCAAATTACAATAGTTTGGAAATCCAAAACTAACACTAGCTATTGTGTTATTTTTACCACTCAAAGCACACTTTATGCTTCATTTGTGCCTTTATTAAATTCTTTGCATTGTATAAAAAAAAAGAAAAGAAGTACTTAGAGAATTGATCATGGTTGGTAGAATGGAAAAAAATTATTATTCTTGTTGGTGCAAGGAAAACAAAATTATCACCAGTACTTTAATGTACTATGCTTTAGAAAGTATGCTTTTATGTTAATATTGTATCGATTTTATATTATTATTTGCATTGCATTAGTTAACAGTATGCATTATCGTGAAATGCAGTATTATGTACAGATAACTTGATCATCAAGGCATTCTTCTTTAGTTCCTCTAGATCAAAATATCATCATGGAGCTTCAAAACCCTTTTTCTAATATAACCTTTATGATTTCCTTTCTCTTCCTCTTGGCATTGTTCAAAATAGTTACAAAATGGAGTTGTAAAAATTCCACCACCAATTCGCCACCAGGACCATGGGCACTTCCCTTCATAGGTAACATACACCAAATTATGAGTAACTCACTCCCTCATCACTGTTTAAAAAAATTGGCAGAGAAATATGGACCTTTTATGTACCTAAAACTTGGTGAGGTACCATACATAGTAGTTAGTTCACCAGAAATGGCAAAAGAGGTTATGAAAACACATGACCTTAGCTTTTGTGATAGGCCAAACCTTCTTTTGTCCACAATATTTAGTTACAATGCTACTGATATTATATTCTCTATATATGGAGAACATTGGAGGCAACTACGAAAGATATGTGTTATTGAGCTATTAAGCGTAAAGCGTGTCCAATCATTTAGGTCCATAAGAGAAGAAGAGGTGTTAGATCTTGTTGAATCAATATCTGCAAGTGAAGGATCAGTTGTTAATCTCACTCATAAGATTTTCTCAATGACATATGGGATAACAGCGCGTGCGCCTTTTGGTAAAAAGAGCAAACATCAACAAGCGTTCAAATCAGCGTTACAGGAAATAGTATTTTTGTTGGGAGGAAATTGTATTGTAGATTTGTATCCTTCTATTAAAATGCTTCAAAGGGTGAGTTGGGCGAAGACTAAAATGGAAAAACTTCGCAAAGAGATTGATATGATATTGCAAGACATCATCGACTATCATAAAAGAGTTCACAATGAAGAAAGCAAGGATGAAAGATATAGTAGATGCTCTTCTCAAGATTCAACAGGAAAATGATCACTCACAACATCCCTTGACTGATGACAGCATGAAATCAATCATCCAGGTTAGTCTACAACCAAAAAATTTAGACTAATAACAATATTTTGGAACATGTTTGTATTGTTGGTTATATAATGTTAATACATTTGCAGGACATGTTTGCTGCCGGTACTGAAACATCGTCGGGGGTTGTGTTATGGACGATGTCTGAAATCCAAAGGTAATGGAAGAAGCACAAGCTGAAGTAAGAAAAGTATTTGACAAAAAGGGTTATGTGGACGAGACGGAGATGCACCAATTGATATACTTAAAGTCCGTCATCAAAGAAACATTGAGGTTGCATCCTATTATACCATTGTTAGTTCCAAGAGAAAGTAGGGAGAGGTGCGAAATAAATGGATATGAGATCCCGGCTAAGACGAGGGTCATTGTCAATGCTTGGGCCATTGGAAGAGATCCAAAATATTGGATTGAAGCTGAGAGTTTTAAACCCGAGAGGTTTGTCGATAGCCTAATTGATTTCAAAGGCACCGACTTTGAATTCATACCATTTGGTGCCGGAAGAAGAATGTGTCCTGGCATAGCATTTGCCTTGCCCAATATTGAGTTGCCACTTGCTATGTTACTTTACCACTTTGATTGGAAGCTTCCCAACGGAATGAAGAACGAAGATTTAGATATGACCGAGACATTTGGAATTTCAGTAGGAAGAAAATATGATCTATGCTTGATTCCTATTACTCGTCGTCTTTAATATGTATTTTCTAAGCAACCTTAATACATGTGGAAATTCTGAAACTGAATGTACAACCTTCATTTCTTGAAACAATTCTATGACTACCAAAAACAATTTTTCTGCTGTAACAGATCACACTAGTTTTCTGAATTCCTCGTTTGATATGAGTTTCTGCTAACTTATCGAGGTTGAATTATTTGTGATATGATAATGCTCTTAGAATTATAAATTATAATGGAATTTGTTCTGCTTCATCTGCATAGATTAAGATGGTTTACCAATGACATTGGATCTGTCAAAATTACGATAGCTCGCCCGTGATTGTATTATCATACACGAATCCAATCATAAATATGTAGTCAAATGGAAGATATTAATCCCTTTAAACAGATCATAGTATTTCGAGATATTAGTCTTTACATTCATCTAATAATAAATAAACACTTCATATATATTAAAAATATGTCCGGTGTCCGAACAACACAAGTGATTACATTCAATTATTTGCTTGAGGATATACAACTTCCGTCTCTAGCATCAACTTCCGATTAAACTTTTTATATCAAATGAAATATATAACAATATGTTTACAACTTTAGACAAATTTTCAATCCAACAAAACAAAGTTAATGCTCAAATTGGAACTGATTCTACAAGCAATAGTTTAATGAATGTTTTCATTTCTCCTTCAGGATGAGTGAAATTATATTTATCTTTATAAAACACATCCATAAAACAAGAGAGGTTTAGAATGCATTTCAAAAATGGCATTGGAACTTCATATGGCCTAAGACATTCCATATTCATATCTTTCCAAGCATCAGAAATTCTCTTTCGACCTTCTTTAATGGCAGCTTCCCTTGAGACATTATATTTCTTCATATAGCATTCCAAGAATGAGGAAATATGATCTCTTTTTTGTTCAAACTATATCCAAAGAATAAGAATTTATGCAAATGTTTACATATTTGAATTAAAAAAAATATATATTACATAGAAATTATTGGAAATTTTATATAGGATAAATTATATTTTTGGCCCCTTGACTTTCACAAACTTCCGTTTTTGACCCTTTAACTTTCATAATAGCATTTTTTACTCCCTAACTTTAGCTCATTTTGCCAGAGGCTGGCCCCCACTAATTATAACCTAGTCCACGTGTGCGTTGACTTGATCAAAATCAGTGGGGAGTCAATCTTTTGCTAAAGGTAGGGAGTCAAACGTTCTAATATGAAAAATAAAAGGCAAAAATCGTAAGTTTGTAAAAGTTAGAGATACCAAAAACGCAATTTAACTTTTTTATGTATACCTCATTGGACACAATGTCATCCATTAGCCTGCCAATGACAATAGAGGCATTAATAATTTTTGGCTCGTTTGATATCCACTTGAAAATGTCTTCTGTGATTATGTCTTCCATTCCCATAAAACAAGTTGTTATCATAAACATGTAACCAGATGATTCTTTTGATATGCGTATATATTCTTCTAATGTTGGTTCATAATTATTGTTTAACCATTTGGCCTCGGTCATATAAGCTTGAATGTATTTTTTGAGCTGCCACCAGAATGAAATATAATAAGCAGTTGTCTTCTTGGCTTCTTGCAACAAAAAAATGAGGTCTTTGTTTAATAATTGAGTATAGTAAAATCAACCATTTTTGGACCAGAAATGAGACAATTAAAATTAAGATGTGTGTTATTTGAACAACCAAAGAAAAAAGGACAATTAAAATATAGAGTGCAATGTAGTATTGATACAAAAATAAATGCAAACAAAAAATTATTAAAAAAGAACTAAAAAGACTATACAAAAAGAGTTGTCCATAAGTTGTTTAAAAATAATTTTCAAAATATCATTTATCTATATAATTAATGAGGTAATAATAAAAAGATAAAAAGACGTACTTCTTTTACATGATAGTTTAAGGCATATATTCTCCCATTGTTCTTCATTTCTTGCTCTAGTTCTTCATAAAGATTCAAAATTATTCCGTAGAGAAACTTCATATAATTTGGAAGATTATCCAACCCACTAATATCCAACCTGAAAATTGGAACGGAACCAAACATAATTATTAAAGTTAGGTGGCAAAAATTGAACTCGGATTTGAATTTTCTACATTCGAGAATCCTAACACAAAGTTTAGGAATAATTTTATGATCTTAATACAAAGTTAATTTGAAATAGTTAAATTTAATAAATAACAATTGTTTCTTCCCCACAATAATCAATCTCATTTTGAAAACATGTACAAACAAGGCATTGGAAAGAGTTCGATGATGTGTGTGTGCGCGCGCACTAACTTACCTTTCGATTGCCTTAGTAAAAAGTTCTAATTCATTGATTGTTCCGTATGCATCATATGTATCATCAACGACTGTCATTGTGATGATTATTTTCATCATAATTTTTCTTATCGTAGAATATTGGGGCTCAAAATATACCACCAAAGCCCAAAAGCAACTTTCTGCCATCCTATCTCGTGCATACGGTAGTTTATTAGCCATGTCCAACTCCTTCCACCATCTACAAAAATCAAAACAATAATATTAATCATAAGGATTACTCCAAATCACAATAATTTTTTTTCCTAGTTACAAATAAAGGAGTTTATGATGTAAGTTCTTACTTGTAAACATTACCAAATTCCTTTTGGTGTAAGTTTTGGAGCATATTGAAATCTAGTTTTGCAAAAATGAGTAAATTTTTATTATGGGAATGATCATTTTCGTATATGGAAATGTAGCTTCTTGCCTCAAGCCTAGGCAAGTTCTTATGGAGAGATTGCCTTAAGCTATGTTTGACTTTTATTGCATGACGATGGTTCAATTGGTTGGCAATGGACTCAAGATGAGTGGTAGTAAAAGCCAAAGCTTCTTCCAAAATATCCTCTTCATGAACCATGATATGTGTGGCTTCATACAAGCTTAACATTCCTTCAATATCTCTTGTAAGTCTTTCACTAAAGTTTCCTTGCTCATCCTTGAATTTGTTGAATACATCTGGTGTTTTTATCAATCAACCACAATATTGATCAAACCGTCAAAGAAAAATGTTAGGTAGTCAAGAAAAATGAGTAAATGTAGAAAGAAAATAAGAGATTTTTTCTTATAGGCAATAAGTTGAGGGTATAATACTTGGTAAAACGTGAAATCCATACTGCCTCAACAACCTAAATAGCACGGCAAGAGAGCAAATGTTGTCTTCAAAAGTTATTCCTTCATTTTCAACATAATTCTTGTAAATGTGTTGCAAAACTTCATCAATTTCATATTCAAAATGATAGCTCAAACTCTTAGAATTAAGTTTTGGGCCTAACTCATCCTCACAAAACCGGCTTGTAAGGTGAGGATTGCCATCTCATATCCGATGTGGGACTTCTTAACACACCCCCTCACGCCCAGCACTATTGGGCTTGGTGCGTGGATATAAACGGTGGGTGGCCCGATAGCGAGTGGTCCAATGGATCTTAGAGAGGCTCTAATACCATCTCAGAATTAAGTTTTGGGCCTAACTCATCCTCACAAAACCGGCTTGTAAGGTGAGGATTGCCTCTTACTTATAAAGTCTTATTCAAGCCATCTCATATTCGATGTGGGACTTCTTAACACAAACCCAAGCGGCATATTGAATCAATCAAGTGAACTTTTTCCAAGGGCTTCTCACTTTTTGAGACAAGCATCTTCCTCACATCGTGTTTTAGTGTTTCAATTTGTGCCTTAATGTTTTGATCTAGTTCCTTTAGGGTGTTGAACCAAAACTTATTCAAGTAGTAATCAAAATACATGCACTTGATTTAAAAGGGTCTATCTAATATGGACCTCTAAAAATTAGTCTAAAGTTAAATATTGTTACAATTTTCAGTAAATTTTAATAATATATCACATCTTTTTTAGTAAATTTTAAAAGAATTTTACTATAATAAAAATTGGAGAACTGATATAATATTTTATTATAATTTACTAAAAGTAGTAAAGTTCACCTATAGGCTTGGCCCGTTTGTTAGTTTTTTCTGAACTAGTGTTTCATCTTTTTGTTATAATTTTTTAAAATGAATTTTTTTAAAAAAACAAAATTCAACTCAGAAATTGATTTGAAGATCTTCTCATAAAAATTCATTTTAAGTGTTTTTCATTTTGTTACAATTTGTTTTAATTATTTTTGTAAAAAAAATCTTTAAAATATATTTCTTATTTTAAATGGCTTCTCATAAAAAACATTTTTAAATCAACTTTTATTAGTCTATAACAAATAGGTCCTAAATCCATATTAAGTGCCCTCTCTCACTAAATATAAGGGTCCATATCTTTAAAAACTTTTTTTGAGGTTCATATTAAATATACCAAAAGTTGATAATATCAATCAGTGCTCCAACTAAAGTATATATGTACTTGTTAACCTTAAATCTGAGAATGGATTCTTTCAAAAAAAATTCTTTTTAATTGTCTTAATTGTTAAATCATCACTATTAAATTCATTTTTTTACTTTTTCTTTTCTCTCTCTTCTTCCAAATCAATGGTTTGATAAAAAAAAATTACCTAAAGTGCACTTGAGAGGATCCATTCTCCTTAAATCTAATAAACAGTATAAGTTTAGGAGTTGATCACTTATATATTATGGTTGATTGCATGCATGCATGAGGAACATAATAAAGCACCAACGCAATTAACAATATATTTTCTCTGAGTTTGGTCCACATTTTAAACCAAATATATCAATTTTCTTTAACAAATGTTTATTTATATTTGAGATTGAAATATTATAATTTTACGTACCATAGACTCTGAAGCATATTGTAGGAAATAATCTCCCCAAACGCTAGGTTGAAAATCTGCAACATTTCTATGCAAATCAGATTTGGCATCATGATTTAAGCAAGCTACATAAGACATGATTTAAAGGTTTTGATAGTTGAGAAATTAAGATGCCTAAATGTATATATTTGTAGTAATCGTAAACAAAATTAAATTAATTCAAATAGTGTTCCATGCTAGTGATTTAAAAACATTATTAGAAAAAAATATTACTTCTTGGTGCTAATGGCCTATTCTATGTTAATTAAACATCATTATTGAGTTGTTTATAGTTGGCATTTCCACTAGTGCATTTTGGAGTCAATTAAATCGTTTAATTCCAAATTTTAAATTAGGTCATGAGTTAATTATAGAATTAGATGATATAAAAAATGAGAACTTTTAACCCCGATACAAAATCAATATAAAAACTATAATAGAAACTTAATGTGAAAATTATTCTTTGTATACCTTGAAACAAGAGAGTCCAGATGCATGCCTTTATATAGAGAAGGATTAGTAAATGCAATAGGATAGAAACCAACTTTATCTTATATAACAAACTAACTTTAATCTTATCTAAAAATTGTGACACATTATACGGAACTAACTTAGATTTAGTTACATGATTTGTATTTCACCTAGGAATAATATATCCTCCAATAAAAAAAAAAAAAATTTAACATCACTTCATAGACCTCCACTACAAGAAATTTGACTTCTATCAACAAAAAATATTGTCACTAAATGTCTAATGTTCGTAGGTAAAGAGGTAAAGCTGCCATAAACTAAAACCACCCCATATTACTTGAAGATGCTTAAGAAATAAAATACTTGCACATAATATAATTCTTGAAAAGAAAACGCCCATCACATAAAAAATCCAAAGATGCTTGTTGTATACATCAGCACGCACGCACTTAACTTTGTAACATTATAGTGTTACCTGTTTGCTGTGCGCACACCAAGTTTTGAGGAAGGTGATTGGCAAACTTAGCACTCCAAGTTTTGAGAATACGAGTTGTGATAGGGACAGTGGCGGCTAATGTCAAAGTTTTTTAACGATAAATTGCATGTCATTGTCTACGTGTGTGTTGACTTATTAATATGATGTGTGAGTTACTGTATACATGTAATGTGTGTCGACTAGCTAACATGACATGTGTGTCATTGTCATCACGTGTTGAATTGATTAAAATCAACGAAAATCGGCCTTTTACAAAAGGTTCTATGGTTAGAGGCCAAAAATACTATTATAAAAGTTATTTCTATTATCTCTCTTTAAATTGAACTATCCATTTCTATGAAGAGGATCCTAATCCGTCCAAAACACACTGCTACCAGCAAACACAACTTCAAAAATTGCATATAGGATAGAGTATAAACATTTTCTTGTAGAGTCAAAAACACTAATTGGTACCAATATTGCAGGCATAGTAAGACTAAAGAGAACAATAATTTATTTCAACTCGTACATGTGATACAAATTGCCACAGGGTAACAAATAATTGTCTCTATGTATAGTGTAATTTATAGTCACAAGTGTAACAAAAAGTGGTCCTATTGATTTGTGATACACAACAATGAAAACACCAAAAGAAAGAAAGAATGTGTACATATAATTATAAATAAATACAATTCATCAATGAAGGCAAAAAAAAAAAGACAGAATGTATAAGTTGGATCATAAGTTTATACAGCTTCTTTCTGAATCTATCTGTTGACCAACCTGCAATTAGACCAGGGGTTAATAACAACTTATTGTATGTATTAATAAATAATTAATCACTAAACAAGCTCACCTTATGGTTGCAGACAGCAGGTCAACATAATTAGCAATGATAAATTACACAAAACAAGTTGATCAGCTTCTGCTGAGAATAAGACACTGTGCCAATGTGTCATTAAATAATCTTCCAGTATCCATGGCAAAGTTAGTAAACTCCAATGATTGAACATGTTGAAATGTCTTTAGTATTCATGCAAGTTGAATGGGATAAACTTGATACTTATCTTTTGACATTTTTGTCATATTTATCTGCAAACTTTTTGAGCAACAATCTCTGGCGAAATGCCAAATATTTATCAAGAGTAGTTCCAGCCCACTGTTGACAAAAGGCTTTATCAGTTGGAAAGAGAGATCCAAGAGGAAACGGTCCTCTTATTGGAGCTTTCTTCAGGGAAACTAAGAATGTATGACGAGGACGAATTCTCTGCTCCAAAGACAAGCTAAGGTACATTGGGTATTTAGTCAAGGATTTCACCTCATTGTGAAGTTCATTTACCAAGTACAAATGCTTCGGCTTTAGATTAGCCTCCAAGGAGAGAGATAGAACCTGCATGCACAGTAGGTCAATAAGAAGGATCAACCAAAAGATGAAAATGAAAAAAAAAAACACCCATTATATAACATGATTTCAGTTTCCTAGTTCATCTTTGCAAAAAAATAATAGAATTACGAAAAATGAATGCAAAATGACCTGTGTAAGGCTAGTCAAGATTTTCAAGATGTCTTCATTTTTCATTCCTATGCTCCGTAAGAAATTTATTCTTGGCAGCAATCCATCATCAATGCTGTAATGGAGAAGCTGAGGGTGTTTTGTCACCATTTTCACAATGCTCTCTTTTGGTGCACCCAACTCTTTGGTAAGGAACATAAATCGTGTATTCCATGAAATGTCAATACGTTGGACAAGAATGTGAGGACTCAGTTGAATTACTTTACCCAAATCTTTTTCCTTGATGCCAACTTCTTCAATTAAATATTTCACCGTTGGTTTTAACGAGTTCTCAATACTGTAAGAAAAAATAGACGGAGTAGAAGCAATAATTTGCCCTAATTTGGAACTAGGTACGCCCAAACCCATCAAGAAAGCGACACGAGGCTTCAAATTGTTCTCCACTGTATATTCGAGAATTTGTGGTACCCTCAAAAGGATTCTTCTTATGTCTGTACGTTTAACCCCAATACTCAATAAGTAATCAATCCTTTCTTGTGCAGAATTTAAATTAATTTGAAACGATGACATGTGCCTCTCGTAAATTTGGAGAAACTGTGATTCCTTAATTCCAAAGGTGCTTAAGTAATCAAGAAGTGGTAACCAATTCACATCCAAGAGAATCACTTCAGACAACTCCGGATATCTTGTCTCCTTAGAATTTCTACCAAACTACAATTAGTAAAAAAAAAAAGAAAACAAAAGATTGAATATAAATATTCCATAGCGCCACAACAAGTACATTAAATGGCATCATTTGATACTCAACACTGTAATGTATCACCATTTAATACCTTTGCACGGTTATTTTCTTGTAATGATGCTATTCTCCGACTTTTGGGCAATCTATTGCTTTGTCCATTGTTAAGAGATCTCACACCCTTTTCCTTTTTATGTTGTCTATCTGTTTCAACATTAAGCAACATTTAACTTCTATGAAGCACTAACACACATTGAAAAGGTACACGACACTGACAAGCCAACATCGACAATAATTCAAGAAAATGGAATAATTGAATATAATCACATGTGCCGGTGTTGTGTCGGACACCGAGTACACCATCAACGTGAAGTGTCTATGCTATACATTGCAAACATACCTGCAAGTGTCTTTGACTTCAATCTCTTGCCTTTAGCATCAAGATCAGCAGGCTCAGCAAATTCCTCCTACCAAACCAAAAAAATAAAAACAAAAATGAAATCACTTAAATTTGAAATGCATAGGGCCTGTTTGGATGAGATTATTTGAGCTTATCTACTAACATAAGTTTTGTGAGACTGTTTGGCAGAATTTATAAAAACAGCTTATGACATTTTCCATGAGCAATTTTCAGCTTATTTTTTAATAAGTTCTCTGATATAGCTTATGGAAACAACTTATAGCATATACAAAAATAATTTAATTTAATTTTATCTAATGCTATAAAAATAGCCTATGGAAGCTTATACATAAGTACTTATCATGATAAGTGATTGTGCTATAACCTGCAAATAAGCTGTTTATCCAAACAGGACCTAAAAATATTACAGAGCTCCAAATAAGCTGTTTATCCAAACAGGACCTAAAAATATTACAGAGAAATGGAACCACTTATTTCTCAACCTCAATTCAGCAACATTGAATACTGACACACACACACGCTCTATCTTAAACTCAAACATATTTGGGAGTACGATAAGAAAAGTTCAAAACTTTCACAACCAATATCAAAAACCCACTTCAATTTTTCAATTGAAAACACAAAAACGATAAATTCATCGCAGAATTTAAATATAAAATACTAAAATTTCATCATAGGTAGTGAAATTGCAAAACTCACATCATCAGAGAACCAATCATCATCTTCATCATCATCGTCATCATCATCATCATCTTCATCAGAATCGTAAAGCGAGATGGTTTTTCCATAAATTGATTTTCTGTTGGTTTTAAGAATTTTGGGATTGGAATGAGAGGAATGAACAGTGAATTTGTTTGGTCTCAAAAACGAAGAAGCAAATGGATGATTTGAGGAAGGAGTTGGAACGAAGAGCATAGGATTGTAAGGGTAAAGAGATGAAAATGTAGCCATTTTTGAAAGAATAGAGAATATACTGAAAAACCCTAATCTTAATCCATAGAATCTATAGAACCTTTTACAACCAGAGGTTTTATCTTCTTTTTCTTTTTGGAGTGGATAGAAAAATGTTCTAACTTAAAGAAATTTTTAAGAATAATTTAAATTTTTCGATTTAAATGGTTAGAATTCTAAAATCTTTGAAATTTTTAATTACATCTTCCAAATTCCAAAAATACTAGATTAATTTAAAAGGTAAGAATCAATTTATAGATACTAGCAAGATGCATTTAGTTTGTTTGATGCATCATCATTAGGAGTTGATCAATTGTGTCTTTTTTATTCTTCAGAAGTGGCTACTTCCCGCATTATTTCTATATAATTCCTTTTGGGCTTATCCCCTTCTCAATGCAAAAAAAAATTTACGATTTTTGAAAAATTAAGAATTAATTTGAAAATAATTAGGAGTCAATTTACAATTTTTGAAAAACTTAAAGGTTAATTTGCAATTTTTAAAAAGTACATAAGAATCAATTTAAAATTTTTGAAACATATGGAGGAAAGAATTTCAAATTAAATAATTTACTTTTGTTTGTCATTTAAGATTGCTTAACTTTAGTTTGGACAAACTACTCCATAAATTATCTCATTGAGGATTTAAATTCTTATAAAAAGTTAATTTTTGGCTAAAATGCATTTGTGATCCCCTTTATTTAACAAAACCACAATTTTGGTTCTCTTTTAATTTTGCAATTTTAGTTCCTCAATTTTTCAAAATAAAAACATTTGGTCCCCACTATCAATTTCACTATTAATTTTGATGATTTGGCAACTAATTAAGTGAGATAGCAGAATACTTAATATTGGCAACTTAATTTTGATGATTTTAGTTCCAACAATTTTGATAAAAAAAATCAAAATATTGTGTCTCTTATGTCTCTAGATGTAGTGTTTAAAATTATTAATTTTACCATCCAAATAAATAATAACAATAATAAATAAATAATATATGAAAAAAAAAAATCTTATATATGAAAAAAAAATATGAAAAATAAATAATAACAATAATAATAAATAATTATAATAGTCTCATAAGTCTTAGCTCAACTGCAAATATTGCGGAAATTATTAGGTCAGACATCGTAATCCGGGTTCAAATCCAGAATCTCACAATTATATGAGTTTAATTTTAGTGGATTACCACTTCATCTATGACAAAAATAAAAAATAGTGTGATAGTGTGATGATTTGACTCTGTGGGCTGAAAAAGCCTACGTAACGTTTTCATAACATTTGGTTAATGTTGTGTTTTTGAGCTGAAAAAGGGGTTGAATTTTTGCTGTTAGTTAAGTTACTATAGAAGCATTAGTTTAGTTTGTTGTTCTCTACCTTCTTTAACTACTGCTAAAGCTAAAAACATAGTTACACATAATTGCTGTTCCTTACATTGACTAAACTGACAGTAGTGTATTTGATCAATAATGTAACCTTATCTATGCATTCTTCTCTAGTTCCTCATCTATCAAATACTCATCTGTAAACTTTTTGAGCTGAAATCCCACGGCAAATGTCAAATATTTATCAAGAGTAGTTCCAGCCCACCGTCGACAAAAGACTTCATCAACTGGATATAGAGAATTAAGAGGAAATGGTTGTCCTACTGGAACTTTCTTCAGGGAAACTAAGAATGTATGACGAGGACGAATTCTGTGCTCCAAAGACATGTTAAGGCACCTGTACAACTGGTATTTAGAAATGGATGTTACATCATGGTGAAGTTCATTTACCAAGTACAAAAACTTCGGCTTTAGAGTATTCTCCAATGACGGAAATAACACTTCCTGCAGGCACAGTCAGTCAATAAGAAACTATTGACTGTTAGTTGTATAACAAGAAGGATCGATCCAACAGATGAAAATAAAAAATACATCGATTATATATTAACGAAAACGAATGCAAACTGACCTTTGTAAGGCTAGTGAAGATATCCAAGATGTCTGCATTTTTTAATCCTAGGCTCCGTAAGAAATTTATTCTTGGCAGCAATTCATCATCAATGCTGTAATGGAGAAGCGGAGGGTATTGGGTCACCATCTTCACAATGCTCTCTTTTGGTGCACCCAACTCTTTGGTAAGAAACATAAATCGAGTATTCCATGGAATTAAATTACGTTGGACAAGAATTTCAGGACTCAGTTGAATGACTTCACCCAAATCTTTTTCCTCAATGCCAACTTCTTCAATTAAATATCTCACCATTGGTTTTAACGAGTTCTCAACACTGTAAGAAAAAATGGACGGAGTAGAAGCAATAATTTGCCCTAATTTGGAACTAGGTACGCCCAAACCCATCAAGAAAGCAACGTGTGTCTTCAAATTGTTCTCCACTGTATATTCGAGAATTTGTGGATGCCTCAAAAGGATTCTTTTTATATCTGTACGTTTAACCCCAATACTCAATAAGTAATCAATCCTTTCTTGTGCAGAAGATAAATCAACTTGAAACGATGACATGTGCCTCTCGTAAATTTGGAGAAACTGTGATTCCTTAATTCCAAAGGTGCTTAAGTAATCAAAAAGTGGTAACAAATTCACATCCAAAACAATCGCTTCAGACAACCCCGGATATCTTCTCTCCTTAGAAGATCCACAAAACAACAAATATTCATCAAGAGTAGTTCCAGCCCACCGTTGGCAAAAGACTTCATCAGTTGAATTTAGACATTGAAGAGGAAATGGTTGTCCTATTGGAGCTTTCTTCAAGGAAACTAAGAATGTATGACGAGGACGAACTTTCTTCTCCATAGATATGTGAAGGTACCACGGGCATTTAGTCAAGGATATTACCTCATTGTGAAGTTCATTTACCAAGTACAAAAACTTTGGCTTTAGAACCTCCAACGACAGAGATAGCACATCCTGCAGGCACAGTCAGTCAATAAGAAACTATCGACTGTTGGTCATATAAATAGAAGGATCGATCCAACAGATGAAAATAAAAAATACATCGATTATATAACAACGAAAACAAATTCAAAATGACCTTTGTAAGGCTAGTGAAGATTTCCAAGATGTCTGCATTTTTCACTCCTAAGCTCCGTAAGAAATTTATTCTTGGCAGCAATTCATCATCAATGCTGTAATAGAGAAGCGGAGGGTATTCGGTCACCATCTTCATAATGCTCTCTTTTGGTGCACCCAACTCTTTGGTAAGGAACATAAATCGAGTATTCCATGAAAGTTCAATACGTTGGACAAGAATTTCAGGACTCAATTGAATGACTTTACCCAAATCTTTTTCCTCGAAGCCAACTTCTTCAATTAAATATCTCACCGTTGGTTTTAACGAGTTCTCAACACTGTAAGAAAAAATAGACGGAGTAGAAGCAATAATTTGCCCTAATTTGGAACTAGGTACGCCCAAACCCATCAAGAAAGCGACGTGTGTCTTCAAATTGTTCTCCACTGTATATTCGAGAATTTGAGGATGCCTCAAAAGGATTTGACTTATATTTCTATGTTTAACCCCAAGACTCAATAAGTAATCAATCCTTTCTTGTGCAGAATATAAATCAACTTGAAACGATGACATGTGCCTCTCGTAAATTTGGATAAACTGTGATTCCTTAATTCCAAAGGTGCTTAAATAATCAAGAAGTGGTAACCAATTCACATCCAAAACAATCGCTTTAGACAACTTTGGATATCTTCTCTCCGTAGAATTTTCACCAAACTACAATTAATAAAAAAAATAAAAAAAAGAGAAAAAAAGTGAATATAAGATTCCATAGCACCACAACAAGTACATTAAATGGCATCATTTGATACTCAACACTGTATTGTATCACAATTTAATACCTTTGCACTGACATTTTCTTGTAACAATGCTATTCTCCGAATTTTGGGCAATCTACTGCTTTGTCCATTGTTAAGAGATCTCACACCCTTTTCATGTTCCTTTTCGTTTTGATCCTATTACACAAATTAAAAATTGTAATTAATGTTGTTTTGAAAAAAGAAATTATGAGTTAATTTACAAAATTGTCCTTCATTAATGGTATGATAGAAAAAATGGCAAAAATAACATTAAATGTTTCATTGGTAATGTAAAGTGATTTATAATTTTGTACAAATTTATTTTTTTCAAAGGGACTTATAGTGTAGTATGAAGGGAGTCATTTTTAAGAAGAATTTCAATCTTTCAATTTAAATGATTAGAATTCTAAAATCTCTGAAATTTTTATTCACATCATCCAAACATACTAGATTAATTTAAAAAGTAGGAACCAATTTACCATTTCATACCTTTACGCTGTTAATTTTCCGTAACGATGCTATTCTTTTGGGCAATCTACTGCTTTGTTCATTGTTAAGAGATCTCACACCCTTTTCCTCTTCCTTTTCATGTTGTCTATCTGTTTCAACTTTCAACATTATGCAACATTCAACTTCTATGAAGCACTAACACACATTGACAATGTACACGACACTGACAAGCCAGCATCGATAATAATTCGAGAAAATGGAAAACTTGAATGTAATCACTTGTGTTAGTGTTGTGTCGAACACTAGATATGCATTCAATGTGAAGTGTCTTAAGGTTTTAAAAAACGGTCCGCGACCGCACGGCCGCGACAAAACAGTTTTGCCAGGCGCCGATAACGTTACCGTTATCACAATATTTTTTATTAAAGAACAAATTGTGATTAATTCACACCGCGACGACCGCAATTAGCGTCGTAAAACCTGTACCGACCGAAATCGCAAATACCGTTACGTAACCGAGACGCGACCGCGACCGTTTTTTAAAACATTCTATGCTATACATTTCAAACATACCTGCAAGTGTCTTTGACTTCAATCTCTTGCCTTTAGCATCAAGATCAGCAGGATCAGCAAATTCCTCCTACAAGACCGAAAAATTAAGACTACAATTAAATCTCTTAAATTTGAAATGTGAGACTGTTTGGCAGAATTTAAAAAACAGCTTATGACATTTTCCATGAGCTTTTTTCAGCTTATTGTTTAACAAGTTCTCCGAGATAGCTTAAGAAAACAACTTATAGCATATACAAAAATAATTTTATTTTACTTTATCTAATGCTATAAAAATAGCTTATGTAAGCTTATACATAAGTGCTTATCATGATAAGTGATTGTGCTATAAGCTGAAAATAAGTTTTTTTTTTATCCAAACAGGACCTAAAAATATTACAGAGAAATTGAACCACTTATTTCTCCAATTCAATTCAGCAACATTGAACACTGTCACACACACACACACACTCTATCTTAAACTCAAACATATTTGGGAATGAATAACATAAAAAAAGTTCAAACCTTTCACTAACAAATTGATAAACCCACTTCAATTTTTCAAATGAAAACTCAAAAATTATAAATTCATCACAGAATTTAAATATAAAATAGTAAAATATTATCATGGGTAGTGAAATTGCAAAACATACATCATCGTCTTCATCAGAATCGTACGGTGAGACGAATTTTCCATAAATTGATTTTTTGTTGGTTTTGTAAATTTTGGGATTGGAATGAGAGGAACGAACAGTGAATTTGGTTGGTCTCAAAAACGAAGAAGCAAATGGAAGATTTGAGGAAGAAGTTCGAACGAAGAGCATAGGATTGTAAGAGTAAAGAGATGAAAATGTAACCATTTTTGAATTTGAAAGAAGAGAGAAAAACCCTAATCACAATCCATAGAATCTAGAAACTTAACGGTGTGTTCTAGTTTCCTCTAAAATGAGAACAAAAGGACAGAACAAATTTTTTTTCTTTGTTCCATTTTTACCCTTTTTCTTTAAAATGATGTGGGCCCGACATCATTTTAAAAATAAAAATATTTCTCTTTTTTAAAAATAAAACTTTTTTTTTTTCTGTTTTATATCAAACAACACACTACTGATCAACTCTATTTTCATATATTTCTCTCTTCTCGCCTCTTTAACAAATATAAGTTGTTTTAAACATGTCATTAGAACATCTTCAATAAGAGTATCATAGATTAATGATCCTATCTTATTTTATTTTATCATTGGAGTTCCATAACGTGGCATAGAGTATCAAAATTGATGATATCGATACCTTATTTAAGGTATCGTATCATCAATTTAATGTTTTTTTTTTTAATAATCGAATTAAATAGAATTAATAACTTGTTAATAATATATGATACATATAGTGATATCACTATTGGAGCAAAACACGTATGAATTGCATAAATACTATATGGCATTGTAGGGACCACTTTTTAGTGATGTATGATACTCAAAGCGGTATCACCATTGGAGATGCTCTTAGTGTCTCACTTTGAGTGTGTTTGGATAGAAAAAATTTCTAATCTAAAGTACTCTCTGTACTATAATATAAGTAGTTTTGATCATATTACACAAATTTAAAAATATAATTAATAATATATTGAAAAGAGAAATTATGAGTTAATTTACAAAATTGTCCAATGATATAAAAAAAATTGAAGAATTAAAAGAAGAGAAATAATAAATAGTTAAAAGTATAATAAGAAAAATAGTATTAAATGTTTCATTGATAATGTAAAGTAATGTATAATTTGGTACAATTTTTTTTCCAAAATAACTTATATTGTGATATTAAGGAAGTAATTTTTAAGAAGAATTTCAATCTTTAAATTAATTAGAATTCTAAAATCCCTGAAATTTTTAATTAATCATTCAAACATATAGATTAATCCTGTTAAAAAAAAACATACTAGATTAATTTAAAAACTTGGAACCACACTACCAAAAAAAAAACTTGGAACCAATTTACAATTTTCAAAAATTTAAGGATTAATTTGAAAAATAATAGTAGCCAATTTATGATTTTTGAAAAATTTAAGTGTTAATTTGCAATTTTTAAGAAGTACAAAAGGATCAATTTATATTTTTTTAAAACATATAGAGAAGGAATTTCAAATTAAATTCTTATCTTTTATTTGTCATTTTAAATTGCTTACCTTAAATTATCTCATAAAGAATTTAAGTTATCTTAAAAAGTTAATTTTTTTTTTTAAATCACACTTTCATTTAAACACACTCTTTTACATATTTTAAAAAGCTCCCTGACTCAATTAAACTGTGAAGTTGGTTTATATAATTAATTAATCACTTACTTTCAATTCTTATGTGTTACAATTTATTATAAATTAGTCTCCAAATTTATTTGTTTATTTTCAATTTAATTCCTAACGTATTTTTAAAAAACAATAATATAAAAAAAATTAACAAAGTCAATAATCTTTTTAAAATATTCATAAAAATCATTTATTTATTTATAACTATTTTACAAAGTTGAGAGTGATTTTATGGTTTACTTATCTTATGTAATCTTCTTCTTATTTCTCATCTTTTAGTCTTAACAATAATAATAGTAATAAATAAATAATTATAATAATAATATGTGGTAGTGTGATGATTTAACCCTGTGGGCTGAAAAAGCCCACGTAACGTTTTCATAACATTTGGTTAATGTTGTGAGTTTTGTGAGCTGAAAATGAGTTGAATGTTGGTTATTAGTTACTATGGAAGTTGCATCGGTTTGTTGTTCTCTACCTTCCTTAACTACTGCTAAAGCTAGGAACATAGTTGCACATAATTGTTGTTCCTTAACATTGACCAAAAGCTCTAATTATTGGGTTAAGAATGCAAAATCAACAACAAGTAGAAGAACAAGAACAAGGGTAGGTGTTGTGTCTGTCAATGATGTAACCACAGTAGTACTTGACCCAGCTCCAGCTGAAATCACATGGCAAATTGTGGTTGGAACTATTGGTAATTAATATCTGTAAAATATTTCTAGTTTTCAAAAGTAATCGACTCTGATAATACTGAGTTTGATCGAGAGATAGTTATAGTTAACAATTATTTTAGTCAAAATTTGAACTCGTCTTCGCTTCAACTTATGAGTTTGTACATGTGTGAATTTTGTAGCTGGGATTACACCTTTTGTGGTGGCTGGGGTTGAATTTAGCAAAAGAATTGTAAGTCATTTTCTTAGTTGATTGATGGTAGTTCATAAATTTTTTGAATTTAATTCTTGTGTGTGTTTTGTCTTCATTTTGAATATTTGTTACAGATAGCTCAAAAAAAATGTGAGACATGTGGAGGTTCAGGACTTGTTTTTATGGAAAAGAATTATTTTCGTTGCCCAGAATGTGGTATGTTTATTGCATCTTAATCATCCTAATTAATTACAAATTATGATATTATATTACCTCACAAATAATTCTTCATATGCTATGTATTTTAGGTGGATTTCTTCCTTGGCAGTCCTGGAAAAGATTCTTCTCTGGTTAATGTATTATACAACATTGTACAAATAGTACTTTGCAATTGCATTTTAGCAACAAATTCAATATTTATGGTACATATACTAAATCTATGTGTAAAGATATTAGTACAAACTTTATTAGGAACATCATACACCTTCATGGGATAATTGAATTTTATTTGTTACCTTTACTTCAATCGTTGTTCAATTGCTAATTGATGAAAGTGGTACAAGAAAACTTAAATACTTTGTGAACTTGTTTATTTAAGAAATAGTTATTATCAAAGACGACGAGTAATAGGAATCAAGCATAGGTCATGTTTTCTTGCTGCTGTCATTCCAAATGTTTCGGTCATATCTAGTTCTTCATTCTTTATTTCGTTGGGAAGTTTCCAATCAAAGTGGTAAAGTAGCATAGCAAGTGGCAACTTAACATTGTTCTCCTTCCGGCACCAAATGGTATGAATTCAAAGTCAATTAATACCTTTAAAATCAATTAGGCTATCGACAAACCTTTCGGGTTTAAAATTCTCAGGTTCAACCCAATATTTGGGATCTCTTCCAATAGCCCAAGCTGGAATCTCATACCCATTGATTTGGCATCTCTCGTGACTTTCTCTTGGAACGAACTAACAATGGTGCAGTAGGATGCAACCTTAGTGTTTCTTTGATGACATTCTTTAAGCATATCAATTGGTGTATCTCTGTCTCATCCACATACCCCTTTTTATCAAATACTCTTCTTACTTCAACTTGTGCTTCTTCCGGAACCTTTGGATTCTTTACCATCTCAGACATCCACCATAACACAACATCCGACGATGTTTCAGTACCAGCAGCAAACATGTCCTACAAATGGATTAACATTAACGCTATCAATTATGATATAAATTAATGTGTTAACATGTTTGGTTGTAGACTAACCTGAATGATTGATTTCAAATTATCATCGGCCAATGAATGTTGTGACTGGTCATTTTCGTGTTGAATCTTGAGAAGAACATCAACTAGATCAAGATCTTCGGCCTTGTTTGCTTCTTTGTGAATACTTTTGTGATCGTCGATGATGTCTTGCAATAATATATCATATTAATCACTCTATGAGCCTTTTCCATTTTGGTCTTGGCTCTATTCACCCTTTGAAGTATTTTAACAGAAGGGTACAAATCTGCTATACAAAATCCTCCCAACAAAATTGTAGTTTCTTGTATTGCTAATTTAAACGCTTGTTGGTGTTTGCTCTCTTTACCAAAAGCTGCACACGTTGCTATCCCATATGTCATTAAGGAAATCTTATGAGTAAGATTTATTACTGATCCTTCACTTGCAGATATTGATTTAACAAGATTTGAAACCTCTTCTTCTCTTATGTACCTAAACGATTGGACGCGTTTTGCATTTAAGAGCTCTATAACGCATATCTCCATATGGAGATAATATAATGTCAGTAGCATTGTAACTCCATACTATGGACAAAAGAAGGTTTGGCCTATCACAAAAGGTGAGGTCATGTGTTTTCATAATCTCTTTGGCCATTTCAGGTGAACTAACTATTATGTATGGACATATGGTACGACCTTTCCTAGTTTGATATGCATTAAAGGTTCATATTTTCTGCCAAATTTTTCAAGGAATGATGAGGAAGTGAGTGGCTGATAATCTGATGTATCTTTCCTATGAGGGGCAGTGTCCATGGTCCTGGTGGTAAAATTGTGATGGAATTTTTTGAAGTACTCCATCTTTTAACGATTTTGAATAGCACCAAAAGGAAGAGAAAGGATGCCATGAAGGTAAAATTAGAAAAATGGCTGTGAAGCTCCATGGTTTGTGCTTGGTCTATACAAAAAGATTTAGTCACGTGTTCCTAAAAATATAGGTTTCCAGCATGGAATTTGAGGGGGTATGTATAGTGTAGAATATGATCACCAGGCTAGCAGAGTGCTAGACACTGATACTTACTTTTTTCTCTGTGTTTTGTGAAAGAAGGAACATGCCTTTCATAATACTTGTGATGCCTTATATATATATGAGTAAGATAAGAGATAGTGAGAGATTATATGGAGTAGTGGGGTGATGGTGGAGTAAACATAGGGAGTAGTGGGATAGGTCTATGACATAGTCTTTTTGGACTTCCTTTAACTTGGGCGAGTGGTCTAATTTGGTGTGTTGGGCTTAGGCGAATGGTACCCCAATATTTTGTCCGGTACACAGCCCCCAAGTATGAGGCCTGTAAGGGCGAAATGCTTAAGATAACAAACTTGGTTGACACATTTGATGACATTCAGCCATTTAGTAATTTTAATTATTATTTTATAGTATTTTAGTTAGTTTTTAGATGTATTACATAGTCAAAGAGAAGATTTTATGAAGAAATTGACATCTCAAACAATTTGAAGATAAAAGATCAAAAAAGAAAAAAGGCTTGGAAAAATTATGAAGTTTTGAACCAAAATCACGTTGCACTCACTGAAATTCTCGCACCCCTATTGGAACTCCATAGTGGTGCGATTTGCAACTTGTTGGAACATAGAGCACATTTATGTGTGAATTAAAAATAAAATTTTAATCACATATCGGATAGTCGAACATATTAGTGTGTATAACATACTAATGTGTATTTTGAGAATAAAATTCTTGAGTCTCACATTGGATAATAAAGCATGCTAGTGTGAGTAGCATGTATATTTTGAGAATAAAATTCTTAAGTCCCACATTGGATAATAAAGCATGCTAGTGTGAGTAGCATGTTAATGTGTATCTGTGATTTAGAAAAAATAAATAAATTAAGTTTTATTTTGATTAGATTACACACATTATTTTTGTGCTTAAAAACAAGTAAATTACATTGCTTCTTGTACAACTTCTTTTCCTAAAAGTGTGAGCCACTATAGTTACACCTTCACTTTGAGTAACAAGTCATATATACTTCAGTTCGGAAGCTAGTTATTCTTATGTATTTCTTGAGTATATAACTCTTATTTGTATCAAAGCTCACGAAAAAAAAAAAACAGAGAAATAGAGACACAGTGAAATTGTTTCAAGTCCATATGAACAACACATCTGGTACATACTCAATTGTTTCAATGATTCAATTTATCTTTAGCTTCTACTACACGTACATATGTTATTATCGTTATTGTCATTGTTGTAGTAGTTGAAATATAGTTGCAGCGGGAATGTTTTAATTAAGAAAACATATATGAAGTGAAAGTATAATGAATCAAGTTTGTCGGATGTCATATTGAAACTAGCTAGAAAGAATAAATTAGGCACATTGACTGGTTTCTTCATTTGGTATGCAAATTAATTATGAATATTTGTGTTAGGTTTTGTTCCTAATTGTTTAGAGAATAGTTTATTCAATATAATAGTCGGCGACTCATTTTAGTAATCTCTTCGGTAACTAAAATTAAGGAGAAAAATACTTGGTTACACGATATAAAGAATCACATAGCCAAGAGTCTAGAATCATCACGGATCACGAAAGAACGGGAGAAGAGAACGGCTTCATCAACAAGCAGCATTGATTTTGGTTAAAAGTGAGTTTAGTTAAATTGATTTATGTTTAAATACTTTTTTATAAAAATAATTCTCATCAATTCATGTTGTTTGGATAGTTTGAATCAAAATTGCTTTTGAATGTGCAATTACCGAAATGAGTTTTAAGTATATTTAAAACTAGATTTCATAATGTCATTATTTTTTTCCTGATATTAATTTAGTTTTTTTTATAAAAGTTTTTTCTTTTAAGTTATTTGACTTTGTAACATAAAAATAAGTAGCAACTTTTTGTCAAAAATAAAATGAAATAAGTATTTCAAAAACAAATTAAAAAAGTATTAAAAATAAATAGCAACTTTTTTTTTACGGAATTTGTTTGGATAGTTTAGATGAAAATTGCTTTAACATTTAATTAATAAAGGAGTTTTATTTGAATTTAAATGGCAAACAAGTTTGAGAAAAAAAAAAGTATGCTATGAGGACAAAAAAGTAATAAAGGGTATTGAAGACATGTACCTTACAACCACATGGGTAGAATTTATTTTCATAGACGCAGAAGCTAGGATTTCATGCTTTTTGTAGAATCAAGTTTGAACCATAAAATTGATTTAATAAGAAAAACCCAAACACTTTTACAACACAAGTAAATCACTTTATTATGTTGCTTATTAATTTAATTATGAGTAACTAATTTTATATGATTAGGAATTATAAATGAATCTCTTTGGAACTATCTGAATTATATAACTACGTGTTTTAGTTTATTCAATGAAAACTTATAATTATTCAGTTAATTTTTTGTTTAATGTTTTTCGTTAATTGATCACTTTCGAATTGATTTTAAGGGATAAATCACTACTGACCCTAGATTTTATTACTGGAACTAGATTAACTGTCTGCCAATCATAATTGCTTTATGAATAAAAAATTAGTTGGTAAGATTAAGAATTTAACGTTCATTCAAGCTTTGATTAATATTAGTTTCGCCTAAGGAGTTAGGGTGTTGTATTAGATAAACGAGATCGATGACTAATAAAAAAGACATTTGTGGATCTGTTTGCAATTTTAATACATTCAGAGACTAATGTGATAGCGAGTTACACATTCAAGGACTAAAATGACTATTTACCCTTCTTTTATTTTATTTATGCCGTTTTTCCCAATATATTTAACATGTGCAATATTGCACATCTTAAAGCAACCAAAAATAGTAAGAGCGTTTTTTTAAAAAACAATAATATTTATTAAAAATAATACATTTAATATAAAATACACAAATTTTAATAAAAACTCATTATTATTTTTTTATCAAATAAAAACTCATAATTGATCAACCCAAAAAAAAACTCATAATTTAAATTTTTAATATGTGGAAATTTGCACATAATAGAAAAACCCTGTTAATAATCAAGGCAAAATATTCTTGTAGCTTTTATTCTTTTTGTATTTTTAGATGAAGAAGAGAAGCTGACACACTAAAAATTACAGAAAATTAATCTAAAAAAGAAGTGAAATCTGACAGCATTTATTTCACTATAATTCAACAAACATGTTGCAAACTTATTTAGTGGTCAACAATGAGATAGAACCTCTCTGTTCTAGCTGGAACTGTGTTAGTGCAAATGGTATGGAAGTTCACTCCTCCTTTATTTCATCATAAAAGTTAGGTTGGTTGTAACTTATCTACTTCATTTGTAGCAGATGTATATTCTTATTGATTCTTCTAATCCATTTCTCTACTTTATCTCCTTGTAGGATTTTCCCTTGGGTTTTCTTTTCTCTGTATCCTCTACCTTGCTATCCCCGCGAGGTATTTATCAATATTTTTACCCCTTGCTGATTTTTTTTTAACACAGTGGATAAATTACATTACAAAAAAATAAAAAAAAATTAATGGAAGGTGTTCTAAAAAAAAAAAAATTACAGGGGCAAAACAAAACATGTCTACTTTGCAGGGGTAAAAACCTATTAATCCTAAATGTTGAATATTGCCTTGAAATCGTAAAAATCAGAAAATCATGTTTTTTGGGAGCTTCTGCCAATTTACGCCCAGGCGTGAGATTTTGCGCCTAGACGTGAGGTGTTGCGCCTAGGCGTGTAGAGCTTTGATCAGTTCTAACTGGTTACGCTCAGGCGTGGGTGCGCGAGCCTATATATTGGTTATGTGTTTTTTGACTTTGGAAAAGGGATTTTAGGTTTCTAGAGCCAACACAATGACTAGGGTTAATAGAGAAACATCTTGGGAAGACTCTAGAGTTGGGGAAACATTCTATCACCTTGAAAACACTTTGATTGAATCTCTTGGTCACGGGGAGAGATTCGGGACTAGGGTAGAATTAGGAAAACACTAATTCTTGTAACTCTATTGGAGAATCTCATTGTAATCAAGGTTTCTATTGAAGAGTGTAACGGAGAGGGCCGCCCTCCCCCCAGATTAGGTTCATTAACACCGAATTGTGTCAACAAATTGTATTGTGTCCTTTACTTTTCGCCGTTTATTTGTTCGTGATTATTATTGTTATTCTCACTTATTGGTTGCTTGGTTTATTTGCTCCACACATCAAAGGTTATTGGTGTGAGTTTAATCGAATTCGCAACACTAAATTATATTAGTTATTTACAAGTTAGTTGTGCATACTATATATAGATTAGTTGTGTGTATCAAATACAAATCTATTTATGTGGCTTTTAATTATTAATTGTTGAATATATATATCCTTAAATTATAAAACGGTAGAGTATGTCTCAGAGTATGGTTAAGTATTTATACTACGGGTGTAAGCGGATCTAGAAAATCCAATTAAACCGACGATTCAAACCAATCCAAACCGAAAAAAATCCGATATTTTTGGTTCGGATTCAAAACCGAACCGAACCAATTAAAAACCGACGTGGTTTGGTTCGGTTCTCGGATTCAATTTTTAAAAACCGATGAACCGAACCAATAGATATATTATTAACCATATATATATATATATATATATATATATTTAATGTTCTAAATTCTACCAATGCATATACCGTTTCAATGTTTAAATTAAAAATAAATTCAATGTTCTATATTATATATATATATATATATATATATATTTTTTTTTCAATTTATTATTTCATGATGGTGCATTGACGATTCAAGTGGGAAAATAATTGAAACTTTATTTTAGTTTGTTTTTTTATTTGATGTTGAACTTATGAACTTAATTAATTTTATGTTTGTATTTTGTATTTAAAAATCTATAGATTGTATTTTGTCAACTTTGTTTTAATTAAAATGTGTTTGAAAATCAATTAAAGTATGGTGTATGGTGATAATTGATTACATAAGTGTTATGTGTCATTAAAAAAAGTATAGGAGGATATCGGATAAAAAATAATAGGAGAAAAAAATAATAGTAGGGAAAATATTGCAAAAAAAAAAAAACATTACAAAACCGATCAAAGTATCCGATCCAAACCGAACCAAACCGATTAGTTTGGTTCGGTTTCATTTTTCAAACACAGGACAAACCGATCCAAACCGAACCAATTGAGTACACATTGGTTCGGACTTTGGATCGGTTTGGTTCGGTTTCATTTTTCAAACACAGGACAAACCGATCCAAACCGAACCAATTGAGTACACATTGGTTCGGACTTTGAATTCATCAAAAACCGATCCAAACCGGTCCAATTACACTCCTAATTTATACACTAGGAAAAGTTTGTAATTACGTCATAACTCATAATATTTTTATATTAATGTATTTTAAAATAAATTGTTCTTTCAGTACCCAACCAAAGTCCAAAATAGCTAAGAATATACCTTTATTAGTGTATTATTATTATACGAGTAATATTAAGAAATTATAAATTTGCATGCAATCATGACCTATTTAAAGACTCAATGTGAGAGAAAATATTAAAAAGTTAGTAAGACAAGAGGCAACGTGACGTAACGTAACCCACCTTGGGGCTAATTGCATAACCTGTTTTAGTAGTAACTAACGTGAGGCAATAATAGAAAACATATTAAAAGTTACTCCCTCCGTCCCTATATATAAGTACTCTAAGAGAAATTTCACGCTTATTAAGAAAAGTTGATAGTGTAATTCATGTATGTTTTTTTGATATTACAATTACTAAATTATCTTTGGTGAAAAGATGTATTTGTAGTTGACTTTACGTATTTCAATGCAAAATGGGATTATGTTTGGAAAAGTAATAACAAAAATGTCTAGGGAATTAAAAATAAACTTATATTTAAGGATAAATAAAATCTTTGTAAGGGTGACGGAGGGAGTACATAGTAAGACAAGAGGCAAAAATACTAGTACTTCTTTGTACTTTTTCCATTGTCGTTAGAAAAAAGAAAAGAGCCAACGTACGTGACCACTTGCATATCCTATTATTAAGTTTTAACTCTAACTGGATCTAGAAAGGATTAAGACAAACAATTGATCCCTTTTCATTTAAGTATTGAAGAAAAATGTTAACTCTTTAAAATGTAGTGAAAGGAATATAATGTTTTCCCTTAGAGCATATATATTCATATCACTTAATTTGGTGGTTTAAATGGACCTTAATTTATATTATTTTATATTTTTTAATTATTTAAATAACTCAACTATACTTTTAAAATATTCATATCATTCATCAAAAATTTTAAAAAAGAATCTCACCAATCTTACAATATATACACCAAATTTATATTATGCATTAATATATAAAATAAATAATTTAAAAAACATGAGATCCTCTTTCCCCTCTTTTATTCTACCTTGCAGAAGAAGTCATCAGCAGAAGCATAACCAAATTAGTTACAGATGGCAAGTTGTCTCTTATCAAGGGTTTTAAACATATGGCAGATCCTTCTCACATTTTATATGCGGACGATATAATGTTGTTTTGCATAGCTTCTAGATCTAATATTCAAGTTGTGTTTAATCTTTTCATGAAATATGCATTGTCAACCCCGTAAAATCTTCAATTTATGCAGGAGCTGTCTCTTCACAAAGACTTCATCATATTGCAGATCAATTGAGCTTCATCATATTTTAAGATATTTAATCATCACAGAATTAATATATACTGTTTGATCTATAATTAATGGTTCAGATTAAAAACAGTGTGAACATTGTGTGATAAATAGTGAAGTAAATCATGATCCATATATGTCTAATATATGCATTGATGCTCCATTTTTTAGGCCAAAGTTGATTTTCTCTTATTTTGGCTTATTCCATTTGATAGATTCATTACATTTTAATATCAATAAATTTGTAGTAAAATTTTCATTCTAATATTTTAGCGACAAAATATCAAAGAGGAAATTGATAAAATGAGTTTAAAATATGAACCCTCTTATCTTAAGACAATCATCACCTCTTTTTTCCAATTGTTCAAACATTTTTTTAAGTCAAACTAATAAAGAAAAAAAAGAGAAATGTGAAATATTGAGTTGTGTGTTGATATTATGGGTGTGTTTGTTATAGATTTTTTCAAAATAGATTCTTATAGTGTAATATAATTTTGTGTAAAAAAATTTTACAAAAAAACTTTTTATAAAAGCTTTAAATGAAAATTTGATTTGAATAGTTATTTTTAAAATGTCATTTTAGGTATTTTATCATTTTATTGAAAAAAAATTTAAATATCAAAATTTCAAAAAAATTACTTTTTTTGAAGCTATTTCAAATAGATTTTCATAAAAATCATTTTTGAAATACAACTTTTTGTAAAAATTAAGATTTTGACTATGTTTTGATCTTCAATAATATACGTTTATGTTATATAATGTCAAAATTAGTATTTGAATTTAGAAAAAACGAATATAAAAAAACTTATAATATTTTAAAAAATGATTTTATAAAATCCATTTTTAGAAATAAAAAAAAAATCTATTTTTTTTAAAGCTAAAATAAACGCACCCTATTTCCTATAATTCTTTTTAAATAGATATATTCCGTAATTTTTATTCCATCTTTATTTTTTGATCAATAGAAGTTGTTGAGATCGACAATAATACTTGAAAAGTAACAAAAGTTTAATCTAATAAAGAAGTGAAATCTGAAAGCATTCATTTCATTATTATATTATAATTCAACATGTAGCAAACTTACAACTTATTTCACACAAATTTCGATTCAACAAAACAAAAGAAAATCCACACATCACACAATGTTTATTTAAAGTAGAAATACAATGCATAGCGGACTATAATCGATGCTAATCAAATTGGCACTGGATCAACAAGTGAAGTTTTGATGAATTTTTTCATTTCACCTTCAGGATGTGTAAAATTATCTTTATCTTTATAAACCACATCCATAAAACGTGAGAGATTGAGAATGCGAGTAAGAAAAGGCATTGGAATTTCTGTTGGCCTAAGGCATTCCTTATTCATATCTTTCCAAGCATCAGAAATTCTCTTTCGAGCTTCCTGAATGGCAGCTTCCCTTGAGATATTATATTTTTCCATATAGCACTCCAAGAATGAGGAAACATGTTCTCTTTTCTGTTCAAACTATATGCACAAATAATAAAGCCTGTAAATACTTGCATCATCTGAATTAAAATAAAAGTTAAATATATTTTTATTATCTATACACATTACAATTTTTATTTTTAGTCTCTCTAAAATTTTCTTTCGAATTTTGGTTCTTCAAAATTTTCAATTTTAAAAGTTCACGAATTATGTTTTAAATGACATTTTTTTATTACATGTTATTATTAAGACCTTAATTACAATATCACCAGTTAAATAATTTACTTATTCAAATGTTAAAACTCGAATTCTTTCGAACAATTCGTCCTATGAAGAATTCATTAACCACTTGAGTTCAATATTTTAGTTCAAAATTGAGAATTTAGAAGAACCAACCTTTCAAAATTTATTTATTTAAAAAAACTAAAAATTAAAATATTTAAAGTGACTAAAAGTATATTTAACTCTTACGACGATCGAAATTATATGTGTATACCTCGTTGGACACAATGTCATCCATTAGCCTACAAAGGACAATAGCAGCATCAATAATTTTTGGCTCACTTGATACCCACTTGAAGATGTCTTCTGTGATGTCTTCCATACCAATATAACAAGTTGTTATCGCAAGTGCATAACCAGATGACTCTGTTGATACACGAATATACTCTTCTAATGTTGGTTTATACTTATTGTTTAACCATCTTGCCTCAGTCATATAAGCTTGAACATATTTTATGAACTGCAAACAAAATAAAATATATAAAGAATTTTTATTTATGCCTTCAGGTATATATAACACACATCAAATTTATATATATATATATATATATAATGTTAATTTTGCTAGGATATCATGATTTGTAAAAAAAAAAAAATTTAAAACATAGCAAACTATATCCATAAAATAACAAAAAAGAAAAATCCATAAAATAATAAGATCACATCTCCTAACAAAACCACATGCAAAATTTTGGTACATGTCAATAATATACATCAATTCAGATTTGTGTAAAACTTTGCATCAATTTTAAGTCCTAAATAATAAATCAAACATTCAATTTAATCAATTTAATTAATTCAAAATAGCTAACTAAAGTAAAATAAAGAATATAAGATTAGAAAGTTGTAACTCATTCTTGTTGACTAATATTTTTCATAAGAAAAAGACAAAAACTCTTACTTCTTTTATGTAGTATTTCAGAACATATACTTTTCCTTTTTTTCTCATCTCCTTTTCTATTTCTTCGTAAAGATCTAATATTATTCTATAAAGAAACTTCATGTAATCTGGAAGATTATCTAGGCAGCTAATGTCCCATCTGAAAAACCACTTTATATTAACAATCAGAGCAAAATTAACATTATATATATAAAAGTGATAAATATGACCTTTCAATTGCCTTTGTAAAAAGCTCTAATTCATCAATTGTTCCATATGCATCATATGTGTCATCAACCATAGTTATTATGACGACTAATTTTGTCATAAATTTTCTTGCCGTAGAAAATTGGGGCTCAAAATATACCCCCAAACCCCAAAAGCAACTTTCCACAATTCTATTTCGTGCAAATGGTAGTTTGCTAGGTGCATCCAATGCCTTCCACCATCTATAAGAACAAAAAAAAAAATATTAAATAAAAGTGCTAGTCATGGAAATCATATTAATTATTACATTCATTCTTTTTATCGGAGGCAAGTTATTTTTTAGATATTAATTGAATAATTGTTGTATTTAGTATATATTATAGATAAGGTACATCAAATATTCAACAAATTTAAAAAAATGATTTGTCTCTTATAAAAAAATAAAGATAGTATGTATATATATATTTTCTAGTGTATAATAGAAGTCCTTACTTGCAACAATTACCAAATTCCTTTTGATGTAGACTTTGGAGCATATTGAAATCTAATTTTGCGAAATTGAGCAAATTTTTATTATGGGAAGGATCTTGCTCGTATATGGAAATGTAGTTTCGTGCCTCCAACCTAGGATAGTTCTTATGGAGAGTTTGTCTTAAGCTATGTTTGACTTGTATTGCATAAGGATGACTTAATTGCTTGGCAATGGAGTCAAGATGAGTTGTAGTGAAAGCCATTGCCACTTCCAAAATGTCTTCTCCCTTAATCATTACATGTGTGGCTTCATACAAACTTAACATTCCTTTGATATCCCTTGTAAGTATGTCACTAAAGTTTCCTTGCTCATCCTTGAATTTGTTGAATACAGCTAGTATTTTTATCAATCAACCACAATATAGAAAACACCATCAGAGAGAATTCAATTTTAAAAAACTAAAGCAAGAGGTTAAAAGTTTATTAGAAGAGAAACACAAGTAAATGTTTAAGTAGTTGAATGAGTTAACTTTTTTTTGAAAGATACTTAAAGTTAAAAATATTCAGTGAGACAAATAATTAAACAACATTTTATATATTAAAAGAATATTGTATATTTATTTATTTATTTCTTATATATTAATGAAAAAATATATATGATCAATATTTACTCTGAAAATAGTGGACATAGTTAAAATGTGACACTTAAAATATGAGATATATGATTAGACGTTTGTTTATTTATATTATATCGATGGATACAACATGTTTTTAATATAAAAATAAGTACTAATATGTGACTTATTATTATTAATTATTATTATTATTATTATTATTATTATTATTATTATTATTACAATTGTATTAATATCACTAGATGAAATGAAGTCTAATATAAAAATAAACCATTGTAAATAAATAAGTTAAAGGCATACTTGGTGAAACGTGAATTCCTTGTTGCCTCAACAATCTAAATAGCACGGTAAGAGAATAAAGGTTGCCTTCAAAAGTTATTTCTCCATTTTCAACATAATTATTTTGAATATGTTGCAAAACTTGTTCAATCTCATGTTCAAAATGATAGCTTACACCTAAACGACATATTGAATCAATCAAATGGATTTTTACCAAGGGTTTCTTCTCCGTCATTGAGACAAGCATGTTCCTCACATCGCTTTTTAGTGTCTCAATTTGTGCTACCATATTTTGATCAAATTCCTGCATTGTGTTGAACAAAACCTTATTCCAGTAGTCAAAATAGATGCACCTATTTTAAAAGTTGCATTATCTAATATGGGTCTCTAAAAATGAGTCTAAAGATAGACTCTGATTATTTTAGTAAATTTGAGTAGAATATTATATATCTTTTAAAAACCTAATAAAATTTTATGAAGGGGTCTCAACTAGTTTAAACCAGAGTTTAAAAGAGTTAAATGACTGTGATTTAAGTTCATAAAGGAAAAAAGGGGTTAGTGCAAATTATTTGTACTTATATAAAAAATTCTTTTCTTCAACATCTTTGAGTTTGGATTCTCTTGGGGTTGTTCCTCAAATATGGAGAAGTTGGGCTCCGTGGTCGTCTCCCTACAAAAGCAAATCTATTGCATAGAGGGGTAATTGGTAATGGTGTCACTACAAGAAATGTTATCTTTGGCAGCGAGTCAGCGACTTTTTTTGTTATAAGTTGTTTTGCCAATGACTTGTAACAATTTATAACAAAAAAGATCGCTGCCAAAAATCATATTTCTTGTAGTGGGCCGGGTACCTTGTGCGCGTGTTGTGTTGGGGAAATTGAATCGAAAAAACCATTTTTTTGTCTTTTGCCCCTTAACTTGGAAAGTTCTGTCTTTGGTTCATCGGTGGTTTGGTATCTCTACGGTGGTCTCGGCTTCTAGCTCCTCTTTGTTAGCTTTCTAACCGTATGTGTAAAGGGGAAGCTAGGCCTAAAAGATGTTCTCCTAGTGTGGCATGCCGTGGTTTGGGAGGTTTGGCGTTCTCGGAATGATATGATTTTTTGTGTAAAACAAGCCATTGTGGAGGATATTTTTGATAAAATCCAACTTGTATTTTTGAAGTGGTTGTTAGCTAAAAAGATTAACTCGCCATGCTTATTTTTTAAATGGCGTGTTAATCCTTTGGATTGTCTAGTTAGATAGTGGTTACGGGGATGTATTGTTAACCTCAGTTGGACTTCTCTCATTTCTTTGTTCTCTTTGGCCATTTGGGTGAGTACTATATGTGTTTATCCTACCTTTATTTATAGATGAGTACCTCTTGTACTTTTTTTCAAATTTTTATTATAATCTCATCTTTCGCCGTTAAAAACAAAACATAACAACTAATAGAATTCACTGTCTTACCAAATTTATAATAATCTATGTTTAGAACCTTTTAGGATGTTCACATGTGATACCTAAGGGAAAGTCTTATAAATTAAATCTGCGACATATATTATAAATTAATCTTACGTACCATACATTCTGAAGCATATTGAAGGAAATAATCTCCCCAAATGTTGGGTTGAAAATCTGCAACATTTCTTGGCAAATCAGATTTATTAGCATCCTGATTTAAGCAAGTTACAGAAGACATACTTAAATATTAATGTCACTGCCTCTTTTCCTTCAACTTGATTTAAAGTTTGAGTTGGGAAAGATGTCTTAATAGGTAACATATTTATAGTAAGGCAAGTGACTTTTATATATATATATATATATATATATGAGTCGGTCCCATTTGTCTCAAGCAATCCTATTTAACTCTATAATTAGATCTAAATCTAGATTTATTTAGTAATATTAAAAAATGTAGGTTAAGTGATTTATCCCAAGTGATTAGTCTCATTATCGTTTCAAATTATGGTCCGCATTTATAATTACGGCCACAATATCATTCATGTTTATGGTAATATTGTATTACAATTGAGTTGTAATCTTCAATTACATGTATGTGTTAGAATATTTTCTAATATTTTGTGGGCTGTAATTAATTGTGGGTTTTGGTTTTAATAAAAACGGGTTGATGTTGTTATGATCCAGTTGATGATGTTTATGCCCGACAAATGTGATCAGTAATAATGGGCTTTGGACACTGATTCGGATTTGTGTAGAATAAAGTGTAGGCCCAACTCTAGGGTCCATGATGGGTGGTACTAGGGTTGAAATCTTTTATATATAAGATTGGCTAAGTCCCCTTTGCCGTCACGCCGTCACACGCACTCAGTGAAAATCCGTGTACGCTCATTTGTAGCTTTTCCCATTAAAGACCTCAAAGATTTGAGCAAGTGATTAGGCAAAAGGAAGATCCTAGTCTAATGTATCGATGTTTTCGATATTGACGCTTTCGGTAACGATTATTTGTAATTATGATAATCAAGTAAGTGTGTTCTAATTTCATATAATTGTCGATCTCTAAATTTTAATTCTTACAGTATGACCATATCGTAATTGTTAAGAAGTCTCATACCAGTTGTCAGATGGTCGAAATGTGTGTTTATAAGTGAGGGCAATCCTTATCTTACACTACAAAAATTTCGGCTTTTAGCCACAGTTGTTATGGCTGTCGACAATATTATAGTCATTTGTCACGGCTTAACCGTGGCTAAAATAATCAAGATCTTTAATTTTATTTTTCTTTCAGCGCGCGAACACTAATATTTTTTCTTCAACGCTCTCTCTTCCTTCTTCCCTAACCTTGTTGAACCATTAATGATTCAACCACGATTCAGCCACCACTCTTTCTTCTCTCGTCGAACTATTGTGTGAATGACGACTTCAATTTTGCTTTGTTTGGATTTCGTCTAGCCGTCACGATGCTTCACTGACTCGCAACAGTTAAGTTTCTATTCTAATTTCCCTCGTATGATTTTCCTTTTTGGTTTTTCATTATTGTGTCCTAATTTCACTTTTGTTAGATTTCATCTTGATTTCCTTGATCCATTCGCATAGGTTAAAAGGTAAATTGGAATTCGTTTCATTTGTGTATAGTGTGCATCGTAGTTCGTTGTGATTTCATTGAATCCTAATGAACTTGTATTAGTGTTCTAAAGTTGATTTCACTGAGTCATGATGAACTAGGTCTTCTTTGATGTTTGGTGATGGGGCTATAATGGAAACAACCGGTCCTAAATGCATCATACTTGGCCTTAAGGTAACTATTTCCTGATCAATTTATTTATCAGAAACCAAATTAAACTGTGAAATTTATCTATTTAAAACTTATATTTAAATACGAATTCTAAAAATACTATTCGGGCCCTATCTGTCGCTAGAAAAAACAATTATTTTAAATTTTTGGAAACACTACTGTTTGTGATGGAAATAACATCCTCACAAACATGTCTTAGATAGCAAGGACGAAACTTGTGATCGAATTGTTAGAGAGGGCAACATTTTGTCGCAAATTCCTTACAAACATTAATTAATTTAGTCAAATTTGTGACGGAATTTGCGATGTATATTTGAAGCGTTAGAATCTGTCATAACTTATATTGCTAATTTTTGTGAACTCAATTTTTATGTAAGTTTTTCAAATCCCTCTCAACCGTATGTCACATATAGTGGGGGAAATCGTCCCCTCCCTAAATTCCATCGCTAATTCATGTTCTTTCGGTAGTGTGGGATACTAGTGCCCAAACACTATGAGCTAGGCTAAGTTCTGCCAATTTGCGTCCAAACGTGGGAGTTTTTGCCCAGGCGCTGCGAGTTAGGCTGGTGTGTAAAAATCTTTTTTTTCTACATTTTTAGGTGTGGGAGGCTTGAGAGAGAGAGAGAGAAAGGATTTGTAGCCAACACAAAACAAGGGTTTTAGAGAGAATAAATGCAGTTTTCTCTTAGTACTACTTTATAGTTGGGGAAAGGATCATTGAATCCACCCTAGGAAAAGGGTGTAGAATTGAAAAGAGTAGAATTTGGATTGAAGGTTATAATTGCTTTTCAAATCTCTTTATAACGGAACTCTTTGAAATAACTAGTGAAATGGAGGGTTGTTCTCTCCCTCTGACGCAGGTCATTGTTGGACCGAACCGGATAAACAATATTGTTTGTTTCTTCTTCTCTTTCACTTTTTTGCTCATTTTATTTGTACTTATTATTGCATTACTTAGTTATTGGGTGCTCTTTATTTTACTCCCCGTACACAATAAAGTTTAGTGTGATTTTTCAATCGAAATCACAAGAATATATGGTTATGAAATCCAATTTGTTGCTAGTTGCCTTGAAAACGAAGTTCAAAAAACAGGCGTGCCGAAATGAAGCTCTTTGCAGGTCCACATAGAATGAAGCTCTTCGCTTCTGACAGGTGTGCCGAACGCGTGCTAATTGGTGCTAAGTGCCAGTTTGTGGCATATATATATGCTGCTGTGTTTTTTGTTTTGTTTCAAGGGGAATTTTAGGGTTTTTGGCATCATTTAAGGTTAGGGTTTTAAAGAGGATTGCTCTTGGTATAATCCTAAGGGTTTGGACAAATTATTCTTGATTCACCTTGGGTAGCTAGGTCAAGTGAGTCTCTTGGTCACGGGAAGAGATTTGAGTCTCTTGGAAATTTCTTGTGTAAAGTTTCTCTTTGATCTGGTGGAACGGAGAGCTGCTATGTCCCATAGAGTAGGTTAATTAACTTCGAACTGGATAAACAAATCATCTTGTGTTCTTTATCGTTTTTAATTTGCTTTTGAATTATTACATCATCGTCTCTATCAACTTATTTTGATTGCTTGATTAATTTGCTCCACATATCAATTTCTTATTAATGTGAGTTTGTCGAATTCATAACACAATTCTTCCTCTCCATTACTAATGGTCCATGTTTTCATCACAAATTTGGTAAAGAAATGTTAGAAATGACTACTATGTGACGATAGATTTTGAAATTAGAAAAGGGAAAAAGTTCAAGGATCAATCAGTCTTAAAGAACCATTAATCGAGATCTGATGGCCAACATTCCCTTCATTCTTATATAAAAGAACATTTTCATTATATGTCCCTTATATATACACACAGAGAGATAATGAGATTTTAAAAAAAAGTCATGTTATTTGGACAACTTAAAATGAACAACTGGTAAATATCCTACTCACAATGCACACAATTCGAAACATATTAAAAAATTGAAAAGCGAATGGATAGTGCAAATAAAAGTTGTCCGACAACTAAACGGTTGTCAAAATAAACTTTCTCATTGTTAAAAGTTAAATATGTTAAAAATGGAAATAAAACACAAAAGTAATAGTGATAAAATAAGTTTTTATACTTTCAAAATATTGAATACACAATTATAAATAAAAAAAATTTCATAATAATTTACTTAACTAATACATCGAATGTACTATTTAGCACCGTAAAGCAAGAATGAAAGTTTACTTATGAGTAGAGGTGTCAAAAGGGGTCGGGCTATCGGGCCGGCCCATTAGCCCTATGGTTTTACACGGGCCGGGCTTTTAAAAAAAGTTGATCGGGCCTTATCGGGCCGGCCCCTTAAAGAATTAAACAAATATTTTTTAAAAAAATTTTAAAATAGTTTTAGCTAAAAATAAGGAGTTTTAGTTACCATTAAATCTTTAGTTAATTAAGTAACAAAATATGAGATTTGTTAGTTAGGAGATAATTATTAAACCAAATTTGTTATTTTTTTAAGATTAAACCAAGTTTGTTATGATTATCTTTATTTGAAATAAACTAATAACAACTTAATTAATGATTATAAATAGAAAAGTATAAGAAAGAAATTAATCAAATTATATGGATATTAATTTGTGTGTAATACATATGTAATTTTATTGTCCATTGAATTTATTTTGTAAAAAAAATTTGTCAAAAAAAATGAAAGTTTATCGGACCATGTAGGCCTTTGCTTATCGGGCCGGGCCATGATGCTTAATAGATCGGCCCACTAAAGCCCCTTTATATGTCATGGCCCCGGACCGAGGCGGGCCGGGCCCGGCCGGCCCCTTCCGGCCCCTTTTGACAGCTCTACTTATGAGCAAGATTCTTTAGTGCATTTTCGGAGTACCAAAATATTCTTGCTTTGTATCATTCTTAGTGTATGCTACAACATGATTGACATTAAAAAAAATAGATAAACAATACATTAAATTAAAAAATATTTTTGTTTATACATTTTAATTCAACTAATAAAAATATCAAAATTACTAAGTCGGACATTATGATCAAGGTTCGAACTATGACCTCTTTATTTTGGATGTGAAAATTTTCAATGATTTATCATTTCGTCTTTCTACCTAGAAAATTGCTCACTTCATCTCTTATTTATCTCTTTCAATAATTAAGAATATTCTCTCCAAATTTTCTTTTTTAATTAATTTTTTCTTTACCAAACTTCAATCAATAACTTCATCTCTCTGTCCTATACATAAGTACAATTATTTTGGGTCATTACATAAGTATAATTTAAAATATACTGCAACAACATTTGATTAAGCGACTATTATGGAGCTTCACAACCTTCTTTCTAATCTTACATTTATAGCATCCTTTCTGATCTTCATCTTGGTGTTAATCAAAATAGTTAAAAGATGGAATTGTAATAATTCCAATATGAATTTACCACCAGGACCATGGACACTGCCTCTCATAGGAAACATACATCAAATTATCACAAGCTCACTCCCCCATCATGGCTTCAAAAAATTGGCTGAGAAATATGGACCCTTGATGCACCTAAAATTAGGACAAGTATCATTCCTAATAGTTACTTCACCAACAATGGCAAAAGAGATTATGAAAACACATGATCTAAGTTTTTGTGATAGGCCAAACCTTCTTTTGTCAACAATATGGAGTTACAATGCTACTGATATTATATTCTCTCCGTATGGAGAACATTGGAGGCAACTACGAAAGATATGTGTTATAGAGCTATTAAGCGTAAAGCGTGTCCAATCATTTAGGTACATAAGAGAAGAAGAGGTTTCAAATCTTGTTAAATCAATATCTGCAAGTGAAGGATCAATTGTTAATCTCACTCATATGATTTTCTCAATGACATATGGGATAACAGCGCGTGCAGTCTTTGGTAAAAAGAGCAAACACCAACAAGCGTTCAAATCAGCAATAGCGCAAATAGCAAGTTTATTGGGAGGATTTTGTATTGCTGATTTGTATCCTTCTATTAAAATACTTCAAAGGGTGAATAGGGCGAAGACCAAAATCGAAAAGGTTCACAGAGAGATTGATATTATATTGCAAGATATCATCGATGAACACAAAAGCCTTCACAAGGAAGCAAACAAGGATGAAAATCTAGTTGATGTTCTTCTCAATATTCAACAAGAAAATGATAATTCGCAACATCCCTTGACTGATGATAATTTGAAATCAATCATTCAGGTTAGTCATCTTATTAGAATTGAGACTTTAGTCTAACTTGATCACCCGACTTGTAAGATGAAAATCATTTCTAGTGATAAATCTATGTTCAGACTATTTCACATCTGATGTGAAACATTTTAACAGTCTACGACCAAAAATCCATGTTACAATTTAAAGACTAGTTTATAAATTTGCATATGTTTAGAAATATGATTTCCAAAAGATAAAAAATTATTATCTCAACTAATAATAGTATTTTAGTGAGTACATCAAATTAATAATCTTTTTTGTGGTTTTGTATGGAATCCATATGCAGGATATGTTTGCCGCTGGTAGTGACACATCGTCTGGGATTGTTTTGTGGGGGATGTCAGAAATTATAAAGAACCCAAAGATAATGGAAGAAGCACAAGTTGAGGTAAGAAGAGTGTTTGATAAAAAGGGTTATGTGGATGAGACAGAGTTGCACCAGTTGATATACTTAAAGTTTATCATTAAAGAGACACTTAGATTGCATCCTACTGTACCATTGTTGCTTCCAAGAGAAAGTAGGGAGAGATGCCAAATCAATGGGTATGATATCCCGGCTAAAACAAGGGTTGCTGTCAATGTTTGGGCGATTGGACGAGATCAAAGGTACTGGGTTGAAGCTGAGAGTTTCAAACCCGAGAGGTTTATTAATAACCCAATTGATTTTAAAGGAACGGACTTTGAATATTTGCCATTTGGTGCCGGAAGGAGAATGTGTCCAGGCATTACATTTGGCTTACCTAACATCGAACTGCCTCTTGCTCAGTTGCTTTACTATTTTGATTGGAAGCTTCCCAACAAAATGAAGAATGAAGATCTAGATATGACCGAGTCATTTGGAATTACTCTAAGAAGAAAAAATGACTTATGTGTGATTCCTATTATTCGTCGTCATCGTCCTTAGTATATCTATAAAATATTTCACAATTTATTTAATTTCGTTCTACTAGTGGAATGGAGGGATACTCTCAGACACATGTCATTGTTGGACCGAACCGAATAAATAATATTGCGTGTTTCTTCTTCTCCTTCACCATGTTGTTTATTTTTGTTTCATTGTTTGTGATTATTATTGCATTACTTAGTTATTAGTTGCTACTTATTTTGCTCCATGTACACATCAAAGTTTAGTGTTATTTTTCAAGCGAATTCACAATATATGGTTATGAAATCCAATTCTTCCTCTCCATTACTGATGGTGCATGTTTTCATCTCAAAAATTGTTAAAGAAATGTTAGAATTGACCAATGTCATGTTTGACGATATAGATTTTGAAATTAGCATGAGGAAAAAGGTTCAAGGATCAACCAATCCTAAAGAACCATCAACAGATATCTAATGGCCAACATTCCATTCATTCTTATATAATAGAACATTTTCACAAAATATGTCCCTTATATATACACACAGAGAGATTGTTAAAGTAAGGATAATTAAAGAGAGAAAGAGTAGGAATTATTGTTGAATTAATGAGAAAGTTGGTTAAAATCAACTTATATAGTTGACAGTTAGTTACAAATTAATGGAGGGAAAATAAAAAATAAAAAAACTAGAGAAGCTTTTGGTAGCTTGCATTACAAGTAAGATAACTTCATCAGAGTTAATATATTCAATCTGTCACGAGGAGGATTGTAACACTGCAGGTCAGTTTGCTATGCTATTGTGGATGATACGGAATAACAGAAATGACACAGTATGGAATAAGAAGAAAGAACCTGGTGGAAGCTTGGGTGGCAAAAAATTGCGGTTTTGGCAGGATTGGTATGCGCTACAACAGAATTCTATAACAGCACAGCAGGAACATGTAAGAAACCGTCCTTGGGTTGGCTCAAATGCAACGTTGACGCGGGATTTCACCATGATCTTAACAAAACTATTGCGGGATGGTGCTTACGTGATCATTTTGGCAAGTTCATTAAAGCTGGAACAGCGTGGAAGGAAGCCAAATTTTCTGTGATTGAAAGTGAAGCATTAGCACTCCTTAAAGCTATGATGGGCTTGGTACATGAAGGAGCTACACAGATTATATTTGAGACAGATTCTAAGTGTGTGATCGATGCCATTCATAACTCGCATAGCGGTATATCGGAGTTTAGTGCTATTATTTGTAATGTTAAAAGTGTTCTGTTGTCAATTCCAAACTTTGTGGTGAAGTTCACTAAGCGACAAGCGAATATGGTTGCTCATACGCTTTCTAGGGCGGCCATTTCTTGATCTAGTCGCTATACTTTTGAGACTATACCTCTTTGTATTATGGCTTATTTGAATAATAAAATGTTATGAGCGTTTGTTTTTCAAAAAAAAAAACATACAAACTTATACTTATTTTGGTGGTGGTGTAGAGAAATTATCAAGAAATTTTTGGTGGAAAAGAAGTGAGAAGATGAAAGAAATCTTCGGTGTGGTGGAGATTGTAGTAAGTTTTTTTTTTTTTTAAACAATTTTTTTTGCCGCTTTCATTTATCCGAGGGGTTAAAACCCCTGTCACTGTGAATAATTTTAAATTTATGCAGTTCACTTTTTCAAGGATAGACCCGTCGCAAAGACCATTGGTTTCACAGGGGCACGTGCCCCTATCAAAAAAATCCTATCAAATTGTCATCTTTGTTGTAGTGTATACAGCCTCAAAATTTGGAACACCTTAAAATTGAGGCATGATGTCGTCGCACACCCGACACGTGAGCCACCCCATATAGTGCGATGTCTAAATGTTAATATACAAATCATACATTTGTATTAAAATGTTAACATTCATATGTAGACCACCCTCACATTGAAGTACATTAAAAATGGAGGAAAGAGTAAATCTTATCTCCATGAGATTAGTTTAGTTGGTAGGGATATCACATTATATATGCAGGAGTCGGAGTTTAAATCAAGGATATTCCACTTATTCACCTTTAAAGTGAAATTTCTAATGACTAAACAACTTAAAAAAAATAATCAATCTCAATATGATAAGATCAAATGCAGAGCTGGTGCTATGCAATTTTATTCTCATATGACATCCAAAATAGGGCCCTCAAATCTAGGATTTGTTGAACTCAAAACCTCAAATTCCTTTTAAATTTTAGTTCAAATAAGTTAAACTATCCAACCACCCTTGTATTACTTTTTATTAGGAGTCCAACTTTTAATATTAAAACTGTCACAAAATAGTTTGAATATCAAATGTAATAAGCCCCAGAACAGAAGACTATGCAATATTATACTTAAGAAGAGGCACATGTTTAGTGTGATTGATGCAATAATGGAAAACAATAATTAATATCAATGGACACCTCATTAATTTTATATAAGTACTAATATTATATCAATTAGCATGTCTTTGTTGACTTGAAAATTCATATGATTATATGAGTCTTTAGCATACCTTCATCATCTTTATAGGCATAGTTCCTCCAAGAAAAAACTACAACTATGGAGTTTCAAATCCTTTTTTCTAATATTACCTTTATAGCATCCTTTCTGATCTTCATCTTGGTGTTAATCAAAATAGTTAAAAGATGGAATTGTAATAATTCCAATATGAATTTACCACCAGGACCATGGACACTGCCTCTCATAGGAAACATACATCAAATTATCACAAGCTCACTCCCCCATCATGGCTTCAAAAAATTCGCTGAGAAATATGGACCCTTGATGCACCTAAAATTAGGAGAAGTATCATTCCTAATAGTTACTTCACCAACAATGGCCAAAGAGATTATGAAAACACATGACCTCAGTTTTTGTGATAGGCCAAACCTTCTTTTAACCACAATATGGAGTTACAATGCTACTGATGTTATATTCGGTACATACGGAGAACATTGGAGGCAAATACGAAAGCTATGTGTTGTACAACTATTAAGTGCAAAGCGTGTCCAATCATTTCGATCAATAAGAGAAGAAGAGGTGTCGAATCTTGTTAAATCAATATCTGCAAATGAAGGATCAGTTGTTAATCTCACTAAGAAGATTTATTCATTGACAAATGGGATAGTGGCGCGGGCATGTTTTGGGAAAAGAAACAAACACCAACAAGAGTTCTTATCAGCAATAGACGAAACTGTGAGTTTGTTGGGAGGATTTTGTATTGCGGATTTGTACCCTTCTGTTAAAATACTTGAAAGGGTGAATAGGGCAAAGACCAAAATGGAAAAGGTTCATAAAAAGATTGATATGATATTGCAAGATATCATCGATGAACACAAAAGCATTCACAAGGAAGCAAACAAGGATGAAGATTTAGTTGATGTTCTTCTCAAGATTCAACAAGAAAATGATAATTCACAACATCCCTTGACCGATGATAATTTGAAATCAATCATTCAGGTTAGTCATCTTACAAAACTGACTTGTAAGGTAAAAATTGTCTCTAGCTAGTTATAAATATATGTTCAGACTATGTTCAGACCATAAATCCGTGTTACAATTTAAAGACTAGTTTACAAATTTGCATATGTTTATATATAATATTTTAGTGGGTACATCAAATTAATAACTTTTTTGTGGTGTTGTATGGAATCCATTTGCAGGACATGTTTGGTGCTGGTAGTGAAACATCATCTGGGGTTGTGTTATGGGCGATGTCTGAGATAGTAAAGAATCCAAAGGTAATGGAAGAAGCACAAGCTGAATTAAGAAGAGTGTTTGATAAAAAGGGGTATGTAGATGAGACAGAGATGCACCAATTGATATACTTAAAGAATATCGTCAAAGAGACACTAAGGTTGCATCCTACTGTACCATTGTTGCTTCCAAGAGAAAGTAGGGAGAGATGCCAAATCAATGGGTATGATATCCCGGCTAAAACAAGGGTTGCTGTCAATGTTTGGGCGATTGGACGAGATCAAAGGTACTGGGTTGAAGCTGAGAGTTTCAAACCCGAGAGGTTTATTAATAACCCAATTGATTTTAAAGGAACGGACTTTGAATATTTGCCATTTGGTGCCGGAAGGAGAATGTGTCCAGGAATTACATTTGGCTTACCTAATGTTGAACTGCCTCTTGCTCAATTGCTTTACCATTTTGATTGGAAGCTTCCCAACCAAATGAAGAATGAAGATCTAGATATGACCGAGTCATTTGGAATTACTCTAAGAAGAAAAAATGACTTATGCGTGATTCCTATTATTCATCGTCGTCCTTAGTATATATATATGCTGTACAAAATAGACCCCAATTTGTTTTATTTGGTTCTACTATTTTTCAGCAATTAGCAATTGGACAAAAAGCAACATTCTTTTCTCCTAAGGAAGTGTATGATGTCCCAAATAATAATTGTGGTTGATATGATTTAATAGATGTTGATTGTGAATGATATTTGTGAATGTTTAATGTACAATGTTGTGCAATATTCTTTTTTTTTTTTGGTAGTGATGTTGTGCAATATTTGTATCACGCATATAATTTTTTTTTCGGTTTTCACCACCAGTTGAATCTGGTTCGGGGGTCAGTTCTAGCATCAAGTGGTTCCAGCCCCCTCCCGATCGCAGTTGCGGGGGATCGAACCGTGGTCCTCCCTACCAAGTTCAGCGCCAATCACCACCGAACCAACTAACGATTGGTATATCACGCATATAATTTGTGCTAAAATAAAAGTGTATGATGTTCAAAATTTTGGTCCGACTCATTTTTAGGTTATTTTAATGATGTTCCCTACTTCATTATTTACAATATAAAGGCACTTATTCAACATATTTATGTTTTTCTTATGTATTATAAAATGTTGTCTCTATCAAATGAAATAAACATATTTTCTCTCTTGTAACAAAAAAAAAATGAAATAAACATATGGGAACACAATTTATATTTTATTATATATTTTACCATGTGTTCAGGTTTTCTTAGGATACAAATGAAGCTGTCATTCCAAATAAACAATAAAAGATGTCTAAATGAGTGCTCACAATTATTGAACACACTATTAAAAATATTTGAAAAAGTCCAAAAGAAAAAAATTTAGTGTGACACATATGTTATACAATTTACAAACTTAGGTTCTTTAATCATCTAATATTGAGTTTGATATTCAATTGGCCAATGCATATAAAAAACATGGCTTAATAGATTTATTGGCCTTATATGTTCATGAATTTTTGTTTTAATCTTTGTATTTTATTTTGTTGCAAATAAGTGCTTAAATTTATAAATTTTTTTTGTTTTAGTCTCTAAAGTCAAAATCCACAGAAAAATCTAAAGGAAAATATCCACGAAAACTACAGATTTTCCTGCAGATGTTGACTTTAGTGACTAAAATTAAAAAAAAATATTATACATTCAGAGACTTATTTGCAACAAAACAAGATACAAGAACTAAAATAAAAAATTCACAAACATACAGAAACCTAAAGATCTATTTAGCCTAAAACAATATTTGTTGAAAGCATAAATCTTAGTTGTCTTGATTAAGAGTATTAGTCATCGTATGCAATTGCGTACTAGGAGAATGGATCCTCTCAATTTATTTTTCCTCAATTTTCACATCTCAACCATCAATCAACTTTTCCTCATTTCTTTTCAATTTAAATATCACTTCATATTTATAATCCAATAGTTTAAAACTCCACTTTATTTCCTCAATTTTTTTTTCAAATTGAGAGAATCTTTTCTCGCGTACTAGAATGATTTTAATTTGTTAACGAAAAAAAAAACTCTTCAAAATTTATCATACATTTATTATTATTTTTTTAATAAAAATTAATAATTAATACATACACAAAAGATAATTTAGTCCGTTAAAAAAAAGATAATTTAGTAATATTCACATATATTTAGACATTAATTTTTTATAAAAAAGAATTTAAAATGATAGGATGGTGCCCAATCTAAACCAGGAAAAACATTAAAGACTTTTAAAGAAAAGTTTTGCTAATTTGTACCATTGAGACACTAGTTAAGAAACTTAAAAGAGTAACTTTATATTGAAATTAATAAGTTTTTGCTTTTCAAAAAGTTACATATTTATATATATATATATAACGGAATTGAGAGAGGAAGAAGAATAGACAATTAAAAATAAAATAAAAAACATCTGAAATTTAGTAGTGAGATTCTGAAGAGAGAAATCAAGACTATAGTGTGTGGTTGCGCCGCTGGCAAATAGACACAGACGAGGAACATGAAACACACGAGAGAAGATGAGAGAGAAAGCCAAGTCAAAAAGAAATAAGAGAGAAAAGTTGAAGGTTTATGATAATTATAGTGTTACATAATATATCTTTACCGATGTAATCTCTACTCTATATTTTAATCTAATGATTATATTTCATTCTCATATTATACATTCTATATATATATATATATATATACACACATGTTTTTAATAATATATTTTATTTTACTTTTTTTAGTCAAAAAAAAATATATATATATATATATTTTACTTTTATTATCTTAACTAATGTTTCAATAATACTAGTTAGTATTTGATTTTGAAAAATAATTTGTAATTGTGAGATCCAACTGGCAAGAGTTTTGTCTCTACTGATATGGATTACTCTAGCATTTTCCATCAACTATGGCAATCAATCAATATCTTTATAAACTTGTTTAAAAGCCACGCTTTCATATGCAAACATTGATCCATATTTTTTTTCTTCATTAAAATATGGAGCTTCCATAGAAATAATATTATAATGGGAACCAATTACGTGCAAGAGGTAAGTTGATTTTGATTATCAGATCATGCTAACACGTATTTTTTAGGCACTGATTAAAGAATTAAATAAAGTTAACTTTGCATATAAAACATATTTTATATTTTAAAAATATTAACTTCATACTCCCTTCGTTTCAAAATATAAGAAAAAATTGGTCAATAAAACTGAATATATTTGGTCTAAATTTTGAACTAGATACATCAAGTTTTTTTGACTTACTTTTCTTTATATTTTGAGATGGATAAAATATATTTCAATATGACTATATTATATTTAAAAAAAAAAAAACTTGATATTCGGCTTAATGACCGATTAATTCGAGTGGATCAATTTTTTGTTCATATTTTACACCGTTTTCAGGGCAAAATGGGATTTATCGGGGGTATAAAAGAAACATAGAGGGCTTAAAGTGAAATCTTCTTGATTTTATAGGTTACAATATCATATTTGTTGTATGTAAAATATAAAAACTTAGTTCCCACATGCATAGTTTAATTGGTAGAGATATTGCATATAACTTTTACGGTTACACCTAATTTAACTGAAAATTTTGTAGGAAAAAGAAAAATATGCTAAAATTTATAAGACCTAACTCAAATAAAAACTTTGAAAAGAAAAACAGCTGGGTACATTTCTTTAGGTGTATATATTTTGTATGATCTTGAACCTAAACTTGCATTTTTTATGGTTATAACAAACTTTGAAAAAACTTTAGATTTCAAATATTATGAGTAGTCAAGTTAAAAACCATACGAGAATAACATCTGTATGCCAAAAGAGTAAAAGCAAATATACTCCTACAATTTAACTTTTGTTTGGAATATCAATCTATCTATTCTAGTTGGCTTTAAAATCTCATCAGAATAGAATCCAAAAGTTTGATCTAAATGTTTCAAACTAATGTCTTGAAATATCATAAATCAGTTAAGTCTTTTACCTAATACATGCTACAAAGTACATGTTTTTCATACAAAGTATGTCTTGAAATATCATATATTTGACAAAAACATTTTGATTATTAACTCTAAAAAACTAAATTTTAAAGTATATATATATAAACCATAAAAGAATTCAAAATACATATAATGGACTTCATATAAAGTTTTAAAACTATAAATAAAAAATAAAAAAATAAAAAAATAAAAAAAAATATGTTGCTTATAGTGAGGAAAAGAGTTCCTCAGCCACATATTCTAAAAGTTCTTAACTACAAGGTGTTCTAAAACACCAAACCTTTCGGCCATCTTTCTATAGTTAAAAACAAAGCAATAACCTTCTTACATGTATTAATAGTAAACTTATGTTAATTCCACTGGTTTCAGTTGCAAAAAGAAATTACTCTAATATCTTTCTTTGCTACTCGATAATTTTACCTATACTGCCAAGCTAGTTGAGTAACTAGTTCCAAAAGAAGATTTGTATTATGTATCAAAAGAAAGTTGTTGTTGTTGTTGCCTATACTTCTCCTGTATGTTTTGTTTCAGAAACTAAATCACTTCCTAATTATCCTTTTACATCGGAAATGCAAATGGACTATGCAAATGCAAATGGACTGTCGGGGAGATTGAGTCCTTCGTTGCTGCATAAAAATAAAATTACAAACATAAATAAATATTGTCGTCATCATCATAGTTAATAAAATATTGTCATATTCACTATGAAATATAAATAAATATTGTCGTCATCATCGTAGTTAACAAAATAATGCCATAATTCACTATGAAATTCAGTATTTTCTATTTTGGATCGTGTGTGTATGAAATTTTCTTTTTTTAGAAGAATGATGACATGCAAATCACCAAGAATAGATTCTTAAATAAAGAAGATAAAAACTATACAAAGACATGGCAAGAGATAGTAAGTGATAACAAATAAATTCTTTAGAATTTGAGGCATACCTATTCCCTTCAGAGGAATCGGTGTCCGCATTCTTGGTTTTGTTATTCAATGCATAATTTAGAGCTTCCGTAGACTGGATATTGAAATGATCTACATGAGAAACAATTTCAATTAGTATTAGTATAATAAAAAAGAAGTCGAAAACATAGAGAGAGAAAAAAAAAATATAAGCAAAATTGAAATCTATATTATTAGGTACCATCTGGAACTCTTAATGCATCCATGGGGAAGCCGAACTGAGGTGAAATGGACAAAGGTCTTTGCATAAACTGCAACTGCGCATGCGCGAGGCGTCTCCTTTGCAATTCAAGAGTGTCTTGTTCTTCCATCCATTGTCTCCTTAGAGATCTAGGGGTCCCATAACTTATTGGAACTGCATAAATTTTGCATTAGATTAGTTGAATGGCAAAGCTTATCACAAAGGCAAGCTATATAAGTAAGTTGTTAATCTAGATTAATTTATAAACTAGATTGTATCATACTTGAGTCAAGTTCGGAGTCAATATTTGCAAAGTGATGGGGACAACAAATAGAGTGCTCCATCCTATCATGATACCTCCTGCCACCAAATGAAATACACAATCACTGTATGAAATTATTCAAATACCATATATGTGTGTGGTGAGAGAAGGATTAATGTTGTTATTTCAAATAATGACATAGTAATCATAACTTCAAATGTTTTAGGTTTAAAGCCTTTGTATTGTAATAGAAACCAAGATGCCATTAACCATTAAACTTGTATATGAATCTACGATGCATAGCAATGAAAAACGGAAACTCCAATTTAACGTCAAGGTATCGTAACCGTATCCAATACTCGTGGAATCATACCAAAAGCATTCTAAAAAATAAAATAAAAAATATTCCATTTTAGTGCCAGCAGCTTATATATGTAAATGCCTTTGTCGGTTAGTAAAATCATTTTTAAAAATACCATATTACATTGTACACTTTTTTCTCTATTTCTCCTTAATAAATAACCTTTCAATTTTCCTGTTGAAAATATGCTCTTAACTTTATAGTTTTCCTATATTTATTTTGTAATTCTATTTTGATTTGTGATGCAATTAATTAGAAAAGACAATTCCTTCTATAATACAGACACATACCCTACTTTTTTCATATATCGTGTATCATGTACGATACTATTCCTCTATCCATGCAAAGTTCTAGCATAGTGACCACAATACCATATAACTTTTACATGCATAGATTTTTACATTAGAGGTAAGAGGTGCGGGAACAAGATACGGGCTCCAAGGTATGTTAATATAAATTATGAAAATTATATATACGTAAAAAACAGAGAACCGTCAAAAAATAACTAAACTGCATAAAAGATTCAAAGAAAATACACATAAGCATAACATATAACATAAAAGATCATTAAATTGGTCGAATTGACAACAAAGTATCACATAAATTATTCAACGTAGAAACCTAAACATGACTATGAATATCACACTTAATCATAAATGAAAAGAATAACCTTTAAAATTGGGTTCATCACGAGAAACAGTGGTAACTTTAAGAATGGTAGTCCATTCCAAATGGTTTCCAACCAATTCAACCATCATCCCACATATTTCTCCCACCCTCATCATAACCCTTAGTCCCTTACTCTATCTTGAGAAGAGATGACAATTTGTATTGAGTAACAACTAAATTTTAGCTCTCTTAGGGTTGATCTTACAAATTTTTGAAAAATGGTTTCGAGACATACTTGTATGCGATATGTTCTCAACATGTGCCATATATAGATAGATATGTGTCTGCTATATGTGCAACTTCAAAAAATAGAGTAAGAAAGAACTACGAATCAGAGAATAAACATAACATTGGGATATAAGCATTCATCAAACTATACATCTATAGACAATACATACAACAATAGAGTCGTTTCCCATATAAATCATAAGCATAAGCTTTCATTTTGCAAAGATACAAGGAACTCTCACCTTTCAACAACCTTTGTTTTCTCTCTGTAAGGCTTCACGAGCACACGAGACCCACGAACATAATGGGGATTTCCCTTATCCAAAATCATTCTAACAGTTTCAGGATCAGCAAATGTTACAAACCCAAACATCCGTCTCTGCTGGCATGGAATCCTAACATCTTCAACAAATCCAAATGTGCTGCAAAGGAAAAACATGTAAAAACAATTTGCCAACACAAATATAATAAGCCACAAAAAAAATTATGAATATGCATAGTCGCGCCATAAATGCAATAATTTACTTGAAGTAGTTCGCAACATCTTCTTCTGTGAAGGTGCTGTCAGCTGGAAAAGTCAAATATATCTGTCGCGATGCACTGATATTTTGAACAGAATCTCCCTTTTGAATGTATTTCGGAGCATCTTCAGCCAGTATCACTGCATGCTGTCCATGAGGCCTATAAATCAACCATGACAAAAATCAAACAGTATTAGACATTGAAATTCAAATACATATGCAAAAACAAGAATATACAAGCAAAAGATTTATAAGTTCCACCTGTCAATTAGCCGAATGCTATTGAGTCGCACGAGAAGCTTTGTCAAACTATAGCCAGACTTACCATGTCTCTGGCTCTCGGTTAAATAACCTTGAGCTTGCAACACCTTTTTGTACTTATCATAGTATGCCATCGGCAGTGAAGCAATTGACATTGGATTACCTCTTCTCTGCTTCAAAAGCTCAATAATTTCAGACTCTATCTGAGCTAGTGACCCTGGCGAAATCACCGGATCCTCATTACTAGTATTATCATTATTTCCATGCATATGAGGGGAGAAGCTATCATGAGGAACTTGAGCATGAAAATATCTGCAGTTACTTCCATGTCTACAGTAACCTTTATTGAAATAATGACAGATTTTGAGTGGAAAATCAGACATGTTCGAATGTGAAAGCCTTTTTGTAGGTTTTCCACCGGAATGGACAGCAGAAGCATCAACTAAGCCATTGTTGTAATCATTGAGAACAACACCTCGAGTTCCGGTATTAACATGATCTAAATGATTCTCCAAACTCAACAATTGTGTTTGTTTCTGAAGTTCTGCGATAGAATCCATGTAATTCATTCCCATATATTCAGGATTTGCATTACCAGCAGACTGTGGATTCCAATAGGGAGACGGAAGCTGAAAGTTCGGCGGTGAAGACGAAGATAACCCTGGAAAATGGCTTAAACCTTGTTGAGGGTTAACATTAGGTGGTGAAATTGGCATCATGGTTGAATTAACGGCCAATGTTTGAAGATCGGTTTTCGCCTTAAATACAACTTCACCGATGATATGGTCAGGACAAGAGGACAATCTAGCCAATTCTTGTTCACCATGGTCTTGCAGAAGGAGATAGCCCATTATCTTTGTAGCATTCTCGGGCTCGAATTTCTGAATTTTATCAAATACAATTCTTGTGTAGTCTGATATATCCATAATTTTTATCCTATCACTGAAAAATAATAATAAAACTTAGTGAATACTGAGATAGCATTTAGCATTAAAAAATTGAAATTACAAGAAAAGAAAACTGAAAGAAAAAAAAAAAGTCTAATGTTGAATGAAAATTGATGAACTACTATAGCATAACGTTTTACTAAGCAAAATATCTAACAAAAAAGCACAGATTATGAGGAAGAAACTGAAAAAATCCAACAAAAATAAATTATATTTATAAATAGAAAACAAGATATTCTCCTAAATTGTTTACAAATATAACCTAGAAAGGAAAAGAAAAAACACAGATTCTTATGACATAAAAATTACTCAATTTTGCAATATATTTACCTCAATTTTCTCAGTCATCACTCAAGAAGGAAGTAAATTTAATGCATAGCAAAAAAGGCCTATAATGTGGAAATAAATAATCACACACATTACCGGGGAATACCGGATTCGATTCGTAGTGGGAACAACACTTGACCAGTGCGCATGCCTCTATAACCGGATTAGTCGTCCACCTTTGGTGGGTCGGAAACCGGTGTGAAAGCAAAAAAAAAATGAAAAAAAATCACACACATTCTCTCTCAAATCACACAAAACAACCTCAAAAATTCCAAAAAACCATTAACAGAAAACAATGTTCACAAAAAAAAAAAAAAACAAAATTCAATACCATCCCTATATTCTTTTTTATAACATGCAAACAAATTGTTATATTTTCACAACAATCATTTCATAATCAACGATTCTAACATACACACACAAACAAAAATCAAAATTTATGTAAAAAAAATTAACATAAAAATCAACAAAATGGTCAAAACAAACAGAACCAAGAACATCACTAACATGGTACAATTTTTGTTTTACAAACATGCATATAAATTTGTTAATTTCAAAACAGCCCTTTTGTCATAATCAACCATTCTAATCAAATAGAGGAAAAATAAAAAACAATTATAAATAAAAAAACCGTTCCAGAACCAATGATTACTTACCCATCAAAGAAGAAGAAACAAATGAACAGAACAATGCTTCAAAAACAAAACTTTTGTTCCTGAAACAAGAAAAAACAAACTGAGAGAATGGTTGAAGAAGCAACCTTTATGTCTGTCAGAAACAGTGACAAGTGATGAGAGTTAAAACCGGTAACCACCAACACGCACTGAGTCAAGTAGTAGAGTGATAATGATAAGAGAGTGTGACTAAGTAACTATGAATTATTATGAAGTGTTAAATATTTTTCGGTTTCGTTTATAAAGATTCAAACTTTATGAAAAATCTCATAGAGGTGTCAAATGGATAGAGATTTGAGCCAAAATAATTTGCTAAATTCTCTTCAATTTTTATAACTGCTTGGAACTGCTCAGATACTGAAAAACCCCCTTTTTTTGGTAGCTACTAAAAAACCCTTCATTTTTTCTTTTTTAAATTTTAATTTTTAAAAAAAAAAAAAAATACACTTCTAGATGAAACCGAAAAATAAATAAAAAATAATTATTTTTTTTTAATAAAAACCGCTTCTATAGTCCAAAAAATAAATTAAAACCGCTTATAGAGAATTTTGTTTTATAATTACAATTAATAATTCCAAAAACCCAATGGGTTGTTTTAGGAGGAATTCAACTCTTCAATTGACACTCATGAAAAAAAATCTCTTTAGTTGACACATCATTCTCAAAAATGTCATGTGTTTGTGTTTAAGTTAATTTGTTTTAGGTTGATTCAGAAAGAAAAAAAAAATGTTATTTTTTAGGAATGTTTGATTAAGGTTTCTTTTTAGGAATGTTTGATTAAGTTTTTAAGTATTATAAAAAAAAATTATGTTTGACTAGAATTTATTTAAGTATTGGGAATGTTTGATTAGGGTTTCTTTTTTAGGAATGTTTGATTAAGTTTTTAAGTATTATAAAAAAAAATTATGTTTGACTTTTATTTTTAAGAATAATGTATTTCATTTTACTTTGACCAAAATATGTTTATGTTCAAGTTTGGTATTTTATTTTATAATATTTTTTAGTTTTTTTTTTATAATAGTAAAACGATTAATTTTGACCAGAATGGATGTTTAAAATTTTTTTATTGAAAAAATGTATGTTTAAGTTTTATTTTATTTGACCAAAAAAGATTTTATTCAAAGTTTGGTATTTCCTTTTATAATAATTGGAGTATTATTTTATAAGAAGTTTAGTATTTATTTTATTTTACTACTTCAAAAAATTATAAAATAAATTAAAAACTAAAATCTTATTACAAATCTTAAAGAAATTAAAAAATATTGTCAAATAGACTAGTAGATAAAACTTCACTTTAAGAAAAATAAATTGAGTGTTTTGAGACTCGAACTTCAATCTCTACATATAAAATGTAAGGTCATTACCAATTATATTAAGGACTCATAGGAATATGAAAAATTTGTTTTATCCATTAAAAAGATAGTGGTCAAATTATAAAGATATATATACTATTAAAAAGTTATATATCAATATCAAAATGATTATTTAAGGAAACGAAATTAAATTAAAAACTATTTTTTTTTAAAAAAAGTATATATAAAGAGATGGACCCTTGATGAATGTGGAGCACTAGGTATGATCTTTGTGAGATTGGAGAAACTCAAATCTTATTGAGCGGGGACCAAAGGAAGGAGGGAAAATGTACACCTTGGAAAGAGGCTAAGGCTTTGGTTGGAACGTTTCAATTTGTTTGGGAGGGAATACAAAACACAACCATAGAATAGGACAATGCCAACATCTTTTAATAAAACAATTAATAATTAAAATACTTAAATTCAGTGTCACATAGATAGATAGCCAACTTTGATTAAGGGTCCACTCTTTACCCTCCATGACTTCCTTGTGTGGGTCCGTTGCAATTCTTGTAGGGCCCCCAACATCCAAGCATTTTATTACTTTAAACAATATAATACTTGTAAAAAAAACTATAATAAGATTTTGCACAAACAAAAAATAACATTCTTATCAACTAATGCATCTTTCCTTTTTAAGTGTCGCTTTGACCCTGCATATTGAGGTTGAATGAGCAGGCTCGCCAAGCGGGAATTTTATCGAGGTTTGGGTCTTATAATTCTATCCCGAATTTTTTTCAGGTTTTTTAGCTCAGTCTGTTAAAACTCGATTAAAATATGGGCTAGTCCGAATGGGCCACGACCCACGGATAGCTTGAGCCCAAATATGTTATAATAACTTTTAAAAAAAAAATACGTGTTCCTTGTTTTGAATGATTTAAACTTAGTTTGTATTATGAGAGATTTTTTTGCCGCACTACAAATTTCTTTTGAAGGAAAAGACATCAGTTCGAGTGAAGATTCTCCAAGAACTTCATAAAGATGGATCCTTCTACAATTCTTTGTGTAGATCTCACTTCTAATATAAGTTGCTAAACTTTCTATAGGATTGGATCCTTCTCCAATTATTAATTTTACTATGAAAATAGGAATGGATTGTGGATCTAGGAACAATTGAGTAATCTATGATCACTTTGGAGATATAGGATTGTATGATATAGAGGATTATTGTTTGAAAATCCCCAATTAATTACCAATTGAACTAAGAGATTAGAAAATTATAATTGAAAGGGAGAATTGTGATCTAATATATTAGGCATAATTAGTGGATTAATCCTATCTAAAGATGTAAAGAATGATTCATTGACTCTTACAAAAATTATCAAACATAGCCTAGTTTAATGAACCAATAAAGGTCCAATCCAATTTTCTCTAATTGAAACAAAGTCATTTTAGTTTTACTTAAAATTTTAGTTGATACGCATCTTTATAAAATCCCCCGTGTTTTTATATTTTTTGCTAAGTAACTTTGGTTCGATATCTATTGTGTTACTTGCGATAATTGGCAAAAAATCAAATCTAAATTTTATAAATTTGTTCTTTACTATGAAATTTTGGTTTTTTTTATTATGAATGTGTGTAACAAATAATGTAAAAATGAAAACAATGTTAGTATTTTATAACATAAATTAAGGACTAAATGGGAAAGAAAAAAAAATAGACTAAATTGTTATTTGAAATTAAGTTAAGGGACCACAAGAGCAATTTTGTCTATTTTTTCTTTCTCAATTTTAATTTGTTATCTTAATAGAAAAAATAATTAATTAAACATATATTTTTTATGACATTTCATATTTATAAATTATTTCAACTATGAATTTTATTAAACACTACAAATTTATTAATGCATGTGTTATCAATTAATCGTTATAAACAAATCCGCTGTAAATTAATTTATCAGCACAACTTTTCTCTAAAAATAGCCTAAAAAGGTGACTCTAATTTGGTTGACTCAATTTAGCATTAAACATGTTAATCAATTTTATGAGTTAGATTGACTTTACACTTTGCTTATGTTTTTTCTTTCTAATGGACACGACCCTTCCCTAACCATTTGACATTAACATGTTAACCACTAGTAATGGTTAGTGATGATAAGGGCACAACCCTAACCATTTGATTTTTTTTTTGCACAACCCAAACCATTTAATAGGGGATGATATCCTCTCTAATGGCATTTTTTCATTTTTCTCTGATATAAGTAACGTGACAGTAGACTTTTTTAATGGTTTGTTTGGTAGGAGAAAAAAAAAAAAAAAACATAAAAAATAATGTATGTATTTGGACTCCAAATTCATGTTTCGTTTATCGTGTTTCTATTTTTTTCTCTTCTAACAAACACACCTTAAATAGGAAAATAGAATGTGAAACTTCCAATTAATCTTTTGATCATCACTTAAATCCACCTTTTTTTTCTTCTTTTTTTCCCTCCTTCCTAATCAATGGCTAAAAGGAACTTGACCACATTGTCAATGGAGTACTTTGTTTCTTGTCAGCATGATCCTATTTAGTTTTATACACATGTGATGTGATCAAACACATAAAAAGTCAAATTACAATGTCAACGATGCCAACAAAATGTACTAGTACTAGATTGTATATACAAATAAAAATATTATCAAAATAGTAATAGTACTAAATTTAGCAATGGGATATACTGTATCTGTACGTGCTAAAGTGATGGATCTGCAAAGAGGGATGTGCATGTATGTATGGGTGTCATAACATGTTAAAGGGCGTAAGACTAGCTAATGACATCATCCATAGTTAGAAAATGAGTTAAGCAACAACGTCATAATAATTAAATTAAATCAATGATTATATATATATATGCGTATCCGTATAAAATCTTACACCAACTCAAAGAAGATGGCACAATTTAATTTCTGTTAAGGTTAACTAAGGATTCTTTTTTTAATGGATTTTGGTTTGGATTTGAGTTTTTTTTTTTTAACTAAGGATTCTTTTGGTTTGGATTTGAGTTAGAGATATATAGGAAAATGCTTATCATAGCGAAAGATATTTCACGAAAAAGTCACGAAGGAAGGTGGCAATTGAAATAAACTGATCAACATGCTTTTGAATCACCGTTTCAACTAATAAAGGAAACAACACCTTCAATTAATTATTAGAGAGGGTTTATCTTCCATGATGAAAGTATTTTAGTATTAATATTGTAAAAGTTTTTCTATACATTATACATACATGTTAAATTATCACAAAATAGTTTATAAGTCCTAGTTTAATCGGTAAAGTATGCCGAAATTATTAGATTTGACGTTGCAATCCGGGTTTGAATTTGAAATTTCACAATTATGTGAGTTTAATTTTAGTAGATTATCATTTCTTCTAAGACAAAAAAATATATATTACCATGAAATAAAAAAATTCATACATGCATGTTAAAAAGTAATATTTTTGGGTTCCTTAACTACCGCTCTAAGGGTACTAGTTAACATTTTGTTATTTTTTTTATATGAAGCTTTTGTTATCTTTATGTTCAATCTCGACTTTTATAGTGAGTTTCGATTTTTGTCATTGCAAAATAAAATCACTTGTTTTCATTTTTACAAATAATTTTCCTTTGTTTTTAGTCCTTAGTGACTAATTTTTGTTCTTTTTAATTGTTAATATTATGACATTTTTATATTAAAATGTGTCAATATTATATCTATATATCATGTTAAACCTATATAAATTCATATTATTTTACACATAAAAACTAAAAATTAAAGAAAAAATAAAAATATATAAGTTAAGCTAAGCTGGGAAATACAAATAATTGTGGTGGAAATTGGCAACCGTTAATTGTTATTACCTTTATTTTAAAATAAAAGTATATAATTATAGTAGCTTTCAGTAACCCAATTCAATTGAACAATGAACACGTTCCTTATATGTAGAAAAAGCACGCTCGTGATATATTCGTGAAGTAAATTTCGTTATATATAGCAGTTCTTTTAGAGATATAATATTGTTAAAATATTTAAGGATCATTGATTGCCCATGCATTTAGGTTTCATAAGATTGGATAAAATATTCTCTAAAGTATCCAAAAAATAATTTGATTATACAGATAAAATTCATATTAACAGAAAATAGTCTAAATTTTAAGGTTTTTTCTTTTATAAGTTAAGAGCATCTAAGCTTCAAGAAATGAGCAGACATCTCAACTATATTGGTACACCTAAATAGTCCTATCTCAAGCCTATAACTCATAATCTATCTATATGTATTATTATTTGTCTTACTCAAAGTAAAAAATACATTTGATATTCTCATGTTGCTTCTCAAGGAGAAAACTTATATGTGGCATTATGTTAATAATGTGACGTCTATGTGACACCTACGTGTCTTCTCTTTACGACCTGAAGAGACACAGTTCGATTTCCACCAAGAACAAAATATTAATCATCTTGAGCCTTTGATTCCACTTTGTCTTGATCTCTTACATTCAATAATAAATTGATGTTCCATTGTTTGAATTATAAAAATAACAATGGAATGCAATTAAATATGATGGAATGAATTTCATCTCATATCACAACTTTACCTTTAATTTTGTTTCATCCAATTTAAAACATAAATGATGGAATATTTTTTTTATCAACATCATAAATTATCCAAACAATAGAATGATATATATTTATTTAATTCCGCTCTATTATATTTCGCTCTAATCTATTTTACTCCGCTCTACTTCATTCTATGTATATTAGAATTTGTATGCTCCCCGGGTTTTGGGATATCATGGTAGTATGAAACTCAGGAACAGTTAGTATCAGTCAATCAAGTTTGACGTTTAATGTCGTCTATGGACTTCCAATGGGAGTATCCATCAGGATATGTTTTGTGAGCTGTATGCCGTGATCGAATCGGTCGACGGACAAGGCAGACCTCCGAGACGTGCTCACCTCGGAGTGTCCTTGTGGGTTAAAATAAATAAGAGGTTGCTAATCTGTGTTACACATTTAACTATATATTATGCTATCATGTCATGTTATGAACTATTATGAATAAACAAGACTGATTAGGTATCCGGCGTAGTCGTCATTAGGAGGGTAGTAGGACTCACTGAGACTTAGTAGTCTCACCTCACTCTATTCAATTTTTTTAGGTAGACAGATTATTCAGAGCAAGGACCAAGTGGGAACTGACGATTGAAGCCGAGCTTGAATTGTCAACTTATAAGACTTTTGTCTTCTTCTTTGTTTTTGGATTAGTATGTTATTCAGATATTTCATTATTCCGCTGTTTTATACATTACCCTTGTGTCATTCATCAAACACACACATTACCCTTGTCAGAAAAGAATATATACAGTACATTACCATATTCCTTTCATACATCACCAAAATTAAACCATATTCTTTAGTTTCATACACGATGCATTCAAATAATATTGACTTTGAAGTTTGAACATAAGTAGCTGACTTTGTCATCAAAAGAATAAAATATATTAAGCAGCTGACTTAAGTTTGTTTAATTTTAATATTTTTTTTTTTAATGGCAACTTAGTTAGTTTGATGATAATACGATATATCAACCGTGTTGAATCCATAAAAAGGGGATCACCAAATTATGTTTTTAAATTGCAACTTAGTTAACTTAATTGCATACGTTTGCGTTGCATTGCAAATTATTAATATTAATATAATCTATACAGCCAGTGAGACATATTCTCGACTCTATATATGCATGGGATCATGGTTAATTCTTCATCAAGAAGATTCTTGCAGACTAAGAAATTAAGCTGATTTCATTTGGTGAAGATTATGACGGTAAGCGAAATTACTCCCTCAAATCATCGTAACTACGTTATTATAGTGCGAAATATTTATTGAAATTATCGATGATTAATCTCTGTCAAAGAACTTCATTCGAATCTCTCCTTCCAGCTACAATTTTTCATCAACAAAGCTTCATTTCTTATATTTTCTCATTTGATAAACTAATTTCATCTAAGATATACATGCATATATGGTTCACTGCTTAATTATAAAATATTTTAGATTTAATTTATAATTAATTGTTGCAGCAAACGATTGTGATTGAGTTGCCACTTCATTGTGCAAATGCAAAATGCAAGAAGAAAATATTGGCCATATGCACCACTGCTGATGGTACGTACGCTAGAATAGATCATATAAAAGTATGAAATGTTTTCAATAAAATTTAAATAAAAAAAACAATTTTTTTTTTTTTCAATAAAAAGGTTCACTTTTGTATTTTTAGCTTCAATATTAAGAACTAGTGTTAATTTTTTTTTATTTCTCATAGATTTTCTAGTGTTAATATTGTCACAATATTAGTTATCTTTAATTAACTAATTATTTGTGGAACGTGTATATTTATTGAAGGTGTTACAACAGTTATTTTGGAAAGGGAAGGAACAGATAGAGTAGTGATTAAAGGAGAAGATATTGATGCAGCAAGGATAACAAAATGTTTGAGGGATAAAGTGACTAAGCATGCTAAACTTGTTAGTGTGGCTATGGATGATTAATAGTTATAATATACACACATTTTGAGTTTGAGTTGTTTATATGTATTCAATATTTATATGTAGAAAGGTGATTGGTTATTTATTAGAATTATTATCCAAATAAGAAATGTATCCATCTTGTTTGTACCATTTTTATCATAGAAGTTTTTCATTTTGTATATGTCATATGTAAGAAGTGTGTTTTTAATAAAAATAGGCTTAATAGATTTTGGGTATTGGATGTTCGTGAATTTTTTGTTTTAGTTCATGTATCTTATTTTGTTGTAAATAAGTTTCTGAATGTACAAAATTTGTTGGTTTTAGTCTCTAAAGTCAAATTTCGCAGGAAAATATGAAGGAAAATATGCATGAAATAACTACAAATTTTCCTGCGGATTTTGACTTTAAGAACTAAAACCAACAAATTTTGTACATTCAGGAACTTATTTGCAACAAAACAAGATACATAGACTAAAACAAAAAATTTGCAAACATACAAGGACCAAAATATCTATTAAGCCATAAAATAATAAGTTTAATTGCACTTTTAGTCCTCTATTTTCTTAAACTCATAAAAATTAGTCTCTTTATTTCAAAATTAAACTTTTCGATCCATCTATTTTTACATTTACTGCAATTTTAGTTCTAATTTTTTTTTTTTAAAAAAAAGTGGCGACCTTTGCTGTAAAATGAAGGGAATTATGGTGTCAAATGTTATATTTCATCTTTATATTCAATGCTGTAGAAGATAAATCACATTTTAAGGTGACAAATATGATCTTCCTTCTTTAGATTCAATGTTGGAGACGATAAATCACATTAAGGTGCCAAAAATCACCATTTTTAGAAGAAAAATTACAATCTTATGAAAACCAAAGAGGTAGACAAAAAACTAACAATTAATGAATTGATACAAGTGGTAAAAGTCTTGGTCCCCTTAAGTACGTGGTAAAGCGTTCGATTTCTAGCTCATACACATGGAGAAAATTAGGTTGGAAGGGGAGAATTCATCTTATACCCCCACAAGATTTCTGACATAAATTAATCACCACTTTTATCTTCGTACCAATATCATGATTAAAAAATTGAGAAAAATAATAGTGTCATAACCATTTTATCTTCTATACCACTTTTATCTTCTATACCATATTCCTTTCATACAACACCAAAATTAAACCATATTCCTTAATTTCCACACGTTATTCAAATAATATTGACTTTGAAGTTTGAGCATAGCGGTAGCTGACTTTTTCATCAAAAAAATAAAATATATTAAGCAGCTGACTTAAGTTTGTTTAATTTTAATCTTTTTTTTTTTTAATGGCAACTTAGTTAGTTTGATGATAATACGATATATCAACCGTGTTGAATCCATAAAAAGGGGATCACCAAATTATGTTTTTAAATTGCAACTTAGTTAACTTAATTGCATATATTGGTTTTGGATTTCCAAACTATTGTAATTTGGTTTTCTAAATTCTATTTTAAAAGAGAATATCTACCGAAGTTGTTACTAGGTTGAGTAACGACCAGGTCGCTCTCTTTAAGACGTTTCGTGGCACTATCCGAAATTGTGCAAGGTAGACTATCAACCACGCCGCCTCCAGGATAAAACAAGCCCAGTTACAACTGTGCGATTAACTACTGCACCGTAGAAAATCGTTCGAGAATTACACCTTCAATATGGTACTAAGACCACTCTTTTAATACTGAAACCACTTTAATATGGTATTGTTACCACTCTATTATGGTGCTGAGACCAGTCAAATATGGTGTTACCACAATTCTAACTTTAAGTTCTCCAAACTATTAATATGGTACTACGACCACTCAAATATGGTGATACCACCATTCTAACTTTAATTTCTCCTCAAATAGAAAAAATATTAAAACAGTATTCATATACTATTAAGATCATTCTTAATTCCGATGAGACATTATTGATTCAAAAGGGACTATGATCTTAAAATTACTATTTATTCCGAAGGGACAAACATCATCAAAGAGACTATGTTTTTAAGACCTTTCTTTATTTCGAAGGGACATTTTATCGAATAGGGACTAAGGTCTTAAGAACACTCTTATTTCCGAAGCGACAGAAAAAAGGAGATGAGAAGAAGAATAGCTCGTCAACACAAACTGGAGGGAGAAGAGAAAAAGAGTTCTCGACAACTCAATAGAAACTCTTTGGTGTCTTTTTGAACTTAGTGAAGTCCTCTATTTATATAGAGATTTTGTAACTGTTTTAGCAAAATTTGCGGCAGCAGTTACTCTAATGGATAAGATCAAAGGAAATTTATTCAATAATCTGTTCAACAACACTTGTAGATGAGATCAAAAGAAACAAATCCACAATAATAGATGAAACAGAATAATGAAGGAAAGATAGGAAATTCAGTTGGATTCTCAATTTTATTACAATAAACATAATCTAAAATTATGGGAAGTGATATCTATGAATAAAGAATAATAATAATAATAATTATTATTATTATCTTCATCATTATCAGGTATTTAAAATTAAATGTCACTATTTAAACACTACTAATGTGTGTGTTCTATTTTATGTGGGACCCCCACACTCTATTTTTTCAATTCACACAATATTATATCAAAGTTTAATTACTTAGTGTTTAATCTTCCAACCTTTCAATTTCTTTCCATCTTCACATCAATGTTCCAACAATTCCCCACTTGAATTTAAAAAATGGTTTCAATAATAACGTCAAAACGTTTCTATAAGGTTGCTAATAAACAAAGGTGTCGCCAACAACTTGATCCTTTGCATAGCGGGTAAAATTCCGATTAACATGAGTGGCACGTAGCATTGAACTCAATCTCAGACATAGAACCCACACACAACCTTTTCTTAAGGTGTATTCAAAAAGCCCGTGCATTTATGGCCCTGCACGTGTATCCCAGTTTTAACAAACGCTCTAAGTATTCTGCCCCAAATTCCATAGGAACCGGCCTCAGTTCCACATTCGCATAGGTGAGTCTATCAAGAGTACTCCTGTAGTTGTGTACTCCACTCCATATGGAGTATAGATCTCATTAAGAGTTTCTCTAATAGCATGTTCTATCACTTTATGACTTGTTATTACCCATTGAACCTATTTCTTGGGATCTCCAGTCAGTTAGGTCGGGTTACCATCACTAGTGAGCTATAGGCATTAGTCCAATCTTAATAGAAGTATTTAAGACTTTCTTTCTTGTTAGTCCTTTCGTCAAAGGATTAATTAATTCTTTATTAGTACGTACATGATATACTTTACTGTTCCTTTTGAGAGTAACTAGCTCTCTAATCTTTTATGTGTTCGTGCCTTAGTAATCGTCTCTTGCCATTGTAGTAGCGATTCTCAACTTTTGTAATAGCTGCAGTACTATCACAATTAACACTTTTGGCAACGGTTTTATCCACTAGGGGATCTCAACTAGCAAACATTTTCTGAACTTGCTTCTTCACTAGTTTTCTCTAGTGTTCTCATCTCAGATTCATTCCATATTGGACTAAGTTAATATCATTTGTTTTAACAAACAACTCCTCTCGTGATGCCCAATGTGCAGTCACTGGTCGCTTTAAAACTTATCTGAAGGATGTTCTATTTTGTATCTTGTACCATTCAAGTACGATAAGATACTTTTCATTTGTATCTTGTTCCATTCAAGTACAATATGATACTTCTTATAATGTAATTCTAGAGTCATAATCTTCTTAAGCCACCTTATGACTCTTTCAATAGCATGGTAATGCTTCTCATCAGTCTATTAGTAAACTTGAATAAGAGTCTTATGACGTGGCCAACGTCGACTCTAATACATTCAATGGCATACCTAAAGATTGCCAATGATGCTCGCATATTCCGTTTGTCTAACACCATCTCAAATGTTCTTGAAAAGTTTTACATTTGGATCATAAGGTGTGCTTGCAAGTTTACATTCAAATAATTACATTTTCTTAAGAAGTTCTCAACTTTGTGAAATTCATCAGAAAAGTTCTCTTTTTCTGATCTAGTAATCTTGAAACCAAGAATTACTTCAACTTGGTCTAAGTTTTTGTTATCAATGTTGTTGATAAACAATGATTTCACATAATTCATAACATGAATCATTAAACCAAATACGAGCATGTCGTCTTCATAGAGACATATGATCGTGCAAATATTATTTCCATATTGGTGGTAAATACATTTGTCACTTTCATTCACTTTATACTCATTTGATATCATTAGAATGTCAAATTTTTCGTGTCATTCCTTAAGAGTTTATTTTAGACCTCACAAAAAATTATCTAACTTACAGATCTTGTTTTCTTGTCCATGAATTGCAAAACTTTCAAGTTGTTTCATATAGATTTCTTCTTCTAGTTCACCATAAAAAAGGGAACTTTCATATCCATTTGGAGTACTATCGAGTTATGAACAACGGCTAATGGGACTAGTACTCTTATGGATATGATTCTAGTGGCCGGTAAATTATTTTCGAAGAAGTCTATATTTTTCTCTTTTGTCTAAAACTTTTCACTACAAGGAGAGCCTTGTATTCATCAACCGTACCATCAGGTTTTAGTTCTTTTCCAAAATCCAAATACAACCGATTAGTTTTCAACCATGAGACAAGTCAACTAAGTGTCATGTTTCGTTTGAATCTAGAAAATCCATTTCATCGTTTATTGCTTCTTGCCATAATTCAGCATCTAATGAGGATATAGTTTCTTTGAAGCTTAATGGATCTTCTTCCAATGTATAAACCAAGTTCATACTCTTTATAAGCAATTCTTGCTTTCTTACCTCTTTGAGGTTCTATAACATCTCGCACGATGTTTTCATAACTATTTCTAATTACTGGAATGTGATCAGATATAGTGCCCCCACTAGTTCTTAATTTTTTGAAAAGGGAATTTATTTTGCCCCCACTAATGTCATGTTTCACTAGTGCCCCCACTATTCTTTATTTAAAGGGGCAAATATTTACATAGAAATCATCATCGTTTTATTCTATGATCACTTTAGCATTTAAGAACTATATGCTTCACTATTTATAGCATATCCAATGAATACACATTCATAGACTCTACTAGTGAGTTTAACTCTCTTGGGGTCCATAATCCAAATATAGTTTAGACAATCTCAAGTTCAAAAATAAGACAAGTTGGGTTGTCTTTTCTTCAAAAATTTCTTAATTAGAATTTTTGTTCTTCGACTTGGATACTCTATCCAACATAATTTCAATTTTCGTTATAAAAATTGAACATACCAAACATATCAATTTTATTTTTCAAAATTCACGGTCATCAATAAATATGATAAAATATCATTTTATCATTTCTAGTTTATGTGGCATCAAGTTCGCACATATCATAATTTTTTAAGTTTAGTGATTCAAATTCTCTAAACCATTCACATTAATCTCAAAACCAAGACACAAACAGTTTCATTCTGACTTTAAGGAAATTTATCAATAATTGAGGTCAAGTAACATTACCTTATTACGTCGACACACTCAATTACACCACAGTATCAAAAAGATTGTGCACTTCATTTTTTGTAGCTCTTGGAGATAAGTTTCTAATTTCAGCAATATAACCACCTTGATACATAATTTTCAAGTGATTGAAGATTCTCAAAATTGAGAAATAGAATCAACAAACAAACTTGTCGGTTTTATCATTATCAATGATAATTAGGTATCATTACGTATATGAATTTCTTAGTGTTGTTGTTATAACAACAATCACTTCATTGTTTGAGTGGAAAGATGTACTTTTATAGCTTGATCTATCCTTAATGTATTTAGGGACAACTTAACCTTAATAAGTAATTTCTCCGGTAGACATAGCAGTTCGAAACGTCTTAAAATTGAGCAGACATCTCAACTATATTGGTACACCTAAATAGTCCTATCTCAAGTCTATAACTCATAATCTATCTATATGTATTATTATTTGTCTTACTCAAAGTAAAAATACATTTGATATTCTCATGTTGCTTCTCAAGGAGAAAATTTATATGTGGCATTATGTTAATAATGTGACGTCTATGTGACACCTACGTGTCTTCTCTTTACGACCTGAAGAGACACAGTTCGATTTCCACCAAGAACAAAATATTAATCATCTTGAGCCTTTGATTCCACTTTGTCTTGATCTCTTACATTCAATAATAAATTGATGTTCCATTGTTTGAATTATAAAAATAACAATGGAATGCAATTAAATATGATGGAATGAATTTCATCTCATATCACAACTTTACCTTTAATTTTGTTTCATCCAATTTAAAACATAAATGATGGAATATTTTTTTTATCAACATCATAAATTATCCAAACAATAGAATGATATATATTTATTTAATTCCGCTCTATTATATTTCGCTCTAATCTATTTTACTCCGCTCTACTTCATTCTATGTATATTAGAATTTGTATGCTCCCCGGGTTTTGGGATATCATGGTAGTATGAAACTCAGGAACAGTTAGTATCAGTCAATCAAGTTTGACGTTTAATGTCGTCTATGGACTTCCAATGGGAGTATCCATCAGGATATGTTTTGTGAGCTGTATGCCGTGATCGAATCGGTCGACGGACAAGGCAGACCTCCGAGACGTGCTCACCTCGGAGTGTCCTTGTGGGTTAAAATAAATAAGAGGTTGCTAATCTGTGTTACACATTTAACTATATATTATGCTATCATGTCATGTTATGAACTATTATGAATAAACAAGACTGATTAGGTATCCGGCGTAGTCGCCATTAGGAGGGTAGTAGGACTCACTGAGACTTAGTAGTCTCACCTCACTCTATTCAATTTTTTTAGGTAGACAGATTATTCAGAGCAAGGACCAAGTGGGAACTGACGATTGGAGCCGAGCTTGAATTGTCAACTTATAAGACTTTTGTCTTCTTCTTTGTTTTTGGATTAGTATGTTATTCAGATATTTCATTATTCCGCTGTTTTATACATTACCCTTGTGTCATTCATCAAACACACACATTACCCTTGTCAGAAAAGAATATATACAGTACATTACCATATTCCTTTCATACATCACCAAAATTAAACCATATTCTTTAGTTTCATACACGATGCATTCAAATAATATTGACTTTGAAGTTTGAACATAAGTAGCTGACTTTGTCATCAAAAGAATAAAATATATTAAGCAGCTGACTTAAGTTTGTTTAATTTTAATATTTTTTTTTTAATGGCAACTTAGTTAGTTTGATGATAATACGATATATCAACCGTGTTGAATCCATAAAAAGGGGATCACCAAATTATGTTTTTAAATTGCAACTTAGTTAACTTAATTGCATACGTTTGCGTTGCATTGCAAATTATTAATATTAATATAATATATACAGCCAGTGAGACATATTCTCGACTCTATATATGCATGGGATCATGGTTAATTCTTCATCAAGAAGATTCTTGCAGACTAAGAAATTAAGCTGATTTCATTTGGTGAAGATTATGACGGTAAGCGAAATTACTCCCTCAAATCATCGTAACTACGTTATTATAGTGCGAAATATTTATTGAAATTATCGATGATTAATCTCTGTCAAAGAACTTCATTCGAATCTCTCCTTCCAGCTACAATTTTTCATCAACAAAGCTTCATTTCTTATATTTTCTCATTTGATAAACTAATTTCATCTAAGATATACATGCATATATGGTTCACTGCTTAATTACAAAATATTTTAGATTTAATTTATAATTAATTGTTGCAGCAAACGATTGTGATTGAGTTGCCACTTCATTGTGCAAATGCAAAATGCAAGAAGAAAATATTGGCCATATGCACCACTGCTGATGGTACGTACGCTAGAATAGATCATATAAAAGTATGAAATGTTTTCAATAAAATTTAAATAAAAAAAACAATTTTTTTTTTTTCAATAAAAAGGTTCACTTTTGTATTTTTAGCTTCAATATTAAGAACTAGTGTTAATTTTTTTTTATTTCTCATAGATTTTCTAGTGTTAATATTGTTACAATATTAGTTATCTTTAATTAACTAATTATTTGTGGAACGTGTATATTTATTGAAGGTGTTACAACAGTTATTTTGGAAAGGGAAGGAACAGATAGAGTAGTGATTAAAGGAGAAGATATTGATGCAGCAAGGATAACAAAATGTTTGAGGGATAAAGTGACTAAGCATGCTAAACTTGTTAGTGTGGCTATGGATGATTAATAGTTATAATATACACACATTTTGAGTTTGAGTTGTTTATATGTATTCAATATTTATATGTAGAAAGGTGATTGGTTATTTATTAGAATTATTATCCAAATAAGAAATGTATCCATCTTGTTTGTACCATTTTTATCATAGAAGTTTTTCATTTTGTATATGTCATATGTAAGAAGTGTGTTTTTAATAAAAATAGGCTTAATAGATTTTGGGTATTGGATGTTCGTGAATTTTTTGTTTTAGTTCATATATCTTATTTTGTTGTAAATAAGTTTCTGAATGTACAAAATTTGTTGGTTTTAGTCTCTAAAGTCAAATTTCGCAGGAAAATATGAAGGAAAATATGCATGAAATAACTACAAATTTTCCTGCGGATTTTGACTTTAAGAACTAAAACCAACAAATTTTGTACATTCAGGAACTTATTTGCAACAAAACAAGATACATAAACTAAAACAAAAAATTTGCAAACATACAAGGACCAAAATATCTATTAAGCCATAAAATAATAAGTTTAATTGCACTTTTAGTCCTCTATTTTCTTAAACTCATAAAAATTAGTCTCTTTATTTCAAAATTAAACTTTTCGATCCATCTATTTTTACATTTAATGCAATTTTGGTTCTAATTTTTTTTTTTTTTAAAAAAAAGTGGCGACCTTTGCTGTAAAATGAAGGGAATTATGGTGTCAAATGTTATATTTCATCTTTATATTCAATGCTGTAGAAGATAAATCACATTTTAAGGTGACAAATATGATCTTCCTTCTTTAGATTCAATGTTGGAGACGATAAATCACATTAAGGTGCCAAAAATCACCATTTTTAGAAGAAAAATTACAATCTTATGAAAACCAAAGAGGTAGACAAAAAACTAACAATTAATGAATTGATACAAGTGGTAAAAGTCTTGGTCCCTTTAAGTACGTGGTAAAGCGTTCGATTTCTAGCTCATACACATAGAGAAAATTAGGTTGGAAGGGGAGAATTCATCTTATACCCCCACAAGATTTCTGACATAGATTAATCACCACTAACGGAGATTAAATCTTCGTACCAATATCATGATTAAAAAATGGGTTAAATATGTTTTTAGTCCATACTTTTGTGAATTTTGACTTTTAGTCCATATATTTTTTTTATTATATTTTTAGTCCCTACATTTCTTTTATTATATTTTTAGTCAATTTTTTATGACTAGGATAACAAAATTGGCCACATAGGATAACTTAAATTGACTAGGATAACATTTGCATCGAATGATGTGACATCTATGTGTCATCCTATATGGTTGATTTCATCATCCAAGTCACAAAAAATTGACGGTAGGGACTAAAAATACAAACGGCGAAAATGTGGGGACTAAAAATATAATTAAAAAAATGTAGGGACTAAAAGTCGTAACTCACATAAAAGTAAGGACTAAAAACATATTTAACCCTTAAAAAATTGAGAAAAATAATAGTGTCTTAACCATTTTATCAAAACTCCACCTTACAACATGAGATTGAATGCCAAAAAATTACATTCATTTTGGAAGAAATAAAATAATGAATTTGATTTTGCACAATTTGCTATCTTTTATTTATTTTTTCTTTTATGTGTAGACACAATAATAATATTGAAATTTATTATTTAATAATTGGATCCCACTAATCTTCAATTTATGTTTTACTTTCTCATAAATTGACAATAAATGGAGCAAATCTAAACTCTGAAAAGATAACCAACCAGTTTGCAACAACCAAATCCTTTATGTATTTAAAGATATGAGTCAATCTATGTGTCAAAAGACAATAAAAATAAAATCTTAAGATCATACTAAGATATATCATATACCAGACACATGTTAAGTTATCTAAATATAAAAAAATTATTTAACAAAACAAAAAAATTAATATTTAAAAATTCTTATAATGTATTAAATGAAAATAAATAAATAAAAAATTCTTCGCCCTTCTAATTTTTTCAATAGTTTTTCATTATCCAAAAGTTGATGTTTATTCTTTCTTGGAGGAAAGAGGTAGCATGATAGATAGTATTGTATAGAAACATGGCACATCTTTATTAGGATTTCTCAAATCTCAAGCCTTAAAAAATACCTTTTTTTGGCATAGAATCCTCTATATGTCTTGGAAAGAGGTTCTATAATATGTTAACTAATTGGCTCTCTCTCTTCTTTTTTTTTTGTGGAAGAACACTGGTTCTCATTTTGTACACTTATCTCAAGTTTTTCATCTAATACAAAAATGGCACAAAAGCTTGCTAATTAGAAAGAACTGATAAAAGAAATAAAGAAAGAAAATGACTTATGAATTTCTAAGAGAATTTTCCTGATCAACTACATATTCATTAGAAATGTCTTCTTGTGGTCTCTTTACAAATGCATATCCATCATATTCTCCGTCATCCTCAGAGTCCTCGCCGCTGTTCCATTTTCTTTTCACAATTTTCGGGAACATTCGTGTTACTTCTTTAGCCTCCAACGTTTCGTCACCAGTATTTAGCCTTTCAAACCGAACAGCGCTTACCTTTCTTGCATTTCCTGCTAGAATCTGCATCAAAGACGAGGAGCGAGATTCAGTTTTGTTATTCACACAGATTCGCAGGATAATTATGCTTCATATTCTATTATTTTCATCTTTTGATAGTTATAAGCTAAAATAATAAACTATCATAAGGAACAATATTTCATAGCAACATATGATTACCTCAAGTTTGAAAATATGTTTTTTCTCTTTCGGTTCCTGGTGGTCGCCGTTGGTGTCATCTTCATCATCTTCGTCGTCCCTTTCAAGATCTATCTTGATGCTTTCACCTGTTCTTGGAATGTATCCAAAGGCTTCACATACAAAGCCAGAAACCGTCTCATATTGATGACCCTGGCAATATGAGTAATAAGCATAGTTAATTTCGAGCAACCCAATACGTAAAAATGCATGTATAAAAAATAAAAAAGTGGTGAACCTCTGGCATCTTGATGTTCAAATCTTCAGAAAGTTGATCAATGGATGTGTTAGCATCAACGTCAAACACACCCTCAGCTCGCATCACAATGTAGCCAGTTTTCTTTTGTATTTCCTCCTATAGAATCACAGCAAAAGAATATAAAATGTTTCTTCAATGAAAATTCAGCACGTAAAAGCAGCATATAGAATACATAAGATTCAATACATGGTCCAGTATCAGTAATTTGTGAATAACTTTGAAAATGTAAAGATTAAGTAGAACCATTTATATTGAGATTTACCTTCGAGTCATTTTCATCAAAGATTTCACCAACAATTTCCTCAACAACATCTTCAAGAGTTACGAGCTGTTACATGGCAAAAGATACATAAGACATCTAGACTTCCTTGACTCAAAAACCATCATATTATCTAAATTGTTAGACCTTATTGACAGATTAGGAAGAAGTGAACACTTCTGAATTTAGCTATTAAGAAAATGATCTACTAAATGCAACAAGCATGTGGAACGATGCACCATAAAATCATTGGCAAAATGAATTCAAAAGATGGGAGGAAAATTATCAAAACAGATTCAAAATTTAGTGTAACAAAAACCAGGAAAGCCAGGGCAAGAGGAAGAAATATCGGCATTTAGTGAATAAGAATTGCCTTTTAATCAGAAAGTGAGATAAGGTATAATTTAACTTATATTAAATAAAAGAACAAGGTGCGGAGCATTGTCGTGTAAAATGTAGTACTAATACCTAAACATGTATCTACAAAAAAAAAAGTAAGCTAATAGTTGTATATGACAATTTATGAATATTCTTGAAATTATTCCCGATGACTGGTATGATTTCAATGTTGATTCTATTAACTTTTATTTCAAATTAACATAAAAAAGAGGTTAAAAGAAACATACACTCATAGTGATAGCATGTTATAATTGATATCTTTAATATGCTTCTTTTGTTTCTATGGTTATGCTTAGCACAGTTTATACATCTTAAGTAAATCACAAATTCCATATATTCCTATGTATGCCAAACAAACTGATCTGAGTTGGTTTATTTAGGTATAGAAAGCACATACTCCAACAGTTCCACCATACTCATTAAGAACAACAGCCATGTGAACCTTTCTGATTCGAAACTCTCTAAGAAGATTCCAAACAGACATTGAATCTGCAAAGGCAGTAATAAGAATTTATTCATCCAATATTCCGCACCAAATTAAACAGATATAAATGTGTTCCTAGACTAAACAATTCAATTTCGATGAGTTAGGATAAAGTTAAGTTACCAGGTACAAAATATGCAGGCTTGTGAGCCATATCTCCAACTGTAATACTCTCCAGCGTCTCGCCCTTCAAAATCAAACAGATTATAATTCTGCAAGCTATGAGATTGGATTAATAGGTAAAGTACGTATAGCTCGTAACCAATAATAGTAATAAAATCTCCCAACCTTTTGAACATAATCCAGCAGATCCATTGCATATGCTATACCCATTATATTATCAACACGTTGCTCAAAAACAGGTACCCTGGGAAACAAGTTATATTACAGTTAGCACACTAGGGGAAAGTATCACTGTTAATTCGAACTGGGAAACCTTTAAATACCTCGAGTATTGATGTGTGACCCACAAGTGATGAAAATCTACAAGGGTTGCACTTGCATCGATTGCAACAACATCAACAAGAGGTGTCATAACCTCTCTGACATGTGTGTCTTTTATCTCCAACACATTTTCAATCATATCCTGTAATATATATTCAATGCACTAGTCAGAAAACAAGCAAATGAAAACAGATTATTAAACAATCTAAAATAATCATGTCATTACAGAAAAAGGGTACATTTCCACACAAAAATTATAATTTACTTGTGTTTTTCACATGAAATATCGGGTCCCAATTTTTAAAAACAATAATGTGCAGACATTTTTTGTTTTATAATGGAATACAAAGGGCTGAACATTTTGAAAACAAATATATAATGATATTATTAGAATTAAACTCAATATTCATTACCTGTTCTTCCTCTTCTATTGCCCCGCTTAGTTCTGCACCCCTTAGCATCAGTTTTAGCTCCTCTTCAGTGACATATGGCTCACTGATACAATATATAATAGCTTTAGCATTGAATTCAATAAAAGAAATGAATTAGAATGTTCAAAGATCATTGCTTCAACAAATGGATGCAATTTCCAGCATAAGTATGACAATAAAAACAAACTTAGAAAATGTGGAGTTATCATGGCGAATGGGCGGGAAAAAAAACTTCATCCCTGTGATGAAGGGACTAAGATTTACATTACAAATAAGAATCAGATTTCGAGACACACACATAAGTAAAAGCAATAAATAAATTTACAGGCGGAGAAGATTAGTCTCTGGCTAGCTTTTCAGCATACCTACTTCCTTTTAAGCCAAGCAATTTAAGCATCCCCATTGAAAGATAGGTAACAATTCTTCCTGCGGGATACAGTACCAAAGAAAGCCATGCCACTGGCCTGACCTAGAAGCATTAGAATTAATATTTGTCACTAAACGAAGTTGAAGTAGAAATGTCATAGTGTGCAAAATAAACAGAAATGCTTAATCAGTCAAATATCGAAAAGAAAAAGGCAATAAATTTACAACTTACCACAAACCGAGCCACCTCTTGGGCATTATGAACAGCAATGCTTTTTGGAGTGATTTCAGTGAGAAGCAAAATGGCAACCTTGTTTGATTACGGAGAGGAGAGAAATCAGATATTATAAGAAACAGTTCTATGACATACCAACTTGCAGGCGCACACACGTATACTTACAAGAGATGAGAAGAAATACAATGTTATGGAATTAAAATACGGAGACTCAGCTTATTTACCAGACATAGTTCATTAGAAAAACATGTAAACAGATGCTGAAGCATCTATGAGAATTATGTGGATAAACAGACTCGGTTTATAGCCCAAGGAATTTGTAGCTTCCATCAATCAAACCAAGCTTCAGATGAGTGGCATTAGCAATGAATATTTTTGGAGAAAAATAAAGGTTATGTAAGAGATTGCGGACAACAAGTTTATAGCTCAAAAAGAAACCCTTGGGGTAATGTTTTGTGATCAATCTTGTGCAACCATTCCGTTTGAAAAGATAATTTATACTAGTATAAAATAAAATAAATATATGATACTTAACTTAAAGTAAACCCTACATCCTACAATGGTGCCTAAATTGCTGACATGTGGATAGCTTTTAAACGTATAAATTCAAATAACAGATCATATCACCCCCGCCTTTTTCGATCCACTCAAAGATTAGCTCCAACAAGCTTTATATGTCAAATTCTGGTTCCCATCACATCAGGAGTTTGCAAGTTTAACAGGGCAGCATGTTGATATACTGAAAGATTCAAGGTTTGAAATGAATAACAATCAAGTAGCCTAGTGAATCTCAGTTTTGGATGATCAATTATACAGGCCAATCATTTAATCATGTTTGATGTGATGTTATTAATATCCAAGCAAGGAAAAGAAAGCATACAGTCATCACTCCTGTTGCTGCACTAACACCAGCTTCGCCAAATGCTGCAGTTGCAGCTTCTGTGACCAGAGCAGTTGCTGCAATATTTACTACACTGCATACAACTTATTTACATGAGAAACTACTATGGTCAAGTTGAAAAAACTGATATTCTTCAATTAAAAGACCAAATAAAGATGAATACGTTGTGCCAATTAGTATGGTTGTGAGGAATCGAGTAACATCACTTCGAAGTAGTCTGAAGACGCCATTTTCAGATTCTTTTTCAGCCAACTCACGAACCTTTAAAATGTCCATCAAGAGTAATCAGACATCAAAGAATTAAAATTAAAGTCAACCATATTAATCATATGAATTGCATAGCTAATGTGCCGAAATGCATGCATATCAAAGGAACGACAAAAAGACCTCAGAGGAAAATGAACTATAATAAATAAAGGCATTGATGCTTCAATCAGCAAAATTTATTTTCTTGCTGGCAAATAGTTGAGTTGCTACAAGCTTAACCGTACGAGGCGGTATTTTAGCAATTTGTGACTCTACAGCCACACCATTATTACAATTGAATTATGAAATTTCGTTAACTTTTAACTAACATTCACCTTCTGTAGTTCTGTGGCACCATGATTTAAGTTAGTAAAACAATACAATGGCATAAGCGTATGTATATAAAATAAGTCAGATATTGTTCTATTAAAAATATAACTAAATTTCACATCTCAATAACATTCAGTTTATAATCTTAAGAGTATCTTAGATAATCTCTTAATATTAGTTTTTGTATTACTTAGTTATCATCATAATGTGTTTCCTGACTTCTCTATTTGTTTAGGATTACAACTCTTACATCCCTTATATATAGGGATTGGTATTTAGTCTTTTGTATCAAGTCACTATCAAGTTAATCATCAAGTTAGTATCAAGTGATTATCTATAATATTCAAAGTTCTTAGTGTTTCTCACATTTCATTTAAAACTCATCTTTCAACAAAACTTAAGAAGTTTTGGTGTCTCAAACAGTTAGATAGCAGATGAGTTTCTGGTCAGTATGATCTCGTCTAAAATGCAAACTTCACTACTTCAAAGATGAGAAACTTTCAACAGTCAGAAATAAAAATAAATTTCGCTGTCAACAATGTTATCATATCATCACAAATAATGATTATATTTCCACAAAGCTCATATTCAAAACTCAACCCAACCCTGGCAACAACACTTTTACCAAATACCAACTACATCTACACTATATTCAGCAGATCAAGGTTTAAAAATAACAAGTTCCTATTGTTCTAGACATAGCTTCTAAACTTTTATAGAACTTATATATACAAATAGGATTTAATTTATATACATTGTCAGTGTAAATATTTTTTAGTCTCAGTCAATAATATCCATAGCCATCACATCATTGAAAACATTTGACTTCAACCATAACTACTTATGAAGTCACATGTATGAGTGGTTATGAACTTATGATTTGTCGAAAGTGTAAACATTTTACACCGAGAGTGTATGATAATTAATCTTATGAAAATAACCACTGGTAAAAGGATAGACCAAGCATGATACCTTCCAAGGCCAAAGTGTGGTAATTGATGTCTCTGCCAAAGAGAAAAAAGCCGAAAGACCCAAAAGCAAAGCCAATAACAACCCTTGTTCCTTAAATAAACGAAGAACTTGCAACACTGTAGGCCAAGTACTCTTAAGCAAAAGTATGCTCTGTCCAATAACACCATATCCAGCATTGACAATACCTTCAACAGCAAAAACTTTCGGACATCCAAACACCAACACCCCACAAACAGTAGCAGCCAAAATAATTCCTTTTTTCAACAAAACATCATTTATAAACTTCAAATTAGCATTAGAAACAACATTTTTCTCTCGCAAACAATCGCTATCACTACCAAGACACTTCATTTTCAACCTAGTCCCACTAAGTAACTTAGCATTGTTTCCATAACTTGAAACCTGAAAGCTTTTACAACTGAAAGGACCAACACAATTTGACACAATAGGAAATGAGTATCTACTATTTGCACCACCCAAAACCTTCATTGGCATTCTCTTTGTTCGATTCTCATGAGTAGGGTAAAACAATTTAGTACCCGAATTGAAAAAAACTCGATGACCCAAAACCCAAGATTCGTAAGCCATTACTAAAACACTAAAATCATAACAACCCAGAAAGTCAAAATCAAATTTTGATGCTAAAAAATAAACCTTTGAAAACCCAACGAGTTTTAAGTTGTAACTTGTATTGAAGAGTTGTGTAATGAAATTGGGTATGCAATACAAACGAGAAAGATGAAAAATTAAGAAGAAAGTGTATATACACGAAATGAATTGTGTGAATTTGGGTTGAAAAATAGGAATTGGGAAATTAGGGTTTGAGAATGAAGGGGGAAATTGGGCGTGCAGAGCAGAGTTTTGGACTTAGACGGACCATCCCACTTGGTTTGGTTGGCAGATGCTCTGTTTGTTTGACGCAGGAAAAGTTGTGTACGTGGGTGGGATTAGGATGCACTTTTACTAGGAATATGCTTCAACTATCTCTACTTCAATTTATCTATTTAAGGAAAAAATATAATATTTTTATTATAAAAATAATTATTTTTTGTCAAAAAAAATAGATTTAAAACGTACTCTGAAGAAAAAAATAAATAAATATAAAGTCATGTATGACTCTGTTTGGATCGATGGAATATAATGCAATGAAGCGGGGCGGAATAGAATGAAGTGGAATGAGATGGAGCATAATGGAATCAATATTTCATTCCATTGTTTGGATATTTAAAAAAAATAAAATATCAAAATTGATGGTAAATGGTGGTATCAGATAAAATAATTTGATCTTGTTTCAAGCAAGGGATTTGTTGTGGGAAAAATTCTCTTCCCACACCTCAAATTTTCTTTTTCTACGCAAAAAAATTTAGAAAACATTTTCCGAAATTTTTTTTAATGTAAATTTCACTGAATTTTTTTGGTGCTGTTGTAAATGTTTAGTAATGTTGTAATTGGTTTCTTCATTCTTTCATTATTTTTCTTTGAATTTATGCTATATTGATCTTTCATAATTTCCCTTTCCGTGTTATTCTTCTTCTTGCTTGAGGAGAAGGAAGCAAAGGGCCATGTTGCTAGAAATTTCTGAGTTTAGGTCAAATTTTATCATCTGTCCATTTTGTTGAAGAGAAGAAGATATGGTTGAGTGTAGGCATGTCAATAGAACCTCTATCCATATGTAACTGTTTGAATTCACCCCAACTTTAACGGAAATGAGAATACTAAGATCCACTTCGAACTTGTTCTCGTCCTAGTTCTTGAACCGTTATGTCTTTAAATTATATTTTTAATTGTGATGACTTATCATCAACATCAACCTACCACTTCAATAGTCACAAAAATTATAATCGTTTACTTATCATGATTTAGACTTTGTCGGGTAAGATTTTTTTTTTAAAATAGTATTAAAAAACTATAGCACAAAGAGCATATAAACTAGAATTAAGTTGCAATACAATGATGAAATTAAAGACAAACACAAAAAAACAAGGATCAATAAAGAGCCGAGTAGCCTAAACAATAAAGAGGATCGAGCCACCGATGAGTTAAATCATATTTGAAACGTTTGTTCTTCGATTTAATTCTAGTAGAAGTTTTGTATACACCATGTTCAGTTGAGCATTTCACAAATTTGAGCTTCAAAAGGGACCCATCAGATCTCTTGTTTGAAGCTATATATGTGCATTCTTCAAACCATACAAAGCATTTTTGTTGGATTATGCCTTCAAATCCATGAAACTAGGTGTAGAAAATGGTGGAGAATCAAGGCATGGCGAAGGGTAGGCGCGCTGCGCCCAGAGGAGGCTCGTTTGGCCTCTGAGCTCTGCCGGTGGCGCAGCTGCGCGGGGTAGGCGCGCGCGTGCGTCCACGAGTATAAAGGGCCTGTTTCATGTTTTGCAGCCGCGTGAGAGGGAGAAAAAAATAGGGGTTTTAGGGTTTGTTCATCCAATTGAAGCTAGGGTTCATAGAGGAAGCTCTTGGGAAGTTCTCTAGGGATTGGGTAGTGATTCTAACACCTTGTAAACACTTGTCATTGAAATCTCTTGGTCACGGGAAGAGATTTGGAAAAAGGGTAGAAATTAGGGAAAGCTAATTTCTTGTAACTCTTGTGTAAATCTCATTGTAATCAAGAAGGAGGAGTTTGATAAGGAACGGAGAGCTCTCTCCCCCAGATTAGGTTCGTTAACACCGAACTGGGTAAACAAATTTCACTTGTTTTCTTTATTGCTTTTGGTAGTTTAGCTTTTGATTGATTATAATTGCTTGGACCATTGTTGCTGTTTTGGTTGCTTAATTGTTTTGCCTCACACTAGTTTAAGTTTTCATTGGTGTGGTTTCATCGAATTCACAACAATTGGTGCCCACCGTGGGGCAAAGGGTTTAAACAATTTTAAGCACCATGGGTTGAAAATGGGAAATTGAGAAGTTCACCGGGAGTAACGACGTTGGGTTGTGGAAGATGAAGATGAGAGCAATTTTAACTCAACAAAAGTGTGTAGAAGCTTTAAAGGGTGTGACACGGATGTCGACTACTCTCTCGGATGCGGAGAAAATCGAGATGGATGAGAAAGCTTTAAGTGCGATTATCTTGTGCCTCGGTGACAAGGTTTTGAGAGAGGCAGCTAAGGAGAAGAGTGCGGTAGAGATGTGGACAAAGCTTGATTTATTGTATATGACCAAGTCTTTGGCTCACAAGCAATTGTTGAAGCAACAACTATACTTCTTTCGTATGGTTGAGAACAAGCCGTTTGGGGAACAATTGTCGGAGTTCAACAAGATTGTTGATGATTAAGCGAACATTGATGTGATTTTGGAAGACGAGGACAAGGCCTTTCATTTGTTGTGTGCTTTTCCCAAGTCACTTGAGAACCTCAAGGATGCGTTGTTATTTGGTAAGGAAGGTATTGTCACCTTGGATGAAGTTTCATCAGCTTTGAGAACCAAAGAGCTAAGCAAGTTCAAAGACTTGAGGGTTGATGATATTGGAGAAGGATTGAATGTGGTGAGGGGTAGAAGCGAGAACGAAGGCAAAGGGAAAGGGAAGAAAAATTGGTCCAAGTCTAAGCCAAGTGGTGATGGTGGCGGCAAGTTCAAATGTTACCATTGTCAGGAAACGGGTCACTTCAAGAGGGACTGTCCTAAGAGAGTGGGCGGTGGTAGTTCGTCTGCTCAGGTTGCCGTTAGTGATGAGTATCATGAGGAAGACTATGAGAGTGCGGGAGCACTCATAGTCACATGTTGGGAATCATAGATGATTGTTCAGCCTGGAGAGGCGGTGGTAAGAATACTCGGACTCGGCCTGGAGAAGCGGTGGAATAATACTCGGGTCATTTTTTTGAAGCAACAACTTTATTATGGGATGTGAAGAAGCTAGTGGAAGTTGGGAATCGGTGGAGTTTGAGTTGTAGACTTAACGGGAAGTGTGGGAAACTAACAATGGTTTGAAGTGTGTGTTTCGAAATTGTTGAGATGGAGTTTGTTACTAGTGCGACTAGAGGAAGACAAACAATCAACAATAGCTCTTGACTATCTAATGAGAGATAGGGAAGAGAGTGGCAATGTTGCACTAAAGTGGTATGACTATGGAAACCTTGTGGTTTGTGTTTCAATTGTGTCTGAACAAGTGCAAAACTTGGAATATCTTCAGGGAGGCAATTGGAAGTTGGTAACAATTAGACTTGGTAACTTGTAAGCTATTGGAGGTAGTTGGATACAAGGAGAATTTGATGTTGCGGCTTGTGTAACTTACCTAAAATTCCAAGGTTAAGTTGAGAGGCAAGCAATTTCTTCGAGAGGACGAAGCGGTACACTTCGGGGTTCGAAGAGGGTGTGGTGAAATCAATTGTAGAGAGCATGATGGTTGATGGGAAGTTGACATCACCATGAATTTAAAGGCAAGGTGGAGATTGTTGGATTATGTCTTCAAATCCATGAAACTGGGTGCAGAAAATGGTGGAGAATCAAGGCCTGACGCAGGGTAGGCGCGCCGCGCCCAGAGGAGGCTCGTTTGGCCTCTGAGCTCTGCCGGTGGCGCAGCTGCGCGGGGTAGGCGCGCGCACGCGTCCACGAGTATAAAGGGCCTGTTTCATGTTTTGCAGCCGCGTGAGAGGGAGAAAAATAGTGGTTTTAGGGTTTGTTCATCCAATTGAAGCTAGGGTTCATAGAGGAAGCTCTTGGGAAGTTCTCTAGGGATTAGATAGTGATTCTAACACCTTGTAAACATTTGTCATTGAAATCTCTTGGTCACGGGAAGAGATTTGGGAAAAGGGTCGAAATTAGGGAAAGCTAATTTCTTGTAACTCTTGTGTAAATCTCATTGTAATCAAGAAGGAGAAGTTTGATAAGGAACAAAGAGTTCTCTCCCCCAGATTAGTAAACAAATTTCACTTGTGTTCTTTATTGCTTTTGGTAGTTTAGCTTTTGATTGATTATAATTGCTTGGACCATTGTTACTGTTTTGATTGCTTAATTGTTTTGCCTCACACTAGTTTAAGTTTTCATTGGTGTGGTTTCATCGAATTCGCAACAATTTTAATGACAAATATTTCCTCTTTTAATGAACCAATGAGAAAGACAGATTTGACATCTAAGCGACTCAATGTCCATCCTCTTTGACTGGCCAATGCAACAACAAATCTAATAGTCTCCATCCTTGAAACAAATCGATGGATTAGTGTTTGTGATTTAATTAGTGCTATCTTGATGTTTGTGTTCTGTTTATGATGTTTTTGTGTTTCAATGTGAGCAGATGCAGGTCTTTGTGAAAATATTGACAGGAAATACCATCACACTTGAGGTAGAAAATTTAACACAATTGAGAATGTGAAAACCAAAATCCAAGAAAATGAAGGGATTTCACCCAATCAACAGAGGCTAATCTTCGGTCGTAAGCAATTGGAAAACAATCGTGCGTGTGCCGATTAAAACATTCAAAAGGAATCCATAGTTCCACGCTTCATTTTGTGCTTCCGTTGAGAAGTGGTATGCAAATATTTGTCAATACGTTGATAGAAAAGACTACAACATTGGATGTAGAGAGTTCAGATGCAATAGATAGCGTGCAATTCAATATATTCAGAAGAAAGTGGGTATTCCAGTAGACCAAGTGAACTCTATGGTTGCTGGAAAACTTGAAAGTAGCTTCAAGATGGTTATAACCTATCTCATTATAGTACCCAAAAAGTATCTACTCTGCCTATGGTTTTGCAGACTCATGATAGTGGTATCAAAATATTTGAGAAGACGCCTAGCTCTCTGATTGATTGACACAAAAAACGGTGCACATTGCCTTTCCGCCAGTGCGACGGTGCCTTCTGATTGCATTAATTTTAACAGAGGCAGTGAATGTATCTATTTTTTTGTATTTCTGTCATCATTAAGTAGCTCATAACGGTTGGATTTAGAGGATGTTGCAAAGTTTTAAATTTGGTATATGAATCTATTTGATTCTGCTGAATTGTGAGGTGTGGTAAACTGCTTATTTTCGATAAATCATTAGGATAAGCTTATTTTGAACTAATTTGAGGTACTTATTGTCTGTGGAACTATAAATAATTGCATGGCTGTTTTGGCACTTCCTTACAAATTATCTTACACATTAGGATATTGACTTATTGATCTTATTTTATCTCTAAAGTCAGTTACAACTTGTTACAAACTGTTAGTTTGTTAAGATGATTTAGCTTTCGATTTCTAGTCTTTAAATACTCAATCAATCTTTGTAATTTAATTTGTAACACTTTTCTGATCAATTAAACTGCGCATCATTTGCCAGAAAAAAAAATCTGCATAGATTACTCTATTCTCTAAATCAAACTATTTAAAATAAAAGTTAAATGAATTAAGAGGTCAGTGTACTTTTCTCTTTAGAACAACATCATCTCTTAATTACAAAAAAGGAAAGATGTTAGTGTAATTTTCTCTTTAGAATAACATCATCTCTTACTCTTGAAAACTTCCACAAACTTACACAAAAGGTTAGATTATACTACATTTCACTAAAGCTTATTAATGCAGAGAGCAAAGTGGAAAAAGAAAACAATATGAGCGTGACAAGGGATTCCTGAAAAATAATATTGTGCTAACATAAACACAATGCCTAACATTTTCTTTCAAGTTCATAGTTATGTTTAATAATTATTTAATAAGATACTTATTAACTAATAAAAAGAGCTAGAGCACCAATAATTTCAACTTAACATTGAGATACCTAGGTATATCCCAAACTTTGGCATTTAATGAACTATATTGAATTTCTGGGTTTTCAATAGTATGGCTGAACTGAGGAATTTCCACTATACATCATTTGAGAGTTTAATTGTTCGAGATCCTCCTTAAATATCCAATGATAACCACAACTTTTGATCTCGAAATGCAAACCACGAGGCTGCTCAACATCAGCTGCCAATTTGAAGTGCAATCCATTTGTTATATGAATAAAGTATGCCTTACTGAAAAAAACTAGCAACAAGTGATCTAAACCAACTGTGACCAGATCTTTTTCAAGATGTAGGGGAATATTGCCACAGAATAGACCCTGTTTAGTTTCAAACCCCAAATGAATAGCAGGTTTCCATCTAGTACCTAAAACAGTTTGATCATCATGTGCTACAAATGTTATGCAGCAAGCAACACCTATCAAATTATTGTCATCCATATTGGGTAATGGATCCATGCTTATTGAACTACCTACATTTTGTTTGTTGAACCATATCGGAATTTGAGTTTTGGGAATAACAATATCAATCTGAACCATTTGGAAATCAGATTTCATGTGCACCTGGTACCAGATAAATTAGCTATGTATAAGTTCAATCACATAAAAAGATATATAAACAAAAGTAAAAAGGATGGAGTAGGCACCTTAAGAAGTTGTCTCATCCAAGAAAAAGCTATTTTATAACAGCATTCCATCTCAATCAAACCGGGGCAATAAAAAATATATAATCCCCACTCGACAAAAAAAGTTTCTCTTACTGGCAAAACAGTTTTTGATGGAAGTTCAGGTTAAATATTTAAGCTGCTTACAGTGCTCCAAGTTCAATTTTCTAAGTTTGAAAAGTTCCTTGATGCTAGAAGGTAATGTAACAAAATTGTTACCCCCCAAATTTAGTGTTTCTAAGCAGTGTAACCACCCAATAGCATTAGGGATTTGAACAAGATTGCAGAAACTTAGGTCTAGATATTCCAAACATGACATATGAGACCACAAAGGCAACAATAAAGAAACCGAATGATGGTCCGATTTTTTAAAAATCGAACACTGAAAATACGGTTTTAGAACTTTGTCGATGAAGGATGTTGACTGGTATTGGGTAATACTTTCTTTGTTATCAAGAATCTCCAAATGTTCTATTTTCCTTTGTCTCTTTAAAGCCAGATTATTAAGCAAGTTTGGACAGCCTGAGAGATTTAGATCTTTGAGAGAACTCAGACCGAAAATGCTGTTAGGAATACTTACTAAATTTGTACAATTTTTCAAATTTAATCTGGAAAGCCTTCTTAAGATACCAATTGATGGATCAATCTGCACAAGTTTTCTACATCCTCCAAGATCAAGTCGCTCAAGATTTGGAATCTCCAAAAAACTTGGCATCTTTATAAGATTTCTAGAGTGAGAGAGATCAATACGTTTCAAATTGTGTAGATGCTGCAAAAAATGACAGATAGAAGGAGACAAATCAATAACCACATTTAAACTATCATTTGTTTCTTTAACTAACCCTAGCGAAAGAGTAAAGATTATGAGATAAACACTTCTTATGTGTTCATCATAAAAAGAAAAATAAAGGCTCATATTTAAGCTTCCATTTGTTTCTATAACTAACTCTCTTGAAATCGGAAAGAATATGAGATAAACACTTCATATTTTGTTCACCCGAAACAGAAATACAAAGGCTCATAATCATGTTTTAAGTACCTTTGTGCCCTCCCATAGTTTCCTGATGTTGCTATGACGTAGGTTCAGTTCAACAAGTTTATCCGGCTCAAACCGTGATGGCAAACAAGTGAAAGGATATTTATCCCAATGGAGATAACCCAATTCATTTGAAAGAAAATTTAGACTTCGTAAAAATGTTAAATCCCACAGTTTATCCGGGTCAAACCCTGATGGCACAGCTTCCAGTATGAGCAATTTAAGGCGACTCATTTGAGCTAAAGCATCAGCCCTCAATGTTGTCATTGCTTCTATTTCTTCATAATTTTCTGGAAAATGATTCACAATTATAACTTCAACGTTTTCTGATGCCTGCAGTATTGTGAATAACATAAAAAAACTGTATACTTCAAAGTTATTGATTGAAAATACAAAAACGGGGAGCAAAAATTTCAGTGTAATAACTATTTTACCTTGTTTTCTGAGATAACATTGCAGAAATCATCGTAGTCCCAAATCCTGTTCCACTTTCGTGGTTCTTTGGGTGATTTTTCTCTAACGATGCTCTTGCCCAGTTCTTTGAATAAATCATGCATACGAATAAACCCGTTCTCACATGTTATAAATGATTTATCAATGAGAACTCTTAAACCAATTTCGGGATGAAATCCACGAAAATCTAAAATTTCCTTTACACGTTTCTCAAGGTCTTTATCAAAGAAACAAGCAATATCTAGAAATATATCCTTTTCCGAATCCTCTAGTCCATCAAAACTAATTCGGAGTACATCCATAATATCTGGCCTTGGATTCTCCCTTAATCTTGCCAATGCACTTCTCCATTCAGAGGCATCACGACCATACAAAAATGTGCCCAACGCTTTAATTGCCAATGGTAGGCCATTGGCATATTTTAGTACATCATATGTCAAGTCTATGTAACCGCTCATGATAGCATCACTTTTGAAAGCTTTCAAAGAGAACAATTGAAGGGCGTCATTATGATTCAAGAGTCGAACTTTGTAAACTTCGTCTGCTCCATGTGCTCTCAAGATATGGCTATTCCTAGAAATTATGATGATTCTACTCCCTGTGCCTAGCTGTTCTCGTTTCATGGCTAATTTATCCAGTTGTTCAACTTGATCAACATTATCAAGGATTACAAGGGATTTCATTTGACATAGCCTGTTTCGAATCAAATCAGATGCCATATAAAGATTGCATATCTGAAGATTTTCATCGTTTAGAGTTTGACAAAGAAGTTGCTTTTGCACTCCAATTGGGCCATAACTTCCATAAGTTTTACTTACATTATCAATATAGCAGCATTCTTCAAATTGATTAGAGATTCTAGCATACAAAGCATTTGCAAGAGTTGTCTTCCCTATTCCGCCCATTCCACAAATCCCTACAACTCGGACATCATCAACGGCGTCCAACATCATAAGGTTTTCTAATTCTTCCACTTGTGAGTGCATCCCAACTATATCGTCAGGTAAAGTTGAAAATTTGTGACCCAATAAGCATGTTACCTCTTTAATAATTTTTCCAATTTCTGCATATTCTGGCCTAAATGACCAGAGGATAAAAATTTCAGCAATTTTTTCTAGGTAGCACAGTTGGTCCTGATACTTTGCATTCAGCAATTTTTTCTAGTTCCTGCAAGCACCATGTGGAAGAAGTATAGTTTCTTGAGAAGATAACAATCAAAATTTGAGATCCTTCAATGGCTTTTAGAAGCTCAGATGATATATGTTCCCCTTTCTTGAGCTTTGTATCATCCTTGAAGGCAACAATGCTTTTTCTATGAAAAGCTCCAAAAAGGTGATCAGTGAAATTCTTGCGTGTGTCTTCACCTCTGAAGCTCACAAACACATCATATTTCCATGTCATCCTAGATGAAGAGACATTTTGGTTGCTACTACAAGCCATTGAAATTGTAAAAACTAACTTGCTGATGAAGATGTATTTTGCACTGTTGCTGTGAAACTGAAATAAACAATCATATATGGCCTTAAATAATGGTTGGAGTATTCGTAGCTGAGACATTTCCAGGGTCTTTCTTGCCATCTTCCGCCAACATTCTATGTAACATCCTTGGAATTTCCCACTTAGTTTATTTATTGTTATACATTTAAATGATAGGTTTATCAAAGGGACCACAAGTTTACTTTAAGCACTGCCTCTTTGTAAAAAAAAATGATCAAAATTGTCAAAAAGGAAAATAGCAGTTTTTTCATATTTAATTAAAATTGTCAACCCTTAAGAGCATTCACATGGTGATCATATAAAATTAGTGTTAAAGTAGGTCCCGCTTATAATATCACTTATTTAATTAGAGTAAATATCAAATAAGTCTCTTCATTTGATCATTAGACACGTCAACATGTAACGTTAGGAACTATTTTTTATCAACATGTGACGTTTAAGGTGACTTTTTCTTTTGCGCAGACTGTTTCTTTTTCTCCAATTCCACAATTTTTTTGAAGAAGTTAGCAAAATTTGAAATTCTTATATTCTATCCACCAATTTCTTTAAGTTCAAATTGCAAAAATTGTTTAATGATTGTTTTTGTTGTGTGTTCTGTACGTTGAAATGTTTTTGTATCTCTATAAAGAATTAATTTGAATATTGTGTTTGTAAAATGAATATGGAATCATGATAAATGAAATAATAATAATAAATCAATTTTGAGTAGAAATAATGAACTTTTGAACACTTTTAGATTAGTATGTGATAATCTGGTTAGAATTAGTGTCTTATAAGTGTTTATTGGTCCAGTAACCACTCCAAGTGTCCCTTGCAGAGGCTTGATAGTATCCCATTTAGGATGTAAAGCACCTCAATATAAGTGACACTTCAATATAGAACTAAAGTGTTATTCTACATCGAACATTTGAATCTAGAACCATATGAATATGATTAAGTGACTCAAATATATTTTTTTTTTTGACCAAAGTGACACAAATATTTATCACTTACTCTCTTTAGTAACTATTATAAGCAAACTTTTTAGGTTCATTGAAAAAATAATATACATGATCTATATTATTGACTAGATACATTACTTTTTTAATAACTTAAAAATGAATTTTTGGTTATAATAATGACAAGAGGGAATGAATATATTATAAGTATAAAATGCGGTAATGGGCTAAATTCACCATCCCCATTCAATTCATTTTTTTTTTAACATGCCAAAATGGAATATATATATTGTTGAGTCCTATGTATTGGCTGCATTTTTGGTGAGCAGGATGTGGTGCAAGATGCTACAACATCATATCCGGCATTTGGTTTTATAAGGGCGCGCGTTTCTATTTATGGCATGATCCGTTTTTCTCTTTCATGAATCTTGCATGGCGCCTGTGTGTCTGGCTTTTATTGTGGATCATCATTTATTACTTCAGATCCTTGACTAGAATATTTCTATGAAGAATATCTTTGGAGTATATTTATGGAAAGAATCTATTGTAATTAATGTGGTCAAATGGCTTGAGTCAAACAAATCAAGCTCATGATTAACTCTGATCAAGGACCTTTGCTGGAGTATTTAAAGGAAGGAGCTAAACCTAGTTTCTTCACCGAAACCAATATATTAAAATGTAGACTTTTAGGGTTTCCTGTCTTTGTAAGCCTTGTGCTGTTGTTTTGTGTGCCTTTCTTGTGTCTCATTGATGCAAGCTTAGGACATAGGTTATTGTAATCTGCTTCCAAACCTTTAGGTAAGAAGCTAGAGTAGTTTTCACTCCAAAACCTTTAGGTACGGAGTATAGTTGTCTCGGAGTGTGACTCCATATTTGTGTTATTGAAATCCTTGCTGTTTGTAAGGTTGTAAGGAAGTGAGATCAGGTATATCTCAGATCTAGGCTAGGACCCTGGGTTATAGACAATAGGGGAGTTGCTAGATGGAAAGGGCATAACTTGCGGGTTGTTGTCATCAGTCTAGGGCTATTGCTTATTGGACATCTTCCTGGATTGGTATCCCCCAGATTAGGGCTTGTTTAAGCGCCGAACTGGGTTAAAAAATATCCCGTGTTCTTTTACTTGCTTTCAGATATTTGTTTTATTTATCTTGAGATTTACGCAGTAGGATGCTATAGCATTGTATACAGCATTACGTTTTCAGGGTTAAGAAGCTATAGCATTGTATCCCACATCTTATACAGCGTGCCAGAAATTTCAATTGGCATCAGAGCGGGCACCCTAACATATTTGGGTGAGATTCAGGAATATTTTCTGGCTTTATGGACAAGGAAGAAGAAGATGTTGTTATAGTTTGTGATATAATGCATGCATTCAGGGGGAATAATTGTCTTATAATATGGCATTGAGGGGGAGAAACATGTGATAGGTGTTGTTTGTGCATGATCTCTGTGCTGGTAAGTAGTCTCTTTCATAGCAATATGGTGACTGTTTACTTAAAATCACTTTCATAGAAATATGGTGATTGGGTCTCTTTCATAGCAATATGGTGACCTAGGTAGCTACATTCATAGCAATATGGGTAGCTTTTTGATTGCACAAATGCTGTTGTATGCTCAAGTTGAGGGGGAGTATATGTTTTGATGTTGAGGGGGAGTGCCTCTATGTTGTGATGTTATTCAGAATGTTGAAGCATCCAGTTTGCCTATGTTGAGAAAAAGAAATGTAGTTGAAGTATCTGTATGGTCATTTTTTTTGTTTTAGCCAAAAATTTGCCAAAGGGGGAGTTTGTTGAGTCCTATGTATTGGCTGCATTTTTGGTGAACAGGATGTGGTGCAAGATGCTACAACATCGTATCCGGCATTTGGTTTTATAAGGGCGCGCGTTTCTATTTATGGCATGATCCGTTTTTCTCTTTCATGAATCTTGCATGGCGCCTGTGTGTCTGGCTTTTATTGTGGATCATCATTTATTACTTCAGATCCTTGACTAGAATATTTCTATGAAGAATATCTTTGGAGTATATTTATGGAAAGAATCTATTGTAATTAATGTGGTCAAATGGCTTGAGTCAAACAAATCAAGCTCATGATTAACTCTGATCAAGGACCTTTGCTGGAGTATTTAAAGGAAGGAGCTAAACCTAGTTTCTTCACCGAAACCAATATATTAAAATGTAGAGTTTTAGGGTTTCGTGTCTTTGTAAGCCTTGTGCTGTAGTTTTGTGTGCCTTTCTTGTGTCTCATTGATGCAAGCTTAGGACATAGGTTATTGTAATCTGCTTCCAAACCTTTAGGTAAGAAGCTAGAGTAGTTTTCACTCCAAAACCTTTAGGTACGGAGTATAGTTGTCTCGGAGTGTGACTCCATATTTGTGTTATTGAAATCCTTGCTGTTTGTAAGGTTGTAAGGAAGTGAGATCATGTATATCTCAGATCTAAGCTAGGACCCTGGGTTATAGACAATAGGGGAGTTGCTAGATGGAAAGGGCATAACTTGCGGGTTGTTGTCATCAGTCTAGGGCTATTGCTTATTGGACATCTTCCTGGATTGGTATCCCCCAGATTAGGGCTTGTTTAAGCGCCGAACTGGGTTAACAAATATCCCGTGTTCTTTTACTTGCTTTCAGATATTTGTTTTATTTATCTTGAGATTTACGCAGTAGGATGCTATAGCATTGTATACAGCATTACGTTTTCAGGGTTAAGAAGCTATAGCATTGTATCCCACATCTTATACAGCGTGCCAGAAATTTCAATTGGCATCAGAGCGGGCACCCTAACATATTTGGGTGAGATTCAGGAATATTTTCTGGCTTTATGGACAAGGAAGAAGAAGATGTTGTTATAGTTTGTGATATAATGCATGCATTCAGGGGGAATAATTGTCTTATAATATGGCATTGAGGGGGAGAAACATGTGATAGGTGTTGTTTGTGCATGATCTCTGTGCTGGTAAGTAGTCTCTTTCATAGCAATATGGTGACTGTTTACTTAGAATCACTTTCATAGAAATATGGTGATTGGGTCTCTTTCATAGCAATATGGTGACCTAGGTAGCTACATTCATAGCAATATGGGTAGCTTTTTGATTGCACAAATGTTGTTGTATGCTCAAGTTGAGGGGGAGTATATGTTTTGATGTTGAGGGGGAGTGCCTCTATGTTGTGATGTTATTCAGAATGTTGAAGCATCCAGTTTGCCTATGTTGAGAAAAAGAAATGTAGTTGAAGTATCTGTTTAAGTATCTGTATGGTCATTTTTTTTGTTTTAGCCAAAAATTTGCCAAAGGGGGAGTTTGTTGAGTCCTATGTATTGGCTGCATTTTTGGTGAACAGGATGTGGTGCAAGATGCTACAACATCGTATCCGGCATTTGGTTTTATAAGGGCGCGCGTTTCTATTTATGGCATGATCCGTTTTTCTCTTTCATGAATCTTGCATGGCGCCTGTGTGTCTGGCTTTTATTGTGGATCATCATTTATTACTTCAGATCCTTGACTAGAATATTTCTATGAAGAATATCTTTGGAGTATATTTATGGAAAGAATCTATTGTAATTGATGTGGTCAAATGGCTTGAGTCAAACAAATCAAGCTCATGATTAACTCTGATCAAGGACCTTTGCTGGAGTATTTAAAGGAAGGAGCTAAACCTAGTTTCTTCACCGAAACCAATATATTAAAATGTAGACTTTTAGGGTTTCGTGTCTTTGTAAGCCTTGTGCTGTAGTTTTGTGTGCCTTTCTTGTGTCTCATTGATGCAAGCTTAGGACATAGGTTATTGTAATCTGCTTCCAAACCTTTAGGTAAGAAGCTAGAGTAGTTTTCACTCCAAAACCTTTAGGTACGGAGTATAGTTGTCTCGGAGTGTGACTCCATATTTGTGTTATTGAAATCCTTGCTGTTTGTAAGGTTGTAAGGAAGTGAGATCAGGTATATCTCAGATCTAGGCTAGGACCCTGGGTTATAGACAATAGGGGAGTTGCTAGATGGAAAGGGCATAACTTGCGGGTTGTTGTCATCAGTCTAGGGCTATTGCTTATTGGACATCTTCCTGGATTGGTATCCCCCAGATTAGGGCTTGTTTAAGCGCCGAACTGGGTTAACAAATATCCGGTGTTCTTTTACTTGCTTTCAGATATTTGTTTTATTTATCTTGAGATTTACGCAGTAGGATGCTATAGCATTGTATACAGCATTACGTTTTCAGGGTTAAGAAGCTATAGCATTGTATCCCACATCTTATACAGCGTGCCAGAAATTTCAATTGGCATCAGAGCGGGCACCCTAACATATTTGGGTGAGATTCAGGAATATTTTCTGGCTTTATGGACAAGGAAGAAGAAGATGTTGTTATAGTTTGTGATATAATGCATGCATTCAGGGGGAATAATTGTCTTATAATATGGCATTGAGGGGGAGAAACATGTGATAGGTGTTGTTTATGCATGATCTCTGTGCTGGTAAGTAGTCTCTTTCATAGCAATATGGTGACTGTTTACTTAGAATCACTTTCATAGAAATATGGTGATTGGGTCTCTTTCATAGCAATATGGTGACCTAGGTAGCTACATTCATAGCAATATGGGTAGCTTTTTGATTGCACAAATGCTATTGTATGCTCAAGTTGAGGGGGAGCATATGTTTTGATGTTGAGGGGGAGTGCCTCTATGTTGTGATGTTATTCAGAATGTTGAAGCATCCAGTTTGCCTATGTTGAGAAAAAGAAATGTAGTTGAAGTATCTGTTTAAGTATCTGTATGGTCATTTTTTTTGTTTTAGCCAAAAATTTGCCAAAGGGGGAGTTTGTTGAGTCCTATGTATTGGCTGCATTTTTGGTGAACAGGATGTGGTGCAAGATGCTACAACATCGTATCCGGCATTTGGTTTTATAAGGGCGCGCGTTTCTATTTATGGCATGATCCGTTTTTCTCTTTCATGAATCTTGCATGGCGCCTGTGTGTCTGACTTTTATTGTGGATCATCATTTATTACTTCAGATCCTTGACTAGAATATTTCTATGAAGAATATCTTTGGAGTATATTTATGGAAAGAATCTATTGTAATTAATGTGGTCAAATGGCTTGAGTCAAACAAATCAAGCTCATGATTAACTCTGATCAAGGACCTTTGCTGGAGTATTTAAAGGAAGGAGCTAAACCTAGTTTCTTCACCGAAACCAATATATTAAAATGTAGACTTTTAGGGTTTCGTGTCTTTGTAAGCCTTGTGCTGTAGTTTTGTGTGCCTTTCTTGTGTCTCATTGATGCAAGCTTAGGACATAGGTTATTGTAATCTGCTTCCAAACCTTTAGGTAAGAAGCTAGAGTAGTTTTCACTCCAAAACCTTTAGGTACGGAGTATAGTTGTCTCGGAGTGTGACTCCATATTTGTGTTATTGAAATCCTTGCTGTTTGTAAGGTTGTAAGGAAGTGAGATCAGGTATATCTCAGATCTAGGCTAGGACCCTGGGTTATAGACAATAGGGGAGTTGCTAGATGGAAAGGGCATAACTTGCGGGTTGTTGTCATCAGTCTAGGGCTATTGCTTATTGGACATCTTCCTGGATTGGTATCCCCCAGATTAGGGCTTGTTTAAGCGCCGAACTGGGTTAACAAATATCCCGTGTTCTTTTACTTGCTTTCAGATATTTGTTTTATTTATCTTGAGATTTACGCAGTAGGATGCTATAGCATTGTATACAGCATTACGTTTTCAGGGTTAAGAAGCTATAGCATTGTATCCCACATCTTATACAGCGTGCCAGAAATTTCATATATATATATATATATATAATAGAATTGATCGACCTAGAACAAGGTGTGCCAAAATCGACTACCAACGTTTATACAGAGTCACAATAAAGATAAGATACAATGGGATAACAAAACAAAATGGCAAACCAAGCCCAAACATAGGAGGGGACAAGACCACAAAGTATGGCAGTTAAAAGTTAAAGTAACACTCGTCGCCTTCAACCACCTAAAAGAGAAAAGCTTGATCTTGTCCAACAACTGAGAAGTAGTGCTAGATGAGCAGCTGAACAGCCTGCGATTCCTCTCCGTCCACACAACCCATACGCACGCAAGCCAAATGAGCTGCAAGAAGGATCGGCGAGCCCTAGAAGCCCCTGCTGAATAAGTAAACTGGACGAAATGATCTCGTAAGGAAGTGAACTCCATCTCCGAAATGCCAATCCATGCGCGCACTAGCGTCCAAAGAGAACCAAAAGTGCCACATGAAAAAAATAAATGATGAGCCGACTCCGTCTCGCCACAACCCGCAACACATCCCAATAATATTGTCATTCTATTCGGTCACCAACTCACCATAGCATTTCCTCACAAATTTCACTCAATTCAACAACCACTCATTTTTCTCTAAACTATAATCACGTCGCAATCACACTCCTCACTTCATGCTTGGTTTCTTCCTTCGTCGCCGCTGATTTCTTCTTTCCTTTTCACGTCGGTGGAGGCCATCCATTGTTGTTTTAAGAGTGACGGTGGGCAATGTTTGTGTCATTGAGGTACTATTTTGCAATTTAACAATTTATAAATAAGTCCCTACACAAGTTTAATTTATAGTTTCATCCACTTTGGTGCCACTTACGTTTTTTGTTCCACTCCGACAATAACAACAACAATCTTTGAAGCTTCATTCACAAATCCCATTATGACAATGTTACTGAGAAGAAGAACAACCTCGTATTTTCGAGGTCTTCGGTGATCCCGGCACTGCTATCTCACGATCTTTTTCACCCCCTCACTAGTGGAATTTTTTCCTTATATGGGAATCGAACCATATACCATGCGGTTCAAGTACATGTTCAATTCATTCCCACTACAGTGTCGGGATCGCGCGAAGGCCCACGCTGTTACAACAATCGTCCCACAATTGTTTCTCCCAAGCTAACAAGCGCCTATGCTACCGTCATCCATTCCCTCCTACCTCCCACCCGCGCCTACACATATCTACTAAAGTCACCTCTTCATACAAGCACAACTCAAACAATCTACCAAATTTTGACTTCTACGAAATCTCATCCACCCGATTATCCATCCAAAATAATATCCCCTCTCCATCCCCTACCCTCTTTACTACCCCCTACCCTCTTTACTACATTGTCCTCAAACATCTATCAACCCCACCTCGTTCCCAAATCTAATATTATTAATATCTTCCCACCAACTAGAAGCTCTCCTGAACATCCCTCATCCCATATTTAGCCACCAGAATCTTGAACCACAAACTCTCAAGTTCCTATAACAACCTCCGACACCACTCGACAAGTTTTAAGATTTTTTTTATGCCTTAAATTACAAACGTTAGATAATTTGGTCAAAGTTAGGTATTTGGTCCTTAAGTTTATTTCGTTTCATTTTGATAGTTATGAATTTTGAATACTTTGATCCCTTAAATTTTAAATATTAATATATTTTAATCTCTAATAAAAAAATTAAGCTTAATTGCACATTTGGTCATTTATATTTATTTTAGATTTTAATATATAGTAATAGTATTGTTATATTGACCGGTTTATTCAACCGGTTTATCCAGTTTGATCCGATTTAATCATGCGGTTCGACCAATAATCCAGAGGCTCGACCAATGAACCAGTAAATCAAGACCTTACTGGTTCGATGTGCGGTCCGATTTTGAAAACATTGACTTTAAGGACAAAATTTAAACAAATTAAAATAAAATTTTAAGGACAAAATAAAATTTTCTTTAAACTATCAATCACACTCCCCACTTCATGCTTCGTTCTTTTCTCCGTCGCCGCTGAATTTTTCTTTCCTTCTCACATCGCTGGCCGCCGTCCATTGCTGTTTTGAAGAGTGGCGGCGGGCCTTTTCTATATAATTGAGGTACTATTTTGCAATTTAACAGTTTACAAATCAGTCCCTACACAAGTTTAATTTATAGTTTCATCCATTTTGGTGCCACATACTCGTTTTCTTGTTCCACTCCGACAACAACAACAAACGACAACCTTTGAGCTTCATTCACAAATCCCATGATGACAATGTTACTGAGAAGAAGAACAACCTCGTATTTCCGAAACTTCACAACAGAAACAACAACCCAACAAGGTAGTTGTGATAAAGATCAAAACTTTACTCAAATTCTCAATGAAATTTGCACAATTACTCGAACTAAACCACGTTGGGAGAATACCCTTTTATCACAATACCCATTTTTCAATTTCTCGAACCCTAATTTCTTCCTCCTTTATCACAATCATCAGAAAAATTCATTCCTTTCCCTTCGTTTTCTTCATTGGCTAACTTCACATTGTGGTTTCTCACCTGATCAATCTTCATGTGATGTTCTTTTTGATGCTCTTGTTGATGCTGGTGCTTGCAAAGCTGCAAAATCATTGCTTGATTACCCTCATTTCACTCCAAAGAATGCTTCTTTGGAGTCTTACATTCGGTGTCTCGCGAAATTTGGATTGGTTGAGGAAGCATTTGATGTGTTTGTTAGTTTGAAAAAGGTTAGATTTTTACCATCTGTGTCTACTTTTAATGTGTCTTTGTTAGGTTGTTTGAAAGTTGGTAGGACTGATTTGGTTTGGAAATTGTATGAACATATGCTTGAATCTGGTGTTGTAGCTAGTATTGATGTTGAAACTGTTGGGTATCTTATTAAGGCGTTTTGTGCCGAAAATAAAGTTTTTGATGGGTATGAACTTCTTAGACAGATTTTGGAGAAGGGTTTGTGTCCTGATAATACGGTTTTTAACTCGCTTATAACTGGGTTTTGTAAGGAGGGAGAGTATACTAGAGTTTCTGAGATTCTTCATATTATGATTTCCGTGAAATGTAATCCTAGTATCTATACTTATCAAGAAGTTATTAATGGACTCTTCAAGCGGAAGAATGCTGAGGGTTTTAGGGTTTTTAATGATCTCAAAGATAGAGGGTATTTTCCAGATAATGTTATGTATACAACAGTGATCAAAGGTCTTTGTGATATAGGGTTGTTTGGTGAGGCCAGGAAGTTGTGGTTTGAGATGATTCATAAAGGACTTGTGCCGAATGAGTACACCTATAATGTAATGATATATGGTTATTGTAAGATTGGTGATTTCGTTGAGGCAAGGAAGCTCTATGAGGATATGTGTGGTAGAGGTTATGCAGAAAACGTGGTTAGTCACACAACAATGATTTCGGGTCTATGTTTGCTTGGAAAGACTGATGAAGCTCTGAGCTTGTTTCATGAAATGTCTCGAAAGGGTGTTGCTCGTGATTTGATCAGTTACAACTCTCTAATCAATGGCCTTTGTCAGAAAGGTGATATAGTTAAAGCTACTGAGTTGTTGCACGAGCTTCTCGCACAGGGTTTAGAACCATCAGTTTCTTCATTTACTCCTCTCATAAAAAGACTTTGTGAAGTCGGTGACATTGAAGGTGCAAAGAGGTTGTTGAAAGATATGCACGATAGGCATTTGGAGCCAATTGCTAGTACGCATGATTATATTATAATCGGGTTATGTAAAGAAGGAAATCTTACACAAGGTATGGAATGGTTGCTAAACACGCTGAGTTGGAAGCTGAAACCCAAGGAGCAGACTTTTGAGCACCTGATTGACAGTCTAACACAAGAAGATAGGTTAGACGATATTTTGATTGTTTTAGATTTAATGTTTAGAGAAGGATATAGACTCAAAGAAAGGCTAATTCATTCTTTGGTCAGTAAATTTAGCAAAGAGAATTTCCATTTTCCTAATTTATTTTTGGAGGAGCTAGTATAAAGAAATTGATATAAGTGATTATGTTGTTTGTATCTTCCATGTACTCTTACCAATAAAATGATGATTCTTTTTTTTTGGAATACATGAAGTTTTAGTCATCGTGATGTTCCTATTGTAAGTCTTCCTAATTTGTAACATGTCTGCCTTTCTAAATAAAATACCTCTCAATTTCTTGATTATGGATTTCTAAATTCGTGGTCTTTTTATTTTTGAATTTTTTTATCTAAAGGAGTTATTTGCCTTGTAGTAAACTTTGTAGGCATATTAATTTCAAATATAGAAATTTTGCCCTTCTTTATGCAATGATTTTGCAATGTGAGCTGTGTCTTTGATGATATGGGTGTTATAGCAAATTGAACCAAGTATTCATAGATGATCTATGAACAAGAGAGATCACTAAAGATCCATCTGATAAAAGAAATGAATAGACAAGGCTGAACCGGCATGCTCATTAGTTTAACATCTTAATTTTTGCTATCACCTTCGTTGTTTTATTTTATAAACTCAGCTTTTAGTTGAATGAGTCTTGATATGTGCAAAGTTTGACTGTAGAACTTCAGAGGATCTGTGTTGTGCAGTGCGATAGACCTAGTGCCTTTTACTTCTGAACAAACTACGCATTTACTCGTCAAGGTTTTTGCATTTAGTTAACTTAGGTAGGGATAAAACTCCACTATCTATTATATACAGTGCTACACATCGCTATTTAGCCACATTTCTCCGTGCAACACCCAAATTATGTTACCGGTTCTTACACTACGAGAATATTTTTCACACATTTTTGTGTAGGCTCTGAGTTATATCTGCAGTAAATTCGTTCACGGTGAAACGTCATTGAGACACAAGACTCAAACAACTGCTTAAATGACAACGTTCAAAGAATATGCTTTTAGTATATTGATTCTTTCATGTAATATATTAAATTCTACCCTTGCATAGTTTTATATTAACTATAAACCTACTTTATACACACAACACAACATAACCTGTATGTCACATTATTATAAACCATTCAATCCCATCTTCTCCATTAATTATTTTTAAGTTTTTGTCTCTTCATTTTAGTGGAAAAAAACTCACCAACCTTGTTTCTGTCACTTTCTCAGTATCTCATTGTTTTGTCTCTTTTCAAATTTTCTCTTCAACTCTTTTTGACACATTTCTTAATTAATACTTCTATTAAATACTCAAATCTTGGAGACTAACTTAACCCTATTCCCAAGGAAACACATTTTCCCTTTGACTCTCTACTTTTTGGCTTTTGCAACCTTTATAACCTAAAAAATTTCATCTTCCATAATATCCCACTACACCCTTTTCTTCATAGAATCTCAATAACAAACAAACAAAAAAAATCCAATTTTTATTTTATTTTCTATTTTTATAACTGTGCTGTTTGTTTTGTCTTCCACTTCACTCATGAACCTTGCCACTAATTTTCTTCTTAAACCCATTTTCCTTCATGGGTTATCTAGTACCCTTCATATACTTTTTCTTCTTGCGGTTTTAGTCGCATGGCTTTGGAAAAATATCACAGCTTGTGTTGTGAATGAGTATAAGGAGAAGTCCAATAATATTTTGTTTAAAGTGACAATTTTTTGTTCTATTCTTTTTTCTTCATTCAATTTTGTACTGTTTCTATTTAATTACTTTTACTGGTATGCAAGTGGTTGGTCAGAAGAAAAACTTGTTACCCTTTTTGATTTAGCTTTAAAAACAGTCTCTTGGTGTCTTATTTGTGTTTACTTCCATAAAGGATTCTTTTTGTTCTTTAGTTCAGGTCAAAGGAAAAGGTTTCTATTCTTCTTCAGAACTTGGTGTGTCTTCTATCTCTTTGTTTCATGTTATTGCTTTGTTGTCGACATTGTTGTTCTATATGAAAATCACATTGAGTTTACTCAAAGCATGTTTTCTGATCTGGTGTCTTTATGTTTGGGTTTGATCTTCTGTTTTGTGGGGTATTTTGTGAAAAATGAGAGTGAAGAAGGTGATAGAACTCTTCAAGAGCCTCTTTTGAATGATGATATACATGTTGGCAATGGTAATGTTAATCCCTTGGAGTTAAAAGAGACTAAAGGGAGTGACACTGTTACCCCTTTTTCAAATGCTGGATTTTTTAGCCTTCTCACTTTCACTTGGGTGGGTCCTCTTATAGCATTTGGCAATAAGAAAACCTTAGACCTTGAGGATATACCTCAGCTAGATAGTGGAGATAGTGTGGTTGGAGCTTTTCCAACTTTCAGAGATAAACTTGAAGCTGATTGTGGTGTAGTCAATAGAGTAACCACACTTAAGTTGGTTAAGTCATTAATAATCTCAGGGTGGAAAGAGATTCTTTTCACTGCTTTTCTTGCATTGTTAAACACTTTTGCTTCTTACGTTGGTCCTTATCTTATTGATTCTTTTGTTCAATACCTTGATGGAAGAAGGCTCTATGAGAATCAAAGCTATGTGTTGGTTTCTGCATTTTTCTTTGCAAAGCTTGTTGAGTGCTTAACACGTAGGCATTGGGTCTTTAGGTTGCAGCAACTCGGACTTCGAATCCGAGCTCTGCTTGTGACCATCATATATAATAAAGCCTTAACACTTTCAAGCCAGTCAAGGCAGTATCACACTTCTGGAGAAATAATCAATTTCATGACTGTTGATGTTGAAAGAGTCGACGATTTCAGTTGGTACATGCATGATTTGTGGTTGGTAGTTTTGCAAGTTACATTGGCATTGTTGATTTTGTACAAAAACTTGGGTCTTGCTTCAATTGCTGCTTTTGTTACAACCATCCTTGTTATGTTGGCAAATGTACCATTGGGATCATTGCAAGAGAAGTTTCAAAATAAGTTGATGGAGTCAAAGGATACAAGAATGAAGACAACATCTGAAATTTTAAGGAACATGAGGATCCTCAAACTACAAGGATGGGAAATGAAATTCCTTTCTAAAATAACTGAGCTCAGAGATGCCGAACAAGGCTGGTTGAAAAAATTTCTTTATACTTCAGCCATGACTACATTTGTCTTTTGGGGTGCACCTACATTGGTATCTGTGGTTACTTTTGGTACATGTATGCTTATAGGGACCCCCCTTGAATCAGGGAAGATTCTTTCAGCACTTGCAACATTCGAGATTCTTCAAGAGCCGATTTTCAATCTTCCAGATGTGATTTCAATGATAGCACAAACTAAAGTTTCTCTTGATAGGATCACGTCGTTCCTTCGTCTCGATGACTTGCAATCCGATGTTGTTGAAAAGCTTCCTCCAGGAAGTTCTGATACTGCGATTGAAGTGGTTGATGGGAATTTTTCTTGGGATTTATCTTCAACTAGTCCAACTTTGCAGAACATAAATCTTAAAGTTTTTCATGGCATGAAGGTTGCTGTTTGTGGTACCGTTGGGTCAGGCAAGTCTACTTTACTTTCTTGTGTATTGGGAGAAGTACCAAAGACATCTGGTGTCCTTAAGGTTTGTGGAACAAAGGCATATGTTGCTCAATCACCTTGGATTCAAAGTGGCAAGATAGAGGATAATATATTGTTTGGTGAACACATGGTTAGGGAAAGGTATGAGAAGGTACTTGAAGCATGTTCCTTAAAGAAGGATCTGGAAATCTTGTCATTCGGTGATCAAACAGTTATAGGCGAACGTGGAATAAATTTGAGTGGTGGACAGAAGCAAAGAATACAAATTGCTCGTGCTCTTTACCAAGATGCTGATATCTATCTATTTGATGATCCTTTTAGTGCTGTGGATGCTCATACTGGATCTCATCTTTTCAAGGTAACTCATTTTTTGTGTTTTTTTATCATGTACTGTATAAACTTAATATTTTTACGTTTTGTGCATACTAAATATTAGTTATGAAGAATCATTTTTGTATACTGATTCACTATGAAGAATCTCGATTCATTTAATGAATCACTACCTAAACTTAGTGTAACCAACCACCTTTTTTTTGTCAACTTTGTATAACCCACCATTTTTCTTTTGTTATTTTATATATGGCTTGAATCTTGAATTAATTTGATAATACATATAATGTATCTGCTTATAATTTTGCTATGTAACTTAATGACATATTTTTATTGCCGGTGTATCTGACTTGATTCACTATTGGGGAAAGAATGTCTTCCGATTTATGATTTAAATCTCTAATTGATAACCTACAAATAATTCTTAGTTTAACCCTTTTAAAATGTAGTTATTTAAACAGGATGATCCTTGTTTAATTGTTTGTTTTAATTCTTTCGCAGGAATGCTTGCTGGGTGTTTTAAGTTCAAAAACAGTTATTTATGTTACTCATCAAGTGGAGTTCTTACATACTGCTGACCTTATATTGGTGAGTATTTATCACAATTCTATTGTCATTAATTTAAAATGATAGGTCAATTTTCTTTTAACCTCTTTTATGGCCCTTGTTATAGGTCATGAAAGATGGGAAAATTACTCAAAGTGGAAAGTATGCTGAACTACTTAACATTGGGACCGATTTTATGGAACTCATCGGCACGCACAGAGAAGCTTTGTCTACACTTGAATCATTAGACGGAGCAAAAACATCTAATGAAATAAGTACATTAGAAAAAGATGTTAATATCTCTGGCGCTCATGAAGAGGTAAATAAAGATGACCAGAATGGTGATAAAGGAGAACCAAAAGGCCAACTTGTTCAAGAAGAAGAAAGGGAGAAAGGTAAAGTTGGATTTTCAGTCTATTGGAACTATATCACAACTGCATATGGAGGAGTTCTTGTACCGTTCATATTATTGGCTCAAATTCTTTTCCAAACTCTTCAAATTGAAAGCAACTATTGGATGGCTTGGGCAACTCCCATCTCAGCTGACATGGAGGCACCCGTTGAAGGAACAACTATTATTGAAGTCTATATTGGTTTGGCCATTGGAAGTTCTTTATGCATTGTTGTTAGAGCATTGTTACTTGTTACAGTTGGTTATAAGACAGCCACTATACTCTTCAATAAAATGCACTTGTGCATTTTTCGCGCCCCTATGTCATTTTTTGATTCTACGCCAAGTGGACGAATCCTTAATAGGGTATGTATGCCAGTTGTTTTCAATAACTATAAGTCTATAAATATAGAATACATTGTTGCTTTTTTTTTTTATCGCTTTCTCCCTCTTTGTTGTTTTGCAGGCATCTACCGACCAAAGTGCAGTGGAAACAGACATTCCTCATCAAATTAGCTCATTTGCCTTCTCCATGATCCAGCTTCTAGGAATTATAATAGTGATGTCTCAGGTTGCATGGCAAGTTTTCATCGTCTTTGTACCCGTGATAGCAGTTAGCATTTGGTATCAGGTATTATTTGGACCGTCAACCATGTCTAGGCTTTGATAATAAGTTGAGACATTTTTTTACTTTCCAAATTTGACTCCATTATATAATATTATATTGTGACACTTAACAACTTCGGAACATGTAATCTACAGCGATATTATTTACCATCAGCCCGTGAACTATCTCGTTTAGGTGGGGTATGCAAAGCCCCGATCATTCAACACTTTGCAGAAACAATTTCCGGTACTTCAACCATTAGAAGCTTCGATCGACAGTCAAGATTTCATGAAACAAATATGAATCTGACTGATGGGTATTCTTGGCCAAAGTTCACTATTGATGCTGCTATACAATGGTTATGTTTCTGCTTAGATATGTTGTCTTCCTTGACATTTGCCTTTTCCTTGATATGCTTGATAACGATTCCACCTGGAATCATAAACCCAGGTGCCTAATTCAAATCTGGGATCATATATCAATCAAAATTTACTCTTATTATGCAATGAGGAATCGAACTTAATTGTTTCCCTTGCCTCATTTTTCTGATATTTTAAGGCATTGCTGGTCTAGCTGTTACCTATGGTCTAAATTTAAACATAATACAAGATTGGGTGATATGGAATTATTGCAACTTGGAGAACAAAATTATTTCGGTAGAAAGGATACTTCAGTATACGGCCATTCCTAGTGAACCACCGCTTGTTTTAGAAGAAGAAAATAAACCAGATCCTTCTTGGCCCGCATATGGCGAGGTTGATATCCAGAACTTGCAGGTAGCCAATAATTGATTTATGAAACTCATGCTAATTTCTCCTTTCCTAAATGCTTAGAAACTGGCATCTGAATAGAAAACTTGTGCTTTATGAACAACATACTTTGTAGCTTAATTTTTCTATAAGATGTTTGTGCTGCATTTAACCATTTGTAATGATTTGTTGTCCGTGATAAAGGTTCGATATGCCCCACATCTTCCGCTCGTGTTGCGTGGTCTGACTTGCACGTTTCGTGGAGGACTGAAAACCGGCATTGTTGGTAGAACAGGTAGCGGCAAATCAACTCTTATACAAACACTTTTCCGAATCGTTGAACCTACTGCTGGGGAAGTTATCATTGACAACATCAACATATCTACAATTGGACTGCATGATTTGAGGTCTAGACTAAGCATTATTCCGCAGGATCCAACAATGTTTGAGGGGACTGTGAGAAGTAATCTTGACCCTCTGGAAGAGTACAATGATGAACAAATATGGGAGGTGAGTTTGTGTTCTTTAGTTGTTGAAAAAAATGCAAAAACAGTGACACTTGGTTCTGTCCAATATATTATCCTTGTAATTGTTCTTCAAATTCTGATTTAACATTCTTTAAAATAGGCCTTGGATAAGTGTCAACTGGGAGATGAAGTTAGAAAGAAAGAAGGAAAGCTCGATTCTTCAGGTTTGTCTTCTCATTTTTTGAATATTAACACTCCCTTCAAATGTAAATAAGCAAAAAGATACATATATTCAGTCCAAATTTAGATCAAATATAGTGTACTCCCTCCGGTTTTAAATATAAGCAAAATTCATTACGTATTTGGCTCAAATTTAGACCAAATACTTTGACTTTTGTTATATTTAAGACCGGAGGGAGTATATTATTTATGTCCAGAGGGAGTATATTGTAAATTTAGACTTACCGGTGTACCTTTTTGCTTATATTTAAGACCAGAAGGAGTATAGTATTTCTACTCATGAACTTATTGCTAATGTGGAAGTTGATGCTTTTGTAGTTAGCGAGAATGGTGAGAATTGGAGTATGGGTCAAAGGCAGTTGGTTTGCCTAGGTAGGGTTCTACTTAAGAAGAGCAAGATTTTGGTGCTTGATGAAGCCACTGCATCAGTTGATACAGCCACAGATAATTTAATTCAGCAAACTCTTAGGCAGCATTTCACCGACTCTACAGTCATTACCATTGCGCATCGAATAACTTCTGTTATTGACAGTGATGTGGTTCTACTTCTCAATCGAGGTTAGGAAGAAAAACTGTTATTCTTCATTAAACTTTCAATATCTTTTGTTCCTTGATGTTTCGTTTTCTGATGTAGCTGTATATTATTGTAGGACTTATTGAGGAGCATGATTCCCCAACCACATTGCTAGAGGATAAGTCATCATCTTTTGCTAAGCTTGTTGCAGAGTATACCATGAGGTCCAACTCCAATTTGTAGAAATCTGTTGATAACTGATTGAGGGGGTAGCATCTTTTCAATAGGGTTTGTAATTATTCTCCATTAATCATGTTTGATAGAAAAATGTAATATATATAAGAATAAGGCTTTGAATGTCCAACTTCACCTTTTTTCCCAGGTTGAAGGATTTTGTTAGTAGGAAGAATTACAAAATGAAACAAAATCTAATTTCTTTAACTGCATTAAGGGTATCATGGTATAGTTACTCACATAATGTGAATAATTGCATATTAATATTGTTTTGCAATGAATTTGTGCAGTTATATTCAAGGGAAATATAATTAGTTGCAGTATTTTGTATATAGATTCTTTGAATTGAATATCAACATAGACAGTGTTCTAATAATACCAAACATGCATGAAAAAGCAGCATAAGGAAACTTAAATACTTTGTGAACTTGTTCTGAAACTTATTTTGTCACTCTAAAGCAGCATAAAAACTAACCTGGATAACTGCTTTAATATTGTCATCAGTCAAGTGATTTTGCAAGTGATCATATTACCTTGCGGTGGAGGGAGTGAGACGGCGAAGGTGAAGTTCTAATATTGTCAGCATTGGCGAACTCATAACCATGCCTTCACTTTAGAGGGAGAGTTTAACACTGTCCATAAGGTTACTATGTTTCAGTAACTCGTAAGTGCCGATATATATATATTACTTCCTTCGTCTCATATTAAATGTCACATTTGGGTTGTGCGCAGTTCTTTAAGGTAATGATTAGCCGAGTTGATTTTAACAGTAAAATTAGTATCATTTACTAAAACATCCTTATTAATTGTAATTAGAGAGTAAATTGTAAAATCAAAACTATAATTATATAAGCCACTCTTTATAAAATTTTGACAATGAAAAGTGCTACAACACAATCGTTAGTTTCTTTAAAGTGTAGTGATTTCATTAACAACAAAAAAGACATTGTGATTTTTTCCTGATACTAACTTCCACATATTAACAAGAAGACAATAATCTTTTGTAACTTCAACAACAGAACTTGAAATTCCTTATATTAACCTGCTGTTACATGCAAATAACAAATCTTGTGTCTTTATGGACAACAATATTCGATAGGTCATTTTGACCTACTTTTCATCTATATATATCTTAATCTTATGGTTGCCAATTTTTTTAAGGTTTTATAATTTTCTTTTTCCATGACAAAAATGTATTTATAAACCCCTTCATCTAAGCATTCTTCTGTAGTTCCTCTTGGATCAAGCTACCATCATGGAGTTTCACAACCCTTTCTCTTGTACCTTCATAGCCACCTTTGTTTTACTCTTCATGCTATTCAATATAGTTAAAAAATGGAGCACTTCTAAAAACTCCATCACTAATTTACCACCAGGACCATGGACACTACCCCTCATAGGAAATATACACCAAATTATCACCAGTTCAATGCCTCATCAATGCTTAAAAAATTTAGCAGAGAAATATGGACCCTTAATGTACCTAAAACTAGGTGAAGTACCATATATAGTAGTTACTTCACCAGAGTTAACCAAAGAGGTTATGAAAACACAAGACTTAAATTTCTGTGATAGGCCAAACCTTCTTTTGCCTGCAATATTTACTTACAATGCTACAGATATTGCATTTTCTCCATACGGAGAATACTGGAGGCAACTACAAAAAATATGCATTGTAAAGCTCTTAAGTTTAAAATGTGTCCAATCATTTCAGTCCATACGAGAAGATGAGGTTTCAAAACTAGTTAAATCAATATCTACATGTGAAGGATCAATTGTTAATCTCACTGAGAACATATTCTCAATGACATATGGGATAACAGCACGAGCAGTTTTCGGAAAAAGGATCAAACACCAAGAAGTGTTTAAAACTGCGATGGAGGAAATAGTAAGCTTGTTGGGAGGATTTTGTATTGCTGATTTGTATCCTTCTATTAGAATGTTGCTTCAGAGGGTGAGTAGAGCAAAGACTAGGCTTGAAAAACTTCAAAGAGAAACTGATAAGATATTGCAAGATATCATCAATGATCACAAAAGCAGTCATGGAGATGAAGATCTAGTTGATTTTCTTCTCAAGTTTCAGCATGATAATATTGATCACTTGCAAAATCACTTGACTGATGACAATATTAAAGCAGTTATCCAGGTTAGTTTTCGTTAGTAACCTTTTCGTGATCGTTTTCTTTAGTAACCAATTTAAAATAATTTTTTACATCAGTTCATTATCCGAGAAACGTCAAAGAATTTTGGTTGTATCAGTTGTACATAAGAAGATGCAAGTTGATTTATATAGTAGTAATAGATAGTGACAATTCACATGCAGGACTTGTTCACTGCTGGTAGCGAAACATCCTCGGGGACTGTGGTATGGGCGATGTCTGAGATGGTAAAGAATCCAAAGGTGATGGAAGAAGCACAAAGTGAAGTAAGAAGAGTGTTTGATAAAAAGGGGTATGTAGATGAGACAGAGATGCACCAATTCATATACTTAAAGTCTGTCATCAAAGAAACAATGAGGTTGCATCCTCCTCTACCATTGTTGATTCCAAGAGAAAGTAGGGAGAGATGTGAAATCAATGGGTATGAGATCCCAGCTAAGACAAGGGTTGCTGTCAACATTTGGGCGATTGCAAGGGATCCAAGTTATTGGGATGAAGCCGAGATTTTTAAACCCGAAAGGTTTGTTAATAGCCTAGTTGATTTTAAAGGTACAAACTTTGAATATATTCCATTTGGTGCCGGAAGAAGGATGTGTCCGGGTATAGCATTTGCTTTACCCAATGTTGAACTGCCACTTGCTATGTTACTTTACCACTTTGATTGGAAGCTTCGCAATGGAATGAAGAACGAAGAACTTGACATGAGTGAATCATTTGGATTTAGTTTAAGAAGAAAAAACGACCTTTGTTTGATTCCTATTACTCGTCGTCCTTAATATGTACTATATTATTGCTGTTTAAGCATACAATCTGTCAAAAATAAGTTTCTGAATGTCACTCTTTGTGCACTTTATTGGTTTTAGCTTCATCTGTCTTTTAATATAAACTTAACTGCACATGTTATTATAGGTTTTGAAGGGATTCCAATTATATTTCCCTTGAATATAACTGCACAAATTCATTGCAAAACAATATTAATGCAATTATTCACATTATGTGAGTAATGCATTTAAAGTAATTAGATTTTGTTTCATTTTGTAATTCTTCCCATAACAAAATCCTTCAACCTTGGAAAAAAGGTGAAGTTGGACATTCAAAGCCTTATCCTTATATATATTACATTTGTCTATCTTACATGATTAATGGAGAATAATTACAAACCCTATTGAAAAGATGCTACCCCCTCCCCCAAAATTATGGTCTTCATCAAGAAAATTTCTCAATCAGTGATCAACAGATTTCTCAAAATTGGAGCTGGACCTCATGGTATACTCTGCAACAAGCTTAGCAAAAGATGATGACTTATCCTCTAGCAATGTGGTTGGGGAGTCATACTCCTCAATAAGTCCTATAATAAAATTACAAAACATCAGAAAATGAAACACCAAGGAACAAAAGATATTGAAAGTATAATGAAAAATAAAAGTTTTCTTCCTAACCTTGACTAAGAAGTAGAACCATATCACTGTCGAGAACAGAAGATATTCGATGTGCAATGGTAATGACTGTTGAGTTAGTGAAATGCTGCCTAAGAGTTTGCTGAATCAAATTATCTGTAGCTGTATCAACTGATGCAGTGGCTTCATCAAGCACCAAAATCTTGCTCTTCTTAAGGAGAACCCTACCAAGGCAAACCAACTGCCTCTGACCCATGCTCCAATTCTCACCATTCTCGCTAACTATAAAAGCATATATTTCCAGATTAGCAATAGGTTCAAGAGTAGAAACACTATACTTCTTCTGGACTTGAATATAAGAAAAAAGGTACATCAGTTGGTCTATAATTTACTATATACTCTCTTTGGACGTAAATACTATATGCTATATTTTGTCTAAATATGGACCGAATGCATATAAGTTTTTGCTTATATTAATTCTTAAGGGAGTGTTTATGTTCACCAAAATTAGAAGACAAACCTGAAGAGTCAAGCTTTCCTTCTTTCTTTCTAACTTCATCTCCCAGTTGACACTTATCCAAGGCCTACTTTAAAGAATGCAAATGAGTATTTGAAGAACAATTACAAGTATACTACTTGGGGCATAACCAAGTGTCACTGTCATTGTATGTTTCATTTTAACAAATTAAAATTGAAAATACCAACTCACCTCCCATATTTGTTCATCAGTGTACTCTTCCAGGGGGTCCAGATTACTTCTCACAGTCCCCTCAAACATTGTTGGATCCTGCGGAATAATGCTTAGTCTAGACCTCAAATCATGCAATCCAATTGTAGAGATGTTGATGCTGTCGATGATAACTTCCCCAGCAGTAGGTTCAACGAGTCGGAAAAGTGTTTGTATTAGAGTTGATTTGCCGCTACCTGTTCTACCAACAATGCCTGTTTTCAATCCTCCACGAAACGTACATGTCAGGCCACGCAACACGAGCGGAAGATGTGGAGCATATCGAACCTTTATCATGGACAACAAATCATTACAAAGGGTTAAATGGAGCACAAACATCACATAAAAAAATTATGCTACAAAGTATGTTGTACCCAAAGCCCCACTTTCCTATTTAGAGGTCAATTTCTAATCATTTAGGAAATGAGAACCTTGGAACACGTTCAATATAAATCAATTGACCACAAAGTGAAATAAAACATAACCGAAGACATAATAAAAAGGTAGCAACATGAAGAAAAAGGCCCTCTACCTGCAAGTTTTGTATATCAACCTCGCCATATGCAGGCCAAGAAGGATCTGGTCTTTTTTCTTCTTCTAAAACAAGGGGAGGCTCACTAGGAATGGTTGTATACTGAAACATCCTTTCCACCGATATAATTTTGTTCTCTAAGTTACAAAGATACCGTATCACCCAAGTTTGTATCATGTTTAAATTTAGACCATAGGTAACGGCTAGACCAGCAATGCCTTCAAAAATCAGAAAATGAGACAAGGGAAACAATTACGCTCAACTTCTCATTGCATAAAAAGAGTAAATTTTTATTGATATATGATCCCAGATTTGAATTAGGCACCTGGATTTATGATTCCAGGTGGAATCGATATCAAGAATATCAAGGAAAAGGCAAATGTGAAGGAAGACAACATATCTAAGCGAAAGCATAGCCATTCCATAGCAGCAGCAATATTGAACTGTGGCCGAGAATACCCATCAGTCAGTTTCATATTTATTTCATGGAATCTTGACTGTTGATCGAAGCTTCTAATAGTTGAAGTACCGGATATTGTTTCAGCAAAGTGTTGAATGATCGGGGCTTTGCATACTCCAGTTAAACGTGATAGTTCACGGGCTGATGGGAAATAATATTGCTGTAGATTACAAGTTCAAAAGTTGCCATGCGTCGCCATATAAAATTATAGAATGGAGTCAAATTTGAAAAATAAAAAAATTGTGCCAACTTATTATCAAAGCCTAGACAAGGTTGATGGTCCAAATAATACCTGATACCAAATGCTAACTGCTATCACGGGTACAAACACGATGAAAACTTGCCATGCCACCTGAGACATCACCATTATAATTGCTAGAAGCTGGATCAAGGAGAAAGCAAATGAGCCAATTTGATAAGGAATGTCAGTATCCACTGCACTTTGGTCGGTTGAAGCCTGAAAAACAACAAAGATAAAGACAGTGATTAAAAAAAACCAAGCGACAAAGTATTCTATAGTTATAGAATTAGAGTGATTGAAAACAACTGGCATACCCTATTAAGGATTCGTCCACTTGGAGTAGAATCAAAAAATGACATAGGGGCGCGAAAAATGCACAAGTGCATTTTATTGAAGAGTATAGTGGCTGTCTTATAACCAACGGTAACAATTAACAATGCTCTAACAAGAATGCATAAAGAACTTCCAATGGCCAAACCAACATAGACTTCAATAAGAGTTGTTCCTTCAACGGGTGCCTCCACGTCAGCCGAGATGGGAGTTGCCCAAGCCATCCAATAGTTGCTTCCAATTTGAAGAGCTTGGAAAAGAATCTGAGCTAACAATATGAATGGTACAAGAACTCCTCCATGTGCAGTTGTGATATAGTTCCAATAGACTAAAAATCCAACTTTACCTTTCTCCCTTTCTTCTTCTTGAACAAGTTGGCCTTTTGGTTCTCCTTTATCACCATTTTGCTCATCTTTATTTACCTCTACATGAGCTCCGGGGATATTTACATCTTTTTCTAATGTACTTATTTCATTAGATGTTTTTCCTCCATCGAATGATTCAAGTGTAGACAAAGCTTCTCTGTGTGCGCCGATGAGTTCCATAAAATCGGTCCCAATGTTGAGCAAATCGGCATACTTTCCACTTTGAGTAATTTTTCCATCTTTCATGACCTACAAGGGCCATAAAAGAGGTTAAAAGAAATCCAATCCATTTTTTAAATTAATGACAAGAATTATGATAAATACTCACCAATATAAGGTCAGCAGTGGGTAAGAACTCCACTTGATGAGTAACATAAACAACTGTTTTTGAACTTAAAACACCCATCAAGCATTCCTGCGACAGAATTAAAACAAACAAGAGTTATTTATAGGTTATCAAATCAAGATTCAAGTCATGAATTACAAGACATTCTTTCCCCAATTGTGAATCAAGTCTTATTATGAATCGTAAGATACATTACCAATAAAAATTTCATTAAGTGACAACAAAATTATAAGCTGATATCATATATGAACCTCAAAATAATTAAAGTCATATATAAAATTATAAAAGAAAAATAGTGGGTTATACAAAGTTGAATAAAAAATATGTGGTTAGCTACACTAAGTTAAGGTACTGCTTCATTAAATGAATCAGGATTCATCATAGTGAATCAGCATATAAAATGAGATACATGTTCAAATAGATAGACACAAGAAATTCGCATCAAATGAGTTCAATTAATTATTGAATCAAGATATGACTCGTATGTATCGTAAGATATTGATAACTAATTTTTAGTATGCACAAAACGTAAAATAATCAAGTTTATAGAGTACATGATAAATAAAACACAGAAAATGAGTTACCTTGAAAAGGTGAGATCCTGTATGAGCATCCACAGCACTAAAAGGATCATCAAATAGATAGATATCAGCATCTTTGTACAGAGCGCGAGCAATTTGTATTCTTTGTTTCTGTCCTCCACTCAAATTTATTCCACGTTCGCCTATAACTGTTTGATCACCGAATGACAAGATTTCCAGATCCTTCTTTAAGGAACATGCTACAAGTACCTTCTCATACCTTTCCCTAACCATGTGTTCACCAAACAATATATTATCCTCTATCTTGCCACTTTGAATCCAAGGTGATTGAGCAACATATGCCTTTGTTCCACAAACCTTAAGGACACCGGATGTCTTTGGTACTTCTCCCAATACACAAGAAAGTAAAGTAGACTTGCCTGACCCAACGGTACCACAAACAGCTACCTTCATGCCATGAAAAACTTTAAGATTTATGTTCTGCATAGTTGCACAAGTTGAAGATAAATCCCAAGAAAAATTCCCATCAACCACTTCAATCGCGGTATCAGAACTCCCTGGAGGAAGCTTTTCAACCACATCGGATTGCAAGTCATCGAGACGAAGGAACGAAGCGATCCTATCGAGAGAAACTTTAGTTTGTGCTATCATTGAAATCGTATCTGGAAGATTATAAATAGGCTCTTGAAGAATCCTGATTGTTGCAAGTGCCGACAGAATCTTCCCTGATTCAAGTGGGATCCCTATAAGCATACAAGTACCAAAAGTAACCACTGATACCAACGTAGGTGCAACCCAAAAGACAAATGTAGTCAAGGCTGAAGTATAAAGAAATTTTTTCAACCACCCTTGTTCGGCGTCCCTAAGCTCAGTTATTTTAGATAGAAACTTCATTTCCCATCCTTGTAGTTTGAGGATCCTCATGTTCCTTAAAATTTCAGATGTGGTTTTCATTCTAGTATCCTTCGACTCCATCAACTTATTTTGAAACTTCTCTTGCAATGATCCCAAGGGAACATTTGCCAGCATAACAATGACAGTAGTAACAAAAGCAGCAATGGAAGCAAGCCCCAAATTTTTATACAAAATGATCAATGCCAATGTAACTTGCAAAACTACTAACCACAAATCATGTATGTACCAACTGAAAACACCGACTCTTTCAGCATCAACTGTCATGAAATTGATTATTTCTCCAGAAGTGTGGCATTGTCTTGATTGACATGAAAGTGTTAAGGTTTTGTTATATATCATAGTGACAAGCAGAGCTCGGAATCGAAATCCGATTTGCTGCACCCTAAACAACCAATGCCTCCGTGTTAAGCACTCTACAATCATTGCAATGAAAAATGCAGAAACCAACACATAGCCTTGATTCTCATATAACCTTCTTCCATCAAGATATTGAACAAAAGAATCAATAAGATAAGGACCAACATAAGAAGCAAAAGTCTTTAACAATGCAAGAAAAGCAGTGATAAGAATCTCTTTCCTCTCAGAGATTATCAATGACTTAACCAACTTAAGTGTTGTTACTCTATTGACTGCACCACAATCAGCTTCAAGTTTGTCTCTAAAAGTTGGAAAAGCTCCAACCACACTATCTCCACTATCTAGCTGAGGAATATCCTCAAGGTCTAAGGTTTTCTTATTGCCAAATGCTATAAGAGGACCCACCCATGTGAAAGTGAGAAGGCTCAAAATTCCAGCATTTGAAAAAGGAGTAACAGTGTCACTCCCTTTAGTCTCTTTTAACTCCACGGGATTAAAATAAACATTACCATTCAAAAGAGGTTCTTGAATAGTTCTATCACCTTCACTCTCAGTTTTCACAAAATATCCCACATAACAGAAGGACAAACCAACAATAAAAGACACTACATCAGAAACCAAGCATTGAGCAGTTAACTCAAGGTGATTTTCATACAAAACAACAATGTCAACCACAAAACAATAACATGAAACAAATAGATAGAAAATACACCAAGCTCTAAAAAAGAATGGAAACCTTCTTTTTCTTTGACCTGAACTGAAGAAAAAAAAGAACCCTTTGTGGAAACAAACACAAATAACAAACCAAGAAACTGTTTTTAAAGCTAAATCAAAAAGAGTAACAACTTTTTCTTCTGACCAACCATTACTATACCGGTAAAAATAATTAAACAAAAACAGAACAAAATTGAAAGAAGAAAAACCAATAGAACAAAACTTTGTCACTTTAAACAAAGCACAATTAAGTTTCTTCTCCTTAGACTCATTCGCAACACAAGTTGCAATTTTTTTCCAAACCCATGAGACTAAAACAGCCACAAGCAACACTACATGAAGTAAACTAGATAACCCATGAAGGAAAATGGGTTTAAGAAGAAAATTAGTTCCATGGTTCATGAGTGAAGTTGAAACAAAAACCAGCTTCAACATAGTTAAATTAAACTGCTCTATGAAACAGTAAATGAAATAAAAGTTGGATATTTTTGTGAAAGTTTGTTATTTTGAGGTTCTGTGAAGAAAAGGGTGTAGTGGGATATTATGAAAGATGAAATTTTTGAGGTTAATATATAAAGGTGGTTGCAAAAAAGTTGTGAACACTGAGAAGTGATTAAGTCAAAAAGTAGAGAGAGAAAAGTCATCAAATAAAATATGTGATTCCCTGGAAATAGGGTTAACGTGGTGGCCAAGATTTGTGGATGGATTTGTTAAAGGAAGAAGGTAGGAAAATGTGAAAAGAGACAAAAACAATGAGAGATGCTGTGAATGAAAAAGACAGAAACATAGTTGGTGATTTATTTCATTAAATGAAGAGACAAAAATTGAAAATAATTGAATGGGTATATATGGTTCTTCAGGAGTTGTTGGAAAAATGAACATAGTAGTGTTCATTTAATTTGTGGAATTTGGAACATTGTGATTGGAAATAAAATGGGATAAATACATTGGTCTTGTAGGACTTGAAACTAAAGAGTGTGAATTAAAAAAAGTGAATAAAAAATTCTCACATTATTTAGAACATTCTCTTTAGTAGTATATATATCCCAAGGTGACTAATAAGAGTGTGTCCCAAGAGGTACCCAGTTTTATAAACGAGGGACTCCGCACACTATATCGATCATCACACGCGCGCGACGTCACCATCGTCGGACCGAACTTGGTTCTATGTGATGTGTTATTTTTTAGTCACAAAATTAACTAATTTTTTATTAGTTAATTATGCAAAAATTTAATCACAAAATCAAGACATGAGTAACCACTCAAACATAATTTTAATGTGTTTCATTTCCACTTAATTCACATATCCCCCTATTGATATTGTGTCCGTTATTCTTATTATGGTTATTGATTTGTCAGCTCCACTTTTCAATACATAGAGTATTCTTCTTCATTTGGTTTTTCACGAGAAACAAAGAATACAAAAGTCCAAAACAACAAATCCATCTTCTTCTCCATTCTTTCTTACCAAATAAATTATATTTTCTTTTGTGTTTCATTGGTTTGGAAACTGATATTGTCGTATCAGTTGAATTGATATTGTCGTATCAATTATTTCATTTCGAGTGATTTTGTCGAATCATTTAAGAAGGTGTTCCTTCCGATCGTTACAGTGCAGTATTCGATCGGGTTAGTTTTTGAACTGAGCTGTTTTATCCTGGAGGCGGCACGGTTGATTGTCTGCTTTGCACCATTTGAGCAGTACCGTGAAACGTCTTAAAGAGAGCGTATTGTCCCGCGACTCAGCCAGTAATTCTCTTCGGTTCCAATTTTCGGAAAATTTTTTTTTTTTTTTAAAATCAAAAACAACAGGAGTCTATCAAATAAATGACATCCATTCATGGTCTTTCACTTCAGTCTTGAACACAACTACAAGGAAAAGCTCGGAATTGAATTATTCACCGAATTTAGTGATTGTTATTCAACAAAGCCAAAAAGAGTATTCCTACTACTGCAAAAACAAACACAAATAGTTTCCAAAAAAAAAGCTTCATTAGGAATGAAAGAACAACATAAATGGTAATTTATAAACGATTCATTTAAGGGAAAATTACTAATGTAAATGACGTGTGAAGGTTGAAAAACACACAAGAAGGGGGGGGTTGAATTGTGTTAAGACTTTTTCATAAATTAAAACAAATTGCAGCGGATAAAGTATAACACACACAATATATGAGGATAGGGTTAGAGAGAGATGCTCAGAATTTTTATACTGGTTCCTCCCACTAACAGGAGTAGTCCAGTCCTCTTGTCCTTCACAAGAGATTTCACTATAATCACTCAGATTACAAATGCTCAAGCACTAAGCAAGAGACTTCAAACTGCTCAAGCACAAAGCAAGAGACTTCTAACTGCTCAAGCACAAAGCAAGAGACTTCCAATGCTCAAGCACAAAGCAAGAGACTTCTAATGCTCAAGCACAAAGCAAGAGACTTCCAATGCTCAAGCACAAAGCAAGAGACTTCCAATGCTCAAGCACAAAGCAAGAGACTTCCAATGGTTTTAATGTTAATAAAGATAACAGATTAACACTTGATATACAATCAGAGGTGTTTACAAAATACAACGCAGTTACAAGACTAACTTAGAAAATTATCACAAAGTTTTTAAGTGTTTGATAGCTTCAGAATTTAACAGAGTTTCAGCACGTTCAGAAGCTTCAGTCTTGATTCTCATTTCTTCACAAATCTTCTTCCTTTTATAGATGATAAAATGAACGTTGAAGATTATAGCCGTTTGAAGAATTGAGACGCTCCTTTGTATAGATCAGTGAGCTTATTAGCTGTTCTGATTTGCAGTAGCTTAGGAGCTTAACGTTTACTACAAAATGAGAGATTCCTTTTGGCTTTTGATATTTGAACCTTGGTGAAAGCCAAATAAGGAAATAATCGTTTCTGAAGCCTGACTTGAAAAGGACCTTTCCATGGTCAAACCTTTTCATTCTTGGTTTCTGCGTTTGGACTTAGTCAGGCACAGTCTTCAATAAAATTGTACTCTCAAATGTAGCTTGACACTTATCTCTGACGAGCCTTCAGATTTTGATAGGCTCAGAATTACTTGTTTCAGATCTGGTGAGCTCAGATGTTCTTCAGATTTTGATAGGCTCAGAATTACTTGTTTCAGATCTGGTGAGCTCAGATGTTCTTCAGATTTTGATAGGCTCAGAATTACTTGTTTCAGATCTGGTGAGCTCAGAAATAATTCAGATTTTGATAGGCTCAGATCTGGTGAGCTCAGAAGTAATTCCTTCAGAAATTCTAAGGTTCAGATAATAACTTCAGAGTTTCACAGGCTCAGAATTACTTGCTTCAGATCTGGTGAGCTCAGAAGTAATTCCTTCAGAAATTCTAAGGTTCTTTAGTACGCAAATTTTAACTTTTAATCCTGCACACTGAATTAAATTATTAGTACTCCAATTTAACCTTAAATACATTGTTATCATCAAAATCAATTAAGGAGATACAAAATCATAATTTTGTTCCAACAATCTCCCCCTTTTTGATGATGACAACTATATGTATTTAAAATCAATTGTTGTTGTTTTTATTTAACATCTTGACTTCAGGTTCTGAGGTTTGCAAGCTCCCCCTGAGTCTGATAAGCTTCAGAAGTTTATCAATGATAAATATAAAACAGTCTAAGAGTAATATTTAATGTCAAATATAATTTCATATATTCTACCTTCAGAATTAGAGGTTTGCAAGCTCTATTTCTTCAGATTGACAAATATAAGATATGGTTTGCAAGCGTATCTTATATTATATGAATTTATGTTGGACAAAATTTATTACTCCCCCTCATTAAAAGTTTAAAAGACTTTAATATAACTTAACAAGAGTAGAGTTCAGAAAATGTGATCTTTAGAGCTTCAGAAATAATTTCACTGCCATAGGAAATGAAATAATATTTTCTCCCCCTTTGTCATTATCAAAAACGGGCCAGTCAAAGCACAAGTTACAGGGTAGTAAATGCACACAGCAAACAACCACCAGCAGTAAATGCATTCAACGGTAAAAGGGAATTGTTAAGTACCATGGTGAAACAGGGAATTGTTTCAGAATGAAGACGAGTTTCTTCAAGATCTGAATCAGTTCCAGGAAAAGGTGGAGTGGTTTGAATGGATGAGGGGTTTGGTTCAGAAGTGGTTGGCTTAGGAGATGAAGTCTGAAGGGGTTCAGTTTGGGATTCAGCAGGGACTTCAGAATTTTGAACATTTGAGGGTTCAGATTGGTCTACGTCCATTGCTATTGGGGTAGACTCAGAATCTTTAATAGGAGATTTCTGAGGGGATTTAGGGGTGTCAGAAATGGTTATAGTGGAAGTTTCAAAATATTGGGGAAACAAGATAGTGACGTAATGGGGGCTTGGCAGTTACTTTTAATAAAATCATCATTAGCTCTCCTCCATTACCCAGCGGTTACTAGACATGATGGAAAGTTACACAGATAAGTAGTGTTTTCAGAAGCCAGCTGTCAGTTAGAGAAACTGAGCAGTCAACTAACACTTAGAGTAGGTATCTGAGTCACAAGAGATCATATTTAATAATAAATAATTCTGATTGCTTCAGATGAGAGAGTGCTTCAGAACCTATGTAATAGTTTCTGAGCCATCCAAACTTCTGAGGCCCTTCAGAACTAATTTATTCATTCAGAGTTAACAGCATTCAGAAACATCATTCAGAATTAAAAACCATGTTCAGATTTTTTTTGATAAAATTGAAACGATCAATAGCAAGAGGTTTGGTAAAGATATCAGCCCATTGATGCTCAGTATCAATGAATTGAATCTCAATTACTCCCTTCTGAACATAATCTCTAATGAAGTGATGCTTGAGCTCAATGTGTTTAGCTCGTGAATGCAAAATAGGATTCTTAGACAAACAGATAGCAGCAGTATTATCACAGAGAAGTGGTATACTACTTATCCTAATCTGATAGTCCTCCAACTGATGTTTCATCCAGAGCAATTGCGTGCAACACTTAGCAGCTGAGATGTACTCTGCTTCTGCTGTAGATAGAGCAATAGTTGCTTGTCTCTTACTAGCCCATGATATAAGGTTTTCACCTAGAAATTGACAGTTTCCACTAGTGGACTTCCTTTCAATTTTATCACCAGCATAGTCAGCATCACAGAATCCAATAAGCTGATAATCTAAGGATTTCTTATAAAGTAATCCAAGATTAGTGGTTCCTTTCAGATATCTAAAGATTCTCTTAACAGCAGTTAGATGAGACTCTCTAGGATCTGATTGAAATCTAGCACACAAGCATACACTGAACAAGATATCTGGTCTAGATGCAGTGAGATAAAGGAGGGAACCAATCATACCTCTGTATAATTTCTGATCTACTTTGCCTTCAGATTCTTCCTTCAGAAGACAGCTAGAGGGATGCATAGGAGTTGACATTGGTTTACAATCTTCAAGACCAAATTTCTTCAGTAAATCCTTTGTGTATTTGGTTTGATGCACATATACTCCTTCTTTTCTTTGATTGATTTGAATTCCCAAGAAGAATGTTAGTTCTCCCATCATACTCATTTCAAATTCATCCTGCATAAGCTTAGAGAAATTCTTGCAAAGAGAAGCATTAGTTGAACCAAAGATAATATCATCAACATAAATCTGAACAATCAAAATATCAGTTTTTAAGGTTTTTCTAAAGAGAGTGTTATCAACATGTCCTTTTTCAAAACCATTTTCTAGAAGAAATATACTTAACCTTTCATACCAAGCTCTTGGAGCTTGTTTCAAACCATACAGAGATTTCTTCAATTTGTAAACATGATCAGGACACTTTATATCTTCAAAGCCAGGAGGTTGTTTGACATAGACCTCTTCAGAAATTACTCCATTCAGAAATGCACTTTTTACATCCATTTGAAATAGAGTGATGTCATGATTAACTGCATAGGACAAGAGAAGTCTTATTGCTTCAAGTCTTGCTACTGGTGCAAAGGTTTCAGTGAAATCTATGCCTTCTTGCTGACTATAACCTTGTGCAACCAGTCTAGCTTTGTTTCTAACAACTTCTCCCTTTTCATTTGACTTGTTTCTGAATACCCATTTTGTTCCAATAATGTTCTTGTGTTTGGGTTTTGGTACCAGATCCCAAACGTCATTTCTTTCAAATTGATTGAGTTCTTCTTGCATTGCTACAATCCACCCATCATCTGAGAGTGCTTCTTCTATGTTTGTGGGTTCAATTAATGAAATTAACCCAACTAGGGATTCATCCTCTTTGAAAGCAGATCTGGTCTTTCTTGGGCTATCCTTGTTACCGACAATTAGCTCTTCAGGATGAGATGATCTATACTTGAATTTACTTTTAGGTGGAGCAGGTATCTGAGAGGGTTCAGGTTCTGAAGGGTCTTCAGATTCAAGACCTTCAGAGATATCTTCATTCTGAGTCTCAGATGGATATACAACAATGGAGAGATCTTCACATTCAGAATTTGAGGAAACTTGAAATTCTGCAAAAGTCTCAGCTTGCTCTGACATTTTATCGTCAGGCTCTTTATCATCAAATCTAACATGTATAGATTCTTCAACTGTGTGAGTTTCAGAATTATACAATCTGTATGCTTTTGAGCGTTCAGAGTAGCCTATAAAGATACCCTTATAAGCTCTAGCATCAAATTTCTTTCGATAGACCTTGTTGTCTAGAATATAACAAGTACATCCAAACTGATGAAAATAAGAAATATTTGGTTTTCTTCCTTTGAACAGTTCATAAGCAGTTTTGTTCAGAATAGGTCTGATGTAGATTCTATTCTGAACATAGCAAGCAGTACTCACGGCTTCTGCCCACAAGAACTTAGCTAGGTTAGACTCAAGCATCATGGTACGAGCCATTTCTTGCAAAGATCTATTCTTTCTTTCTACAACACCATTCTGCTGTGGTGTTCTAGGAGAAGAGAATTCATGGATTACTCCATGCTCTGAGCAGAAAGATTCGAAAGAGTCATTTTCGAACTCTCCCCCATGGTCGCTTCTAACCTTCAGAATCCGAAGATCCTTTTCACTTTGTATTTGTGTGCAGAAGTCACTGAACACCACAAGTGCTTCACTCTTAGAACGTAGGAATTTCACCCAAGTCCATCTACTGAAATCATCAACCATGACCAATCCATATTTTTTACCATTGATAGAGGCTGTCGAAACAGGACCAAACAGATCAATGTGAAGCAATTCTAAGGGTCTGGAAGTAGAGACAATGTTTTTAGACTTGAATGAAGTCTTAGCAAATTTTCCTTTTTGACATGAGCCACAAAGTGCATCTGAGTGATAATCAATGTCAGGCAAACCACTAACAAGCTTTTGTTTGCTAAGCTTAGAGATCAACCTCCAGTTAGCATGACCAAGACGCTTGTGCCATAGCCATTTCTCATCACTCAGAGACAAAAGACATATAATCTTTTGGTCAACCAAATCAGAAAAGTTTACTTTATAAACATTGCCAATTCTCATTCCCTTGAATACTACAGATTTGTCAGAGTCTTTTGATACAGTACATGATTCCTTATTAAATGTAACAACACACCCATTGTCACAAAATTGACTAATGCTCAATAGATTGTGTTTAAGTCCATCAACTAACCAAACATCTTTAATGGAAAGAGAAGAATTACCAACTGTACCTGTACCAATGATCTTCCCTTTTTGTTTTCCTCCAAATCCCACAGAGCCTCCCTCTTTCAGAGTTAGGGTTTGGAACATATGCTTTTCTCCCGTCATATGTCGTGAGCAACCACTGTCCAGGTACCAGGGCTGCTGTTTTACCTTTCCTTGCATGAGCATCTGAAGCAAACATTATTTCAGATTTTGGTACCCATATTCTGATGGGTCCTTTAGAGTTAGTCTTCTGAATAGTATTCCTTCTTTGTTTTCTATGATCAACACAAGATCTAGAATTAATTAAGCTTTGACAAGAATGTTTAGGCTTAATTTGATTCTTGGATTTTGATCTGGAGTATATCACAGTTCCAAAGGTCAAGCAAGGATCTGAAGTAACTTTACCTTGATTTCTCAGAGGTTCAGATGACTTCTGAGCCTTAACTTGAGAACTTTTGGACTTAGAAATTTTAGGTTCAGAAGAACTTGGAACTTCTGAGTCTTTGGGTTCAGGTTCAGAACCTCCTTCAGAGTTGGATGCCTTCAGATCAAGTGTACCACTTTTAACAAAGGTAGAGAATAATTCAGGTGGAGTATCATCCTCACTATATGATTTCAGAGGTTTATCCCAGTTCTTAAACCGAGAATAACCAATGCCTTCACCATAGTTACGAGTCATATGATAAATCATGGAAGCCATTTTACTCCTATTGAAGGTACAACGAATAAATTCGTGAAGAGCATCTTCATGATCATCATTGAGCTTGTCTGCCAAGACATAGTTAGATTCAACATGACAAATACGAATGTTTAACGATTCATTTTCATCATAAAGAATCTTGGCATCCTTTTTCAATGATTCATGAACATTCTTCAGAATTTTGTGTTGACTTACCATACGAGTGTAATATCTTCCTGAAAAGCTATTAAGCTCCTCAGAATTTGGAAGGTAAGCTCCTCAGAATTTTCTTCACGTGATCAGATGCAGTGTAGCTTTTCTTCAGAACTTGAAGACCAGAGACAAGGGTTTGAAACCTTGAATACATGGTTTCAATATCTTCATCTTCCTTCATTCTGAACAGCTCATATTGATGAACTAATAAGTTTGCCTTAGCTTCTTTGACTTGCTTATTTCCTTCATAGGTGGAACATAGAGAGTCCCAGATAGTTTTGGCACATGACTTGTTGGATATTTTTAAATACTCAGCATGAGATATTGCACCAATAAGCATATTCTTAACAGTATGATGCTTCTTATACTGTTTCTTCTTTTCAGCATCAAAGAACTTTCTGTAGGTATTTCTTACAACACCTTCATCATCCATGTGTTCAAAATGTATACCATCTTCAATGATATCCCATAACTCATCATCGGTCCCAATGATGTAACTATACATCTTGGTTTTCCAGAAAGGAAAAGTAGTAGGATCACTGTTGAAGTAAGGTGGTTTGTCTCTGTGATTATCACTGTTCCTTTCCCTATCATAGTTGTGAGGAGGTGGAACAGCAGAGTGATCAGGTCCAGAGGAAGCAGAAGGAGAGGTAACACCAGACATGTTTTTCAACTAAGTACCCCTAGATCTTTTACTGTTTCACTGTTAAGTGAAGAGCAACAGACCGGAGCTCTGATGCCAATTGAAGGTTGAAAAACACACAAGAAGGGGGGGTTGAATTGTGTTAAGACTTTTTCATAAATTAAAACAAATTGCAGCGGATAAAGTATAACACACACAATATATGAGGATAGGGTTAGAGAGAGATGCTCAGAATTTTTATACTGGTTCCTCCCACTAACAGGAGTAGTCCAGTCCTCTTGTCCTTCACAAGAGATTTCACTATAATCACACAGATTACAAATGCTCAAGCACAAAGCAAGAGACTTCCAATGCTCAAGCACAAAGCAAGAGACTTCTAATGCTCAAGCACAAAGCAAGAGACTTCCAATGCTCAAGCACAAAGCAAGAGACTTCCAATGCTCAAGCACAAAGCAAGAGACTTCCAATGGTTTTAATGTTAATAAAGATAACAGATTAACACTTGATATACAATCAGAGGTGTTTACAAAATACAACGCAGTTACAAGACTAACTTAGAAAATTATCACAAAGTTTCTAAGTGTTTGATAGCTTCAGAATTTAACAGAGTTTCAGCACGTTCAGAAGCTTCAGTCTTGATTCTCATTTCTTCACAAATCTTCTTCCTTTTATAGATGATAAAATGAACGTTGAAGATTATAGCCGTTTGAAGAATTGAGACGCTCCTTTGTATAGATCAGTGAGCTTATTAGCTGTTCTGATTTGCAGTAGCTTAGGAGCTTAACGTTTACTACAAAATGAGAGATTCCTTTTGGCTTTTGATATTTGAACCTTGGTGAAAGCCAAATAAGGAAATAATCGTTTCTGAAGCCTGACTTGAAAATGACCTTTCCATGGTCAAACCTTTTCATTCTTGGTTTCTGCGTTTGGACTTAGTCAGGCACAGTCTTCAATAAAATTGTACTCTCAAATGTAGCTTGACACTTATCTCTGACGAGCCTTCAGATTTTGATAGGCTCAGAATTACTTGTTTCAGATCTGGTGAGCTCAGATGTTCTTCAGATTTTGATAGGCTCAGAATTACTTGTTTCAGATCTGGTGAGCTCAGATGTTCTTCAGATTTTGATAGGCTCAGAATTACTTGTTTCAGATCTGGTGAGCTCAGAAATAATTCAGATTTTGATAGGCTCAGATCTGGTGAGCTCAGAAGTAATTCCTTCAGAAATTCTAAGGTTCAGATAATAACTTCAGAGTTTCACAGGCTCAGAATTACTTGCTTCAGATCTGGTGAGCTCAGAAGTAATTCCTTCAGAAATTCTAAGGTTCTTTAGTACGCAAATTTTAACTTTTAATCCTGCACACTGAATTAAATTATTAGTACTCCAATTTAACCTTAAATACATTGTTATCATCAAAATCAATTAAGGAGATACAAAATCATAATTTTGTTCCAACAACGTGTCTCAGACATGTTAATTAGAAGCAGAAAAGCACCCAATTTGCTGAATGTAGCAGGCAAACAGCGACGACCACAGACGAACGAAGGCAAACCAATGGCGAGACGCGCATGGTTGAGACTGAATAGAGATGCAATGCAAAAACATAGTGGATAGGAAACACGTCGAAACAGGATGATTACACACAAACTAAACACTACATGGCCACAGAAGAGCAGGAGCCAGAATCGTAGAAGGTGTGGCAGCCAATGGATAGTTGCTGAGGAGATTAAGCAGATTTCAAGGTATGATGTGTGAGGTTAGAGAAAAACTGTAGGATTGACCCTTGGAATTGACACCGAAAGATCTAAGACATTAAGAGAAGTGCTACAACTCACCTTTGGAAGTTGACCATGAGCAACAATCTGTACCACTTTGCCATGTTGATACCTCTACGTAAGCCAGTTTACCACAATTGGTATCAGTAATATCTATGTTGAAAGAGGCGTTGAATTGAAGCAAGGAAGAACTGTCCTCGAGACAGCATAAAAAATGAGCACCACATATAACATGAGAGAGCACCAAGAAAAACTGCAAACATAGAATTAGCAACCAACCCATGTATGATCAAACTAGTTGTGGGGGACTATTTGCTAGAAAGTGCACATGGAATTGCAAGCATGCAAATGATGGATATAGCCAAATGTTATCATATTACAAAGATGTCAAGACTCATGAGAGTATTTCATTTCAAGAAAGTTCCAAATTAGGACACCGTATCGCTCTGCTGATATTCAATTCCGTGAATCTATATTCAAAATGCTACAACCACTAGGTTATCATCAGACCTTTTTTGACAGGTACACTTAAATTAAATAGAAAAAATCCCTTACCGTTCATCATCAGTCTTTAATAATATTCGACATATCTACTGTATATAAGTCAATTCTGATGCCAACATTGTCTAACCCTTACGAAACTCCAACTTGATTTTGACTGAACTAATAGTGTACATACAATTATCTAAGCTAATAATATTCTCTGGTCACTTCACTACCAAAAAAAAAAAATATTCTCTGGTCACTTTCTCAGTCAAAGTTGTGACCAACAATACTACAGACCTCGAAAGTCTTCCTTGCAAAGAAGTAGAAAAGTACAGGGTGTAAATAACGAGATTAAAGGATACGCAGTGTCAGTGTAAAATTGCTTTGCACTGAAATTGTTTTACACTGACAAATAATCAAAGCTCGCCACCACAACAGAGAATCGTGCAACTGCTTTTTAATTAGAAATTGTCAAACATGATGTGGCAAATTGAAGAGTTGTGATTAGATGTCAATGTAAAATAACTTTACACCGACAGTTCATATCCATTAATCTCATAAATAAATGTGGAGATCACATGGAGATGAAATCGGCTGACTAATTAATAATTAAGTGAAATTAAACTCACTTGCAACAACTAAATGATAATAATTCAAATAAGAAATAAAATAGTATTGTTTATCAATATTCTGTTCATAAAATTGGGGATTACTACTTACCATTGGTTACATATTATATGCCAAAAGGTAGGCTTGGTGGCTAGGATGAGGTAGTTAAGGAGTTAAGTGATAAAGATATCAAAAGTTAGATCCTCGCTCCCAACATAAAACTAACAATTACTAGAATTTGACCATCCTTTTAGTGTCGTGGAATGCATGTAAATGACAGATGTATCAGCGCCATAGCATTATCAGCATATCGCAATTTTAGAAAACAGCTACCGTTCTGCTATAGCATTGCTACATAGCAAAATTTGAACAAACTGCTATTTTCTGGGATTCCAATTATACTCCTCCGTTAAATATAATTGCACAAGTTCATTGTAAAACAGTATTAATGAAATTATTCACATTAATTGAAAAACTATACCATGATACCATTAATGCACTCAAACTAGTTAGATTTTGTAATTCTTCCATCGAGTAATTTCCTTCAGCTTTGAAAAAACAAGGTGAAGTTGCACATTTCAAAGCCTTGTTCTTATATATTACATTTTTCTTCAAACATGCTTAATGTATGAAGAACTAAATACCCTACTATTAAGATAACTCCCACCCTCACCCAAAATTTTCATCACCATCAAGAAACAATTATTTCGGACGGTAGACTTCAATCTTTAATCACCAGATTTCTATAAATTGGAGTTGGACCTCATGGTATACTCTGCAACAAGCTTAGAAAAAGATGATGACTTATCCTCTAGCAGTGTGGTTGGGGAGTCATACTCCTCAATAAGTCCTACACCAATACAAAACATCAGAAAACAAAACACCAAGTAACAACAGATAATGTTTAATGAAAAATAAAAGTTTTTCGTCCTAACCTTGACTAAGAAGTAGAACCATATCACTGTCAAGAACAGAAGTTATTCGATGCGCAATGGTGATGACTGTAGAGTCAGTGAAATGCTGCCTAAGAGTTTGCTGAATCAAATTATCTGTAGCTGTATCAACTGATGCAGTGGCTTCATCAAGCACCAAAATCTTGCTCTTCTTAAGCAGAACCCTACCAAGGCACACCAACTGCCTCTGACCCATACTCCAATTCTCACCATTCTCGCTAACTATAAAAGCATCAGTTTCCACATTAGCAATAGGTTCTAGAGTAGAAACACTATATACTTCTTCGGGACTTGAATATAAGCAAAAAGGTACATCAGTTGGTCTAAAATTTACTATATACTCTCTTTGGACGTAAATACTATATGCTATATTTGGTCTAAATATAGACCCGAATGCATGTACGTTTTTGCTTATATTTAATTCTTAAGGGAGTGTTTATGTTCAACAAAATTAGAAGACAAACCTGAAGAGTCAAGCTTTCCTTCTTTTTTTCTAACTTCATCTCCCAGTTGACACTTATCCAAGGCCTATTTTAAAGAATGTAGATGAGTATTTGAAGAACAATTACAAGTATACTACTTTGGACATAACCAAGCGTCGCTGTCATTGTATTTTTCTTTTGAACAAACTAAAATTGAAAATACCAACTCACCTCCCATATTTGTTCATCAGTGTACTCTTCCAGGGGGTCCAGATTACTTCTCACAGTCCCCTCAAACATTGTTGGATCCTGCGGAATAATGCTTAGTCTAGACCTCAAATCATGCAATCCAATTGTAGAGATGTTGATGCTGTCGATGATAACTTCCCCGGCAGTAGGTTCAACGATTCGGAAAAGTGTTTGTATAAGAGTTGATTTGCCGCTACCTGTTCTACCAACAATGCCTGTTTTCAATCCTCCACGAAACGTACATGTTAGGCCACGCAACACGAGCGGAAGATGTGGAGCATATCGAACCTTTATCATGGACAACAAATCATTACAAACGGTTAGATGGAGCACAAACATCACATAAAAAAACTATGCTACAAAGTATGTTGTACCCAAAGCACCACTTTTGTATTCAGAAGTCATAATTATTTAGGAAATGAGAACCTTGGAACACCTTCTATAAATCAATTGACCACAAAGTGTAAAATAAAACAAAACCAAAAACATAATTAAAAGGCAGCAACATGAAGAAAAAGGCCCTTTACCTGTAAGTTTCGTATATCAACCTCGCCATATGCGGGCCAAGAAGGATCTGGCCTTTTTTCTTCTTCTAAAACAAGGGGAGGCTCACTAGGAATGGTTGTATACTGAAGCATCCTTTCCACCGATATAATTTTGTTCTCTAAGTTACAAAGATTCCATATCACCCAAGCTTGTATCATGTTTAAATTTAGACCATAGGTAACGGCTAGACCAGCAATGCCTTCAAAAATCAGAAAAATGAGACATGGGAAACAATTAAGCTCGACTCCGCATGACATAAAGAGAGTAAATTTTGATTGATATATGATCCCAGATTTGAATTAGGTACCTGGATTTATGATTCCAGGTGGAATCGATATCAAGAATATCAAGGAAAAGGCAAATGTGAAGGAAGACAACATATCTAAGCGAAAGCATAGCCATTCCATAGCAGCAGCAATATTGAACTTTGGTCGAGAATACCCATCAGTCAGTTTCATATTTGTTTCATGAAATCTTGACTGTTGATCGAAGCTTCTAATGGTTGAAGTACCGGATATTGTTTCAGCAAAGTGTTGAATGATCGGGGCTTTGCATACTCCACTTAAACGTGATAGTTCACGGGCTGATGGTAAATAATACCGCTGTAGATTACAAGTTCAAAACTTGTTAAGCGTCACAATATAATATTATAGAATGGGGTCAAATTTGACAAATACAAATAAATGTGCCAACTTATTATCAAAGTGTAGATATGGTTGATGGTCTAAATAATACCTGATACCAAATGCTAACTGCTATCACGGGTACAAACACAATGAAAACTTGCCATGCCACCTGAGACATCACCATTATAATTCCTAGAAGCTGGATCAAGGAGAAAGCAAATGAGCCAATTTGATAAGGAATGTCAGTATCCACTGCACTTTGGTCGGTTGAAGCCTGAAAAACAACAAAGAGAAAGACAGCAATTAAAAAAAAAAGCAAGCGACAAAGTATTCTTTAGCTATAGAATTATAGTGATTGAAAACAACTGGCATACCCTATTAAGGATTCGTCCACTTGGAGTCGAATCAAAAAATGACATAGGGGCGCGAAAAATGCACAAGTGCATTTTATTGAAGAGTATAGTGGCTGTCTTATAACCAACGGTAACAAGTAACAATGCTCTGACAAGAATGCATAAAGAACTTCCAATGGCCAAACCAACATAGACTTCAATAAGAGTTGTTCCTTCAACGGGTGCCTCCACGTCAGCTGAGATGGGAGTTGCCCAAGCCATCCAATAGTTGCTTCCAATTTGAAGAGCTTGGAAAAGAATCTGAGCCAATAATATGAACGGTACGAGAACTCCTCCATATGCAGTTGTGATATAGTTCCAATAGACTGAAAATCCAACTTTACCTTTCTCCCTTTCTTCTTCTTGAACAAGTTGGCCTTTTGGTTCTCCTTTTTCACCATTTTGCTCATCTTTGTTTACCTCTACATGAGCTCCGGGGATATTTACATCTTTTTCTAATGTACTTATTTCATTAGATGTTTTTCCTCCATCGAATGATTCAAGTGTAGACATAGCTTCTCTGTGTGCGCCGATGAGTTCCATAAAATCGGTCCCAATGTTGAGCAGATCGGCATACTTTCCACTTTGAGTAATTTTTCCATCTTTCATGACCTACAAGGGCCATAAAGGAGGTTAAAAGAAAACCGATCCATCATTTAAAATTAATGACAATAGAATTATGATAAATACTCACCAATATCAGGTCAGCAGTAGGTAAGAACTCCACTTGATGAGTAACATAAACAACTGTTTTTGAACTTAAAATGCCCATCAAGCATTCCTGCGACAGAATTAAAACAAACAAGAGTTATTTATAGGTTATCAAATCAAGATTCAAGTCATGAATTAGAAGACATTCTTTCCCCAATTGTGAATCAAGTCTTAGTATGAATCGTAAGATACATTACCAACAAAAATTTCATTAAGTGACATAACAAATTATAGGCTGATACATCATATATGAACTTCAAAATAATTCAAGTCATATATCAAATTATAAATGGTGGGTTATACAAAGTTGACTACAAAAAAGGTAGTTAACTACATTAAGTTAAGGTAGTGATTCGTTAAATGAATCGGGATTTTCATCATAGTGAATCAGCATATAAAATGAGATTCATGTTCAAAAAGATAGACACTAGAAATTCACATCAAATGAGTTCAATTAATTATTGAATCAAGATATGACTCGCATGTATCGAAAGATACTGATAACTAATTTTTAGTATGCACAAAACGTAAAATAATCATGTTTATACAGTACATGATAAATACAACACAGAAAATGAGTTACCTTGAAAAGGTGAGATCCTGTATGAGCATCCACAGCACTAAAAGGATCATCAAATAGATAGATATCAGCATCTTGGTAAAGAGCACGAGCAATTTGTATTCTTTGTTTCTGTCCACCACTCAAATTTATCCCACGTTCGCCTATAACCGTCTGATCACCAAATGACAAGATTTCCAGATCCTTCTTTAAGGAACATGCTTCAAGTACCTTTTCATACCTTTCCCTAACCATGTGTTCACCAAACAATATATTGTCCTCTATCTTGCCACTTTGAATCCATGGTGATTGAGCAACGTAAGCCTTTGTGCCACAAACCTTAAGGACACCGGATATCTTTGGTACTTCTCCCAATGCACAAGAAAGTAAAGTAGACTTGCCTGACCCAACTGTACCACAAACAGCAACCTTCATGCCTTGAAAAACTTTGAGATTTATGTTCTGTAAAGTTGGATTAGGTGAAGACAAATCCCAAGAAAAATTCCCATCAACCACTTCAATTGCAGTATCAGAACTACCGGGAGGAAGCTTTTCAACAACATCGGATTGCAAGTCATCGAGACGAAGGAACGAAGCGATCCTATCGAGGGAAACTTTAGTTTGTGCTATCATTGAAATCGTATCTGGAAGATTATAAATAGGCTCTTGAAGAATCCTGATTGTTGCAAGTGCTGACAGAATCTTCCCTGATTCAAGTGGGATCCCTATAAGCATACAAGTACCAAAAGTAACCACCGATACCAACGTAGGTGCACCCCAAAAGACAAATGTAGTCAAGGCTGAAGTATAGAGAAATTTTTTCAACCACCCTTGTTCGGCGTCCCTAAGCTCAGTTATTTTAGATAAAAACTTCATTTCCCATCCTTGTAGTTTGAGGATCCTCATGTTCCTTAAAATTTCAGACGTGGTTTTCATTCTAGTATCCTTCGACTCCATCAACTTATTTTGAAACTTCTCTTGCAATGATCCCAAGGGAACATTTGCCAGCATAATAATTATAGTAGTAACAAAAGCAGCAATGGAAGCAAGCCCCAAATTTTTATACAAAATGACCAATGCCAATGTAACTTGCAAAACTACTAACCACAAATCATGTATGTACCAGCTGAAAACACCAACTCTCTCAGCATCAACAGTCATGAAATTGATTATTTCTCCAGAAGTGTGGCATTGTTTTGATTGACATGAAAGTGTTAAGGCTTTGTTATATATCATAGTGACAAGCAGTGCTCGGAATCGAAGTCCGATTTGCTGCAACCTAAAGAACCAATGCCTCTGTGTTAAGCACTCTACAATCTTTGCAATGAAAAATGCAGAAACCAACGCATAGCCTTGATTCTCATATAGCCTTCTTCCATCAAGATATTGAACAAAAGAATCAATAAGATAAGGACCAACATAAGAAGCAAAAGTGTTTAACAATGCAAGAAAAGCAGTGATAAGAATCTCTTTCCACCCAGAGATTATCAATGACTTAACCAACTTAAGAGTTGTTACTCTATTGACTGCACCACAATCAGCTTCTAGTTTATCTCTAAAAGTTGGAAAAGCTCCAACCACACTATCTCCACTATCTAGCTGAGGAATATCCTCAAGGTCTAAGGTTTTCTTATTGCCAAATGCTATAAGAGGACCCACCCAAGTGAAAGTGAGAAGGCTCAAAATTCCAGCATTTGAAAAAGGAGTAACAGTGTCACTCCCTTTAGTCTCTTTTAACTCGAAGGGATTAACATTAACAGTACCATTACCATTACCAACATGTGTATCACCATTCAAAAGAGGTTCTTGAATAGTTCTATCACCTTCTTCACTCTCATTTCTCACAAAATACCCCACATAACAGAAGAACAAACCAACACAAAAAGACACTACATCAGAAACCATGCATTGAACAGTTAACTCAATGTGATTTTCATACAAAACAACAATGTCAACAACAAAGCAATAACATGAAACAAATAGATAGAAGACACACCAAGCTCTAAAGAAGAATGGAAACCTTCTTTTTCTTTGACTTGAACTGAAGAAAAAAAAGAACCCTTTGTGGAAACAAACACAAATAACAAACCAAGAAACTGTTTTTAAAGCTAAATCAAAAAGAGTAACAGCTTTTTCTTCTGACCAACCATTATTATACCAGTAAAAACAATTAAACAAAAACAGAACAAAATTGAAAGAAGAAAAACCAATAGAACCAAACTTTGTCACTTTGAACAAAGTACTATTAAATTTCTTCTCCTCCTTAGACTCATTCACAACACTAGTTGTGATTTTTATCCAAACCCATGAGACTAAAACAGCCACAAGCAACACTACATGAAGTAAGCCAGATAACCCATGAAGGAAAATGGGTTTAAGAAGAAAATCAGTTCCATCGTTCATGAGTGAAGTTGAAACAAAAACCAGCTCCAACATAGTTAAAAATTAGATTTTTTTTTGTGAACGTTTGTTATTTTGAGGAGCTATGAAGAAAAGGGTTTAGTGGGATATTATGAAAGATGAAATTTTTGAGGTCATATATAAAAGGTGGTTGCAAAAAAGTTGTGAACACTGAGAAGTGATTAAGTCAAAAAGTAGAGAGAGAAAGAGTGATTAAGTCAATAGAAAAATGAAATAAAAAATGTGATTCCTTGGAAATAGGGTTAACGTGGTGGCCAAGATTTGTGACTGACTGACTGGGTCTGTTATAGGAAGAAGGTAGGAAAAAATGTGACAAAAATGAGTTGAAGAGTAAAATGTGACAAAAATGAGTTGAAGAGAAAAATGTGAAAAAAGACAAAAAACAATGAGAGATGAGATGCTGTGAATGAAAAAGACAAAATCATATTTGGTGTGATTTTAGTATTTCATTAAATGAAGAGACAAAAATTGATAATAATTGAAAGAGTATCTGAGATACAGATACTACATACAATCATCACAGCCAAATCAGGATTGAATGACAGCACAGCACACAAAGTGAGAGAAGATACTTGCTTCAATCTAGATATTCTGTTGTTAGTATTCAAATTTTTTTATTCTAATTTGTGTATTTAATTCAATTTTTAATTTTTTTTATTTGGTACATTTCAATTTTTAAATAAACTAAATGTATGTTTGCGTCAAAATAAATTAAATGTATAAATTTTAAGAAAATACTTTTATTTTGGAAAATGCTAAATGGTGCCTCGAGGCATTGAAAGTTGTGTAATCAATGTTTATAAAAGTGATTTTTTAATATAAAATATTTTTTTTACTCCGTCCGATTTTATATATAAGCAAAATTTAAGTTTTTAGATTCATTAAAAAAATAATGTATCTAGTTTATATTATTGTCTAAATACATTATTTTTACAATGAATCTAAAAAGTTAAAATTTATTTATATATAAAACTGGATGGAGTATATCTAAAAAGTAATGTATGTAGTTGGCAATGTTAAGGATGCATGTTAGTAAGATTCAACTATTAATTATGGAGATGGGGTTTTATAGATTGTCCACTTATTACTACCACAATAATAAAACAAAATTATTCTATTTTATTAATTTTTGTCCAAATAATTTGATATTAAAAATTCCATCTCATTTTTTTTACTAGAATTTCACCTCTTAAACTGAATTAAAAAATAATAATTTTGAGTTTAAATTTCAACCTCTATATATTACAATGTATTTAGCAGTAATTATGCTTATAAACAATTATGGATCTGGATACTCTCCATTTCCACTATAAATGAAGATCTTCGGTTTAACATATATAGATTAGACATGTGGATTAAATAAATGAATGGTTCAGATTTAATTCCTACAAAAAATAATTACTCGTATGTTTTCTTTCTCCTTTCAATGTTCTTGCCGATTCCTCTCCCCACATCTACATCCTTCTTTCCGCTTGGAGGCAGTAACCTTGGGTGAAGTTTTGGAGAACATATGAATGAGATTTTGGAAATTATAGATGATGAGTTTCACAATCTTTTATTTTTAATTTTCAATCATAGCCATTCATTTGTATGTATGCAACGTGTTGGCCATCCATAGACAAAAATGGATCGTCATTTTCTCTCAAAATAGAGAGGATTTGAATCTGAGAATTACCTCAAATTCTTTTTACAAAAGACACATGAATCAACAAAGATACAAACGTAAAAATGAAAACGTAAAAACTAATATAATAAAAACGCACTTATCCATCAAAGAAAATACAAACGTAAAAACTAAAATAATCACATGTAACCATCAAAGAAAAATACAAACGTAAAATTAAACATCATGAATGGAAGAACTTTCACGTTGTACAAAAATGCTTCTCCTCCACATAATTAAAATAGCAACGAAATTGGCACAATATGGGATTATATGATACTATGTGTCATGTAATGTTATATGTGATGAGAAATCAAACATCCTATAGCCAGTAGCCACACTTACTCACTTGACTTTTACATGACATCAATAATTGTGTTTTGTACTTTTGTTGCTTTTCAATAAAATTTGTGATTGTACTGTCGATTTACTGTAACAAGTTCTCATAAATGTTCATATGATGAGATCACTACACTTAATTATTAAGACCTTCTTTGTTTTATGGTACTTCCTCTTTCCCAACATATAGTCAAGATGAATTTAAAAAAAAAAAAAACACATATAGTTAAGATCACTAATTTGTTTTCTAATGTCTGCACTTGCCTTAGCAAAATAAAAATAGTAATGGAGAGAAAAAATGAAGATAGAAAAATGAAAATAGAGTCAATCCTAGCTCTATTTGAGTTGAAATTTTCTCTTTTCATTTCAATGTCTCTTTTTTTCTTCCGAATTTTCATATTTGTCCTTGTTTTAAAATTTCAGAATATTTTTTTCAATTTATATTTTCCTTGTATAAAAACTTCGGAATATGTGTTCCGAAATTTTAATTCAAAAGCAAAAATAAAATTTTGAGAGATAAAAAAAAGTCATGAAAAGTGGAAAGAAAAAATTTCATTTGAGTTGTGATGTCAAACCACAAATCGTTGGGCTTACTGATGGCTAGTCTGGTAAGCCCACTACCGGCCCAAGTACAAGATTTTTCCTAACAAATAGTACAAAGACTATTTATTTGACAATTACTTTTGGCGCCCTACTATTTTTCTCGCGCGCTCCACGAATTTATCAAAATACCCTGTTCACTATTTAAGTAGGGGACACTCCCGTAAAATATTCTATCAGATTTTATTTTTATAACGTCCGTTACTTAAGTAGCGGATAATATTTTTCAAATTTTTTTATAAAATATACTACTTAATTAAGTAACAGAAAATGCAGAAGGCGCGCGAGTAACTGATAGGATGACAAAATGTGATATCATTTATTTATTGTTTCTAAAATTCAACTCAATATTAACTAATATTTAATCCATAAAATGCTATTAAAAACACAATATATAAGATGTTTCTAACAACGAGTTTATATAACAATGAGTTTATTCTGAGTTAGAAATTTATTGTTAGATAAACTCCTCCTCTATTGTGTTTATAAGAGGGGGTTTTATTGATGTTGCAGGTATATATGAGATGTTTAGTTATAATATAACACTAAGCAGGTAATTTAATATTTTATATTATTTTTAAAACAAATTATTGGCATTATATTAAATAACTTTTGAGATTTTCGATATAAGGAGCTGCTCGAGTTGGCTAGGAGATCATTCATATTGGACTAAAAACAACTAATTTATATGTGAGTTTGGACAACACTCTTTTATTCAAAATCTTATATACATTTGGTTTATGGATCATTTCACTTATAAAATGTTCACCTTTCACTTTTCTAAATTATATAGAAACTAACTTCATACTTACTGCACAACACATCACTTATCATGACATTTTTAGAATAATTGTATTGTTTAACGTTCAAAATAGATACACCATATATATGTGTTTATTTCTATCATTCTATAATTCTTTTTCTTCTACAAACTTCGCATGAAGTACATTTCAATTTTGAAGAATATATTTCAAGAATATCCATAAAATCAAAGAACACTATATTTAACATCAAAACTTTGATGTAACATTCTATTCTTAGATATGCAAGACATTTGTTTGTAGATATTTTTTTTGACACATGTGTTTGTACATACGAGAAGAAACAATTATGAACATAGTGAGTACATATAAATCCATCCAATGCTAGCTAAGTGGAATTTTGCAAGCCGGCATCATAAACGGTGATACATATGAGAAGAAAATGATATATTCAACATTACACTTAATTACATTCATACGAGTTGAGTTTTAGCCGTTTCAATATTCTTTGGTTTGGTCAAAATATAAAATATACTTTGGTATCAATTATCAAAGACAAAGGCATGACGCCATGGTTACAAGTACACCCATATATATATATATATATATATATATTTAATTATTATTTTTTGAAAAAATTTAATATACTTCTTTTAAAGTACATTTAGACGGCACGAGTAAATTTATTTAAGAGATAATTCCAACTTCGTAATAGTATATGCTAAATATTACAACCTTTTTCAAAAAAATCTCACTAGAGATATAGAATCCCTTTTGTAAAATAATGGAACTAAAAATTGACAAACTCAAATATATTTGCTTTGTAGTCTCTTTCTCTCTCAATCATATTAGAGAAAACATAAGGGTGAGTATATTTTGTGAAAACATTATTTTTTTTTTAAAAATATGTTTTTATTTTTAACTTTTTAAATGTGTGACTCATTGTGATGAAGATCGTAGATGAAATATTAGTAAAAAATGATATATTTTTTCTTTTTATATTTAACTCGCGTAAAAAATAACTAATTTTGTCACTTATTTTCGTACTATTCATATATCGTTTTCATTCTCTTCCCAAATGATATACATATAAATACCCTTCAATTAATCCCATGCATGCATATCACCATTTGCTCTCTCTTCCTATACATTTTCCTCATGGACATATCATTCTTACCCTTCCTTTTATTTTCAACAAGTTTAATATTTCTTTTCATCACACAAATTCTAAAATTAGGAAAAAGAATACTAAGGGTCACAAGCAAAACACAAAAAAACATTCCACCTGGACCATGGAACCTTCCTATCATAGGAAGCATTCACCACCTTATTGGTTCTCTACCTCATCATGGTTTAAGAAATTTGTCCAAAATACATGGCCCTATCATGCACCTAAAACTAGGTGAAATATCAACCATAATAATTTCTTCACCTGAATTTGCCAAAGAGATTTTAAAAACTTATGATATGGTTTTTGCTCATAGACCACATCAAGTTGGTGCAGACATCATGTGTTATGGTTCCACCGACATCGCGACGGCGCCTTATGGCAATTATTGGAAACAATTAAGAAGATTATGTTCACAAGAGCTTCTTTGTACAAAACGTGTTAGATCATTTCAATCAATTAGAGAGCAAGAGGTATCAAATTTAATAAAATATATTTCTAATAACATTGGATCATCTATTAACCTTAGTGAAAATGTTGCTTGCTTGACAAGTTCAATTACTTCAAGAGCTGCTTTTGGTAAAATATGCAAAGATCAACAAGAGTTTATTTTGTTGATTAAAAAACTTGTGAAAATTGCTGAAGGGTTTGTTGTTATGGATTTATTTCCTTCACAAAAGTGGTTACATGTGATAAGTGGAATGAGGCCTAAATTGGAAGAGTTGCATATGAAATTTGATAATATTATTGAAAATATTATTAAGGAGGCTATGACAGAGAAGGGTGATGAAGAGACAATGGAGGGTTTTCTCTCTGTTCTTCTTAGGATTAAAGATTGTGATGATGGCCTTGATTGTCCTTTGACTATAGACAATATCAAAGCTGTAATTTTGGTAAGTTTGAGATTATGTATTTTTTTTATTTTTTTTTTGCTTCCTTTAATTCCAAGCTTTTATACTACGTATATATTACTACTATGATAATACAAAAATAATGATGTAAAAGAATTTTTCGAACATAGAAATTTGGTTTAAATAGATACGAAAAATGCGCACAAATAGAAAACACAATAGTATTTAATTTACGAGTTCGGCCAATTGTGTCTGCGTCAGGCAAAATGACAAATGATTTTCTATTATTCAAACTTCGAATTACATATTATAACTCGTATTTGTGATTCATAGTGATGATTGGGCAGGTTGCTCACCACCTCGAGTGACATGTTCACTTATCAATAAATTATGAGTCATATATACTGACATAATAATGTTTTATTATACATGCATTTAATTAAATCACTTATGCTTGCCACTTTTTAAGGTTATTTCATTTTCATGTTGTAGGATATGTTTGTTGCCGGAAGTGATACATCATCTGCAATTATAGAATGGGCCATTTCAGAAATGATGAAAAATCCAACAGTAATGATCAAAGCTCAACAAGAAGTAAGAGAACATTTTGGCAGCAAAGGATACATTGATGAAACATCTCTTCAAGAACTAAAATATCTAAAAGCAGTCATCAAAGAAACATTGAGATTACACCCTCCTTTCCCTCTTCTTCTCCCTAGAGAATGTAGAGAAACTTGTGAGATTAAAGGGTACACAATACATGCTGGAAACAAAGTGATAGTAAATGCATGGGCGATTGGAAGAGACCCTGAGTATTGGAGTGAACCAGACACGTTTATTCCGGAGAGATTTTTGAATTGTTCGATTGATTATAGAGGTTCCGATACTGAATACATACCGTTTGGTGCTGGAAGAAGAATTTGTCCTGGTATTTTGTTCGGTGTATCTAGTGTTGAAATCTCTCTTGCACAACTTCTCTACCATTATAATTGGGAACTTCCTAGTGGATTAACTATGGAAAATCTAGAAATGACCGAATCTTTGAGTTCCACGTCAAGAAGAAAAACCGATTTGATTCTAGTACCTATTTCTTGTTACAACCCTGTCCATGCTTCGTAGGGGATCTGAATTGACTGCAGTCACTATTTCTGATGATCATTGTAATATGAGCCGTTTGATTTGTTGGATTCATAATCATAGCTGCTGATTTGAGTCACTATGTATAGAGGACAATTAGTTGCATTATTTTACATATTCTATGTTCCTGAGCTATATAGTGTGTGCAATTATATATATATAAAAAAGATAATGTGTGTAATTATATATATAAAAGATAATATGTGTGTATTGTTAATTTGTTATACAAGGAGAAAATCACTTCTTCTTCATTCTTAAATCTTTGAAATATGATAAAATGAGAGTTTGGTTTCACAGTAGAATAAAGTAGAACCTTTTGGAATCACAGTAGATGCAAAACATATTTTGATCTACTAGCCAAACAATTCTTAAAGACCATAATTTTGAGTCACTATGATTAAGTATGTGATTAGAAGTAATAAGCTAGAGATTTAGTAGAGTTAAAAACTTAACAGTTTTTTAAAATAGAAAAATAAAATAAAAAATAACAACACTTCAAACAAACCAAAACACTTGTCTCAAAACACCATTAATATAAGACCAGATACACCAGTTTTCCAACGAACCTAAAGCAGTTTTTTTTGCTTATACTGGTGGATTTTTTTAGTTAAATAAGTGAGCCTAAATACAAAAGTACTAAGAACTAACATAAGGATTAGTTAATTTTAAAACTAAAACCTAAGGTCATGACTAACTGGAATATACTAAACTATATATAACCTGTTTACCTTAGCTAATAATTTAATCATGGATTGCCGGACTACATTTTTTTCTTTTTTGCTTCTGGTGCCTCAAACATTGATGCAAGATTATTGAGATACAATAAATCACAGGAGGAGGAACCAGAACTGGAGGATTCAGTGTCGGCGATAGAAGGTTTTCTTTTGGACATGTCAACTGTTGTTGATGAACTTGGAATTGGATGACCATTGTTGGCAGCAATTCCAGAAATGGTGTTCTTTTCATGAACTCCTCGAGACATATGCTGATCATCGTCAATATCCTTTTCCATTTTCAATCTTCCACTTGCTGGTACAAAAAGAGATATGTATAAGCTACATAACATTTGCCAAACATGATACGACTCAAACAATAACTTGGAAAATAAAGAACGCTCGAATCTTTATTTCAATAAAAACATTGCTAGTAGCCTCAGCATTTCAAGGAAAATCCAGTAACTGGCTCCTCAAGTAATTGACTATATATGATTTTATCAAAATTCAGATAATATATACAGCAGGCATTCTGTAATCATGTTTATCCAGGAAAAATAAAACGAGATTTTTACCTGCTTTTGTTCGTTTTTCATTTTTATTTTCGAGAATGAAAACTTCCTCGAGGGATGATGATGAAATCACATAAAAGATATAGCAATAGGAAGATGAAAAGTTTGGCTTATTGTGTGGAAGGAAATGAGCGAGAGGAAGATGAAAATGGCGCTTGAATCAGAAGGAGAAAAAAACGATTAAAGTAAAGCAAGGAAGATGAATAAGCGCTTATTGTATTTCAAACAAAGAAACCAAGCATTGTGTGTCAATCATAAAAACATGTACTCACATAAACAGCATTCCATCCACGCATGTGTCCTAACTTTTAACTTAAGTTAAGGATAAGTTAACATGACTATAAACTTGTTTTCAAAATAGAAAAATAAAAACGACCATAAGTCATAACACTTAACAATTCAAACTCAATTTAAACCAAAGTTACTTGTGCCACATCAAAATAAAGCTAAGGATAAGTTAATTATTTCAATGGAACTTGACAAAAAATCATGGATAACTATAATGTTATAGCATGTGTTTACCTTGACTAATATTTTAATACTGGATTCTCTGACTACATTTTTGTCTGTTTTCTTTGTGATACCACACAACTTATTGGAAGATTATCCAAGAATGAATCATCAGAGGAATCATCACTGGAGGTTTCAATGTCAGGAAAAGAAAAGTTTCTTTTGGCCGTGTCAACTCCTGCATTGGTGAATTTGCTTTTTTGTTGTGTTGTCACTGATGAGCTTGGATACGCATCCTTCACGGCAGGTCCAAAAATTGTCTTCTTTCCATGTATCCTTTGAGATATAGACCGATGGTCATCATCATCGAGGATTGTGATCTCAGAATCCTTTCCCGGTTTCACTCTTCCACTAGCTGGCATAAAAAGAGATATGTATAAGCTACCATAACATTTGCAAACATGATATTACTCAAACAAAAACTTGGATAATAAAGAATGGTAGAATCTTTATTTCAATAAAAACATTGCTAGTAGCCTCAGCCTTTCAAGGAAATTCCAGTCATTGGCTCCTCAAGTAATTGACTATATATGACTTCATCAAAATTCAGAATATCAGATAAGATATACAGAAGGCATTCTGTAATCATGTTTATCCAGGAAAAACAAAACGAGATTCTTACCTGCTTTTGTTCGTTTTGCATTTTTATTTTCGGGAATGAAAACTTCCTAAAGGGATGATGATGAAATCACATAAAAGATATAACAATAGGAAGAAGAACAAGTAAATTATTTTTACAATGTATAAATTCAGTGCTGCACTGCACAGTAGTGATTGGACTATATGTCTATATCTCGAACGATAGGAAGAACAAAACAGAAGGATATTCTGTTGTATTTTAAATAAGCCTCAGAGTATGGTTTCAGAAGCGTAAAAAAGAATAGAAATATAAAAGGGCTATTGTGTTAGAAGTCTCACATCGAGTATATCAAAGGGCTGAATATGGTACTTAAGTCATGAGGCTATCCCACCTATTGGGCTAGTTTCTTGGATTGGGCTCTTCTTAGGTGCTTAAGCCCTAACAATACTTTCCCAAAGATAAGCTTATAAAGAAAACACATTTATTCCCTCAGCTCACTTCTAAACAAAACAATAATCATTCACACCACACCATCTCTTTCTAAGTTCTAAGTAACCCCTCCTACATAACCACTCTCATTCTACATTCTACAACTACTCCTTCTGGATAATAAAACACGAAAACCATGGTTGGAGGCCAAGCAATCTAATCAAACAACTATCCAATCACACATGTTAAATTAAACAGTTATAAAGTAACATTAATAAATGCATATCTTTATAGGAATGATGAGATGTATGAATAATTTCCATATACCTGATGATGCACCTTGAGCATCCTTGCTCCCTATGGTCTGCAGCTGAGCATCTTCATTTCTTGACAACGAAGCAGCCTGCACAGTGTCATTCCCAAACTCGGCAACCATAGGATCAGCAGGAGGGTCCCCCTCATTCTTTCCACCCCAAGAGGCATCTACGCTCATCAAAAGTTTGGCGTCATCCTCTATTTTTGCAACGCTTTCAACCAGTTCATAGAACTTAATGTACAAAGTATTGTTTTCATTCTTCAACTTGCTTATAGTTTCCAAATTATTGTTCACTGAATTCTTCAATTCCGCATTTTCAATCTCAATTTCAGCCAAAACGTTTTTATCATTTTCCATTACACGAACCTTGCTTCGAAGCTCCTCAAGAGCATTGCTATCATTTAACCATTTTTTCTTCAACTCCAAAACTTCATTCTCTAAATCAGCATTTTTTTCTCTTATCGCACCAAGTTCATTGGTATCTTCCTCCCACTTTTCATTCAACTTCCTAAATTCCAAAACTTGAGATTCTAACTCGCCATTCTTCGATTTTAGCACATCAAGTGATTTCTCATCTTCCACCTTTTTTCCCTTCAACTCCAAAACTTGATACTCTAAATCATCCTTCATTTTTCTTAGTACATCAAGAGCATTCTCATCTTCCGCTATTTTTTCCTTCAACTTCAAAACTTGATATTCTAACTCACCATTCTTCAACTTAAACACTCTAAGTTCATTCCCATCTTCCACCATTTGTTCCTCTAACTTCTTAACCTCACACTCAAACTCAATCTTCTTCTTTTTCATCACTTCTAAAGCATCTCTATCAACTAAACGAGCTACCTCAGCTTCCTTCAACAAACCTTCATATTTTTCAACCTCTCTTTTTTGATTCCCCAACATTTCCTTCAACTTAATATTAGTCTTTCTTAGAATATCAACAGTGTCTCTATCAGAAGCTAAACCAGTTCTCTTAAGTTCCTTCAACAGAGTTGTATAACGTTGTTCTAATTTCTTCCCTTCCTCACAAACTCTCTCTCTTTTCTTAACCTCTTCCTCAGCCTTCAACCTAGCAAGCTTCTCTACTTCAACATTCTGCTGCAAAAGTTGTATTTGGTCTCTGAGACCCATTTCTCTACTCAACAAAACAGCTTCAACAGTATCAAAAGTCTTGGGAAGATATGCAACACGCAATACTTCAACAAGATCAGGGATTGTTTTGTCTTCAAAGTTATGAGCAGTTTCTGTCAAATGGGTTTCATCTACCTCTTTATCAAGAATGATATGGCTAGTTGAAGGTGACCCAGGTTCCATTTTGGGCTGAATGTTCATTATAAGGTGAAAAAATGCAAACTTTCGGTGAAAATGAGTTTAGCTGAAAATGGGTTTCGCTGAAAATGTAGCTATCTAACTGTGAGTGTGAGTAAGGAAATTAGGAAGAAAGAAGAGGGTTGGTTTGTAGAAGGAAGGAAATGAGTAAGAGGAAGATGAAAATGGCGCTGAAAATTAGAAGAAGGAGAAAAACAAAAAAGCGATTATAGTAGAGCAAGAAAATTGAAAAAGCGCTTATTGTATTTTAAACAAAAGTAACCATTGAGTAAAAGCATTCCAGGCTTGTGTCCTCTAAGTTTAGGATTCATATCCTCTCCTTCTTCACCAAGTGTCTCCTTCTCTGTCCTCCAAATTCTAACTCGTTGGATCAATCTTATAGTCAAATTTCATTTTTTATTTATTTATTTTTTGACAAATATAAACTCAAAACATTTCATTAATCAAGACAGTTCCAATACAAATAGGTAATAATAACTCTAAATAATAACGACGAGATTAAGAAATGGTTGCTCTAGCTAGCTTGTGAGCCATTATGTTATAGCTTATGAGTCATCATGTGCATTGTAAATTGCATCCACTACACTTTTAGAATCGGTCTCAAAAAATGACATTAGAAATTCTTCGCCGAGTCATTTCCTTCATAACATCCATCAATACCATTGTTTCACCTTCAATTATAGAACATATACTTTGCATCCAAGAGGTTCCGGCCATAACAAATTGTCCCATATGATCCCCCACACACCATCCAACACTTGTTCTTCCTATAATTTTATTTTAAATGGTTAATTTTTATTAATAACACAAATGAAATACAAGACGAACACAATGCACAAAACTAACTCATATAAATTTTTCGCAAACGAAGAAATCCAACAACACCACCCCCTCCAAACACAACAACCACAAAAAAAAATTGGGTCCCAAGTAAATGCACCTAAGATTATCACATAATTTTATTTTAAATGGTTAATTTTTATTAATAACACAAATGAAATACAAGACGAATACAATGCACAAAACTAACTCATATAAATTTTTCGCAAACGAAGAAATACAACAAGAACACCCCCTCCAAACACAACAACCACAAAAAAAATTGGGTCCCAAGAAAATGCACCTAAGATTATCACATAATTTAAAACACATCATTAGAATAAATAGCACGAGATCACTTATATTTGTCTATAGAAGGAATGATAGATAAATAGCACATGAAACTCGCATATAAATGAGAAATTGTGGGTTCGAATGCGAAATATAACACATATTTAGTTTAACAATTTGAACATGTGACAATTGAGATAAGTCTTATAGATCATGAGATGACTTATGTTGATCAAATAAGTACTCCCTCCAGTCTCATATATAAGAAACAAAACAAAAAAATTTAAAGTTTTAAATATAAGCAAATGTCTATTACAATTATTAAGTTTTATGACATTATTCCAATTTCAACCAATAAATACAATGTTTTACATTTTTCAAGAAGGGTATAATGTGTTTTTCTCCTCAGTTAATGTATTTTACCTACTTTCTTAAAAGAAGAGTTTTTTTGAAAATTTTCTTATATACAAGACTAGAGGGAGTAAGAAAATTGTTAAATGTATCTCCGAGACACTAGTTAAGGATCTAAGTAAACGTGTTTTAAAACTTGTGTAGTCAATTTTAAAAAAATATAAAAAGTGCTTTTCAATGCATTTTTTTTTTGTTCCTTAACTAGTGTCCCATGAATAATAGTTAGCATGACTTAATAAATAATCATACACTGTGGTAAAAGTTTGACTTTATGATTTCTCAAACTCTAAAGAGGGTCTTATAATGAGAAACGAAGTATATTGTTGTTTTAAAATATGGTAATCATCATTTTTATGATAGAGATAATGATTTAATCAAAACCAGTTTAATTAAAACAATGAAAAATAAAAATGAAACTTTTATTGAACTAACGTCAATCATATCAATTTTAGCTGTAAAGACAAAAGACAAAAAATATCATGTTTTTTTTTTGTACATTTACAGAATATTACCGACCATCGTTATAATTTGTGGTAATTTTAAGCGCTAATCCAAGTGGTTCCCCTTAGCACTCACATGTACTTAAATTAAAATTTTGCATATAACCTCCTATTATAAAATTTGATATTTTTGGTCAATCCATAAAATATTTGGTTTGTTTTTTGGTTTAAAATATGGTGACATAATGAGAGTGGATTCTCTCAAGTGAAGAAAACAATTGAGGAAATAATTTTGGATAATTGACCATTGGATTATAAAGATAAAATAATATTTAATTCTAAAAGAAATTGATAAAAGGTGATTGATAGTTAAGATGTGAAAATTGAGGAAAAATTGAGAAAATTTTTTTTGAGAGGATCCATTCTCGTGACATAATACATTTTAAATAATGTTTTTAAAGAATTTTTCTATATAATTTCATCGATATTAATATTTGTCCATCATCAAATCATATATCAAGTATTTTAAAATATATCACATCACCAATTTTTAGTTAAAAAAATATGTTGGGAGACAAATTGTTTAGATTGTAAATGCATGGCATCCTGAGTATTGGAGTGAACCGACAAGTTTACCCCGAGAGATTTTTGAATTGTTCAATTGATTATTACAAAGGTTTCAATATTGAATCAGAAGGAGAAAAAAGTGATTACACTAAAGCAAGGAAGATGAATAAGCGCTTATTGTATTTTAAACATAGAAACCAACCATTGTGTGTCAATCATAAAAACATGTACTCACATAAAAACCATTCCATCCACGCATAACATGGCTATAAACTTATTTTCAAAATAGAAAAATACAAACAACCATAACACTTAACAATTCAAACTCAATTTGAACCAAAGTTTCTTGTACCAAATCAAAATAAAGGAAAGGATAAGTTAATTGTTTCATGACAAAAAATCATGGCTAACTATAATGTTATAGCTGTGTTTACCTTGACTACATTTTTGTCTTTTTTCTTTGTGATACCACACAACTTATTGGAAGATTATCATCATCATTGGAACTGGAGGTTTCAATGTCAGGGAAAGAAAACTTTCTTTTGTCCGCGTCAACTGCTGCATTGGTGAATTTGCTTTTTTGTTGTGCTGCCACTGATGAGCTTGGATCCGCATTCTAGATCCAACTGTCTTCATCATCTGGTATCGGCAACACATCTCGAAATTCCGGCTTAAAATACCAAAGCAATGTCCACGAGAATGTTTCCCAACTTGCCTTTGGATGGCGTAGACTCCAACGGAACCACCATAAGAGACCACGTCCTCTCATAGCCTTCTCCGCCTCCGTCATCTTCTTCTCCTCTGGTGTTCTCATTTCACCAAAATATTTGTCCATACAGATCACCCACCAGTAAGCATCGACTTCATCGTTGAACACGGGAATTTCCATTGCCGTCGACACTGGTTCTCCTTCGAAGATCCGGCAGGTCGAACCAATTGATGAGTATGTATATGAATTAATGAATGAAACAGTAATAATACGAACAGAATTGGAAGGAAAATCACTGTAATTGTATTGATATGGATGAATAATTACAAGATATAAAGAAAAATGGAATCAAGTAACAAATTGATAGTGAAACTACCAATCCCAAAAGCGCATGGTGCTCCCAAATCACAAACAATTTCTAACTAAAATCTTCCATACCCCTTACCATTCACTCACCACACTATTTATAATACTAAGGCATAACAAACTTGCCAACTAAGCACCCTAACATACTCTTTATTTACCATATATAATCACTATACTTTTTACTATCATAATAACTCTTTACCATTATCTCTCATACTCGGATCTCTATCAAAGAACACGTAAATTATTTTTACAATGTATAAATTCAGTGCTGCACAGTAGTAAATGGACTATATGTCTATATCTCGAACGATAGGAAGAACAAAACAGAAGGATATTCCGTTGTATTTTAAATAAGCTTCAAAATATGGTTTCAGAAGCATAAAAAATAATAGGAAATATAAAAGGGCTATTATGTTAGGAGTCTCACATTGAGTATATCAAAGGGCTGAATATGATACTTAAGTCATGAGGCTATCCCACCTATTGGGCTAGTTTTTTGGATTGGGCTCTCCTTAGATGCTTTAGTCCTAACAATACTTTCCCAGAGATAAGCTTATAAAGAAAACACATTTATTCCCTCAGCTTACTTCTAAACAAAAGAATAATCATTCACAGCACACCATCTCTTTCTAAGTTCTAAGTAACCCCTCCTACATAACCACTCTCATTCTATATTCTACAACTACTCCTTCTGGATAATAAAACAAGAAAACCAAGGTTGGAGGCGAAGCAATCTAATCAAAAAACTATCCTATCACACGTGTTAAATTAAATGGTTATAAAGTAACATTAATAAATGCATATCTATATAGGAATGATAAGATGTATGAATAATTTCCATATACCTGATGATGCACCTTGAGCATCCTTGCTCCCTATGTTCTGCGGCTGAGCATCTTCATTTCTTGGCAACGAAGCAGCCTGCACAGTGTCATTCCCAAACTTGGTAACCATAGGATCAGCAGGAGGGTCCCCCTCATTCTTTCCACCCCAAGAAGCATCTACGCTCATCAAAAGTTTGGCGTCATCCTCCATTTTTGCAACACTTTCAACCAGTTCATAGAACTTAATGTACAAAGTATTGTTTTCATTCTTCAACTTGCTTATAGTTTCCAAATTATTGTTCACTGAATTCTTCAATTCCCCATTTTCGATCTCAATTTCAGCCAAAACTTTTTTATCATTTTCCATTACACGAACCTTGCTTCGAAGCTCCTCAAGAGCATTGCTGTCATTTAACCATTTTTTCTTCAACTTCTTCAACTCCAAAACTTCAATCTCTAAATCAGCATTTTTTTCTCTTATCGCACCAAGTTCATTGGTATCTTCCTCCCACTTTTCATTCAACTTCCTAAACTCCAAAACTTGAGATTCTAACTCGCCATTCTTCGATTTTAGCACATCAAGTGATTTCTCATCTTCCACCTTTTTTCCCTTCAACTCCAAAACTTGATACTCTAAATCATCCTTCATTTTTCTTAGTACATCAAGAGCATTCTCATCTTCAGCTATTTTTTCCTTCAACTGCAAAACTTGATATTCTAACTCACCATTCTTCAACTTTAGCACTCTAAGCTCATTCCCATCTTCCACCATTTTTTCCTCTAACTTCTTAACCTCACACTCAAACTCAATCTTCTTCTTTTTCATCACTTCCAAAGCATCTCTATCAACTAAACGAGCTACCTCGGCTTCCTTCAACAAACCTTCATATTTTTGAACCTCTCTTTTTTCTTTCACCGACATTTCCTTCTTCTTAACCTCACACTCAAACTCAATCTTCTTCTTTTTCATCACTTCCAAAGCATCTCTATCAACTAAACGAGCTACCTCGGCTTCCTTCAACAAACCTTCATATTTTTCAACCTCTCTTTTTTCTTTCACCAACATTTCCTTCTTCTTAACCTCACACTCAAACTCAATCTTCTTCTTTTTCATCACTTCCAAAGCATCTCTATCAACTAAACGAGCTACCTCGGCTTCCTTCAACAAACCTTCATATTTTTCAACCTCTCTTTTTTGATTCCCCAACATTTCCTTCAACTTAATATTCGTCTTTCTTCGAACTTCAACAGTGTCTCTATCAGAAGCTAAACCAGTTCTCTTAAGTTCCTTCAACAAAGTTGTATAACGTTGTTCTAACTTCTTCCCTTCCTCACAAACCCTCTCTCTTTTCTTAACCTCTTCCTCAGTCTTCAACCTAGCAAGCTTCTATTCTTCAACATTCTGCTGCAAAAGTTGTATTTGGTCTCTGAGACCCTTTTCTCTACTCAACAAAACAGCTTCAACACTATCAAAAGTCTTGGGAAGATATGCAACACGCAATACTTCAACAAGATCAGGGATAGTTTTGTCTTCAAAGTTATGAGCAGTTTCTGTCAAATGGGTTTCATCTACCTCTCTATCATGAATGATATGGCTACTTGAAGGTGACCCAGGTTCGATTTTGGGTTGAATGTTCATTATAAGGTGAAAAAATGCAAACTTTCGGTGAAAATGAGTTTAGCTGAAAATGGGTGTCGCTGAAAATGTAGCTATCTATCTGTGAGTGAGAGGAAGATGAAAATGGCACTTGAATCAGAAGGGGAAAAAACCGATTATAGTAGAGCAAGAAATTTGAAAAAGCGATTATCGTATTGTAAATAAGTAACCACTGTCTGTCAGTCACAAAAATATGATTTTTGTTTGTATTTGTACCCAAAGAAAAAGCATTCCGGGCATGTCTCCTGTCTCCTCTAAGTTTAGGGTCCGTTTGGTTTTATGGAAAGAAAGTGGAATGAATAAAAATTGTGAAAAACGGTGAATGAATTTAGACTAAAAATTAGTTTAAGTTTATTCATCGTTTTCCGCAATTTTCCTTCCTTCCACTTTCTTTCCATGTCCTCTCCTTCACTATTATTTGTTTGGTACTCCCTCTAATTTTATATATAAACAAATTTTTATTTTTTTTAATTTATCGTAAAAGTAATGTATTTAGATAATAATATAGACTAAATATATTATTTTTTTCAATAAATCTAAAAACTTTAATTTTACTTATATATGAAACCGGAGGGAGTAAGAAAAAAAATAAAAATATGAAAAAATAATGTATATATTTAGACTAACATTAGTCCAAATATATTTATCGTGTTTTTATTTTTCTCTTCTATCAAAAACATCAGGTGTCTCTTTTTCTCTCCTCCAAATTCTATCATTAAATACATCATATGAATTTGTGGTCATTTCTCTTAAATATTATGCATGTGACCTTCTTTTATCTGATTTCTATTTTTTTAAATATTAAAATAAGCTTTTTAAGTTGTCCAGTAAGATTACGACACGTGTAAAAAAAAATTCACGTAAACAAAATTTTAGTCAAAATTATCAAGTGGATCACTAAATGCAAAATGGGGTAACCTCAGGGGCTAAATCCGAGCATGTGAAAGTAGAAGGGCCAAAATCGAGTAATTGATAAACTTCGGGGGCTAAATTCGAGCATTTGAAAGTAGGAGGGCAAAATCGAGCAATTTGCAAACGTGTAGGGCCAAAACTGCATTTTGACCTATTTTCCTTTAAATAATAAGTTTTCACATTAACTAAAATTAGTTTGTGTTCTTTGATTTTAGTAGCAAAAGATCTAAGAGCCAAATAGTTATTGAGAATGAAGAGTATATTGTGAGGCTGGCCACTATTTTGGTCTTTGAAAGAATAACCGATTGTCACATTATTTTTTGAACATATTGAAATTGCAAACGCTGTCAAATAACCAATTATCCCAAAAGCTTAAGCTGTTAGGATTTGGCATATCAATGGTTTTATATTATTTCTAACACACCCCCTCACGCAAGAGCCCAGTTGAGGGGGGCGGGAATCGAACCCTAGACCACTTAGTCATAGAAGCTCTGATACCATGTCAAATAACCAATTATCCCAAAAGCTTAAGCTGTTAGGATTTAGCATATCAATGGTTTTATATTATTTCTAACAAACGCATCCACAAATGCCTCTTTTAAATAGTCGATGAGTGTGTATTTATCAAATTGATATTCCTACTTATCATATTTCTTTCGTATTTAGTTTACATCATAGACAATAATTTGACAAATATCTATATTCAATAAAAGGTAGATCAATCTAATCTCAAACAAAATCTTATTCAACTTGCTCATTGTCGGCCCATTTAATCTCGACTAAGTAAAATCATATTTTTACTTTTTATAAAAGAAAAGATTCAATTATGGTCACTACACGTGCTATTGATTTTGCTTGTGTACCAAGTAAGTAGCACTACCTCATCACGTGATCAGCACCAACGTTGACCGTTTTTGTTTTCTTTATGTTTTTAAATAATAAAGTTTTTCCTTTTCTTTATTACTCTCATTAGAATAAATTAAATTAAATTAATATTTTAGTTTTTATTATCTATTTCCTATTCAAAAACTATTTTTAAATGTATAAAATATTTTTATACTAAAATATCTCTAATTAACTTATATATTTTTTATACAATTTATAATAAATACTTAAAAATATAATTCAATTGATAAAAAAATTACAATATCTTAACATTGAAGTATAAAGATAATCTTTTGTATCTATTTAAAAGAAATTTTAGGTACGAAACTAAATGTTAAAATATATTAACATATAATAAGAGAAAATTTTACATAACTTTATAAAAACTAATAATTATGCAGAAATTAATGTTATAATGATTTTTTTTTTATTTATAAAAGTGAAAACTCCAACAATTTGTGCCGGCTCTGTTTAATCAATAATAAAAATAAAAATAAAAGTAAAATTTAAATTAATCTTTCATATTTTCAATATGAGATAACTAGCTCTCTATTATAATAAATTATTAAAATTTAACTTATCTTTATTATAAAAATATTATAGTTGTCTGTATCTATTCTACGTAAATATAATATAGTTAACAAAAATATTGTATTTTATATGTAAAATTCAAAAAACTTTTATTTAAACATAAACTCAATACTTAGCATTTGAGTACATAATAAAAACATAACACTCCATTTTTAATTTTTTAATAAAAAAAAAAGAAATATAATATAATATATCAAGTCTAATCAATTTTATTCTTTTTTACATATTTTTTAAAAGTTAAATATGATCGTGATCAAAATATTATCTTTTTGTAATCATAATTATAGGAAAAAAAATCAAATCAAATATTTTTATTTGTACATAATCAAATAAAATCTTATTTACCAAAAAAATAAAAATAAAATCTCATTATTTTTATTTAGGTTACAGTGTTGTATATTATTGTCGCTCTGTTTTTCATCTTCAATACTCACTCTTCAATCTTCATGCTTCTTCTTCCGCAAACAAACCCTCAAAATCCAACACAATGGTTAGTTTTTTTTTTAAAATTTTTTTTTGTAAAAATAACGAATTAATGATTTAGAGGTTTAGAAAGGGTTTTTAAGTAGCGAAAGTTTCTTCGTTGATTTTAAGCAATTTATTTTGTGATTAACTTATGTTTCCGTAATCCACCATGAATCGAACTTAGGATCTTCGGAATGATTTAAATGGATTTATAGATTGTAGTTTCGTTTTAGGAATCTTTGGGCCCGTTTGGATTGACTTATTTTTTAGCTTATGCAAAATAGCTTATGCAAATAAATAATCTTTTATGTATTATTATAAACTTTTCAAGGTAGTTTATGATAAAACAAATTAAAAAAATACAATTTTTGTCGGGGAATACTTATGAAACAACATAAAACTTTATTTATTTACATAAGCTATTCTCATAAGTTTAAAAAAAAGCCAAATCCAAACAGGCTCTTTGTCAGACTTACTTATAATAGTGATGAGAGGAATTACATTGATTTGGATGTATATGTAAATTTAGCATTGTGACTTTTCTGTAACACAAACTTTAAAATATCAATAGATATTAATGAAATTTTAGATTTTTAATAATTTGTAAATTGTAAAGGGGGTTTGTGCTTGTTGTTTTCGGTACTTTTTAAAGTGGTCGTTCTTATTCTGTATTCAACTTTGTGTATCGGACGAATATTATGTTAACCGAAATTGCTCTATTAGAATCAGGTTAAAGATGCTTGTAGTAAATGTCGAAATGTTTGATTTTTTTATAGTTACTTGTGATTGTAGTGATAATATTCCATTTTTTCATGTTTTAATGATTTTTTTGCAGAATGGAAATTTTCGAAACGGTTTCGGTCGGGAACAGTTTAACTACAATTACCAAATTCCTCGTGATTGGGGTTTCCATTATGCGGCACCCAACACATATCAGACGCCGGCAAACTATTATGATATGTGGCCCCCAACACATCAAGTGCCGGCACACTATCCTGATATGAGGCCTTTAGCACATCAAATGCCGGCGGCGCACTATGCTGATAACACGCACTTAACACATCAAAGGCCCTTACCAGATCAAATGCCAAAACCAACTCCTTCTGATAAGAAGTGCTTACCATCACTCTGTGAAATTTGTCATGTTAAGTTACCTGGCAATAATATCGAAGTGCATAATAATGGAAAGAAACATCAAAGAAACGTAAAATCAATGGAAGGTAAAATTTCAAAAGGAGAACTCAGTGGACATATTCGAAATTCTCAAATGAATCCAGGTAAGGAAGTTCCAAAATCTAACAAAGTTCTAAAATCTAAGGAAGTTCAAACTGATTCACAGATCGAAGTCGTAGAAGGCAAAGAACATCATGATGTTCAGAATTGTGGTGTTGAAACAAATGATCAGCTACGGTCAATTACAACGCCCAATGACTGTGCTGATAAAAGGCCTATACAGCAGAAAACACGCAATGACTTTGCTGATAATAAGATCTCACCGCATAAAAAGCCGGAAGACTATAGTGATAACCAGTGCTTACCACAACAAAAGCCGGAACGCCATGCTGATAAGAGAACTTTACCACATCAAATGCCAAAACCAACATTTCCTTCTGATAAGAAGTGCTTACCGCGTCAAATGCCAAAACCAATTCCTTCTGATAAGAAGTGCTTACCACTACTCTGTGAAATTTGTCATTGTCCAATTTCTGACAATGATATCGAACAGCATAATAATGGAAAGAGGCATCAAAGAAACGTAAAATTAATGGAAGGTAAAATTTCAAAAGGAGAACTGAGTGGACATATTCGAAATTCTCAAATGAATCCAGGTAAGGAAGTTCTAAAATCTAAGAAAGATGGGTGCCCTGTTGAAAATATGAGTCAATTCAGGTGCAAGGAAGTTCAAGCTGAAGGATGTAAAAGGAAACTCGGGGATCATACCGGTGCAAAGGATCATGGTTTCAAGTGTGAGACTGGAGAAGCATCAGGAGGTAAGTACATGAAGACGAATAATGGGATAAGAAGGTCCGTGAATTCATCAAAATCTGAAGTCAATACTTTGTCAAATTCAGTCAAGTCCCTAGTCCAAAGACCTGAATTAACACCACCATCAGGACGTGTCGCTTCTCCTAAAATGGCATCAATCCCCGTAGAAAGATCTAGTTTTGAGCTAAAGTCTCAATGTGTTTCAGCTTCACCGTCTCAAGAGTCCAAAGGCAAAGAACATCACAAGTTTCAAAATACTACTCCACGTTCAACTCCGGTTGAGTTGAATGCCTCAGAAGGCTCTAATAGGACAGAATCTACGAGTTGTGATTTTGCTGCAATAGCACCACCACAACTCCCTGTGAATTGTCCGGTATTCACACCATCATTAGCAGTGGGATCATCAAGTCTTGAAACTGATTCACAGATCGAAGTCGAAAAAGGCAAAGAACATCATGAGGTTCAGAATTGTGTTGTTGAAACAAATGATCAGATACGGTCGATTACAACGGAGCTTCATGCCAACGGAGGATCTGATATTACTACCTTGATCAAAGAAGATACATGTTCTGATTCTGGTGCAATAGTATCACAATTGCCTATTGCTTCTCAGGTGGCCACACCAGTAGCAGCAATTGAATCAAGTTTTGAACCCGAAAGTCAAAAAGCTATACAGATAGAAATGTCAGACAGAAAAGTTCATAATGAGATTCAGAATCATACTGTTGATTCAAATGATCAGGAAGGATCAGTCTCAATGGAGTTGGACGACCCTGCTGGTTGCTTGACTAACACTCAATCAGAAGCTGTGAATTCTGATTCGGAAGCAATAGTTATAGGACCACTTGCATATGCATCGCCAGATGCAGTATGGTCAGGTTATGAACCCCTAACAGATACTGAAATAGAACCTCAAGTATCGGAAGCCGTAGTATATTATGAGAGCCACCATCCTATTGAGGAAACAGATATTGAACTGCCACCATCAGTCCCAATAGAGATTGATTCCGCTTCTGAGGTCAGTACTGAAACTGAAACTGCACATGGAAGTCCTCAAGCTGAAGTGGAAATAGATGTTCTCGCCGATGAGTTAGGGATAATTCAGCTGCCTCAGGTATTTCTTATTTTCCGGATTTCCAATCGAAGCATCAACCAACACTGTACTTTTTTTCTTAAAATGTGTTTTTTTGAAGTTGTACACCTTATATGAATATGAATCATTGCATTTAAAATTTAAAACTTCGTCTACTTGTTGCAGGTATCTGTTTGCCTTACGTGTGGTAATCAAGGCTTTGAAGAGGCGATAATATATTGCTACAAATGTAAAGATTATGTCATCCATAGGTACTTATTACTTATACTCTTCACATCTACTCTCTTGCATTCCATGTACTAATAGCAAATTTTAATCACTGTTCTTTGCTGCAAATTCACTATGCCACCACTTATATTTCAATATGGAGATATGACTCCAAATCCGTGTAATATGTATCTATAAATAGCACGATTTAGATGCACATTACTATTGTTTTGTATTGTAAGATATTGTTCGCCCGTGTTTCATTGCATCTAATCTATAAGAGAAATCCATCGTGTTAGTTTGCTATTTTTTTCCATAACTCTTTTCGAACAATGTAAGCTTTTGCATTTTATAAAGTTGTAGTTTCACGATCATAAATACATTCTGACCTTATACACCTCAACGCGTCTTTTTCAGGTATTGTTTAGATGGGCCGGTGATTTTTACAGATGAAGTTATTTGGTTTTGTGACGATTGTGAGGAAGAGGCAATAGACACAGATTATCCTAATCAAGTCACTTCAGATTCAGAAAAACGTGAAGTTGATTGCAGCGACGGATGTGTGACGGTTGTTGATCCACAACCTATTGCCGATCCAATCTGGAGGTAAGAATCATTTTTGTAATTTCTGTTACTGTCTTTCGGTATTCAGTTAATTTTTTGTAGCTGCGACGGAGAAATCGTTGTCTGAAGTTGTATTTTGTTGATAATAGGGGAAGTTTACAGATTTTCCACAAAACCGATGATAAAATCACTAGACTAATGGGCCATTTGTCGACATTAGCATGCCCTAAAGTTCTTGAGGAGACAAAACATCTCCCTAACGTGCTTTCTGCAAACTTGCTTCAAAGATCGGCTGTGTGGCCAGAGAGTTTCACGAAATTTGGAACAAATAATCTTAGCATCGGCCTTTATTTCTTTCCTCAGAATGAAAGGTGACATTTTGGGCAAACTTAATAAAACACTTTTGATTTGATAAAAGTTTTGTTTTTATTTCATGTTTATAGAAATGCTATTTTTATATTCATTTTATTTTTTGTTTTTAAGTATTCTTACTAAGATATCAAAAACAATATTTTTATGCACTCAGTGTGAACTAGATCTATACTGACATTTGAAAAAATTCTCTATTTTGCCACATCAATCCACTTTTGTAACTGTATTTTAAAATTAATGGATGTTAGTGTAAAATTAAGTTGCACGGAAAGTTATGTCCACTATTTTGAATGTGTTCATTGTTTTCGTATAAATGTATTTGAAAATAAGAAACATTTTTTCGAATAATATATTTTTATAATGGTGAACACTCCGGTACACATCTTATTTGGATATGTATCGGTACACCGTTGAGGTGGATAACTATGATAGGACCACAAATAATGAAAAAATAATAAATACTATTTGTGAACCTATCAAAATTATCCACCTCAGTAGTGTACCGGTACATATCTAAATGAGAGATATTGAATTTAATGTGTACCAGTACATATCGCCATTCTCATATTTAAACTAGTATTGAATTTAATGTGAATGTTTTTTTACAGAGTTGAGAGACATGACCAGCTAGTTGATGAAATGATTTCCAATGACCTTGCCATAAGAGCTACGATCGAAAAAACCGAGCTTTTAATTTTTCCTTCTACAATGCTCCCAAGCCAATATAAGAGTGAGTTACATTACATATAAATATACTATTTCTTCATTTAAACTTTATTGTTTGTTAATTGTGTCTAAATTTTTGAGTTACTCATTCTGCAGGATTTCAATCAAAGTATTACTTGTGGGGAATTTTCGTTAGAAAGCAAACACCATCAATTATAAAAGATGCTAGCAGAAAACCTGAACGCGACCAACTCAGAAAATATTAGAAAATTGACGACGAAGTTTTTGTTGAAAGTAGAATAGTGAAAACAAATCTGACTTTTTCCAGCTTTCACTTCAAGAAATTGTTTGAACTTTGTTGAAATTTTGAAGCCAATAAGAGGAAGTTGATGGAAAAGGAAGCCGATGAATCGGAGAAGGTGGAGGGCGAAATAAGGTAGAAGAAGATTGTAAGTTAAAGAGATGAAGTTGTATGCAAAATAGGTTAAGTTAGTCAGAGAGAAAGCTAGTTTGATTTTGAAGACCTTACAAATATTGTCTTAGATTATTTGGAATGAGTTTTTGGCTGTAATAATTTTGTATAGTAACTCTAATCTAATTTGGTATTGTATTAATGTCTTGAGTTTGTTGTTATTTTGTGGAATCATTTAAACTCATCTATGAAGCACGGACATGAAACGGACACTGGTATGTCGACATCGATAATAATTTGAAAAAATGACATAATTCAATGTAATCATAAGTGTTAGTGTCGTGTCGGACACCGACACGTGTCCGACATGGGACACGCCTAATCCGAGGAGTGTCTGCGCATCAAAGAAACTCATACATAACCATGCTAGATTTAAATTGTTCTCCTTTTACCTTCTGCACAAGTTCAGTTATATACATATCTTAAGCAATATTCATCACATGAAATGCATTGGCACAATTATACTTTGATTAAAAAAGTTTAGATCATGATAAATAGATAGAAATATATTATACACTTTATTGCTTTTAGCTTTTGCTAATTATGTATATCAAATATGTTGGTACAATAAACATTCTTCACCACTGAAAATGAGACCAATATTCCTTTACAAGTTGTCCAAACAATGATTTTTCTCTCTTCATTGGCTCATGATAAATAGATAGAAATATATTATACACTTTATTGCTTTTAGCTTTTGCTAATTATGTATATCAAATATGTTGGTACAATAAACATTCTTCACTACTGAAAATGAGACCAATATTCCTTTACAAGTTGTCCAAACAATGATTTTTCTCTCTTCATTGGCTCATCATACTCAGCCAGTTTTCCTGTAAAATAATCAAATAAAATGAACCATTAGTATATTTCTAATTACTCAAGAACACATGAAAATGTAGTACTAGTGTTTAAGGATTGATCCAATTATTTACTCGCCATTCAATATGAACGTACCGTCACTTATGGAAAGAACCATCTTCGATAACTGTATAACAATTTAATCCATCCTCAGAAGATGTTCTAGCAGAAAATTCAGTAGCAACATTGGTTTGTTGTATCAACATTTTTTCCCTTCCAAACGTAATGATGAAACTTTTAAAATACTAACAAATACCTGTAAATCGCGTATTTCTACTTTGCCTGCAACTGGCCAATTAACTGGAGGACGATTTCCTTCTTGAGCCTCACTTTGTATGAGTGTATGGGTTTATCCTTTCGACATACAGTACAATATAATTTGCCATAATGCATTGGCTTTGAATTGAATACACTAAGGAACCGTTTAATGAAAGGCCATAAGAAAGGGCCATACCGATAAATCCTGAAATAATGGAGGTTTGAAATAAGAAACTTGCGTAACAAAGATAATACTATAGTTTAAAGATAATAACTTATAAACTTCATGATCATTAGAAAACTCAAACACTGATGTTATAATATAAACAATAATTGATGTCTCACCAGATGTTAAAGTCCCAAATGGAAGCATAGCAATGCAAAGTGCGACAGAGGCAAGAACAACGGCATACACAGTTTCTACGCGTTGGATCAACCACTCATTTGAGCCAAAACTGTGGAAGAAAGCACTGGCATTGACATCAATTAGATTAAGATTCTTTTCGAAAAAGCTATCTTCCTCCTCAAAAGCTTGTATTGTCGTAGCTCCAGCAAATGTTTCAGCTACATAGGATTTTGTTGTTCCATTCATCCGCATAAGTTCTTTTGCACAGGCATAGTAGTGTCTCTATAAACAAAAAATCATATAAAAGAAGATATCACTGAGGTCTAGCGCAAAGGGTTGGTGCGTAATGTGCGTGAGTGTTGTAAACTTTGAGATACCAGGTTTCGATTCCTAATCGTAAAAAATAAAATAAAATCAGACAAAAGTGCATTACCTGTAACTGTATAATAACATAAGCCATTGGTATAGAGACAAACAAGACTTGCCAAGTGAAAGATGTTAAAACTATATGATCCATGTAACAGCATATAGTTGATCCCACCACATAAGTGAGGTTAAATGAGATATCAAGATCCACAATGCTCAAATCAGATGAAACCTAAATAAGGAAAAAAGTTCAACAATAGTCAAAACACTAGTTAACGAAAAATCGTTTGAGAAAACCTGAGCTCGAATCTTGACTGGAACAATCATTAGCCAGACTTTACATACTTAATGGTAAAGTAATGTTTAACTTAATGGTAAAGTAATGTTTAATATGCTTACCCTACTAAGTATCCTTCCTAAAGGTGTAGAGTCATAAAAAGACATCGGGGCTCGAAAAAGAGAGTTCATTAGCTGTGAGAATATATATTTTGATGATTGTAAACCCAATAGAGCAGCAAGAAGAGATCTGATTATCATGAAAACATTAGAGGTAACTCCTATCAACAAGTAAACTACAACCAATTGTAATGTGCTGACTTGAGGATCGTCAACACGGGAAGCCATCCACGAGTTTTGCAGTATCTGGCAAATCACAAACATCAGGTGAGAAAGCGAACCGACAAAGAAGTCCATGTAGCCACTTTTCTGATTGAGATATTGTATATAAGGCTTCCACCCCGCGTCTCCTCGCTCTCTTTCTTCTTGCATAATTAATTGATCACCATTTAAAGCTTTAATCGGCTTCTCCATGAAAGATTTTTCAATCTCTCTATCAGAATTTGAATGTCTTTGGGATGAAGTAACATCTACAAGTCGACCGGAACCAGAAGTCTCTTTGTGAGCATTGACAAGGTCCGTAAATTCTCGGCTAGAGGTCAGTAGATCATGGTAAGGAGCAGCTTGCAAGATTTTTCCATTTGACATCAACTGTCAAATTTATAATCAATCAGAACCTTCCAAGAGAAAGCTTATGGATTATTAAAAGGAAAGAACTTTTGCCTTAAGTTACAAGAAATTACCAAAACAGAGAAGTACTACTCAGAAGAAACAAGTACTATAAATGATTTTGGTTTTCAAAATATTCCTTCACATTCTTCGGTAATCTTATCTTACTTATTTTTAGTATCTATAATGTGGCATTTTATAAAACCCTAATTAGCTAATCACTTGGGCGTGAAAGTGTTTGTTAGATAATTAATGACTAGGCGCCTCACGATGATTTTGTTCGGTTGGTTATTAAAAAATATCCAAATCAATGCGGTTTGGATTGGTTCGGTTTTTACGGTTTATCGTGATATAAAAAATAAGACAAAATTACCAACTTGTTACAAAATAAACATAGTAAATTTTAATTTATTTTATTGTTTACATGATATATATAATGATATAATATGTATATACATAAATTGTATATACATAAGAAATACTTATTTTTAATACCAATAATATAGTTCTGAATCACGTGAAATGATATGTTTTGACAGCATACCGTTTTATGGACTGTTTGGATTTAGTTTGTTAAGTTGGACTAAATAATAAGTTGATTGCTACTAGTTGATAAAGTTAAGTTAACTATTGCAATTTGGTTTGGTTTTCTGAAATGAAAACCGGAAATCAAACCAAACCGCTCGGTAGTTTAGAAGAAAAATGATTCGTGCGATTAAAACTATATGCGGTTTTCGGTTTGAATTTATTTAGTTTGCGGTTTTGCTTTTGAATTGATTCGAATACGATCACCCCTAATTTTAATATTAAATATGTTGACAAATTGTGTGGTTTTATAATTTTATCATTAAAGAAAGTGAACGAGTTGTTATTTTTCTAAAGTATTTATTATAGATTGTAAAAATAGATGCACTTTAATTAGGGGTATATTGGTAAAAATATAGACAAGAAAAAATCTAAATTGAGGATCTTATATTTAGAGATTAAGGTAGTATATCGTTGTTTTAAAATATGGTCATCATCATTTTTATGATAGAGATAATGATTTAATTGAAACCAATTTAATTAAAACAACGAAAAATAAAAATGTAACTTTTATTGAACTAACGTCAATCATGTCAAAATTTTAGCTGTAAAGACAGTTTTTTTTGTACGTTTACAGAATATTACCGACCATCGTTAGAATTTCTGGTAATTTTAAGCACTAATCCAAGTGGACCTTAGCACTCACATGTACTTACTAGTTACTATGAAGCAAGTACTCTAACACGGACACTCCGACACTGTTAATGTAAAAAATATACGACACCGCTACATATTTATAAAAAATCTAAATTAAGAATCAAAATACATACGTATGAATCTAAGTTGAACAAATTTTTCTTTAAAAAAAGTTTTAAGAGAATATATGATAATACATTTGACTTTTATTCATCCATCTACTATCGAAAAACTAAAAAAAATGTAATAAAAATGGAATTTCTTTAATTCCTCATTGATCATCATTATTGTTTCGTCACATATTTAATCATTGCAAATATATCTAAGGAGAGTAGAAACAAAGAAAAAAAAAATTGGGACACTTGTCCGACACGTTTGTACGAGTGTTTTATAAGTATCGGACACCGATCTAAGGAGTGTCGGATAAAGAAAAAAATGTCGTTTTTGAACACCTATATCCGACACGTGTCGTACGAGTGTCATACGAATGTCGGACATCAACACGTGTCGAATACCGCGACACGGCTAATCATAAAGTTGTCTGTTACTTAAATTATTTTTTTTGAAAAAGCAAAATAAATTATTATTAATAATAAAAACAAATACACCAACAAAGCACAAGACATGCTTTAAAGAATACCAAAGACAAACACCAATTTACCACAGTTTTACAATTACAATCACCAAAAGGACCTCAAATATTGACACCATTGTAATCAACGTTGCATATTTATCCTAGTATTTTTGAAATTTGATATTTTTGGTCAATCCATCAAATATTTGGTTTAAAATATGGTGAAATGATACATTTTAAATGAAGTTTTTAAAGAATTTTTCTATGTGATTGTCAAAAAAAAAGAATTTTTCTATGTTATTTCATCGATGTTATTATTTGTCCATCATCAAATCATATATCAAATATCAAATATTTTCAATTGTTCAATTGATTATTACAAAGGTTTCAATATTGAATCAGAAGGAGAAAAAAGTGATTACAGTAAAGCAAGGAAGATGAATAAGCGCTTATTGTATTTTAAACATAGAAACCAACCATTGTGTGTCAATCATAAAAACATGTACTCACATAAACAGCATTCCATCCACGCATGTGTCCTAACTTTTAACTTAAGTTAAGGATAAGTTAACATGACTATAAACTTGTTTTCAAAAATAGAAAAATAAAAACAACCATAACACATCACAATTCAAACTCAATTTAAACCAAAGTTACTTGTGCCAAATCAAAATAAAGCTAAGGATAAGTTAATTGTTTCAATGGAACATAACAAAAAATCATGGCTATAACTATAATGTTACCTTGACTAATAATTTAATACTGGATTCTTTGACTACATTTTTGTCTTTTTTCTTTGTGATACCACACAACTTTCTGGAAGATTATCAATGAATGAATCATCAGAGGAATCATCATCACTAAAGGTTTCAATGTCGGGGAAAGAATACTTTCTTTTGGCCGGTTCAACTGCTGCATTGGTGAATTTGCTTTTTTGTTGTGTTGCCACCGATGAGCTTGGATCGGCATCCTTCACGGCAGGTCCAAAAATTGTCTTCTTTCCAAGTACTCTTTGAGATATAGACCGATCGTCATCATCATCATCATCGAGGATTATGATCTCAGAATCCTTTCCTGGTTTCACTCTTCCACTAGCTGGCATAAAAAAGATATGTATAAGCTTATATAATACTTAAGCAAATAATTAAATGCATGCATAATTTTCATATACCTGATGATGCACCTTGAGCATCATTGCCGCCTATGTTATGCGGCTGTGTACTGGCAGCAACTCCAAGAGAGTCACGATCATCTTCATTTCTTTGCAAAGGAGCAGCCTCCACAGTGCCATGTCGAAACACATCAGCAACCATAGGATCAACATGAGGCTCCCGCTCATTGTTTCCACCACAAAGGGCATCGGTATGCTCATGATACTTCGATACTCTTTCTTGTAGGTCTCTATGATTTGTGCACAAAGACTTATATAATATTTCAATCTTCTGCTTCTCATCTTCCAATTTACAGTTTTCTTCCTTCAACTCACTTATAGTTGCCAAATGATTCTTCACGCTTTCCTCCAATTCACCAATTTGAAGCTTAAGTCCAGCAACCACAGCATTTTTACCATCCTCCAAAACACGAACCTTACCTCGAAGCTCATCAAGAGCAATGTTATCTTCTACCAACTTTTCATTCGACTTTTTCAACTCCAAAACTTTATTCTCTAAATCACCAACCTTTTTTCTTAACACACCAAGTTCATTGGCATCTTCAATCAACTCTGCGTTCTTTCTTCTTATATCTTCGAGCTCATTTCCATCTTCAACACATTTTTCCTTCAATTTTTTTACTTCACACTCCAATTCATTGTTTTTCTTCTTAAGCTCAGCCAAACCAGTTCTCTTAACGTCCTTCAACAAAGTTTCATAACTTTCTTGCACTCTTCTCCCTTTCTCACACAGCTCCTCTATTTTCTTAATCTCTTCTTCTGCTTGTTTCCTTAAACGCTCTTCCTCTTCAAGCTGCTTTTGAAGCTGTGAGTTCTCTGTTGTTAGTCTCTCATCTCTATCAAACAAAACACGTTCAATGGTATCATATGTATCGAACTCGCAGGTTCCACGCAAAACGTTCACAAGTTCATGAATAGTTTTTCGTTCATAGCTGTTGTCAAAGTTTGTGGAAGTGAAATTTGTTTGTGACTGAGGTTTTGTTTTGAGTTTAATCTTCATGGTAAAGTTTAAAAAATGGAAACTTTAGGTGGAAATGAAGTTTTTCTGAAAATGAGTGCTTTTCAAAGGAAAGGTAGCTATCAATGACTGTGAGGAGGATGGGAGGAAAATGAAAATGGCGCTGAAAATCAGAAGGGGAAAAAAGTGATTATGGTGTAGATAGAAGATGAAAAAGTGATTATTAGTAGATAAAAGAAGATAAACGAAAAAAGATGAGAGAAAATCAAATGGGTAGTACTAAGTAACCACTTTCATTAGGAGTGTGCACGGTTTATAAACCAAATCTAATCAGATCTAATTTATGGTTCGGTTTGATTTTTAGAAAACAATGCAATTTATAAACCAAATCTAATTGGATCTAATTTATGATTTGGTTTTTACGATAACAGCTGCAATGTGATTTGTGATGAGACATGATATTTGAGATTAGGGCGGCGTACAACAATGTGCAATTTGCGAGAAGGTTTAGATTTGTGATTAGGGTTACAATTTATCATGACAGCTGCAATGTGATTTGTGATAAGGCACGATATCTGAGACTAATTTGAGATTAGGGCGCCATACAACGATGTGCAACTTGCGAGAAGGTTGTGATTAGTGATTAGGGTTACAATTTATGATGACAGCTGCAATGTGATTTGTTACGAGACACGATAAATCGATTACTGAATGGATTTGGCCAGGTTCATTTGTTTTTAAAAATGGGTTGGGCTTTTAAATTTGCGTATGGTATGGTTGAAATTTACTTTTTAATACCCTATCGGTTTCTCGCACGCCCTACGAGTTTCCATTTTTACCCTTCCGCTACTTAAGTAGTCGATAAGGGTATTTTAGTAAATTCGTAGGGCGCGCTTAGTAGATAGGGATATTTTGGTAAATTCGTAGGGCGCGCGAGAAATGGTGTAGGTGGCAAAACTAGAAATCAGTTTGGTTACATAGGTTTGGGTAACCAACTTTTTTGAACATCTCTAATGTCGGTCACAACAACACAAGATTTTTTATGATAAAAAACATTTTGATATTAAATCAACAAATTTGGAAAATATAAATCAATTTGCTAGTATTTAATTAAGATAACTCAGATTTTATTTTTAGAGAAATAAATTTTGGTTGTAATTAATTGAGATTTTTTACATTGGTACCGTTCTAGCAACAATTAACGAGGGTGATACCTAGTCGGAGATGTCCCGAGTTTAGGTCTGAGATTGTTTTGTTTTATTTGGTAAAAAGTGAGTGAGTTTTAATTGTCGGAATATGATGAGATGTAGGTAGTGGGCGAGCTCTTCCTTCCCAAGTTCCCCTCATGAGTCAGTCCCCGCCTTCCTGGACCATTTCGGTATATGGGCTTATCCGTTGCGGTACATGAGTCTAATTATACGAGTCATTGAATCCAGCCCGGTCCAGGTATCCCTTTTCAAGATTGGGAGATGATTCCAAGATGCATGTTATGGGGAAAGGTAATTTGAAATTATTCATAGGAGGAATAACTCAAGTCATAACTGATGTGTATTATCTGCCTAGGTTAAAAAACAATCTATTAAGCATTGGACAGCTTCAACAAAAAAAAGTTGACTATAATTTTTCAAAAGGATTTCTACAAGATATTTCATGAGGATAGAGATTTGATTATGTCAACACAAATGTCTGCTTATAGAATGCATCTAATAGTTTAATCATGTCTATACTATATTATATGTAATGTTAAATCTTGTTTACCTTGCCTAATAGTTTAATCATGGACTACCAGACTACTTTTTTTTCTCTTTTTTGCTTCTGATACCACAAACCTTGATGCACGACTATTGAGAAATGATAAATCACAGGAGGAACCAGAACTCGAGGTTTCAGAGTCGGCGTTAGAATGTTTTCTTTTCGCCATGTCAACTGCTATTGATGAACTTGGAGTTGGATGATCATTCTTCACTGCAATTCCAGAAATAACATTCTTTTCATGTACTCCTCGAGACATAAACTGATCATCATCAGTATCCACTAGCATTTTCAATCTTCCACTAGCTGGTAAAAAAATAGATATGTATAAACTACCATAACATTTGCCAACGATGATATTGACTCGAACAAAAATTTAGAAAATAAAGAATGGTAGAATCTTTATTTCAATGAATACATTGCTAGTAGAGTCAGCATTTCAAGGAAAATTCAGTAACGGGCTCTTCAAGTAATTGACTATATTATATGATTTCATCAAAATTCATAATTTCAGATAATATATACATCAAGCATTCTGCAATCATGTTTACCTTGAAAAACAAAATGAGGTTTGTTACCTGCTTTTGTTCGTTTTTTCATTTTTGTTTTCGGGAAAGAAAATTTCCTCAAGGGATGATGATGAAATCACATAAAAGATAATTGACGGCTTTTAAAGAAAATAAAAATATAAAAGAGAAGAAATAAAAAGAATAAATAACTTCCTAAAACACTTTATCCACTGTATTTCTTGGTATTGGTGTCATCTTTGGTTGATTTCAACGCTGACTTTGGCGCAGACACCATTTTGTTATGTTGGACCTGAACTAAGCATGAATTGGTCTATAGCTTCAGTATATCTAAAATTTTATTGATGTAGTCCTAAGTAATTGTTACATGAGCATGACGAGAAAAGGGGTAAAGTATGAAGCAATGTCGATCCAATAGCGTGATTCAATAATAAGTTGAATCACTTATTATTACTATTAATTAATATTAATATTTTAAGGTTGGATTCTATTTTTACTTTTTGAAAGTTGATTTAAAAACATTCAATTTCTAGTGTGGTATAGACAGGTTCTTGGAATGGACAGGTCTTGATATGGTTTGTACGACCCGGATCCTTGGCAGCCATTCTCTCTACTTCACCCTATGCTGCACCGTTATTCACCGTTGGATTAAACCAACTGTTGTGATATAAGATAAATACATAAAAGAAAGCTTTAATGTACCAACTGTTATTCACCGTTGGATTAAACCAATGCCGTTTGTGTTTGTAATTCTGGCAGACATGCATTTTGCCTTTCTTCATAGCCATAGCCTATACGCCATAGCTGTTGTCACTTTAACCTCTTGGCTCTTAATCAAAACATTCAAATTAAATAAACATATTTTATTTATTCTAGCTTCCCCTCATTTTGCTTAGCAGAGATTTTAAGTTATTGGATTCTGAATTATATGATGGATTGTGATGAGGAACTTTAGTTACAACAACAAATAGTAATGAAGAATTTGATAAGAAGTAAGAAACTTTAATAACATTATCAAACAGAAATTCAAGATACATATGTTGCATAATCTCAATCTCAGTGAAGAAAATCATCATCTAATCCAAAAGAAATGAAAATTGGAGGCATCACTTAATTAAAGTCCTTGCCGCCGTCGTCAACTCACCGCTGAAAAGTGAGTTGTGTCATTCGAAATAAACATTGCTGCAATAGTCATTGTTGGCCACTGTAATCAGTTATGGCCTCTTCATCTCTCAAATCTCAAGAAGGGATATGTGCGGAGCATACATTTTACAGATTTTATGTTTTGTATTTTAACATTTCACCTCCATTGGATTAATCCAATGGCTAAAATTGGTGCAGCTGAGACAGCTGCAGGCACTAAGGCTGCCGAGGATCCAATCTCTGGTTTCGTATTGGTGAGGACTGTTTTGATTAAGTGACTTCAATATTTAAGTGGAATTGCTTATGGTGTGATTTATTAACTATCAATTATGAGATGTATGGAAATGATTTTTTTTGGGAGCTCATCAATTCTACAACTTTGTCTAGTAACCTCACCAGTTCAGAGAAATTACAAAACATTAAAGCAATAAAATCACAGTTCCGGGCCAAGCTAACTAGCAATCTAACCAAACAATTATCCGATCAAACATATTGTATTCAATAATATTTATAAAGTAACGATAAAAAATGCATATCTTAAAGCAAAGCATAATTTCCATATACCTGATGATGCACCTTGAGCGTCCTTGCTCCTTATGTTCTGTGGCTTAGCATCTTCATTTCTCAGCAACGGAGCAACCTGCACAGTGTCATTCCCAAATGCAGCAACCATAGGATCAGCAGGAGGACCCCCCTCATTCTTTCCACCCCAAGAGGCATCTACACGCATTAAAAGTTCTGTATCATCCTCCATTTTTGCAACTCTATCATGCAATTCTTTGAATTTCATGTTCAAAGATTTGAATAAAATCTCACCCTTGCGCTTCTCTTCTGCTAAACTACTATTTTCATTCTTCAACTTACTTATAGTTGCCAAATTGTCCTTCATTGTTTCCTTCAATTCCCTATTTTTAATCTCAATTTCATTCAAAGCTTTTCTATCACCTTCAAATACACAAACCTTGCTTTGTAGCTCCAAAACTTCATTCTTTAATTCACCATTCTTTTCTCTTAGCTCATCAAACGATTTATCATCTTCCGCCTTTTTCCCCTTGAATTCCAAAAGTTGATGCTCTAATTCAACCATCATTGTTCTTAAGACATCAAAAGTTTTTCCATCTACCACCCTCTTTTCATTTAACCGCTTAACTTCACACTCCAACTCAATTTTCTTCTTTTTAAGTTCCTCCATAGCATCTCTATCTTTTACACCTTTCATCTCAGCTTCCTTCAACATAAATTCAGATACTTTACGCTCTCTTTCGATATCGGACAAACCTTTAACCTCAGCTTCCTTCAACAAACCTTCATATTTTTCAACCTCTCTTTTTTCTTTCACCAACATTTCCTTCAACTCAATGTTCCTCTTTCTTAGAATATCAATAGTGTCTCTATCAGAAGCTAAATCATTTTTCTTGAGTTCCTTCAACAGAGTTGTATAACGTTGTTCTAACTTCTTCCCTTCCTCACAAACTCTCTCTCTTTTCTTAACCTCTTCCTCAGCCTTCAACCTAGCAAGTTTCTCTTCTTCAACATTCTGCTGCAAAAGTTGTATTTGGTCTCTGAGACCCATTTCTCTACTCACCATAACAGCTTCAACACTATCAAAAATCTTAGGAAGATATGCAACACGCAATACTTCAACAAGATCAGGGATATTTTTGTCTTCAAAGTTATGAGCAGTTTCTGTCAAATGGGTTTCATCTACCTCTCTATCATGAATGATATGGCTACTTGAAGGTGACCCAGGTTCGATTTTGGGTTGAATGTTCATTATAAGGTGAAAAAATGCAAACTTTCGGTGAATTATGAATGAAATGTCTTGAGTTTGTTTGCTATAATAATTTAAGTTGGCAACTTTGACATTTATAACCATGGTTCCTTGGCACCTAAGAAACATGTGGTTCAATTTTTGTTTCTAACTAAAAGTATGAACTTTGTGGTCTCTCATATTTATAGGAAATGAATTCAATATGTTGATAGATTAGAAGAAATAGGACTTACATTTTAAGAATAACTATTCAAATCAAATTTTATTTGAAGTGTTTATAAAAAATTTCTTTGTATATTATTTTTACACAATATTATATTACACTAAAAGAATCTAATTTCAAAAAATCTATAACAAACAGACCCAATATCTTGGTGGTATGATTTATTTTGGTTATTAAAAATGAATTTACTAGGAACCAAGTTTTAGTTTTTTTTTTTTTGAGAGATTTTAATTTTGTCCCAAAAGATCTAAGAGCCAAATAGTTCTTGAGAATGAAGAGTATATTTTGAGGCTGGCCACTATTTTGGTCTTTGAAAGAGTAACCGATTGTCACATTACTTCTTGAACATATTGAACTTGCAAACGCATCCACAAAATGCCTCTTTTAAGTAGTCATTTTGGTCTTCGAATGCATTTTTTTACTGGTCAATTTAACTTATAAAATTACTAACAAAGAGGCGTTAGAGGTTCATCTGTAATTTAAAAAAATTTAGACACTATCTATGGCCAAGGATATCATGGTTGTATGGTTAATAGCCAAACTTACCTCTGAATAGTGTGTTATTAAATTTCAGTATGTTTTGCTTGCATATATAACTCATGCATTCATAAATCATAATATAGTCAAATAAACATAATAACAGTGATTCTTGTTTTTGTTAAATAAAGTATGCCTAGATACAAATGTACCAAGGCTTCCATGAGTATCTGAAACATACAATCTAACATATGTAGATTTTTTAAAAACTAATAACTAAGCTAAAGATAAAGTTAATTGTTTCAATGGAACCAAACAAAAAGTCACAGCTAACTGGGATATGCTAACTATAATGTTATAGCATGTGTTTACCTTGACTAATAGTTTAATACTGGATTCTCTGACTACATTTTTGTCTTTTTTCCTTGTGATACCACAGACCTTATTGGAAGACTATCATAAAAGGATGAATCATCAGAGGACGAATCATCACTGGAGGTTTCAATGTCGGGGAAAGGAAACTTTCTTTTGACTGTGTCAACTACTGTATTGGCGAGTTTGCTATTTTGTTGTGCTGCCCCTGATGAACTTGGACACTCGTCCTTCACGACAATATCAAAAATAGCCGCCTTTCCATGTACTCCTGGAGATATAGACCGATCGTCATCATCTTCATCAACAAGGTTTATGACCTCAATACCATTAACCAGTTCCACTCTTCCACCAGCTGCCATAAAAAAAATATGTATAAGTTTCCATAACATTTGCCAAATACAATAATACTTAAGCAACAACTTGGAAAATAAGGAACGTGGACTTTTGAAGGAAAATCAATCCCCTGGCTCTTAAAGTATATATATATATATATATATATATATGATTTTATCAACTTCAGAATTTCAGATAACATATACAGCAGGCATCCTGTAATCATGTTTACCTAAGAAAAACAAAATGAGTTTTCTTACCTGCTTTTGTTCAGTTTACATTTTTGTTTTTTGGAAAGAAAATTTATCAAGAGATGATAAAGAAATCACAGAAAAGATAATTGAAAATTTTCCGAACAGAACAAAAATTTAAAGAGAAAGCCTCAAAAGCAGACACTTTAGGTTGTAAACTACATAAAACTTTTTATCCACGGGCTACCTAAACTAAACCCATAATCCAACAATATTTTCACTAATAGACTCGTTTTCTTTTCATGGAGGATTGTTCCTCTTCAAATTTGTCATAGGAATCTCCTCTGAATATTCATCTTTGGTTTGTTTCATTGTTGACATTGACGGAGACACAATTTGACCATGACTACAACTCTAGTTTCTTTCTTCTGTTTATTTAGCAGAGTGCTCTTTTGCATCTGAAACACATGTGCCTCACTTTCTCTTTTCAACAACACCTATGACAATAGGGGTTTTTCACATCAGAGCTACAATTAATCCTCCTTTTAGCTAAATGGCCTTGATGATTTTGCTTCTTCGCCAAGTGAAAGCATCCACAAAATAGTTTAAGGAAATATGGAGCATAAAACAATAATATTCTAGGTAAGATTCAAAGCATAGAGCTACAAATGGTTTCAAAAGAACAAAAGAAATAGAAATATAAAAGAGCTTCCTATGTACTAGTAATACTTTCCCAGAGAAAAGCTCGAAAAGGGCACATATTTAGTGGCTGTTTTTGCGGTGGAAACCGAGTCAAAATGAAAGGTCGGAAATGTAGCTTCTTAAAATCACAGTCAAATATGCATTGGAAAGTCATTTTTATTGGAAAAGTTAAACCAAACATATGATTATTTCACCAGCTTACTGCTACTGAACAAGTGAATAATCATCATTCACACCCTCTATTCTCTAACTATCCTCCCCTAAATAACTATTATAAATTTATAATTCTAATATGCCTTCTGGATTCTAATGATCAACCTTGTCTTATTACGGCTTAAATTTTTATAAGCAATATAATTTTTGTATTAATTTATATACTAATAGTTTATAAGTGGCCCACCCGAATTTTTTTTTATAGTTCCGCCACAGCCTCTACTAGACCCTGTCATCTTAACCGTGTTCCTGGCCTTTCTTGTGTATACCTTCAAACACTTTTCACCTGCAGAAAATGTTCCAAAAAAACTTCCTGAAGGAATATGTGATATGAAGCAAAAATGCAGGTTTAGAATCACTCATATATCCCAGGTCTACAATAGGAAGTACAAAACATAAGGACATTCTATTGTATTCTAAATAAGCTTCAAAGAATAAACTATAAATGGTTTCAGAAGAGACAAAAAGATTAGAAATAGCAAAGAATTACTATATAGTAGGACAAGGATTATATGACTTTGTGGAGGGAAAGGCAGGCTGCCTTTGGCCTAACCACACCCATCAAATCAATCTCACCCTCCAAATTTTACCACGTCATTTTTTAAAATTTCTATAAAAAATCAGAAAAACAAATCAGAATGTTTTTTGTTTTACAAGAAGCAAAAAAAATCAGAATGTTTTTTGTTTTACAAGAAATCAGATTTGATGATGAAATTATTTTTGTTGGATCTAGCATAAGGTCTACCAATGATAAGTATCGTTTTTTTACAATGTGGAGGACAACGTCGGCAAGAGACAGCGTGGAAGACGGCAGCGCTGCTCTGAATATCGAAGGCGAGAGGAAGATTGGCAACGCTGCTCTGAACACAGATGGTGGCGAGAAGGTTATCGGTGGGTCGGGCAAGGAATGGATCCGTTTCATTTGGTTTTGGTAACAACAATATTCTGATTTATTATTTTTTTAAGGAAATAAAAGGTAGTGACGCGTGGCTTAATTTGGAGCATGAGATTTATTAGACGGATATGGTTAAGTCAAAGGCAGCCTGCCTTCCCCTCTACAAAGTCATGTAATCCTTGTCCCTATATATTATACTAATCAGTAATCATTCACACCATCTAATTCTTGGTTCTAACTTCTAACCGCTACATAACCACTCTCATTCCACTATTCCTTCTCGACGCTACTGAATAACTAATCCCACTAGTCGCCGCCATCTCAGCCACTTTATTAGGCCTTCTTGCGTATAACATCTAACCCTTGACTCACAATCATGACACAATCGGTCTACAATCTGTTCACCAGGATCATCTCTCCTATTCTAGTTATAGTTTAGGGTTCCTGAAGCACACCCCTATCCTCAAGGCTGAAATTAGGGATTTGCCGCATGAATTTATCTTCCAAAGCAGCTTCTTCAGCAGGTCTGTTCTGCAATTGAGGCAATATGTGACTTATCAATTAAATTAATTATGGCGAAGCAAAAACCTCCGTAGAACCAATATTTGTTTGAGGTTCCACAGTTCCAATCGATGCTACTTCCATTTCCATAGGAAAATCATATTCAGCTAAAAGAGAGCCACCAATAGCTTGTTTGGGCTGAGTAACATGGAATAAAGGTGAACCTAAGAGCGGAAGGAACAAGCTTCAAAACTCACAATTCAGCTTGCATCTGTGGACCATAATATACCTGTGCTAATTGAGGTATGTTTTTAATTTTGTCACTCTCTAATTGTGCATTTTGATGACTACTTAATGCTATTTCAACGTGATCTGGTTCAACCAATAGTTTTAAACATGCTCGACCAAATACTAGTAGTCTCGCTAGTTCATAGAATTATTAAACATTAAAGCAGGAAAATCACAGTTCCATCAAGCATATTGAATTCAATATTTATAAAGTAACATTCAAAAATGCATATCCTTGTAGTAAATAATTAAATTCATGCACAATTTCTATATACCTGATGATGCACCTTGAGCATCATTACACACTATGTTCTGCGGCTGTGTACTAGCATCAACTCCGAGAGAGTGAGGAGCATCTTCAATTCTTGGCAAAGGAGCAGCCTCCAAAGTGTCATCCTCTTCACCATTATCTTCAAAATCAGTAACTGGATCAGCAGGAGGGCCCCCCTCACTGTTTCCACCATCAGAGACATCCACATTCATCAAAGGCTCCCTCTCATTATTTCCATCATCAGAAGCATCGTCATTCATCCAACGTTTGGCATTGTCCTCCAACGTCGATACTCTTACTTGTAGGTCTCTAAACTTTGCACACAACAACTTATATAATATGTCAACCTCCCGCTTCTCATCAGCCAATTTCCTGTTTCCTTCCCTCAATTCACTTATAGTTGTCAAATGATTCTTCACCCGTTCTTCCAATTCACTGATTTGAATCTTAAGTCCAACTGCCAAAGAATTTTTGTCACCCTCCAACACACGAACCTTATTTCGAAGCTCATCAAAACCGATATTATCTTTCACCAACTTTTCATTCAGCTTTTTCAACTCCAAAACTTTATTCTCTAATTCACCAACCTCTTTTCTTAACAAACCAAATTGATAGCCATCTTCAACAAACTTTTCCTTCATCTTCCTCAACTCCAAAACTTCAGACTCCAATTCCGCATTCTTCCTTATTAACACATCAATCTTATTTCCATCATCAACACATTTCTCCTTCAAATTCTTGACTTCACACTCCATTTCATTAATCTCCTTCTTGAGCTCTTTAATCGTATTTCTATCAGCAAAATCAGTCTTCTTCACATTCTTCAACAAAGTTTCATAACTTTCTTGTACACGTTTCCCTTTCTCGCAAAGTTCCTCTCTTTTTCTAAACTCTTCCTCAGCATGTATCCTTGAAAGCACCTCCATTTGAAGCTTCTCTTGAAGCTGTAATTTCTCCAATTCAAACTTCTTTTTCAACTCTTGAATTTGTGCCCTTAATCTCGTATCTCTATCAACCAAAACACGTTCGATAGTATCATAAGTATCAAATTGACATGTTCCACGCAACACATTGACGAGATAAGGAATGGTTTTTTGTTCAAAGTAGTTAGGGTTTGTTGAAGTGGAACGTGGTGGTGACCCAGGTTCGGGTTTGGGTTGAAGGCTCATGATAAAGAGAAAAAATTGAAACTTTAGGTGAAAATGAGTTTAGCTTGAAAATGGGTTTAGCTGAAAATGAGTTTAGCTTGAAAATGAGTTTAGTTTGAAAATGGCTGAGAAAGAAGAGGGTTTATGTGTGGAAGGAAATGAGTGAGAGGAAGATGAAAATGGGGCTTGAATCAGAAGGAGAAAAAAGTGATTATGGTAGTAGGTAGATAAGAAAAGCAAAAAAACGATTATTAGTAGGAAAAAAAAATGCGATTATGCTATGGAAGTGAAGCAGGTAGTATATCTTACGAAGAAGCAATGGAAAGAAATGAACGAATCCTTGAAAACGTCCTGGTGCTTCACAACATAGTCAAAGATTTGCTTTTGGTATTTATTATTATGAAGATTTAAGAAAATTTCTTTGTCAAATATTGCATCTTTATCTTATTTTTTTAGGGGAAAAAATTGCATTTTGTTAAACTAATTAATTATTATTATTTTTTTTTGAGATTGAACTTGTATCTTTTGTTTCTTTTAAATTTTTAGTTCAAACTAGTTAAACTATTCAATCCACTAAAATCGTATAAATTGCATTGTTTATATTTTTTCATCTCCTATATTGTGTCAGGTTTCAAAGTAAATTTCTCCAAAAATAGGTTCGTGAGGTGAATGTGCCAAACACTTTTCTTTAAGGGGCGGCTTTCTCACTTCATTGTCAACTAGGTGATCTTTCTTTTATCTACTTAGGGCTTCCGGTGGGGGCCAACCCTTGTCTAGCTTCAACTTGGGCTCGGGTGGTTATGACCATTGAAAGAATAGTTCTCTGTTGGAGGAACCGTGCTATGTAAGCTTGGGTGAGAGAGTGGTGTTAATGAATTCCGTGTTGACTTCAATTTCGATTTGCTACCTTTCTTTTCTAAAGATCTCTTTAGTAGGAATGGCAACGGGTGCGAGTTTCACCGCCATTTAGCTTCTAAGACTTTCTTCCTCATGGATTCCTCTCTACAACGTCAAATTGATCCACTTTAGATCCTTCACACCTAACCCCCCTCTCCACCTTCGGACGACACACCTCCTTTCAACTGACCAAATCAATTTTATTTTTATCAATTGAAGTACCACTACCACCCCACAAAAGGTTCTTTTGTAACCGAACAATAGCCTTTCTCACCGCTAAAGGGTAGGGATGACAAACAAGCTTAAACCCGTGGGGTCGCCCGCACCCGAGTCAACGAGCGAAGCCCAAGTTGACTGGATTTGGGTTCGGGTGTGGGATCACTCAAACCCACACGAAATTCATACACTCACCCGCTTATATAATTAATTACCTAATTGTCCTTAAGTATATATGTAATTTTATTTGAGAGACCTTGAAGACTATGTAGTTTAATTTTAATTGTATTGTCATTTGCAATTTAACTCAACTAAGCTATGAGTTAGTGTATCCTTGTGAAAGATACAATTTTGCTTGTTCTCTGATTTAATTTCAGCTAACTCTAGTTTATTCTCTAATTTTGTTTGTTCTCTAATTTTATTTAACTTTGTTTGTTCTCTAATTTAGTTCTCAAAGAGTGACAATCTAGTTAAAAACTCTGAATCCCAACCGATAAGCATAACACAGGTCTTCAACAACACCCGAAAATTCTAATATGAAAGCACTACACAACCTCTCACACTTTGTAAAACCACCTGGCCATTCTCCTTGACAACCACGAATGACACCACCACAACCCGCAATTGATTTCTCTTTAGGGTGAATTTGGGTTCGGGTGTGGATAGCGTGAAACCCGCACCCATTGTCATTCCTACTAAAGAGATCTTTAGAAAAGAAAGGTAGCAAATCGAAATTGAAGTCAACACGGAATTCATTAACACCACTCTCCCACCCAAGCTTACACAGCGCGGTTCCTCCAAAAGAGAATTATTCTTTCGGTGATCATAATCACCCGAGTCCAAGTTGAAGCTAGACAAGGGTTGGCCCCCACCGGAAGCCCCAAGTAGATAAAAGGAAGATCACCTAATTGACAATGAAGTGAGAAAGCCACCCCTTAAAGAAAAGTGTTTGGCACATTCACCTCACCAACCTACTTTTGGAGAAATTTACTTTGAGCCCTGACACAATATACGAGATGAAAAAATATAAACAATGCAATTTATACGATTATAGTGGATCGAATAGTTTAACTATTTTGAACTAAAAGTTAAAAAAAACAAAAGATACTAGGTTCGATCTCTACAATGAAAAAAAATGTTATTTAATAATTAATTACTAACTACCTAGTTTAAAAAAATGCAATCTTTTCCCCTAAAAAAAAGGCTTAAATATGCTTTTGGTCCCTGCAATTATGCCTTGTTTTGAAAAGAGTCCCGGTAAAAAAAATTTTGATTTTAGTCCCTACAATATATCAAAACTTTCAAAGTAGCCCCTGACTGGATTTAGAGCTGACGTGGCCAATTTTTAAATATATTTTTGATCCCTACAATTATGTCTTGTTTTGAAAATAGCCCCTGTAAAAAAATAAAAAATTGATTTTAGTCCCTGTAAAAAAATAAAAAATTGATTTTAGTCCCTGCAATATTATGAAGAAATCTAGTCAGGGGCTATTTTAAATGTTTTGAGATATTGCAGGGACTAAAATCAAATTTTTTTTTTCAGGGGCTCTTTTCAAAACAAGACATAATTGCAGGGACCAAAAGCATATTTAAGCCAAAAAAAAAAGATAAAGATGCAATCTTTCACAAAGAAATCTATACTATTATTATTTGCCTTACTCAAAGTAAAAAGTACACTTGGCATCCTCATGTTGCTTCTCAAAGAGCAAATTCATATGTGACATTATTTTAATAACGTGGCGTCTATGTGGCGCCTACATGTCTTCTCTTTATGACCTAAAGGGACACGGTTCGATTCCCACTGACAACAAAATATTAATTTTTTGATCTTTTTTGTCTTTCATATTTTGCCTTGCTTTTTATTTTTTTGTCGATTATTGAATCTATTGTGAAACAAAAAAATATATAGATAATAAAATTGCCATAAATTCTATCGGATAAGTACAAAAAAAAAAATTATTGCCAAACAAAAAAATAGAATTGTCTTGATTTATTTTACCAATTATTCAATGTATGTATGTATTGCCAAAAAAAATAATAACAAACCTTACAAAAAACAAAAACAAACAAAAATTAATTAAAAATAATAATATATATTATAGTAAATTATACTACCCTCTCTTGAGAAGTGCTTAAATTACATTACTCTCTCCTCTTATGTTAAAATATACACTTTTCTCCCCTCTTATACAAAATATATTAGAGAAAATTAATTTCCTCTCCCTCGAAAGAAACTTGAATTTCATCTCTCTTCCCCCTAATATTAAAACATACATTTTCCTCTTTTAATCAAACTACATTTTAACTTTTACACGAATTTTACGCAGTTAGAAATAACTCTCTTCCGTTAGTTCATGTATCTTTGAATATTTTAATGGAATAATTTATTAAAATAATTAAGATGTGAGACATAAAGTTATGGTTCAATTCATGTATCGTAAGAAATTACTCTTTTCTTTTACATCAAATCCCTCTCTAAATTTCAATTCAACTTTTAAATTAAATGAAAAAAATTTAAGACGCAAGACATAAGAATACAGTCTCAATTGTTTTACTTTCTACACGGTCTTTATTTAGTTCTTCACACCTTTAGAGATTACAATTTTCCGTTAGAATAAATTTATCTTGATATTTTAATTGAAGCTTTTAAAAAATATTTAAGATGCGGGACCTAAGGTTATTATCTCAATTGTTTTACTTTTTACACGGACCTTCCGTTATTTCAAATCTCTCTTGAAAATTTAATTTAATATTTTACAAGAATAACTGAGATGTAAAAGATTACGAGCTTTACTTTTTACAGAAACTTAATTTAGTTCTTCACACTATAAAAAATTACTTTCTTTTGTTAGCTAGATGGAATTCCTCTTAAAATTTTATAGGTTTAATTGCACATTTGGTCCATTAAAACATGAGGGACCAACTTGAAACTTTTAAAACAAGAAGGACCAACTTGAAACCTAAAATAAACATAAGGGACTAACTTAAAACATAAAATAAACATAAGGGACCAAATGTGCAATTATGCCAAAATTTTAATTGAACTCTTTACAAAAATAATTAAGAAGTGAGACCTAAGATTATGGTCTTAATTACTCTATTTTTATACACGGGCTTGGTTTAATTCTTCCAACCATAAGAGATTAACCCTCATTTGTTAGATCAAATTCCTTTTAATATTTTAATTGAACCTTTTATAAAAATAACTAAGATTCGAGGCCTAAGGGTATCGTCTCAATTTCTTAATTTTTTTACGTGATTTTAATTTAGTTCTTCACATTTTAAGAGATTACGTCTCTTCCGTTTAAATTAGCTTCATCTTCTCTTTTCAATCCTCTTTTTTTAAACTCGATTGTGTATATATTGTCTCAATTGTTTTACTTTTGACGGCTTTATTTATTTCTTTACGCCGTAAGAGATTATCATCTTCCGTTAGAACAAATTTCTATGGATATTTTAATTGAAGTCTTTACAAAAATAATTAAGAATCGAGACCTTAGGTTATGATATCAATTGCTTTACTTTTTACACAGACTTCATTTAGTTCTTCAAGTTGTAAGAGCAATTATCCTCTTCCGTTTGATCATATCTCTTTGAATATTTTACTTGAACATTTTATAAAATTAAATAAGGAAAAATTACACGTTTAGTCCTTTATCTTATTTTTTTTGTAACATTTTGGTCATTTATCTTTCATTTGTAACATTTGGGTCATTTATCTTATCTTTTTGTAACACTCTGGTCCTTTATATTTTATTTGTAACACTTTGGTCGTTTAAAGAACATAAAAAGATGAAAGAATTGATGAAGATGATGAATATTTTCATCAAAATTATGAGTTTTATTTAATTTTAATAAAAAAAATAAAGGACTAAATTGTTACAAATAAAAGATAATGGACCAAAGTGTTACAAATAAAAGATATAAGACCAAAATGTTACAAAAAAATAAGATAAAGGACCAAACATTTAATTTGGCCAATAAATAAGTTATGAGGCCTAAAGTTATGGTCCAAGTTGTTTTACTTATTACACGAGATTGATTATTTCTCCACACCGTAAATAATTACTCTTTTCAGTTAGAGCAAACCTCTCTTGAAATTTTAATTGAACTTTTTATAAGTATTATAAAAATGCGAGACCTAAGATTATAGTGTCAATTGGTTTATTTTTTACACGGGCTTGAATAAGTTCGTCACATCACACCAATAAGAGATTATCCTCTACTGTTATATGAAATCTATTTGGATATCTTAATCAAATAATATACAAAAGTAATTAAGATGTTAGACATAGCGTTATGGTCTCAATTGTTTTACTTTTTACACATGTTTTATTTAGTTCTTCACACCGTAAGAAATTACCCCCTTCTCTTACATCAAATCCCTCTCTAAATTTCAATTGAACTTTTAAAATGAAAAAATTTAAGATGCAAGATCTAAGAATACAGTCTCAATTGCTTTACTTTCTACACGGTCGTATTTATTTCTTCACACCTTAAGAGATTACAACCTTCCGTTAGAATAAATTTCTCTTGATATTTTAATTGAAGTTTTATAAAAATAATTAAGATGCGGGATCTAAGATTATGATCTCAATTGTTTTACTTTTTACACGGGCTTTATTTAGTTTTTCACGCTATAAGAGACTACACTCTTCCGTTATTTCAAATCTCTCTTGAAAATTTAATTTAACATTTTACAAGAATAACTGAGATGTAAAAGATTACGAGCTTTACTTTTTACAGAGGCTCAATTTAGTTCTTCACACTATAAGAAATTACTTTCTTTTGTTAGCTAGATGGAATTCCTCTTAAAATTTTAATTGAACTCTTTACAAAAATAATTAAGAAGTGAGACCTAAGATTATGGTCTCAATTGCTCTATTTTTATACACGAGCCTGATTTAATTCTTTCAATCGTAAGAGATTAACCCTCATTTGTTAGATCAAATTCCTTTTAATATTTTAATTGAACATTTTATAAAAATAACTAAGATTCGAGGCCTAAGGGTATCGTCTCAATTTTTTAATTTTTTACGTGAGTTTAATTTAGTTCTTTACACTTTAAGAGATTACGCCTCTTCCGTTTAAATTAGCTTCATCTTCTCTTTTCAATCAACTTTTTTTAAACTCTATTGTGTATATATTGTCTCAAATGTTTTACTTTTGACGGCTTTATTTATTTCTTTACGCCGTAAGAGATTATCATCTTCCGTTAGAATAAATTTCTATGGATATTTTAATTGAAGTTTTTACAAAAATAATTAAGAACCGAGACCTTAGGTTATGATATCAATTGCTTTACTTTCTACACATACTTCATTTAGTTCTTCAAGTCGTAAGAGCGATTTTGGTCCTTTATCTTATTTTTTTTAAGTATTATAAAAATGCGTGACCTAAGATTATAGTGTCAATTGGTTTACTTTTTACACGGGCTTGAATAAGTTCTTCACATCACACCTGTAATAGATTATCCTCTACTGTTATATGAAATCCATTTTGATATCTTAATCAAAGAATATACAAAAATAATTAAGATGTGAGACCTAGCGTTATGGTCTCGATTGTTTTACTTTTTACACATGTTTTATTTAGTTCTTCACACCGTAAGAAATTACCTCCTTCTCTTACATCAAATCCCTCTCTAAATTTCAATTGAACTTTTAAAAAGAAAAAAATTTAAGACGCAAGATCTAAGAATACAATCTCAATTGCTTTATTTTCTACACGGTCTTATTTATTTCTTCACAACTAAGAGATTACAATCTTCCGTTAGAATAAATTTCTCTTGATATTTTAATTGAAGTTTTTTAAAAATAATTAAGATGTGGGACCTAAGGTTATGATCTCAATTGTTTTACTTTTTACACGAGCTTTATTTAGTTTTTCATGCTATAAGAGACTACACTCTTCCGTTATTTCAAATCTCTCTTGAAAATTTAATTCATGATTTTACAAGAATAACCGAGATGTAAAAGATTACGAGCTTTACTTTTTACAGAGGCTTAATTTAGTTCTTTACACTATATGAAATTACTTTCTTCTGTTAGCTAAATGTAATTCCTCTTAAAATTTTAATTGAACTTTTTACAAAAATAATTAAGAAGTGAGACATAAGATTATGGTCTCAATTGCTCTATTTTTATACACGGGCTTGATTTAATTATTCCTACCGTAAGAGATTAACCCTCATTTATTAGATCAAATTCTTTTTAATATATTAATTGAACATTTTATAAAAATAACTAAGATTCGAGGCCTAAGGGTATCGTCTCAATTTCTTAAATTTTTACGTGAGTTTAATTTAGTTTTTCACACTTTAAGAAATTACGTCTCTTTCGTTTGAGCAGATATCTCTTTTAATATTTTAATTGAACTTTTTACAAAAAATAATAAAGATGCGAGGTTTAAGATTTTGATTTCAATTATGGTTTACTTTTTATTCCGGCTTGATTTAATTCTTTCCGTTAGATCAAATACATTTTGATATTTAATAGAAACTTATTTACCTAATATTCATGATACAAGACTTAAGGTTAGATGCTCTGGAATGAGTTCTTCATCACATAATTAGAACAAAACCCTCTTCATAATTTTCTACCAAAACAAGAATAAAAGAAAGATGCATATATGTTCACATTAAAATCTAAAATCATTAATTCTAACCAAAAAAGTCCAAAATCAATATATTTTTATAAATAAAAACTAATTCATATATAACACGGACAATTTTCTACTTCTAAAATATTAATTAATTTCAAAGTAAAATTTTATATATATATACTACATGCATTTTTAAGATTTATAAAAAAAATTGAATTTCTAGCACGGGTGCCATACTAGTTTTCTTAAATCCTCATAATAATAAATACCAAAAGCAAATCTTTGACTATGTGAAGCAACAAACGTTTTCAAGGATTCGTTCATTTCTTGCCATTGCCAGATATACCAACTGTTTCACATCCATAACATAATCACATTTGTTTCCCTGTTAATAATCGTTTTTTTTGCTTTTGTTATGTATCTACTTTGAACAAGAAACCATTCCTGATCTCTTTAAAGTGTTGCGTGGAACAGGTAATTTTGACACTTATGTTACAATTGAACATGTTTTGGTTGATAGAGATACGAGATTAAGAGCAGAAATTCAACAGTTGCAGAAAAAGTTTGAGGTGGAGAATTACAGCTTCAAGAGAAGCTTCAAATGGAGGTGCTTTCAAGGATACATGCTGAGGAAGAGTTTAGAAAAAGAGAGGAACTTTGCGAGAAAGGGAAACGTGTACAAGAAAGTTATGAAACTTTGTTGAAGAATGTGAAGAGGACTGATTTTACTGATAAAAATACGATTAAAGAGCTCAAGAAGGAGAATAATGAATTGGAGTGTGAAGTGAAGAATTTGAAGGAGAAATGTGTTGATGATGGAAATAAGATTGATGTGTTAATAAGGAAGAATGCGGAATTGGAGTCTGAAGTTTTGGAGTTGAGGAAGATGAAGGAAAAAGTTTGTTGAAGATGGCTATCAATTTGGTTTGTTACGAAAAGAGGTTGGTGAATTAGAGAACAAAGTTTCGGAGTTGAAAAAGCTGAATGAAAGTTGTTGAAAGATAATATCGGTTTTGATGAGTTTCGAAATAAGGTTCATGTGTTGGAGGGTGACAAAAATGCTTTGGCAGTTGGACTTAAGATTCAAATTGGTGAATTGGAAGAACGGGTGAAGAATCATTTGACAACTATAAGTGAATTGAGGGAAGGAAACAGGAAATTGGCTGATGAGAAGCGGGAGGTTGATATATTATATAAGTTGTTGTGCGCAAAGTTTAGAGACCTACAAGTAAGAGTATCGACGTTGGAGGACAATGCCAAACGTTGGATGAATGACAATGCTTCTGATGATGGAAATAATGAGGGGGGGCCTTTGGTGAATGTGGATGTCTCTGATGGTGGAAACAGTGATGGGGGGCCTCCTGCTGATCCAGTTACTGATTTTGAAGATAATGGTGAAGAAAATGACACTTTGGAGGCTTCTCGTAGTACACAGCCGCAGAACATAGTTGGCAATGATGCTCTAGGTGCATCAACAGGTATATAGAAATTATGCATGAATTTAATTGTTTACTACAAGGATATGCATTTTTGAATGTTACTTTATAAATATTGAATTCAATATGCTTGATGGAACTGTGATTTTCCTGCTTTAATGTTTAATAATTCTATGAACTAGCAAGACTACTAGTATTTGGTCGAGCATGTTTAACTATTGGTTGAACCAGATCACGTTGAAATAGCATTAAGTAGTCATCAAAATGCGCAATTAGAGAGTGACATAATTAAAAAACAGCCACTAAATATGTGCCCTTTCCGACCTTTCATTTTGACTCGGTTTCCATTGCAAAAACAGCCACTAAATATGTGCCCTTTTCGAGCTTTTCTCTGGGAAAGTATTACTAGTACATAGGAAGCTCTTTTATATTTCTATTTCTTTTGTTCTTTTGAAACCATTTGTAGCTCTATGCTTTGAATCTTACCTAGAATATTATTGTTTTATGCTCCATATTTCCTTAAACTATTTCGTAGATGCTCTCACTTGGCGAAGAAGCAAAATCATCAAGGCCATTTAGCTAAAAGGAGGATTAATTGTAGCTCTGATGTGAAAAACCCCTATTGTCATAGGTGTTGTTGAAAAGAGAAAGTGAGGCACATGTGTTTCAGATGCAAAAGAGCACTCTGCTAAATAAACAGAAGAAAGAAACTAGAGTTGTAGTCATGGTCAAATTGTGTCTCCGTCAATGTCAACAATGAAACAAACCAAAGATGAATATTCAGAGGAGATTCCTATGACAAATTTGAAGAGGAACAATCCTCCATGAAAAGAAAACGAGTCTAATAGTGAAAATATTGTTGGATTATGGGTTGAGTTTCGGTAGCCAGTGGATAAAACGTTTTATGTAGTTTTTAGCCTAAAGTGTCTGCTTTTGAGGCTTTCTCTTTAAATTTTTGTTCTCTTTGAAAAAATTTCAGTTATCTTTTCTGTGATTTCTTTATCATCTCGTGATAAATTTTCTTTCCAAAAAACAAAAATGTAAACTGAACGAAAGCAGGTAAGAAAACTCATTTTGTTTTTCTTAGGTAAACATGATTACAGGATGCCTGCTGTATATGTTATCTGAAATTCTGAAGTTGATGAAATCATATATATATATATATATTCAATTACTTTAAGAGCCAGGGGATTGATTTTCCTTCAAAAATCCACCGTTCCTTATTTTCTAAATGTTATGCAAACTTATACATATTTTTCTTATGCCAGCTGGTGGAATAGTGGAACTGGTTAATGGTATTGAGGTCATAAACCTTATTGATGAAGATGATGATGATGACGATCGGTCTATATCTCCAGGAGTACATGGAAAGGCGGCTATTTTTGATATTGTCGTGAAGGACGAGTATCCAAGTTCATCAGGGGCAGCACAACAAAATAGCAAACTCACCAATACAGTAGTTGACACAGTCAAAAGAAAGTTTCCTTTCCCCGACATTGAAACCTCCAGTGAGGATTCCTCCTCTGATGATTCATCCTTTTATGATAGTCTTCCAATAAGGTCTGTGGTATCACAAGGAAAAAAGACAAAAATGTAGTCAGAGAATCCAGTATTAAACTATTAGTCAAGGTAAACATGTGCTTCAACATTATCTAGCATATCCCAGTTAGCTGTGACTTTTTGCTAGGTTCTATTGAAACAATTAACTTATCCTTAGCTTTATTTTGATTTTGCACAAGTTTAACTTTGGTTTAAAAAATATACATGTTAGATTGTATATTTTAGATATTCATGGAAACCATGGTACATTTGTATCTAGGCATACTTTATTTAACAAAAACAAGAATCACTGTTATTGTTATGTTTGTTTGACTATGCTTATATTATATATATTATGAATGCATGAGTTATATATGCATATATTTTATGCGTTTGTGATTATAATTTGAATCCTACAGGGTGTTTTATGATAAAATACTAAAGTTTTTATAACTCAGAATTCTCAAAAGCAAGTTTGACTTTGCAAAATTTACTGTTAAGTTTTTTTATCTCGCTACAAAATCTCTAGTTTGTTACGTCTAATCAAATTTGCTTTTGGTCTGCAACTTTATTTTGATAAAATGCAAACAAACATACTGAAATTTAATGACACACTATTGAGAGGTAAGTTTGGCTATTAACCATGGGAGATTCTCCTTCCAGATATTAACACTAGAATGGGACACAACCATTTTGATATCAATGTTTGATAGTATGACGCGTTGTCACTACAGTCTCTAAACTCATAAAATTACTAATAAAAATAGTAGTTTAATTAGCAGAAGAGAAGCGCATGGGTGAGATTTTATTCGAGTCTTTGAACATGAAGTTCAAAGAATTGCATGAAAGTTATTGATTCTTTTAATTTCTTCTCTTTTATATTCTGCTATGCTTTAAAAACTGTCAATTATTTTTTATGTGATGTTATCATCGTCCCTTGAGGAAGTTTTCTTTCATGAAAAAAATATGAAAAAACGAACAAAAGCAGGTAAGAAACCTCATTTTGTTTTTCTACGTAAACATGATTACAAAATGCTTGATGTATATATTATCTGAAATTATGAATTTTGATGAAATCATATAACATAGTCAATTACTTGAAGAGCCAGTGCCTTTGTTTTCCTTGAAATGCTGACTCTACTAGCAATGTTTTCATTGAAATAAAGATTCTACCATTTTTTAGTTTCCAAATTTTTGTTCGAGTAAATATCATGTTTGGCAAATGTTATGGTAGTTTATACATATCTATTTTTTTACCAGCTAGTGGAAGATTGAAAATGCTAATCGATACTAATGATGATCAGTTTATGTCTCGAGGAGTACATGAAAAGAATGTAATTTCTGGAATTGCGGTGAAGAATGATCATCCGACTTCAAGTTCATCAATAACAGTTAACATGGCGAAAAGAAAACATTCTAACGTCGACTCCGAAACCTCGAGTTCTGGTTCCTCTTGTGATTTATCATATCTCAATAATCGTGCATCAAGGTTTGTGGTATCAGAAGCAAAAAAGAAAAAAATGTAGTCTGGTAGTCCATGATTAAACTATTAGGCAAGGTAAACAAGATTTAACATTATATATGGTATAGTATAGCCATGATTAAACTATTAGATACATTCTATTTGCAGATATTTGTGTTGAAATAATCAAACCTCTATTCTCATGAAATATCTTGCAGAAATCCTTTTGAAAATTTATAGTAAACTTTTTTTTTTTGTTGAAGTTGTCCAATGCTTAATAGATTGTTCTTTAACCCAGGCAGATAATACACATCAGTTATGACTTGAGTTATTCCTCCTATGAATAATTTCAAATAACATTGCCCCATAACATGCATCTTGGAATCATCTCCCAATCTTGAATTCGGATGACTCGTATATTAGACTCATGTATCGCAACAGATAAGCCCATATACCGAAATGGTCCTGGAAGGCGGGGACTAATACATGAGGGGAGCTTGGGAAGGAAGAGCTCCCCCACTACCTACTCCACTACATCCCATCATATTCCGACACATATAGGCAAGATCCCCATCGATTAAGACTCACTCACTTTTTACCAAACAAAACAATCTCAGACCTAAACTCGGGACATCTCTGACTAGGTATCACCCTAGTTAATTGTTGCAAGAACGGTACCAATGTAAAAAATCTCAATTAATTACCACCAAAATTTGTTTCTCTAAAAATAAAATCTTAATAATCTTGATTAAATACTATCAAATTGATTTATATTTTCCAAATTTGTTGATTAAATATCAAAATGTTTTTTATCATAAAAAATATTGTGTTGTGACTGACATTAGGGGACGTTATAAAAATAATAAATTTTCATGTTAGGGAGTGTTTTTTTTTCTTAAATTTCTCATTTTTATAACGTCCGCTACTTTAAGTAGAGGACATGTAAAAATCTTGAATTTCATCTAGGGTGTTTCCTCAAAAAATTTCATTTTTATAACATTCGCTACTTAATACTGGAAGGGTAAAAATGAAAACTCGTATGGTATGCGAGAAATCGGTAGGATGACAAAAGTAAATTTCCACCAAACCTTTATGATTAGGGTTGCAATTTATCGTGTCTCATCACAAATCACATTGCACCCGTTATCATAAATTGTACCCTAATCACAAATCACAACCTTCTCGCAAATTGCACATTGTTGTATGGCCGCCCTAATCTCAAATCAGTCTCAAATACCGTGCCTCATCACAAATCACATTGCCGCTGGCATATAAATTGCAACCCTAATCACAAATCTCAACCTTCTCGCAAATTGCACATTGTTGTACGCCACCCTAATCTCAAATTAGTCTCAAATATTGTGTCTCGTCACAAATCACATTGCAGCTATTATCGTAAATTTCAACCCTAATCACAACCTTCTCGCAAATTGTACATTGTTGTACGCCGCCCTAATCTCAAATTAGTCTCAAATCGCAAACCACTATTTGTGGGAAATCAATTAGATTCTTTTCACGATTTCTCCGTGTAACTTCTAGATCCATTCAATAATTGGTTTATCGCATCTCATCACAAATCACATTACAACTGTCATCATAAATTGCAATTTCATTGTGTACCAATCTCATCACCGTAAGTCTTTAACTATACAAACCTCTCTCTCTTCTTCTCTAACCGATTGGTTGTATAAATTGCATCATTTTCTAAAAACCAAATCATAAATTAGATCCAATTAGATTTAGTTTATAAATTTCATTGTTTTCTAAAAACCAAACCGAACCATAAATTAGATCCGATTAGATTTGGTTTATAAGCCGTGCACACTCCTGGTTACTTAGTACTACCCATTTGATTTTCTCTCATCTTTTTCAAACATAATGACGTTGTTTATCTTCTTTTATCTACTAATAATCACTTTTTCATCATCTATCTACACCATAATCACTTTTTTCCCCTTCTGATTTTTAGTGCCATTTACCTCCCATCCTCCTCACAGTCATTGATAGCTGCATTTCCTTTGAAAAACCACTCATTTTCAGCAAAACTTCATTTCCACCTAAAGTTTCCATTTTTTTCAACTTTACCATGAAGATTAAACTCAAAACCAAACCTCAGTCACAACAAAGTTTCACTTCCATAAACTCCAACAAAAGCTTTGAACAAAAAACCATCCGTGAACTTGTGAACATTTTGCGCGGAACATGCGAGTTCGATACATATGATACCGTTGAACGTGTTTTGTTTGATAGAGATGAGAGACTAACAACAGAGAACTCACAGCTTCAGAAGCAGCTTGAAGAGGAAGAGCGTTTAAGGAAACAAGCTGAAGAAGAGGTTAAGAAAAGAGAGGAGCTGTGTGAGAAAGGGAGAAGAGTACAAGAAAGTTATGAAACTTTGTTGAAGGACGTTAAGAGAACTGGTTTGGCTGAGCTTAAGAAGAAAAACAATGAATTGGAGTGTGAAGTAAAAAAATTGAAAGAAAAATGTGTTAAAGATGGAAATGAGCTCGAAGATCTAAGAAGAAAGAATGCAGAGTTGGTTGAAGATTCCAATGAACTTGGTGTGTTGAGAAAGAAGGTTGGTGATTTACAGAATAGATATTCGGAGTTGACAAAGTTGAATGAAAAGTTGGTAGAAGATAACATTGCTCTTTATGAGCTTCGAGGTAAGGCTCGTGAATTGGAGGATGATAAAAATGCTGTGGTTGCTGGACTTATGCTTCAAATTGGTGAATTGGAGGAAAGCGTGAAGAATCATTTGGCAAATATAAGTGAGTTGGGGGAAGAAAACAGTAAACTGGTAGATGAGAAGCTGAAGATGGAAATATTATATAAGTCTTTGTGCACAAAGTATAGAGAACTACAAGAAAGTGTAGCAAAGTTGGATGAGGATACCAAACTTTTGATGAACTTTGATGACTCTGGTGGTCGAAACAATGAGTGGGAGCCTGATGCTGTTCCTGTGGTTGCTGATTTGTTTGGAAACGACACTGTGGAGGCTGCTCCTTTGCGGAGAAATGAAGATGTTCGTGGTGGTGGAAACAATGAGCGGGAGCCTCAGGCTGTTCCTATGGTTGCTGATTTGTCTGGAAATGACACTGTGGAGGCTGCTCCTTTGCGAAAAAATGAAGATGTTCGTGACTCTCTTGGAGTTGCTGCCAGTACACAGCCGCAGAACATAGGCGGTAATGATGCTCAAGGTGCATCATCAGGTATATGAAAATTATGCATGCATTTAATTATTTGCTATAGTATTATGTAAGCTTATACATATCTTTTTTATGCCAGCTAGTGGAAGAGTGAAACCGGGAAAGGATTCTGAGATCATAATCCTCGATGATGATGATGACGATCGGTCTACATCTCAAAGAGTACATGGAAAGAAGACAATTTTTGGACCTGCCGTGAAGGATGCCGATCCAAGCTCATCGGTGGCAACACAACAAAAAAGCAAATTCAGCAATGCAACAGTTGAACCGGCCAAAAGAAAGTATTCTTTCCCCGACATTGAATCCTTCAGTGATGATGATTCATTCATTGATAATCTTCCAGAAAGTTGTGTAGTATCACAAAGAAAAAAGACAAAAATGTAGTCAGAGAATCCAGTATTAAACTATTAGTCAAGGTAAACACATGCTATAACATTATAGTTAGCCATGATTTTTTGTCATGTTCCATTGAAACAATTAACTTATCCTTAGCTTTATTTTGATCTGGCACAAGTAACTTTGGTTTAAATTTTGAGTTTGAATTGTGATGTGTTATGGTAGTTTTAATTTTTCTATTTTGAAAACAAGTTTATAGTCATGTTAACTTATCCTTAACTTAAGTTAAAAGTTAGGACACATGCGTGGATGGAATACCGTCTATGTGAGTACATGCTTTTATGATTGACACACAATGGTTGGTTTCTATGTTTAAAATACAATAAGCGTTTATTCAGCTTCGTCGCTTTACTGTGATAATTTTTTTCTCCTACTGATTCAAAAGCCATTTTCATCCCCTGACTTGTTTGTACTTCTTGTACAATTAACTAGTCAAGTTTATAATAATTATAATAATAATAATTTTTGTCTTTTTTTAAAAAAATATCATTATTAATATTATTGATTTTAGTCATGTTTATATATTGTGCATTTATATATTTAATTTTAAATTTAATTTTTAAATAACGTATCACGGCAGTATCAGATAGAGTTTTTTAAAAAATTTTCCGTATCAGTATCGTGTCGCTTATGAGGGCTTCATGCCTTCATAGGTTACAAAAGGTATAAAAGAGATTGTTATATTGTGAATAAACTATTTTGACGCTTTATAATTAATTATTACTCCCCCGGTCACATATTTTAAACAGAAAAACACTTCAAATTTTGATGGTAAAAGTTAACTAATTTTAAACTAATTATTACTGTTATTCTTAATATAGCTTTATTTTTCAAAAGGTGCATGTGATTTTTAAGAAAAATAAGGTTATTTCTAGTAAATTTATTCATGTTTTATATTAAATTAAGAAAATTAACTACACTTAACATACTTTCTTAAACATCATATAAATAGTTATTTTTTCTTATAAATGTGACCGGAGAGAGTATACTATAACCGAAGATGGCCCCACTCTCACTCATTTCCTTACACTCACCCCTAGATAGTAAAAATGCAAAAATAGCTATTGCTCCGCAATACTAAAAAATAGATCTAGCTTTTATAAAATATTCACTTCCTTCCAAATTATAAGAGAAAAAAAATCAACATTTATCTTTTTCAAGAATTAATTTTACTTATGTTCGTAATTTGCTTTCTTTTCTCAATAAACAATTAGGGCTTAGCACGGACCTCGACCCGACTCGAAACCAATATAACCGACAACAAATTGAATCTGATCGAGTGTTGTGCAACTCTGAAATTCTATTTCTTCATAACCAAAATCGACCGAACAACCATCAAAACTCTCTTTCTCTCTCTCTCTCTCTCTCTCTCTCTCTCTCTCTCTCTCTCTCTCTCTCTCTCTCTCTCTCTCTCTCTCTCTCTCTCTCTCTCTCTCTCTCTATGTGTGTGTGTGTGTGTAAGAGAAATGTTATATTTTACAAACTAAATACGACATTGGTGTATATTGCGGTGAATAAAGGTCAGTTGAGCATTGATGGCCGCAACGAAGTAAGAACATAATCAGAGAAACATATGAACAATTGTCGAATTCAAATTTGAATTTAGCAGCATCAGGGGGCTAATTGCGTATTTCTAAATTTCAAAAGGTATTTGACGAGTTTTAAAATTTTAGGAGGATATTTGCCATTTCACTCAATTTCCCTTATTATTGTTATTATTATTATTATTTTATTTTTACAAATATTATTATTATAAATAATAAATATAGTTTATCGCATACTTCCTCTGGTCCTTATTACAAGAAGAAAATTGCTTTTTAGATTTATAAAATATTCAATATATTTAGTCCATATTATAAACCAAATACATTAAACATTTTCATAAAAGTAAATTTCTTTAGGAAAAAAAGAAAAAGCAAATTTCTTCTTAGGAATCAGATTATCTCCTTCGTAATTTTTCTCCTTCTCTAAATCTCAGCCATTGACTCAATCTAACGGTAGGGATTTTGAATTAGAAAAAAAATCAAAGAACTCCAAATCCCTAAATCTGGAAATCAGATACACGAGGGCGAGGAACAACTGAGGGTCTTGCATTTCGTATCCGCATTGGTTCGTAACAATTATCCTTTCCCTTCTATTACCAGAATACGTTCTAGGGTTTTCGTTGTTTCGATTCAACGGCAACAAGAATTTGTGAGCACGTCGTCGAATACCGTCACATTCCAATCGGCGATCGAACCCACGCCCCATATACCTTTCTTAGACAGGTTAGCACGACTTGTCTTCTTCCAATTTTTCATATGCTCAGTTCATCATTAGTTTGAATTCTATATGAATGAAATCAGAGTATTTTTTAATCTATGTGTTAATTCTATATGCTAATTATATTTACACACCACATTCTTATGCATTTTTGTTTATTCAGCTTGCTTTAATTCAATTCCCTAATGTTTCAAAGTTTTGTTGCCTATAGAATTTGGGGCTTATTTGCAGCTTATAGCACAATTGCTTATAATGAATGATAAGCGCTTATGTATAAGCTATTTTTATTGGAAAAGATAAAAATAAAGATTTTTTTTTTTTATTATTATATATCCCACGAGCTGTTTTAATAAGCTATATTGGAGAACTTATGAAAATAAGCTGAAATTCTTTTATGAAAATTGTCATAAGTTTCTCCCAATCAGTCTCATAAAACTTATGTTAGTAGATAAGCTCAAATAAGCTAATCCAAAAAAGACCTTAATCTATTACACACTGATGGAATATTTGTTACTATTATTTTCATGTTATGCTGTTTATACTACTTGAATTCTTGTTGTTATTTTAATGTTGATATGTTTCTTCAGTGATCAAAGCTGGTTGCTTTTATGCAAATAAAATTGGAATGATACAAGTAATGAATGTTTCGCTTTGTGTTCAAATTGCAGTGAAGAAGAGGCGGGTTCAAATGAGCAAGTACGGTTTGAACCTTAGGCCTGCGAAGGGAAAGAAGCAGCCACCGAGGCCTTCCATTCCCCTTCCTTTTGGCTTTAATGAAGATGATGATAATGATGTTGAGAAAGAAATTGCTATCCAGGCTAGCAAGACTAAAAGTCTTAAGGATGTATGTTGACCTTACATTTTAATCTGGTGATTGTTATTATGAACATTGTTTTTGTTTGTACAGATTATGATCTTACTTTCTGTTTGGTTTCGGTTCTTTTCGTTTTTAAGGTTGAAGAGCAGCAAAAGAAAGCCTTGGAAGAAGATCCAACCATATTTGACTATGATGGGGTCTATGACAAAATGAAAGAGAAAGTTGCTCGTCCATTGATACAAGACCGTGAAGAGAGAAAGGTACGGTTACAGATCTTAGCATTCTTTTAAAATTTCAATCAACTATTTTATTGTTTGTAAAGCTCAGTAGAGGATAATAAAGGAGAATCTATGCCAAGTTTCACCACAATTATGACTCATGTGATTGACCATATGGAAGTGCTTATTCACATACATGATGGATACCATTAACATTAACTGTATCTTTCTTTATGTTTGGCTGTTCTGTTTTCTTTTATTTGAAAACAATGTTTTTATTTATTTAGAGAGTGATGAAAGTAGTGAAAATAGTCATGTGTAGTTTGGTTTAACTTTTTTTTCTTTCTGAATGGTGGTTTAACCTGATTTTTTGTTTTACTTTCTTGAGGTCTAATGCTGATTTCTTTTCCCCATTTTGGGTCATCTGTGTAATTATATTGTTACTCATGAAACTTTAATCATTGACGCAGCCAAAATATATCCAAAACCTTATTCAGAAAGCGAAAGAGCGAGAGCAGTATCGTGAGATTGTATATGAGAAAAAGATCGCCAAAGAGAGAAGCAAAGATGATCATCTCTTTGCTGACAAAGACAAATATATTACAGAAGCATATAGAAAAAAGCTTGCTGAACGAGAGAAGCAGATGGAACTAGAACGGCTCCGTGAACTTCAAGAGGAAAGAGAAGATGTATGTTCCTGCCTTTTTGATTAACCCCATAATTCTTATTGTGTTTTCAATTAATTTGGTATGCTTGCTTATGGTTTAATTCCTATATTTTTTAAATTGCTGACATATTTTGCTTTTAATTATTTGCATAGGTTACGAAGAAGAAGGACTTTTTGCTTGATTTTTATACAAACCTAGATAAAAATGTTGCTTATGGTGCAAAAGATGCTCAAAGGAGAAAGCATGACAATCGGGCTGAGAATAGAGTTCCAGAGACACGTGAGGGGATGAGCCCTGATGCATCAAACCAGCACCAGGATGGTAATACGGATGAAGAACAACATTCATTGGCTAAGGCAAGTTCACCAGCAGAGACTTCTGGGAAAAAGATTGGTGATGAGGGTGAAACTTGCAATCGTTCTAATAGAAGCGCTAGTCCCTTGGATATGAAGCCAAAACTTGCAGCTTCAGAAGAAAAGAGCTCAATCGAAGAACCAGCAGCAGCTTCAGAAGAAAAGAGCTCAATCGAGGAACCAACAGCAGCTTCACAACCAAATCCAGAGCATCACAAAAGAAGTCAAGATGCTGTGGCTGCAGCAAAAGAACGTTTTCTGGCACGTAAGCGAGCAAAGGAACAATGAACAGTTTTTTCTGCATTTGCTCAGAGGTGTACTGTGACACATTTTGTTCTCTAGGGTAGTGTTTCTGGTTTGATTTTCTATCCATACTGCTATGTTACCTTAAATGCTAAAGAGCTTTATCTGTTAATAGGAGTCACAGAATGAGCTGATACTCAGTAGGAGTGTACGATATTTTGGCAATTTTATGATATCTATATCGGTGCCAATTTAATGATTCACTTGGTCTGATCATGTACTTTTTCAAAGATTATACAGTTGTTGTCTAAAAAGGCCTTATTGAATTTTATCTTCATATGTTTCTACTATTTTGGTTCCCACTTCTAAGTTCTTAGTTTGTCTTTCTCTCTTTGCATGGTTTAATATTTCTTACTGGATCACACTCCAATCTATGGATAATAAATAATTTATTTTGCATAGTTGAAGGAATGATATATTCTACATTTTGAATAATAAATCAATCTTTGGTTTATATTTTGGGATGTCCATATATCGTTTATCATAGCCCTCTGTTTTTCAAGGAAAAAGATAGGTCGAACCAAATCGTGGTCCAAGTGATAAGGGATAGAGTCTTTTAAGTATAGAAATCTTCTAATCTTCTAAGCACTTGTTCTGTTGCATGATAGCGTGCTTGCGAGAATGTTGATGCAAAATTGTCGTGATTTCAAGAGGGAAGAAATCAGAGCTTCGATAATGCAACGCGGAAGAGGGCTAGGAGATTAGTCTTCAAAGTAGCATATCATAAGTATATTAGTCTTGTAGGAAAACTTTTATCGTCAATTTTTTTTTATAGAATTTGTTAGGTAAATCAAATTAAAGGTTTAACTTTTTGGTGTTAAAATGTTTCTCGTAAGGAATAGTCAATTTTCTCAGCAGTTTCTTTGTTTAGAATTTTGATTGTTTAATGAAGTGGGCACTGACGTATGTGAGCAACAACAATATAGCAATTCTTATGTTTTATATTTTTGGCCGCTAATATGATAATGTTGTCTCATAATAAATAAGGTAAATTCTAATATGAACGGTGGACCTTGTCGATAAAAATATTCAAAACATTAATAATAATAAATCTGGTCTCCTAAATCTATAGAAGGTACGACGGTCATGAATTTTTATTTATTAAAAATATCATCGACAATTATTAAAATTTGTAATAATTTTCTACACTAATTTAAATGATCGATGATATCGCTTGTGTAATAAATAATATCTATAATGATGTCAGTGAATGAGCCTGATATTGATGGGATGAGGATGTGAGCACTGACGTACCAGTTGTAAGGGAATAATGTGATAAAATAAAAGTAAAGATAATCACTTTTTGACTCTTCTATATAAATTATTCTAATGCTATGAGTATAAATACATAAAGAAAGAAGCAACCTCAAATATCTGCACAACAATTAGTTAAAAGTGGTTCTGCAAAGGAAATTTATAAGATCATTTGAAAAAGAAAAAAAAATGGCACAAATTGAAGAACAAGCAAGTAACAAACAAGTTCTAGCTACAGATTACATAACTGGTAATCCAAAACAATCAGACATGTATTTGAAAACCTCTACCATTAGCTTACAACTTCCTTTAGATGTTTCAGATGCTGTGTTGGTTAAGAATCTGGTTTTATCTTGTGATCCTTACATGAGAGGAACCAAAAGAACAGACAGAAATAACCTCTTTTATTCTTTCTCTCCTGATTCAGTAAGTACACAACTTAGGTTGTCTATTTTTTCCGTCTTCTGTACTTATATACTTCATCCGTTCAAAAATAACTATCGTTTTAGCATGTAAAACGTATTCCAAAATAAGTGTCGTTTTGTTTTTTCAATGCAACAATCACTGTATATTTAATTATGACTAATCTGTGAAAAATCTAGGACGACAATTGTGTTGGAATGGAGGGACTAATATAGTGTTCTTGTGCATGCTATATATGATCAAGTATATATTCCCTCTGATATCATATATAAGCAATTTTTCACTTTTTAGATTCATTGAATAATTGATGTATGTGGTCTAAAAAGTGAACCAGATACATCAATTATTCAATGAATCTAAAAAGTGAAAGGTTGCTTATATATGAGACCGGAGGGAGTATATAAGGATTACATATGTGGTTGTCTCTTCTAAATGTTTAACTTTGTGATGTTATAATGTTTCTCTCAGCCAATTGTTGGATATGGAGTATACAAAGTGTTGGATTCTAAACATCCAGATTTCAAAAAAGGAGATTTGGTTTGGGGAGTCACCAAATGGGAAGAATATAGCATCCTCACCAAGACTGATAGTCTGATCAAAATCAAACATACTGATGTACCTCTTTCTTATTATACTGGATTACTTGGTAAATAAGTCGAGACTTTTCTTCGTACGAAATTGCATTGTTATGTTTGCATGGAAACACAGACATGAACATTGACACTAGAAATATTTTAAAGAAAGAACTAATTGTACGTAACCACATGTATCAGTATCGTGTTTGTGTCGGACACTGAACACACTTTCAATTAGAAGTGTCGGTGGTATAGAGATAATAACTAGCTGTTATATATGTAGGTATGCCTGGTATGACTGCTTATGCAGGTTTCTATGAAGTTGGTGTCCCTAAGAAAGGAGACTATGTCTTTATCTCTTCAGCATTTGGTGCAGTTGGTCAACTTGTAGGTCAACTAGCAAAATTGATGGGATGTTATGTTGTTGGAAGTGCTGGAAGTAAATATAAGGTAGAAATTTGCATTTTTGCTTCTTAAAGTAATTAATTGGATTTATCTAGTTTGAATATTAATCACAATTGATTGTTTTGTTTTCATGTAAATAAGGTTGACATTTTGAAGAACCAGTTTGGATTTGATGAGGCTTTTAATTACAAGGAGGAACAAGATCTAGATGCAACATTGAAGAAGTAAGTGATTATTTGACATTTAGCTTATTCAAAACTAAATTATCTTGCATAAGGGACAAACTAGTAAAACCTTGACTTTAGGTTTCTTAACTTGTAATTATCAAAATGTCTCGAAATAAATCAAAATGTCATCGATAAAGATAACAACAAATTTATCTAACTAGGGACGGAAGACGTCGCATGGTTCATGAAATGTTGCTATATACAATATTGCTTTAGGCCTCAATTTTTGTTGGGCCGGCGTTAATTATCCCCTTATGAATAATTTTCGATCCAGAACACGAAACCAAAATTTCTCAACTAAGATTAAAAATTTATTTTTTTGCGAACCATAAAGACTACTATTCTAAACTTGTGTGTTCTGTTTAAATTGCTGATAGGTACTTTCCTGAAGGAATTGACATATACTTTGACAATGTTGGCGGAGACATGCTCGAAGCAGCACTTATTAACATGAGAAGGCGCGGTAGAATTGTGGTAGCCGGAATGATATCACAGTATGAACTTGATGAACCTCAAGGCATAAAAAACTTGCTCAACATTGTATATAAGCAGATCAAAGTAGATGCATTCACAGTATATGATTACTATCATTTATATCCAAAGTTCTTGGACACAATTTTGCCTTATGTTAGGGAAGGGAAGATAACATATGTTGAAGATATAGCTAAAGGCATTGAGAGTGGACCAGATGCATTAGTAGCAATGTTCACAGGCAAGAGTAGTGGCAAACAAATTATTTTAGTTGCTGATGAGTGATGAATAACTCAGTGTAGTCTTCTTCCATAGTTTCATTTCATTTTGATTTTAGATTTGTAACTCCAATTTCAATAGGTTGTATTGTGAGAATGATATCTTGTGTAAAACAATAGACATCTACTAATAAAATTAGTTTCATGCTAAACAGTGCCCCGAGACATTTGTTAAGCATATCAAAAATAGAAATAAAAGATAAAATTAATATTAATAAAATAACTTTTTACATTCTCGATGCATTGAATGCACACGTTCCGATACAAAATTTCCATATTTATATGCTTAACTAGTGCCCATTTTCCATAAAATTATTATGTTTTTCATTTAGCTTCAAGAAGATCAGTTTTTAAAATTAAATAAACACTACAAAGCTATAAATCTGCACCTGAAATTAAAAAATACTATATCACATGTGGGACAAAACTAAGTATTCAATGATTATTTAGTCCACGTTGAATATCTATGATTGTTAAGTATTCGATGAATTTTTCGATCACTAGTTTTCACTAAAATGAGTAAAGTGTAAAATGAAAAACCAAGAGTTATGATTGTAACAACCCCATGTAATTTATTAATCAACCTTGATATTATTCACTTTAAACTTTAAAGTAAATCATTCACTTTAGAGGAGCCGAATTCTTCTAGGAAGTCTTGTCTTCTGCACATTTTCAAAAGTGAAATGCGAACAATTTTTAGAAAAGACCTTTAGAAGTTAAGTATAACCAGGGAAGTTGTCGTTATGTTAGGGAAGTTCTTGGACACAATTTTGCCTTTATGTTAGGGAAGGGAAGATAACATATGTTGAAGATATAGCTAAAGGTATTGAGAGTGGACCAGATGCATTAGTAACAATGTTCACTGGCATGAGTAGTGGCAAACAAATTATTTTAGTTGCTGATGAATGATGAATAACTCAATGTAGTCTTCTTCCATAGTTTCATTTCATTTTGATTTTAGATTTGTAACTCCAATTTCAATAGATTGATATCTTGTGTAAAACAATAGACATCTACTAATAAAATTATTATGTTTTTCATTTAGCTTCAAGAAGATCAGTTTTTAAAATTAAATAAATATATCACATGTGGGACAAAACTAAGTATTTAATGATTATTTAGTCCTTGTTGAATATCTAAATTTTTAAGTATTCGATGAATTTTTCGATCACTAGTTTTTACTAAAATGAGTAAAGTGTAAAGTGAAAAAATCAAGAGTTATGATTGTAACAACCCCATGTAATTTATTAATCAACCTTGATATTATTCACTTTAAACTTTAAAGTAAACCATTCACTTTAGAGGAGCCGAATTCTTCTAGGAAGTATTGTCTTCCGCACATTTTTAAAAGTGAAATACGAACAAATTTTTAGAAAAGACCTTTAGAAATTAAGTATAACTAGGAAGTTGTGTTATTATAGGAGCATTGATTAGTTTGATTTTTCTTCCAAAGTGATTTGGTTTGATTTTTCATCTTACAATTTCTTCCACTTCATATCTTTATATTAATAGTATATTTTATAATTATTTTTTTAAAGCGAAAATTATAAAGCAGCGGTTATTTTACGCGCGCGTTTGCACAAAATTTGAATTGAATTCATAAATCGTTGAAATCGGAAGAAGAAGAAGAAGAGTGGCGAAAATGGAGCGAAAGAGAATGGAATCAGAATCACAATCAGAGAACGCGATTCTACTCACCAAAATCAAAGGTTCTTCTTCTTCCTCCTCTTCGCAAAAACCAGATCCTCAATTTTCCTAACCCTAACGATTCAATTCATTCGTTTTTTGAATTCAGAATTCACTCGAAGTTTACTCGTTAACCTAATCAACGGAAACTCACCGATTATTCTCATCGATCGATTCAGAAATCACTGTACTCTTCCAGATTCCAACTGGTTCGTTCTCTTCTAATCCGAAATCTCACTTGATTTTTATTGTAGTAATTTTTTACAATCGTTTTTCATTGCAGTTTCTGTGGTTCCGATTTGCCGTTCGGAAAGGAAGTTCTCACTCTTTGCAAGGAAGCACATGTTCACAGATTAGGTCACTCACTCTATCTTTTACTTTCATGAATTTGTATAATTTTTTTTGCTAGTTCTTCAATTATGTTATTAATGTTTCTAGGTTTTGATTTTTGATTTTTCTAATTTTTGTTTTTAGATGTGATGTTGAGAGTTCTGCTGATTGTTCAGAAGCTTTTGCAAGAGAATAAACATAGTTCCAAGAGAGATATTTATTATATGCATCCATCTGTGTTTTTGGGTGAGTATTTAGAAACATTCAACATGGATAAATATGGCTGCCGGTGATATTCTTTTAGTATAGTTGATTCTTGTATTGATTTTCAAAAGGTAATGATTGTCGAGAGTTATCTTTGTAGCACTGACACTACCGATAGAAAGAGTCTCGAGTGTCTGTTCGACACCGACACATGTGATTACATTGAATTAATTCTTTTTTTTTTCTTCTGGTGTCGACATATCGAAGTCAATGTTGTGTCTGGTGTCCGTGTTGGTGCTTAATAGAGAATGATTCAGATGCCTTTGCAGAAATTTTCTAAGATTCTTCATTGTACCCAAGATTAGTTTGTCACAATCTTATGCACGGAATTCTTTAAAAGCTATTGCCATGACTGCTATATTGCCAATTCTTGAAAGATTTATTTGTAGGGTAAAGGTTTATCTTCCCTTTGAGATATAGTAAGTAGTAACATCCTTTTCATGTTTTCTATTTATTTCAACAATGCAGACCAGTCAGTTGTGGACCATGCTATTAATGATATATGTGTCCTTATGCAGTGCAGTCGCCATAACCTCAATGTGGTAGGTTTTTCTTTCTGTTTAGATCTCTTAATTTGAAGGATTTTGGTGAATAAAACCTTCACGTGGTTTTTATGATATGCTTCTCTTTCTTCATATGCATATTCATTTAAAATAGGAAATTAACCGTGTTTTGTGGTTATTTTCATTTTTTGTAGGTTTCTGCTGGGAATGGGTACTTGATGAGATCAAACTCAATCATGGAAAATGCACTTTTCTGTCAGATCAATTTTATATGAATAATCATGAATCTTAATAGTTTTATTTTCACACGTGATGCTATTTTATAAATGTGTACATTTTTGAATAAAACAAATTCTTGCCACTTATGCTGTGAATCCCCGCCCTGATGCATCTCAAAGTTATGAGCTTACAAGTCTGTGCTTTTTGGAAATTTTGGGAAATCTGAGATCTTCTGCTGGTTTCACAAATTTCATTGATAATCATAATGATGTCAGTTAGAAAATATGATTCCACTATGATTGTTAGTAGTTTGTGCTTGGAACATTAATGGGTCTACCATATGTGGCAATGGTATTCAGTAATCTAAATTTTCATCTCATGCTGCATTAGCAATTGTTAATCACTTTTTTCAAGACCGATGTTTTTTGGCTTCTATTCAATTCTTCATATTCCAATCTGTGTTCAAATGTGTTCAACTGATAAGACCTATGGATCCAATTTGTTTCTGCTATAGGTTAGTTATGGGCTGGATAAGATTTGTTGAAGGAAAAAAGATATTTGACTGCATCAGTTCTCCCAACACTGTAAGAACTAAGAAATAACCTTACTGTAGTAGTTAATTTTTACCATTTTAATTACATACCGACATTTAGCTCTTCTGCAGTCCCACTCTATTCCTGTTTATGTTGAAGACATTAAAGGTATCCCATTTTGTGGGTGATTACTCTGCATATGTTTAGTTCCCTTCCCTTCTTTCTATAATTACATTTTCTACTTCATATTAACTTAAATAAAGTGATAAGAGCTGAGAACAAACATTGGTTAACTCTTGCCCACAGATATCATAAGCGTTGCTCATTACATATTAGTTGTTGAGAAAGAATCAGGTAAATAAATGCTTTTTCATTTTTATGTGGGAAATGAGGAGAAAAATAGGTTTTTTTCCGAAACTTCCTATTGAAAAGACAGTCCATGTTGAACTTGCAGTTTTCCAGAGATTAGCAAATGACCAGTTCTGCAATGCAAACCGTTGCATTGTCATCTCTGTAAGTATTTTTCTGAAAATTTAGCTTCTTTTGCTTCAATACTTCTTTTGAATGATTTCTATCTTTGTACAGGGAAGAGGCTACCCAGATATTCCTACAAGAAGGTGTGAAAAGTCATCTCTTCTGCTTTTCTAAGATATCTTGCCGCCAAGCCATATGCCAGCTTGCCTTTTGTACTGCACCTTATGATTGTGTCTAGTTGTATGCACTGTTACAAATTTGTCTAGTTATTTTTTTATTTTATGCATTGTATCCCGACAGGTTTTTGAGGCTTCTGGTTGAGAATTTGCACATACCTGCTTATTGCTTGGTAGATTGTGATCCCTATGGCTTTGATATTTTAACTACTTATAGATTTGGCTCAATGGTTAGTATTTTTAACTTTATCAGTTGAAGTCCTTCAACATGTATATCATTAGTTACCGGGTTCTCAACATGAAAATACATGATTGTTGAGTGGATCAAATCTCTGTCTAATGATCAAGTTTCATTTTCATTCTCTTTTTGACTAATCCATTTCCTACTGTTCTTTTAGCAAATGGCTTATGACACGAAACATCTTCGTGTCCCAGAGATACACTGGCTTGGAGCATTTCCTTCAGATTCTGAGAGATACTTTGTTCCAAAGCAGTGTCTCCTCCCTTTGACTTCTGAAGGTAACTAACTACTGATTTTACTTGTGTGGCTTCAGATTTGCCTAGTTGCATATTTGATATAATCAATATGGTAACTTCAATATTCTTATTAGACAAGAAAAAAATCGAAGCCATGTTGCTTAGGTGCTACCTGCAAAGGGAGGTTCCACAATGGAGGTAATATTTATATACATTCCATCTGTTTTTTTGTTTAACTGGTTTGAGATTTTACAGCATGTGTCTTATGTTAATGTTTTGTTATGAAGGTTGGAGCTCAAAATGATGTTGCACAAAGGAGTGAAGTTTGAGATTGAAGCGCTATCTGTTCATACACTTTCATTCTTGACAGAGTCTTATATACCATCTAAAATTCATGGTAAAGTTAAAATATAGCTTGTAGGTCATTTGTGGCTTAAGCCCTATATATGTAATTGGACTCGTGCACATTTCAGAATGTACCATTTATTTTCCTTTTGCAATGTGAGTTACTTGTCGATTACAGAATGGTTTCATTGGTATTTTAGAGTGGCAGGGAGTCAGTCTGGGATCTTTGATCAATTTTTTGTCTAATTAATTAAAGATTCTATAAGCCAATATTAGCAAGGATATAGAGAACCCTGTAAGGCTGTAACAATGCTTTAAGCTATAAGGAATGTAATTTTTTTTAGCAATGTGTTTTGTTTGCTGGTACTTTGTGTCTGTCTGTGCCTTTGTCGATGGGCGTGTAATGCCAGAAACTTCACCATTTTAATGTAGGATAGAGTAGTATTAATCAGATTATATGCTCTTGTAAGCATAAGTTTGTGACCTACAAATGAATTAGTGATCACGGACTACTAGCATGCATACAACTTGAAATATAATTTCTAGCTCTATAAAACTTTACATAATAAATTTGTAGCAGGAAAAAAAAGACGAGTTTGACAATTGGTAAATTACTCGTGATGGAAATTTGGAGATTAAGGTTATGCCAATCATCATAGGTTAGAGAGACGAAGATCTGATTAACCATTTAACCATTTATTGATGTTGTTGTTGTTCTACAGATACCATACCATTTAGTTCACTTTCCTCCTATAAAAAAAATAGATTTTTCTTTGTATTTTTGAAAATAGATTTTATAAAATTGTTTTTCAAAATATTATAAGTTTTTTTATATTCATTTTTTCTAAAATCAAACATTAATTTTGACATTATATAACATAAATGTACATTATTGAAGATCAAAACATAGTCAAAATCTCAATTTTTACAAAAATTTATATTTCAAAAATGATTTTTATGAAAATCTATTTGAAATAGCTTCAAAAAAAGTGATTTTTTTGAAATTTTGATATCTAAAAAAAATTTCAATAAAATGATGAAATACCTAAAATGACATTTTAAGAATAACTATTCAAACCAAATTTTCATTTAAAACTTTTATAAAAAGTTTCTTTGTAAAATTTTTTTACACAATTATATTACACTATAAAAATCTATTTTTAAAAAATCTATAACAAACACACCCTACATATCATTTTCATTAAACCATAAACAACAGCGCCCGTCTTATTTCATGTAAGACCGTCTTCAACCTCACCATCCTAAAAACTCCATCAAACCACAAACACATGGCAGATCGGAAACCTGAACCACCGGAAGCAATGGCTTTGGTGCCGCCATGTTTTCAAGAAGTTCAATCCAAGACAGTTTCATCCTTAAACAACTAGAATTTTCCTTTTCATTGTTGAATTAGGTAGAACATTCTATTTTATTTGTCATTTTTCATTTAAATTTTAGACTTTATTTCTTGAACATTTTTAAAACATTTTTTTCCCTCATTTCTTTCAAACTTTCGACTTTGATCGATCGACACATTAAACATTACAACTTATTACAGCCATTGAAAATACATAGTAAAAAATAAATCCACTCCCATTGGTAACCATATAGCAGGGACCTAACAGATTAGAAGGAAACATAATCTGTCCAGGAAGATCAGTAAATTTGTAAAACCACGAGTAACTAGAAAATGACCTGCGCGGTGCGCGAAAATCATTGAAATTTGATAAAAATATACTCTGCGCACCGTGCGGAAATCAATGATGTCACTGAAAGGAAGGGAAGTAAATCTAGTTTGAAAGAAAGAGGCATTTGGTAAGAGCTAATAACCAATTTGTTCAAACAAAAACACTGAAATATATTCTTCAATTTGATTTTGTGTAGTCTATTTTACTCATTCACTATGTAATTAATTTTGGAATCAATCACCAAGTAATTTGACTTATCATGTCACCTACCAATTATAGGATCGCTGCCAAAAATGCTAAAATGACACAGAAAATGTCAATATCATGTGATCTACCAACAATAGTACCTATACCAAAGAGCATAAAAACAAATTTTGGCAACATTGACTTGAACATGGTGCATAAGTGAATCCTAATTTTTTGTGCTTTCAGATATGATCCGTAGCTAACTACCCAATACAAACTACATATCAACAACTTGGCCACGACTCATTCCTACTATCAGCTATTGCTACTGGTTGTCATAAAGATTTGGAACTTGTTTAAGGTTAAGCTAACCAACACCTAGATACAAGGATATAATGCAGCAAGATGTTATGTTGAAGAATTTTATCAGTAGCTTTGTATATTCAAAATACAAATAAAATCAGATAATCAAGAATCATCTTAATCCAAATATGAAATTGAGAGGGAAGCCATGACATATGCTCACATGAATAAAGACAAAGAACGATCATTATATTTTCTTTTTTAACTATGGTAGCTAAATAATAGATTAGTGTTGAGCTTGAACCATGAAATTCTATCTCAGCGTAAATATAACCAATTCTTCTTATTCAAAAATAACTCTGCAGAATTTGCTATTATATTTTCTGCTTTTACACAAAGAACTTGCTACCATGAAATTCAGCTTGTATACCATTTCCAGCACAAGAGAAACTTGGTCACAAATAGATTTGTGTTGAACTTGAACCTGAAAATGGATATGTTTTTTTTCTTCTTTTCGGGGTGCCAAGATACTTCCATGCTGCATATGAGATCAAATATGTCGTCATGTCTCATTACATCAGCATCAGACTGTGCAACTGCAAATACAATACTATATCAATATTCCAACATAAGAGAAATAAATTAAAAAGATAACACATAATCTGAAAGCATGCCAATTACCAACACTTTTACTAAGAACTTAGCAATTCGGACAAATAAGAGAATGCTATAATTTGAAAAGCTAACAAGCAAACACTAGTATATTATTTCACAAATAGAGAACACCTCCCATTCTCTTTTCGAGGTGCTTCTCGTCCATCATGTTTGAAGTTTAGAGCATGCAAGAGGATGAAATTATCAGGTGAAATTTTTTCACAGGCCAAGAGTCCATGAAGAAGTGATACTTTGAAATCGAGATGGAGTTAAACCATTAGTTATTCCGTTAAAAAAAAAAGCCATTAGTTATTGTAAACCAGGAAAACAATAATGATATAAGCTAGACAGACTTTTCACTTAACACTAAACTTGAATTTTAGTTTTAGATTTTTCTCCAAGCCAGGCTTATTAGACAAGAAGTTGCTACTAAGCAGATAAAGGTCAATACACAACACATAGTCCAATCAAAAGCCACTGTATGGTGAAAGTTTGATTTACTATAGTAAAATTTGTTGCAACAAATAGGCACATATAAAATAAATAGAATGAAAAGAATGAACAGGCACAGAAAGATTATTACATGAATTCAACTGGGCATAATAGAAGTCATCAAAATGTCTGTTTGCAAGCTGAGAAACTTGTTCAATCAGAATCACATAGCAACTGGCCGACTGGGAAACTCATCACACATATTGGTTATTGTGAAACCTGACAACTATTGCAATTTGTAAGAATTACCTATGAGGCTAGGACCATTAGCCTTATCAAAGAGCTGTGACATTGGAAATCTCTGGCTTTGTCTTACAAATTGCCTGATCATTGATCAAACAATTGGAACTTGGAAGGCAGGCATTGAATGAGAAGAAGCCAAAGTTCTATTCCGGTATTGGTACAATATACACAACCAATTTTCAGGGTAATCTTGTAGCATGTTGAGACTTGGCCATTTCCCTTAAGACAGCGCCAACAATTGCTGCCTGCTCAAGGCAATCAGCCTTATGCAATGCATCTAAAAGAACAACACATGTTTTGCTATTTACACGACATCCTCTCAATCGAGTTTCTTCAAAAACTGTATATGCATCCATTGCTTTATTGGCACTGCTTAATCCTTCTATCATGGCATTATAACAAGCAGAATCAGGTATTCCCCCACTCGCCTTAAATCTATCAAATAGGCCTCGTGCTTCCATAACATTTCCGGCCCTTGCAAGTCCCACAATCATTGTGGTATAGGTGTAAGTATTGGGTTTTAACCCTTGTTTCTGCATTTCTTGCCAAAATACGAAGGCTTTATTAAACTTTCTAATCATACAAAGGCCATTTATCATAATGCTGTAAGTCATTTCATTTGGAGAACATTTTTGGTTTTTCATGTTCTGAAAGCAAACTTGAGCTTCATCAATTTCCTCAGCTTTCACCAATGCATCAAGTAAACAATTCCATGTGTACGTGTTTGGAGTCAGACCTTTCTGCATCAACTCCTCCAAAATTAAGTATGCTTCATCAATCCTTCCCACCTTACCAAACCCATCAATAAGACTACTATAGATAACTACATTTAAGTCAACACCTATTGATTTTGCTTCTTCAAATAGCATATATGCTTCGTCAAGCCTGTCAATTTTAGCTAGTCCATCAACAACAGAACCATAAGTTACAACTGTAGGTTGTAGACCCTTTGTTTTCATTTCCTCCAGCAGTTGGTATGCTTTATCGACCTTACCAGACTTGCAAAATCCGTCGATTACAGTGTTGTAAGCAAGGACATCCAAATGTAGTCCTTGTTCCTTCATCTCATAGAACAACTTATATGTTTCTCTTGAAAAACCTGCTTTCACGAGACCATGAATTAAAATTGAGTAGCTTCGAACATCAGGAACTAAACCTTGAGCCCTTATTTCTTCAAATAAAGCTCTACCTTTCTCCACTTCACCAGCTTTGAAAACACAATCCATGTAAGAATTAAGAAGCATCAGATCAGGAGAACAGCCCCTATGCACCATCTCTTTGTAAATTTTGTGACCATCCTCCTTCCTACCACACTTAAAAAAGTTCTTAATAAGAGATGTATACACTACTACATTTGGAATTTGACCAGAATCTAACATCTTTTCATAAAGACAATAAGCATCATCTACCCTGCCACGTCTTCCCAAGCCATCAATAAGTGAACAAAATGTTCTTGAGTCAGGAGTGCATACTTTATGATCCAATCCCAAAAATATGGAACAAGCTTCATCAAGTTTTTGAGCTTTACATAGTCGATCAATCATTATATTTACAGTCATGATATTAGGGAATAAGCCTGCCTCTTTCATGGTATCCTGAACTTTCAGGGCAGCTTCAAGTTCTCCTGCTTTACAAAGCATGTCAATTAAAATGTTGTAGGTTGTAAGATTGGGTGCAGCATCTTGTCTCATTTCTTCAAGGATCTTCGATGCTTCATCTATTTTACCCTTTCTTCCTAAGCAGGTTAGAATGCAATTATATGCAATGACACTAGGTATACACCCTTTTCTCTTTTGTCTCTCAAGCAAACTGTATGCTTCATCAAATTTCCCAGCTGAACCATAACCCATAATCATGGTATTATAAGCATAGACACAAGGGACACTCCTGTTTTGATCCAGTTCTTCAAACAGCTCAATAGCTTCATCCAATCTCCCAACCTTGCAAAGAACTCCGATCAAGGTAGTATATGTGACATCGTCAGGAATTAGCCCTTGTGCCTTCATCTCGTGAAAGAATTTCCATGCCATATCCACCTTACCAACTTTACCAAAACAGTCAATACATACATTATAGAGGACAAGGTCAGCAGTGAATGAGTTGCTCTTCATCTCATCCAGCAAGGACAGCGCAGCATCAATGCGACCCTCCCTAGCAAACACACGAACAAGCGTGGTAAAAAGATGCACATTTGCTTCATAACCTATTTCCTGCATTTGGTGAAAGAGAGTAAGCATAGGATCAGGTATATTTGCCTCAGCGAGGGCACCAATCAGTGTAGTGTAAGCCGAAAATGCAGGGCGAAACTTGAACTTCCTCATTATTTCAATAACACCAAAAGCTTCTTTTAGCTTATGCGATCTGACAAAACTAACAACCAGTTCTATACAAACATGATTGGAGATACCAAATCCAGCCACACTCATTTCTTCAAGAATCTGTTCCAAATACTCCAAGTTTCTAGTCCGAGCCATAACCATAAGAAATGCATTATAAACTTCTACACAATTCCCTTGTTCAGTTTTCCCCTCCACCCATCTAAAATACTGAAATGCAACATTCACATCCTTCAACCTCTTCATCACTCCAACAATAACTTCTGGTTGAGACATTTCATCGAACGAGTTGAGTGCATCCTCAACAGCAGGTCCCCATGAACCATTTTCCAAAACCCCACATACATCATACACCGTCTTTCTCATACCATCAATTTTTACTGCATTGTCTTGGTAACCATCATCCATAAAGGGTTTAACTTTCCCATTCCACTCCGTTTCAGAAGAAGAAAAAGAAGACCCATTTGAGAATGATGATGAGAACCTCTTAGATAAAGGGTGAATTTTACCACATTTATGAAAAAATCGAAACTTGACAACTGAAACAACAACAATAACAATATCAACAACAATAAAAATTGAGATTTCATGTTGTAAAGTTGTAACAAGTGAGTGATAATATGGGCGAAAATAACAAACACATTGGATGAATGGAGAAGAAGGAAGCAAGTAAATACCTTGGAGCCTTGAAAGAATCTTCATGTCAGTAGTGTGGTTGAATTGAATAAGAAGAATCAATGGAGAATAACAACGAGGTTGAAGAAAAAACAGAGTCGACAGAGAAAACGCAGCTGAGATGAAGAAAACTATTAATTTTATGAAATTTCCTATATTAAATACTTTAAAAAAGAAGAATAATTTTAAAGTAAATTGTCTTAAAATAAAATAAAAATTGATATGATAGAGAAATTACTAAATAGATTAATTGTTATGTATTCATGTATAAAACATTTTTACACATACATTATGTCAAATAACATAAAAAATTGCTTATTTTTAAATTATCTCCACAATATCTATAGGGTGATATTTGTGGGAAAAGTGGCAAAGTTATTATACATAAGGATATCCTTATGCATGGTGCATAAGTGAAGCACATCCATCAAATTAGTAAGACACGTGTAATAATCCTAGGCAATCCCCCAATTTCAGTCTCTCGTTGTTCATCATTCTTAGAATCCTTTCTCAGGACCAAGCTAATCGTTCCCATCGTGAATTTGTGATTTTTCCGGCCAATTGCACGACGACGTTTTCTCTCCCAATCTCAGTCTCTCGTTGTTCATCGTTATCAGAAGCTCATCGTTCCGATCATGCTTCATCGTGATTTTGTAATTTTCCGGCCAATTGCACGTCGACGTTTTCTCCGGCGACATTCAACGGCGGCGTACTGCATTTTTGAAGAGGTTTCTTAAAGGATGATTGAATTTATTTTTGAATTATGAACATAGTCGATTTGTTACCCCATCAATTATGATTGAATTTAGTTCAAACCTCTTCAAAAATAAATTTAGTTCAAATGTTCAATTTAGCTTCAGTTGTTTAACTTATTCTTATCTACTACCACGCAACAAGTCAAAGGCCACAGAAAGTTTATTGATTAGATTTTAGAGAAAATTGAAAACTGACGAACTTAGATGCTAATTTTCTTTGGTATAGGTTTTTTGGATTATTGCTTAATTTAGAGGATCATGTTGATGAAAATTCATTGCATAGGTGGTGTTTGTTTTAATGTCTCTAAGAATTCAGAGTATGTATACCTTCTATGTAAGTATTAAAACCTTCTGCCTATACTTTTAGAGATGAAACACATGAATGTTACTTACCTGCATTTTGAATCTAACATATACTTGAGCTTATTATATGAATTTGTTGGAATATATGTTGGTACATCTGTTTAAAAGTTTTCTGTTTCTTTTGTTGAAGTTACAATGTTAAAGGTTTAGCACCTAATTAACACTGATCCACTGAGTTTGTTACAAATCTTTCTTGCTAAGTTAAAAATCATACATAAACCATTTTGCTGGAAGAATGGTTTCAGAGAGTTGTACTTCAAAACCATTTTGCTGTTAGAATGGTTTCAGAGAGTTGATGCTTAATAGTTGCATCCTAAACAACTTTGTGTTTGTGACTGTGCAGGTGTGGTTTCAGAGATCTCCGTGTTGAGGAACTGGTGCTATTTAGTTTTGTGCTTCTGTTTGTAGGCCTCAGTTTGTTTAGCTTAGTGTTTTGGTATAGTAGCATTCTTTAGTTTGCAGACATTTGTTTGTTGTATTCTTTAGTTTTATTAAGAGTAAATAAGAACAATATTTGTATAGAGCACAAATTGTAATGGGGAATGTGAATAGAAAATGAAGAATATGATAATGAGATTATGATGTAAAAGATTATATTTTGTAATTGTCGATTCTTTTCTAAATCATGATTGAAAATGGATACTACAATGCTCATTTCTGTGCTAACTAGTAACTACTATTGGTCTTAAAGTTGAACTGAATATGAAAATAACCTATAATTATAATTTTGTTCTTATGGTTTGCACAATTATTTTGAATAAAACATGAATATTTTATTGGAAACCATAAGAGATCTACTTTGGTTTCATATACAACACTAGTGAAACCATTAAGCTACACTTATGGTTTCAATTATAATTTTTATTTTGAATACAATATGAATATTTTATTGAAAACCATAAGAGAACTACTTTGGTTTCAGATACAAAACCAGTGAAATCATTAAGCCACACTTATGGTTTCAGTTATAATATTCATGTTAAATTAAATATGAATGTTTTATTGGAAACCATAAGAGGACTACTTTGTTTTCAGATACAAAACTAGTGAAACCATTAAGTCACATTTATGGTTTCAGTAATAATATTTATTTTAAATTAAATATGAATATTTTATTGGAAACCATAAGATGGCTACTTTGGTTTCAGATACAAAACTATTGAAACCATTAAGCCACACTAATAGTTTCAGTCATAATATTTATGTTAAATTAAATATGAATATTTATTTTCTGTCTATTCATCGGTGCATTAACATTTGAAAAGAAAAGACGGTACATGAGATTCAATAATTAACGATTTTCACCATAAACACGGCTTCTAATAGTTCATCAAACATTCAAGTAGTAGAAACTAAGTAGTTCTTACAATTATGACCTTCATAATTCATAATTTAAACCATCAAATCAACACTTGCATGGTAGAAGCTAACAAAATAACAAACACAATAGAGAAACTACTGCTAAAATCACAATCCTAACAACTATCATGCATTCTTCAAATCACAATCCTAACAACTATCTTTATAAGCATTTCCTTATAGTATAATGTTGTTTCCTTCTGCACATGTTATCCTTTGGAATTGTTGAGATCTGTTAATATTGCTGAACAAATTTCAATTCTGAGATCCATAATCTTTGCTACTTCCTGAGCTTGAGCTTTAGTATTGATGAAGCTTTTCTTTGACTAGTCTTCTTAATCTCACTTGCATATATGTAAAATAAAGAGAGGAAACTAGTATCATTTTGAATATTTTTTCTCTAATAATGTGATCCATACATTATACATACCTCTAAATGGTTTAGGAAGCAACAATTAAGCATCAACTATATGAAACCATTCTACCAGCAAAATGGTTTCAGAGTACAACCCTCTGAAACCATTATACCAGCTAAATGGTTTTGTAATAATTAAACCATTTAATTATACTTCAAATAAGCCCTGAAAGCTGAGAAGTAATGGTAATGGTCAATTGGATTAAAAAACGAAGAGTCTTAAAGAGAAACTAACTCTAAATTTATATCAATTGTGTCACTTGAACTCATAGATAGACAAACACCTTACAATAGTATAAATATTATTTACATAGACTATCATTGTTTTTGAAACAATTTAACAATATTAATGGTTGCAGTGTATAACATCTTGAAACCATTTAACAATACTAATGGTGTATTTTGTAACAGAGAACCATTGCAACAGACAACCCCTCAAACTTTCTTGATCTTGCATAAATTTATCCAACTCCTGCATCAATTTAAATGTGTTGTTCGAGTTCCAGAAACAAGTTGTAACAGTCAGAATGAATTTGGATTGAATTGAAATTGGAATTGGGATTGGACATAGAATGAATAAATGAATTGAAAATTGCTTGCACACACAATGAATTTGTACGTACATGTTTGTTTGATCGGAAGAGCAGAGTCTGAGAGTTACGACGGCTAGGGTTTCAGCGAGCAAGGAGAAGAGAGAATCGGATCCATTGTTCATTGCTGCTTCTGTGCTTTCTTCGTTTGTGACGGAGAGATTTGGGGGAACGTTGATGATGATGATTTCCGGTGAGGTTATGATTTTGAACGGCGATGATGATGTCCGGCGACGTTGAATCGTGATGGTGGTTGTGATTGTCGGTGACGGTTGCGATTTTTGGTCATTGATTGTGTTTTGGGGGCGCGTTGATTTTGTTATTTCTGCGCGTGGATTTTGTTGTTTCGCGCGTGGGTGTTGGCTTATGCACGGTGCATAAGCTTTGGCTTTGGCTTATGCAGGATAACTGAACCCGGGAAAAGTTATTGTCCATAAGCCAAATCCTTATGGATGGTACATAAGCCAATGAAAACACAACAGATTTACTCACACACCCCCCAAATAACTCGCGTGCCCCCCAAATTTCTCGCGCACCCCCAAATGTCATGTGCCACCCAATTTTTTGTTTTTTTTGTTCCTTCCTCCCCAGATTTCTAGTCAAAACCATTTTGCTGTTGGAATGGTTTCCAGGAGTTGTACTGCAAAACCATTAAATGCATAAAATGGTTTTGGAGTACAACACTATAATTATGCACTTAACATTTTTTTCCCTCCCCACAAATTTATAGCCAAAACCATTTTATGCACTTAACATATTTGACTTGTGTTCTTAATAGATTATTGTGATAATTCCATTGAAGGGTCATCTAATTCCATTTCCAAGCCACAAACAGAATTGCAATTGCAGGTGGTGGAGCCTATCAAATCCAATATATTCTCTTGGAGTTCTGTTTGTTGTTATAGATACAAGTTGAAGGGTACAACAAGTTCTAAAGTCCCGTCAGTTTTTGAGGATCAGCCGCAAGCGTGCTTTATCTCCGTGGTAACTCTCTCTTCATTTTTATTTTAACTTTTGATAATTTCTCTTTGGGTTAATAGGCTAATACCCCCCTGCAATGTTAGCGAGTTTTGTGATACCCCCCTATAAATTTTTTTTTCGTAGATTCCCCCTTGCAATGTCAAGATTCCAGGCGTTACCCCCCTGGCTGCACACAGTGGCTGATGACTGGACAGAATCTCTTACGTGGCATGCACACGTGGATATAAATATAATATTTTATTAATTTATAATTAAATTTTGCCACGTGGAAATTCCACGTAATATTAATTAATATTTTTTAAAAAAAAATTAAAATGTCAAGTTTTAACTTATTAAAAATTAAAAAAATTAATATTTTTTAAAGTTAAAAATCTGCAGCTAATAATTTAACTTATTTATATCACATTTTGTAATTATTTAACTTATTATTATTTTAAAAAATTAAAATTAAAAACAAAATATATCAATATAATAACAATAACAAAAAAATCTTTTTCATTTATATTAATTCCAAAAAATATATCAATGTAATAATAATTACAAAAAATCTTTTTCAAATAAAAAATTATAAAAAAAAAAATCTGATTAAAAAAAAAAGGGAGAGAAAGAGAGAGAAAATTTCTATTTTCTCTTCTTCTTCACTAGGTTCGCTTCTTCTTCACTGGGAGAACAAGAACAAAAACCAGAACAACTCAAATCTCTCTGTAAAAAATCACCATTCTCAGTTCTCACAATTATCACGGTGAGAAAACACAGAGGCAGAGTCGATTCATTCTACACAAAACTCCGTCAATCCGCCCACTCTTCCTCCACCACAACTTCCCTCAACAAACTTCAATTCAACCTCCGACGTCGATTCACTCTGCTCACTCAAAATCATTTTCAAAATCCTTCAATCCGATTCAATTCAATACTCATTTTACCCCGTTTCATCTTTTCGCGAAATTCACAATCACGCTAAACCTACAACCCTAGATTCTGATCCTATTTCTTCTTTTTCAACATCACCATCTTTTTCAATTTCATTCGATTTCAGTTTCAATTTCGTTGAATTTCAGTTCAATTTTGTTGCGGCGAAGGTCAATGTTGCAGAGAGGGTTTTCTATTTGTTCCGGTGAAGGTTCGGCGAGAGGTTCTGGCAAAGGCTCGGCGAGAGATTCCGGCAAAGGTTTTGAGATTTCTGGATTTGTTGAAATTTGATGTTTCTCAATTTTTTTTTCCTTTCTAGAATTGAATTGTGTTGGAAGGATGTTGTTGAAATTTGATAGAGATCTTGTGAATCTTGTGATTTTTTTTTTCTTTCTAGGAATGGGTTTGGGCAAGATGAATGTTATTGAAGTTGAAGATATGTTCTTTCTAGGAATGGTAAACAAATTTCTGGGTTTGTGGGTTGGTAACAGAAGTTTTTGGTTGTTGTTCTAAATTTTTTTAAGTGTTTTATTCTGAGTTTGTTGATGATATTATTGATGTTATTGTTAGTGTTGTTTTTTATGTTGCTATTCTTGATGGTGTTATTGACATTGTTGATGTTCTTCTTGAAGATGATGTTGTTGTTGATGATGTTCTTCATTTTCATATTATTAGCTTGCAGATTTATAATTTTTTTTCTTTAAATTAATTAAAAATGAATTAAAAAAACCACCTAAACAATGATTACATTTTTTTCTTTTCTTTTAATTTTAAATTAATAATAACAATAATAACTTAATTAATAATAAATAGTAATAACTGAAATAAAAAATAATAATAATAATAAGTTTAAAAAACTTGACATTTTAATTTTTTTAAAAAAATATTAATTAATATTACGTGGAATTTCCACGTGGCAAAATGTAATTATAAATTAATAAAATATTATATTTATATCCACGTGTGCATGCCACGTAGAAGATTCCGTCCAGTCATCATCCACTGTGTGCAGCCAGGGGGGTAACGTCTAGAATCTTGACATTGCAAGGGGGAATCTACGAATTTTTTTTTATAGGGGGGTATCACAAAACTCGCTAACATTGCATGGGGTATTAGCCTATTAACCCTTTCTCTTTTAAAAAGATCTCACATGTGCCATATTATTTATCAGAAAATTAAGAAGACTGCTCTCTCAGTCTGGAACAAAAAGCATTAATAAAAAGTTTAAGTGCATAATTATAGTGTTGTACTCCAAAACCATTTTATGCACTTAATGGTTTTGGAGTACAACTCCTGGAAACCATTTTGCTGTTGGAATGGTTTCCAAGAGTTGTATTGCAAAACCATTAAATGCATAAAATGATTTTGGAGTACCACACTATAATTATGCACTTAACATTTTTTCCCTCTCCACAGATTTCTAGTAAAACCATTTTATGCATTTAACAGTTAACATTTACAATACTAGCCTTGACCCTTTCCAATAATTTTCAACATGACAAAATTATGAAAGTAGTTATAATATATAAGTTGAGATATGACCTAATCATATAAGACAATCAACAATCCTTACCCAATGCACTTAATGGTTTTGGCTAGAAATCTGTGGGAAGGGAAAAAAAAGTTTAAGCGCATAATTATAGTGAGGTACTCCAAAACCATTTTATGCACTTAATGGTTTTGCAGTACAACTCCTGAAAACCATTTCAACAACAAAATGGTTTTGACTAGAAATCTGGGGGAGGAAGGAACAAAAAATAATAATTTGGGGGGCGCATGACATTTGGGGGGTGCGCGAGAAATTGGGGGGCGCGCGAGTTATTTGGGGGGTGTGTGAGAAATCTTCTCTCACTTATGGATGGTGCATAAGTTTGGCTTATGGACAATAACCACATGTTCATGTACAAAACTAATTTAGCATAAGCTTAATATTTTACCGCATGGCGCAAATTTAATACATAGTATTGTGAAGTGTTCCTTTCAATTTTTATTATTATCATTAGATTCTTAATAAATTTGAAAATATTTAAAATATTTATAAGGACTAATAGCTAATTCAACCCATGACAAAATAAACAAGTATTATTCAAAGTTATACAGTTAAGTTTGGCTGATGTAACAAACACACATATACTATATATATAAGGCTGGCCGAAGACTGTATGTGGTGGACCGCTTTTAAAAGTAGTATAATAAATAAACATTGTGTCATGCTAAATAGTGTTTTTGGAGCACTTGTTAAGTATACCAAAAATAGAAATAAAATTGATATTGATAAAATAATTTTTTACATTCTCGATGCATTCAATGTACAAATTCCGAGATAAAATTTCCATATTTATAAGATTAATTAGTACTCCAGGGACACTGTTTAGCGTTTTCCATAAACATTTGAACTTGTATACATGTTTGAAATACTATTTTCAAAAAGATGAGTAGTGATTCGGTCAAATAAAAGACAGCTAGAAATATGAAATGAAAGAAATTTTGACACAGTTCAATCTTTAGAGAACTTGTAAGTAAAACAAAATTTAGTATATATTTCATTCATGTAATAAACTTTTAACACTCACCACCATGAGGTTGTTTCTTTTGTATTTGCATATTTTGCTCTTCAATTTTGAATTCTTATCTTCATCTTCTTCTGATTTTTTGTGTCATCCTGAAGATGGCTATGCCTTGCTTAAGTTCAAGTCCTCCTTCACTATAGATACAGAAAACTTTGTTTGTCATGAACAACCTCAGAAAACATCAACATGGAAAAATGGGACTAATTGTTGCTCATGGCATGGTGTCACCTGTGACACTGTCTCTGGTCATGTGATCGGTCTCAATCTTGGCTGCGAACGCCTTCGAGGTAAAATTTATCCTAATAGTACCCTTTTTCAACTTGCTCACCTTAAATCACTCAACCTTTCTCACAATAAATTCATCAACTCCAATTTGCATTCTCAGTTTGGTGGATTTATGAGTGTCACAAATCTTGACTTGTCTTTAAGTAACTTTGAAGGTGATGTTCCTACTCAAATCTCACACCTTTCCAAATTAACATCACTTCATCTTTCTGACAATAAGGAGCTGAGTTGGAAAGAAACCACTTTGAAAAGCCTTGTGCAAAATGCAACCTTTTTACAAGAGTTATTTTTGGAAGGAACAAATATGTCTTCAATCAATCCAAACTTGTTGAATTTGATCTTCAATCAATCTTCTTCTTTGATTAGTCTTAATCTTCAAAGAACAGGATTAAGAGGAAATTGGAAAAACAACATTCTTTGTTTACCAAGTATCCAAGAGCTAGATATGTCAGAAAATGACTACCTGAAAGGCCAATTTCCAGATTTGAGTTGTAGCACTTTTCTTAGAATCTTGGATCTTTCATATTGTTTTCTCAGAGGGCCAATTCCTCTTTCTTTATCTAACCTCACATATCTTACATCGTTACGCCTCATTGAGAACAACCTTGAAGGTTCAATCCCATCCTCACTTTTAGCCCATCCACATCTAACTATTTTGTCTCTTAGAGATAATTTTCTCATAAGTGGTCAAATTCCAAATGTATTTCTCCAATCAAATAGATTTCAAGAAATAAATTTGAGTGGTAACCAAATTGGTGGTGCGTTGCCAACATCACTTTCAAACCTTCAACATCTCATTAAGTTAGACATTTCATCGAATTCATTTAGTGGTCAAATTCCAAATGTTTTTGCTAGACTAACCAAATTACAAGAACTCATTCTATATAATAATAGATTAGAAGGTCAAATCCCACCTTCATTGTTTAGCTTGTCTCAAATTGTTGTTTTAGATTGTTCTTATAATAAATTAAAGGGTCCTCTACCAGACAAAATATCAGGGTTCCAAAATTTAGGTAATTTATTATTATCTAACAACTTACTAAGTGGAAACATTCCTTCATGGAGTTTATCTTTACCATCTTTAAGTGTGTTAGATCTATCAACTAATCAATTTACAGGAAATATGAGTGTCATTTCATCATATTCTTTGCATTATCTAAAACTATGCAGCAACAAACTACAAGGCGATATTCCAGAATCTATTTTCAACCTTGTAAACCTAACCACACTTTGTTTATCATCAAACAACTTGAGTGGTGTTGTCAATTTTCAACACTTTAACAAACTTCAAAAACTGTATTCTCTGTCTCTTTCACATAATAGTCAATTATCACTAAACTTTGAACACAATGTCAATTACAATTTTTCTATCCTATCAACTTTGGAATTGTCTTCTATTGGTTTTATTGGCTTTTCAAAATTGTCATCCATAAAATTTCATGGTTTGAGATATCTTGATTTGTCCAATAGCAAACTTTTTGGAAGACTGCCCAATTGGTTGCTCAAAATAGATTCATTAAAATTTTTAGGCCTCTCTCATAACATGTTCACATCAATGGACAATTTCACAAGGAATCAGTGGCAATACCTACAGGGCCTAGATCTTAGTTTCAACTTACTAGATGGTGACATCTCTTTGTCAATTTGCAATATGAGTTCACTTCAATTGCTCAACTTGGCACACAACAAATTGACAGGCATCATTCCGCAATGTCTTGCTAATTTACCATCACTTCAAGTTTTGGATCTACAGATGAACAAACTTTATGGAACTATACCAAGTAACTTTTCAGAGGACTGCCACCTTCGTACTCTGAATCTCAATGGCAACCTATTAGAAGGCGATTTGCCTAAGTCTTTGTTGAACTGTGAGCGGCTAGAGGCTTTAATTCTTGGTAGCAACAAAATAGAAGACCATTGTCCATATTGGATTCAAACAATGCAATATTTGGAGGTATTGGTTTTGCGAGATAATAAGTTGTATGGTCCAATAGCTAATATAAATATCGAGCACCCATATCCTAGTTTAAGTATTTTTGATATTTCGTGCAATAACTTGAGTGGCCCTTTACCAAAAGCCTACATACAAAATTTTGGATATTTCATGAAAAATGATATTGAATTTGGAGATGGTAGCTCACAATACATGGAAAAGATGGAACTAGGTTACATGACATACTATGATTCTGTGACTATGACAGTGAAAGGAAACAACATTGTGATGGTGAAAATTCTAATAGCCTTTGCGAACATTGATTTATCTCAAAACAAGTTTGAAGGAGAGATTCCAAATGTCATTGGAGAGCTTCACGCACTCAAAGGGCTTAACCTTTCTCATAACAGGCTCACCGGTGCTATTCCCCAATCCATAGGAAACTTGTCAAACATGGAATCATTGGATCTTTCCTCAAATATGCTCACTGGTGTAATTCCTGCAGAATTAACCAATTTGAACGATCTTGAAGTCTTGAATCTTTCCTATAACCATCTTATGGGAGAAATACCTCAAGGTAAGCAGTTCAATACATTTACGAATGATTCCTATGAAGGAAACATAAGATTATGTGGATTTCCCTTGTCAAGGAAATGTGGACCGGAACAATACTCTCCACCTTCTCCCAACAAGTTTTGGAGTGAAGAGAAATTTGGATTTGGGTGGAAACCTGTGGCTATTGGATATGGATGTGGAGCGGTGTTTGGAATAGGCCTTGGATATTTTGTGTTTCTAATTGGAAAGCCTAGATGGCTTGTGATGATATTTGGTGGTCAGCCTAAGAGAAGAGTGAACAGAAGGAGGACTAGAGTGAGGAGGAATTAATAATGGTTGAACCATGAACCAGATGGTGCCAATGTCCTAGTTTTATTGTTGTGATTATTTTTTTATTGAGTTAGATTTTATCTACTGTTTAAAATTTACTTAATTTGAGTGAGTGTGTGACAATCTTGTCACTCTTATTTGATCTAGCTAGTTTTAGTTCATGTTGTAAGTTTGTAAAGTGAATCTCTTGTGCTACAATACGAGTTTTGTATTTACATGAAAGTTTGTAAGTTGCGAAATAGGTGAGATTGAATAAGAATGACAGTGTAAGTTGCAAAATAGAGCTCTGTCAAATTTACATGACATATGAAATATCATAGAAACTCTTAATTTTCTGTTAGCTAACCAATAAATTTGCTTCTTTGACATTAGATGTGTAAAGTAAATAATCAAGAAATGCTCCTATGAAGGACAGCAGTCCGATACATTTTCAAATGAGTCCTATGAAGGAAACTTAGGGTTATGTGGATTTCCCTTGTCAAAGAAATGTGGACCTGAAGAACCTTCTCCACATTCAGCCAACAAGTGTTTTGTATGAAAGTATTACAGAAACTTTATTGTAGGGAAATAAGACTAACAACTGTGTGAGCAAGTAAATCTTGGAAGATGCATTTTAAGTTAACCATTCCTTTGTTTAAACCATTTTAACTAATCTTTGAATATTGCAATCTACAACTGTTTGATTTGAAAACAAATATTATGATATATTATAATTTTGGATTACGGGAGTGTAAAAATCCTGAAATTTGAATTTTGTCATAAGAGTGGTTCAAACCATGTATAAGTAGGGGCACTCGGATTCTAAATCTGGAAGTGTAAAATGAAATTTTTACACTTTCCAGTTTATATTGAACCCTATCAGATTTTCTTTTTCTTGAATGAGATAAAGTTTGAGCAGTGTCCTTTAAGAGGGATTCACCACTTTCTGAAATATATAAGGCCGGCCGCTTTTAAAAATAGTATAATAAATAAATATTTTCACTAGTATATATATTTGAAATTTTGACGCAGTTCAATCTTTGAAGAACTTCCAAGTCAAAGAAATTTTAGTATAATAACTTTCAATTTGACTATAAATACACATTTCATGTAATAAACTCTTAACACTTCTCACCACCATGACCATGATGAGGTTGTTTCTTCTTTATTTGCATATTTTGCTATTCCATTTCCCATCCTTCTCTTCAACTTCTTCTAATTTTTCATGTCATCCTGAAGATAGCTATGCAATACTTCAATTCAAGTCCTCCTTCACTATATATACGGAAGGTTTTTGTGACGCACAACTTCAGAAAACAGCAACATGGAAAAATGGGACAAATTGTTGCTCATGGGATGGTGTCACCTGTGACAGTGTCTCTGGTCATGTGATTGGTCTCAACGCTGGCTGTGAAAGTCTTCAAGGTAATATTTATCCTAATAGTACCCTTTTTCATCTTTCTCACCTCCAATCACTCAACCTTTCTTACAATGATTTCTTTGGCACTCAATTTCATTCTATGTTTGGTGGATTTCAGAATCTCACACATCTTGACTTGTCTTCAAGTAACTTTCAAGGTGAAGTCCCACTTCAAATCTCACACCTTTCCAAATTAACATCACTTCATCTTTCTAAAAATGTTAAGTTAGTTTGGAAAGAAACCACTTTGAAAAGCCTAGTGCAAAATGCAACAGTTTTGAAAGAGTTATTTTTGGATGAAACAAATATGTCTTCAATCCATCCAAACTCGTTGAATTTGATCTTCAATCAATCTTCCTCTTTGACTAATCTTAATCTTCAAATATCAAGATTAAGTGGAAATTGGAAAAACAACATTCTTTGTTTACCAAGTATTCAAGAGCTAGATATGTCAATAAATAACCTTGATGGCCATCTTCCAAATTTGAGTTGTAGCACTTCTCTTAGAATCTTGGATCTTTCATATTGTTTGTTCAAAGGGCCAATTCCTCTTTCTTTCTCTAACCTCACATATCTTACATCCTTAAGTCTCATTGACAACAAGCTTAATGGTTCAATACCCTCCTCACTTTTAACCCTTCCACATCTAACTTCTTTGTCTCTCAAAAATAACTTGTTGATAACTGGTCAAATCCCAAATGTATTTCCCAAATCAAATAGATTTCAACAATTAGATTTGAGTGGTAACAAAATTGGAGGTGGGTTGCCAACATCACTTTCAAACCTTCAACATCTTATTAATTTAGACCTTTCATCTAATTCATTTAGTGGTCAAATTCCAGATGTGTTTGACGGGTTAACTAAATTACAAGAACTCCATCTAGGTTTCAATAGATTAGAAGGACAAATTCCACCTTCATTGTTTAGCTTGTCTCAGCTTGATGTTTTAGATTGTTCTTATAATAAATTAAAGGGTCCTCTACGCGAGGAAATATCAGGGTTCCAAAACTTAGGTTATTTATTATTGAGTAACAACTTGCTAAATGGAAAAATTCCTTCATGGTATTTATCTTTACTATCTTTGGAAAAGTTGGATCTATCATATAATCAATTTACAGGAACCATAAGTGCAATTTCATCATATTCTTTGTATTACCTAAATCTATGCAGCAACAAACTACAAGGAGATATTCCAGAATCTATTTTCAACCTTGCAAACCTAACTAAACTAGATCTATCATCAAACAACTTGAGTGGTGTTGTAAATTTTCAACACTTTTCCAAACTTCAACAATTGGATTCTCTGTCCCTTTCACGTAATAGTCAATTATCACTAAACTTTGAATCCAATGTCAATTACAATTTTTCTCAACTAATAACATTGGAATTGTCTTCTATCGGTTTGATTGGATTTTCAAATTTAACATCAGGAAAATTCCCCAGTTTGAGTTCTCTTACTTTGTCAGATAACAAACTTTTTGGAAGATTGCCCAATTGGTTGCTCAAAATAGATTCATTAAATTATTTGGTCCTCTCTCATAACATGTTTTACATCAATGGACCAACTCACAAGGAATCAGTGGAAAAACCTACGTGGCCTTGATCTTAGTTTTAACTTACTGGCTGGTGAAATCCCTTTGTCAATTTGCAATAAAAGTTCACTTATATTTCTCAACTTGGCACACAACAAATTGACAGGTATCATTCCACAATGTCTTACTAATTTATCATCCCTTGAAGTTTTGGATCTACAAATGAACAAATTTAATGGCACTATACCGAGTAATTTTTCAGAGTACTGCGACCTTCGTACTCTGAATCTCAATGGCAACCTATTAGAAGGCATTTTGCCTAAATCTTTGTTGAATTGTGAATACCTGGAAGCTTTAAATTTTGGTGGCAACAAAATAGAAGACCATTTTCCATATTGGCTTGAAACTATGCAAAATTTGGAAGTATTGGTTTTAAGAGAAAATAACATGTACGGTCGCATTGCTAATATAAATATCAAGTATCCATTTCCTAAATTAGTTATTTTTGATATTTCAAGCAATAACTTCAGTGGCCCTTTACCAAAAGCCTACATACAAAATTTTGATGCCATGAAAAATGTCATCCAAGTTGGAAAGTATAGTACCTCACAATACATGGAAAAGATGGGACTATTTGGCATGACATACTATGATTCTGTGACTATGACTGTGAAAGGAAACGACATTGTGATGGAAAAAATTTCAATAGCCTTTGCGAACATTAATCTATCTCAAAACAAGTTTGAAGGAGAGATTTCAAATGTTATTGGAGAGCTTCACGCACTCAAAGGGCTTAACCTTTCTCATAACAGGCTCACCGGTCATATTCCCCAATCCATAGGATACTTGTCAAACTTGGAATCATTGGATCTTTCATCAAATATACTCACTGGTATGATTCCTGCAGAATTAATCAATCTGAATGGTCTACAAGTCTTGAATCTTTCCTATAACCATCTTATGGGAGAAATACCTCAAGGTAAGCAGTTCAATACATTTTCAAATGATTCCTATCAAGGAAACATAAGATTATGTGGATTTCCGCTATCAAAGAAATGTGGACCTGAGCAACATTCTCCACCTTCAGCCAACAAGTTTTGGAGTGAAGAGAAATTTGGATTCGGGTGGAAACCAGTGGCTATTGGATATGGATGTGGAACGGTGTTTGGAATAGGCCTTGGATATTTTGTGTTTTTAATTGGAAAGCCAAGATGGCTTGTGATGATATTTGGTGGTCAGCCTAAGAGAAGAGTGAACAGGAGGAGATCTAGATTGAGGAGGACTAATGGTTCAACGATGAATCAAATGGTGCCAATGTCCTAGTTTTATTGTTGTGATTATTTTCTCTATTGTGTTAGTCTTTATCTACTGTTTAGAATTTGCTTTATTTGAGTGTGAGTGTGTGCCAATCTTGTCACTCTTATTTTATCTTAGCTAATTTTAGTTCATGTTGTAAGTTTGTAAAATGGATGTGTTGTGCTACAAAATGAGTTGTATGAATCCAATGATGCATAATAGTTCTGTCCTTGTTGTACTAGTTTTGAATTTACATCAAACTTTCGTTTTTACCATTATTTATGTATTCTTGATTTTCTGGGATTGCCTCACACATGCATTATCATTTATATGTTCAGTACTTAGCAGCATTGACACGCTTAGTTGCTGGAAGATATAGAGAAAATAATATTGTTCCAAACCTATTCTGCACAATGAATTTGTTATCTATCACATCAAACATTGCAACAATTTTTTAAAAAAAAAGAATGAAAAAATCATTCACAAACGGAACGACAGTTTGTATGTTGCGAAATAGGTGAGTTTGAATAAGAATGACAGTTAGTAAGTTGCAAATTTGCATGACATAATGACAACTAATAATCATCCTAAGCTAAACATCAAATTAAGGCCAACATATACATTCTTGACGATGCATCAGCAGGGATGCAATCCTTACCCGGTTTATACTCAATCTGAAAATCAAGTCCAACAAACTTATGTAACCAGGCCTGTTGTTCTGGTGTTTGGAGAGATTGAGCAAGCAAGCTTTTCAAACCTTTTTTTTTTCAGTTTTATTAAAAAATTCTGTCCTAACAAATTGTGTCTAAATTTGGCCAGTCCGTCAGTAATTGCTAGTAACACCCTAATGTATGCTAGTGTTTCAGCTTCATGGTTTCACAGAAAAGCATCTTTCTTCAACAAATCATTCAAGGGACCTGCAATCTGAGCATAAACTTTGATGAATCGCCTATATATATATATAGTACCCTTGTCAAGCTTAGGAACCGTCTTAATTGTTTTACATTGCTAGGTTTAAGCCACGCTAACACATCCTTTGATCTTATTAGCATCCGTATAAACCCCATTGTCAGATACTATATGCTAGGTAAGGTACTTTTTGGATGTCCTTTGATCTTATTAGCATCCGTATAAACCGAAAAAAACCGAATAATTTTGGATGTGTTTGGATGTCCTTTTTGTGAAAACCGCTGGATCGGATCGGATTTTGGATTGATTTTTCAAAACCGAAACAAACCGCATACATCTTTTTTTAATATATATTTAACTTTTTATTAATATGATATATTCCATTAACATATTAATTATTGATTTTTATATTTCTCAATAATACTTATTAGTTCAATTCAATCCATTTCATTTTACTATTTTATAGGTTTCAAATATAATTGATAATTTTCATTTTAAAATATTAATTTTTAACTTATTATATGCACGGGTCTATTGACTTTTATTTATAAAATATTATTAAAATAACAGAATAACGTCACTTATTATTTATATTTTTTTTTGGTACACGACGTCACTTATATTTTAACAATATTTTATAAATAAAAGTCAATAGACCTGTGCGAATGCACGGGTTTCAAAACTAGTCTATTTACAATATATTAAAAGAAACTACTACTAAAAAATCTATTTTGTCCTTAGTACGTTTAATAATATTTCACCGTTTATGCCCTTAAATGTCATTTTAACTCTAAATTGAAAAAAAGATATGTACAAAACAAAAATAACAAAAAAAAAAAAAAGATAACCATAAAACAAATATAGTCATAAAAAAAAATACAAAAAAAAGGATAAGCATAAAACAAATCTACTCAAAAAAATACTTCTAAAGATGAATTTAAAAAAAAAAAAAAACAAATTTATACATAAAAATAGCAATAGAAACCACTTCTAAAGATAAACATAAAAATTAGCTAATATTTTCTTTAAAAAAAGACAATTAGTTCTTATTGATAAATATAAAAAATCATGGACAAATAATTTTCACTCATGTATAAAAAATTTGGATAAATATTTTTCACCGATAATTATCATCTACGTACAGTATATTAAAAGAAACTATTATTAAAAATCCAAATTTGTCCTTATCACTTTTAATGATGTTTCAAGTTTTGCGCTCTTAAATATAATTTTATCTCTAAACTAATAAAAAACACAAAAAAAAAATAAGAAATAAAGATACGCCTAAAATAAATCTTTCCATAAAAATAGCATTAAAAATCACATCTCTAAAAAAAAAATAAACATAAAAGAAATCTTCCCATAATAACAACGGAAAGCACCTATAAAAACAAGATCATAAGCCAATTTATTTTAACTTCAAAAATAGGAAAAAAAAAGTAAAATAAATTTACGCATAAAAATAGAAACAAAAATCAAGATAAAAGATACGCGCCAGAAATAGTAACTCAATCTAACATATAAAAACTTATATATAAAAAATAAAAATAGAAGAACCTAATAAAATAATATACTTATTTATGAGCTTAAAAATAAAAGAACATAAAAAAAAAAAAAAACAAAATTAACCCGTTTGGATTGACTTATTTATGAGCATACACAAAATAACTTATGCAAATATAGAAACTTTTATGTATTATATAAGTTTTTTAATGTTGTTTATGAAAACAACTTATAAAGATATAATTTTTGTCAGTGAAAACTTATAAATTAAAATGCGTAAAAAAACCTAATGAAATAACATAAAAGTTTATTTATAAATTAATAATCTTAAAGTATTTTCATAAGCTTAAAAATAAGCCAAATTTAAACGGACTCAATATATTAAAGGTATTACTACTAAAAATCTTAATTTGTCCTCATCAATTCTTAAAAATATTTCAAATTTTCTATTTCGTTAGAAAATAAATTATACTTTTCAATTTATTATTTTTCTATAAAATAGTTAAATTGTACTCTATATTTATTATAAAAAAAATCTATTCTATTTTTGTTTACTCTTATATAAAATATACAGGAGAAGCGTATTATTGATGAATCTTTATTATATACATAGTGAGATTCCCACGGAGCTTTCTCGTGCATTTTTGAGAAAAATTGCTTATGTGGCATTCAATAATAATTCAATAAGAGTTTTTACTTAGGTGGCATTCAATTAGAGTGTTTTTTTTTTTTTTTGTATATTTTTTGTATCTTCTCAAACCCATTATTTCTTTTAAAAAAATAAAATTATTGGATATATACAATTAAATTAATTAATCAGATATATATAAGTTTATATAAAGTTGCACAACTAAATTTCCTAAGATTCAAATTTCCATCCCATTATTTTTTAAAAAGATAAATTATTGGATATATACAATTAAATTAATTAATCGGATATATATAAGTTTATATAAAGTTGCACAACTAAATTTCCTAAGATTCAAATTTACATCTAAGCTTATCTATTTTATTCCATATATACATAACCAAAACAAATTCCACAAACTGAGATTTCTATAGCTATATTTTATTTTCTTATATTCTGTTCCATATATGTATTTCCTTATATTATGTTTTCTCTAGCATATATACTAAATTGATTCATTTTGTAGACTCATCACCACGTAAAAATCAAAGAGAAAAATATTCTCCAACCTTTGTCAGGGCAACTCATATTTTATGTTCTTTGTTGTTTACATAAAATTGTGTATCAAGTTGTACCACCTAGAGGGTTGGAACTGGCAGTTAGTTGTGTTGACGTCAAGTCACAGATTGTTCAGATATAATTGGGCAGGTAAGAAAATTCAATATAAAAATAATTTGTTTAAGAATCTTAAACCGCATAACTTATTGATTTGTGAATTGGCGTTCTTTTATTCACAGGATCTTATCACAAAGTTTGATGAAACTGCAGCTGCAGTGGAGAAGGTCAAAGATAGCACTGCCATAGATGTCGTAGAATTATGCTCACATAAAGTTGATCGTGTAGCAGTTAAGAGAGCTTGCCTTGATGGAGCTGAGTTACCAACAACTAAATATATTTAACGTGTCACATTCATTAAATGAAAGAGGTCTAAACTTCAATGTATGAATTGAAGCAAAAGTAATAAATTGAAACCTGTATAATAGCCCACACAACAAAGCCGACACAACAAATGCATGAGGAACCCAAATAGAGAGAGAAGATCAATTTCTCAATAGCACAAGAAATCAAAATAAATGGAATGAAAAATGAAATCTTTGGCTTCTCCTACATAAGATAGTTGGAAAATCATAACTCTAAAGGAAAATCAGAACTCTCAAGTTTCACCATCTTCGCCAAACACAACACGGTCAAAATCGAAACTCTCAAGTCTCACAATCTTTTTGTTTTTATTATTTTATGTTTTACAAGTTAAAATCAATATAATAATAATTATGAAAATTATAATGGAAATATTTATTTCAAAATATTTACATTGTATTATGATAGCTGAAAGAAATATTTAGTGTATGGTATATAGGAATTATGTCATACGGAGAGAAGCCTATAAAAATTACAAAAGTAATGTATTGTTGTATTCTTTAAGATATATAACTTAAAATTTCACCTTTGAATTTAAGTTTTATTTTAACAGGTTAAATATATTTTTCGTCTTTACTTTTTGTCTAAAATCTTTTTTTTTTTACAAAAATAATTTTTCTAAAATTTTAAAATTGTTTTATTATCTTAAACTTTTAAATAATATTTTTTTTAAAAATAATATATAAGGTTAAACTTTTACTTTTATTTAATGTCATTTATACCATGCACAATATTTTGCTTCCATAATATATATTTAAGAAACACATAACATATAATATCTCAAATTCATCGTTGAACATTACACTAAATTTTTCAAATAATATTTAAAAACAAACACTTTTTTTTACATTTTTTTTAATAAATAAAGATTTTTTTTATATTAACAAACACTTAAATAGTATTAAAAAAGAGGGGTAAAATTACACGTTTGGTCATTTATCTTTTTTTTTGGAACATTTTGGTTCTTTATCTTTCATTTGTAACATTTTGGTCCTTTATCTTATCTTTTTGTAACACTTTGGTCCTTTATCTTTTATTTGTAACACTTTGCTCATTTAAAAAATATGAAAATATGAAAAAATTGATGAAGATGATGAAATTTTTTATCAAAATTATGATTTTTATTTAATTTTAATAAAAAAGTATCTTAACAAATAAATTCAGAATTTTTTTAATAAAAAAAATATATAAAAAAAAGGATTTATATGTGAATGTTATAAAAGATAAAGGATTAAAGTGTTACAAATAAAAGATAAAGGACCAAAGTGTTACAAATATATAAGATAAAAGATCAAATTATTATAAATAAAAGATAAATGACCAAAATATTACAAAAAAATAAGATAAAAGACAAAATATATAATTTTGCCAAAAGAAAAATATCCCGTGCAGGGCACGGGCTAACATACTAGTATATATTATACTCCTTCCGTTTCTTTTTGTTTGATGTTTTAGGAAACAAAAATTGTTTCAAATTATTTGATGTTTTGATAATATAAAGTTATATTTTGTCTATTATACTCTCCTTCCTAATTTTGTTTTTTACTAAATTTTATATAATCTTTTTATTGTATCTTTATTTTTTACTAAACTTTTTCATATAATCTTTTTATTGTATCTTTTTTTTTACAAAACTTCTTCATATAATCTTTTTATTATTTTTTTGGAAAGATAAAGTGTGTGCAAAAAAATAGGAATTTTTTTGTGATTAAAATTTGAGAATAATATATTCCAAAAAAAGGGTATAATAGGAAAATAAAGTCCAAAATTACACTTTCTTAATTTGACCTTTTTTTCTCAAATATCAAACAAAAAGGAACGGAGGAAGTAATAATTAAGGGGTAAATATATATTGTAATAACATACGGGACAATTGTTTTAATAAAAAAATTAATCATACACGGGACAATTGCTTTAATAAAAAAAAGGAATTTAATAATATATTATAATAATACACGGAACAATTGTTGATGAATATATGTTATAATAATACACGGGACAATTGTTTTAATAAAAAAAATTAATCATACATGGGACAATTGGATTAATAAAAAAAAAGAATTGAATAATAAATATTTCTTATTATTAATTATTATTTATTACACAAAAATCATACACGGGACAATTACTTTAATAAAAAAAAGACATAATTTAATAAGTTTTACAAAAATATCACGGAATAACCTCATTTATTATTTTTATTTTTTTGTACACGACGTCACTTATATTTTAATAATATTTTATAAATAAAAGTCAACTAAGCTAGTTTTACATCAAATATATTATTTTACCATGTCTTTATAATATTAATATTTAATTAAAAAATTTTAATTTGTAATTTGGATATCCAAAAACCGATCCAAATTAAACCACACAAAATTGGATCGGATTGGATTTTTTTTAATTAGTCATCCAAAACCGAACCGAACCGCGAGTAATATTAACTTTGGATCGGATGAATTTTTGCTTCAAAATCGATCCAAGAGAGCTTCAAAGTCTCCTTTTTAATGACAAGTCTGGCATTTGCATGTCTCGGAGTGTTTGTTTAGTTTCCTATTTTCTTTTGAGGCTAATTGCCTCTCTTTTTGTACCAAAACAAAAAAAAAATACTAATTCACATAAAAAAACAAATCACCAAAATATTATATTGAGTTGGCCTAAAAAACAAATAACACTTAAAATATAATATATTAACTCATATTTATTTTTATAATTTTATTATTATAATTTATTGGAACTACTCATGGCTCATTCAAACTAACTCATAATTTTAAGCAAATTTAAACAGGTGGAGCTATAATTAAAATATCTTTTAAAATATGCATAAGATTTATATCATAGTTTATTGAAAATATATCTCTATAGTTAAAAAAAATTATTTTAAATTTAAATATATTCACTTAATCATAAATATCAAAATAGTATCGTATATAGTAATAATTAGAGCTCTCAAATGAGTCGGCCCAGCCCAGCCCAAGACATCTAATGGGCTTAAGTGGGCCGGGCCATTAAGGCCCAAGGCCCGGCCTGGCCCGCTTAGCCCAGTCCAATAAGCAAGGGCCTACATGGCCCAATGGGTCGACCCGACAAATTTTTTCATATTTTTTCTATAAAAAATTTCAATGGAAAATAAAACTACATATGCATCGCACACAAATTAATATCTATAAAAAAAGTTAGTATCAAAGGCATATGCTAACTAAAATTCCTTATTTTTAGGTAAAAAACTTTTTAGATATTTTTTTTAAGTTCTTTAAAGGGCCGGCCCAAAAGCCCGTGGGGCCAGCCCATAATGGCCCATTAAAAAAATAGGCTCAGGGCCCCAGCCCTATAAGACCCAATAATAATTTTTTTGAAGTCCGGTCCGGCCCGTATAAAACTATAGGGCTAATGAACCAGCCCGATATGCCGACCCATTTTTACAGCTCTAGTAATAATAGGTAAAAAGTAACGTTATCCATAACATTTGTGTTTGGGATTGATATATACTCCCTCCGGCCTTATTTATAAGCAAAAGTCAACAAAAAATTTTGGCCCTAAATATAAACAAAAATCATTAAATTCAACTCAATTAATATTTGTTTTCCAACAACACCCCTACACATGCATTTATTCATTTCTACAAGTAATCTATATTAAAGTAGTACTAATAATGATTACATCTAAATAGGAGTAGATTTCATAATAGACAAAAGGTCATTTTAGAAATTGTACTAAAAATTACACATAAAACTATGATAAAAAGCCAACTTCTTAATAAGTGTGCAAAAGAGAATTTTTGCTTAAAAAAAAGTCCGAAGAGAGTAGATTTTTTCCGACAGAAGGGATTGATATATAGGAAAAGGCTTGCATGACTTTAAGGAGGGAAAGTCAGCCAGCCTTTGGCTATATCATGTCCGTCAGATCAATCTCAAGATCCATATTAAGCCACGTGTCACTTCTTTAATTTTTTAGGCTAAAATGCAGTTTTGGTCCCCCTATTTACATATTTTTAAACTTTTGGTCCCCCTATTTCTAAAACCAACATTTTGGTCCCCCTATTTATAAAGTCAACCTATTTTTTTGGTCCCCCTCACCTTTTGATGATGTGGCCTTCTCATTTATGACGTGACACTTATGTGGCATTGGTGAGTTGGAAATAATATTTTCTATGTAATTATTATAATTAATCTTATTGTTTATTTTACTTACAAATAAAAATATTAAAAATAAGTTTAAAAAAAAAAAAGCTTCTTTCATCTTCATATCAAAAACACCACAGATTATCAACAATGACTTGTTTAACAAAAAAAAAAACAATGGCAACATCATCATCAAATCTATAAACGAAATCACCAATCTAAATCCATCTCTTTTCTTCTTTCAATCCCAAATCCCAAATCATAATTATCATCAACCAGATCTGAGTTTAAAATCTAAAAACACAAACCTCTAATCCCAAATCATCTCAGATCTGAGTTCAAAATTAAAATGCAAAATAGAAACAATTCCTTCTTTATTCTTCTTTGTTGTTATTTAGTGCTAGAATATCAGTTTAATTTGTTAATGGATGGTATGATATGTAAACTTTCACATGTCTACAGTAAAAGCAATACAAAACAAAAAGAAAGCACTAAACAACATAACACAGTCAAAGAGAAGAAGAAAGAAGTGCATGTGAGGGCTTAGTTTCACACCTTGTCTTCCTTCTTTCCACTTTTTTTTCTTTTCCAAATTTAAATGTTTTCATTTTTTTCCCTCGGTCTTCCGATGCCGAAGAACAAAGATTGATAGAGAAAGAGAAATGAATTAGGGATTTGACGATTTGGGGTTGAAAGAAGAAAAAAGAAGGAATTGCTTCTAATCTTTTAATATAGATTTGAGAATTGGGCATTGTGTTTTTAGATTTGTGATTTTGTTTTGTATATTTGATGATGATGATGATGATGATGATGATGATGATGATGATGATCTGAAGAAGAAAGAAGTTTTTTTGTTAAATTTATTTTTAATATTTTAAGTTGTAAATAAAATAAATAATATGATTAATTATAATAATTACATAGAATAGAAAATATTAATTCCAACTCACTAATGCCACCTAAGTGCCACGTCATAAATGAGAAGGCCACATCATAAAAATGTGAGGGGGACCAAAAAAATAGATTGACTTTATAAATAGGGGGACCAAAATGTTGGTTTTAGAAATAGGGAGACCAAAAGTTTAAAAATATGTAAATAGGGGGACCAAAACTGCATTTTAGCCAATTTTTTAATAAGAAAAATTCAGCTGCAGAAACATACCTTCTTCTCCAATTCAGCGTACAGTAACGACCACTCCAATTCAGCGTACAGTAACGACCACTCCAGTCCCGTCGCCGCCCTTCTTGCCGTCAGCTGGTGTTAGGAGCAGCGCTGCCACTGTTACTTTCAGGGCCATCTCTCGCCATGTTGCAGATCTGGATTTTGTAAGGAAGCTTAAATTTCACAAACAGATCTGGATTTTGAATGTCAATGGCGGTGTTCTAAACACCGGCGACGAACAGGAAACCGGTGGCAAGCAGCACGACGACGGAGGTTGTGGGAGGCGCCATGTGTGGTGGTTAAAGAAGTTCACCATGGCTTTGTGTGAGAAGAAGAAAAGCTCTGTTTCCGTGTGTTTTAATTTTTTGAAAAAAATAAACATTTTGACATGTGGTATGTTATGGTTCACTCGATTGATCTAACGGACGAAAATTGGCTAAAGTCATCGTGACTTTGCCGCGTTAAAGTCACACAAGCGCGGTCCTTGATATATAGATAAGTCCTGCTGAATTATGTGGTGAACCGCTTTTGTTGACACAGCTTTCATTAATTTGGCGGCATTTAATCTGACAGCTTCTAAAAATAGAATAAATAATAAATAAATATTTTCACTTGCATATATGTTTGAAACAGAATTAAGGAATTATTATATTATTCTCAAAAATATAAACTACGTGACCCAGTCAAATAAAATCAAACACTAGAGATTGTTTCAATTTGACTTTTATATTCATTCAAAAATAAAAAAATTTGACTTTTATAAATCTATATACTAATATATATACACACTAGAGGCCCTTATTAATTCATCAATTAAATTAACTTCACCACAATGAGGTTCTTTCTTTTGTATTTGCATATTTTGCTCTTCAATTTTGTATCCTTATCTTCATCTTCTGATTTTTTATGTCATCCTGAAGATAGCTATGCCTTGCTTAAGTTCAAGTCCTCCTTCATTATAGATACAGAAAACTTTGTTTGTCATAAACCACCTCAGAAAACATCAACATGGAAAAATGGGACTAATTGTTGCTCATGGCATGGTGTCACATGTGACACTGTCTCTGGTCATGTGATTGGTCTCAACCTTGGTTGTGAAGGTTTTCAAGGTAATATTTATCCTAATAGTACACTTTTTCATCTTGCTAACCTTCAATCACTCAACCTTTCTTACAATGATTTCTTTGGCACTCAATTTCATTCTAAATTTGGTGGATTTCAGAATCTCACACTTCTTGACTTGTCTTTAAGTAACTTTAAAGGTGAAATTCCTCCTCAAATCTCACACCTTTCCAAATTAAAATCACTTCATCTTTCTAGAAATGATCAATTAAGTTGGAAAGAAACCACTTTGAAAAGCCTTGTGCAAAATGCAACACTTTTAGAAGAGTTATTTTTGGATGAAACAAATATGTCTTCAATCAATCCAAACTTGTTGAATTTGATTTTCAATCAATCTTCCTCTTTGACTAATCTTAATCTTCAAAGATCAGGATTAAGTGGAAATTGGAATAACAACATTCTTTGTTTACCAAATATTCAAAAGTTAGATATGTCAAAAAATGACCTTGAAGGCCAACTTCCAAATTTAAGTTGTAGCACTTTTCTTAGAATCTTGGATCTTTCATATTGTTTGTTCAAAGGGCCAATTCCACTTTCTTTCTCTAAATTCACATATCTTACATCCTTAAGTCTCATTGAAAATAGGCTTAATGGTTCAATCTCATCTTCACTTTTAACACTTCCAAATCTCACCCTTTTGTCTCTCAAAGATAATGTGTTCATAAGTGGTCAAATTCCAAATGTATTTTCCAAATCAAATAAATTTCAACACTTAGATTTGAGTGGTAACAAAATTAGAGGTGAGTTGCCAAAATCACTTTCAAACCTTCAACATCTTATTAATTTAGACTTTTCATATAATTCAATTAGTGGTCAAATTCCAAATATGTTTGATGGGTTGATTAAATTACAAGAACTCCGTCTAAGTCACAATAAATTAGAAGGACAAATGCCACCATCATTGTTCAGCTTGTCTCAACTTAATTACTTAGATTGTTCTTATAATAAATTAATGGGTCCTCTACCTAACAAAATATCAGGGTTCCAAAACTTAGGTTATTTATTTTTGAATAACAACTTACTAAGTGGAAAAATTCCTTCATGGTGTTACTCTTTACCGTCTTTGGGAATGCTGGATTTATCAAATAATCACTTTACAGGTAGGGGCTGATCTAGAAATTTCTCATATGGGGGCAAAATAATAAATTGAATGTATTTATTTATAGAGATTATTTTTTTGTTTATCATTGTCCATGTAATATTTATATTTCTTTTATGATATTATAAGTATGAAATTTCATTGCTATTTAATACTCCTTCGTCTCTTATTATAAGCCATCATTCAAAATTTGCACGTATATTAAAAAAAGTTGGTAGTGTAATTAATGTATATTTTTTGGATATTACAATTACTAAATTGTCTTTGGTGAAAAGATGTGTTTGTGGTTAACTTTTCGTAATTCAATACAAAGTAGAGTTATTTTTGGGAAAGTAATAATAAATGTATCTAGAAATTGAAATGAAGTTTATATTTAAAGATCAATTTTTTTCTTATAAATGTGCTTATAATTAAGAACGTAGGGAGTAGTTGATGAGTAATAGCCTTCAAGAAACATGTGGGGCACAGAAAATAAGTTATTTTCTCTTGATCAATTTTTTTTCATACTTTTACTATTTGAAAATGCTGATTTTTTTTAACCTGTCAATCAATCAAAATTCATTGTACTTGTCAACCAATAAAAATTCACCGTTTACATAATTTTTGAAATAAATTTAATTAAAGGGTTATATTTTAAATAATTTAATACTTATAATTGTTCGACAACATAAATATTTTTATACAGCAAGTGCATATCATTTAAATACTTATTTATATAATATAAAATAATTATATCATAATAAATTAATAATACTAAGTATACTTTATTTAGAGTTGACATGCAATATATATATTCATACATGTGATATATATAAGTGTTTACAGAAAATATAAGTGTCATTTTAATACTTAAATATTTTTCATTGTGAAATTAATTTACACTATGTTTTAAGAAGAAAAAGAAAATTAAAAAAAATGATGATTCATTGGTCATTTAATATTTAAAAAATCCAAAATATTATGCGGATAATTCACTATCCAACCCGAAAATTAGTTGGTTTATTCGACCAAATGAGAGATTATTTTTCATAATGAAGATAGGTTATACAATTTTTTAAGAAAATACAATGGCTAGGTTATTTTTATGAAAAACAATTGATTATTCGTCATTTAGTTATTCAATTTTAAATAGAAAAATATAATTTGGGCAATCCGCCATCCAACTCGAAAATTAGTGGGTTTACCCAACCTGATCCAAAGTTATAACGGGTGGTTATTTTAGAAAATTGTTTTTTAGGCCCCCCTATTTGCTCCCAAACTCCCTATAAATTCCAAAGTGCTCCCAATTTTGGACCCAGGATACTATGTATTTTAGGATACGAAATCATATATTTTTCGTATCGTAGAATATGAAATAATGATTTACGCATAATTTCATATTCTACGATCTGAAAACGTGTTTAAAAAAAGGGGGCGTGAGAAAACCAAGCAGCAACGCGTTTTATATTTGTCGCGCCGCGAAAAACGCCCGAGCGTCGGATCACTCGGTAATGACACAGAGTCGCCACCGAACTTTATTTATTCCCGAAGGAAAAGGAAAATATCGATAAAACCTAAAAAGAAAAGAAAAATGGTCGTCGCAACCAAATTTCGAGTTCGGGAGTCGATTATGCAAGGGGAAGGTACTAGCACCCCTCACATCCGTTGTACTCAACGGGAACCTTCTTGTTATTTTAGGGTTTAAAAAATGTTTTAATTTGTTTGCATCTTTCTCTTGATAATTATTAAATATTTACAAGGGGAAAAAATTAGTTTTTTATTATTGTGCTTGACGGTTGTTGGATTCCGCTCCTACGTATTCCCAAGTGCAATGGGAAATTCAAAGCTTACGTAGTTCTTTGGGTAAAAAATATTTGTGCGTTGGTTGATTTTAGCGAACGGTATTTTAAATCGCATTCTAGTGGTTAAACGTATGCTGCTCGCGCGTGGGAGGCTTATGCGTTGTTTGTATCACGTTAGAAGGATTATAATACGTTCGTTTGAGAAAAAGTTTGTTTTTGTTTTTTGAATGCGCTAAGGCAAAAATTAATTTGATGTGTTGTGTTTATTTTTTTGTATTGAAAAATATGTATTTTTTTGGTGTGGAAGACGAATAACCGATAGACAAAGCGCACGCTAAGTCTCGACTATCCGAGAGACGAACGAATGTATATTCGTCGATCTCTTTTTTAATCCACAAATTTTTCAAGAAAAATATTTTTGTATGAATTAAATAAAAAGAGGATTTAAATGAAATAAAATTGATATTTTTGCATTTTTTGAGAATATGTATTTTTTGTGTTTTAGTTATTTTTGAAAAGATAAAATTAAGTATATTGAAAAAGTTATAAAAAACATTTATTAAAAAGAGTTTGAAAATTTCTCGACGAGAGTCAAGGTTTATTAACAAGAAAAGATTTTTAAGACAAAGTTTTGGTAAGTTTTTTTTTTACAATAATAACAACGCGTGGTTAAATAAGCTAAATCAAATATATATATTTTTTTGCATATTTTCATGTTTTACGACATAAAATTAAAGGAATGACATATAACATATTTTTGCTTTTACAATTTTTACGACACGCAAACAACTAAATATTAAATAAATATAACTAACATCACATACATTTAACATATACAAACATATTATATGAAAATAATGAGCAAATAAAACAAAACACAAATATCAACTAAAACGAACGTCTAAAAAATACGAAAGAAGAAAAAGATAAACCGAAAACGCTCACAGGGGGTGCAAACAGCACCCACAGGGGGTGCTGAAAGCACCCTGGGCTCTCACACGAAAAACTGGGCGCAGGAAGCCCAAACAGAGGGTAGTGGGCCGGTTTGGTCGAACCAGACTGGTCTGGCCGAACCAAACCGGACCGGTTTCTATATATTCATATTTCTGGTTTTTTATTCATTTTACACTCCCCTTTCTCTCTCTAAGTTCTCTTCCTTCTCTCTAGATTCTCTCACTCTCTCTCACATTTTCTGGGTTCTTATGAACCCGATGAAGATTCCGGCGAGTTCAAAAACGCCGGCGCGGTGGCCGGCCAGGCCAGACGGCGGCGGTCACCGCGCCGGAAAACCAAAATGTTTCAAAATCAAAACTTTTTTAACTCAAATTACTCGTTTTTGTCTCTTCTTTCCGAATCTAAACTTAGAATTTCGAAAAGGCTTACCAAAATGTGTAGATCGGAGATTAAAGTGACGGTGATTTTTGTTTTCGTTTCGTTTCTGTCCGAATAGGCTCTCCTTCTTCCCCTTTCTTTCTCTGTTTTTTTCTTTGTTTCTTTTTCTTTTTTTTTGATATTTCGGTTTTGGTTTTGAAACTGTGCTTGTCTGTGAGTTTGATGGTGAGTGAATGTTTTTAATTATTCGGTGATGTTGAGATTTCTGGGTTTGGAATTGATGAGGTTTATGTGATATTTGAGTTCATATTTTCGTGATGATTTTTTTTTGGTGTAAGAAAAGTTAAAGTTTGAGTTTTTGTGGTTAAGATGAGATGAGAGAAAACTCAGATTCTCTGTGTTGTCTAATGATTTTTCTGTGTTTTCGTCACTGTTATATGCAAGAAAACTGAATTGGTTTTGTCCTCCAGAAATTAATTCCTCCCAGTGGAGGTTATGGGGAAGGAAAAATTGCTCTGATCTATGTTATTGATCTGTTCTATGGACAGTGTTTCAGACAAAAAAATATGAAAAGAAGCACACTGCAGAGGGGGGCGCCTCTGCCTCCCTGTTTCCGGACTTTGGACAGTTTTTTTTTTGACAAGCAAAGGACAAAAAGGACAAAAAAAAAAAAAATATAATAAGAATAATAATAATAATAAAACGAAAATAATAATAATAATAATAATGAAAAATAATAAAATAAAAATAATAATAACAGTAATAATAATAATAATAAAAATACGAAAATAATCAATAATAATAATAATAAAAATAAAAAACGAAAATAATAATAATAACTAAAAAAAACTAAAATAATAATAATAATAAAAAAACAAACTAAATGAGGTATTTTAAAATACCTCTCTGCCGAAATTTCGACCGAAACCTAAATGAGGTATTTTAAAATACCTCTATCGAAATTTCGTTCGAAAATTCAACTATATAAAAAAAGAACACCTACTTGACTTTTCGCTTGGGAAAACGAACCGAATTAAAAATAACTAAAATAACTTAATTGAACAAAAACGCGACGAGAAAAATGGACAAAATTTGGGGTATGACAGCTGCCCCTATTTAAATATCTTTAATCAAAAAGGACGAGTGAAATTGGTACTCGTGTTTTGATGAAAGATAGTTAAATACCAAAAGATCCAAAATTTTGTCCGATTGGACAAAGAAAGTTGTAGACAAAAAGATCGTTATCTTGCATGGTGCTTGGACTGAAAACATAAAAATTGTCGCAGGCATAAGGCCGGACGTGTGCTAAAAATAAAATTGTCGTAGGGATAAGACCTGACAACTGTCACAGGGATAAGGCCTGGACACAGACATAAAATTAAATTGTCGTAGGGATAAGGCCTGACGACTGTCACAGGGATAAGGCCTGGACACAGACAGAAAATAAAATTGTCGTAGGGATAAGGCCTGACGACTGTCACAGGGATAAGGCCTGGACACAGACATAAAATTAAATTGTCGTAGGGATAAGGCCTGACGACTGTCACAGGGATAAGGCCTGGACACAGACAGAAAATTAAAATTGTCGCAGGGATAAGGCCTGGCGACTGTCACAGGGATAAGGCCTGGACACAGACAGAAAATAAAATTGTCGTAGGGATAAGGCCTAACGACTGTCACAGGGATAAGGCCTGGACACAGACAGAAAATAAAAATTGTCGCATGGATAAGGCCTGACGACTGTCACAGGGATAAGGCCTGGACAGAAAATAAAATTGTCGTAGGGATAAGGCCTGACGACTGTCACAGGGATAAGGCCTGGACACAGACAGAAAATAAAAATTGTCGCAGGGATAAGGCCTGACGACTGTCACAGGGATAAGGCCTGGACACAGACAGAAAATAAAATTGTCGCAGGGATAAGGCCTGACGACTGTCACAGGGATAAGGCCTGGACACAGACAGAAAATAAAAATTGTCGCAGGGATAAGGCCTGACGACTGTCACAGGGATAAGGCCTGGACACAGACAGAAAATAAAATTGTCGCAGGGATAAGGCCTGGCGACTGTCACAGGGATAAGGCCTGGACACAGACAGAAAATTAAAATTGTCGTAGGGATAAGGCCTGACGACTGTCACAGGGATAAGGCCTGGACACAGACAGAAAATTAAATTGTCGTAGGGATAAGGCCTGACGACTGCCACAGGGATAAGGCCTGGACACAGACAGAAAATTAAAATTGTCGCAGGGACAAGGCCTGACGACTGTCACAGGGATAAGGCCTGGACACAGACAGAAAATTAAATTGTCGTAGGGATAAGGCCTGACGACTGCCACAGGGATAAGGCCTGGACACAGACAGAAAATTAAATTGTCGTAGGGATAAGGCCTGACGACTGTCACAGGGATAAGGCCTGGACACAGACAGAAAATTAAATTGTCGTAGGGATAAGGCCTGACGACTGTCACAGGGATAAGGCCTGGACACTGCTTAGAGATGGTTTTACCCGCTTTGGAGCCATGGGAGGTTGACACCCTTTTGCATGCCATGATGCATGTTATGCTTATGCTCTTTTTTATGCATGATTTTTTTTTCTTTTTTTTTTTTTTTTAAAAAAAAAAAAAATGCATATTGTGATTGGATATGTATGTAACATGTAATGCGTGATTGATGCATGAGATGACATGTTAATTGAAACTTTTTCCTTTTCTTTTTTTTTTTTTTTTTTTTTTTTGAGTTGGCCAAGCAAGAGTTAGTCCATCGTGGATAGAACCCTTTACCCTCTTGATACTCAGAGCTCTTGATGATTTTCTATTTAAAACCTTAAGGTTCTTGAGATGCCCCAACTACGCCGTAGATTTTAGCCAATGTATTGTTGCTTTTATTGAGGCGTATGAAGATCAAAAGTCAACTTGTATGGACTTACAAAGCAAGGAGATCTAATGCCAAATCAATGGGCTTACAAAGCTGAGAGATCTAATGCCAGCTGAATGGACTTACAGAGCAAGGAGATCTAATGCCAGATTAATGGACTTACAAAGCGGAGATTTGATGAATTGTCATAGTGTATGAGTTGGGCAAACATGTACAAAGGGGGTTGATAAATTTTTGCAGGTGTAAGAACCCGAACAAGACCGGAAATAAAAATTGTCACAAGTGTAAGAACCTGGACAAAAAAGGGTCACAGGTGTAAGAACCTGGACAAAACTGGGCCTCTAAGTTGTTACAGGTGTATGAACCTGAACAAAACTAGCAACATGCACTGTCATAGGTGTAAGAACCTAGCAAAGACTGGAAATAAAAATTGTCGCAAGTGCAAGAACCTGGACAAAACTGGGATTGAATTTACGCAGGTGCAAGAACCTGGACAAGATTGGATGAATGGACGCAGGTGTAAGAACCTGGACAAGGTTTTTGCCAATGAAAATTGGGCTTTGATTTTGATTTGCCAATGAAATTGGACTTTTGAATTGATCACTTATTTGGGAAACCAACGAGTCTTTCCGATGTCAAAAACTCGCTCTACAACTGCAGATGGTTTAGCTAGGGATTGATATGGACCTCCATGAGCGGTCACCTAACCTTTGATTATGCTATGTATGCATGTTTTGTGCATGATGTTATGATTACGGATGCATGTTGTATGACATGTTGGGAAAGAGATGTCAATTTTTTTGCTTTTTGGTTGAGATTTTGACTGCCAATGAAGATGGGCTTTGAGTATTGGGTTGATGAAAAGTGAGCTTTGGGTGCCAATGAGAATTGGTCTTAAGATGTCACGGTTTATCGAGCTCAAATGGATGCCAATGAAAATTGGGCTTTAACAGATGCCAATGAATATTGGGCTTTGGTGGTGCCAATGGATATTGGGCTTTTAAGGATGCCAACGAATGTTGGGCTTTAGGGGATGCCAATGAAAATTGGGTTTTATGAAACGCCAAAGGATTTTGGGCTTTGTGCATGCCAATGAAGATTGGGCTTTGGAGGTTGCCAATGAATATTGGGCTTTTGTACATGCCAAAAAGTATTGGGCTTAAACGGATGCCAATGAGAATTGGGCTTTGGGTTGGTGCCAATGGATATTGGGCTTTGGGCTAGAGGATTTTCTCTTTTATTGGAGGATCAAGAGATCATGAAACATATGTGTGATGCAAAGTGCATGAATGTTATGTCATGATTGATGCAATGTGATGCATGGTTCGATGCATGCAAGATTAATGCAAGATGCATGAGTGATGATTGTGCAAAATGACATGCTTAATGCATGACGATGTAGCTCATTTGTTGGTTTGAATGTTCCAAAAAGTTTCCTTATGGTGGGATTGGAATGGTTAAGATTGAGAAATGTTTTTTTGTAACAAGGCTTCTCGTCCAAGGTTATGGGATGTTTTGCTAGCATGATATCCTGACACTCGTGTTTGAACTTGATGGTTGCTTTTGAGAATATCGAGAGGGCTTGCCCCTATTGTTGCCCATTTTGCCCCCTTTTTTTTCTTCTTGAAATCCCTTAATTTTGCCTAGCCTGCTCTTTTCGAGTTTTTAGTCCACCGGGAGTATACCCTTTTTGTGTGCCCCTAATTTTTGCCTAGACCGCCTTTCCAAGTTTTCGGTCTACCGGGGCGCTCTCTTTTGCCTAAGTCGCCCTTTCAGGTTTTCGACTTAGCGAGCTCTTCTTTTTTTTCTCTTTTTCTTTAGGCACGATATTTTTTGGGTTATTGAGCATGGGAACTCCTCTCCATCCATGGTAGTGATTATCAAGGTTCAACTAGAAAATGTCTTTTTGGAACATATGGCCATTCAATGGGAAGCACTGCCTCCATGCCGTACACTATAGGAACGGGAGATGCCCGAAAAGGAAATAAGGTCCCATCATGATATGGTATGACTTTTATGTGGACTGCCCCAACATTGGAAATTCAAAGGGTGTGCCCTTGATTAATCGACAATTGATTTTGGTCGATTGGTCCTTGACATTCTTTTGACCCCGATCATTAAGATTTTCAAATGATCTACCCCTTGGCCATATGGTTTTGCTCTTGATTAGCATGATCCCTAGGTGACTTGCCCCTAGTTAGGAGCGTCTTGAACGGTTTCGCTTTTGATTAGACCCTTGTCAAAGTTTCCTCGATGAAAAGTATTGATTTGCGAGAAAAATTGTTTCTTTTGAAAAGTATTTATGATACAATGCACATGCAAGTTTTTAAATCCACATTGTTACGGGGAACAAATATGGTGTGCACAATGAATGATATTCGGTCATGAGATTGACACGAATGGAGGTGTGAAAAAGATATAACCAAAATGGTTAATGATGATTCGCAAACATGTGGAGTCAGTTTAACAACAATTTTGCTGAATATGCTTTCAGAGTGAACCTAGCTTCAATTAGGTCTTTTAAAGGTCGTAACGTGGCCTGGTTCATGTTTTTGAAAAAAAGAGATTATTAGGCTCAAAGTTCTGTTTTTACCCACCTGCTCTTCGTTGATGTCCTTCATTCCTATATTCAATTAATTCATCAGACATGCTTTGGTTATCCAGAGGATTTCTTTGATATTTGATATTTGAGATTTGACGCTTTGGTCAACAAGAGGATTTTTTTTGGAAATATTAATATTCGAAATTTGACGCTTTGGTCAAAACTTTGATGAGACTCTTGAAGTGACAGTCACTTTTCATTCACAAGCTCTTTTTTTTTTTTTTTTTTTAAATCCCTTATGTTGTATGGACCAGTTTTTTTTTATTTTGTGGTCCATCGGGATGCCCCTTTTTTTTTTCTATGCCTAAGTTTGTTTACTTGGCGGGCTCTCTTTTTTTTTTTAATTTATATAGGAGAATTGTGACTGCCACATGCTATTTGTGAGTTTTGTCCTCTCATGATTTCTTGTATCTCAAACAAATGGATCCTCTTGCATTATGATGTATCATTGAATTAATCGAAAGACTACCCTGCCCCTGGTCAAGATTAAGGTATATATTTTTTTTTTGTAAAGAAAGAACACCAACTTCTGGCTCAAAAGGTTTGAATACGGATTATCTCCTTATATCTCCGGTGTTTGGAAAGTGAAACAATGCCTTATATCATTAACCGGGTCTTACTATTGAAAGCATTTGTCAGCAAATTCAATTTATATTATTTACATCATCCTCCCTCCAATTTTGTTAATATGCGAAAAAACAAAAACTGGAAAAGTATATGATGATATAAGAAAAGAGTGAATACGAATGGATAGATTCCAAAAACATGCATGCTTATTTTATTAGAAATACTAGTCAAAAGCACAATTTAAAAACAATCAATACTTAGCAAGAAAGAAACTACAATTGAAAATGAAAAGTCTAATGTTTCTAGGGATGAGCCTCCTTGTTGATCCACCGACTTTGAGAGGTGCTTCTTGAAGTTCTTGTGTATGTCAAGGTAGGGGTGACCATTTATGAATGTGATTACTCCTTTAAAAGTCCTCTTCTTTCAAGCATACCTATTTTGCTGATAGGGCCGTTGCGGCTGCTGAAAATGTTGTTGTCGATGTGGGCGAGACACCCATGGTTGGTTTTTGAAGCATTGGGTTGCCTTCTCGCTTGTATGACAAAGCGTTGCCTTCTTTTTTCAACAAGACCCATTGATCAATTTCAACCGAGTCTTCAACTGACTTGCCTCCCCTTTTCAACAGTTCCTGGCCTCTCTTGAGTTCCTCCGCATTTTCTTGAGGCATGCTTTCAAGTTTGAGTATCAGGAAATCAACTAGCAGTGTATGGTTGATGGAGGGTGAAGGTGGAAGAGGTATGAGTTTCATGATTTGAAAATGGTGAATGCATGTATGCAGATGTATGAGTATGCAAAAAGATTTTTTTTTTTTTTTTGATGTTATGCTAAAAATGTTAATGTCATGTCATTATTTGATGTGCCCAAAGAAGGTCAGAGTGCGGCCTCAATGACAGGTTTGACAATTCATAATCTTAATAGGGGGCTCCCTACGACAAGATGGTTCTACATATTGACTACCCAATCCCCTCACATGTAGGTTATAGGGTTTTTTTTTTTTTTTTTTTGTGTGTGAGGGGGACAACACGGTCACGACCCTCGTTTGAAACCTTCCGCAAAATAGCGGGTCACCCTTAGGCGGAGTTATTGGGTTCTACGCAAGGTCCCTAGAGTATTTGATCAACATTCAAAATTCCGTCAAGAGGATGGGCTAGCCAATTCGAGACAAAACTTTGAATGAATCTACTCTAGGCGGAGCTTTCATATATCACCGAATGAGAAGTGCATCTCATGGGCCCATACTACTAGCTCCTAACTTAACTTAGTTTTTCTCAAGCCTGGGTGTAGAGCTTCTCTCAAGAACATATCCCAACCACAATTTATATACATATATCAAATTAATAAACATGGTATAAATGCAAAAATAAAAACATAAAGAAAAATATAATGCAAACAAACAAGCATAAATGACCCTAAAAAAAAGAATAGGCTTGACTCTCTTAAGTCCCCAGCGGAGTCGCCAGCTGTCGCGCCGCGAAAAACGCCCGAGCGTCGGATCACTCGGTAATGACACAGAGTCGCCACCGAACTTTATTTATTCCCGAAGGAAAAGGAAAATATCGATAAAACCTAAAAAGAAAAGAAAAATGGTCGTCGCAACCAAATTTCGAGTTCGGGAGTCGATTATGCAAGGGGAAGGTACTAGCACCCCTCACATCCGTTGTACTCAACGGGAACCTTCTTGTTATTTTAGGGTTTAAAAAATGTTTTAATTTGTTTGCATCTTTCTCTTGATAATTATTAAATATTTACAAGGGGAAAAAATTAGTTTTTTATTATTGTGCTTGACGGTTGTTGGATTCCGCTCCTACGTATTCCCAAGTGCAATGGGAAATTCAAAGCTTACGTAGTTCTTTGGGTAAAAAATATTTGTGCGTTGGTTGATTTTAGCGAACGGTATTTTAAATCGCATTCTAGTGGTTAAACGTATGCTGCTCGCGCGTGGGAGGCTTATGCGTTGTTTGTATCACGTTAGAAGGATTATAATACGTTCGTTTGAGAAAAAGTTTGTTTTTGTTTTTTGAATGCGCTAAGGCAAAAATTAATTTGATGTGTTGTGTTTATTTTTTTGTATTGAAAAATATGTATTTTTTTGGTGTGGAAGACGAATAACCGATAGACAAAGCGCACGCTAAGTCTCGACTATCCGAGAGACGAACGAATGTATATTCGTCGATCTCTTTTTTAATCCACAAATTTTTCAAGAAAAATATTTTTGTATGAATTAAATAAAAAGAGGATTTAAATGAAATAAAATTGATATTTTTGCATTTTTTGAGAATATGTATTTTTTGTGTTTTAGTTATTTTTGAAAAGATAAAATTAAGTATATTGAAAAAGTTATAAAAAACATTTATTAAAAAGAGTTTGAAAATTTCTCGACGAGAGTCAAGGTTTATTAACAAGAAAAGATTTTTAAGACAAAGTTTTGGTAAGTTTTTTTTTTACAATAATAACAACGCGTGGTTAAATAAGCTAAATCAAATATATATATTTTTTTGCATATTTTCATGTTTTACGACATAAAATTAAAGGAATGACATATAACATATTTTTGCTTTTACAATTTTTACGACACGCAAACAACTAAATATTAAATAAATATAACTAACATCACATACATTTAACATATACAAACATATTATATGAAAATAATGAGCAAATAAAACAAAACACAAATATCAACTAAAACGAACGTCTAAAAAATACGAAAGAAGAAAAAGATAAACCGAAAACGCTCACAGGGGGTGCAAACAGCACCCACAGGGGGTGCTGAAAGCACCCTGGGCTCTCACACGAAAAACTGGGCGCAGGAAGCCCAAACAGAGGGTAGTGGGCCGGTTTGGTCGAACCAGACTGGTCTGGCCGAACCAAACCGGACCGGTTTCTATATATTCATATTTCTGGTTTTTTATTCATTTTACACTCCCCTTTCTCTCTCTAAGTTCTCTTCCTTCTCTCTAGATTCTCTCACTCTCTCTCACATTTTCTGGGTTCTTATGAACCCGATGAAGATTCCGGCGAGTTCAAAAACGCCGGCGCGGTGGCCGGCCAGGCCAGACGGCGGCGGTCACCGCGCCGGAAAACCAAAATGTTTCAAAATCAAAACTTTTTTAACTCAAATTACTCGTTTTTGTCTCTTCTTTCCGAATCTAAACTTAGAATTTCGAAAAGGCTTACCAAAATGTGTAGATCGGAGATTAAAGTGACGGTGATTTTTGTTTTCGTTTCGTTTCTGTCCGAATAGGCTCTCCTTCTTCCCCTTTCTTTCTCTGTTTTTTTCTTTGTTTCTTTTTCTTTTTTTTTGATATTTCGGTTTTGGTTTTGAAACTGTGCTTGTCTGTGAGTTTGATGGTGAGTGAATGTTTTTAATTATTCGGTGATGTTGAGATTTCTGGGTTTGGAATTGATGAGGTTTATGTGATATTTGAGTTCATATTTTCGTGATGATTTTTTTTTGGTGTAAGAAAAGTTAAAGTTTGAGTTTTTGTGGTTAAGATGAGATGAGAGAAAACTCAGATTCTCTGTGTTGTCTAATGATTTTTCTGTGTTTTCGTCACTGTTATATGCAAGAAAACTGAATTGGTTTTGTCCTCCAGAAATTAATTCCTCCCAGTGGAGGTTATGGGGAAGGAAAAATTGCTCTGATCTATGTTATTGATCTGTTCTATGGACAGTGTTTCAGACAAAAAAATATGAAAAGAAGCACACTGCAGAGGGGGGCGCCTCTGCCTCCCTGTTTCCGGACTTTGGACAGTTTTTTTTTTGACAAGCAAAGGACAAAAAGGACAAAAAAAAAAAAAATATAATAAGAATAATAATAATAATAAAACGAAAATAATAATAATAATAATAATGAAAAATAATAAAATAAAAATAATAATAACAGTAATAATAATAATAATAAAAATACGAAAATAATCAATAATAATAATAATAAAAATAAAAAACGAAAATAATAATAATAACTAAAAAAAACTAAAATAATAATAATAATAAAAAAACAAACTAAATGAGGTATTTTAAAATACCTCTCTGCCGAAATTTCGACCGAAACCTAAATGAGGTATTTTAAAATACCTCTATCGAAATTTCGTTCGAAAATTCAACTATATAAAAAAAGAACACCTACTTGACTTTTCGCTTGGGAAAACGAACCGAATTAAAAATAACTAAAATAACTTAATTGAACAAAAACGCGACGAGAAAAATGGACAAAATTTGGGGTATGACAATATTCTCACGAAACAATGAACAATTAAAGAAGAGGGGCGATTTTAGGGTTTCGATTTGTCAAATCTTCTTCTCCATTCAATCTCCAATTTAATCGATTTGTCAAATCTTCTTCTCCATTATCCAATCAAAGTCACGAAAAATAAAAATCATTTTGTATCCTACAAAACGAATCACCAAGTAAGATTTCTTTAATCCCTGTCATGAAATTGAACTTTGATTTTGTTTACGCTTTTTGTTTGTTAATGTGTTTGGGGTTTGTATTTTCATCAATTTAGTGTTTAGGGGATTTATTTTGTTTATGATTTTGATATTTTGAATGTTTATGGTTTTGATTGTTTTTAATTTGGCCCTCTATATTAAACTTAAATTTTCAAATGTTAATGGAATTATGGAAAGACTCACAGGATAAGAACATGTTATGTCAGACCTCTAGAAGTGTTATTTTGGTATATGTTCCTTCCATTCTATATCATGCTAGATATATATTTTATTTGTAAAACCTGAATATATCTATGGATTTAAACTATGTAACATACTTGGTAGGTGAAGGGGTTATGAAAAAAACGATAGGGCAAAAGATAGATATATAGGTCGACTTCGTATTCTAGAATATGAAATTTGAGCGTTTAAAAAAAATGTATATTTCGTATTTTATGGGCTGAAAACTTAAATTTATTTTCAAAAAATGCCAATTTTGTATCATAGGATATAAATGTGTGTTTTTTTACGCCCAATAAGACAAGCTAACTAGTCGTTGGGGGTGTTTAACGTTGTTTCGTATCCTAGGATACGAAATTGGGTTATTTTGTATCATAACTTACAAAACCCTTTGTAAGGGTATTTTTGTCATGGTGGGGGCCTGAGAGTAATGATGGGGGGCCTAAAAAGCAATTTTTCGTTATTTTATTAGACCAAATCCGGAGTACCTAATGTGATTTGGATTTTGGCCAAATTCTACCCAATCCGACTTATGTACACCCCTAAATTTTATCATATTCTTTATCTAAAATTATGTGGTAATAAACTATATTTTTTTACATATTCCAAAATTTAGCTTATCTTTGAATTTGAGAGATTTTGAATTCGAGTCCCGTTAATGTATTTGGAGAAGATAAATATAAATATTTTTATAAGTATTTTTTAAACTCTAAAGTCTTTCATGCATCAGCATTACATTAGAGTGTCATCTTCTTGCTCTAAATTTATTTATTAGAAAAAAAAAAGACAATGAAGTTAAGAAGACCATCTTATCCCGAATGGGGAAGTTTTGCTCCATAAACCTTGAACCTAATAGGTATTCCATTGGACAAAAAAATAACGAGTGCTTAGAGGAGCTCAACCGAGCACTCTCTCTTTTTGCCGGTTCCACACATTTTGTGTTTTGAAGAAGAGAATGAATCTTCTCAATTTTTTTTCCTTCAATTTTTCTCAGTTTTCACATCTTAACCATTAATTACATTTTCTCCATTACTTTTAGAATTAAATGTTATTTTATATTTGTAGTCCAATGGTCAATTGTTCCCCTTTATTTCCTCAATTTTTTCCCTACTTGAGAGGATCCATTCTCTTTGAAGAAGCATCAATCCCACACATTTTTAATATTAAATAAAAGAATATCGTTGAAATGTAATTAGGGCAGGAAATGAGTCGAGCTGAGTCGAATATGTCTGAGTTCGACTCGATAACAATTGGTTCAGCTCAAATTCGAAACGAACTTTTTTTTCAGCTTGAGTTCGGCTCGTTTAAAGTTCGCGAATAATTCGGTTCAACTCGTTAAGTCATCACATAGTTTTAAAGTCATTTTTTTTTCAAAATTTGATCTTTAACCTTTTAAACTATTTTAAAAAAAAAAAGAAAAAGCAAATATAAAATTAAAATAAATGTTATCCCAAGTGAATAATGAATAAACCTGTACAAAATTAAAATAGACGTAAACTAATACAAGTAACAAAGAAAAAACAAGCAAAATTACAAAGCAAAATAAAAAATAATACAAGTAACAAAGCAAAAACCAACAAAATTCCACAATTATTCTCAAAATATTCTTCATTGATATGTACGGTTAAAAAGATTTGGATATATATATGAAAAGGGATCCGTTGACTCAAGGAGTAAGTCTTCGGGCCCGTTTGGCCTAACTTATTTTTGAGCTTATGCAAACGGCTTATGCAATTTTTATGTATTATTATACGTTTTTCAAAGTAGTTTATGATAAAATAGCTTCTAAAAATTCAATTTTTACTAGTTTAAACGTATAAAATATCTTAAAACCTAATTTATATTGCATAAGCCGTTTGCATAAGCTCTAAAATAAGCTAGGCCAAACGAGCCCTTCATCTACTTACTCCACTTAATAACTCGATATCGGCATTATATTTCTTCAATCCGACCGTTGAATCCAAATATCTCATTGAGTAGATCAACTCGATAAATTTTTATAAAAATTCAAAAACGTTTGATACTTTTTCTAATAACTTTAATTGAACGTACTACAAATTTTTCAAAAAACCGTTGAATTTCAATATAAGACTACATATATCAATCAATATAATGTTTGGAAATCAAATAATATTTATCTACTATCTCTATTATATTCACATTGATCTCCTATTTTCTCTCTCTCTCTCTCTCCTAGATCTCTTTTTTTTTTTAATTGATATAAAATAAAATATATTTAATTTAGTAATGGTGTGATTGCTCTCCGTTTTTTTATTCTCTCCGAGATAATTTTTTTAAGTGATATAAAATAAAATATGTTTAATTTAATCTTAGTGGAATTGACACATAAGCAATTTGCCATATTACTAATTTCACACTTATAAAGTTATAAATAGGAGAAAAATCTAGAGAGAAGCAACAACATATAAGAGAAGAAGGAAGAAGAGCAATATAGAGTGATTGGAGAGAACCTAAAAAAGATTCGTCATTATTAAGAAATTCATCGTCAACAAGTAAGGATCTTGTTATTATTATTAATATTATTCTCTATGCTTTTATTGGATTAATAAGTTGTTTTTTTTAGTTTGTTCGGCTAATTATGTGCTGAAATTGTCCATATTATCCATTAGGGTTTGATTATGTGATTGATTACTGGGTTAGGTTGTTCGCCCCCTAGCTAATCCTTGTATTTCCTTCTTTATTCTAATTTAACTTTTCACTTAAAAAATCCTTATATTATCATAGTTATAATTCTAATTCTAAATTTAATATGAACATTTTACATCATGGAAACTTTTTCTATTATTAGATTTAGATTTAGATGAAATAAATTTTTTAAAGTTTATGATTCTATAATTATAAGTTTGGACGGCTCTATCTTTTTTTTTTATCTTTTAATGACAATCATAAATTAACAATGAGCCAAATGAGTCTATTATTCTGATAACCTTGATTTAAGTTAAATTTGTTTTATTGAAACGGTAAGTCAAAATTTTAAGAGTAATACAAATCTGGTTTGATGTTTGTACATAATTAATAGAACTTGTGTGCTGGTAACTTAAGTTTTTGCCGAGGATTTTCATCTATTGAATACTTGACAGAGAGGGTGAAATGTTTTTTTTTCTTTCTTGAAAGTGGTATGTAGTCAAAATTCTACCAGCCCATGCTCTATTTATGAGTGAGAGGTGCAACATATTTTATGCTGAAATCGTTAGAGTCCTGTGTAGTGGCGATCTTGGGCTTGGAAGTATTGGTTTGATTTTTGATTTACTGGGGATTGAATATCTAAATGATAGGATGAAACTTTTTTTTTGAAGTGGTATCTGGTCAAAAATATTGCCGGCACCTCACTACAACATTTTTAGTCTCTAACAACACTTTTTTATGCAACATGTGTAAATTGTCCCCTAAAATTGAATTAGGCGACGTTTTATAATTGTTGCCAGAAATGTACTTGCAACGCCTAACAAATGTCCCCTAAAATACTTCTGGGGACACTTTTCAAGCGCCTTTAGTATGTGTCTTTGGCAATAACGGACAATCGTCCCCTTAAAGATTTTATGCTGAGACCATTAGAGTCATGTGTGGTGGTGATTTTGGGGCTTGGAGGTCTTGGTGGGAGATATGAGTTTGCTTTTACATTCTCTTCTTGTTTTCTTCTCTTTCTCTCTTTTTGTCCGTCTAGTGATTTGGGGTTTAGTTACTCTCAATCTAGTCCGAGACCGTCTTAAAAGAGATTTAGTACTTCATGCATTCCATTTTGTTGAATCTTTTGGTGTATCCATTTTCTACTATTTATATATAATTATTTTGCCATTTAAAAAAAAAAAAACATGTGTGTTTTCGGTAAATTCTAAATCAAACATTAAGTTGGAATTAGAGAACTAATTTCAGATAATGTTAATAAATAGTATATGTTAATTAGTTATCAAAGGACTGAAAATTAAAGTGATACATTATTTCTAAAGCTAGTAGTTTGATTTATTAATACTTTTAAGTTTAAAAGAAATTAACTTAAAACTTTTTTAATGTAAGAAACCAAATTAAAATTTAAAATAAATGTAAGTCACCGAAGCTTTGATTCTAAAATTGTATTTCAATTTCAACAATTAGTCTACGGGAAGGTAGTTATTGAATAGAATAATACTAAAGTGATTGATGTGCAATATATGAGATTATTGTAAAATTTAATGTCCAATATTTCATTCCTTCTAATAGAAAAGTAACAATAACAGATATGATTAGTTACACATGTATTGAACTCATAAAGTAATAAATTGTTAATTAATTCACCGGTGATTGACGTTGTATTTAGTAAGAAAGACCACGAGTCAATCTCATGTAACTGTGATTTAAAGAGGTTGAAATCACTTAAAGTCAGAAAAGATCTCCGAACTAGATTAGACAGTCTTGTGTGGATCGGATATTGATAGTAAAAAAATATATAAACTCAAAAAAACAAATACTCATAAAGTATATTACATTCAGCAGGGACAATCTTTAAAAATGGGAGGAATACACAGTATCCAAAAGCACCAAAAAAAAGGTGCAATATTGGAGTATGTTCATTCAGCAAAAAATGATAGCAAGAATAACTCTATTCCTCTGATGATTTCCAACCGTAAAGTGCTCGATTGCTGCAGTTGTTTTCAACTATTAAGTATTCCTGTCTATCAAGTATGTATTTTTCTTTTTTACTCTCGGCCTATATTATGATTCTTCTTTTTATATATTACATATATATTTGCCATTTAAAAAAAAAAACAGAAAATTGTCTTGTGGTTCGGCGGGGGGAGGGGGGGAATATCTGTTTTTGTCCAGTCCTTTGACCTTCAATTTGTCCAATCTCAAATACAGTTTTAAAATTAAACACGGTACAGTTGAAGTTATTTTATTGGTCTTATGCAATATTTTTAAGATCATTAAATTTGATGCTCTTTTCTATTATATATCAAATTATGTATTCAATAGTGTCCACTATACCCTATACTCTTATGTGACATTAGACTCCGTGTTGATATTGTATCACAAATGTAGTACACTTAACAAACTCTCATGCCCATGGCCAGGCATATAGAGCGTGATTTGAGTGGTTGATAGCGATGACATGGTAGCGGTGTAAGATGAAGAATGCCCCATCAAATCATTGTTAAAGTTTGACGATAACTTAGAATTTAGATAAGACTTAATTCAAATCTAAAAACTGGGTCGTAATATGAGGAATGTCCCTATCATATTTAGTTTTTATCTCATTTGATGCGGAATTTTTAACAAACTATTCACTTTTAAGGGTAAAGTATTACTATCAACTACTACCCCCGTCCTAATATATAAAACATTTTTTGCAAAAACACAGGAATTAAGAAAAGATATTTTTACATTTAATTTGTCAATAATTTACATTCTTTTCAAAATTATCCTTCAACTATTATGAGAGAGAAATGATGTCTTTTATTTCTCTTCATTTAATTATGACATTTTTGTGAAAATTTAATTAATACATCTTAAACTTTGAAAAAGTTCTTATAAAATGGGACAACACATTTTCACAAAAAAAATCTTATATATTAGGACAAAGGTAGTATTAATTAGAAAATTATAACGATGAATATTAGAGATAAGACTTTTTAAATTTTACAATAAGAGATTTTCTCAATATGATGAGCCAAATTTCTCCAAAATAAACGACATTATTTCTGTCTTGCATATTGCTTGATTAACTTGTAGCTAGTGATAAATTCTATATGTGAGATAGTGATTCAATATCACTAAACATATTTTCGTCAACCATCTTAAGAAAACCTCGTTTAAATTAATTAATTCGTAGCATAAATATCTGATTTGTATCACCCACATTGCCAATATCATTTTGTGTTGGTTGTAATGCAAAGCTTTCAATGTGTCCACTCTATATCATATTTGAATTTAAAGACTATGCACTATTGGTGTAAATTAAGTTTATAGTGACAATTTATATGAATAGAGCATTCTTTCACATCATATTAATTGAGGTGTAATGAAATAATGTGACGGAATATATAATCGTTATTGGTTGACACTGTAAAATTATTTTACAATGTCAGTGCATATTCCCTTTTCTCATCATATTTTGGGTTTGTGTTGTAATGATTTCCGAGCTTTGTTATTATCTACATAATTTAGAATGATTAGGTTTATGTTGGCTATACTTTTGATTGCATAATTAGCTAACAAGTCTTACAAAGAAATCACTTATTTTATTCTAGCAAATGGTTCAGATTCTAATTATTTTTTTTTTTTTTTTTTTTTTTTTTTTTTTTTTTTGTAATTTAGTGTGATAATGGTCATATTGTTTGCTCTACTTGCGGTCCTAAACATAAGAAAAAATGCCATATATGTTCATTGCGCATCAGCTCAAAATGTTGTAAAGTCATCGAGAAATTTTTGCTGTCTGTTGAAATGTCATGTTCGAATGCAAAATATGGCTGCATGGAGAAAATAAGTTATATTGGAAATAGGAACCATGAAGAAGAATGCATCCATGCAACATGTTACTGTCCCATATCAGGTTGTGACTTCGTTGGTTCATCAAAAGTGTTGTCCAACCATTTTAGCCATAAACACAAGGATTCTCAAATCAAATTTTGTTATGATCATTCATTCATTGTCTCCTTGAAATCTAATGATGATATCTTAGTTCTCCAAGAGGAAACTGATGACAAGATATTTATTTTCAATAATAGTACTACAGTTTTGGGAAATGCAATCAATATTTGTTGCATTGGTCCCAACTCTTCAGAGTCCGAGTATAGTTATGATATATTGGCCAAGTCTCAGACATGCACACTTAAATTGCAGTCTTTTGCAAAGAATGTCCGCCAATTTACTTTAACAACTCTTTCATCAGATTTTCTTGTGATTCCATTTGGTTCTTCTGAACCTCGTACGATAGAAATTTGCATAACCCCTACGGTAACTCTTATCTCCCTTTCTTTGCTTTTGTTTTTGCACCTCCAATTATAGTCTTTTTATTTTCTTTTATGTTTTGACTTTGTAAGAAGAAAAAACTCTTTTATGTTTTGAATTTATTCTCTAGCATTGTATCTCAAATTCGCCAGTTTTGTACGCCAAAATAATTCGTTAGTTTTTCCATTTTTCTCTCTAACTTTTTGGACAGGTTCTTGAAATATCCATCTTAAATGTTATTTTATCAATTTAATGGTGATTATGGTGCAGATCCAAATCTACATAATGCATCTAACTGGAAAGAAAACCCTCCTAAGGGTTAAGAGTTCGGACACAGTAATCAATGTGAAGAAGATGATTCTTGACAAGGATGACATCGAGCTACCCCAACAACGTTTGATCTTTGACGGTAAGCAACTAGAGGATAACTTGACCCTTGACAATTACAATGTCCAAGATAAGTCAGCCATCAAACTCGTCTTACGCCTTTGTGGGAGTTAGATGACCACAACACTATTGTTGATTACTGCATTTAAGAGTAGGGAACCTTGTCATGAACACGAACTTTATCAAATAATGGAATTGAACCTTGTCATGAACCTTGAGTTTTATATTCTTGATAACCTTATATATATTTGTCATGAATAAGGATGAAATAATATTTGAACCTTTTATGTCTATTTAAAGTTTTATGGATACGGTTTGTTGCACTATATACATGTACTAAGTAGGATAAGATCATACTATATCTAGGGGTGGGCGTGGTTTAGTTTAAAACAAAAACTGCATAAAAATGAACTAAACTTCTTTTACAATTTTGAAAATCAAAACTGAACCGTTATTATAAATATAAACTGAATCAAACGGTTCAGTTAACTGATTAATCGGTTCGGTTAACTAGTTAACCATAATTGGTTTGTTTTTTTTTACTTTTTATTTTACAATTTTTATTTTTTACAAACTTAACTAGTTCATTATAACACTAATCCGAATCAAAATTTAAACTTTTAAAAATAACTAATTGATCAAAAAACCTAAAATCAACCGAAAAATTTAAAATCGGCTATAAACTCTAAAAATCGGTCGAAAAACCAAAAATCGGCCGAAAAATCTAAAATTGACCGAAAACTCAAAAAATCAGCTGAAATACCTAAAATCGATAGAAAACCCAAAAAATCAACCGAAAATTCTAAAATCGGCCGAAAACCCAAAAATCGAACAAAAACCCAAAAAATTGACCCAAAACCTAAAATCAACCGAAAACCCAAAATCGTCCGAAATACCTAAAATCGGCCGAAAACCCAAAAAATTCGCCGAAATCCATAAAATCGGCCGAAAACTCAAAAATTAGTAGAAAACCCAAATAATCGACTGAAAAATCTAAAATCGGCCGAAAACCTAAAATCGTCCAAAAACAAAAAATTGACCAAAAAGGCAAAAAAAATCCGCCGAAAACCCGAAATCGGCCGAAAAATATAAAATCGGCCAAAAAACCCAAAACATCGGCTGAAATCCCTAAAATCGGCCGAAAACCCAAAATCGGAAGAAAACCCAAAATATCTAAAATCGGCAAAAATACCTAAAATCGGCCGAAAACCTAAAATCAACCAAGATTAAACGAATTAGTACACAAAAATATTGGACAAAAAAGAGATGAAAAAGAAACCAAGATTATATAGGTATACCAATAACACATCCATAAATTACAAGAAATTAAACCAAAAATTACAAGAAATTAAAAACAGTATCAAATCTAATGATAATATGAGAATGTTTATACTACACAATCACCTTCTTGTTTAAGTTTATAACTCTCTATAAAACTGCTTCACGGTTATACTACACTACACAATCAACTTCTCATACATTTAAGCCTATTCCTATAATTAAAAGAGGGTTAATTCAAAACAGTCACCAGAAACAAATAATGGTGAAAAGCAAATTAAGAGAGAAAGAAGAACACAAAGACAAAGGTAGAGAAATAGGGCAATGGAGACTATTATTGTCAATTAATGGTAACCTTCAGTGATTCATTTCTCCTAATTTATTATTTTGATTTTGGTTCATTAGCCGTGTTAAGAAACACGTTGAGATTAAAGATGGTAGGCAGACAGTATAAATGATGTTTACACAGACAATTAATAAGAAATCATCATTCTTCCATGTCATACATGTAGTTTCAAAATAACCATACATGAGTGGGTGATGTGGCAAGTTAATGGAGTTTCATTGGATGTCTGTGTAAAAATATTTTACATTGATTGTGCATATCCATTAAATCCAAAAATGTTTCTATTCTTTTTTTGAATTTAATTTGTATGTACCGACAATGTAAAATAATTTTACATTGTCAACCAATGACAACCATGTATTCTGCCACGTCACCCCACTTTCTTCATATAAGACCATGTACAATGGTTTCAACACTCAACACCTATTTTTACGCTCCACATCATCTTCTCTCTCTTCCACCTAATAATTCAACAGTCATTCAACTTTTATCCTCTTCAATGGTTTTTCATTCAACACTCTACCCCACTACTAATAAGATTAAGATAGTGAAAAATGTGATTTTTTTTTTGTGCCCAAATCAAATGAACCAAGTCTCTATTTATAAAGAAAAATAAATTATGAATTTTGGTAAAAAAAAAAAATTAAAAAAATTAATTTGCAATAAAAAAATTTGAGTTCAAAAGTAATAATTGGATAAAAATTTGAGAAGCCAATCAGAGCAAGATAAGTGGTCCCCCGATTGTGTTTCAACTCTGTTGAAAGTTTTCAATTTCTCTCTCCTCCATGTCACTTTCAACGGATTTGGATTCTCTACATTCAAATTCTCTACATTCACCTACATTTAGTTCATTTTCAAGGATAATTTTGTCATTACAATCTACCATACTATCTCTCTTAATTCTCCCTCCTAACATTTTTACACTAAATACAAGTGAATTTAGGTGAATGTAGGGATTTTGAATGTAGAGAATCCAAATTCACTTTCAACACCCTCATTGGAGAATATTGCCTTGTTGAAATTCAATTCAACATCATATTCAACTCCCCATTGTACATGGTCTAACATAGAAGATTGATGGTTTCTTATTGAATGACCGTGTAAAATTATTTTACACCGTCAGTGCATATCAATTAAACTTTTCTTTTTTCGAAATGGTGCATTAATCCTCTAGAGTGTATTTCATAGCACTTTGTATTTTCCTCTTTGAATTGTAAGGGTTGAATACCCGTATACTCCTTATAATTCAATTTTTATTTATAAAAAAAAGAAAAAGTAAATTGATGATTTCATTTCATCGATTCAATTTAAAAAATATTGGTTAAGCATGTAATTTAATATTTAAACCGCAACTACTTCCTACTCAAACGGCAATTCCATTTTATTAATTACTAGTATGTTCGCCCGTGCCGTGCACGGGATTATTCTCTTTTTAAATATTATATATGTGTTTATTTTAATATATTATTTGAACAATTTACTTAAAAATAGTAAGATAAAATTGATGTAGATTTTGCATGATATATATTTAATAATGCTATGGGATAAAGCGAGATGAAGAATATTATTTCACTTCCAGTTATACATTATTAAGAGATAGATTTTTTCTTTCATCACCATCTCCAGGACTATACAGTGACCCTTTAAATATAAAATAATTATAAACTTCATTATCAAATGAAAATTTAATTAATCTAGGTGCATTTTTAATAGTGTGATAGAAATTGTTACGCTACACCCGTGAGAGATTATATATATATGTCTCTCTCTCACTATTTCTACATTTCTCCCACATGATCAATTTTATTTTTAATAATATTGATTTGCTTATTATCTTCATTTTCTTTTGAAGGTTGTCTTTGTCATTTTTCATTTTATATTATTTTGAATGTTGCCTATATTTTTCTTTCAATTATTTATGAAATTGATTTTATTTAATTTACTTGAGTATGAGAATGCGATATATGTTTAAGGATGTTACAGGGACATAGTAGGATGATAAGTTCTCCTTCATTCCCCATTCAACAACACTATGAGATTTTTTCTCCCTCACTCTCTCTCACGTCTCTATAAGGACTTCATCAACAAAAAATAATTGTAAATTTTATAATATTTTTCAAATGAATATTAACATACTTTGACCGTGTTTCTATACTCAAACTATTATTTGTCATTGTACCACAAATAATCAATTTTCATGTGTGAGCGTCAAATGGAAAAATCTATGTATGAATCTTCACTCACATTGATAAATTAGCATCCAGAAAAAGATTTGAACGAATGTTTATGGAAAGCTTAAAATCGAAATTATAAATAAAAAAACTCATTGATTATAAAAAATTAAAATTATATTAATTTATTTTAGGTTTCAATTCCCATAGATTTTTTCAGTTGGATGTAATATAGTGAAAGTGCAATGTACACATAATATGGAAAAACTTCCGTAGTCGGAATTCAAATTTTAATTAGTCAATATATATTTTTAATAGTGTAGTGAGAAGTGTTTTCTGTTTCCCATTATATACCATTGAAAGATTCTCTCTCTCTCTCTCTCTCTCTCTCTCTAGTCTCAGTTACACGATTTTATAGGGGTGTTCCATCAACAAAAAATAGTTGGTAATTCTATATTATTTTTATAATGAATATGAATAAAAATTTTGTGCTCATTTATCATTATCTTCTACATACACTTTTCTTCATGGTGAACTCATATTCATCGTGCTAAATAAAATTTTGAATAAGAGATCCCCGTAATAAAATATGAAAATATGGATAAGCCCTACTGTTAGAATTCAAATTTTAATTAGTCAGTGTGTATTTTTAATAGTTGGGTGCAAAGTGCTTCCGATTTTTCATTTTATACCATCGAGAAATCTCTCTCTCTCTCTCTCTCTCTCTCTCTCTCTCTCTCTCTCTAGGGGTTCTATCAATAAAAAAGTTGTTAATTTTATATTTTTTTAATGGATATCAATAAAATTCTCGTGCTCAGTTCTCACTATCATCTACATTTAGTTTTCATCATGGGGATCATGTTTCATCGTGCTAGATAAAATTTTGAATAAGTAATCCCAATGACAAAATATGAAATTATGGATAACTTACACTGTCAAAATTCAAATTTTAATTTGTCAATGTATATTTTTAATAGTGAGGATTAGAATGCTCTACGTTTTTCATTCTACACCATCAAAACTCTCTCTCTAATTCTATCTGTCTTCCGTGTCCATTACGCGACTCTATAGCTACTCTATGAACAAAAAATAGTTGTTAATTCTTTATTATTTTAAAAAAAAATCAACATAGAAATATTACATGTAATTGAATGATTTGATATATAATAGATACATATCAAATCAAATTTTAGCCAAAGTGTTCATGTTATTTTTATATAGAAAATATATAATTGTCGTCATTAAAAATATAACATATGTTAGTAATTAAAATATAATATTTTAATTTCTACAAAAAAAAATATAATATTAGAAAAACTGTAATTGAATTTCACCAACGCAATATTATTAAAATATAATAATAAAAATATTAAGATACGTATAATATTAGAGTTTCTAAAATTAAAAGGTATCAATCCCCACAAAAAGAAAGAGTTTCTACAAAAAAAAAAATTATATAATATCTGAGACTCTAAAAAAAGTATTAGATTTTTTACAAAAAATTATACTGCATAATATTAAAGTTTCTACAATAAAAATATATCAGAGAATCTCTAATTGAGTGACAAAAAAAAACTCAATAAAAAAAAAGAAGATAAAAAGCACTAGTTTAGTTGTATATATCCAACAATTTTGTTTTATAATAATGGGTTAAAGAGATATATCCGATTAATTTAACAGTATATATCCAATAATTTGTTTTCTTAAAAAATAATGGGTTAGAGAAGATTAAAAAAATACAAAATAAAATAGAAAAACTCTAATTGAATGACACCTAAGCAAAAACTCTAATAACTCTAATTAAATGCCACATAAGCAATTTTTCTTGAGAATGCACGAGAAGGCTCCGTGGGAATCTCGCTATGTATATAATAGGGATATTTAGTCCCATTTATTTAGGAAAAAAGTTATACCATGTACAATGGGGAGTTTAATATAGTGTTGAATTGAATTTCAACAAGATAATGTTCTTCAATGAGGGTGTTGAAAGTGACATGGAGGAGAGAGAAGTTGAAAACTTTCAACACAGTTGAAACACAATTGGGATGATATTTGTCTTGCTCTGAATGGTTTCTCAAATTTTTATCCAATTATTACTTTGAACTCAAATATTTTGATTGCAAATTTATTTATTTATTTTTTTTTTACCAAAATTCATAATTTTTTTCCTCTATAAATAGAGACTTAGTTCATTTGATTTGGACACAGAAAAAAAAATCACATTTTTCACTATCTTAATCTTATTAGTTGTGGGTAGGGTTGGAAATGAGTCGAGTCGATTCGAACTTGTCTGAACTCGACTCGATAAGAATTGGTTCGGCTCGAAACACGGCTCGAGTTCGAACCGAACTATTTTTTCAGCTCGAGTTCGGCTCGTTTATAGTTCTCGAGCAGTTCGGTTCGGCTCGTTATGTTCAGTTCGTTCGCTCGAATCACATAGTTTAAAATTGATTTTTTTAAAAGAAAGAAATTGAAATACAATAAAAATTATCTCAATAGCAAATTAATTCAAAGCTACAAGGAAATAAAGACATTTAAAGAAACTAAAAAATAAGTAAAAATAAATATATTAGTGCATTATATTAATTGAATAAAAGTTTCTATTGGTATCTTTCCGTTAAGTTAAATATATCATGAACCAAACGAGTCGAACTACATACCGTTCATGTTCAGCTCATTTAATTAACGAGCTTAATTTTCAGCTCAAGTTCGGCTCAATTGCTTCATGAACCAAGTTCAACGAGTTAATTAGCGAATCGAGTCTCGGACTATTTTCGAATTGATTCAGTTCATTGCCAGCCCTAGTTGTGGGATAGAGTGTTGAATGAAAAACCATTGGAGAGGGTAAAAGTTGAATGAGTGTTGAATTATTAGGTGGAAGAGAGAGAATATGATGTAGAGCGTAAAAGTAAACGGTGAGTGTTGAAACCATATACATTTACTAATTTAACACTTATCAAGTTATAAATAATTTCACACTTTAAGTCAAAAAAAAGTTATAAATAATTTCACACTTATAAAGTTATAAATAGGAGAAAAATCGGAAAACATATTTAACCTTAAAAATTTAGTGCTTCTAGGTAATATAATGGGTATATATAGTACCTTAGATTTCTCAAATTATTTCCATTATTCAATCAATTATGATCGTCAATAATTTCTTTGACCTTATAAGAAGATCCAAACCTTGTTCCAATTGCAAGGTCACAAACGATTTTGAAAAAATAGGTCTTACTTTCAAGATTTGTTATCTCTTTAGGAAGCACTTGTGAACCAGAACTATGTAAGATATTCTTTTTTTTTTTTTTTGGTACAAACTATGTAAGATATTCTAATAAACATATATCAATTAATACTTGTCTTCAAAAAAATATATCAATTAATATGGTACAAAAATATAAGACTACATATATAAATCAATATAATATTTGGAAATCAAATAATATTTATCTACTATCTCTATTATATTCACATTGATCTCCTTTTTTCTCTCTCTCCTAGATCTCCTTTTTTTTTTTTAATTGATATAAAATAAAATATATTTAATTTAGTAATGGTGTGATTGCTCTCTCTACTATATTCACATTGATCTCCCTTTTTTTATTCTCTCCGAAATAAGTAGGTCAGTAATTAGTTTCCTACTTTCATGCCAGTAACGTTAGTGGAATAGGTTGTTAGTTCCACTCCTTATTATTGCATTCAGTTTCTCAATTCTTGGCTGTATATATTCGTGTAATTGTTTACCACATTAATCAATGAATTATCGATTCAAATCCCTTCTCTACATGGTATCCAGAGCTTTAGGTTGAATTTTTTTTTCAAAACACATTCACTCCCATGGCTGGCTATATCCCCAACCTCCTGGCCCTAGCCAATTCATCATCTTCCCAGATCAATTTTCTACTTCCTCCAATCAAAATCACTCTCTTTGGAGCACCACTGTCATCTCTGTTCTCGAAACCTTTGATCTTGAGCCTCATTTGCTGGCACCAAATCCACCGCCACAGACTCGCTCCATTGCTGCTGACGATGGAACAATCACCCAAGAACCCAACCCTGACTATCTCGCATGGAAGCGTCGCGATAGGTTGGTTCTGCTGTGGTTAAAATCAACTATCTCCGAGAGGGCGCTCGCCATCGTTGCTCGTAGCACCACCTCCCACATGGCCTGGACAGCACTCGACAAAACCTTCCAAGTGCAGACTCGTGCTCGGCGGATGTCCCTGAAATTGCAGTTACAATCCCTACCTAAGGGGTCTCTCTCTATCATGGAATACATCGAGCGAAAACGCTCAATTGCTGACTCCCTCACTGCAAACCTGCACCCGTTTTCCGATGAGGACCTAATCGGTCACATCCTCTCTGGGCTAGATAGCTCTTACGGCGCCTTCGCCACTGCATTCATGATCCACAGTGATGATGCTTCTGTTGACGATCTGGTGGGCAAATTGCTTCATGAGGAAGCACGACTCGCTCAAGAACTGGCTCGCCAATCCACCATCGCTCCCTTGGCTCCTTCATATCCAGCACCAATCTCTTCTGCCCACGTCGCCAGTCGGCAATCTAGCCGGTCATACAATACCAACAATTCTGGTGGCGCCTGTTCTCGCGGTGATTCCAGGAGCGACTTCAGAGGCGACAGTCATGCAGCAAACGGTGGTGAGTTCCGCCGTCGCCGTCCCCAGTGCCAATTATGTGGGCGTCCCGGTCACGAGGCTGTGGATTGTTGGCAGCGTGATAATCAGATTGATTTTCCCTCACGCAAGCCCAACCTTCGGTCTCCATCTAGCAGACAAGCTTCTTAGTATCTTGCTTACATGATCAGAAGCAACATAACTCTTCTTCAGTATTTGTAGTCCAGAGACTAGGGTTTGAAACCTTGAGTACATCTCTTCAATGGTTTCATCATCCTTCATCTTGAACAGTTCATACTGATGAACTAACATGAGTGCTTTTGCTTCTCTCACTTTCTTGCTGCCTTCATAGTTTGCACAAAGAGAAGCAAACATTGCTTTAGCAGTGGATTTATCACTCATCTTCATGTACTCTGCTTTAGGAATATCAGTGACAAGTGATCCTTTGATAAAGTGATGTTTCTTGTAGAGTTTCTTCTGTTCAGGAGTGTGTTTCTTCCTATCAACATCATCTCCTTCATCATCCAGGACCAAGCTACCAACACCATCTTCCAGTATGTCCGATAGTTCTTCATCTAAGCTCATGACATAACTGTAGAAGTTGGTTTTCCACCAGGAAAATTCTTCAGGATCTCCATTGAATTTAGGAACTTTTCCAAGATTGGACTTCTTGCTGTTTCCATCATAATCATATGACACAGCATTGCTGTTCCTGCTTACACTGGTTGATTCTTCAGCCATGTTTTTCTCAGATCTTTTTCTGTTACACTGTTAGGTGTTCTAACAACAGACCAAGGCTCTGATACCAATTGAAGGTGAGAAAAACACAAGAGGAGAGAGGGGGGGGGGGGGGGGGGGTTGAATTGTGTTTTAAAATTCTTCTTTTCTCTATCTAAAACTAAAAACACTTGTTCAGAAGCAAGTTAAGAACTGCTTCTGATGTAAAGTTCAGAAGTGATGTGCAGCGGATAAAAACAGAGAGAGAGAAGAGAGAAAGACACAAAGCAATTATACTGGTTCCTTCCACAATCCGGAAGTAGTCCAGTCCCCCTTGCACTTCCAAGGAGATTTCACTAAAATGTAATGTCAGATTACAAATGCTCAAGCACACAAGCAAGAGACTTCAACTGCTCAAGCACACAAGCAAGAGACTTCTATTGCTCAAGCACAACTGCAAGAGACTTCTCAATTCAAACAGAATTACAAAGAAAATGTTTGAGGTTGAACACTTGATATACAATCAGTAGTGTTCACAATACAATTCAGATTCAGACTCTTGGACTTAAGAATTTCTCAGATTTGATCTTGAAAACCGAAATTCTAAGTGTTCTTTGAATTACAGAACAATTTTGGCAGAGGTTTTGCACTTGTAAATTGTTGTAGAGTCTTGTTATTTACACTAACTCTTCACTCCTTTATATAGAGGTGTGAAAGAGCCGTTGTGAAAATGCCAGCAATTCAAAGAGAGTCGTTTGAAGCTTTTGATCAATCACCAATGATCTTATGCCTGATTTGGTTGATGTCCTATGAAATATCCATTTCAAAATCATTCCTAATGAGTGGGAACATTGTTGCAGGCCAGACTGTAATTTGGAGCTGTTTCCTTGTCTTGTAGCAGAGACAATGCAGAGTAGTGGAGATAGTGGTTGTACAGTTCGTACATATGTACAATGTCAACGCTCTTTGAAGATATGCATCCAATGCCTTCAAATCTTTGCAAAATAGTCGTTACTCTGCATTCCTAGTCTTCTGCATAGCTTTCGAATCCATTACAAAGCTTCTGATTCTTCCATTAGATCAAAATCAGATTTTGGTGATTTCTAGCTTCTGATGAACTTCAACTTCTGATGACGTCATATCTTCAGAAGCTCTTTGTCTTCAGGAGCACTTTTGTCTTCAGATGCAGTTCGTCTTCAGATGCTTTTAAGCTTCCATCTTTTTGACTTCTAAGCTCTTTTATTGTTTTTCAGAACCTCTTCAAGATGTGAATATTCAACTATGGTCCTGATCACTTGAACAAATATTAGCTAGTCCAATTGACAATTTTTTAATACCTTGTTATCATCAAAATTCTTAAGGGTTTCTTATTAGGCAAGTTATGTCTTAACAACCTCTCCCTTTTTCTCAAAGGTTTATTGTTAAACACATTTTGTTCCAACACAAGGCTCTAGATACCAATTGAAGGTGAGAAAAACACAAGAGAGGGGGGGGGGGGGGGGGGGGTGTTGAATTGTGTTCTTAAAAAAATTCTTCTAATCTCTAAAACTGAAAACACAGTTCAGAAGCAAGTTAGGATCTGCTTCGGATTGTGAAGCTCAGGATAATGTGCAGCGGATAAAAACAGAGAGAGAGAAGAGAGAACGACACAAAGCAGTTATACTGGTTCCTTCCATAAACCGAAAGTAGTCCAGTCCCCTTTGCACTTCCAAGGAGATTTCACTAAAATGTAATGTCAGATTACAAATGCTCAAGCACACAAGCAAGAGACTTCGTATGCTCCTGAATACAATCAAGAGACTTCTATTGCTTAAGCACAACTGCAAGAGGCTTCTCAATTCAAACAGAATTACAAAGAAAATGTTTGAGGTTGAACACTTGATATACAATCAGTGGTGTTCACAATACAATTCAGATACAAACTCTTGGACTTAAGAATTTCTAAGATATGAACTTGAAAACAGAAATTCTAAGTGATCTTTGAAATACAGAATAATTTCAGTAGAGTTTTTGCACTTGTAAATTGTTGTAGAGTCTGATAATTTACACTGAGTCTTCACTCCTTTATATAGAGGTGTGAAAGAGACGTTGTGAAATTGCCAGCATTTCAAAGAGAGTCGTTTGAAGCTTTTGATCAATCACCAATGATCTTTTGCCTGATTTGGTTGATGTCCTATGAAATATCAATTTCAAAATCATTCCTATTGTGAAGGAACATCGTTGCAGGCCAGGCCGTAATTTGGAGTTGTTTTCCTTGTCTTGTAGCAGAGACAATGCAGAGTAGTGGAGATAGTGGTTGTACAATTCGTACACATGTACAATGTCAACGCTCTTTGAAGATATGCATCCAATGCCTTCAAATCCTTGCAAAATAGCCGTTACTTAGCATTCTTAGTCTTCTGCATAGCTTTCGAATCCATTACACAGCTTTTGATTCTTCCATTAAATCAAAATAAGCTTTTGGTGATTTCCAGCTTCTGATGAGCTTCAGCTTCTGATGACGTCATATCTTCAGGAGCTCTTTGTCTTCAGGAGCACTTTTATCTTCAGATGCAGTTCGTCTTCAAATGCTAATAAGCTTCCATCTTTTTGACTTCTAAACTCTTTTATTGTTCTTCAGAACCTCTTCAAGATGTGAATATTTAACTGTGGTCCTGATCACTTGAACAAATATTAGCTAGTCCAACTGACAATTTTGAATACCTTGTTATCATCAAAACTCTTAAGGGTTTCTTGTTAGGCAAGTTATGTTTCAACAACCTCTCCCTTTTTCTCAAAGGTTTATTGTTAAACACATTTTGTTCCAACATTGTTCAGCAAATCTGTCTTTTTATGCATAATCTGATGGACACCCACATGCATGCTCTCTGGAGGATATCGCGATATATTCAGGGCACAAAACACTACAGTCTACATCTCTATCCCTCATCTACTACTTCATTAATATCATATACATATGCAGATTGGGGCGGATGCCCATATACTAGACGCTCCACTTCCGAATATTGTGTGTTTCTTGGAGACAATCTCCCCTCCTGGTCATCTAAACGACAACCCATGCTATCTCGCTCTAGTGCTGGAGCAGAATACCGTGGTGTTGCCAATGTGGTCTCATAATCCGGCTGGTTAAGAAATCTTTTGCTCGAGCTACACTTCCCTATTCATAAGGCTACCTTGGTCTATTGTGATAATGTCAGTGTTATCTACCTCTCGAGTAATCTGGTTGAGCATCAACGAACGAAACACATTGAAATGGATATTCATTTTGTTCGTGAGAAAGTAGCTCAGGATCAAGTTTGAGTGCTCCACGTATCCTCGAAACATCAAATTGCGGATATTTTTACCAAGGGACTTCCCCTTATACTTTTTCAAGATTTCAGAGACAGTCTCAGCTCCGTCAACCTCCCGCTTAGACTGCGAGGGAGTATTAGAATACATCTATATTCATTGTATATTTGACTTGTAAATATTCATTACCAATTTATTTATTTTTTTGGTCTAGTAGCCTACTGGCTAGAGCTCACACAATTAAATGTGGAGAAGTGGGGTGTCCGGGGTTCGAACCCCGACCCTTGCATATAATATGCAATATCCCTACCAACTGAGTTAAGCTCACGGAGATAATATTCATTACCAATTTATTAGCCATGAATTATATTCATTAGCAATTATTTAGTTTCCAAAATATGATTAACAATAGTTGTATATTATTGAATTGAGAAATGAGATCAATGAAAAGAAGGGAATTACATTCTTACAATCCAGTCGCAAAAACATAAGAAAAATACACCGTGCATAGGTGCACCCTTGAGTTGGTTGATTTTTTTTTATTTTAAATAAAACATCTCATCATTGCGACACAATGGACACGTGAGGGATGATTCATTACTTTTGAACCATTGGAAAATACAGTCTTTATGAAAAACATGCAAACATTTGGTCATAACACATTCTGACTTTGATCCATTGAAGAGTTCTTCCAAACAAATTGAACATTGATTTGTAGAGTAACAAGATGAGTGATCCATTCCAACCTTTTTCAAATCATCCAAAACAAGTAAGGCTTTAACAGCATCATTATCTTCAATATACCATGTAGTGACAAAAAGCCTCGCATTTATCTCCCACCTTTTATGACCTTCAACGTTACTTGCGACCATCTTAGCATATTTTCCAATCTCGGGCAGGATTTGTTTTAATATGTGAGGAGTAATAGGCATGGAGGAAAAAGTGTAATATAAGAATGTGTTGGCATCATCACAATTACATAAGATGTCACAAGGAATAAAAAAGATTCAATTCATGGTGATACTACAAGCATAAAATGAGAGTGGAAGTGTGATACACAGTGAATCAAAAAAAATGTTGCATTCAGCACAATGGTAACAGAAGCCAATGCATTGTTTCTTACATGCCATGCAATTGAAGGTGGTTTTTGTAGCATGTGATGATGAAGGTATAGCAAGGAGGAATAGATCATGGTTTGGATGTGAAGGATGGTTTGTGATTAAAGGTGTTTTGTAACAAACATTGTGAAGATAGAATGGACAAGTTTTGCACATGTAGTAGTAATCTTCATCATGTTCATGTGTGATTCTTAGGTTGCAACCAAAGCACTTCATGTTTGTTGTTGAGGGTGTGATAGTGCCGATAATTCCATTGTGAAAGTGCTTTTGAGCAATGCAGTAAAAGTGCTTGAACAATTAAGCTAGTTTCCCTTTTCTTAGCTTTTTTGTGTCGAACAATAGTTGAACATTCCTAAGTTTTTTTATCATATGAAACATTTTATTTTATATGCATTTTATTACTAGTTACAAACCCGTGCTTCGCACAGGTTGTATTACGTATTTTTTTTAAAAAATTCTCTGTTTGGTTCGTGGGTTTTAAAGGGGAGGGGAGGGGTGAGAATATTTTAAATTTGTTGTGTTTGGTTCAATTTTTAGAAGGGAAGAGGAGAGAGAGGAAGGGGAGCAAAATCTCTCATAAACTCATTTATTGCTCCCCTCTAAATTGGAGTTTTTTCATAGGGAGGGAAAGTGAGGTGTTTATATATTTATTATATTTCTAAAATTATCCTTATTAAAATTTTGAACATTAGGTTTTTTATACTTATCTCCTGTGCACCTATCTCGATCTCCTTCATCACTACTTCTGCTTTTGTCTTTTGGATACATGTATTATCGTGACTTGCTGGGTAGATATCCTTATTAGGGTTGAGTTATTATGCATAAGGAATATCCTTATGTACGGTGCATAAATAAATCTCCACCATGCATGCTTTAGTGCATTTGATTGATCAAAAAATCTAATTGATCAAAAAAGCATTGGATGGTGGAGATTTATTTATGCACCATGCATAAGGATATTCCTTATGCATAATAACTCTAACCTCCTTATTATATAGTTCTATACGGCAAAAGTTATTGTCCATAAGCCTTAAACTTATGGACGGTACATAAGTTAATCACAGCCATCAGATTCATCGCACTGTTCATCGCACTGTTCATCGCACTGTTTATCATCATCATCGTGCTGTTCATCTTCTTCTTCTTCGCGGTCACTGTTCATCTTCTTCTTTGCAAAAAACGAAAACGAAACAGTGAAACGCGATCTTCTTCTTCTTTTTCTGATTTCGAACGCGATCTGGAAAATCGAAATCGAAAAATTAAATCTATTCCAATTTCGATTTGATTCATCTTCGCAAAAAATCAACTCCGATTTCGAACGCGATCTGGTTCATCTTCGCGAAAAAAAAAATCAATTCTGATTTCGATTTGATTTTCCCTTTCAATTTGATTTTCCCTATTTTTCGAATGAGAAGATGAACAGTGATTTGAGTTCCAGATGCCAAAACCATTAAGTACATCTAATGGTTTTAAAGTATGACGCTCTGAAACCATTTTTTTTGTGGAATGGTTTCACATTAAATATACTAATCGTCAAAACCATTTGTGCTATTGAATGGTTTCACAATAAATGGTGTCATGGCATTATATACTGAAACCATTAATCTTGTTAATTGGTTTCAAGATGTTATACATTGAAACCATTTGTCTAGTTAAATGGTTTCATACTGTTATACACTGAAACCATTAGTATAGTTAAAAAGTTTATACCCTGAAACCATTATTCTAGTTAAATGGTGTCATAGCATTATACACTGAAACCATTAGTCTTATTATTTGGTTTCATAATGTATGAGATTTTATTTATATTGTGATTGTGATTGATAAAACTTAAAATTAAATTGTATGTTTGACAAGTATGCTTTATATATACATGAACCATTGGTTATTATGTTGGGCTTCGAGGGGCTGTATGACGAAAATTAATTAAAAATGGATTCTAATAATATATACTTTAAAGGAACAAAAGTTATTATTTAATTGGAAACGGGAGGCACGCTAGGAATTTGGGGGGGTGTGCTAGAAGTTTGGAGGAGGGAAAAAAATTAAGTTTGGAGTTATTAAAATGATTTTGACATAATTAAGTACATTAAATAGTTTTGGAGTACAGGTCTCTGAAACCATTCCACAGCACAAATGGTTTTGGAGTACACATATTTAAAACTATTCTACAGCAGAAATGGTTTTGGCATGATTTTAGTTTAAAACTAACTACTAAAATAATTAATCATACATAATACTCTGAAATTTATCCCTAATCAATAAAATAAAATAAAATTCAAACAATCAAAATTAAAAACGTGATAAAAAAAATCTGAGAGGTTAGAAATTTTAAAAAAAAAAAAAAAAAAAAAAACTGGTGGGGTGCGCTAGAAAATGGGGGGCGCGCGTAGCAATTGGAGGGGGGTAGCAGCTAGGGGGCGCGCGTAGTAAACTGGAGGGCACGCATAGCAATTTATGTATGGTTCATAAGCATGGGCTTATGGACAATAACCAGACCCGTTCTATACTACATCGCTATGATTTTTAATTTTTTTTTTATAGTCGTGACTTTTTTTTTGAAGGATTATAGTCGTGACTTGTCATGTATTTTGTAGATAACCTTGATGTATATGTGTGTCTATATATAATAAATTATTTTATGACTCTATGTAGATTTTAATTTTATAAATATATTATTTTATGAATCATGTAGACATTAATTTTATAAATATATTTTGTACTTGAGAATTTGAGATTGTCATGTATTTTTATATGTTCAAACTTTTTCTTCTGAATTATATTAAATTAAGATTAGGGGTAAAATAGTAAATTAATTTTAAAATACCTCCCCTTTCCTTGTGAACCAAACACATTTTTAATTAAAATCTATCATCTCCCCTCTTTTGAATCAAACATGTTTTTAATTAAAATATCTCCCATTCCCTCCCTTTCCTTTCCCTTCCTTCCATTAAAATCCCTCCCCTCCCCTCCCCTTCCCTCCGTTGAACCAAACGGACCCTAAAAGAGAGATGTTTAGGACAGTGGAATGCAATGACTTCAAAATGATGCACTAACATGACAAAGTTCAAGAGAGATCACCATGACAAAAAAGAGTAATGATATAAAACACCTTTCAAATTTGAAATCTTAATAATATACAAATGCAAGCACATGTTAGGGAAATAAAGCTTATTTGTCCACTCCTAACCACACTTTTGCCAAATCATCATTTTTAAATATTATTTTCATGCCATATTTAGCTTAGATTGCCAAGTTGGAAAGATGACTTGGATAAATATTTAAACTTTTGAAGAAAAATTAAATAGTCACTTTTGTGTTTGGCAAAACAAAATTTGAATTTTTTTACCATTTTAAAGATATTGTGAGTTTATCTTTCTTGAGTTGGAAGTAAAATTCAAAAGTTTGTGTTTTCCTCTTATTAGGTTTCATACCATATTAAGCTTATCTTTCCATTTTAGTTACTTGAGGTGGAAGCAAATTCAAATATTTGAATTTTTCTCCTTCTTTTGGCCTTATAACAAATCTGGGCCAAACCCTTCAGTCTGTGACCCGACCCACATGATCCTTTTAGGTTATGTAAAAAAAATTAAAAAAGGAAAAGGAAACGATCAGCACGCGTGAATCTCTTCCTCCACGCTACCAAAACCAATCTCTGTCCCATCGCTTTCTTTCTCTGCTTACTATCAGGATTGGTTTTCTGTTTTTGGCTAACAATGTATTTTCTTTTCTTCTAGGCCTTCCCAGAGACACCATTTGGTGAAAAACTCTATCTTGCTTGCAGACATGATTTTTGTTGAATCAATTTCAAATTTCAAATTCTCCCTCTCTTAAACTCATGTATTTCATTTGAATTCTTCTCTCTTCAACTCTCTCACTCTCCACAGACATGGTTTTTGTGGAATCAATTTCAAATTCTCCCTCTTTTCAACTCATGTTTGCAAATTAGGTTTTATTCTCAATCGAAATCTCCGACCTGTTTTAAGACCTATCCTGCAGGTAATTTCAGTTTTGTTCTTTTTCCAAATCCCTAATTTTTTTTCAGTGGCATTTCTAATCCTCTTTCTGTTTCTCTTTTTTTTTTTTTTTTTTTCATTCTCTCATTAGAGGTAAATCGAAGGCATGAAGTTCTCGCATGACACAATCAGGTGAGAGAGAGATCCAAAATATTTTCACTTTCTTGCCTTTATCTTTTCATAATTTCTGGTTTTTTTCACCTAATTTATTGTTCTCTTTCTCTGTGTTTTTTTCTTCCACAATAGGAAATCATGGCATAAAGTTGGTATGAGAGGTGAAATCGACTGCATATATGTATGTAAGGTAAAAGAATGAAGTTTTGGTTTGATGGGTTGCTTTGTGAGAATTTCATATTTGGTATATGTTGCTTGACTATATTTTGTGGTTTATATTGATTATTTTGTGGCTTGGCAATATATTTTTTCTTCAAATCAATTTTGATGTTCCGTTTTATTGTATGAAAAACTCTAACTATTCAAAATAGATGATTTATGCTCATAGTGTTTGTGATTGCAGGCATTCTATATGATGAATGACATCTAATTTCTATTGATTCAAGGACCAACCATGGGTATAGTCACTACTTGCAGGTATATATAAGGAATCAAGCTGAGAGTGAATCTATGGGAAGAATATGTTCCCTTAAACACAAAAGACGTCTTCATCAATATGATATATTGGGGTATTGGATATGCTATGCTACTCTGCACATGAATGATAATGAACAATATGCCTACTATAGATTCACTCTCCATGTTTTATTTATCTTATTATATGCTGATTTTGCTGACAAGAAATGTAAGATGATATTTTGGAAGGATCCTATTGCATCAACTAATATTTGGTCTGATGTGAACTTCACATGTTTGGCAATCATCTTTGATTTTTATTGAAAGAATATATAATTTCAGATATTGTCTTTCTTTTTCTTTTTTGACGGAATCGGACATTTTCTTTTATGGTCTTAAGGTTTCATTTAAATTTGTTATGTCGCTTATACTCTTAAATCCGTTCTACATGTATTCTTATTCACGATTACCCTTTATGCAGGTCTATTAAAAAGAATGGACTTCTTTGCTAGAATGAACTTCTTTATCATTAGTAATCTACAAGGGGATCATAAATTAGTAACTATTTTGCAGGTAGTTTTATTTACAAGTGAGGACAAATTTTTATTAGAAAATGGAGGACAAATTTTGAGGTTTTAAATCAAGTTATAGTTTGTCTTTTTTCTATTTAATTTTAGTTATACATGTTAAATCAAATTGAGTATGTACAATTTATTCTATTTTTATTATCTTCATAAGCATAATGATTTATATGCATATGACTACATTAGATAAATATATTATTTGTTCCATAAAGTATCTATTTCATATGTTGCTTGCCTATATTTTGTGGTTTGTATTGATTATTTTGTGGCTTGGCAATATTTTTTTCTTCAAATCAATTTTGATGTTCTGTTTTATTGTATGAAAAACTTGAACTATTCAAAATGGATGATTTATGCTCATAGTAGTTGTGATTGTAGGCATTCCATCGGATGAATGACATATAATTTCTATTGATTCAAGGACTAACCATGGGTATAGTCACTACTTGCAGGAGATAATTTTATCTGAGAATTGGGTATAGTCACTTCTTTAGGATTTCATTTGAGTTTAATGACATGCATTTTCAAATATTGGCTTTCACAAAAAAATATCTATTTCTTTCTTTTTTTATTTTTGAATGTGACTGTGGTTGGTGTATCAAAGTTGCAAATCACTTGGTAAATAAATTCTCAAATTTCTATTTGCTATATTCTAATTTGATTTGAATTGTAAAATTTTCTGGGTAAATTTGGAAAATGATGGTTTTGTGATATTCTCTATAGACAACACTGTACTTGAAAAGCATGGAAATGGTATTGTTGAGCCACCTCTGCAGTAGCCACCATATGTTCCTATAATCGTCGATGAACTCTGCATCTATCATCCTGGTATGGATATATTCTACTAGGTATAATTTGGATTATAAAACGATTTTCTGTTGTCTGGTTGTTTTAGTGAAGCTTATTTGTTCACCATGTCTCATTTGTTTGATTTTTCATAGAATTTTCAATTACTCTTGGTGTGCTCATTATTACCCAATATATAATGAACAAAATAAGGATTAGAATCAAAGAAATAGATGATTTATGCTGTGTTCATTACTTCTCATTGTTAACAAAGCAATGGATGATTCATGATTAGCTAATGAATGACATCTTTTCTATTGCTGCTGCCTCTTTTTTTTAGCATCATCTCTTCCAAATTCATCTTATTGTCCATCATAACTGATGTTGGAATTATATTTCATTAAGATTTTTGGTTTCACTTATCTGAAAGTTTGTGTATTGTTTATATATGTAGCTTTGTGTAGATTGATATGTTTCAAGGATGGATGAAAGAGGGTTTTATGTTAAAATAGTATGCAAAATAAGGGAGGGTAGCTGCTTCATTGTACAAGTCTCTTGAATCTTTGAGAGATTTTAAAGTAAATACTTATTACATTACAAATATTACTACATTTCCAGCTACAATATTTTGTGTATTTATTTATTTTTAATTTGATTTGATTTGAAATAATAGACAATTTTAGGAAGAAAACTACCAAATTTTATAATATTAAACTTTTTAATGTGAAGTCTAAATTTGTTGTCCAAGTTCCATTAGCAACTACAAAATGGAAAATATTACAAATTATAGTATCATTATTGTTGCTTTCACAATTATTCTTAAATTACTCTTTTAGTTAGTGGAATATTAGCTCAATTGAGATTATTTTTGTGTAATAATGTTTTCTAATGATATCTTTTGCATTGTGTTCTCAACTTCATCTCATTCAACAAATTCTCACTAAATTAAAATGTTATTATGCGAGAGATGGAAAGAAGTATTGGAGCCTAATCTTCTCTACTCAATTTATTATACTGACATGTTTAAATGTGCACTCTTAACTCATAAGCCACAATATCTCCTCTTTATATTTTATGAGTCAAGATCTTCTGATAAAGGTACAATTGAAGAAAAATTAGGACGAAAAGTATAAAGAAAATATTTGATTGTTAATCTTTTCTTTTATCCCTTCTCAATTAATGCTAAATGTTTTTAGGTCAATTTGAGAGAGGGGGGGGGGGGGGGGGGGGGGGGGGGGGGGATTTTAATCAATGTAATGTTACAAAATCGACGTAAAATAATTATTGATTAACATTTAGTGATATTAATTTAGATGAACATTCTTTTTAAGCATAATTTAAATGAACATGTCTATGCATATATCAACTTTATTAATAATATTATTGAGAGATGGTGGTATGTAGCTTTAGTATAATAAAGTTCAAAGTTTTATAATCCTAAAAAATGTGGGGAGCTTTATGCCATATATCAACTTTGTTAATATTATAGAAAGAAGATGTTATGTAGCTTTAGTAATAATTAAGGTTTAACTTTTATATTCGTGAAAAACACGGGGGGCGTCCCGGAAGGGTTTGAGTTGGGAACATTAAGTTGTTTGTTATTTTGACACCATGTGTTAGCATGTAGTATGACTATGCATTACATTTTCATCCATATTCGAAAGAATGATAACTTTTTTAATTGTGTAATATTAAGGCAAATTAACGGATATTGAAGTCTTAATTGCCATAAAGTTGTTTATTATTTTGATGTTTCTTAAAAACATGTAATATAATTATCCATTTAATTTTATCACAAATTTATATAGCATTTGCAAATTAAAAATTATATAGGAAATTACAAAAATACGATTTTCCCCGTGCGTTGCACGGGTACTCCGACTAGTGGGTGAACAACGACGACACATAACAACCACCTCAAAATATCACTTAATTATGTCCCAGAAACCCTAATCCCACACTATGACATTAACCCCTTTCCTATGTTTACAAAGTGGCTAATCACTTTGTTTGGTAATGGGTTGGAGCACCCTTGTACTCCGTATAATTCTATTTTGCTTACCAAATATAAAAGGCTTAATTAATGATTTGGTCTTTTTAAGTTATTTGTTGATTACATTTTGATTCCATAAGTTATTAACGTTACAATTTGGTCCAAACATTAAATAGGCACATATGAACGGGGACGTGACAATTTGCAATGTGTATCCACCTTAGACATTGGCTTAACGGTTTTGACGGAGGGGATATATTTGGTTGACGGAAGATGACTTAAAGGGACCAAATTGTAACGTAATAATTTATGGAACTAAAATGTAATCAACAAATAACTTAAGGGACCACATCATTAATTAAGCCAAAATAAAACCTTTGGGATCAAGGGTATGCCTCTACGAACATTGTAGAGGTCAAATTAACGACACTTAAGTGACAATAATTTTATACGTCGATTGTTTGGAAAAATACAGGTATAAACTTGACACACAATATCATTTGATAAATGATAGCACCAAGATGCAAAATTAGATGACTAAAATCTCTCTACCTTTTTTTTCTTTTGGATAGTGGTCACAATCACTTATTTGATGTTAAAGAATATTATACTCTCTTCTAAAGTTCAAAATCTGTTGTTATTAAAACACCAGATATTTGACAAATCGCAAAGTTGTTGCCAGCCAAAATAGCTTAAGAAAAGAAAATTGTAATATATACGACAGAGTGAACCAGAAGGTGTGAGTGATGTTCCAATGAGGCTAGTATTGTGAAAATGAGCATGATCCAATACTTCAATGTAAAATGACATATTACTTATCATTTGACATTCTTTGTCTGTTTTCCAAAGGTGTGCTACAGAGCAGTAAATACCTTCATCTATGTTAGCATAATTCGACAAAAAGTGGGCGGAGGGTTTATAAGAAAAGATAAAATCAAATTTATATTGCGTACAGTGTTTTATACTCATTCTCAAAAGCTGACATCCCTGACATAGCCAATGACTACCTAATGCTCGTCATTGATCTGAGACTTCGTAATCTGGAGGCCTCGAGGCGGTGAGCAATCACCCAATAACAGTGTGTTCCCAGAGTAGCTGCCATAATCACCACTCCTAGAGCTGTGGCTGCAATAGCCAACTCTTTCTGATCCCTAACAACTATGTATGACATTGCAAGGAATGCCACATAAATTAACACACATTCTATCCACATTAACTTGTTTATAATCGCCGTCATTTGTTTTTTTGCTTCCCTTTCAATAACGACCACTGACGTTTGGACAATCACAACAGCCAATGATATGAGGAGGGTCGTAGAATCAAATATCAAGAATTCAATATTGGGAGCAATATTGGCTTCCCCGGGAGACATTCCAGGAGCAAGATTCTTTCTGTCCTGAGGATACAGGTCTGGGACAGTAAATATGGCTGCGAAAGCAACAGTTGCAATGAGGACAGCAACTACAGTGTTAGAGTTGATTGCAATGTTTAGCCCCTCAGCCTGCATTTTGTTAATTCACTTTGCTATGCCTTTCATACGTCTCTGAGTTTTAAACGTGTGCTCCAGCATGTTATGAACCCCACTCTTTATGTCACTCACAGTTTGTTTGAGTTCAAGGGCTCTGTTCGTAGAAGGTGACTTGACGGACCTGGCATTCTGAGCTCCGCGATCCTGCAAAAATTTGGCGATGTCCAAGCGACCAGTTCTCTCAGCAATATCCAAAGTTGTTTCTCCCGAATTATTACTAACATCAGTGTCTATTTCTCTGTACTCTAGTAGCTTCTGAACAATCTGCAAGAATAACACAAGAATGCTTAGATAAGTCTGCATACTGTGTAACGATGCTAGGAGCTAATAAACTGCTCAGACTACTCAACCAGAATTTAAACTCGGGACTATGTAAGACTTATTTAAAAACAAAAAAAACACCACACTTTCTATCAACTATTACATTTACACCATACATTTAACAGACAAGAGTAACCTCACGTTTACAATTCTAGTGACATACTGAGATACATACAGTGTACACTGTACAGTCACCACAAGTGCTGAACAACTAAATTGAAAGTTCATATCTCTCATATATATATATCAGAGGCACGACACACGCAAGTATAAGTTCTTTTAAATGTTCTTTCACTTTTTGAATTAATAAAATGTTCTAACACAAAACTGACACTCCATATTCCTAAAGAAGAAAACACTCAAAAAGATCTGATAATTCTTGCAAACAAAGAGAAATGGTTATGCATAAAACAAACAGAAACAGTTGTAGTCTTACAATGTCACCAATTTTGACAGGTTTTTTCAAGGTATTTCACAATCATCTGATAATCATTTGAATTTTTCTCCGGTGGAGAAATTGAGTAACCCAATTTCTTGTATGTGTCTGATAATGGATCATCAATTGTAAAGCCACTCATATCTCCTATGAGGTGAGAACCAAGTGTTATATCTCTAACACCCTCCAAGACTGCAGCAGCCTAGGAAAATTAGGACAAAAATTCAGTCTTTAAAAATAGTGGTTGAACCAATAAAATGTAGTGACTAATTAGGCTTACATGATCAGCAATCTCTTGATAATCTCTAAAAATGAACGGCCTTGTGGAGTGCATCAGAGTGATTCCTGAAAGAGCCTCACAAACTCTTTCACAACATGGTCCACATTCTCACATTCTTCTAATCTCTCTTCTGCGTTTCGGATCGTCCCCCGCCCTTCCTTTCTTGAAATACAGATGCAAACGATTCTCTGGGACAACAATCAGGTGCATGACACAGTAGCTGTCCCAAACGATTTTCTGCATAAAAACTTGTAAAAAAAATCAGTTAAATCAACAAAAACAGTGTCACTTTCAAGATGAGATTTTCTGCATAAAAACTTGTAAAAAATCAGTTAAAACAAACACAAACAGTGTCCCTTGCAGCTGCACATTTTCTGCTTAAAAGTACAAAAAATACACATCCAAAATGATCGCCCCCAATTAGTCCCAACAATTCAAATTCATTTCCAATTCAGTCACTATCATCCATCAAGGAAACATTTAAAGATAATACATAATATAGGTTAATCATTCATTCTAATAGAGTCTAGTTAGAATGAATGATTAACCTAGAGTCTTAATTGATTCTTGATATACTATACTATCTGCCAAGATACAATTACTTTATGAATACTAATCATTAGGTAGTTAGAGATGCTATATTTTTTCTATTGAAATTCAGCCTCATTCTCATATTCAAATCACAATAACAGTGAAAGAAAAATAACCAACAATAAAAGAAAAACTCCTACAGACAAAAAAAATTAAGCACATTCCCAAAAATACAGTGAAAGTGGATATCAATTGTCTGCAAAATTAAGCATTTCAATTGTGGATCCAAATATGGTTTATGATAGAACACTATGACGTCATATGATTCATGTAGTTGACCCCACTTAGTGGGATAAGGCTTGGTTGTTGTTGTTGCTGTACATTTCAATTGTCTCCTAGCTAGCACTGATGAAGGGCATTATAGAAACAGTACCAGAAAATACAGTGCATGTGAATGAAGATTGCTTATATTTGAGAGTAAAAACTGAGATTAGAGGAAGAAATAAACTACATAACAAAGAGAATTTCAACTGATAAAAAACATCAATAATTTCAATTAAAAAAATCCAACTTCCGTAATCCGATAAAATCATAGCTTGTCTTTTTTCAATAATTCATTTGCAACAAATCTTCACTCACAATTCAAATTTTGTTGAACAACTTGTACACATATTTCTCGTAGCTTATAAAAACAAGGCTTAAATATGCTTTTGGTCCCTGCAATTATGTCTTGTTTTGATTTTAGCCCCTGTAAAAAAAAAAGTTTGATTTTAGTCCTTGCAAAATTTAAAAATTTTTAAAAAGTCCTTAAACTGGATTTTTTGCTGACATATCTAATTTTTAATGATTTGGCATATGCCGATTGTACAAACTTGCTGACGTGGATTTTTCATTAACATTTTCATTTAAATTTTCATTTTTAATAAAACAAAATAAATTAAAAATACAAAATAAAGAGCAGGAACCATAAAACCCAGTTACCATCCATTGCATCTTCAACCACAAACCCATTAATTCATCTTCAAATCATAAACTCAACTTCGTAATCTTCTTATTCACAACTTCGTAATCTTCTTCAAAAGACAAGAAAAAATTGTCTCAAGAAACCCTTATAATATCCCCTACCCATCACATTAATCCAAACCCAAAATCCAAAAAAGTGAATTAGAAAATCCAGATCTACGATTCCTTGTTGGGTCTCACACCTCTTCAACAAATATAATTATTACTCCTTTTATTCTTCTTTTCTAATTAATTGTTCTCATTAATCCAAACACAAACTCTGATGATTTTGTATAAGTGATTTTCCAGAAGCGCGTTTGATTCAAAGAAATCAACTAACAAATAACATTTCACAAGCAGATGGATTTAATGATTTGTTGATTTTTCAAAGAAAGAATCTTTCTAAGTGGGTCAATTCGGGTTGAATTACTTTGTTTAACTTGGTTTCTGAGTTTGACTCAGTTGGGTTGAATTACTTCGTTAAAAAGCTTTAGATTCCGATTTGGTCGATTGGATCGGTTGTTCTTTCGACCGGATACAGTTCAAGAGGGAAAGGGGGTGGAATAAACCCTAAGATTTGTAAAGAATGGCTTGATTCAAAACCATTGACTTCGGTTCTGTTTGTTTGTTTTTGTTTTGGATCTACGAACACGATTTCATCTGAACAAACGATGCAATTAGGATTTGCGTTGGAAAAATTGGTGGGAGAGATGGTCGAAATTTCTGGTTCACGGCTTTTTTTAATTTTAATTTGTCTTTTTTAAAATTTTAATTTGTGTTTATTTTTTTGAAGCAATTTGTATTGATGTAAAAAGGAAAACTAATTTATTTAATGATAAAATTAAAAGAAAAATGATTGTATTAATCCATGTCAGCAAAATTGACACGTGTCATCTATAAATCCTAATCAGCGTGTGCCATATCATAAAAAAAGTGACATGTCATTAAAAAATATAGCTCAAGGGCTGTTTTCAAAATTTTGAGATATTGCAGGGACTAAAATCAAATTTTTTTTTTACAGGGGCTAAAATCAAAACAAGACATAATTGCAGGGACTGAAACTATATTTAATCCTAAAAACAATTACACAAGAAGTGTCAAGGCACTGTAGCTACAACCTCCAAAACAAATAAAAAAGGATTTCTAGCAGGATTCTGTGTAGGATTCCTAACCTAGAAAACCATGGCAAACCTCAATCAATTATTCCCAGTAGACAAATAAAAGAACAAACACAGGAAATGTTTAATAGAAAGAACACATAAACGATGGAGAGAACACATGAAAAAAAGCTTGATGTTTTTTCTACAAAAAGGTGGGGGTGAAAAGTGAATGGGTGATTGTGTTTTATTTTATACAAAGGATAAATATGGTAGTTTGTGTCAAATGTTGGGGTGAAGGTATAAATGTAGGGGTGTGGGGTATAACTTGAACCATTGGAAAATACAGTCTTTATCTTTTTTTAAGGAAGTATTGCATCGTGATCTTATATTTATTTTTTATGAAGATCTTTTCTTTTTATTAAGTTGATTTATTTAAATTTAAAAAACTGAAAATCCAATAAGTTACAGTGAATCCGCGTGTTCAGTTACACAATTCATGGAGGTTATTAAGCTCGGAAACGTAGGCTATAAGGATGATAGGACAATGCCTAACCAAATTTTCCTCTTACAAGCAACAAGCATTTTAGAATTCCATGATTTTGTAGTCTCTTTGACTTGTTACAATAAAAAAAACAAATTATGCGAATCTTATATGCACTAGCGAAAAGACTTAGGTGTCCGTCCTCTTTTTATTGCGCTAACGCTTGAAAATTATATATGAAGGGTGTTTTTTTTTTTTATGAAATTTTGATTTTGATTAAAACTAAAAAAAAATATAAATGTAAACTAACCATGATTATCTATTTCAACAACACCAACAATAATACAATATAACAAAAAAAATATAATATAAATTCTTTTTTTGATGACACCAACAACAATTTTATTATAGAAAAAGTTGTTTAAGGGTAATAATTTGAATGATGAAAAAGTAAGTATAAATATATTCAATTAGTTTGTTACACTTTCTAAATGATTAAGGTAAAAAAAAAATATATATTCATATCCTTAAATATCGCCTCATGATTCCTTTATTTCCTTCTGATGAGGTTTGCCCTGTTTGCCGTAAAGCATGCCTGGATAACTTTGGGGAGCATGCAGTATATTGTAGAGAGCTTCCAGACTTCAAATATAGCCACAACTTTGTCCGATATGTCTTTTTTGATGTTTTTAGGCGTGCAGAAATATTTGAAAAAAAGAGACTCCTGTTAACTTTTTGACCGACCCACAGGAAGGGCGATCAACTCTCAGACCGGCAGATGTTATGGTGTATGGGTGGGTAGGTGGAAAGCATGCATGTGTGGATTTGACTGGAGTTTCACCACTTGTCGGTTTAAGGGCCGAGACTTTTACTGTGGGACAAGCAGCCCTCAAAGCTGCTTCAAGTAAAGTGGTAAAACATGAGAAAACATGTTCTGACAATCAACATGCTTTCATACCATTTGCTTTTGACACTTTTGGCTTTCTAGCACCAGAGGCTGTGAGTCTTTTGCAACGAGTTCAAAAGGTTATGAATAGCAATGTTGTGTCCCCTATAGCTAAGAATGTTATTTTTATTCGAATTGGTTTTGCCATTCAAAAAGGTTTGGCGGCGCAGCTTGTTGCCCGTTTACCTTTAATTCATATGTAATTTCTTATTTATTAATATATATAATATATTAATATTAAAAAAAAATATATTCATATCGTGTTTGTTACATTTGTTTTAATATTTAAATTTATTCTTATATATTTGTTACATGATGTCCTTCATATAATTTGTGGAGATCACTCCCCAGCTTTTGTGAGACTTCCTTTTGCTAAGGACGTTGACTTCTGGATGACCTTCTAGTAGATCTTCCATCATAGTCGTCTAAGCTTCCCAATACTTTCCTGATGATCTTCATATGTTCCTTCTTCACGATAAGGAGATTCTGCACTCTTTGAATATATGTTATTATTTCAATTGTTTTTCAATATTTTGTTATCATCAAAACCCAAGAGAACTTGTATGAATCATTTTTGTTCTAAAACTTTTCACTAAAATTAAACATTATACATTCATTTAAATAGATAAAATATATCGATATAATACAACATCACACTAAGATGATCAAATCACGAAAGAAAAAGTTAAATATATGTGAAAATCACTTATTTAAATAACAAAATAAAAAACGAATTAGAATGGTGATATCTGATAAAAAAAACTTAACCCTAAATCACCATTCTTTAATAAATGAAGACGAAATTAAAGTTTTAGGTTATTCATTTCTAAGCTACTCATTGCTTGTTGACTTGCCAGACAAGTCAATAATGGGAAATGCATATATGAAGATGACACAGTTCAATATAAGAAGATCATTTGAAGTGCCACAGAGGAACATGTGACTTCAATTTTTATAGAACCTTTAATTTGCTATCAGCAAAACTAGAGATTTAAACAAGTGTCTTAAAAGACATTGATAAATTCATTATATATGGATCAGGTGGATTTTGGTCACAAATGAGGAAGTTGCTAACATTGTTAACAGCTCATCCACGTGGCTTATTCTTGTTAATTACTTGTTTTTCTTTTTATTTATCACTTATTAGTATTTTTTGCTAGCTATTGGTTTTTTGTTTGTTTGTTTATCGATGATATGCAATACTGTGTTTTTGGTGGAATTGATAACAAGCTTGCAATCGGCTGTGGTTGAACAACGGGGTCAAAGTTATAAAGGTGCATGACAAGCTTTTAAGGGAAGTAGTGTTAATGGAAGGTAAAGTATTTTTTTAAGAAATTAGACCGGATTTTCATGATGATATGTGATTGTTTTGTCTTTGGATTTGAATGAAATGTGAGAGTACACAACAAGTGTTGTAGAATAGGACAATAAGATCTACTCTATACTCTCATATACACGTTCAAGTTCAAATATAGAACAATCACAATGAACATTAAACCTCCCACCAATAACACCACTTTTCTTTAAAGATTCTAATACACTTTTAGTGTTTTCCACGTTTTCAATCCGCGACAAATAAAGCATACGTTGAAAGTCTTATTACAATTCTCTACATCAAAAACACACCATAAAATAAGAGTCGTAAACCTAGCAAAGATACTAAGAAATGATAGATAAAAAGAAAAACAAGTAATTAGCAAGAACAATGCATGTATGTATATATAATTTTTTATGGATGGTTGTTAACAATATAGCTAGGAAATGAGATATCATAGTATGTTCGATCACTGGTGTGTGACAGGTTTGCTGTTTGGACACAAACTTGTGACAATATTAATACGAGACACTTGTATCGTGTATAACGTTTTTTTTTTTTTTTTTTCGGTTTTCACCACCAGTTGAATCTGGTTCGGGGGTCAGTTCTGACATCAAGTGGTTCCAGCCCCCTCCCGATCGCAGTTGCGGGGGATCGAACCGTGGTCCTCCCTACCAAGTTCAGCGCCAATCACCACCGAACCAACTAACGATTGGTCATCGTGTATAACGTTTTGGTCAAGATAACATTAGACATACAGGTCATATGACCACATATATCTATGTAGACATATAAGTTTGTACATGTGTAAATGTGAATTATGCATATTATGCTGGTAAATTACGGTACTTATATCAAAATTGTGAATTATGCATATTATCAAAATTTGTGCATAACTTATGCTTTTTTGTTGATGAAAATAGAATGGAAAAATACTACTGATAATATAACTAAATGAAAATCAAGAAAGTGTTACTTGAATCTTAAAAAAATTCTTAACTAAGAATAATAACAAATTCAGAAAAAATGCTTTTTAAAGTAAGATTCTGATTAGATCAGTTTTATTACAGTGTAACTTGAATATCTCACTGCAATTAGGTTATGAAGGAACTAAACTTACTTTCATAACAATTGTAGTTTTGTACAATTTGCTTAACAAATGAGAAGTACTCGAGCTTTGGTTGTTGACAGATGGTAAGGAAGATCCAAAAATCCGGAGAGGGAATGCCCAAAAATCATTCGCGCGAAGTAAAATAGAGGGTCTTTAGAAATGAACTGCCGCCACATCAGTCAAAACCGCCGCTAGATGCAAATAAGTGCAGCAGTCAAACTAACCTGCCATCCAAACCGTTGCATTCTGCACAATATGTTCCCTAAACTACCATAACTGGAGTGTCGCCGTTCTGATATTTTCTTGTGCATAATGTCATTCTGAACTGCTTTCTCAGCAGTCTGCACGAACTTGCTTCTTCTGGCTTCCCCAACACGGAAACACCATTCCAACAATTGAGAGAAGAATCAAGTTTTGCTATTAGGTACAAGGTTTGAACCTAATTAAGTCAATGCAAATTTTTTTTTTGGAAAAAGCCAAGATAATTATATTAAAAAAAACTGAAGGCATAAGACATGCCAAAATACAATCCAAGACAAGAAATCAAGTGCCTTTACAGGCAATACACCAGATAGCCTTTGGCTTAATACCTTGCTATTCTCTCCCTTTTGTCCCAGCCCATACATACACAAAATTAACACCAGAAACACAACAGTATCTCTTAATCCTCTGTGTCACCTCAACATCATACTACTCTTAGTTAACACTTATTAGTATCCTCTCTCTATTTCTAATGCCAAGAGATAGCTAATCAGTTTCCCTCCTACAGTCTGTTAAAAAACATACCAACCTTATGACAGCACAGTGATTTACAACAATCAACTAAGGATCTTTGCCCGTATCACAGAAAAGCTGCGGAAGTCGAAGAGCTGATATGATAACCAGAAACAACTTTTCCGTCCGAAGCCGTGCGGACACGGATTTTAGAGATGCAACTCAGATGATGTTTGACACCAAACTGTACATAAAAGGCGATGCAGACTTGCAATTCACCAAATAATCACCACCTCTGGTGCCTACAACAAAATAGAAAAACTGATCGCGCCATTGTCACCCTTCACTAAACAGATTCTATGCAGGCAACTGGATTTGTCATCCATTCTGCAATAGCATAATTGAAGCTTCTTGACTTTACTCTCAACCAATTCCAAGCTAGTATCTTGGCTTGTTCCGTGACTGTTGAGGTCATTGTCTTAACCGGTTGAGCTAAGCAAATATTTCTAATTAATTTGTCTTATTAATTAGTATATATTTATAACAAAAATGAAAAGCCCTAGCTTAGATAGCTTGACCCTAAGGCCAACCCTATCAATAATCATAATAAAAATCATAATTATATTCTCGTAATAGACTTTCTTGACTTTAATTATTACTCACAAAGACGTTCTTGTTATGACTCAAATATAATTAGAAGGTCATTGTCCATTATATTGGAAGAAAAGTTAATAAATGCACACACCTAGTCTTGTCGCTTCGAATGTTGACATCCAAAGAGATTAAGGCCCCGTTTGGCCCGGCTTATTTTTTACTTTTCTATTTTGCTTAAACGAAATAGAGAAGTATAAAATTATATTTGACACTATTTCTCCTTAAAAGTATTAGAGAAATAAAGTAAAGAAGTAAAAAATAAAAAAAAGTTAACTAAAACACAATTTTTTCATTCTTTACTATTTTTAAGGAGAAGAAAAAAAGAGGAAAATAAGCCGGGCCAAACGAGGCCTAATTCTTAATTGATTAATTCATCTTTGATAAAAATAAAACACACTAACAATGGTTAATCATAGATAAGAAATTCAAAAATATGAAAATATGGGGGTTGTTCATCAAAGGGCCAATGGTTGAACCTCTGCTTACCAATGAATGCTTCAACGCTTACACATAAACCCTACAACGGGATTTTCAACTCAATGTCACGCCTAAAGCACTACATGATTAATATCTTGAAACTTGAATTTCAAATGATACACTTGCATCAAGTGACACATTTAAATTGACAAGGAAAAGATCGACAAACACTCTTTAGATAGCTAACTTCTACAAATTGAGTGATGATAGCTATCAAGGACATTATCTGAAGAAGTTGGGGTTCGAAACCCGGATTCTTCCACTAAGGTGTATGAATCTAGTCATTATGCTATTTGACTTTTAAAAAAAAATCCACGAGTTGAAACTCCCTAACTCGATACTTCAATCCGCACCAGATTCAATGAAGTATTATCTTAAGATGAAAGGATGATATAATATTGTAATTCTTATCAAAGTAAATAATACAATGTTTGTATAATGAATAAACTAACAACACCTTCACACCTTCAAAATTTATTATGATCACAAATAAAATAACAGAACAAAATTATTTGTTGTAGCAACAATCCAAATTCACTATAAATAAAATAAGACTACAAGATCATAAGCTGGCATTGTCCTTTTACTTCATCTTTAAGCCTTTCATGAATAAAATCACGTTCAATAATCATTGGAGCCCTTAGTCCATCTTCCGGCGCCCATATAGAATTTGTCAAGAGAGCCGAAAGTAATTTTCTTAAGCGAATTCACATTCCTCAATAGGTGCCTAGCAAACTCAACTGCATTTATAGTGCATACACAACCATGCAACTCAACATATTTCAATTCTTTGTGAATAAACCTCGCATGTTCTTTTTTAAGGCAAACCACAGGTGAATTTCAAACCTGAAAATTGAAAAATAAATCATGATATTACACATGAAAATTTTAAAATTTCATCATGCATATAACACTAATGCAATACTTATTCATTATTTTAGTTGAAATCAGAGGTTGTTTATTATGACCAAGGGTCAGTTCACTACTAGGAAAAGAAAAATTAGGGAGGGATATTAGTGACGGAAAAAATAAAATCCCTCACAAATTTTTTAATCGCAAAATTTAGTGATGGAATTAGAGAGGGATTTTACGTTTTCCCTCTCTAAATTTTCCTCACTAATTTTTGTTTTTTTTTTGTAGTGGTTTGACAAGATTAAAACATGTAATTTTTTTTTAGGAAAGAGATTAAAACATGTAATGTATATCGTATAAACTCATATGACTAAGTAAAATTGTTCAATAGCATTCTTCTCTCATGAACTTAAAATATTTTTCATTTACTCCTTTATGGAGCATTTGAGCATACTAATGATTATAGTGTTTGATATATTTCCCCTCATTTTTATGTTCATTGTTTTAGTTGAAGAAAGTTAAATATAAATTACAATATTCTTTTATTCAAATATTTGTCGGTTAATTCAACAACTAGTTTTATCAAACATTTCAATTTCAATCTTCTAGCTTAGTGGTAAAGGGTTGGGACACTGAAGGAGTTTAAGATGGATGTCCATAGTTCGACCCAGACGAATAACATTTCCCCGGTCCTCTAACAATATTCTAATAAACTAACATCTACTTATAAAAAATTAAAAAATATCCCTAAAAAAAATATGTTGGCTTGTCTACTCTAGCTATACAACACATTGCAAACATTAATAAGGAAAACAAAACTTCTAGATTAAAGTCTATTTTAATCTCATCAAATCAAATTGATTTACATATAACTATTTAGAAAGCGACCATTCATAAAAAAAAGTTTAAGTTAGAACATTTTCCTAAAAAAAAAAAAAAAAAACCTAAAACTAAAGAGTCGAATAACTCACCGTGAGAGAAAGCTTTTGGAGATGTGGAGAAGCCATTAAAATGTCTAAAAGCGAAAAGTGTCCCATATTTGGATTATATGCATCGTGGATAAATAATTCCAATTGTCTAAGATTTCGAAATTGATCGAAAACCTCCTTTGATTTTGCTATCTTTTTTTTTTTTTTGGTGTAAACCGGGTATCCTCCGCGCGCAACTGCGGAGACTAATCCCTCGAGCATTGTGGGACCCAAATGGGCGGCAAGCTCTCCCTAAGAGTTTTAACGCTGCTGCATGCCCAAGGCTGGATTCGAACCCAGGACCTTGGTTAAGCTAGAAGAGATCCGTTCCATCTCATCTAAGCGCTCTTGGGTCTTTGATTTTGCTATCTGGATACACAGGTAATATTTAAAGTAAATTAAAAATAAATTAAAATCAACAAGTGACTCAATTAATTAAAAGAACCCTAGGCAGATTTATTTACAATGGTACAAATATGAGTTTTGAATGGCTCACCTGTGAATGGCTCGTGATCATAGATAGATTCTCAATCTGATGTAATATTGGAATTGAACCACTTTTCTTTACAGCTACATTCCAAAAAACCTTCAATAAGCTTGGAGCAGTAACATCAAATATCCTCCTCCTTTGACCACTATATTCAAAGGATGAGAGATTCAATGCATCAATAGTTATCTTATAAGGGTTCTCCGTCATTTGGCTTGCTTTTGTGTGGGTGGTGTGGAAAGTGAGAAATGATCGGGTGTTTAATAATGTTATGTGCGATACGACGACGGTGTTGGAGCACATCTAAAGGCTTTCTTGGCAATGGTTCTTAGCAAACACCGCAAAAGGACCGTGTCTCTTGTACGAGTGGATTTGAAACCCGGGTGATAGTATGCTTAGATAACATTTTCTTTCTTAGAATTTTTAGTTTTGTGTTGTGTTTTTGTGCTCCTGTCTTTGTTCTTGTGCCCCTCTTGGAAGTGGTGTGTTTTGTTTTTTGAGGGGCTGCTTGTGTTGTAATTTCTTCCTTTTTGTTGTTTTTATGGTGCCATTGTGGCCTCTTTGTATAACTCTTTGATTGGCTCTTTGGTATTTCTTGTACCAAGTATTGCCTTAATAAATTATTTGCAGTTCAAAAAAAAAAAGGATGTCCTCCATGGCAACAATCAATTATTTTCAAATGACGCAATTTTCGACTGGTAATTTCCATTTCACGATTGATAGGGCAGTTCATCAAGGTGAGGTCCTCGAGTTGGAGACATTCTTTAAACAACGGAGGTAAGACCCTAGTTGGGAGACATTCATAGAGTCCATCCAACACAATTGTTGTAACATTTTTCAATCCAAAAAATCCAAAACGTTCAGAAATATTGCGACCTCTGAACACTACTAGAAAATTCGTTTTTAGCAACCGATTTAGCAACTGAAATATTTTGGTCGCTATGGCAACCGATTTAGAGAATGATTTTTGAGCGTCAAATTAAAAAAATAATCGGTTGCTATTTCGGTCGCTACTATATTATAGAGACCGATTATCAGCAACCAATATGTCGGTCGCTATAGGGACCGAAATAGCAACTGTTTTTTGAGCTTCAAATAAAAAAATATTTTGGTTGCTAAATCGGTTGCTATAGAGACCGAATTGGAGACCGATAAATAGCGATGAAAGATCGGACGCAAATATTTTCTTTTTCAACAATTCTCAAGTAACACCCAATTGTTTTATCTTCCAAAAATTGTAAGCAGTTTATCGCTCAAAATTTGTAAGCTTACAAACCCAAGCTCAAAAATTATATTTCAAAGAACAGAGGAAGAAACAAGAGGTCGCCCCAACTGGACCGCCTCCGCGAGCATCTTGTCCGGTCAACCACCGCCCCACCTCACTCTCACCGCCGAGAGTATCTTCTCCGGTCAACCACTGCCACACCTCTCTCTCACCTCCGCGAGCAGCTTCCGTTGTTTCAATCTATTTGTGTTCAATCAACTTAAGCTTCAATTTTCGTTCATATTCAATCTTCTCCCCATAACCTATTCAATCTTCTTCTTCACTCTGAGATTCAGATTCAAATTCGTTTTTTCAATGTAAGCTTCAGATTCTCCTCAAATTCCTCAATCAACCTTCTAAATAGCCTTCAGGTTTAGTTTCTCACTAGCCTAGCCTAGCCTTCTTCTTCCCCAAATAACCTAGATTGGAAGATATTGTACTCTTATTTTATCTTCAAGCTTTAGATTCATTCTCTGATTTCACCTTTGTTCAATCTGCTCCTCAAATTCGTTCAAGCTCCAGCTTCAATCTTCATAATTCAGGTTCATTTGGTTGAATTTTGTAATTAGGTTCACTTAGTTTAGTATGATTTTGAAATTTGGTAATTAGGTTTTTGAATCTTAATTTTTGCTGTAACCCTTTGTGGTTTTTTCCAATTCATTCTTATTATTCATGTCGTTCGATGAATTACGAACCTTATGATTTAGTCATTATCTAAATATTTATCTATTTCCTTTACTGTCACCAATTCTCATCGAAGAAACTGAGAAATCGGAGAAGATTAAATTGATAGACGATAGAAACTAGACCACTACTGTTTGGTTGATTTGTTGCTTTGTCCCTAGGATTTATTTTCATAGATATGATGCTAAGTTATTAATTTTTTTTTTATTAGCTGGTTTATCTATGTGCAACAACTAGTGTTTGTTCCTCGGTTTATCTATTATTAGGGGATTCTTTGTTTTTGCTTGATGTAAAGTCCAAAAGTTTAAATAGATAATCCATACCCCCAAACACAAATTACTCTTTTAGATGAAATAATGAAAATGTAGCAGAATAGTATTTTGTGTTTGCACAAATTACTCTTGAGACAATGATTTTTTAGTTTTCTTTTATATGTGTATGTTGGTTGGTTCATGAATTTTTGTAACTTTTGGACCAAATTAAGGCAATATTGTGTATACTTATTTGTTTTTTGTTTAACGTGTATGCTGGCTCATGAATTGTTTTGATTTGTTGACCAAAATAAGGCAATACTTGAGTGGATTTGTAAGCTTTTTATGTAACCAAAGTTATGAGCTTTTGAAAATGCATATCATAGAACTCATGAAAACTTAAAGGTAACATGTAAATTGTTTCTTTTCTTTTAACTCTAGCTGTTAACTTTACATGGTTAACTAGAAAGAAAGTTCATAAAAGACATTATATTTGTAGATTTCATGTGTTCTGATTTCATGTCTTACATTATATTTGTACATAACTATTTGTTTCTTTTTTTTTTTTTTTTATCTTTCTCTTAAATGCTTTGTAGGTAACTGCTGCGATGTGGTCAGAATACAATCATCTTCCTTATAAACAACGGCGGATTCACGGTGCTGGTTTTTTCAAACCTTAGCACCATAGTTAAGCCTAATCTCCTGTTATGGTTGCATCAATTCTGCATCCTGCATCAGTGTTTTACTCCTTTGGTTCTCTAGGGACAGTTTGCAAGGAGTCCAGTGAAAGGGGCTGAGAGATGGATTTTTAGGTGGCGAAGGGGTCTGTTTGTGTGGGAAGAAGAACTGTTTCAACAGTTGAAGGAAGTCATCAACCAGGTCCTAATCTCGGAGGCTGCAGATCGATGGTGTTGGCGGCCTGAAAATGATGCAGACTTTACAGTAAGATCGACATATCGTCTTGTCTCTAATCTGTCAAACCCCTCTGTTTTAGATGTTCATTGGCATGAAAAGATTTTTAACTCCATCTGGAAAAGCCCGACGCCTTCGAAGGTCTGTGGGTTTGTTTGGCAACTCTTACATGACAGAATTCCTACAAGGAATAATCTGGTTAAGAGATGCATCATTGCTGTTGGCGAGACTAGCTTATGCCCATTATGTGGAGTGGAAAGCGAAACAGCAGCTCATTTATTTCTTTACTGCAGCGTTGCTTATTAGGTGTGGGTTGAGATTTTTTTCTGGCTTAACATTCCGTTTGGTTATCCACATAATTTGTTCTCTATTTTCAATTGCCTGTTATGTGCTGGGGATCCAAGAGGTCGTAAAGGAAGACTTATGATATGTTGTGCCGTCGTTTGGATGATTTGGAAATTTCGCAATTCGGTACTGTTTGATAATGGCAGAGGAACGGTCCTAGAGTTGGTGGAAGGTGTGAAAATTGCCTCTTGGAAGTGGTGGTTAGCTCGAACCAAAAATGCTCACTGCCTTTTCTCTTGAAACTTGTTTTAAGAAAATATATTTCTTTCTCGCTATAACATCATTTAATATTAATTAGCGTTGGTTAATCCATTTATTCCACCGACCTTTCTCATTCCTCACTTGTTTCATACTCTTTCTGAATAGGGAATTGATGCCTTCTCTCAGTCCGGATTATATTCAAATTCGAATTCGTTATATAAGAAAAATTTGGATAATTTGTCTTTGTTATTTTTTTTAATTCATGTTATGAAATTCTTATACCGTATTTCACCACTCTCTTCCATTAGTTTCTGTCTTTTCGTCCTATGTTTGAGAATTGTTTTGCATGCAGGAACCGTTTGAATGCTACAACATGTCAGATATTGAAGCTGGGCTTGGATTGAATAGGAATCACTTGATAGCTATCTCTCTTTTGGTTGTAAAGTCTGTCCGAGACTTACCTTTGGTTGCGTTCTGTGTGTTTAGGTAGGACTCATGTCACACGTTGTAGCTTTAACAATCATGGTGTCACTGTTATTTTGCCAAACTTATTGTTAATCCAAAACATATACAACAGATGTTGTCTAAACAACTGTGATTGCTGAGACAGGGGACTCATGGTTTAACTGCCAAAAGTTGAAATTGCATGAGGGATGTGGGTAAGTGTTGAGAGCATGTGAATTGTTGTATTTTTCCATTTTTTTTGTTCATGTTGTGTATAGTGCTGATAAAATTTTGTGGGCAGGTATGAGTTCCAAATGCAATATGGCTCAATTGGATGGTTTGTTGGTGCAACTCTTGGCTATGCACAAGCGGTCCCCAAGAAGCGAGTGATTGCTTGCATTGGTGATGGAAGCTTTCAGGTTTGGCTTACATAGCTACTTAAAATATGATTTCAAATCAACAAGTCTCTAGATGGTTTTGTTTTATCTTTCTGTGAAGAGGAGCTTATACACACTAGTTATTATACTGAATTTTATTTTTTACTTATCGAATTTGACAAAAAAAAATATAAATGAGGAAACAAGCCAAAGTAAAACTAGACAAAAAATAAGCCAAAATATTGAAGCTTCTTTGCACAATAAACCACATCTAATTCCAAATAGTAAAAAATATATAAAGTTGTTCTTTATTTTAAATTAAAAAAAAAAAAACAAAATTATCAATAATATTTAGGAAAAAACTTTGTTAAAAACATAAAACTTTAATTTTTCAGATATATAACATTAATTAGTTTTATTGAATAAAACAAGATTAATTAACAAATAATCTAACTGATAAATTATATTCTTAAAATAACAAAATAACAGGTAGATAAGAATGCTAAGTTCGCAGTTAAAAGATTCTTAGTTTTTTTTATACATAAAATATAATTTATTTAAAAACTAATACTTTAATTGGATTATTTATAATTTGTTGAAAGAGATATATATGTAAAATAGAAAGAAGATAAGAAGAAATAAAACTAAGTTGAATATATTTAATTAAATTAAATCAATATTTAACACCAGTAGGTAAAAACAAGAATCAGAAAAAGAAAAACCCAAACATGAACACGCTTTCTCTTCCTCTCTACACAGTCGCCTACCACCGCCGTCTGCCACCGTCATCACCGGAGACACCTTTCGCCAGCGCTACTCTCTCTTCCTTCTTCTATCTAGTAACCCCATTATCTTCTTCTCTCTAGTTTGTTGTTAAAGAAAGAAAACGAAAATCAAAACTCCACCGTAAATCCGCCGCTTCCGGCCACTGTTCAGCCATCTGCAGCCTTCCTCCGGTCTCAAAGAAACTAATTGGAAGCCTCCAACAACCTTAACACAACACTACGGGAATCAAACACATATGGTTTAGGGTTTCAGAATTTGGATTAGTTGTGGGTATCACTCGTCTTATGCTTTCTGTCAATTGTTTACAGGTGATTAAAGGATTTTTCATCACCTGTTCTCGTGCTCCATCACTTGGTTTCAAATAATTTCAGCAACCTTTTACTATCTACAAGGTATGATCTTGATTTTGTATGTTTGATGGGCATTCAAGATTATTAATAGAGTCACAGTAGTTGCAGAACAAGTTTTCAAAAAACTTTGTGATTTGCTTATGTTCTTTTTGTGTGTTTTTGTTTCTATTATTCCCGAAGTATGTGTTGAAGCCCAATAATTTAAATTAGTGTCTCCTTTATTATATATGGCTTGTTTATTCTTAAGTATAGATCCTTGTAATTGAAATTGAGGCTCATGTGTAGATGTGTGAAGTTTGGGTTTGTTCTATAGTCATGTAGTTTGGAACCCTCCTACTCCATCTCTGATCCTCACAATCTCCCGACACCACGCTGACCCAATCCTCCCTCCCTCACCTTGCACTGCTTCACCCCATAATAGGCTGCCAGAACTCGGAACCACAAGCCCCCACTGTCCACCAACATCCTCCAACACCATTTGCTCGGAAGGGCAATGTTAAACTCTCTAATCTGCCTAACCCCCAACCCTCCATACTCCTTACGCAAGCAAACTGTTTTCCAATTAATCCACGAGATTTTACAAATAATTATATAAGTGTAAAACTATATATGTAAAGAAGTGTAATTATATTTTAACTATCCAATTTTTGTAGTTATGTTATCAAAATTCCGGAGATAAAATATTCCTTCCTAGAATGAATTTGGTGTCGAGTGATCGTGGTCTACCATTTAAATTTAGGCATAGGCAATTTGCATTAACTCTTTGTTTTGCAATGACCATCAATAAAAGTCAAGGTCAAATCTTTATCTCATGTAGGCCTTTATCTTCTGAAGCCTGTGTTAACACACGAACAATTTTATGTTGTTGTCTCTCGCGTTACATCTAGAAAGAGATTGAAGATGTCGATTTTGGATGAAGATAATAATATCTGCAGCGGGACCACAAGCGTTGTGTATCCCGAAGTTTTTCAAAACGTATAGACATGTCTAAATTTTCCAGGTTATTTCTTAACACTATAATATACTATTGTTGTTCTTTAAAGTTCATCTATTATTATTCCCGTAAGTTTTTCTAACTTCATATTTTTTTTACAATTTTTTTTTTGTTTTTACAGTTCAAACTTTTATGATGTTAGATTACTATCATAATGTCATTTACTGAGAAAGGCAGTTCAATTTATGTAGATTTATGTTGAAGTTTCAAACTTTGTTGACAATCGTTTTATTCAGTATTTCAGTTGAATCGTTTTTTATTGGATAATAAAGACTTTACATTGTTTTAATTAGGTGAATTATTTATTAATGGTGTACACTACCAAATTTGATTTAAAAGTAACATTTTTCGATAGTAAGGGAAGGAGTATCGAGATGTGTGAGGCGACAGATCTATCGATATTACTTCGAATGAGCTTTGCACTACATCTTTGTTATTGGGGTTAATAAATCTATCTTTTGTTCTATCTTTCTTCCTTATAACAACACTATAGTAATGTGAATATTTTGCATTATGCTTTACTAATTTATGCATAAAAGTCAAACCCTAAACCACAAACCATAAAACTCAAATCCTAAATTTCAAACTCAAACCCCCAAATGCCAAACCCTAACAACGATACCCCAAACTATCCCAAAACTCTAAATTTTTAAACCACAAAACGCCAAACCCTAACAACGAAACCCCAAACTATCATCAAACCCTAAATTCCAAACCCCACTAACCATAAAACACTGTGGTTTAGGGTTTTGAATTTAGGGTTTGGGTGTTAAACCTCCAAACGGCAAACCCTTACAATGAAACCCCAAACTATCCCCAAACCCTAAATGGTTAAACCTCCAAATGCCAAACCCTAACAACGAAACCCCAAACTATCATCAAACCCTAAATTCCAAACCTTAAACCTACTATCCATAAAACTCAGTGGTTTAGGGTTTGGAATTTAGGGTTTGCGTTAAACCTCCAAACGGCAAACCCTAAACCACTAACCTTAAAACTCAAACCTTAAATTTCAAACCGTAAACCCCCTAAACAATAAACCCTAAACTATCCCCAAACCTAAATTGTTAAGGCCCCCAACGCCAATCCCTAACAACGAAACCCCAAACTATCCCCAAACCCTAAATTCCAACCCTAAACCATAAAACTCAAACCCCTAAATTTCAAACTCAAACCCCCAAACGCCAAACCCTAACAACGAAACTTCAAACTATCCTTAAACCTTGTATTTGAAACCCCAAACGGCAAACCATAAACTCAATCCATAACATTATTTTATATGTTGTTTAGATCTTTAGTTTATTTCTTTATAACATTTTCTAATACTTTGTTCGTATATATGTTTAGCGAATGTGCTCTGAGATATGTTTAAGTCCGTGTAGCACGAAACTGTTGTTATTACTTCGAATATTGTATGTATGAGTTTATTGATTTTCTAAAAATTTACCATAAATTTGATCATGAGTTAATTAGTTGTTATTTTATTGACCATAAATTTTATTTAAATTATTTCTATTATACATAAATTATATTTATTTATTTTCCCGTGCTTGGCACGGGTATCACACTAGTACTATACAAATGAGACCAATTTTATAAGGTCTCATTAAATGCTTGCTTTCACCACATTCTTTCTTATAATTTAGCATTTAATTTTGCATTATAAAGGAAACAATTCAAATTCAAATTTTTATTTGAGCCTTATTAAATGTTCATGTAAACTTGGCAAACACCACAAAAATAATATCCCACTAATATATAACATTAAATGTTACTCATGATTAATATAAAAATTCAAGATTTCTTTATTCTTTTAATTTTTTATTAAAAACAAAATTTTACTATTTAATTTTATTTTGTTATTTAAAAAAGCTTTATTTAATTATATACATGCAGACACAAGAAAAATATATTTTTTTTCTATATACGTTTTCTTAAAAATTTATATATACTTATTATTTGACATACAAATACTATTTTCAGTCAAAATATATGATATGATGTTCTTTTTTAACAAAGAATATGAAATTATGTTTAAAATATTCGTGGAGTGATTGATTTTAAAATGTTTTGTATTATTCTTTTAATTAGTAACTCTTTTAATTATTAATTATTAATATAGTATATTCTTTTTGACCAATGATAATTTCCTTTTGTAGTAACAATGTTTAAGGCAACATAATAAAGAAGATATTTTTAATAAAAACGTGTATTGAAGTATATAAATCACCATCACCATAAATGTTTATTTTTAATTTAAATGTAGATTTCTTTTTGTTCCAATTACAAGCCTAAATTAAGGGAATAATTTTTATGGTTACTTGCTTTCTTTTGCTATAAATATTGCTTTTGGGTCTTAAGATTTTCACATCATTATGAAATTCTTCTCAAAATCTCTAGTTTTTTTTTATTGAACAATTTTTTTTGGGTTAAATAGTTGATACCCCCTGTAAGTTTTTTTTTTCTTTCAAAGATCCCCCCTTGCATACTAAAGATTCTTTGAAATACCCTACGTGGCACCTCCACGTGGATTTTTATTAATTTTTAATTATTTTTTTGCCACGTGGCATTATATTTTTAATTTTAATTTTTTTTTTCTGATTTCTTTCTTTTTCTTTATTTGATATTTAAAAATTTAATAATAATTAATTAATATTTGTTTATTTAAAATAAAAAATGAAAGAAAAAATAAAATATTTTTCTCTATAGCATAGTGGAATATTAAAATAAAATAATTAATATATGAAATTGGAACAAAAAAAATTGTAACAAACAAGATGTTCTTAAAATAATTAATATTCTTGTTGATGATGATGTTCTTATTATATAAAAAAATTATAACAAAAAAAACCTGATTAAAAAAAAAAAGGGAGAGAAAGAGAGAGAGAAAATTTATATTTTCTCTTCTTCTTCACTGGGTTTTACAAACCCTTCTTCTCCACCCTCTTAATTTTTCAACATCACCATATTCATCAACAACAAGATTCAACACCATCATAGCAGCAACATCATCATCACCATATTCGTTCAATTTCAGTTTCAATTTCGTTCGGTTTCGATTTCGTTTGGATTCGTTTTGGTTTCGATTATACATTCAATTTCATAATAACTGGATTTTGATTTCTTGATTTCGTTTCGATTTCATGTGTTTGTTCTTCTTTTTTTTGTTTTTGTTTTCGTTTTCGATTTTGATTTCTTGAAGATGAAAAGATGGATTTTGGGATTAACGAATCTGTGGAATGTGTGCTGATGGTTTTGGTGTTTTGTTCTGGTGTAGCAGGCTTATGCGTTTTGGTGTTTTTGATCTGGAAGTAATTTGGCCGTGAGCCTTGTTTCTTGCCTTGAATATCTTAGAAAAAAGATCAAGTGGGGTTTGGAATTTTTTTTTTTGAATTTTCTGCATTTGACTTGGTTTTTTAGTGAAAAAAGATTGCTGGGTTTTATATTTTCTCTCTCTCTTTCTCTCCCTTTTTTTTTAATCAGGTTTTTTTTTGTTATAATTTTTTTATTTGATTTTATTATGTTTTTATTTTATATACAATTATTACTTTTTTTGTTGTTACACCTTTTTTTTATAATTGTTAATTATTTGATTTTATTATATTTTTTTCATTCATTTTTATTTTATATATAATGGTTTTTTTTTTGTTACAATTTTTTTATTTGTATTTGATTTCATTATATTTTTATTTCATATATAATTTTTTTTTGTTACAATTTCATATATTAATTATTTTATTTTAATATTCCACTATGCTATAGAGAAAAATATTTTATTTTTTCTATCTTTTTTTATTTTAAGTAAACAAATATTAATTAATTATTATTAAATTTTTAAATAACAAATAAAGAAAAAGAAAGAAATCAGAAAAAAAAAATTATTAAAAAAAAAATTTAAAAAAATAAATTTAATGCCACGTGGCAAAAAATTAATTAAAAATTAATAAAAATCCACGTTGAGGTGCCACGTAGGAGATTCTCTGCCTATGTGTTACTCCAAGGGGGTATTTCAAAGAATCTTTAGTATGCAAGGGGGATCTTTGAAAAAAAAACTTACAGGGGTATTGCAAAACCGACTTACTTTACAGGGGGTATCAACTATTTAACCCATTTTTTTTTTATTCTCACTTTTTTACATTTCATTTGCAAACTTATGAGAATGTTTTTGGTGCATGTAGGTGTGCAGAAGGAATATATAACATGAACATATTAAGTCATAGATAAGCAAATGAATGCATTTTTATGGATTAGTGTTACATTATTTGTATTTTTTAGTATTGACATGTATTACCTAATTGTGATATTTATCAATTTGTTTCACATTTTTTTTTGCAATTCATTGATTAAGAAACATGTATAATATATCTATGTTGTTTCTATATTATTTAGTTGTAGAAGGAATAATGTAGATTTGTTATTTTTTAATAGCAAAATTAATTATAAGACAAACTCCCTTTAACAATAAGTCCATATTTCTACCAAAAAAATAAGTCCATATAAGTTCCAAGAAAATAACACTACATCACTTGTGCCTAAACATATAATGTGAACCTTTTTTTAAATTCAAGTATACACGTGGCAGTCTCTAAGTCATTCTTCTCCCATATTGTTTTGGCAATAAATGAATTAACACTACAACATTTATTGTCTTTGACAACAACTGAAAATTGTTGCCAGAACTCTGAAAAACGTTGCCAAAGAGTATAGGGGACGTTTTTCAAGCGTCTTTTATACGAGCGTTGCCTATTGTCTAAGGGGACATTTTTTGTTACTCTTTGGGCACTCTTTGGGCATACTATACGATTTTTTGGTTTTTTTTTTTTTTTTTTTCACTATTCCTCAAGGTTTTTCATGTTTGACTCATGCCATAATGTCATAATTAATGAATTAAATACTATATGATTTTTCGGTTAGGACTTTACAAATTTACAATTTTTTCAGTTAATACTTTACAAATTTTTCATGGTACAGACATTACAAATTTTTTTTCTAATTTAAAAAATAAATTAACTAAAGAAAATTAGGATTGATGTTGAAACATGCTTAATAGGAAAATTTTAATTAATTTAAATTAAAAAATAAATTTCCCACAATCAAAGAATATATTTAATGGTTTACATGCTATTTTTTTTCATCACATCCAAAATAAACAAACACTCTTATAGAAATCATATCTTCTAATAGTCAACTATTAGTATTAATGCTATTGATTTTAATTTATGATTTCCTTTAATAATTTATATATAATTGGTAATTACCAACAAAAAAAAAATTATATATAATTGGTAGCTAATTATCCAAATAGATAGAGGAGATATTCATGAGTTATATATTCACGTGATAATCACTTTCTTTTCATCCAATTGTATCAAATAAAAAGTAATAACATTACAAAAAAATCATTGTAATTGTAAATTTGTTCAAATCTTGCTGACTTATTTTGCTTTTGTTGCTTGCAGAAACTCTACCCCAGTTTTCATTGCAAAATCGAAGGTTTCACTATTATATTCATGTGTATGTGTTTCTTTCTTTCACAATTTAGTTTTCTGAATTTTATTAATTTTTTTTAATGTTTTGAATATACCATGTCCGTCATATTTTTTTTATGATAAATATAGAGTTGTTTTCAGTATTGTTGTAATTTAGTGTTTGAGATGATTTATTTTGTGGGAAATGTTGTAGATTATATATATTTTAATTATTGTTGGAAATGATGTAAGCTTTTGTTTGTTGTATTTTATTTTGAATTTCTATGCCTGACTTCAGACATTCATGTCTCTATTTTTATTTTTGTGGTAAAGATCAACCGCAAACACCTTTTAAAAAAAATTATGCTCTTCAAAAGGAACAACAATGAGACTCCTAAATTAATAATAAGTGTGAAACAATGATGATAAAAACAAGAGAAAATCTTTAAAAAGCTTCCACAATCTCGACTATATTTATATTTTTAAAAAAGAAAATTTTTCTTTCAAATAGTATTGGTTTTAAAAAGTAGATATATCTTTTAAATCGTCCGTCTTGGAGTAGATCATTTCCTTAAAATTTGTAGAAGTATTGTTGGGTTCTTAAAGTTATTTTTCCATTTTTGTTGTTTAACCATTTGATTTGCATATTTTAATTCCTTAAAATAATTTCAATTCAATCCAAAAATAAATAAATTCAATTAAACGTTTACAATTGGATTTACTTTGAGTATTAGATGTCTTTGTGATACAAGTGATCAAGTGAAAATGGGGTAGATTAGCAAGAGTATATGTCCCCAGATCTAAAACATCTCCAAATAGTTTGTGATATCTATAATATGTATAAGCGAGAAAGATTTCTCTTTCTCTTTCTCTTTCCTCAAGAATGCTAGCCTCTCATGCATTCTCATTTCTCATTCATTTGACATTAAATGTCATTAATATAATAAATTTTTATGATTTTATACGACAAATAATTGCTAAAGCCAATTTCTATGATTTATTGTTTTTTTAAAAAATAGAATATGCCTTATTTCATAACATGTTTTTAAAATTAAAATAGGAATTAGTATATTTGTTTTTAATGGGTTTAATTGCATATCAAGGATAAAATTGCCCACATGCCCATTTTTTCTTTATGTATATGATTTTTGTGTGAATACTACAACTCATTCATTTTTCAATTATTTTCTCTTTGTAACTCATATTTGTTGTGTTTACTTTTATTTTCTTCTTTTCCTCTATTTTTTAATTATTTTTTTATTTTTTGATGATTTTCTCTTCTTCTATTTTTCAGGAATCTCAAAAGCACTTTGAAATGTGTCACTGAATCGAAAACATTAACCGCGTACTTTTAATGTAAATTATTTGTAGAAAAATATTCGTTATGCAGATGTTAATCGAAAAAGTGGTTATGAGAAGATGAACTATCAAACATCTTGATAATATATTGTTTAATACACTCTAAACTCGAAATTCTATCCAAATATTTATCAATAAAATAATTTACGTAGGATGCATTTTTTTTTTAATACAGTATGCATGTTTCTATTTAGTAATTTCTAATAAAATAAAATAGGCTTTGTACTAATGTTGAGCATTTTTTCATTTTAATATATTGTTTTTCTGGTTGATTAAAAAAGAGTTAGGATGTACAAAAAAAAAAAAAAAAGAGTTAGGCCTATTGACACTAGATGTCAAAATTAACTTTGACACTAAATCTCAACCGGACTATCATATTTGTTTAAACTAAAGGTCAATTTTTATTTTTATTTCTATTAATTCATCTCGATCACCACTCTAACTATTTCCTCTTTCTTCAACCGGTAAATAATAAACAAGTTGTTTCGTGATGAATTAAATAGGACGGTGAATCAGAATTATTTTTTTTGCATAGGATAACAATAATTGTTTCATGAAATGTATATGAGGAGAATGTATGATGGTACTGAGTGATGCTTTTTGAATTTTTTGTAATCGACTCTAATAAAAAAAGTGAAAGACAAAACAAGAATTGAAGTGTCCACATTACTATATGTATATATCATCACGATCTACTAGAAAATTCATTTTTTTACACATAATGCAAACTATAATCGTTTTAATTGTCCAGTCAGTGAGATAGTGTACACGTGACATTCCCACATCGATTCTTCTTTCATATTGTTTTAGCAATAACTGAATTAATGTGCGATATTCTATATTATCATTTCACTTGCAAAAAATCTACAACGACAATAAAAAAAAAGCTTCACTAAAATAAAGAAAATATAGAAAAGAGAATAACTGAAATTGAGGTGATGTATATAATGAGAAATAAAATTGGTAACGAAAAATTCATTGAGATCATTTAACAGATTAACATGAAGAATTGTGTACGACATAAAAAATATATTATGCTATATATGGTATGTATAAATGGACAAGGCTTACATGACTTTGTGGAGGGAAAGGAAGGCTGCCTTTGGCCTAACCACAGCCATCTGATTAATCTGACACTCCATGTTATGCCATGTCATTTTCAATTCTTTTTAATTAAAAAATTAGAAAAAGAATAAATAAAATAATAAATACAGAAACACCACACTTTCTTCTTCTTCGTGAGATTTGATGCTGCCATGGAAAAACAAGTCCGCCCACTACCTCCATGTAACACCACAGCTCCGTCGATCCCGACCACCAACAAGTCCGGCTCCGACATCGCCGCCATCGACTCACCGGTTGTTGGCCTCTTCGTCATTTAATTTTGCACTGAAGATGTAAACTGGTTGGGCTTTGTTTAGTTTTTTGACAGAAAATAGGTTGAGGATTAATTGCTTTTCTCTTTAAGCAAAGGTTTGGAATCTCATGTTATGAATCTTGGATCTGGTCTGCACAATATGGTGTTGGCAAGTTTTGAAGTGACGGGAGATAATATAATTAATTATCCAGTTGCCGTCAGCGGAGCAGGGTAGTGAATGCCGGCCGGTGAGTGTCGACGTCGGCAGAGAACAGTGGCGGTGGCCATGACTGGTGCGACGCAGGAAAGGATTTGGATGGTTTTGGTTGCAATCTGGTGTTTTGGATTTGATATTTTATTTTAAAAAGCTTCGACACGTGGCATGATTTGGAACACACGATTGATCAAACGGCTGCAGATGGGCCAAAGGCAGGATGCCTTTCCCGCGCAAAAGTTACACAATCCTTGTCCATGTATAAATATGGTATTCTAGGCTATCATACTCATAATTGACAAAATTTGAATTGAATTGAATGTCATAAATATATTATTTTGAAATATAGATGGAAACGTATTAAATTAAAATACTATTTATTGTCATTAAATCATATTTCCTAATTTGATTTTTTTTTTTTACTAAAAAAAATAATGAGAATTGATTATCTCTATTGGAAGAAACATTGAAAAAATAATGTGTGCATCTAAATCACTAGATTAAAAATTGATGGGTGATTTCAAGTCAAAAATGACCAAAAACCACCCTCTGAATGAAAGAATGAAAAGAGGAAAAAATTGAGAAAAAAAGTGGCGACTAACCCTAAGAGAAATAGTTGAGAAAATGATATTTTTTAATTTGATTAATTTCTAATACATTTATTTATAGGTGTTAACCCCATATATATATATATATATATATGGCAAACAGTAGAACAAAACAAAGATTAATTTCTTTTTGATAAAAAATCATATGGTTTAAATTACAAAAATAAAGGTGAATTCCAAATTCAAAATGAATGGTATTAATTACAAAATGAAATATTCCACTATATATTTGTAAATATATTACAAAATGAAATATGGTTTTGACTTTGTAAAATCAGTAAATTTTTGTTTTAGTTTTAATTTATTTATTTTTGACAAAGTTTTAATATTTTTTTATTCTCAATAAAAGTGTTGTTTTTTATCTCTGTAAAATATACTTTTATCCATTTTCGTTAATTTAACTCAGCTAATATGAACATCGCATTTTATACGCAGGTGTCTGAGTTCGACCTCCGAACACTTTAATGTTAAAATTTATAGCCACTAAAATATTTGACAACATGTTATCTCCACTTGGGCTTCGTTTTAGTTTCAATTTATTTTTTTTGACAAAGTTTTAATTTTTTTTTTATTATCAATAAAAGTGTTGTTTTTTATCTGTGTAAAATATACTTTTGTCCATTTCCATTATTTTAACTCAGCTGATATGAACATCGCATTTTATCCGCAGATGTATGAGTTCGAACCCTGAACACTTACAGCTTGTTTGTTTCAAGAGAGTTAGATGAGAGAGAAGTTGCTGCGAGAGAGTAAGGAGAGAAATAGACTTTTCTTCTGTTTGGTTTAGCAGTGAAATAGAGAGGAGAGAGCAAAATATGTGGGTCCAACTAACTTTTTCTTTTCTTCGCTGATATGAGAAGAAACACAAATTTTGTCTCTTTTTCCAATATTGCCCTTGTTAGTATTCTCTCTTTATTTGTCAAAGAAGCAGGACTTTGTTTTACAAAACAAAATAGTGTAGCCAATTAAAAAATTTAAAATAAATAATATTACATTACTCATTATATTTGAGTAAACCAGAGCAAATATTGACTTATATTAAAATTTATTTAAATACTTTTTTTACTAGGTTTATAATTTAATAATAGAAATTTGTATATTGGTTTTTTAGTATAAGGATATTTTTGTCCTTTCAAAAATTAAATACACTTCTCTCTCTTCTATTTCTTTCATCTTTCCCTTATACCAATCAATATATTAAATCTATTATATTTCTCACCATTTTCTCTCTTCTTATATTCTCTCTCACCTATTTCTCTCTTCCCACTTTCTTCTCACAACCAAACACACCATTAAATTCACCTTTAATGATAAAATTTATAGCCACTGAAATATTTAACAACACACACGTCTATTTTTATTTATTTCTCATAGGTTCTCTCCACTTAAGATAATCCAATTTGAGATAAAGTTGAACATCAAATGCGACTCACCTCTGCAAATTTTGATTCACAATATTTTGGGCGTCTACCCTTCCGCTAAATCCAAGCCAAGTGGTTGTACCTTTAGTTTAATTCTTATATAATATGAAAAATATAATTATGGTCTCTAAAATTGTATTTTACTTTTCTTTTTTAAAAACAAAAGGTGTTAGCAAAAGAAGCCACATACCAAAAAATGCATTAAGATAAAGTTGAACATCAAATGCGAACACACCTCTGTAAATTTTGATTCACAATATTTTGGGCGTCTACCCTTCTGCTAAATCCAAGACCAAGTGGTTGTACATTTAGTTTAATTCTTATATAATATGAAAAATATAATTATGGTCTCTAAAATTGTATTTTACATTTCTTTTTTTAAACCAAAAGGTGTTAGCAAAAGAAGCTAAACACCACAAAATGCATTAAGATAAAGTTGAACATCAAATGCGAACACACCTCTGCAAATTTTGATTCACAATATTTTGGGCGTCTACCCTTCCACTAAATCCAAGACCAAGTGGTTGTACATTTAGTTTAATTCTTATATAATATGAAAAATATAATTATGGTCTCTAAAATTGTATTTTAATTTTCTTTTTTTAAACCAAAAGGTGTTAGCAAAAGAAGCTAAACACCACAAAATGCATTAAGATAGAGAGATATTACAAGATGGAGGGGACCAAACCAAAACTCCATCAAGAGTGAAAGATCCTATAATTGGCCAAGCCAAGTTTGTTCTTATCAAAACTATCTAAAATAAACAAAGGGAGACTATGCCAAAACATTATAGAACATAGATTCAAACCATGATTAGCAAGGCTATCAACTACTTGGTTTCCCTCCCTAAATATATGTGACACTATCAAGTTCATCTACCTAAGAAGCAACAAAGCGTTGTGCCACATGTTTCTTAGAGACCAAGTAACATTAAACTCATGATTTTTAAAAGCTTGAACCACTAAAGCAGAATATGTTTCAAGCCATAGGTTAGACCAGTATTCGATGAGTAACTTCAATGGCTCTCAGTGCACCATGAAGCTTTGCCTGATATGAGGATTCAAAACCAAGAGGTTCAACAAAGCAAAACAAGAATTCTGCTTCATTGTCCCTAAAGATACCACCGCAAAAAGAGGAACCACGTTTGTCTTTCGATGCTCCATCAATATCACACTTTATCCAATTAGGAAGAGGAGGATGCCAAAGAATTTCATTAACAATAGGGGTAGAAGGGCTTTGAATGTTAATTTTGAAGTGCTTAAGAACAATAAAGTCCCTAATATAGTTAGAGGCTACTTTCCTGGTATTGTTTCCAGTTAAAGTAGTACTAGCTATGATCATTGAAATAGCAGCTTTCCAATTGATCATTTTGTTGTCAAACTTGGTCTGATTCCTGACATATCATATTGTATTAAGAAGATTGATCAAAGCTGCAGTGATGACAAGTTTACATTGTGGAGGCCACAATTTGATGACAAATTCACATTCAAAGAAAATATGAAAAGAGGATTCAACCTGCTTACAACAGAAGTTACACATGGAAGAAAGAAAACAACCTCTATTCAATAAATTTTCATCAGTTGATACCTTTTCATGCATTAATCTCCATACTAAAATTGTATTTTACATTAATATACATATAATATATTTTATGACATATAAAGTAGATATATAAATTTGTCAATAGATATATAGATAAACAAATTCCCGTTTGGGAATCTGAAGGAGGTATTTTTCTCCGTGGGAATGGGGATGGGGGAGAAAGTCCCCACGAGAGAAGTTTGGACGGGGATGAAATTCATTCTCCGCCCTACGGAGACTCCTTCTCCAAATACTTCATTAAAAAATATATTTATATGTGTATATTCAAGTACTTTATATATTATATTTATTCATATTTTTACAAATATGTGCATAAATTTATTTATATGTGATATTTATTCTAATCATAAGACTCACAATAATGTCTTAATGTTGACGAATTTTCACTGGAACTATGGGGATCCATGAAGATGGAGATGAAAAAAGAATACCCCTTGAAGCGAGGAACTTGGAGAGAGGGGGGGGGGGGGGGGGGTATTTTGGATGATGAGGAAGAGAGTGGGCCCTGTTGACATTCCTGCTGGCGTGACCTCTCAATCATGGTTCGACTGATACAACTGGTTGAGTTTGATAACAATAAATAACATATAAATAAGAATGCCTTGGATAAAAACCGGTTCAGAAAAGTATAACATGTTGTTTGAGTGACTTTGGTGATTGTGTTGATGTTGAATTGTGGCTAGCGGGAGAGATTTAAAGTATATTTTTTCTGTATCTTTTCTTTATATTACAAACATAATATGTCATATTCTCCCCTTCTTTCTTTATCAATGTATTAAGTTTTTATTTTTTGTTTATAATTATAAGATCCGAGCTTTGGAGAAATGAAAAGGAATCATGAGATAGAAAAGATAGAAAATTGTGAGATGATGAGAAATAAAGTATGAAACGGGAAAAAAGTATTTTATTGGCTAAAAAAAAGAGTGAATATGGACCAACCAATTAGGTAAAATTAAGACCAGTTCATTAACTTTACGGTTTCCACTGATTATCACTGATGTTTTTGGTTTTTGCTCAGTTATGCAAATCTCCTTTTTTTTCCCTTAATTATCTGGACTGGAGCTAGGTCTAATTCTCGACCGCAAAACGATCTAATTTTCAAAAAATTGACTCGATAACCGTAAACAAGTAAATAGATTATCATCCCATCTTAAATTTTAACATAAAACAATATATCAATATTCATGATAGTATAGTTTTTTTTTAATACCTTTTAAATTATTTAATTTAATTCATTTAAAATTTATTTTATATTAATTAAATGTTATTCAAATCCTAACGAAATACATGTGCTTGGCACGGGTCACCATACTAGTGTTGAACTAAGAAAAGTGAATAAACAAAAGTCAAAAAGGTGCAATTAAGGAAACTTATTTAAGAGCTAGTTAATGGCCATTGGTTAATATCTTTTCATCGGAACACAAAAGAAATAAACTAAGCTGATAAGAAAGAAGCAAGCAGAGATATTTGGTCAGAAGGTGCAGAGGCAAAAAGTCAGGGGATTCAGAGTGCAAAAATACAACAATTTATGTGCAATTTTTAGAAGGCCAGGGGGTTCATGTGAATCCCCTCAGGTACAACACAATAGAAACCTTACTATTAAAAAAAAAACTAATAATTATTGATGCAGAATAAAAAAAAATGCAAAGCATATGACAGAAGAAATGTAAAGTGAGGCAAAATAAATAAAACAAATTATTGCCAACACATTTTGACAATTATATGGAAGGAAATGTTCACCTGTTCTCAAAGTTGGATGGCGTGTGATTTCTATCTCCTTAGTCCTTAAAGTTTTGGATTGATTTGCCTGACTAAGATTAAATTCTGCAATGGGAACATCCCAAACATTGAGAACTTCAAGCTTCTCTCTAAGTGTTGGATTCCAGAAGGAACCGTCTTGAGGTTGGGGATCTTGAATAACTCAAACTTTTTTAGAGAATGCAATGCCCCTTTATCGGTAACAATTGAATTCATGTTGGGCAAGTCTCCAATGCACAGTTCCTTTAGATTTTGACAACCTCCATCATGAAAATGCAAACTTTCGCCTTCATAAGCTTTGTAGATGATTGAAAGGGACAACAAGTTTGGCATGTTTTCTAGATACTTAATTGGATCATCAGATAAGAAGGAATATGCTAAATCAAACTTAATAAGATTTTTAAGTTGAGGAATCCACTCTGGAAACTTGTTCAACTTGCCACATAGTTTAAGATTTTGAAGCATAGGTGGAGGCGAAACCAAATGCAAATCAATGACATCATGAACCATATCATTTCCCCTTCTTGACACAATGCATAATTTCTCCAAGTGTCGAATCTCATTCACGGTGCGTTTGTTTTAGATTTTTTCAAAATAGATTCTTATAGTGTAATATAATTTTGTTTAAAAAAATTTTACAAAGAAATTTTTTATAAAAGCTTTAAATGAAAATTTGGTTTGAATAGTTATTCTTAAAATGTCATTTTATGTATTTCATCATTCTATTGAAATTTTTTTTAGATATCAAAATTTCAAAAAAATCACTTTTTTTGAAGCTATTTCAAATAGATTTTCATAAAAATCATTTTTGAAATACAACTTTTTGTAAAAATTGAGATTTTGACTATGTTTTGATCTTCAATAATGTACGTTTATGTTATATAATGTCAAAATTAGTGTTTCAATTTAGAAAAAATGAATATAAAAAAACTTACAATATTTTGAAAAACGATTTTGTAAAATCTATTTTCAAAAATACAAAGAAAAATCTATTTTTTTTAAAGTTAAAACAAACGCACCCTCAATGAGGAAGATAAAGCGATTGAATGTTCTGGCCTCACATCAAACAAGCTAAACTTCCTTAACTGCTTAAGCTTTCCCAACTCTTTAATCAACTCTATTCCACCCTTACCTATTTGTACTCCACTCAATGTTTGTAGAGATTTCATGCATCCTATAACATCCTTCAATTGAAACAAACACATCTTGTAGCTCATAAGATGGCGTAGCTTTCTAAGCTTGCTAATCTCCTTTGGTATAACCGTAAGTTGAAAAGAAGCCATTAGATCCAAAGTCTCCAGATTTAGGAGAAGATCAATACATTTGGGAAGTACATATTGGTATTGTTCGGATATATTCATGAGGCCTAAATATTTCAAGTGGATCAGACTTCTAAAATGTTTAAAATCAATAAGCAATCCGACATCTTGAAAATCAAGCACCTTCAGTGTCATGTGCTTTTTCAAGATTCTAATTATGATGGAGTCCTCTACATAATTTCTGAAAAGAAATAGTGACCGCATATGTGAGTTTTCAATACATGCACTTAAATCACAAGAATTGGTTGCTAATGATAGGCGTCTAATAGTTCCACTTAAAGATGAATGACCATCTTCATTGAAATGCTTGCAAAAACTTAAATCCTCACACTTTTGAAGGATCATCATACGTATCAGATCATGAACACAACAACTTTTAGATTTTCCATCAATTCTAACTGAGGATACTTGCACCAAACATCGACGAATCAACTCTGTTAAATATCATTCTGCAACTTCTTCCAAAGTCTTCCCGCTTTCCTCCTTCACAAACCCTTCAGCTATCCACTGTAGAATCACTCTCTTTGATTTAACTTCATAATCTTCTGGATGCATTCCAAAATATAATAAACATGATTTAAGATAAAAAGGCAAAGAGCGCTGCTATTTACAACGAAAAAAAATTCACGAGGATTCCACGAAGCGACCTAACAACTACACCAACTTTAACTTCTCAAATGGTTCCTTCAAATATGTCCGGTAATCTCCATCTCTTTTCCGCGAGTTCAACATCTCTCCCTCCCTGCTCTGATTCGTAATCACCCGTTCCATTCCCTTCAAGTTTCAATGACTACCAAGCTGTTCAATCCATCCTGAAACGGTTTGTCGCGGTCGGACGACGAAATGTTAGAGATCATCGGCTACTGTGAACAATCTTAACTAAGAAGCTGAAATCTTCCTTTTGTACAACTAAACGGGTTGGTGCTTGTGTTGGTAGCATAAGCATATTGTTGTGGGAAGAGTTGGTTGTTAGCATAGTCACACGGTTCGCAATTCGCTTTGGTACGCGGTACGAATTCGGGTACGCGGTTCGCAACTCTTAAAGAATTCGGTACGCGGGGGGTATACAGAGTCGGTACGCAAGTTGAATTCATGGTACGTTCAAATATAATTCTCGATATGTACAAGTAAAAAATATTAATTAAAGATAAAAAAATATTAATATAATCAATAAAATTAACTTTTAAAAATATTGGAGTCTCAAATTAACATTTTTTTTATTTTTTATAATATAGGCTAAATAAATTATTTTTTCAATAAATTTTAAAAGTCATTTTTTTTAATGTATAATATAAGATAGAGGATTACTTTTTACAAGAAGAAGTATTACTTTTTACTATTAAGAAGATTAGGTGAATAAAATATCACATTTTCTTACTATATACTGTATTTTCTTTCAAAAAGTATATGAAAAGGCACACCTAGTACTCTAGGAACCTGCAAGGCTGCAAGGAAAATAAATCAAGCAATCTCAGCCGTTGATCCGAGTAAAAAGGTTTTGGCTTTACTGTCTTCTACACTTCTGTCTCTTCTCTACCGAAACAAAAAAAACTCCATAACCAAAATCTTCCATAATCAAAATCTCAAGCTTCCATAACTTAAAACTCAAAATCTTTCATAATTAATAACTCAAAAGCTTCCATGCGTGGGCATATACACCGATTTTAACATGGGTTCGTCCGGTTCTCTGTTTTCCACAAATTCAAGAACGAATTTCCGCGAACCAATTCGTGAAAGAACCGTGAACCAGTTCGCGCGAACCGGTTCGCGGTTCACGCTTAGATGAACGAATTATGCGACTATGGTTGTTAGTTAATACTATTGGTTTTATTGGAAGCTGAGTTATGAAAACATTTACAATTTCACACACAAGAGTGTGGTAGCTACCATGGATTGTGAATCGGTTTCAGAAGAAAACAAGAGATGAATAATGGAAGACTAAACTGGAGAGAGAAACCCACAAGAGAGTGACAACAACACGCAAACTGCTTTGAAAACTCATTCGCGAGGCTCTCGGGAAATTAGCTGTCGCGAGATTTAGCATTTTCCAAAGGCAAATCATCGTAGCTAAATCCTAAAATCTTTTTTATCCCAGTCAAATGGGAATCATTCCTTAGCTCTAAAGTCATATTTTCACTAAATCTCTGCCATTCAAATACATTTTTCTCCTTTGTAGATAAAAGACCACCAATAGTCACAATTGCAAGCGGTAAGCCCTTGCACTTCCTAGAAATTTCAAAAGCTATATCAATGAGCTCTTTCGGACAACATCCTTCAAAGTCAAATTGAAATGCCTTCTTATTGAACAAATCAAATGATTTTTCTACAGTTAAAGGTTGTAGTTCATGCACTTCAACAAAAGAAGATTTCTGACAATACATGGCAACATCCTTATTTCTTGTTGTAATAAAATATCTTACTACCATTTTTATGATCACTCACAGCATATTCAATCTCATCCCAAAAACTTGTGTTCCATACATCATTAAACATAAAAACATACCTCTTTTGCTGCAAGCCTGCAAGTATCTTCTCAACTCAGAAATCAATGGACCTCGATCCACTACTAGAATCTCTCGTTTTTCCTGCGGATTACTTTGTTTCCTGCAATTCTGGATGTCGCAGGAATATCCGCAGGTAATATTTATTTTACTGAGGATCTTCCTGCAGAACTATTGACGAATATGATTTCAACGTTTCCTTAGGAAATTCCGCAGGTATTTCTGCAGTTTTTCATAGTCCTTTCCTGCGGATTTTCCTGCGGTTTGTTTATTTGTTTTTTTTTCTTTTTTCATTGAATTTTGAGTTTATTTTGTTTTTTTTTTCATTAAATTCTGAATGTCTTAATTTTAAATATTGAATATGGACCCTATAATCAAATCAACGCATATCCAAATAAAATGTCAAACTATTACTGTCGACTGTGATTAATTTTTTTTGTTCATATATAATGTTAAAATATTTGGACTCTTTTAAAAAAAAATATATTAAAATATTTTGATAAATAACATAACATTTGACCACAAATATCGACAAAAAGATTTGAAAATTGTATGCAAAAGAGAGTCATATGTGAACAATTGTTTTACAAATTCTCTATTTTCGTTCCCTAATAATTTCAACAAATTTGCTTCTTGAATGATTATTATAATAACTTAAGCTTTGTATTGACAGAAGAATAACTTAAGTTAAAATCTTTTTTACGGTTCATATTTGAATTTAATGATATATTGGGCACTTAAATTAAGAATGTTTTTTTAGAAATAACCTAATGTCTTTTTATATTATACTATATTTGATGAAGGCGTTACAATTCGTATTCGTACATCGAACAGGCATATGACTAGGTCTTTACGTAGAATGAGTGCGGAGCAACTCATTCAGAATCTGGTTCATGTTTAGTCGTCTTACAGGAATGTTTTGATCTTAATGCTTTTGCAAAATAGGTTGTTGTGCTCTGATTCTATTGCAAACTGAAGGCAATTTAAGTGCTCTGATTCTGCAGAGCCAAATTGAAGGTATTCCAGTTCCTAACTCTAATGTGCGTTCGGCTCCACCATCACCAGGCTGGTTTAAACTGAATATCGATGCCCCAGGCCCAACTGGTGATGGAAGTTGGGGACTGTCTACATTAATTTGTGATACTGACAGAGTAGTTGTTGAGGCGAACTCCTGTAAAAAAACATATACGGTCGAGGCTATGGCAATGAAGGTTGGGCTGCAATTTGATAGGGTGACGCTCTTTTTAAATTTATTTACTTAATCATTCTCTCAACACCATAAAAACATGTTTCTCTTACCTTTTAATTTATTTAACTAGTATAGTATCAAAAACACCAACTTCACCACATAATTATAACTAGCTATCCACCTCTCAACAGCAACAAAATATTATAACTAACCACTATAATAATAATAATAATGTATATTTACTTTTCTTTTAGGTGCTTTCTGCCTTTAGTTTTTGCCTTTTTCTTTATGTTTCTTCCCGTCGAAAGACGTCTCCACGAGACGGAAGTGCATCATTTCGTGTCTTTTCACCCGAAGAAACAACACACTATGTCCTAGGATCTCTAGTTTTGTCCTGCTTGTAATAATCAAAGCCAGACTCGTCGTTTACCGAAAACAAGTGTAAACAAAGGGCCAACATCGCTAGTTTTGAAAAATTGGGAGGGAGGCATAAGAGTATTTTACCCTTAATTCTACGTTTAAATATCATAAGATTATTGAATGATATAATTAGTTATTTTAATATTACCAAAAAAATAATAATTAGTCACTTTAATTAATAATTCCAATATATCCTAATAATTGTATTTTTTTTTTTGTTGCACTAGTAATTCTATGTATTGCAAGAATAAGTGGAAATAACTAAATCTACATTGTTTTAAAAAAAAAAAAAAATCTACGTTATTGCTAAATATATTTTATCTAACATTGTTATTCTTGTAACATCCCGATTTTCGTTAAATTTATTTTAATTGTTTTTATACGGGTTTTTATGTGCTTGTATGTGATTAATTGTGTCTATGTATATTTTGGTTGGGATTAGTGGGATTTGGCGTTAGAAAGGTATTTTGGTCATTTTGTGAGCAAGAGTAAATTAGTAATTTTACTGTGAGAATTACTTTTAGTGTGTTAAGTCGGAATTTTATTTTTACCAAGTTACTAGTGGGTTGTGGTAATCAGTTAAGAGCCGATAAATATTTGTTATTTTTAACCATAAGATGGTAGAAACTTTGTGAATTGGTTTATGAGTGTTTTTAGCCCATTAAGACATAAAGGGTTATGCTCAATATTGAGGAGCATATTTAAACTCTAGTCATTGAGGATAATTTGGTCACTAGAATCATTTGTTTATTTTCTCAACACTTTGAGAGAGAGAGAGAGAGAGAGAGAGAGAGAGAGAGAGAGAGAGAGAGAGAGAGAGAGAGAGAGAGAGAGAGAGAGAGAGAGAGAGAGAGAGAGAGAGAGAGAGAGAGAGAGAGAGAGAGAGAGAGAGAGAGAGAGAGAGAGAGAGAGAGAGAGAGAGAGAGAGAGAGAGAGAGAGAGAGAGAGAGAGAGAGAGAGAGAGAGAGAGAGAGAGAGAGAGAGAGAGAGAGAGAGAGAGAGAGAGAGAGAGAGAGAGAGAGAGAGAGAGAGAGAGAGAGAGAGAGAGAGAGAGAGAGAGAGAGAGAAAATTCATGCAATTGTCAACCAAGTGATTTGACTCTAATGGTTAAATAGCTCCCCTTTGATGAATTGTTCGGGACAATCCTGGTTCGATTCCTGATGGAAACAATTCTTAGACATACTTTATTTAATTCCCGACCAAACTCTCAATGATTTGGGCTTTTTTCTCTGAGGAATCGGAGGGTTGACATCAACAACAAAACAAATCATGTAATTTTCACATTAGATATGTATTAATTTACGATCGTATCATTTTTTAAACAAAAAAAATCATCATATTGTAATTTTAATCTATAAATAAATGTTTTCTCACCTCTTCAATGCATAATTATCAAAGCTAAAAAACAATTATCGTTCATCACTATTATTTCTCTTTAATTTTGGGATTTTGTCCCATAAAGAAACAAAGAATCTTTGACGAGCATCAGAAGGTTTATTTGAGATATTTATTATGTTTAACTGATCAATTTAGTGACCTAAAGGACAAATATGTCACATTGATCTACATTAGAGACATTTAACAATAACTTCAATTTAGTAAATCCTTTCTTACAATTCTTAAATGATAAACAAACTATTTAATTGATTTTTATTGAGGGAAGATTACTTAATTGATGTTACCAAAGAATTAAATTTTACTTATAAAATGTTTAAACAAAACTTTATATCTTATATGTTTAAACAAAACTTAATCGTTAGTTGGTTCAGTGGTGATTGACGCTGAACTTGGTAGGGAGGACCACGGTTCGATCCCCCGCAACTGCGATCGGGAGGGGGCTGGAACCACTTGATGCCAGAACTGACCCCCGAACCAGATTCAACTGGTGGTGAAAACAAAAAAAAAAAAAAACTTTATATCTTAGAAATACATTCAGAGTGTAACCAAAGAAAGATATACATTAAGAAAAATATGGCTCAAATATTCAAATATGTTTATGCTTTGATGATGTTTCTTTCGTAACCAGTGGAAGTAAGTAACTCTTGACATTCTTTTCTCATTTTCTTTATGTTAGACACAATATTTTACATTCCTTTAACAACATTCCTTTATTGTTATTTGACTGGACAGTGAAACATGGTTGCAAACATACCGGCCATTGTCCAAGACTAATGGGTGGCCCTAAAACTACAAAGTGCAAGAATAATGTTTGTAAATGTGTGTAACTATAACCACTTTACATTAATAATTTTCTACGCACTTTGGGTTATGCTTCTTTAAGCATTCAATTTCTTTCACGAAATAAATAATGTATTGCTACATTTTAATTTACTTATAAAATTATAAATTATTTGTATGTCATAAAATCGATATATTAATAGTTTTCCTTGGACTTTGATTTATGTTCTTTATCTTGTCTTTGTGTTGTTTAGTTACTCTACACTTTTATTTTTTTACCAAACTCGCATTTTGTGACACCCTAAACCCCATATATTATTTTCTAATAAAAATATGATAATTAATTAAACATGCAAGGGTGTCACGCATCTTCTTCAATTCAAAAATACTTCATTTAAATTAAAATTGTAGCAGCAGAATAAATTTTCCAAAATATCAAAGTAACTTTCACATCATTTGTATCAACATCAAAACTGAATTCAAAAGAATTCTAAAACCTAATCTAAAATAGAATAAAACATCAATCCCTAGTGTCACAGATCAGAGCTTCGACTCAATAAAACTCCCAAAAGTGATAGACAAAAAGGAGAATGCCCCAACGCCATCCTCCGAGACTCACTACTACTAAGATCTTTTTCCTGCAAGTCTACACCACAAGGGTGCAAGTGCCCAATCCGCCACTAGAGGGTGAGAATATATCCAACACAAGAGATGCATAATCACATGTACATATCCAGATAAAAGAACACAACAATTACATTTAGGCATGTATGCATCATAGTCATATAATATTTACATTTAAATATAAAATTTCATTTAATAAAAATCAAATAGACATCAATCAACATCTTATAATAACATATAAGCATCAACAACATTTAAGAATGTCAAGTAGACATTAAAAAAATATAAATCATTCACACATAATCATATAGAAGCACATCATTGAATATCACATCTTTAAATAGTTACACATCTTAAAATAGGCAAATTCTTAAGTACCCATTGCAAGCAATTGGGTAATCAGACCCATCCGAGTTGTACGAAACTGAGAGGTCCAAGTGTAACCCACTTTCCATTGTCATTAAAAATTGTATAATTTTAAAAATTCGTAATTTGTTTTATGTAATTGCAACTTAGTCCCTTTTGTGTTAGCTGTAGTTTTATTTTTTCAAGAAACAATTCGTAGTCCAAAGCTCCTTCTTCTCTCAACTGTTCGTATTCCAACACCTCTAGATCTTGTTGCACCTTTCTCCTCTAAAATCAACTTGCAACACCTCTAGATCTTTGGTTTAATATATTATAAATGAAATATGTCTTTTTTATTAAAAAAAATAATTGTGTGTTTGTCAGTAAGGTAAAAGAATTATTCCACCGTCCACTCACCAGTCCCCTTCTCTAAATTGGTTAGTGAAGGTAATGTTTTATTGATTCTGTTAAAGTTGAGAATGAATAGAGAAAGGATTTGATGTCGGGATCAATTTCCAACACAGACAAATATCAAATGGGTTAATTTTGTGTAGTTGAGGCTTAGGTTCCATTTTTGTATCATTCTCCTACTATTGAGTTGCAGGCGGTGTATCTTTGGTTGTTCTCTCATGAGTATTTCTTGTACTCAGTCATGAATTAATTTAAAAAAAAAAAAAACTAATTTTGAAGCATTTTTCATGATTTGGAAATGCAGATCTGCATATCTGTATTTGTAAGAAAAAAATATTCTGGGTTAATTTGAAAATATGGACTTGTTTAATGAATTAATGCATATGATGATGGGAAGGAAAAAGATGAAAAAGAGAAAAATAAAATTAAATATGAGCGGTTCACAATTAGACCGAATAGAACAATTAGATTCAATGATTTATTTTTTAACAAAAGAATCAAATAGTTAAAAAAAATTTAAAAATGAATGAGGTGTTTTGCTATGTTACACTATATAATAAGTCGATTTAGTCACTAAAAGTCGATCATTAGAGATAAATTTGGTTGATTTAATTATTAAAAGTCAATAAAATTTATATTAGACAATCTTCGGTCGATTTAGTCATATAAAATTATAAATTGATAATATTAGATTAGATTAGGTCGTTTGAGATAAACTTGGTCAATTTAGTGATTAAAAGGAAAAATAATATTAGTAGGTCGTTTTAGATAAACTCGGTTGATTTAGTGATTAAAAATAAAAAAATATATTATATTAGTAGGTCGTTCGAGATAAACTCAGTCGATTTAATGATTAAAAGTAAAAAATTGATATAATTAGGTCATTCGAGACAAATCGGTCGATTTAGTCATTAAAAGCCAACATAATTGATATTAAACGGTTGTTCAAAATAAACTTGGTGGATTTAGTCATTAAAAGTTAGCGGAATTGATGTTAGACAGTCGTTCTAATTTATTATTGATCCAATTAGGTAAGACTGAACAACCCGAATGAAGTGATCAGAAAGTCAGAGTTCGATCATCACCTACGATAAAAACTAACAAATAACAATACTAATCACTAATAATTTTTATAAACTACTAATATTTGTTGTGTAAAAAAATAACTAAAAAAATATGAATTCAATTAAAAAAATTATCAAATTATAATTAATATGTTGTAATTATTTTAAAAAAATATATTTAATTATTCAAATTTTTATTTAGAAGATATCCGATTTATGAATTTTGTAATAAATTATAAATATTAATGACAAATATTTGTCCAATTTCATTTATGTACCATTGATAATATTTGTCATGTATTTTTTAATATTTATCATCGATGGGAACTAATTTTTTTGTTACTTAAAAAAACTATATGTGAATGCACATGCTCATTAATATATTTTTATATATATTTAAATTTGATATTATACTAAAATAGAAAATTTGTCTAAAATAAAGTATTTAGAATTATTTTAAAATAAAGTAAAAATATTGTTCAGTTTCATATAAAATTTATTAAAATGAATAATTTTTTGTTTTTCTTAATATTTATCATTATGAACTCCCAGCTCTCTTCAGATTGAGCCTATGCATTTTCAATGACTGAGTGAATAAATCTAACTACTACTTTGTTATTGTTTTTTAACAGTAGCTGCTACTTTTATATTATAAACAAATAAAAAACCAAAATCATGTTATAAAAAAAACAAATAAAAAAATGAAAAAAATGCATTTTTTTTTTTATTCAAGTACCACACGCATACTATGGAAGTACTGCACATGTACCCGTTGCAAAAACAAAAAAGACACTGTCGATGCATACCGAATAGAACTGTACGCGTACCGATACTCTCCCTAAAATGAAGTACCCATGCTTCATTGTTGTGGAGTTATTAGATTTGGTTCCTAATTTTATATGTCGATATTTTCAAAATAAAATTTATATAAAATTGCATTTAAGAGTGGAAGATTAAAAATTTTATTAAATAGGAGTGTTCGCGGTGCGGTTTGCTTCGGTTTTTAGCATAAAAATCATCCTAACCGCGAGATAAAATTGCATGCGGTTCGATTTAGTACGGTTGATTTTTAAAAAGTCATTCAAATCAAACCAATGCGGTTAGGATTGGTTCAGTTTCTGCGGTTTATCACAACATAAAAAATATAACAATATTATCAACATGTTACAAAATAAACATAAAAAATTTTAATTTATTTTATTGTTTACATGATATAATATGAATATACATAAATTGCATACACATAAGAACTTATTTTTAATAATAATAGTATAATTATAAATCGCGTGATATTATATGTTTTGACAACCTACTGTTTTATGGACTCAATTTGTGAATGATTTGCAAAGTTTGACTAGGTAATAAGTTGATTGCTACTAGTTGATATAGGGTGCGTTTGTTAGAGATTTTTTAAAAATAGATTCTTATAGTGTAATACAATTTGGTGTAAAAAAATTTTAGGCTTAATTGCACTTTTGGTCCCCCTATTTTGCCAAATCTGCGATTTTGGTCCCCCTATTTTAAAATCAAACATTCTAGTCCCCCTATTTTGATTTTTGTTGCACTTTTGGTCCCCCATCCCATTTTTTGACTAAGTGACAACTAAAACGCTTACGTGGCAATACATGTGGCAAATAAAACGGCCACATCAACATGAAAGAAATTAATTATAATATTAATTTTTTAATGTTCAATATGAAAGAAACTAATTTTTTATAAAAAATTAAATTTAAAAAAAAAATCTGGAAAACCATAAAAGATAATTTTTTTAAAATTCTGAAATATTAATTTATTTTTAGAAAAAAACTGAAAAAACAAAAAATATTTTAAAAAATTGAAATATTAATTTTTTTAAATAAATATCTGAAAATTTATTTAATATTTTTTTAAAAAAATAATATTTCAGATTTTAAAAAAAAATTGGTTTTTTCAGTTTTTTTTAAAAATAAATTTAATTTTTTATCGATATAAAGATTTTTTAATATAATATTTCAAATATTATTTTTTTAAAAAAATATTGATTTTTATGAAAATCAGAAATATTAGCTTTTTAAAAGACTGAAATTATTATTTACTTTTAAAAATCTGAAAATAAAATATCATTTGAAATAAAACTGAAATATTAAATAATTTTTCAGATATTTTTTAAAAAATTAATATTTCAGATTTTTTTTTAAAAATTAAATATTTTTTGTTTTTCATATTTTTTAAAATTTTTGGTGTTTTTCAGTTTTCTTAAATAAATTAATATTTCAGATATTTTAAAAAAATTTATTTTTTGGTTATTCATGTTTTTTTTAAAAAATAATATTTTCATATTGGAAATTAAATACTTAAAATTAAAATATTTGGTGATGTTGCATTTTTTTTGCCACATGTATTGCCACTTGGTTAAAAAATAAGGTGGGGGACCAAAAGTGCAACAAAAATCAAAATAGGGGGATTGAAATGTTTGATTTTAAAATAGGGGGACCAAAATTGCACTTTTGGTAAAATAGGGGGACCAAAAGTGCAATTAAGCCAAAATTTTATAAAGAAACTTTTTATAAAAGCTTAAAATAAAAATTTTGTTTGAATAGTTATTCTTAAAATGTCATTTTAGGCATTTCATCATTTTATTGAAAACTTTTTTGTATATCAAAATTTCAAAAAAAAATAACTTTTTTTGAAGCTATTTCAAATAGATTTTCATAAAAAAAAAAAAATTTGAAATGCAACTTTTTGTAAAAATTAAGATTTTGACTATGTTTTGATCTTCAATAATGTACGTTTATATTATATAATGTCAAAATTAGTATTTGAATTTAAAAAAACGAATATAAAAAAAACTTATAGTATTTTGAAAAACAATTTTATAAAATTTGTTTTCAAAAATACAAAGAAAAAATTATTTTTTTTAAAGCTAAAACAAACGCACCCATAATTAAGTTAACCAAATCGTGCTGTTTAAAAGAAAAATGATCTGTGCGGTTTAAACTAAATGCGGTTTTTTGCGATTTTCGATTTGGATCGATTTGATTTACGAATTTACTTTTGGATTGATTCAGATACGATCATCCCTATTATTAAAGATGATTAGAACAAATTAAAATATAGAAAATGAACAAATAGAGTTAGTTTTTAAAATTAATTAATAAATTTTCAAAAAAATTGGCTTGTCCAAGTCTTGAACACAAGACACAATTGATACATAAGACTTTAGCAACCGCTGCACCGAACACATTTTTTCTAATACTAGTGTTATTCAGCTGTTTAATATAAACATCATAGAGGCTTCCTTCAACATAGTCGTCTTCAACCTCTAGCGGGCCATTTCGACCCGGTTTTTGACCCGCACATGTAGATTAATACCCGTGCGTTTCATATCAATTTTAACTGTAAAAAATCACAATTAACAATAAAGAAACATCATACAAATTAAAATCTGACAAAATGTAAATGAATAAGTATGAAATACCCAAATTTATTGTATGTATCTTCAATGAATGTTGAAGTTGAAGAAATATTCAGATCTGTTTTTGTTGTGTTCAAACGATAAGTTGAATAATTTGTTTTATAGCACCAATTAATTTTCGTTGAATGCTTTCATTTAGCAATAAACTGAATAATTTAAATTGAAAAACTGAAATTAAATCGAAGAAGGATCAGTTCATGGGTTCCATTGTTCCAAGGTTTGTGAGAGTGAGTATCATCCATGGTTTTTTAGAGTTTGTTACTGTGCAAGAGACAAATTTGTGTAAGAAAAAGGAGAGGCATAGTGAGATAAAGTAAAAAGAGATTTTTTAGGAACACTAACACTAACAGTAACAAGCGCATGTGAAGAGGAAGAAGATGAAACGAAAACAACAGAAAACTGAATTGGTAAGTGTGGGTGAATCTACAATTGTGAAAAGTTATATTGCCACAATTAAAAACTAATTGCATTTTAATGGACCACTACATTTGAAACATTTAGGATGAGCTCATGACCCATTTTCATGTGATGGGCAGCCAAGTTGTCACCCTTAAAATATCACATCTTTTAATTACACATATTCAAATAGACCTACAATTATGTATGCAATGTCTCTAACTCGACTCTATATGCATGTGGTACCGGTTTTGGATATCAAAGTTATGTTACTGATTTATCCCCCATCTTTAAACACATTTTTAAATCGGACTTACCATGAATGCATGAACAACAAGTAACGACTCGACAATGCACATCTTTATATGACTTGAAAAATACACATCTCAATGCACATCTCTATATGACTTGACAAATACACATCTTTGTATATCACAACTTTAAATCACACATCTTTATATAGCACATCTTTATATAACTATTTATATAATACATCTTTAAATAGTACATCAATTTTACATCATCAAGTAATTCAAATACACAAAAACATGTTGTCAGTTTTAATTAATATTTATTAAAATCCATACGAGTAAATAATGGATAAAGCAAAAGGGTATGTGCATGAATATATTAAACACACAAATCAAAAGTGACTAATTCGAAACATTTTTCGAAACCAGTAGAAATAGTCACGAACTTCTAAGGTTACAAGTATGCAGCGGCCAAAAATTACATAATAAAAAAAAATAAACTTTATTTGCATAGTGGTCAAAGAAAATTGCATTGGCAGACAAGTAAGCAACACAACATACATATCTATATAATACACACTATATGCTACTATATAAAACACAATGAGTTATCACCGCTAAATTATAAAACACGGCCAGTTAATAAGAAAATAAATAAAGCATAGTCATGTTTATCATATAGCAGATTGGAATGATTAACAGGAGTGTCATATTCTTTCGGGCGATAAAAAAAATGATAAATAGGTCTTTACCCCCTGTAATATAGGCGACATTTGCAATATCCGCTGTAAAAAAAATAAAAATTGGGAATCCCACCTTGCAAATTTTTTTTAATTTGCCTTACCCCCCTTGACCAACACATGGATGCCTAGTTAGCTGGAATCTCCACGTGGCACCACTAGATGATGCCACGTGGAAATTAATCAAATAAAAAAAATTAATTCCACATCATTTTATTACAAATAAATAAATAAAAAATATTTTTTAAAAAAAATGAAAAATTTTATTTAAAAAAAAAACTGAAATATTAATCTTTTGAAAAATAAAAATTAAAATAAAAAACTGAAATATATATCTTAGAAATACATTCAGAGTGTAACCAAAGAAAGATATACATTAAAAAAAATATGGCTCAAATTTTCAAATATGTTTATGCTTTGATGATGTTTCTTTCTCTATTTCTCATGGTAACCAGTGGAAGTAAGTAACTCTTGACAATTTTTTCTCATTTTCTTTATGTTAGACACAATATTTTACATTCCTTTAACAACATTCCTTTATTGTTATTTGACTGGACAGTGAAACATGGTTGCAAACATACCGGCCATTGTCCAAGACTAATGTGTGGCCCTAAAACTACAAAGTGCAAGAATAATGTTTGTAAATGTGTGTAACTATAACCACTTTACATTAATAATTTCCCACGCACTTTGGGTTATGCTTCTTTAAGCATTCAATTTCTTTCGTGAAATAAATAATGTATTGCTATATTTTAATTTACTTATAAAATTATAAATTATTTGTATGTCATAAAATCGATATATTAATAGTTTTCCTTGGACTTTGATTTATGTTCTTTATCTTGTCTTTGTGTTGTTTAGTTGCTCTACACTTATATGTTTTTACCAAACTCGCATTTTATGTCATTGCGCTATTTTAAGAAGGTTTTTGATGAGGCAGATGTTCAAAGTCTTTGGTTTTTTTTTCTTGAGTGGTGGTCTAGCCTCCCGAATTTTGTAATTATCATTTACACTTTACCTATACCTATAAAGATATATATTATTATGCGTTGGATATTTGTTTTAAAATTATATCTTTCAGTTAAACTATTCTAACAGCAATTTTATATTTTGTATACTATAACTTAAATATTTGATTAAAAAATCAAATGAATCTGATTTTAATAAAAATAATTTCACTACACTAAAACAGTATATGTTATTATTTATTCAATTATGGTATATTATAAAAAACTTATAATCATCTACACACAAGGGATACATTATTTTGAGATGGATATTTATCTTGCAATTATAGCCTTCATTTAGACTTTTCTATTTCCAATATTATATTTTATATAATATTATTTAAATATTTAATGAAAAGAATCAATTAAATCTGGTTATAATAATAACAATTTCACCATACTAAAAACAATATAAACTAATCTTTATTTGATTATGAATGTTATAAAAATATATAATCAAATATGTTAAATAATCATAAAATTTAAATGCAATAGAAAAACAAAAACATGAACATGTTAGTATCTGTCTTAACGCTGGTTTATTAATAATAAGTTTAGAGTGTTTTGTAAACCATAAGAGACAGTTATGAGGTGCCAACACAATTGGAATGTCATGTTTGTCATTTAATCCATGCTTTTGCACTCTCTTTTTCCTTTAAAAAAATGTTTCTCTTACCTCTTAAATTATTTAACTAGTATAGTATCAAAAACACCAACTTCACCACATAATTATAACTAGCTAGCCACCTCTCAACAGCAACAAACTATTATAACTAACCACTATAATAATAATAATAATAATAATAATGTATATTTACTTTTCTTTTAGGTGCTTTCTGCCTTTAGTTTTTGCCTTTTTCTTCATGTTTCTTCCCGTCGAAAGACGTCTCCACGAGACGGAAGTGCTTCCTTTCGTGCCTTTTCACCCGAAGAAACAACACACTAGGATCTCTGGTTTGGTCATGCTTGTAATGTTGAGTAAATGATACTCCTTGATTTTCTTATTCACATTAAGGCCTTATATAGGCAATATACAAGAGGTGATTACAATTGCTTAACTAACAAGCTAGGCAAACTAACTACAAACTAACCCAAGCTGAGGCGCGCCCGCGTCTGTGCCTTGCTTCGACATGCCTGGCTCAGCACGCGTCTAGAATGCTTGCACTAGGCCTAACAAGTCCTCCCCTAAACTGAACATTTTCAAAAACTCAGTTTACAATCTCCAACTTTTGTATTCCAAGCTTGCTTCTATGTCTACTGAAGCTCTCAAGGCTTAGAGCTTTTGTCATAATGTCTGCCACTTGATCCATGGATGAACAATGTACCAATTGTATAACTCCATCATTGGTGAGATCCCTAAGAAAGTGAAACCTCACATCTATGTGTTTGCTTCGACCATGCATCACAGGATTTTTGGATAGCTTTATAGAAGAGCTATTGTCACAGTTGATGATGATACACTTATCCCTTCTTCCTTTGTCAATCAGGCTCAGAATCCTGGCTAACCAAATGCCTTGGCAAGCACTACTAGCTGCAGCAACAAATTCTGCTTCTGTGGTAGACAAGGTCACAATAGGTTGTTTCTTAGAGCACCAAGATACAGCCTTGGTTCCAATCATGAATACAAAGCCTGAAGTACTTCTTCTATCATCAATGTCACCTGCATAATCAGAATCTGACCAACCAGTCAAAGCACTTCCCTTGCCTCTTTCATACCAAATTCCATGACTAATTGTTCCTTTGAGATACCTGAGAATTCTTTTCACAGCTGCTAGATGAATCTCTGTAGGTCTCTCCATGTACCTGGCAACTAGACAAACTGAATAGGCCATATCTGGTCTTGTGGCTAGCAGATACATAAGACAACCAACCATTTGCTTATAGTAAGTTGAGTCACCAGGCTTGCCTGCTTCATCTTTCATTAACCTGCAGCCTGGCACAATTGGATTACTTACACTGTTGCAGTCACTCATTCCAAACCTCTTGAGAATTTCAACAGCATATTTTTGTTGATGTATGAAGATACCATGCTCAGTTTGCTTCACTTCCACTCCTAAGAAGTATCTCATCCTGCCCAGGTCAGTCATGGCAAAATTTCTTTCCATGGAATGTTTGAAATCATCAAACATTCTCTGATCATTTCCCGTGAAAATCAAATCATCCACATACAGACTCACAATTATAGTTTTTCCTTCCACATCATGTTTCACAAAGAGAGTAGGTTCATGAGGGCATTTCACAAATCCTTCAGTATTAAAATAGGATTCTATCTTGCTATACCAAGCTCTAGGTGCTTGTCTCAGGCCATAGAGTGATTTCTTCAACCTATACACTTGATCTTTTCTGTTAGTTTGATACCCTAGGGGTTGCTCTACATATACTTCTTCTTCCAACTCACCATGCAAGAACGCACTTTTAACATCAAGTTGAAACACAAGCCAGCTGTTGGCTGCTGCTACTGCCAAAATTGTCCTGATTGTATCCCATCTAGCAACCGGTGCAAACACTTCATTATAATCAATGCCATATTGCTGAGAATATCCTTTGGCTACAAGCCTGGCCTTGTACTTGTCTATCTTTCCTTGTTCATTGTATTTTGTTTTGTAAATCCATTTCACACCAATCTTCTTAGCATGTTTTGGTAATTCAGTCAATTCCCAGGTGTTATTCCTTTCAATGGCCTCAATTTCTGCATCCATTGCTTTTCTCCATATATCATGTTTTGATGCTTCTTCATAAGTAGTTGGATCCTCTGATGGAGTGTACACAGCTAAGTTTTGTAAGGATTGGCTAGCTTTGAAGGCTTCATCTGTTTCAGTAATGAAATCATCTAGATAACCTGGCCTTTTTGAGACTCTCTTGCCTAAATCCTCCCCTTCATCATTACTATCATCTTCAGAGTCAGGTATCACATCTGGCAAAGTGGTATTATCATTGTCAGGCTCAAAATCATGATTATCAACTACCTGTGTTTCCTCAGTATCTTCATTTCCCTGATTGCTTGTGGAACACTCTTCATCATCAATTAATGCTTTAGGAATATTACTACCTTCAATTTCCTTTTTATCCCAATTCCATTGTCTACTTTCATCAAATTTCACATCTTTGCTTACAATTATTTTCCCTTTGACGGGATCAAACAATTTATAAGCCTTTGATTCTTCACTTAATCCCAAATACACACATACTTTGCTCTTGTCATCAAGCTTCTTTCTGAGATTATCAGGGATATGAACATAAGCTACACAACCAAATACTCTAAGATGACCAACTGAGGGTTTTCTTCCACTCCAAGCTTCCTCAGGAGTAATATCTTTGACTGCAAATGTAGGGCACCTGTTGAGTATGTAGACTGCTAAGTTAACTGCTTCAGGCCAAAATCTTTTAGGAACATTTCTATCTCCTAACATGCATCTAACCATATTCAAAATTGTTCTATTTTTTCTTTCAGATACCCCATTTTGTTGAGGTGTGTAGGAAGCTGTGAGTTGCCTTCTTATGCCATTTACATCACAGAATTCATTGAAGGCTGTAGAAGTATATTCTCCTCCTCTATCTGTCCTAAAGCATTTAATCCTATTCTTAGACTCAGTTTCAACCATCACCTTGAATCTTTGAAATATGACTAAAGCTTCTGACTTTTCCCTAAGGAAATATACCCATGTTTTTCTAGTAAAATCATCAATGAAAGTGATCAAGTACCTTTTTCCTCCATTTGATTCAGGATTTATGGGTCCACAAATGTCAGAGTGAACTAGTTCCAAAGCCTTTTCTGCTCTCCAGGTGCTCTTCTTAGGAATAGATTCTCTTTGTTGTTTTCCCTTCATGCAATCACTACATTTCTCTGAAGGTTCAATAAGCTTTGGTAGACCAAGCACCATATTTTTGCTGACTAGAATTCCTAAACCTTTGTAACTCAAATGGCCATATCTTTGGTGCCATAACTGGCTATCATTTGTTGCAGTCAATTTGAAGCACTTGGGAAAAATTACTGGAGCTTTGATCACATACATACGATTTAGAGACATATGTGTTGACATGATAATACCTTTGCTCTCATGATAAACCTTACACATATCATCTTTGAAGATTACAGTTAAATTTTTCTGTTGTAATTGACCTATGCTGATCAAATTATTCTTTAAGCCTGGCAGGTAATAAACATTTGAAAGAACCTGAACATATCCTCCAATGTGAAGCCTCAAGTTACCTTTGCCTTCAACTGTCATCTTAGAGTCATCACCAAGCTTCACTGAATCTTTATATGTGTCATCATAATCAAACAACCAATCTTTGTTCCCAACCATGTGATTACTGCACCCAGAATCCAAGAACCATAATTCTTGCTTCATATTACTTTCTTGGCCTGAACTGGCTTCACTTTTCATCACTTCATCTTGAGCCATGAGCAAGATTTCTTGCTCTTCATCAAACTCAGCATAATTTGCAGTATCCTCTTCCCAACTAGGACATTCAGATTGAAAATGGCCAAGTTTATGGCATTTATAGCACTCAACATTCTCTTTGTTGAGTTTTGCACCACCTCTGCCTCCTCTTCCCCCTCTTCCTTCTCTACCTCTACCTGAGCCTGAGCCACGACCTCTAGTACTCCTACCACCATAGGAAACTTTGAGAATTTGTTCTTCCTCCCTCAGATTTCTCATTCTTTGCTCGTGCACGAGCAAGCTACTTTGTAGCTCATCCACAGACATTGTAGTAACATCATTGGATTCTTCGATAGAGCAAACCACATAATTGAATCTTGAGGTTAAAGAGCGAAGAATCTTTGAAACTATGTTACCTGAGGTCAAGACTTCACCATGAGCTTTCATTTTGTTAGCTATAGTAAGAGTTCTTGAGAAGTAAGACTCCACAGATTCACCAATCTTCATGTTCAACACTTCAAAATCTTTTCTAAGTGCTTGAAGTTGTGCTCTCTTAACCTTTGTGGATCCTTGATACTTTTGACGCATAGAATCCCAAATGTCTTTGGCTGTATCTCTCTCAAGAATTGTTTCAAGAATTGATCTGTCAATTGTTTGAAACAAGTAGTTCTTTGCCTTCAGATCCTTTAAACGACTCTCCTCAGCTGATCGTAATTGTTCTTGAGTTGCACCTACAGGTGCAGTGACAACACCAGTCTCAATAAGATTCCAATACTCCTTGGATCTTAAGAGATTCTCCATCAACATGGCCCAGTGATCGTAGTAACCATCGAATCGAGGGATTGATGGTTGCATGAAATTGCTCGAATCCGCCATGGATTCTTGAAACGAAGCTTTGTGTAACTAACTGCAGTTGTTGCACGCGAAGAATGGATCGATCCAACCGGTAAACTGATACCAATTGTTGAGTAAATGATACTCCTTGATTTTCTTATTCACATTAAGGCCTTATATAGGCAATATACAAGAGGTGATTACAATTGCTTAACTAACAAGCTAGGCAAACTAACTACAAACTAACCCAAGCTGAGGCGCGCCCGCGTCTGTGCCTTGCTTCGACATGCCTGGCTCAGCACGCGTCTAGAATGCTTGCACTAGGCCTAACATGTAATAATCAAAGCCAGACTCGTCGTTTACCAAAAACAAGTGTAAACAAAGGGCCAAAATCGCTAGTTTTGAAAAATTGGGAGGGGGGCATAAGAGTATTTTAGCCTTAATTCTACGTTTAAATATCATAAGATTATTGAATGATATAATTAGTTACTTTAATATTACCAAAAAAATAATAATTAGTCACTTTAATTAATAATTCCATTATATCCTAATAATTGTATTTTTTTTGTTGCACTAGTAATTCTATGTATTGCAAGAATAAGTGAAAATAACTAAATCTACGTTGTTTTTAAAAAAAAAAACTAAATTTACGTTATTGATAAATAGATTTTAGCTAACATTGTTATTCTTGTAACATCCCGATTTTCGTTAAATTTATTTTAATTGTTTTTATACGGGTTTTTATGTGTTTGTATGTGATTAATTGTGTCTGTGTATAGTTTGGTTGGGATTAGTGGAATTTGGCGTTAGAAAGGTATTTTGGTCATTTTGTGAGCAAGAGTAAATTAGTAATTTTACTGTGAGAATTATTTTTAGTGTGTTAAGTCGGAATTATATTTTTATCAAGTTACTAGTGGGTTGTGGTAATCAGTTAAGAGCCGATAAGTATTCGTTATTTTTAACTATAAGATGGTAGAAACTTTGTGAATTGGTTTATGAGTGTTTTTAGCCCATTAAGACATAAAGGGTTAAGCCCAATATTGAGGAGCCTATTTAAACTCTAGTCATTGAGGAAAATTAGGTCACTGGAATCATTTGTTCATATTCACAACACTTTGAGAGAGGTAGAGAGAAAGAGAAAATTCATGCAATTGTCAACCAAGTGATTTGTCTCTAATGGTTAAATAGCTCCCCTTTGATGAATTGTTCGGGACAATCCTGATTCGATTACTGATGGAAACAATTATTAGACATACTTTATTTAATTCCCGACCAAACTCTCAATGACTTCGGCCTTTTTCTCTGAGGAATCGGAGGGTTGACATCAACAACAAAACAAATCATGTAATTTTCACATTAGATATGTATTAATTTACGATCGTATCATTTTTTAAACAAAAAAAATCATCATATTGTAATTTTAATCTATAAATAAATGTTTTCTCACCTCTTCAATGCATAATTATCAAAGTTAAAAAACAATTATCGTTCATCACTATTATTTCTCGTTAATTTTGGGATTTTGTCCCTTAAAGAAACAAAGTATCTTTGACGAGCATCAGAAGGTTTATTTGAGATCTTTATTATGTTTAACTGATCAATTTAGTGACCTAAAGGACAAATATGACACATTGATCTACATTAGAGACATTTAACAATAACTTCAATTTAGTAAATGCTTTCTTACAATTCTTAAAAGATAAACAAACTATTTAATTGATTTTTATTGAGGGAAGATTATTTAATTGATGTTACCAAAGAATTAAATTTTACTTATAAAATGTTTAAACAAAACTTTATATCATAGAAATACATTCAGAGTGTAACCAAAGAAAGATATACATTAAGAAAAATATGGCTCAAATTTTCAAATATGTTTATGCTTTGATGATGTTTCTTTCTCTATTTCTCATGGTAACCAGTGGAAGTAAGTAACTCTTGACAATTTTTTCTCATTTTCTTTATGTTAGACACAATATTTTACATTCCTTTAACAACATTCCTTTATTGTTATTTGACTGGACAGTGAAACATGGTTGCAAACATACCGGCCATTGTCCAAGACTAATGTGTGGCCCTAAAACTACAAAGTGCAAGAATAATGTTTGTAAATGTGTGTAACTATAACCACTTTACATTAATAATTTCCCACGCACTTTGGGTTATGCTTCTTTAAGCATTCAATTTCTTTCGTGAAATAAATAATGTATTGCTACATTTTAATTTACTTATAAAATTATAAATTATTTGTATGTCATAAAATCGATATATTAATAGTTTTCCTTGGACTTTGATTTATGTTCTTTATCTTGTCTTTGTGTTGTTTAGTTGCTCTACACTTTTATTTTTTTACCAAACTCGCATTTTATGTCATTGCGCTATTTTAAGAAGGTTTTTGATGAGGCAGATGTTCAAAGTCTTTGGTTTTTTTTTTCTTTCTTGAGTGGTGGTCTAGCCTCCCGAATTTTGTAATTATCATTTACAGTTTACCTATACCTATAAAGATATATATTATTATGCGTTGGATATTTATTTTAAAATTATATCTTTCAGTTAAACTATTCTAACAGCAATTTTATATTTTGTATACTATAACTTAAATATTTGATTAAAAAATCAAATGAATCTGATTTTAATAAAAATAATTTCACTACACTAAAACAATATAAGTTATTATTTATTCGATTATGGTATATTATAAAAAACTTATAATCATCTACACACAAGGGATACATTATTTTGAGATGGATATTTATCTTGCAATTATAGCCTTCATTTAGACTTTTCTATTTCCAATATTATATTTTATATAATATTATTTAAATATTTAATGAAAAGAATCAATTAAATCTGGTTATAATAATAACAATTTCACCATACTAAAAACAATATAAACTAATCTTTATTTGATTATGAATGTTATAAAAATATATAATCAAATATGTTAAATAATCATAAAATTTAAATGCAATAGAAAAACAAAAACATGAACATGTTAGTATCTGTCTTAACGCTGGTTTATTAATAATAAGTTTAGAGTGTTTTGTAAACCATAAGAGACAGTTATGAGGTGCCAACACAATTGGAATGTCATGTTTGTCATTTAATCCATGCTTTTGCACTCTCTTTTTCCTTTAAAAAAATGTTTCTCTTACCTCTTAAATTATTTAACTAGTATAGTATCAAAAACACCAACTTCACCACATAATTATAACTAGCTAGCCACCTCTCAACAGCAACAAACTATTATAACTAACCACTATAATAATAATAATAATAATAATAATAATAATGTATATTTACTTTTCTTTTAGGTGCTTTCTGCCTTTAGTTTTTGCCTTTTTCTTCATGTTTCTTCCCGTCGAAAGACGTCTCCACGAGACGGAAGTGCTTCCTTTCGTGCCTTTTCACCCGAAGAAACAACACACTAGGATCTCTGGTTTGGTCATGCTTGTAATGTTGAGTAAATGATACTCCTTGATTTTCTTATTCACATTAAGGCCTTATATAGGCAATATACAAGAGGTGATTACAATTGCTTAACTAACAAGCTAGGCAAACTAACTACAAACTAACCCAAGCTGAGGCGCGCCCGCGTCTGTGCCTTGCTTCGACATGCCTGGCTCAGCACGCGTCTAGAATGCTTGCACTAGGCCTAACAAGTCCTCCCCTAAACTGAACATTTTCAAAAACTCAGTTTACAATCTCCAACTTTTGTATTCCAAGCTTGCTTCTATGTCTACTGAAGCTCTCAAGGCTTAGAGCTTTTGTCATAATGTCTGCCACTTGATCCATGGATGAACAATGTACCAATTGTATAACTCCATCATTGGTGAGATCCCTAAGAAAGTGAAACCTCACATCTATGTGTTTGCTTCGACCATGCATCACAGGATTTTTGGATAGCTTTATAGAAGAGCTATTGTCACAGTTGATGATGATACACTTATCCCTTCTTCCTTTGTCAATCAGGCTCAGAATCCTGGCTAACCAAATGCCTTGGCAAGCACTACTAGCTGCAACAACAAATTCTGCTTCTGTGGTAGACAAGGTCACAATAGGTTGTTTCTTAGAGCACCAAGATACAGCCTTGGTTCCAATCATGAATACAAAGCCTGAAGTACTTCTTCTATCATCAATGTCACCTGCATAATCAGAATCTGACCAACCAGTCAAAGCACTTCCCTTGCCTCTTTCATACCAAATTCCATGACTAATTGTTCCTTTGAGATACCTGAGAATTCTTTTCACAGCTGCTAGATGAATCTCTGTAGGTCTCTCCATGTACCTGGCAACTAGACAAACTGAATAGGCCATATCTGGTCTTGTGGCTAGCAGATACATAAGACAACCAACCATTTGCTTATAGTAAGTTGAGTCACCAGGCTTGCCTGCTTCATCTTTCATTAACCTGCAGCCTGGCACAATTGGATTACTTACACTGTTGCAGTCACTCATTCCAAACCTCTTGAGAATTTCAACAGCATATTTTTGTTGATGTATGAAGATACCATGCTCAGTTTGCTTCATTTCCACTCCTAAGAAGTATCTCATCCTGCCCAGGTCAGTCATGGCAAAATTTCTTTCCATGGAATGTTTGAAATCATCAAACATTCTCTGATCATTTCCCGTGAAAATCAAATCATCCACATACAGACTCACAATTATAGTTTTTCCTTCCACATCATGTTTCACAAAGAGAGTAGGTTCATGAGGGCATTTCACAAATCCTTCAGTATTAAAATAGGATTCTATCTTGCTATACCAAGCTCTAGGTGCTTGTCTCAGACCATAGAGTGATTTCTTCAACCTATACACTTGATCTTTTCTGTTAGTTTGATACCCTAGGGGTTGCTCTACATATACTTCTTCTTCCAACTCACCATGCAAGAACGCACTTTTAACATCAAGTTGAAACACAAGCCAGCTGTTGGCTGCTGCTACTGCCAAAATTGTCCTGATTGTATCCCATCTAGCAACCGGTGCAAACACTTCATTATAATCAATGCCATATTGCTGAGAATATCCTTTGGCTACAAGCCTGGCCTTGTACTTGTCTATCTTTCCTTGTTCATTGTATTTTGTTTTGTAAATCCATTTCACACCAATCTTCTTAGCATGTTTTGGTAATTCAGTCAATTCCCAGGTGTTATTCCTTTCAATGGCCTCAATTTCTGCATCCATTGCTTTTCTCCATATATCATGTTTTGATGCTTCTTCATAAGTAGTTGGATCCTCTGATGGAGTGTACACAGCTAAGTTTTGTAAGGATTGGCTAGCTTTGAAGGCTTCATCTGTTTCAGTAATGAAATCATCTAGATAACCTGGCCTTTTTGAGACTCTCTTGCCTAAATCCTCCCCTTCATCATTACTATCATCTTCAGAGTCAGGTATCACATCTGGCAAAGTGGTATTATCATTGTCAGGCTCAAAATCATGATTATCAACTACCTGTGTTTCCTCAGTATCTTCATTTCCCTGATTGCTTGTGGAACACTCTTCATCATCAATTAATGCTTTAGGAATATTACTACCTTCAATTTCCTTTTTATCCCAATTCCATTGTCTACTTTCATCAAATTTCACATCTTTGCTTACAATTATTTTCCCTTTGACGGGATCAAACAATTTATAAGCCTTTGATTCTTCACTTAATCCCAAATACACACATACTTTGCTCTTGTCATCAAGCTTCTTTCTGAGATTATCAGGGATATGAACATAAGCTACACAACCAAATACTCTAAGATGACCAACTGAGGGTTTTCTTCCACTCCAAGCTTCCTCAGGAGTAATATCTTTGACTGCAAATGTAGGGCACCTGTTGAGTATGTAGACTGCTAAGTTAACTGCTTCAGGCCAAAATCTTTTAGGAACATTTCTATCTCCTAACATGCATCTAACCATATTCAAAATTGTTCTATTTTTTCTTTCAGATACCCCATTTTGTTGAGGTGTGTAGGAAGCTGTGAGTTGCCTTCTTATGCCATTTACATCACAGAATTCATTGAAGGCTGTAGAAGTATATTCTCCTCCTCTATCTGTCCTAAAGCATTTAATCCTATTCTTAGACTCAGTTTCAACCATCACCTTGAATCTTTGAAATATGACTAAAGCTTCTGACTTTTCCCTAAGGAAATATACCCATGTTTTTCTAGTAAAATCATCAATGAAAGTGATCAAGTACCTTTTTCCTCCATTTGATTCAGGATTTATGGGTCCACAAATGTCAGAGTGAACTAGTTCCAAAGCCTTTTCTGCTCTCCAGGTGCTCTTCTTAGGAATAGATTCTCTTTGTTGTTTTCCCTTCATGCAATCACTACATTTCTCTGAAGGTTCAATAAGCTTTGGTAGACCAAGCACCATATTTTTGCTGACTAGAATTCCTAAACCTTTGTAACTCAAATGGCCATATCTTTGGTGCCATAACTGGCTATCATTTGTTGCAGTCAATTTGAAGCACTTGGGAAAAATTACTGGAGCTTTGATCACATACATACGATTTAGAGACATATGTGTTGACATGATAATACCTTTGCTCTCATGATAAACCTTACACATATCATCTTTGAAGATTACAGTTAAATTTTTCTGTTGTAATTGACCTATGCTGATCAAATTATTCTTTAAGCCTGGCAGGTAATAAACATTTGAAAGAACCTGAACATATCCTCCAATGTGAAGCCTCAAGTTACCTTTGCCTTCAACTGTCATCTTAGAGTCATCACCAAGCTTCACTGAATCTTTATATGTGTCATCATAATCAAACAACCAATCTTTGTTCCCAACCATGTGATTACTGCACCCAGAATCCAAGAACCATAATTCTTGCTTCATATTACTTTCTTGGCCTGAACTGGCTTCACTTTTCATCACTTCATCTTGAGCCATGAGCAAGATTTCTTGCTCTTCATCAAACTCAGCATAATTTGCAGTATCCTCTTCCCAACTAGGACATTCAGATTGAAAATGGCCAAGTTTATGGCATTTATAGCACTCAACATTCTCTTTGTTGAGTTTTGCACCACCTCTGCCTCCTCTTCCCCCTCTTCCTTCTCTACCTCTACCTGAGCCTGAGCCACGACCTTTAGTACTCCTACCACCATAGGAAACTTTGAGAATTTGTTCTTCCTCCCTCAGATTTCTCATTCTTTGCTCGTGCACGAGCAAGCTACTTTGTAGCTCATCCACAGACATTGTAGTAACATCATTGGATTCTTCGATAGAGCAAACCACATAATTGAATCTTGAGGTTAAAGAGCGAAGAATCTTTGAAACTATGTTACCTGAGGTCAAGACTTCACCATGAGCTTTCATTTTGTTAGCTATAGTAAGAGTTCTTGAGAAGTAAGACTCCACAGATTCACCAATCTTCATGTTCAACACTTCAAAATCTTTTCTAAGTGCTTGAAGTTGTGCTCTCTTAACCTTTGTGGATCCTTGATACTTTTGACGCATAGAATCCCAAATGTCTTTGGCTGTATCTCTCTCAAGAATTGTTTCAAGAATTGATCTGTCAATTGTTTGAAACAAGTAGTTCTTTGCCTTCAGATCCTTTAAACGACTCTCCTCAGCTGATCGTAATTGTTCTTGAGTTGCACCTACAGGTGCAGTGACAACACCAGTCTCAATAAGATTCCAATACTCCTTGGATCTTAAGAGATTCTCCATCAACATGGCCCAGTGATCGTAGTAACCATCGAATCGAGGGATTGATGGTTGCATGAAATTGCTCGAATCCGCCATGGATTCTTGAAACGAAGCTTTGTGTAACTAACTGCAGTTGTTGCACGCGAAGAATGGATCGATCCAACCGGTAAACTGATACCAATTGTTGAGTAAATGATACTCCTTGATTTTCTTATTCACATTAAGGCCTTATATAGGCAATATACAAGAGGTGATTACAATTGCTTAACTAACAAGCTAGGCAAACTAACTACAAACTAACCCAAGCTGAGGCGCGCCCGCGTCTGTGCCTTGCTTCGACATGCCTGGCTCAGCACGCGTCTAGAATGCTTGCACTAGGCCTAACATGTAATAATCAAAGCCAGACTCGTCGTTTACCAAAAACAAGTGTAAACAAAGGGCCAAAATCGCTAGTTTTGAAAAATTGGGAGGGGGGCATAAGAGTATTTTAGCCTTAATTCTACGTTTAAATATCATAAGATTATTGAATGATATAATTAGTTACTTTAATATTACCAAAAAAATAATAATTAGTCACTTTAATTAATAATTCCATTATATCCTAATAATTGTATTTTTTTTGTTGCACTAGTAATTCTATGTATTGCAAGAATAAGTGAAAATAACTAAATCTACGTTGTTTTTAAAAAAAAAACTAAATTTACGTTATTGATAAATAGATTTTAGCTAACATTGTTATTCTTGTAACATCCCGATTTTCGTTAAATTTATTTTAATTGTTTTTATACGGGTTTTTATGTGTTTGTATGTGATTAATTGTGTCTGTGTATAGTTTGGTTGGGATTAGTGGAATTTGGCGTTAGAAAGGTATTTTGGTCATTTTGTGAGCAAGAGTAAATTAGTAATTTTACTGTGAGAATTATTTTTAGTGTGTTAAGTCGGAATTATATTTTTATCAAGTTACTAGTGGGTTGTGGTAATCAGTTAAGAGCCGATAAATATTCGTTATTTTTAACTATAAGATGGTAGAAACTTTGTGAATTGGTTTATGAGTGTTTTTAGCCCATTAAGACATAAAGGGTTAAGCCCAATATTGAGGAGCCTATTTAAACTCTAGTCATTGAGGAAAATTAGGTCACTGGAATCATTTGTTCATATTCACAACACTTTGAGAGAGGTAGAGAGAAAGAGAAAATTCATGCAATTGTCAACCAAGTGATTTGTCTCTAATGGTTAAATAGCTCCCCTTTGATGAATTGTTCGGGACAATCCTGATTCGATTACTGATGGAAACAATTATTAGACATACTTTATTTAATTCCCGACCAAACTCTCAATGACTTCGGCCTTTTTCTCTGAGGAATCGGAGGGTTGACATCAACAACAAAACAAATCATGTAATTTTCACATTAGATATGTATTAATTTACGATCGTATCATTTTTTAAACAAAAAAAATCATCATATTGTAATTTTAATCTATAAATAAATGTTTTCTCACCTCTTCAATGCATAATTATCAAAGTTAAAAAACAATTATCGTTCATCACTATTATTTCTCGTTAATTTTGGGATTTTGTCCCTTAAAGAAACAAAGTATCTTTGACGAGCATCAGAAGGTTTATTTGAGATCTTTATTATGTTTAACTGATCAATTTAGTGACCTAAAGGACAAATATGACACATTGATCTACATTAGAGACATTTAACAATAACTTCAATTTAGTAAATGCTTTCTTACAATTCTTAAAAGATAAACAAACTATTTAATTGATTTTTATTGAGGGAAGATTATTTAATTGATGTTACCAAAGAATTAAATTTTACTTATAAAATGTTTAAACAAAACTTTATATCATAGAAATACATTCAGAGTGTAACCAAAGAAAGATATACATTAAGAAAAATATGGCTCAAATTTTCAAATATGTTTATGCTTTGATGATGTTTCTTTCTCTATTTCTCATGGTAACCAGTGGAAGTAAGTAACTCTTGACAATTTTTTCTCATTTTCTTTATGTTAGACACAATATTTTACATTCCTTTAACAACATTCCTTTATTGTTATTTGATTGGACAGTGAAACATGGTTGCAAACATACCGGCCATTGTCCAAGACTAATGTGTGGCCCTAAAACTACAAAGTGCAAGAATAATGTTTGTAAATGTGTGTAACTATAACCACTTTACATTAATAATTTCCCACGCACTTTGGGTTATGCTTCTTTAAGCATTCAATTTCTTTCGTGAAATAAATAATGTATTGCTACATTTTAATTTACTTATAAAATTATAAATTATTTCTATGTCATAAAATCGATATATTAATAGTTTTCCTTGGACTTTGATTTATGTTCTTTATCTTGTCTTTGTGTTGTTTAGTTGCTCTACACTTTTATTTTTTTACCAAACTCGCATTTTATGTCATTGCGCTATTTTAAGAAGGTTTTTGATGAGGCAGATGTTCAAAGTCTTTGGTTTTTTTTCTTTCTTGAGTGGTGGTCTAGCCTCCCGAATTTTGTAATTATCATTTACAGTTTACCTATACCTATAAAGATATATATTATTATGCGTTGGATATTTATTTTAAAATTATATCTTTCAGTTAAACTATTCTAACAGCAATTTTATATTTTGTATACTATAACTTAAATATTTGATTAAAAAATCAAATGAATCTGATTTTAATAAAAATAATTTCACTACACTAAAACAATATAAGTTATTATTTATTCGATTATGGTATATTATAAAAAACTTATAATCATCTACACACAAGGGATACATTATTTTGAGATGGATATTTATCTTGCAATTATAGCCTTCATTTAGACTTTTCTATTTCCAATATTATATTTTATATAATATTATTTAAATATTTAATGAAAAGAATCAATTAAATCTGGTTATAATAATAACAATTTCACCATACTAAAAACAATATAAACTAATCTTTATTTGATTATGAATGTTATAAAAATATATAATCAAATATGATAAAATAATCATAAAATTTAAATGCAATAGAAAAACAAAAACATGAACATGTTAGTATCTGTCTTAACGCTGGTTTATTAATAATAAGTTTAGAGTGTTTTGTAAACCATAAGAGACAGTTATGAGGTGCCAACACAATTGGAATGTCATGTTTGTCATTTAATCCATGCTTTTGCACTCTCTTTTTCCTTTAAAAAAATGTTTCTCTTACCTCTTAAATTATTTAACTAGTATAGTATCAAAAACACCAACTTCACCACATAATTATAACTAGCTAGCCACCTCTCAACAGTAACAAACTATTATAACTAACCACTATAATAATAATAATGTATATTTACTTTTCTTTTAGGTGCTTTCTGCCTTTAGTTTTTGCCTTTTTCTTCATGTTTCTTCCCGTCGAAAGACGTCTCCACGAGACGGAAGTGCTTCCTTTCGTGCCTTTTCAGCCGAAGAAACAACACACTAGGATCTCTGATTTGGTCATGCTTGTAATAATCAAAGCCAGACTCGTCGTTTACCAAAAACAAGTGTAAACAAAGGGCCAAAATCGCTAGTTTTGAAAAATTGGGAGGGGGGCATAAGAGTATTTTAGCCTTAATTCTACGTTTAAATATCATAAGATTATTGAATGATATAATTAGTTACTTTAATATTACCAAAAAAATAATAATTAGTCACTTTAATTAATAATTCCATTATATCCTAATAATTGTATTTTTTTTGTTGCACTAGTAATTCTATGTATTGCAAGAATAAGTGAAAATAACTAAATCTACGTTGTTTTTAAAAAAAAACCTAAATTTACGTTATTGATAAATAGATTTTAGCTAACATTGTTATTCTTGTAACATCCCGATTTTCGTTAAATTTATTTTAATTGTTTTTATACGGGTTTTTATGTGTTTGTATGTGATTAATTGTGTCTGTGTATAGTTTGGTTGGGATTAGTGGAATTTGGCGTTAGAAAGGTATTTTGGTCATTTTGTGAGCAAGAGTAAATTAGTAATTTTACTGTGAGAATTATTTTTAGTGTGTTAAGTCGGAATTATATTTTTATCAAGTTACTAGTGGGTTGTGGTAATCAGTTAAGAGCCGATAAATATTCGTTATTTTTAACTATAAGATGGTAGAAACTTTGTGAATTGGTTTATGAGTGTTTTTAGCCCATTAAGACATAAAGGGTTAAGCCCAATATTGAGGAGCCTATTTAAACTCTAGTCATTGAGGAAAATTAGGTCACTGGAATCATTTGTTCATATTCACAACACTTTGAGAGAGGTAGAGAGAAAGAGAAAATTCATGCAATTGTCAACCAAGTGATTTGTCTCTAATGGTTAAATAGCTCCCCTTTGATGAATTGTTCGGGACAATCCTGATTCGATTACTGATGGAAACAATTATTAGACATACTTTATTTAATTCCCGACCAAACTCTCAATGACTTCGGCCTTTTTCTCTGAGGAATCGGAGGGTTGACATCAACAACAAAACAAATCATGTAATTTTCACATTAGATATGTATTAATTTACGATCGTATCATTTTTTAAACAAAAAAAATCATCATATTGTAATTTTAATCTATAAATAAATATTTTCTCACCTCTTCAATGCATAATTATCAAAGTTAAAAAAAATTATCGTTCATCACTATTATTTCTCTTTAATTTTGGGATTTTGTCCCTTAAAGAAACAAAGTATCTTTGACAAGCATCAGAAGGTTTATTTGAGATCTTTATTATGTTTAACTGATCAATTTAGTGACCTAAAGGACAAATATGACACATTGATCTACATTAGAGACATTTAACAATAACTTCAATTTAGTAAATGCTTTCTTACAATTCTTAAAAGATAAACAAACTATTTAATTGATTTTTATTGAGGGAAGATTATTTAATTGATGTTACCAAAGAATTAAATTTTACTTATAAAATGTTTAAACAAAACTTTATATCTTAGAAATACATTCAGAGTGTAACCAAAGAAAGATATACATTAAGAAAAATATGGCTCAAATTTTCAAATATGTTTATGCTTTGATGATGTTTCTTTCTCTATTTCTCATGGTAACCAGTGGAAGTAAGTAACTCTTGACAATTTTTTCTCATTTTCTTTATGTTAGACACAATATTTTACATTCCTTTAACAACATTCCTTTATTGTTATTTGACTGGACAGTGAAACATGGTTGCAAACATACCGGCCATTGTCCAAGACTAATTTGTGGCCCTAAAACTACAAAGTGCAAGAATAATGTTTGTAAATATGTGTAACTATAACCACTTTACATTAATAATTTCCCACGCACTTTGGGTTATGCTTCTTTAAGCATTCAATTTCTTTCGTGAAATAAATAATGTATTGCTATATTTTAATTTACTTATAAAATTATAAATTATTTGTATGTCATAAAATCGATATATTAATAGTTTTCCTTGGACTTTGATTTATGTTCTTTATCTTGTCTTTGTGTTGTTTAGTTGCTCTACACTTTTATTTTTTTACCAAACTCGCATTTTATGTCATTGCGCTATTTTAAGAAGGTTTTTGATGAGGCAGATGTTCAAAGTCTTTGGGTTTTTTTTCTTGAGTGGTGGTCTAGCCTCCCGAATTTTGTAATTATCATTTACAGTTTACCTATACCTATAAAGATATATATTATTATGCGTTGGATATTTATTTTAAAATTATATCTTTCAGTTAAACTATTCTAACAGCAATTTTATATTTTGTATACTATAACTTAAATATTTGATTAAAAAATCAAATGAATCTGATTTTAATAAAAATAATTTCACTACACTAAAACAATATAAGTTATTATTTATTCGATTATGGTATATTATAAAAAACTTATAATCATCTACACACAAGGGATACATTATTTTGAGATGGATATTTATCTTGCAATTATAGCCTTCATTTAGACTTTTCTATTTCCAATATTATATTTTATATAATATTATTTAAATATTTAATGAAAAGAATCAATTAAATCTGGTTATAATAATAACAATTTCACCATACTAAAAACAATATAAACTAATCTTTATTTGATTATGAATGTTATAAAAATATATAATCAAATATGATAAAATAATCATAAAATTTAAATGCAATAGAAAAACAAAAACATGAACATGTTAGTATCTGTCTTAACGCTGGTTTATTAATAATAAGTTTAGAGTGTTTTGTAAACCATAGGAGACAGTTATGAGGTGCCAACACAATTGGAATGTCATGTTTGTCATTTAATCCATGCTTTTGCACTCTCTTTTTCCTTTAAAAAAATGTTTCTCTTACCTCTTAAATTATTTAACTAGTATAGTATCAAAAACACCAACTTCACCACATAATTATAACTAGCTAGCCACCTCTCAACAGCAACAAACTATTATAACTAACCACTATAATAATAATAATGTATATTAATAGTTTTCCTTGGACTTTGATTTATGTTCTTTATCTTATCTTTGTGTTGTTTAGTTGCTCTACACTTTTATTTTTTTACCAAACTCGCATTTTATGTCATTGCGCTATTTTAAGAAGGTTTTTGATGAGGCAGATGTTCAAAGTCTTTGGTTTTTTTTTCTTGAGTGGTGGTCTAGCCTCCCGAATTTTGTAATTATCATTTACAGTTTACCTATACCTATAAAGATATATATTATTATGCGTTGGATATTTATTTTAAAATTATATCTTTCAGTTAAACTGTTCTAATAGCAATTTTATATTTTGTATACTATAACTTAAATATTTGATTAAAAAATCAAATGAATCTGATTATAATAAAAATAATTTCACTACACTAAAAATCAAATGAATCTGATTATAATAAAAATAATCTGAGGCAAACCTTTCGGTTTCCGCTTATCATGGTACTTATCCTGAAATTTCTCCTTCCTCCTTTCTGAAGCCATAACCCTTTCCTTAGCAGTCTTTGCAAATCCAGCTTCTGCCACCAATTTCACCTCTTAGACCACGTTTATACTAATTAATCTTCCATGCTTTTGTGGCCGCATACTCATTAAGAGTAGAGTAGTACGATAGTTCCTCCAACTTCTTAGTGAATTCCGTAACAGACATGCCTCCCTGCTTTAGCTCCAGAAACTCTTGCTCCTTCTTAACTTTGAACAATAGTGGGAGTTACTTATATAGCATTGCCTCTTTGAAATTGGTCCAATTAATTTCTACATCCTTAGCCATCATCCTTCGTTGAGTAATCTCACACCAATCTTCCGCTGTGCATCTGAACTGATTAGTTGCATACACCACCTTATCTGCTTCTGAACACTCAGCCATTCGGAAGATCTGATCCATCTGCTTCAACCATCTCTTGGCTTCCTATGGATCGCCCTCGCCATTGAATTCGGGAGGAAGATTCCTGTTGTACTCCCGAAATGCTGGATATCCAATTATTAGAGGTGGTGGAGGCTTCTGGTAAAAGCCTTGTCCCTGATGCAACATCTTTGCCCATTGCTGTTGAGACTGGGCTTGTTGTTGAATATGCTCTTGCATCAGCTGCATCATCTGCTGATGCTGCATAACATTCTGAGCTTGCTGGTCTTGATATTCCTGCTGCATTGCCTGCTGTTGCTACATCATTTGAGCCAAGAAATTAACATTAGGATCTCCCCCTTCTTCATTAGCTTAGTTAGATCTTGGCCTTCCCGGTCCTCTTCGTTTCCCAGACATCTTATACTAACTGTCATATACGAGTCAAGTTGATCAAGTTTAACAATATATAACATTTAGAATAATGTCCTGGATCCAAATGGTCCAGTTACTTGGATTGTATTTTAATGACCCAAGACATGATATGAATCGACCTGCTCTGATACCAAATTGCAACACCCGTAATGAGATTTTCTAGGATCTCTTACAAGCGTTAAATTTCGTACTAGGTACATTAATTACAATATAGGAATTGAAGTCTTAAACCTATACATATGTATTATTACAAGTCATTGAATCGGAAACATAAATACATAACATGTTCTAGATAGTGCACTAACTAGCGAGTACATCTTATCTAATATTAGTGAGTATGATAGACGTTTGCCAAATGTACCAAAAACTATCGAAGTAATAAAATAAGTTCGTATCCACGAGGACTGCGGTAATCTCAATTTAGCAATAAAGTAAATATTTAGGATGTATAAATTATTTTGTTTTGATTTGATTTGATTGCATAAAATTAAATTAACAGAAAATAAAGATAGTTTTGGAAAAGATAAGGAGAGAGATGAGACTAGGTCTTTTGAATCCTCTAAGTTCCCCTAATCAGTATACTGCACCTATTCTTATGAATGATTTTCTAGTTTCACGATAGTTAACAAAATAGCCATAATCAATCCCTTGAGTTAGGACCCTCTTCTCAAACTACAACCCCTAATTCCTTAGGTGGTCTAATAATCTTTGAAGGTTTTAAGTACGTTAACCTAATATCAGTAATAAACGATTATCCATTCCTAGACTAACCATGTTTATTAGAACAATTCAATTTGGTCTAAGTCGAAAGCTATGGTCAGTAGTCATTCGTTCTCACTAAATCATGTTTATATTTGATCAGGATATAAAAAGCATTAAGAACAATTGAATTGAATAAAAACTAAATTGTCATTCACAATAAATAGAGTTTCACAACAACATGTTTCAATTAAGTTCCATCAGAATCATCTCAAATCTAATCTAGAGAATTAGCTAGACATTATAAAAAGAATTAAGAAATATAAATAAAAGAGAAATTACAATGGTTTGATATTGATAATCTCTTAAACTTGATATGTCTTGTTTCCTTTGTCCATGCGTTGAATTTGAAGCTTTGCCTCTTCTCCAATCGTCTCGTAATGCGTGCGGCTCCTTTACTTTCCAAAAAGTGATGCACAAAACATGAATGAATAAAACCTGTTGTGCAGCCTCCTTATATAGTCTTATGTAACTGTTTAGTGTGAAATTTGGCAAACAATTGCTCCTCTAAGTATTTTAAGACTTATGAGATTGACTAGTAATCTCAGGATAATTTTATGCTTGTTTTTGAGAAAGTTCTTTATATGTTCGTCGAAAATCAACAAACATTTACCAGTTTTAGTCTTTAATTTAAAATTAATACTAAATGCTTCGAATCGCCTCGAAACAAAAGTACTTTTGATGATAAAAACAGTAAAGTTGCAGTAAAAGCAAATTGCATTAAAGATAAAAGCAATTACAAAATAAAGGGTGCACAAACATACATAGTTTCCTCGCAATTCTTTTCGTTCTTCGCTCGAGTACTCAGAATTTTAGTAGGAAAGTTTGTAAAATGTTTTGTGACCTCGATTACAGAAAAGAAACTACCCTAAGTACTTTCGAAAATCGGCAAACTGCCGCTTCGAATTGACGCTCCAGATCGCTCCACGCGTCCCATGTTTCTTTACTTCGAACCGTTGATTTCGAACCTCAATTCTGCTTCGCGCGTTGAACTTCGAATTCGCTGATATCCTTCGAACGACATCGTTTTCCATCTTCGAATAAAATAGCTTCGCTGACATTGAAAAATATTTCGAAACATTAAATACTTAAAAAACACCAATTTACATGTATTTGGCATTTTATTTAGTTAGACCAACTATTAAATATTTATTTAAATAAACATTAAAAATTAGGCCTAACAGTAACCTAATTATCCAAATTCCAAACAGCATGTTACGGTTCTTCTTTTCTTTTTGCTCAAGCCACACATTTCCTCTTTTTTTAGTACAATGACCTATGATAACATCAAGCCCATTTGTTTCTTCATTTTGCACCTTCCATGTTGTGACATTATTTTCTTTCCTTTCATTTCTTTCCTTGTGCCACATGTCCCTAAAATCGTGTCACGAAATAGCTATCGTGACACGTTTTAACCAATGTCGAATGAATCTCATCTTGTGCTCCAAATCGTGGCACGTTTTCAACAACCGTGACACGATTTTGCTTTCTTCAAAATCTTCTATTTTTCTTGTTTTATTTGATGTTTAAACTTGCTTGTGAACTCAAAATATCATGAAAATGACACTAAAAATAGTGAATGGCTGACTGTAATCAGAGTACATAGTACAACATAGTATTAATCCGAATATGTAATATGACATAATACATAAGCTGAAATATAAGAAACATTCGATCAATCTGTAACTTTCTCCTTACCCTTGCTACGTGCCTCTTGAGTACCTGAAAATTTTAAAGGGATTGGGATGAGACATGATATCTCAGTGAGTTCCACCTACCCTATACTGTGATTTGGAGATTCCTAATCACATACTGTACATCATATTATCATATCATAATCTTTTCATATTTATATCATTAATTATGTTAGCGTTGAACATACATATAGTTATCTGGGTTCATTTTACGGAATGCATCCGAGTGGAGTATGTAACACCCCGTTTTCCCAACATAAAATTTTTTATAAATAAATCAGAGTTTTCTCAACGTAAACGGAATGTCACATAATCCTTTCATAACATCATAAACGGAATAAATAACCATTTATCCTTCGAAAATCCAACAACGTAATATTTAAAACTTCGCAGCGGAGTAGTTCAACACCTTAAATAATCTTTCGCACAAGGGCCTCAACATAAAATCTCATAAAATCTTAGTTCAACAATGATTATTGAAAACTTCATAAATAATACGTAAGGAACAAAAAGCTACAACAAAATTCTCATCCCGTTACGTATCAGAGCACCTAAGACACACACTTGTGAGAGAGTCCATTCACGACCGCGACTAATCTTTGTTACCTGCAAGTTACCCATACGAAGGGCAACATTTTCAAGCAGAAGGGGTGAGATTTCACAAACAACAATATTAAGCATATAATTCATCAATTACATTTAACAACATAAACATCATCAGCATATCATAATAATAATCATGTAGAACCATAACATCATTATAAGCAACATCATAATCATGCATCAACATCAACTTCATAAATCATCTTGACAATGCAAATGCATGTGGTACCAATCTAGGGCATCAATCCCTCAACTTATTTGAGCGTAAAAAGGCTCCCAGGGCATCAAGCCCTCAACGTAATTTAGCAAAGGCTCCAGGGCATCAAGCCCTCAACTTGAATGAGTATGCAATGGACTCAACAACAATACAACAACAACCAACAACTTCAACGACATCGACAACAACTTACAACCTTAACGACAACAGTGGCAACGACAACAACAACAACGACTTCGCATCATAATATCATAATTCATCAATCATAAACAACATCATATAATATCGTATTTAAGCATCAACAATTCATCATGCATCTTTGTAAAAACATAATACATTATCCACAACATATTTTCATGTCAAACCAAGGCTACTGGAAAGATATCACAATTATCAACAACTTTCATGTTTATACCAAAGACCAATTTAAAACAGAAACGTGTGAAAAAGACGCAAAAACATGAAACATGGTATGCTGTCACTAAGACCTCCTTAAGTATGACTCGATTCACCAATTATTAAATGCATGCAATGTTTTAAACTCATCTAGATGCATGTGGTACCATAGGATTTCGAAGATAATTTTACCGTTTGAACCCACTACGCAATCCCCTCCGATTTCGCACTAACATAACTCCCTTCGGTTATGTTCCCACCAAAATTTGACATGACTATGAATGCATGAACATGTAAGCAAAGACTCGACAATGCGATAAATTACAACATCATATTAGATAACCCCTTCATCATATAATATTTTCACCAAAAATCCGCCCTTGTATTATCAAGTATTTACATCCATACATTTCAACAAGTCATCATCAAGTAATCAGTTTATAATCATAAACAACAGTCATCATCAATGTTTAACACCTCAAGAAAACGATAAAGTTTTGAATTCACATTTCACCTAAGAGACAAATATTTATCCATATTATGATATTCATCATATTAAACATCCAACGATCATCAATTTAGTCACATTCTATCATGCTAACATGAATTCTAAGTCTTTTACAAGTTATCCGACCATAAAGTATTAATTTAACAAAGTTTGTCTAAGTTTATGAAAACTAGCGTTTTCCAATTATTATGCCAAAGTCAAAGTAGCCAAGTTCAAACGCCTCAACCGAGTATATACTCAATTCACATATGAGTGCAGTAACATATACATATACGTTTCATAGGCCAATTCCGATAAACTCCAAAATTTCACAAAGTTCATATCGTTTTGTTATTTTTCCAAAGAATTCAAGTTTTCAAAGTAAAACCAAACTAAAGTTTATGATTACCATCCAAAATATTTTTATAACTCATGACTACAGTAGACAACCCTAGTCCTACACTCCTACTTTGAGAAAACGAGTTTTCGGAAAATTCGTATTCTTGAACTATTTTCAAATAAAGTCACTTCAATTCCATAAAACCAAGTTCAATCCAATTTATTCGATGTTTCCAAAGGTTTAGAAAGCTTAAATATAGTTAAGTACATCGAAAGAATCAGTTTGGAATGGTCCAGATCGACCCCAAGTACCTAAAACGACCAAAAAACATGGGTGCTGGACTGGGTCACTCGCCCTGAGCTCGCCATGTGAGCTGCACTAGAACAGACAACCTTATTCTTGGGTTTCCTCTCTGAAACCCTCCAATTTTCACCCCAAAATCCCAATTTTGATCCCCTGCAATACTTTATATGTAGTTCTTCTAATTTGATATAACGAGTGAGTCAGGATATGCATGGTCCAATGATATAAGTTGTGATGGGCCATGTTTTTACATCATTGATTTCTTGATTTTGATACTACATTATAGATTACAACTTTAATATTATATACAAATTGACTCATTGGGTGTGTTTGATTTGCAAAACAGTAAGTATTAGACTGAACAGTACAAGACAACACAACACAAGACAGAACATCACATGACAAATTTTTATGACATTGATTTTTTATTTTTTTTATACAATTTTTGGGGCACAAAATGCAATTTTGGTATTTTAAATAATTTGTACGTGGGACAAAAAGTTGTGTTGTGGTTTGGTGAGAGACAAAAATATGAGTTTTTGTCCTGTTCCTTGCCTCTAGATTGTCATGTACTTGAAACAGTTTTACAAATCAAACACCGGACAACTACATGTACTTCATTTTTTAGCAAATCAAATGCATGATTCATGAGACTCTTAATTTTAACCAAACACCTAAATACACTATCCTAACCATTTTCTAGTCTCAATTAAATTTTCCAAAGCCATTTAAGGAAGCACCGTCAAAGGTCTTCTTAAAAAGGGGTGTATAAGGGAATGCAAATTGAAGCAAAATCAGAAATGGGTCTTCTTAGGATTATCTTGTTGATTTCTCCGGCACCACCATCAACAAGGGTTTTCTAGGTCCTCTCTTTCTCTTCTTTCTCTGCAAAAAAATCAGTCTGTGGAGGTGGAGGAAGACAACGAACAATATTTTTTTTCTTTTTTAAAGTTAAACAACTTGTTGGAACGGTGACAAGTTAAAGAAATAAAAAGAAGAGGTGATATGGCTAATTTTGATTGGAGTATGTTAAAGAGTGTGTTAGGGAGTGTGACCCTAGCATTTTTCATGTATTATAGATGTAACAAAACGGTTAATAACAATGACCTCTCCAAGAACTATTTTCACAACAACAAGCTCTTAATTTATCTATAATCATTCTAATAGCTTCAAACAATTACCATGAACCGTTTTATGCACTGATAATGAAAGGAAGTAGTACCCTGCAATCACATTAAAAAAAGGATGAAAATAACACAATTAAATTTGCAAAAAGACCAAAAAATACATTTAGGTTCAAAATATTGATTTTGGTTCGGTTCGGTTCGTAGGTAACAAAACAGTTAACTGAACCATAACTTTGGTTCAGTTTGGTTCGCTCCAAACTTCAAACGGTTCAGTTTTTTCGAACCATTTCAACAATTCGGTTACTAAACCATATCCACCCCTTCTTATCAGTGTGATTTTTGTTGGGACAATGTGATAATTTTGGGAGAAATTAGAGAGAATAGAACGAGAGAATTGAGACGAGAATTAAGAAAAAGAGTTGATTGCATTCATCCACATGGGGCAAAGGTATTTATATACAAAATGGGGCTTGCTTCACTGCCAAGCGATCGTATATTAACTACCTAAGACAAAACAAAAAAAACTATAACAAACTAACTATCTATTACTAGCTTCAGAAACTTTCTCAACTTCTGAAGCTCTGCAACTTCTGAGGCTCTGCTCAGCTTCTGAGGCACTAGAACTTCTGAACCTCTGCTCAGCTTCTGAAGCACTACAACTTCTGAAGCTCTGCTCAGCTTCTGAAGCACTACAACTTCTGAAGCTCTGCTCAGCTTCTGAAGCACTACAACTTCTGAAGCTCTGCTCAGCTTCTGAAGCACTACAACTTCTGAAGCTCTGCTCAGCTTCTGAAGCACTACTCAGCTTCTGAAGCTTCTCCAACTTCTGAAGTTCTGTTTTCTTGAAAACATGACTTATTAATTCAACACACCTCCTAAGGCATGTTTTCCAAAGCATTCATTCCTATAAGCTTCTTCAGAGTGTCAAACCTTGCCTTTGCCATAGGTTTGGTTAGAATATCTGCAAGTTGAATCTCAGTATTGCAGTATTCCATCTCAAGCTTATCTTTGTTCACTTGATCTCTCAAAAAGTGAAACCTCCTCTCAATGTGCTTACTTCTTCCATGACTAACTGGGTTGTTAGCCAAATCAATAGCTGACTTGTTGTCAACAAGTAGCTTCATCCTTGTTGTCTCTACTGCCTTCAATTCAGTGAGCAACATCTCAATCCAATTTGCTTGACAAGCTGCAAATGAAGCTGCCACATACTCAGCTTCACATGATGACAATGCCACTATCCCTTGCTTCTTAGAACACCAAGAGATTGGTGCATTACCTATCATGAACAGGTATCCTGCAGTACTCTTCCTGTCATCTTGATCTCCTCCCCAATCTGAATCTGAGTAACCATAAGCCATTAGCTTCTTGCTACTGTTCCTTTGGTTTGGAATTAAAATGCCATGATCAATGGTTCCTTTCACATATCTAAGGACCCTCTTTGCAGCAGTCAAGTGATTCATCCTTGGTTGATCCATAAATCTGCTCAGCAGACCAATACTATGACATAAATCAATTCTAGTATTGCACAAGTACCTCAATGATCCTATGATCTGTCTGTACAGTGTTGAATCAACCAACTCATCCTCAGTATTCTTGCTCAGCTTCACACCTGTTTCCATAGGAGTAATTGCAGGGTTGCAATTGCTCATGTGAAACCTCTTCAATATGTCAATGACATATTTCTTCTGATGCAAGAAATAGCCTCTATCTGTTTTCACAAATTCCATGCCAAGGAAATATGATAGCTCTCCCAGATCAGTCATCTCAAACTCCTTCATTATGTCTGCTTTGAATTTCTCTAGCACAGCTTTGTTTGATCCTGTGATCAACAAATCATCAACATACAGACACAGTATTATAATCTCATCATGACTTGAGCCTTTCACATATACTCCATGTTCTGATGTGCATCTAGTGAAGCTCAAATTCAGCAGGAAGCTATCAATTCTCTTGTTCCAAGCTCTTGGAGCTTGTTTCAAACCATAGAGAGCTTTGTTCAACTTGTACACTTTCTGTTCTTGACCTTTAATCTCAAATCCTGGTGGCTGCTTCACATATACCTCTTCCTCTAATGGTCCATTCAAAAAGGCAGATTTCACATCAAGCTGGTGCATAGCCCATCCTTTGTAGGTAGCTACTGCAACAACTAGCCTAATTGTCTCTAGCCTTGCCACAGGTGCAAACACTTCATTAAAGTCAAGTCCAGGCTTCTGAAGAAAACCCTTAGCTACTAACCTTGCTTTGTACTTAGCAATTTCACCACTTGGTTTCATCTTCAGCTTGAAAACCCATTTCACATCAATAGGTCTCTTGTTTACAGCTTTGTTCATCAATGTCCAGGTGTTATTCTTCTCAATTGACTTCAGCTCCTCTTTCATAGCATTCAACCAATTTGAATCTTTCAAAGCTTCACTTAGAGTCACCGGTTCCAACTCTGCAATCATTGCTTCATTGACCAGTTCTCCATCTTCAGTGATTGCTTGATCAGGAAACACATCATACTCATTCAACCTTATTGACTGTACCCTTTCTCTGGTTGATCTTCTCAACTGTTGATTAGGTGCAGCATTAGGTTGATCATCTTCAACTTCTATCTCCTCTTGATTTGTTTCTTCAAGCATGAGTCTTCTGTTGAGCATTGAGCCTTCAGCACTTGTGCCTTCAGTCCAATCCCAACCCTTTGATTCATCAAACCTGATATCTCTGCTAATCACAACTTTGTTATCTCTAGGTGAGTACAATTTGTAAGCACCAGTGGGATGATAACCTAACAATATCATTGTCTGACTTCTATCATCAAGTTTTCTTCTAACTTGATCAGGAACATGTTTGAAGCAAAGTGAGCCAAATATTCTAAAATGACTAACACTTGGTTTCAAACCTGTCCAAGCTTCATGAGGAGTCTTGTCTTGTAACCTCTTTGTAGGACTTCTATTGATGATGTAAACTGCTGTAGATACTGCTTCACCCCAAAACTTATGAGGCATATGCTTAGCTTTAAGCATACTTCTGGCCATGTTCATGATGCTTCTATTTTTCCTCTCAGCTACACCATTGTGTTGAGGGGTGTAGGGTGCAGTGACTTCATGCTCTATACCTTCATCTTCACAGAATTTTGCAAATTCATGTGAAGTGTATTCACCACCTCCATCAGTTCTCAATTTCTTAACACTAAATCCACTTTGATTTTCAACTAGTGTCTTAAATTTCTTGAACTTGGTAAATATATCACTTTTCTTTTCGATAAGGTAGAGCCAAACATGCCTAGTACAATCATCTATGAATGTCAGAAAATAGTTGTTACCTCCAATGGATTTCACCTCAAATGGACCACACACATCTGAGTACACCATTCCTAGCTTCTGAGTTGATTTCATAGGTAATTCATTCTTGAATGAATTTCTGGCCTGCTTTGCTGCACAGCACTCTTCACACATTTCACTTGGTGCTCTGATCTGAGGCAAGCCATGAACCATCTTCTTGGAATTCAACATGCTTAAACTTTTGAAGTTTAAGTGTCCAAACCTGTGGTGCCATATCCAATTCTCTTCTGAACTAGTGACTGAGGCTAAGCACTTGAAATCAATCACATTGATTTCAACCTTAAAGGTTCTATTGCTTGACAATGGAGCTCTTAGGATTAACCTATTTTTAGCATCATGAATCTTCAATTCTTTATTAGCCATTGTCACTGTATAATCCTTTTCAAGTAATTGACCAAGACTAATCAAATTACTTGTTATAGAAGGAACATACAATACCTCATTAATGAAGGATTCCTGACCATCTTTTCTCTGCACAAGAATTGTCCCCATACCTTCACTAGTGATCTGGCTGCTATTAGCAAACTTGATATTCCGTCTCACTGAATAATCAAGCTTCAAGAACCACTTCTTGTTGCCAGTCATGTGATTGCTACAGCCAGTGTCAAGATACCACAAGTTGGATTTATCAGCATCAGTGTTTGTAGTTGTCATGAGCAGGGAATCATCAGAGTCACTACCATTTCCCTTTGCCAATTGAGCTTCATCCTTGTCACTTCTCTCAACTTTCTTAGAGTGACACTCTCTAGCATAATGGCCAAGCTTCTGACAATTATAACACTTCACATCCTTCTTATCAATCTTTTTCTTTGAACCTTTCTTGTTACCTTTGCTAGACTCTGAATCTTTAAGGTTCTTGCCATCATTCTCTGAATCTTCTTTCTTTTTCTTGTTTTTCCCTTTGGAACCTTTCTGAAACTTTGCCTGCAAAGCTTGATCAATAGCTTTATTTGAGCTCCTCTGCTTGACTCTCAGTTCATGTGCCTCCAATGAAGCTTGGAGCTCCTCTATCTTCATAGTGGCCAAATCCTTTGATTCTTCTATTGCTACTACTATGTGATCAAATTTCTCAGTCAAGGTTCTCAAAACCTTCTCAATCTTGGACCTCTCTGACAAAGCTTCACCATTTGACTTCATCAAATTAGTGATACTCAACATTCTTGAAAGATACTCAGCTATCGTTTCTTGATCATTCATCACCAACATTTCATATTGTCTCCTTAGAGCTTGCAGCTTGATACCCTTCAGTTTTTCATCACCTCCATAAATCTTCTTCAATGTATCCCAAGCACCTTTAGAAGACTCTTCCTCAATGATCTTCTCAAAGATATTAGGATCCACACACTGATGTATGATGAACAGACCTTTTGCATCCTTTTTCTTCAACTCGCGATGCAAGGCTCTTGCTGCTTCATCAGCATTTGCAGCCAAGTCTGGTACTCCATCATTAACAGTTTCAAGAACATCTTGAAACCTGAAAATGACCTTCATCTGCGCACACCAACGATCATAGTTTTCACCTTTGAAAACTGGAAGATTTGCAGGAAATTGTGATGAGGTTGTGCCATTGTTCGCCATTGTTTCTTGATCAAAGAATCAATGCAAAACGTGAATCACAACCAGGCTCTGATACCAATTTGTTGGGACAATGTGATAATTTTGGGAGAAATTAGAGAGAATAGAACGAGAGAATTGAGACGAGAATTAAGAAAAAGAGTTGATTGCATTCATCCACATGGGGCAAAGGTATTTATATACAAAATGGGGCTTGCTTCACTGCCAAGCGATCGTATATTAACTACCTAAGACAAAACAAAAAAAACTATAACAAACTAACTATCTATTACTAGCTTCAGAAACTTTCTCAACTTCTGAAGCTCTGCAACTTCTGAGGCTCTGCTCAGCTTCTGAGGCACTAGAACTTCTGAACCTCTGCTCAGCTTCTGAAGCACTACAACTTCTGAAGCTCTGCTCAGCTTCTGAAGCACTACAACTTCTGAAGCTCTGCTCAGCTTCTGAAGCACTACTCAGCTTCTGAAGCTTCTCCAACTTCTGAAGTTCTGTTTTCTTGAAAACATGACTTATTAATTCAACAATTTTTATGGTGGGAGCATTTATTAATTTTCTCACCATGGAAAATGTCTATCTCTACCATTGATATACTAGCTCAATCTTGGATGGTTTGGATTTCGTGAATGTATATTTTGTACCAATTAAATAACTCTACCTTTTGTACCAATTTCCATGTTCTATTTGCATTTATTTATGAATGTGGCTCAATTTTATTGTAGAATTTGTTAGCACCGAATATTTTTGAATCAATTTTTTTAAAACAATATTTTGAAGTATTTGTAATGCTTTTTCTTGACAAAAGTTATAAAGTTTAGTTTCTATAAAATAATTGTATTTCACTTTTATAAAAAAATAGATATTTTAAATATCTACTAGTATTAAAATATTGAGAAAAAAACAGATAATGATAAAAAAAATTTAATATTTTGAACCATAGATAATGATAAAAAAATTAATATTTAAAATCTCTACTATTAAAATAGCAAATTAAACTATATTAATATTTTAAAATTAATATTTGGTTTTTTATCTACTGTTTTTTTTTGTTTTTTCAGCATCATGACCATATACATTAATTTTTAAGTCTAGGACCTAAGTCACACCAAATATTTTAATATTGTGGATTGACAACAACAAAATTTATCAGATTCTGTCAAAAAAAAACAAAATTTATCAGATAAATAAAATACAAATAAAGGCAAAAGTGGATATGTAGTTTTACAGATTTTAGTGTCATCAACATTTATAGGTAGATATAAATTAATTCAATTTAATTAAATTTTGAGCAAAAATAAATTAGTCCAGTTCAATAAATAAATGTGGTATAAATGTAAGAAAATAATAGATGTCAAATTTACGGTACTTTTTTATATTTTTTTGACGATTTTTTTTATATATATGAAAAATCTATAATACAGTTCAATCATAACTCATAATCATAATGTATAAAATAATTTATGGAAGAAAAAACACAATCGTATAAAATAAAATATAAATAAATGTTGAAGTTGGTACTTGGTAGTGGGCTAAAGCTACCGTACGCAATCCATATTGGTCTCGCACCATACGCATTTGAAAAAAACCGGATCTTTAGGAATATGCTTTCCCATGCTTTTAACACAAGTATTTTAAAATTTTAATTAATATTATCGGTAGGCAAATTATTTCAGGTCAATATTGGAATTTGATAGTATCAATTAAAATACATATATGAATCATAGACACGGATATCGGACGCAACATTGATATATCGACACCAATAATAATTTTAAATATGACACAATTTAATGTAATTATAAATACCGATACCGTGTCGGTGTCTGACACCGACATATGTACGACACTGAGACACGTCTAATTCGAGGAATGCTCGTGTTTCATATTGTACTAGTATGGACACCCGTACTAAGCACGGGCTAAAAATTCATTTAAAAAAAAATTATAAACACTTGTTATATATATATATATATATATATATATATATATATATGAAAATTAAAGAATATTTTAGAAACAGAAAATTGAGGTATGAACCGACATTACACATAAGATAGCTTTTATTTATAAAAATATAATAACTTTAGACTTTAATGCCCAAATATAATATATTGTTATTTTTTTGAGCAAAAATATATGTATATTATTATTGCATTACTATCCTTAAAAAAAACATATATTATTGGCTTACTAATTATTTTATTTTGTTGTTAAAATATGCTGAAAATATTTATTTGTTAAAAATTAATTTAAATTATCAAGAGAGATTTGTTTCAACGGAAGAATGTAATTTCTTACGCGGTGAAAAACTTAATCAAGACTGTGTAAAAAGTAAAACAATTGATATCACGATCTTATGTCTAACATCTTAATTATTTTTTGCAAAAAGTTCAATCAATATATTCAAAAATATTTGATCTAATGAAAAAGGATAATCCCATACGGTGTGAAAAACTAAACAAAGTTAGTGTAAAAAGTAAAGCAATTGAGACTACAATTTTAGGTTTGATTTGCTTTTTAATTGTTTTTATAAAATGTTAAATTGAAATATTGAAAGAAATTTGATCTAATGAAATAAGATGATTTTTTATGGTGTGAAGAACTAAATCAAGTCCTTCTAAAAAATTAAGCAATTGAAATCATAATCTTAAGTCTCACGTCTAATTATTTTTCTAAAAAATTTAATTAAAATTTCAAGAGGGATTTAATCAAATAGAAGAGAGTAATTTCTTACAGTGTGAATAATTAAATAAATCCTGTGTAAAAAAATAACAATTTGAATCATAACCTCAAGTCAGACGTCATAATTTTATTTTTGTAAGATGTTCAATTAAAATATCCAAAGAGATTTGATCTATTAGAAGATGGTAATCTCCGACGTCATAAAAAATTAAATCAAACCCGTGTAAAAAGTAAAGCAATTGAGATCATAACATTAGATCTCACTACTTAATTATTTTGTAATAAATTCAATTAAAATGTCCAGAGAAATTTGTTCTAAAGAAAGATCATAATCTCTTACGTTGTGAAAAACTAAATCAAGCCCGTGTAAAAAATAAAGCAATTGAGACCATAATCATATGCATTGCGTCTTAATTATTTTTGTAAAGAGTTCAATTTAAACTTCAAGCGATTTAATATAAATCAAACTCGTGTAAAAAATAAACTTATTTTGCCCATATCTTTAAGTCTCATATCTTAATTATTTTTGTACAGTGTTCAATTAAAATATCCAAAGAGATATAATTTAACGGAATATGATAATCCCTTACAGCTTGAAGAACTAAATAAACCCTGTGTAAGGAGTAAAACAATTACGATCATAATATTAGGTTTCACATCTTAATTATTTTTGTAAATTAATTAAAATATCTAGAGAAATTTGTTCTAACCGAAAAGGGTAATATCTCACGGTATGAAAACTAAATCAAACCGGTGTGAAATGTAAAGTGATTGAAAACACAATCTTAGACCTCACGTCTTAATTAACTTTTGTAGAAAGCTTAATACAATCTATTGAAAGAGCGTAATCTTAGACTTCATATCTTAATTAATTTTTGTAAAGCAATCGACACCATAAACATAGGCCTCAAATCTTAATTATTTTTTGTAAAAAGTTCAATAAAAATATCAAAAGGTGTTTGATCTAATAGAATTAGGTTATCTCTAACGGTGTGAAAAACTAAAACAAGGCTGCATAATCTTTAGCCTCGCGTCTTACTGTATGAAGTAAGATTTGATCTAATAATTTCCTACTGTATGATGAACTAAATCAAGCTCATGTAAAAGGTAAATCAATTTGGACAAACATCATATGTCTCACATCTTAATCTTTTTTTTTTTTTTTTAAAAATGTTCCATTAAAATATCCAAAGAGATATGATCTAATGAAATAGCGTCTCACATCTTATGGCGTGAAAAACTAAATCAATTAAGGAATTTAGAGAAATTTGTTCTAATGGATAATAGTAATCTTATGCAATTGAGATTGTAACATTAGGTCTCACATCTTATAATTAATTATTTTTGTAAAAAATCAATTAAGGTATTTAGAGAAATTTTTTCTAACATATAATGTTAATCTCTTATGGTGTGAAGAACTAAATTAAGTCTATTTAAAAAGTAAAGCAATTTAGGCTATAATTTTATGTCTCGCGTCTTAATTATTTTTGTAAATAGTTTGATTAAATTTCTAGAGGGATTTAGTCTAACAGAAAAGAATCATTTTCTACGTTGTTAATAACTAAATCAAGCCCATGTGAAATGTTCAATTACAATATACTCCTCCGTCTTAAAATATAAGCATAAATGAGCCAAATAAATTTGATGTATTTGATTAAAGATCTGGACCAAGTACATTCATTGTTAACCAACTTTTGCTTATATTTTTGAACGGAAGAAGTACAAAAATTGAGTATAACAGAAGAGGGTCTTACAACATATAAAACTAAATCAAGGATGGGGAGAAAGTAAATTAATTTATATTATAAACTGAGTCTCACATCTTAAAGTTTTTATTAAAATAAAATTCAATTAAATTATATACAAAAATTTATTCTAATAAAGATTGTAATCTCTTACATTGTAAATAACTAAATCAAGTCAATGTAAAAAGTAAAACAACTGGGACCATAGTCTTACGTCTTAATTATTTTTGTAAAAAGTTTAATTAAATTTTCAAGAGGAATTTTATCTAATAGAAAGGTGTATAATTTCTTACGTTGTGAAGAACAAAATTTAGTCTGTGTTAAAAAGTAAAAAAAATTGAACCATTATCTTAAACCTCATATCTTAATTTGTTTTGTAAAATGTTGAAATAAATATCAAAAGAGATCGAATATAACAGAAGAAAGTAATATCTTATTGTATGAAAAACTAAATCAAACTCATGTAAAAAGTAAAGTAACCGAGATAATAATCTTAGGTCTCACATCTTAATTATTTTCGTAAAATGTTCAATTAAAATACCAAACGAGATATGATCTAACAAAAGAGGATAATCTTTTATGGTGTGAAAAACTAAATCAGCCCGTATAAAAAGTAAAACTAAAGAGATTAAAACCTTAGGTCACACAATTAATTAATTTATTTTGCAAAACAATCAATTAAGATATTGAGAGAAATTTGATCTAAGAGTAAGATAGTAATCTCTCACGTTATGAAGAATCAAATAAAATATGTGTAAATATATATCATATCCAAATCAATTGCAAAAAAAAAAGAATTAAATGATTGAAAATATTAAATATGCTAATCTGTTAGACGATTATTTATAATTTTTTTAATGATGCTATTTTTTCGGAGTTAAGATAAATTAAATTCAAATTTATAAATTGTTTGTTTTATTTTAGTGATGCTAATTCTTTTTTTTAATTTATCAAAAAATCATTTTTTTTAGTTATTTGTTTTGTACGATAAACAAAATTAAATTGAAATTAAAAATTTTGTTGTTAGTGGGAATCAAATCGTGTTTCTTTAGGTTATACATAAAGGACACGTAGACGCCATGTTGGAATAAAATATTTAAAAAAGTGTCACTTGTACGTTTGTCCTTTGAGAAGTAACGTGAGGATGCCTAGTATACTATTTGCTTTGAGGAAGACAAATAATAATAGTAATAATGTGTCATTCTGCCTTATGTCACTCGTCGCAATAGTAAATTCTCTTCACTGTTAATCTCTAATATTTCACTCAAATAGTGGCGGAACCAGAAAAAATAGTTTGGGGGAGTCACAATTTTTTTAATACATAAATTAAATACAAAAAATATATTGCATATAAAAATATAAGTTGTAAAAAATGCAAAAATACTATTTGGCACTTACAAATTTTTAAACTTGTAGCTTCTAAATTCATATTAAGAAAAGAAAAAACTTATTTGGTAAATTCTTTTCATGAGCTTATAGTTTATTTATATACGAGTAATTTATTTTGACAAGCTAATTCAATTAACTTATAACTTATTATTTTTATTCTAATTTTCCCCTATTATCACACTTAAAAAAAATAAAAATTAACAAACACATGTTAGTTAAATTTCTAATTTTATCCAATAATATAAATTCAATTTATTCTAAATTGCACACAAATTACGATAATGTATATTATTCTTGGAATTATTCTTTTGCAAAATTGGGTGATCACATAGTTTCTTAATATGGAAATGAACATGTTTAAATAAATAGGAAACAAAAATGAATTTAGTGGTAATTTTAAAGACAGTAATTGAAATCTTGCATGTCTAACCGAACAAAAGCTACTTGCTAGTATTACTTACTTGTTCTGTCTAGTACTAATACTGCTATATCTGGTTTTATGCGGTGGACAATTGATTTGTAAGAACATTCTATTGTAGTTCACCTAATTTTTATTTTTTTTTGTGTAAATCGGGTATCCTCTGTGCGCAACTGCAGAGACTAATCCCTCAAGCCTTGTGGGACCCAAATGGGTGGCAAACTCTTCCTAAGAGTTTTAACACTGCTGCATGCCCAAGCCAGGGATCGAACCCAGGACCTTGGTTAAGCTAGAAGAGACCCTTTCAATTAGCACAAACATAATTAGAAACATTTGCAAAAACATAAATGGCCTCAAGCACTACTCGACCCTTTCAATTTTTGAAATTACTGGGTTGAGTTATATTAAATTCTAAGCCTATCTCATGCACTGTCACAAATATGAGCAGAACTGTCATTCATATTAATTCAAACAACAAATTGTCTTACTTTCAACCATTAGAGACCATGCAGGTCTTCAGATATATCTCAAAACCACCAAGATAAAATGAAAACAAAATGTTGAATTATTAAAGCACAGGCGAAAGTAAAGAAGTTTGATCATGATAAGGAACAAGATTAACTCAAGCTGGATCACAGGAGTGTCCTTGACTGATTCGCGCCATGCATACTCTCTTGCACAGTCCTTCTCAACAATTTTGATAACAAAGTTTGTAGGCGCCACAACCAACCTTGATCTGATTTCAAAAATGCACTTATCAACAAGGTCAATTGCTTCTTCCACGGACATTCCACTATGAAAAAAGTGTCTCTACATCATTGATGGTAAAAAATATGAACCATGACCAAAAGCTCCCTTTTCAAGCTTGTGAACAGTTGCAATGCAGTCAATATAGTATAGTGATGGGTCTGTCTCTTTGGCATAACCAGCAAGAAGGATGTTCACAGAGTAGGGGTTCTGAAGAAAACCAAATCCACGTGTAAATAAACTCTTTATTCGTTAACACAAAGCAACGCGACTAATGAATATCAGCAAAACAACATAAATTTAAGCATATCAATAACTGATTTTACAAAAGGTTTTAATTCTTTTCCACAATTCTATAGATCTATGTTAGGATAGGTAAGTGTGCCAAGTCACCACTCATGTTAAAACGGAGCCAGAAAAAATTTATAGTGGGGGCATCAAACATAAAAAACAATAATATTGAACAAATTATTTAAACCAAGAAAACAAAAGATGCAGAAGAGAAATGCAATCGCACAAATTAAACTAAATAACTTACCAATTTGGCAACTCTTGACTTTGCCTGTTTATGATCATAAAAAATATTCTCCAATATCTGATCTACTTGTTAGCATAACTTGTCAAGGAAACAAGGCTCTAATGTAGAACCATATGTAGCAAGCTTTATAAGTTGTTTTACAACTTATATGAACTCTTCTTGTTCTGCACATTTCTTGACAAATGCATACTGTAACATGCTACTAGTACTAGCTAGAAACTATATCCACTAAAATCTCAAAAGCATGCGTTGCATTACTATTCCTTAAAAATCAGTAACCTAAATCAGTAAATAAATTCCTAGTTTAAAGTTGAAATTCACAAAATCCCCAATTCAATAAGGCTAGGTTGTAATCAAAAGAAATTATACCACGTGAATTATCAATCAAAGTCTCTAACTTCTCCTCAATTCCAAATTCTAAAATTAACACAAAATACAACAACAAGAATGGACTAAATCGCAACCCAAGACTAAAACATCTCTGCCACAATGAACGAGTCGACTAAATCGCAACGAAAAAATCAGTTGCAGCGTGAAACAGTGGACAAGGATTTTGGGAAAATACATAACATTATTTCAAACTAACATTTGTCTTGCATTGATCTTAGCCGATTCTGTTCGTTTCAGAGACTTTCGTTACACACAATTGAAAGAGTCACTTCATCATTATTTCCTTCATTCTCTCTTTCTGTTTTTACGCTCACATACACCACCAACAATCATTATGACAGACTCTACTGAGACAAATATATTGTAGAAAAAAATTGTTTGTAGAAAAGACAAAGACAAACTCACAGAGCCACAAAGGAAAAAAATAAAAGAGTGAAGAATAAAGTTATGGAAACTGACCAACATACGCGAGCTCGAACGAACAGATATGGAGGAGAAGCTGACCAATGGTGCGAGCAGTAACAGCGTAAAAGAAGAGAAAGTAGGTGCTTGGTCCGGTTTCCGGTTGAACCGACCAATCCGGTACGATTTTCATAACATTGATAAGTTCACATAAGGTTTTTTTACTAAGCTACTTTTTTTATGAACTTTTACTAAACTACTTCAAATAGCATTTGTGTTTATAACATATCAATTTTACTTTTGTTATCTTAATTGAAAATAAAAATATTAATTATAAATGTTTTTTATATCATTTCATATTCACTAGCTAATTCAACATCTAATTTTATCAAACTCTACAAATTCAATTTGCTAATTCATGTGATATCAGAGTGAAATTCCAATAATACATAATTGATTTCTTGTCCAAACTCATACGCCTGTCCACAATTAAAAATAAATACGAAAAGGTTATGAAATGTTTATTGATGATGAAATAATAAGATGGAAAAGTAAATAAATACATGCAGAATCATCCGGGGAATACCGGGTTCGATTTTCAGGAGGAACAACGCTTGACCAGTGCGCATGCCTTTACGCACCAGCCGGATTAGTCATCCACCTTTGGTGGATCGGAAACTGGTGCGAAAGCAAAAAAAAAATGCAGAATCACAAATACATCAACTTAATGACCATGCATATATGAACTCTTATTCATGAGGTGCTTCAGGATTAATATAAGGAATTGGAACTACAAATAGACGACTTTTCCTTTTTAATGCAACGCCAAAAGATTCAGTCATGTCAAAATTTTCATGCTTAGTTCCATAGGGAAGCTCCCAATCAAAATGGTAGAGCAACTTTGCAAGAAGAAGTTCTATATTAGGTGTAGCAAATAAGATACCAGGACACATTCTCCTTCCTGCGCCGAAAGGTAAGTACTCGAAATTAGACCCTTTGTAATCAATTGGAGAATCCATTTATCTCGCACGTTTCAATACACTCTCTTAGAAGTAGATGAACGGGAGGGTGCAATCTTAAAGTTTCTTTGATTACTGCTTTTAAAAATCTTAATTCTTGAAGGTCAGTTTCATTAACATATCCTTTGCTATTACAAGCTTGTCGAACTTCTTCTTGAGCCTTTTTCAACACTCTTGGATTTTTCATCATTTCTGCGAAAGTCCATTCCAAAGTTATTGATGTTGTCTCAATTCCACCAACAAGCATATCCTGCACCACGAGAATGATATCTCATAAAGCAAAAGAGTCGAATAATATCTTGAGAAATGTTATTTGAACACAACTTTTGCGACACAAATACAATACCTATAGGCAATTTTATCATTTTATGTCCTTCTCTCTTCCACCCTTGTCATTTCTTCTCTACCAATGTTTCCTTTTTTATTAGAAAAATGACAAAATTATCCATAAATATTGAATTTGTGTCCCAAAAATTACGTCCGAATAACATTTCTCTGATATCTTTTCATAGTGACTGAAAATTCAAGATTCAAAAGATTGTATGCTTAGGTGATAGTATTTTGGGCAGGGTTATTGTTTGGGTTTGAGTACTACTTGTATTTTCTCATAGTTATGGACTAGTACCTCATTGTACTCATTTTCAATTTTATTTATATAATACAAATTTTTTGCTGTTCAAAAAAAAAGGAGAGAATTTAGTTTTGTACCTAAAAAATATTCATATTAAATTTGTGCCTAAAATAATATTCTTATTAAAAAAATACAAATTAACCTGAATAACGGCTTTAATGTTGTTGATTGTCGAATGAAATCCAGTCGAGTTAGAAGAAACATCGTCTTTGAGACTCAAAAGATAAGACAGAAGACTTTCATCTCCACCGATCTTTGTTGTTGCTTTGTTGATCATCCTATCAAGAATCATATCACCACTTCTATGCATTCTCTTCAATTTATACACCATACAACTAATCACATGTAGCCAATGATTTGAAGGAAACAAATTGTTGACACTGAAACTCTGACTCAACCTCATAGTTTCCTTGATGAACAAGATATATGCTTCTTGGTCCTTGCATTTATCACCAAAAGCTGCCCTTGCTACAATGTTATATGTCATAGATAAAATTTCATCTGTAAGGTTGATAGTAGATCCAGTGTTTACAGAAATATAACTAATTAATTTTGACACTTCTTCTTCTCGAATTGATTCGAATGATCTCACACGTTTAGCACTCAAAAGCTCCAATGTGCATATTTTTCTTAGCTCCCTCCAATAGTCTCCATAGGGTGAAAAGACAATGTTAGTGCAACCATAAGCTACAATTTCTAAACCAATAGAGCGAGGTCTTTGAGCAAATTTAGCTTCATTTGTTTTCAGCACCTCTATGGCAACTTCTTTAGAAGAAACCACTATGGCTGAAATATCTCCAAGTTGTAGGTGCATGAGAGGGCCATATTTTTGGGACAATTTTCTAATTTTATGGTGGGGTAGGGAGCTAATGAGGTGATGTATGCTTCCAAAAATTGGTATCTTCCAAGGTCCTGGAGGAAGGTTTGAGGTAATTTTGTCACTACCTTTAGTTTTGAATCTCTTTGTCATATTTAGGATAAAAAACATCAAGAGGATAAGACTCAAAAGGATTGGGAACCATGAGAAATTATTGTCCATTTGGAAAAGTGAGTTGTTTTGTTGGATTAATGAGGACTTAGCTTAGTCCTAATTTATACTATCTAAAAAGTTGCCCTTATTTGGGGTCTATTGTTCTCGATATTATTTATTTAGGATGAACACTTCGATACACATCTTATTTGAATATGTGCTGGTACATTGCTGATAGGTCAACAAATAATGTTTATTATAGAAAAATTAACAAACACCATTCGTAAACCTATCAGAATTGTCTACCTCAATAGATGTACAAGTACATATCTAAATAAGAGATGTGTACCGAAGTATTCACGTTTATATATACTATATACTACACGTTGGTTGCAAGTTAGTTTTTTATTTGTTTAATCGAGTGCAATTCAGTTTAAACTTGCATAACAATGAATATTTATAGTTGAAGTTATCACATGGTTTAAATAATATAACTAATCTATTAGACTATAATTTAGTTGACCCTTAGAAGTTGGATGTTAACACAAGTAAGCAAAGATATAATATCAGATCATTATATACACATGGATGATTTTAAAATGTTAACAAGATAATATTTGCTATTAAAGACATGCATAGCATACTTCATTTAGTTTCAATTTTATAGTCCCTGCAGGTATATATTGGATTTGGATATGAAGCTCTTGCAATTTTAATTAATGAATAACTAAATTGGTACTTGTCTGTTTATTAAAAAAATTTAGAACCCTCACTCAATTGGCACAACATGAGACATTTTTTAGCTTTTCTTGTGATATTGAGTGCGCGAAGATTCAAACAGAAAATGAACTTGAAAGATTTATCTCAATTCTCAATGTTTGTTATACAAATTACTATAATTGAAATCTCTACGAGAGAAAGATCAAATCTAAACAATGCGCAGGATAAAATGTTACCGTTATAGGCTCATGCATTTTGTTAATCTTTCGTAACAAATAGCAATGCTCTCGTGAGAGAAGAAAAAGAAAGATTGAGATGAAACACGCTTCTGAATCATTACTACCAAAACGTTCTTTCCATTAAACAATAAATTATGAGCAAACCTATGAGTTTGACATGCCAAAAAACCTTTGAAATTCAAGAAACAGTGCACATTAGTTATACAAGCAGGGTCTATTTCCTTCACTGCTTTCAGATCATGTTTTACAGAATCCAGAATTTCTTTATCACATTCCAAAACACCCAAAAAAAGCATTTCCTTCACTGCAAGTTGATGATTAGCGAAAGCATTTTCCAATATGTAAGTTCACCACTGCTTTTCCAGCCGCTGCAAGTTTCTTACGTATAGAGGCGATAGAAATATGTCGGGTCATGACTACATTGCAAACATAAATAAATTAAAAACAAATTAACAATTGAACACTTGTTAATATCATAAAAGTAATTTTTATGATACCATGATCACTAGACCAACACGATACAGATTGGCTTTCGTTCGAGTAAGAAAGAATGACATACCTGATGATGATGCACCTTGAACATTCTTGCTTCCTTTGTTTGGCAGTTCATTTGCTTGCAAATGAGCAGGCACTACAGTATCATTGCCAATCTGAATATCACCACCATTTTCTTTATCTTTGTCTTCAATATTCTTCTTCTTCATTGATTTCTCCAACTCATTATTTTTCGCCCCAATTGCACCTTTGTGATTCTCCAAAACACCTACTTTGATTCTAAGCTCAGCAAGAGCATTGCTATCATCCTTCCATTTTTCCATCAACTTTCTCAGCTCACAAACTTCTAACTCCAGTTCATCATTCTTCTTCTTCTTCCTTAGCTCTCCAATGTTGTCTCTTTCAGTTAAACTATGTTTTTCCTTGATTTCCTCCAACAATTTTTCATAATTATTCTGTGCTTTTTTCCCTCTTTCACACAGTTCCTCTCTCTTCCTCAAATCTTCCTCAGCTTGAAACCTCGTTAGTTTCTCCATTTCAAACTTCTGTTGAAGATGTAGAATCTCTGTTTGGAGTCTGTTATATCTACTAACTAAAACCTCTTCAACTCTATCAAAGTCTTCTGTCTTAAACGCGGTTCGCAACACCGAAACCAGTTCCTGAATGCTCATGTCTTCCAAGTTTCCATGGTCACTTGAACCAAACCCAGGTTCGGTTGATGTTCCATGAGAAGCCCAAAAAATGCAAACTTTGGAAGAGGAAAAAAAGGAAGAAGAAGAAGAAGAAACGATCACACTGTGAAGTGAAGTGGAAGTGTGAAAGTATCTCTGTTCTGCTTAATATGAACAACTTGTGTATATTTCCAACACTCGGAATAATTACTTGCGCCCCCAAACATAATTAATTCTCATATAATTACTCCACGGGTTCCAATCTATTTGTCGTTTAAGTTCTTTCTTATATTTCCGTCTTACCTATTTTTTAAGAATTAGTACCTAATACTAGGTACTTTGATTGAAGCAAAACCTAAATGTGTACTCCCTCCAGCTTTTTTTATAAACAAAAATTGTTTTTTAGATTCATTGGAGAAATAATGTATCTAGTTTATATTTAAGACTAGATACATTACCTTTTCAATAAACATAAAAAGCAACTTTTGCTTATAAAAAAGGCCGGAGGGAGTACTAAATAGGTACTAATGCTACAAAGAAATAGTATCTATATTGATTTTGTGGGACTCGTCTAGTCTAATATGATGTATAGTTATTGGTGACATGTGTTATTTGTGGAACTCATTTAGAATTTTTAAAAAGTTTTAGATTGGAGCAATTAAATACTTATTATATATTATTATTAAAAAATTATAAATAAATGATCTGTACACGTGACGTCCATTTAAGTACTAAAATATGGAATGCTCCATGCTTTAAGAAAAACATATTAAGGTTCTACTACTCTCTTCCCTTTAGTCCTTACTAGTAAAAAAAAACTTTTGTTTTACCGGTTGCACATGATAGAAAAACTCATTATTAATAATACTAATAAAACTTTTGATAAAAAAAAAATAATAATACCAATAAAACTTTTGCTTTTAAAGTTTATCGAATAATTGATGTATTTTATTGATGATAAAATTGTTCATCAATTTTTAGATTTTTTGTATTAATCATTAGTTTTTTTAAAAAATAAAAAAGAAGAAAAAACTATTATAGAATAGTATTAGAAAGGGAAATCAGAAATGGACTCCGAGATGGATTCTCTCTTATAATTACGGCATTAAAAATTAAACTATGTAACAAAAAAAAAAATTAAACTTAAAAAAGTAGTATTTTATAAGGATTAGAAATGTATTTAATCTATTTACCAAAAAAAAAGAGTATTTAATCTTATTTTTTGGATTAAAGTTTTTATTTTGTAGTTAAGTAAGTATTTGATCTATATATATAAATATTTCAAGTTAATAAGATTATGTGTACTTTCATATTTTTGTATTCGTATAAATTTTTGTATTCATGTTAATATAAGTTTTTAACCATCAAAAATTTAAAAATTCATATTCAATTCATCCCTTGTTAAAAAAAATAAATTTGAAGACAATTATATGTACTAAGTATGACTGCAAAAAAATTTCAAAATTTCAAATGGTATATATGAGTTAACTTGAAAACAGAGACCAAAAGTCATGAAGCAAAATATTTGAAACACCAAAACTTGCTAATTTTTTTATATAAACGAAAAATAAAATTTGAGTTATTTATAGGGATAAAAGATTTATTTAAATTCATTTCATTTAAATGCTACAATATAATAGACAAAATAATAAAAAGAATAGAAAAATTATATAATATATCATATCATTTAAAAAATTATATTTGTTTTAATTTAAAGAAAATAAAAAAAAAAATTAAAGTGATCCATTGCATTTCATTCAAAAGGTAGAAAATTGTCATTTTAAGAAATGGTTGGATGAATTTATTCATATTATATTTTAATTTTTAAAATAATTTATCCATGTGATTAAACGGATAGATCGAATCCGATCAATATCTATTGATCGAATGGTTTTATAGATGATGGATTGAAATTAACAGGTTCAATTATAATGTGAATGTTAACGAGAGTGATGAAAAGAGAATGTTACTATTTATTTAGGTTATGCGTGTGCCCAATTGATTATCCATTTTCGATATTTTCACTTTACTTTTTTATTACGAAACTTTAAAGAATACTATTCTATACGGTATACCTTAAATATGGTCACCAACGTTGCGCTACCACAGTAGATGAAAATGTATTTTATAAGTAATACAATCTTCGGTGCTAAATATAAGACTTTCTTGATTATTATTCTTTGTCCATTTTTATATGATTCCTTTTAAATTTTCAATTATATTGCGTATTTTTTCTACGATCCATAATAAATATTATAAAGAAAACATTAACTAGTTATCTCTCTTGAAGGATAAAATTGTAACAACAAAATCAATTGTCCACAAATTTAATACAACAATCAACTATCTTAATTTCAAGAATTTGCGCTATGCGGCGATTGTCCTATATGGCTTCACCGTTTCCTCATTATTTTCAGGGTAAACCCCCACTCTTTCACAATGTTTGCGGATCAATGCTGCATGGTTGATGTACCTTGAGGAAGAAGTAAAGTTTGATGTGCCCCAAAGGTCATCTGCTAGGAGACACTCAATATTCTAGAAACTAAAAAATGCTAGCTCAGCAATGACAAAATAGAAATGAAAATTAACGTATTCAAATGCAAATTATGAAGTATTCTAATAACCTATTACAATATGTAAAAACCGTAACATACTCAAAGACAAGAAATAAATGTTATAGAAGAGAGGAAAAGGGAATGGTGGTGTGACTGTGGGCCTGAGGTGGCAAGAATGTTTGCCTGGGTCGAGGAAGGAATGAGAAAAGAATGGAAGCTTAGAAAGAAGGGACTTCAAAAATCACAAGACATTAAAACAGTTCATAACTTCAATATTCACATGAGTTTAAATACATTTTACGGTTCTCATGATGTACTCAAAGAGATTGTTTGGGCTTGTTAACAAATTTAACACAACAACAAACTGACTTAATTCTCATGATGTACTCAAAGAGATCTTATATGAAGGAACAGCTGCGGACTGCGCTAATACCGGATTTCTAACCAATCTGCAGTGATGGCCCTATATGGCTTCACCATTTCCTCATCCTTTTCAGGGTACACCCCAACCCTTTCACAGAGCTTGTTGATCAATGATGCATGGTTGATGTTGATGTAGCTTAAGGAAGAACAGTTAGCTGTGCACCAAAGGTCATCTGCTAGCAGACGGCCAACATTGACTGGTTCACCCTTAAGGATTGCAGTCACTAAGGTTGCTTGCTGAACGGTCAAGAATTTATGATTTGAGCACAGGAGCAAGTTACGCATAACAAATGCTGCCCATGCTCTAGCAACAGGTGTGAGGTCAGAAATGCGAAGTTTTTCTGGCATTCCATCTTTGTTTAATATCCAACTGGCGACCTTGGGCTTGCACAAAATATCTGAATCAACAATGGAGCACATGGCCATTCTTGCTTCAAAGGAACACTGCTCATAGTTCTCAAGCCCAAACAATTGATTGATAACTTTATCATCAAATGGCACCATCTTCCCTCTGACAAAACTAGTGAATTGCTTCAGACCATTCTTATCGTTCCCATATTCTTTAGCAGGACCTTGATATGCATTTGCAAAGAACTCTTTAGCTAATGTCGTACTAGCCTCTTTCGCAAACGATGTCAATTCCACCCATCCTCTGGACACTATCATTGCTTTGATATCCAAGTATCTATTTCCTTCAACCTGCAAATTTTGTTCTATCAGAAACCTTTTGCTGGCCAGAAACTTAGAATAGCGCTCTTGATGGAGCAATGATATGAAGCGGAAATTGTCAAAGGAGTTAGGTGACGTGTTGATGGCAAATCCTTTGGTCTTTGCTTTATTTTGTGTTGCACTTTGTTCCTACAAAAACAGTCAACAACAAAACAAAACCAGGCAAAGTATCCAAAGTTAGAACAAGTAACCATCCCCTTCACACAACCATGCTCAGGGTCTGGTGCTAAGAGAAGATTTTATAGAGACTAGAGAGAGTTAGAGTTTGAGAGAGAAGATTGTACTTCTTTAAAATGATGGATTGATTTGTTCCTTAGACCCTTTTTCATAAATTATAATATAAACATGAGCCATGACAATAGAGAGAATATTCTAGAAACTAGAAAATGCAAACTCTGCAATGACAAAATAGAAATACAAATTAACATATTCAAATGCAAATTATGCAGTATTCTAATAACCTATTACAATATGTAAAAACCGTAACATACTCAAAGACGAGAAAGAAATGTGATAGAAGAGAGGAAAAGGGAAGGAATAAGAAAAGAATTGAAGCTTAGAAAGAAGGGACTTCAAAAATCATATGACATTAAAACAGTTCATAACTACAATATTCAAATGAGTTCAAATACATTTTACGGTTCAACCCCATCTAAATGAATGTAATTAAGATTCGTCATACCTGCACGTCTGATGGAGGGACAACAACATCACTGTCCATCACAATGACCTCCTCTGGCTCTGACATATGAACATTGTCATTCTCTTGCCGTTCCTCTACTACATGTGCATGTCTAGCTAAAGAGGTAATAGGATGTCCATGCCAAAAATGGGAAGCCTCAACCGTAGCTTCTCTAGTTAGTGTCGTCACTAATAAGAAATTATATTAATTGATAAATATATTAGAAAGATAGAGAAGATGGTTCACTCATCTTCACATACATAGAGAAAAGGAGAAGTGAATTATGAATTACAATAGTTTTTCCATTATATAAAAAAGGAAAATCACATTCTCGGGCCAAGCTACCTACAAATCTACAAACCACTAACATATTACTTGTATAGAATTAAATATTGATAAAGCAACATTTGAAAAAAGATGCTTATGCATCGTTTCATACCTGATGATGATGTGCCTTGAGCATCCTTCCTCCTTTTGCTAGGCAGTTCAGGAAGAGCATTGCTATTATCCACCCATTTTTCCTTCAACCTTCTCAGCTCGCAGACTTCCAACTCCAGTTCATTGTTCTTTTTTCTCAGCTCTCCATTGATGGCTGCAAAAGATGTTTGTAAAGAGCTGTCTGAACTCTGAAGAAATGTGATTCAGAAGCAAAAAGGTAGGTTTAAAATCACTCAATTATCCCATATCAAATGTTGGATTATATCTCCTCCAATAGGAACCTAACAACGTGGACTATACCACAAAAATATAAAAGAACTGCTATATACCAATAATTTACGAGAGAAAAGTTCTAGAAGAGACCATATTTCTTCGTTAAGCTTGCTGCTATAAATAACAATTCTGATTCGAATCTGCCTTATGGGTGCTACTGAATATTCCCTCCGTCCCAAAACTTTGATCTTTTTAGAGTTTTGTACGTGGATTAAGAAATAACAAAAATTGATAAGTTGAGTCATTTTTATCCTTACTTTATTAAGAAAGAGAAAATTCATTTAATGATTGCTTTAGTTTTTGTAAGGGTATAAATGGTAAAGTAACATTAATTGAGTCTTGGTTTTCTAAAAGGACTAAATATTGGGGACGGAGGGAGTAACTAACTCCTACAAGACCCTACTATCTGAGCCTTCTCAAGGATTGATGTATGGATGCTTGAGTATGACAAACATAAGAATCCTATCATATCTGTCATATCAATTATTATGGCCAAATAACCTCACTAGAACCAACATATTTTTATGTTCAACATATCCTGCCAATGATCCATACCCCCACGGAAATCAGATTCAACTAAGAGAGAAGGGAAGAAGATTCAAAACAAAGTCACATTTTATGTTCTAAAGTTATGTATCATATTCACTTGCAAATTATGATGACGAGTGACTGTATCATAATGTGATTTGGTTTAGTTACCAGTTGAACAAGTTGGAGCGCCAATATCACTATCATGATTCACGGAACATAATTACACACACATATGCACACCAGAGAGAATTTGAGAAGAGTTTTAACACCAACTCACTATACTTCATTCAACTCAACTAGATCCTATGACACACAGATACAAACACGAACACCGATAACAACACGACCACTGACACATTGATACTAATAATAATTTGAGAAAATAACATAATTCAATGTAATCATAAAAGTGTCGGTGTTGACACTGACACATGTCAAACACTAGGACACGCCTAATCTGAGGAGTGTCCGCGCTTCACAATAGTTATATAAATTCACGTTACAACTAAAACCCCTTTTATAGGCTAACTACTACAAAAAACTTAATCATGAAGGATCCTAAAAACCTAGATGTGCTTGATTTATTTACTAGTAACAACCAAGAACTAATAGCCTCACTAATTCAAAGAAATTCTAACATTGTTCTTGAACATGGTCATTCCCTATACCTTGTCTCTATTCAGCAGGAAAATCGCATTTCCATGGCAAGCTACCTAGAAATCTACAGAAGCATTTACCTGATCATCACTTATATTGAAGTAAATTCATATCTTTGTAGGAATAAGAGCTGCATGCATAATTTTAACTTTGTAGGAATAAGAGCTGCATGCATAATTTATCTGATCATCACCTTGAGCATCCTTGCTTCTTTTGTTGGGCAGTTCAGAAAAACCATTGATATCATCAATCCATCTTTTCTTCAACTTTCTCAGCTCACAAACTTCCAAATCCAAATCATTGTTCTTCTTTCTCAGCTCGCAAACTTCCAAATCCAATTCATTGTTCTTCTTTCTTAACTCTCCAATGATGTTTCTGTCAACTAAACTAGTTTTCTTAACTTCCTTCAACAATGCTTCATAATTATTCTGAGCTCTTTTCCCTCTTTCACAAAGTTCCTCTCTTTTTATCAAATCTTCCTCAGCTAGAAACCTCCTTAGTTTCTCCAATTCAAACTTCTCTTGCAGCTGTAGAATCTCTGTTTGTTGTCTGTTACTAGCGATAGACCCGTGCTATCGCACGGGTCGTAACGTTACGCGTTTTTTTTTAGTTGTTACCATTTGTGTTAGTAACTAATTTTTATCAAAATTGGCAAAGTTATTGAAATGCATTAATGTAAGATGTAAATATTGATTAGTATAGAAGCGATACAATCAAGGTACAAAGTTTAAGTGAAAAAATGATTTTTGATTAAAAAAAGAAATTCATTTAACCTTAAGTAATTACAGAAATTTATAAAACCAATTAAAAACATAAGAATGGAACTTGTATAAAATTCGTAGGAGTACAAATATTTAAGATAATAATACAAAGATCAAAGACTATGCTTTGTATTACATATGGTTGACAATAATGACATTTTTTTCCAAAGTTTCCTCCATGTTGAATGTTAAACGATTTCCAGGTTGAATATTGTTAAGTTCACAAAAAGTTGTCCAACCTTCTGCAAGCTTATAATCAATACCAATGAGTAGTTTACAATTGACAATGTGTCCTAATGGTCCACAAAGCTTAAAGGTAGATTTAGTTGTTGCAGATAGAAAATGTCCAAATGGTCGAGATAGAACCTAATTAAGTAACCAAGGAGAATCAATTAAAACAATATCACGAAGAAGATATACGTTATGTATTTGTTAAACATGATATTGAAAAAAATTACTAACCAATTCAGAAGACTTATTGTTGTTCTCTGTAATGAAAACCAAATAGCAATGATCATGGCAAAGTTGAGTACTCATAGAATGGAAAGATGGAAAATCAGTGCTGTCGATTTTGCTTTCTGATTTAAGCATGAGAAAAGTATTATCGCCATAGTAGTAAAATGATAGAAGTTGAATTTCATTCCACTAATAAAATTTTCCTAACTCATTCCAACCATTAGTAAAACATGGTTTGGTTGTAGAACCATTAAAGGTAACATGGTGATCTATTCCTTCAGCATCAATTAAGCGCCATTTATTTCCAAGTTCTTCAAAGAAGTCAACTACAAAATATGGATCTACTTCACCTACAATCTAAAATAATGATGAAATAAGTTAGAGATAGTATATATGATTCATGAAGTTATAAAATAGATAGTATGTTTCACCTGATTTGCAATGTAAACAGTAGTAAAAAAAGCTTTTGGTGTTCCCTGTAATATTGGATGAGATCTTGTTGCCATGAGATGAGATATGGATTGTTTACTTAGTTTGAGTGGAAGTTGTAGTTTGGTAACTTATTTATATATATGAATAACAGGAAAGATATTGATGAAGAAATGTTTTTATAGTGAGAAGTTAGTTGGATTTAATTCAATTTGTAGTTAAAGAGTTTAATGAATGACATAATTTGGTGAAAGTACACTGTTGAACAATAAGTTTTCATTAAAGAACCAACATGGATTGAAAAGTTATTTGAGTAGTTGTGTTTGTATTCAATAATAAGTAGGTGTTTGCTAGTAAGGATAATGAATTTGCATAAGTTATTGTTTGTAGGGTTGCATTTCGTTTGGGATATACAGATAGAGAATTGATATGATTGTAAATGGTAGATAATGTGCAAAAAAAATTTAATGATAAAGTTAATGGAATGGGACTAAAGTTATAGTTAAGAGATTTTAAATACTGAATTTGTATATAAGATGACAAACATGAGAAATTAAAATGAAATGGATTAGTCAGACGAATTTCATAAGCAACAATGATAAAAAACAGAATAGGAAATGAAGTTTGTCACAATAAGGATTATATAACTAAAAGTTAGTTAACTGCAATTGATATGCAGTAACATAAAGTTGTTAGACAAAAACTTCAAAAACTGAAATACAAAAGGGAAGATAAGTTATGACAAAAGATACACATTGATCTTACTTTAACTTAGACATTTCCAGATAACATAATAAGTTTTAAAGTAATATGGATATAAAAGTTGTTAGCTTTGAAGGCAAATCATGCAGTAGCATTGCCGGTATCCTGGTTTGCTGCTCCTCCACGAACAATATCGATAACCAAGACTTCAGGAGGATCCGACAGTTGGCATTTCAAAAGGTCTCCACATTTTAGATCATTAGCTTTTTGGAATTCATACCATCCATGTGTTATTCTCATCTCCTTCTTGATCTTTCCTCCGACCTTTCTTGTATATAGCTTTATGGTGCATTGAATATGGTCCATGTTGTGCAACGTCCTAATGAAAATCGACTTCTGTCCTCTTAGAACATGTTCAGCACATTTTGCCGGAATATGCTAAAATAAGAAACCAATCAAAAATCATTTCAGAATAGATGTGCTTATAAAAAACAATGTTCATTTAAATGTTGAACGTACCAGCACTTGTCCCTGGTTTCTAGATGCATAAGCCTCAGTTACAGCGACTTCCCAACCAAATACTCTATCATTATTTTGTTCCCACAAATTGTAGTCATCAGTATCAGAGATATAGATTTTTTCAGCATCATCATCACTTGAAACATCAACAACATCATCATTCTTTATAAGTGATAAAGTGAAATTATTATGTTCAACTTGATAGTGGAAATTGACATCGGTAGGAGTTCTAATTCCAAATAACAGTGCAGCACTTTTACCATTTATAAAGTAACTGTCATGATTTTCTAAGTGTAACTCAAGCATAGCTTTTTTTCCATTTGGATGACATAAGATGCCCCATGGATGTTCATATAATTCATTAAGCCAAACAGATTTGAAAGTTACAGGAATATCAATGATATCCTAAAATAAATATGAAGTAGATAGTCAAAAGAAGTATCATTATCAATATGATGCGAACAATATAAAGATAAGATGCAGAAAATTTTCTTATAACAGAACCTGAAGTTTGTTAATATGTTCATAGGATTTTAGAACTTAAATTTTTGAATGATTATATTCATGGAAAAGACAGAGTAAATTTAATGATGTGTCAATATGAGAGTGATAACCTTATTTGGATCAATTATAGTACGAAAGGTTTTGTTCCTAGCGTTGAGTGATTGCATCCTTGACCTTCTGTAGGAAAATGGGATAAAGTAAATGACAATAAAATTGCAGTTCGAACTAATATTAGAAAAATCAAATCAGTTATCAATGAGAATGATTTACATATGATATTATGGCCAAGAAAACAAATAATCTCAAAATTATCTGATTATCAACATTTATGATTTTTTACTGTTAAGGTACGAAATAGAAAGTTTCTCAATTAGGGAATATTATCAGCAACACACAGACTTTTGAAGTTAAAACATTTGCTCAAATAGAAAGTTAACAAATCAATAGTGAATTTGATGTTGAAATGTAAACCCTAATTGAAAACAGTGATACATAATCACATACAAATTGAAAGTTATTTAGAAACAGAAGATTGAATGTGAACATTGATATTAGAGATTGAATGTTGATTAAAGTCAATAAGTGATAGAGAAGACAAACCGACCTTGTCGAAGATGAAGCCATTGTAGTCGTTTTCCAGCTTATGGTAGTGGTGAATTAGGTTTTTACTTTGTCTGTATATATGGTACAGTTATGCAGTCATAAAGTTGTGTGTGTGGTTATAACTACTCTTCATTGGGACACTGTTTGCACGTGTGGGAAGACAAAAAATTGAAAAATGAATTAAGTAGTAACAATGGAATATATAATAGTTTTAAATAGTATAAAACATTAATTTATGGAGAGATTCTTTTCCATCCACACTTATGTCATAAAAAAAAGTTGGTAGAATAAGTTGCATATTTTATGGTATCATTAAATATAGGAAATAGTAAGAATGAACTTTGTAATTTTGACGGAGTAGTAGATGTATAAAGATATATTACAGGTGATCAGATTAAAATACAAAAAAATATAAGTTAAAGAGAAATATAAAATTTAGTATTAATGTTGATGAGGTAATTTGAGGACTATAAAAATGCATAAAAGTTTAAATTAATTTAGAAAAAGAATTTGTTAATAGTAATTAAAAAAGTTTTATTAGTATATAGTTGGTGGACCAAAAATTGAAGTTTACAAAAAGTATAATTAGTATATATTTTGTTTCAATATTGTCATATATAGTTATGACCATGTATCATTTGATATTGCTAACTTTCATTGCAAATATAATTAAAATATTAAATAAAAAATATATATTTTTAAGTGCTATCATTATATAGATCTGTGTTGTTATTTGAGTATATTCTTATAACAATTACAATGATTTTTGATTGTGTTCAAGATATGAGGAGTTGGACAGAGTCTTTATCTACTGCAACTTTTGTCATAATTCATCTTATAAATCAGGTATACAATTTTTGTGTTTAGTGTTTATTGAAGATGATGAATTTGAGGTGTTCAAATGTCGTTTTCACAGCTGCTGTATGGCCAATTAGAGAAGGAAAAAGTTGTAGAAGATGATTGTTAAGAGATAGAAGGTGATAGTCAGTATGTTTGCTTCAAATTGGTTTGGTAAGAATGAAGATTCAATTGGCTTGAAGTTTAGGATGCAGATCCAATTGGCTTGAATTTACAACAGAGAATTGTTTGCATCAAATCAAATTTTTTGATGCAGATCAAATTTGCTTCAAGTTTCATGAAGATATGAGGTTTGTGATGTATTTAATATTTTTTTTAAACTCGTATGTTAACCTCAAATCTACACAAATCTAATACAGTTTGACTAATTGTAAGAAATAGATGAAGATATTTGATTATAATTGAATTTCATGAACACTATATGATGTTAATAATAATTTATAATAGGATTCAGAAGGAATTAAAATTTCCACTTAATAGAATAAATAAGGATGTTATTTGACAGTTTTAAAGCTGTGAACCATTTGAGAAACACTGGTTTAGGAATTTTAGCTAACTGATATTTGATATGAATCTTTCCATAGTTTCACTTATGCAAAAACATATTAGGAAGAAGTCAAATAACATAGATTACTTAACAGAATTTATACATGAGCTAATATTGCAAATTGAAGTACATAACTTAGATTAAAAGACACAAAGTTCAGATAATTTGGTTACAAACAGAAAGTAGAGCAAGACACAATTAAACTGGAAATTGACATTAAACTAAGGATACATTAGACAGTCAAACTATTACTTAGTAACTGAAACTTAGTTTAAACTAAAGACAGAGCTGATTATGGTTGCCAACATAGGTTACTTGGATTGGTTAAGTTACAAATCCTAACAGGTCCCTCAGGTTTCAGTGTTTTGAATGACAACTCTCATGATATTGTTTGATTGCTTGTCCTGAAACTTGAAGTTCAACTTTTGACGATTCATAAAGTCATTACTTGCGACAAACTTCTTCCATCCTTTACCAATTTTGATTGATCTTTCCCTTCGCAGTATAGAGCAGCAAAACTCATCTCCACTTGGATCAATGAGCACTAAGGTTTCATAGGGACAATTGTTAATGTAGGTTGCAAAGTCCTTTGTCAAAGTCTATAAACAATAAAAAAAACCAAGTTAGAGATAATGAGATTAAGACAAACAGAATGGTCTAAAATGTTTTGTTTGTAAATAAAATTACCAGTTGAGATCCTGATAACAGGTAAGAAGTAAGAGTAACATCAAATGATGTTAGGTTAGTGTTGTAGGTACGATATGAATGCCAAGTAGGCAAAGTGTTTGGATTAAATTCTTGATCAACATACTGCAATAGGAAGCATCCTTCTCCAAAATAGGTCATTAGAATCAATTGGTTTCCATTGATTACAAAGAACCTTCTCATACGCAGCCATCCAGAAACAATCATAGGATGCTGAACAAATCCATTAAACTGAACAGGAATGGATCTGCTGTGGATATCAAATACAGTTATAATTGGACCAAGTTCTTCATGAATTTCTCGAATAAAATTGGGGCTCATTTCACCATATGGCTACAAAAAAAAGTATACTATTAAATTCTGCTAGCATAACAATAAGAAGATTCGCAAAAATATGTTCTGGTTTAGTTATTTGTGATGGTTACTGAGATTGGATAAACATAGCCACAGGCCTAATAGTTTAGTTATTTGTGAAACTTAGTTGAGTCATAAATGAATAGTTTGTAAGAAAGATCAAAAAATTGGAAAACCTAATAGTTTACATGTTATGAAAGTTAAAAGTAATCAGTTAATGGTTCTGGTATAATATGAGGTCACATGATAATCTCAGACTAAAACCGTTCATTCATAATATGTAGTAGGCTGCATCAATTAGAGCAAAAACTGCAGATTGACTTTCAAATCATATAATAGAAAAAAAAAACTAAAACGGTTCATCAGAATATGTAGTATACTACATCAATTAGATCAAAGTAATCAGATAAACATAGCAATCATATCATAGAAGTAAAAAGATGATTAATTTATAAGTTTTTGCATGTAAATAAAAGAACCTGTCCCATGATGTGTGCTGTTAGGAAACCTCCGCGGTTTGTGACATACTCAATTCTTGGTTCAATCGCTGAACTCGTCCTGTTAACAGGTGTGGAAGAAGATGCCATTGTTGTAAGAACGTTTGATATTCTGGAAGTTAGTTTTAGAAGAAGTGTGAGTTAAGTTTAGTTGAGAAGGAAGATATGAAGGAAAAGGTTTCACAGATCACGATGTAATCTGCTGTTAGATATGAAACGGCTAGATTTTCATGTGGTGGTATGATGATTAAATTGACATTACACTTACAATCAAATTGGACACTATAGTAAAGAATTTAGATCAAACTGAACTGGTTATTATATCATTCAAATATTGAAACAATGATTTAAGTAGATTATTTGAGTTATGAAAAAAAATTTAAAAAAAAACTCATGTAATTAGTAATAATGAAATGTTAAAAAAAGAAGAACGTATGAAAATGATGATACTAATTTTAAAAGTTGCAAAATATGAAGAAAAAAAAATTAGTGATTTAATAATATTTGAGACATAAGATTTATATAAATAATGGAATAATGCACCTAACTGAAAAAAAAATATGATGAATTTAGTTATTGAAAGATGAATTATAAAAGTTAATTTCCACAATTTGGTGAATATCTTGGCATTGGTATTGATATCAAAAAATTAATATACAACACACTCAAACATTGTTGAATACTTCCTTGTAGACGACATTAGTTGTTGTTGACTTAGACAATTTATTTTCATCATGAACCAAAATCTTAATTCCTTTTTTGCTCTTCACTCTTGATATAGCAACATAAATTTGGCCATGGCTAAAAACAGATCTTGGCAAGTATATGCCAACATAATCTAAAGATTGACCTTGTGACTTGTTAATGGTCATGGCATAGGAGACAATAATTGGAAATTGTCTTCTACTTAGTTTGAAAGGCCATGGAGATTGAGATGGACTCATTTCAAATCTTGGAATGTACATAATATTTCCATGATGTTTACCTCCAATAACATTTGCTTCAATTACATGATCACCCAATTTGGTCACAATCAACCTTGTACCATTACAAAAACCTTCATTTTGATCTATGTTCCTCATTAACATGATTGGTGTACCAACTTTCAATTTGATACAGTGATTAGGAAGTCCAGATGTATGAAGTGAAGCTAAGAATTCTGGTGTAAATACTAAATAGCTGTACAACTTCTTCATCATGAATCTCTGATTTGTCAATAACATTGCAACTTAAATACTCATGTTCTTCGCCTGCAAGTTAAGATAAAATAGTTGAAACAAAATTTCAAATAACAGAAAGGAGAAATATAATAATTAAAGAAATTGAAACAAATTCAATATAATGTAATCAACTACCTGGCATTAAATTGAGGACATAATCGTTAATTGAATCAACAACTTCAATTGTGGAAGCTAATATGGCTCTACTCAACAAATATTCATAATTTGTGGAATTTTGCAAAAAATCAGGATAAGTACTATCTACAATTCCTTTAATAGGATCATCGTAGTTGGAAATCAATAGTTCTGGTGGAATATCTATTTCTGCAGTCCCATCATTTGGTTCTGAAATTCTACCTTCACCAACTTTTAGAAGCCAATTTGAAAATGCTTAAATTTCTTCATTGTTTTGATCACCTGAACCTTGCCTCAGTCTCATATTTTTTGTTAATTTAAGCACCTCACAATGATCCCAAATGTAAGATGCATTGATTGAAGCATGTACAACATCTGAGCGGCTTCCTCTTGGAATAACTGGAAGAATTTGCCTGAAATCACCTCCAAAAACAACAACCTTTCCGCCAAAGATTTTGTCACTGTTTCCTGATTCACTCATTAGATCCTTCAGACATCTATCCAAAGCTTCAAAACAATACCTGTGTGCCATAGGTGCTTCATCCCAGATAATTAGTTTGGTTTGTCTGAGCACCTCTGCAAGATCATCTTCATAATCAATTTTACAACTGGAGTTATCTAAAGTTGGAATAGGAAGTTTGAATTTTGAATGAGCTGTTCTTCCACCAGGTAGGAGCAGAGCTGCAATTCCACTTGTTGCAACTGTAATAACAATATGTTGTTTTGATCTCAATGCACTTGCAAGTGTTCTCCAAATGTAGGTTTTTCCTGTGCCACCATAACCATGTAAAAAGAAAACTCCTCCATCTTGTTTATCAACAGCAGTCATTATTTTAGTGTAATGTCCTCTTTGTTCATCTATTAAAGACCAATTTCAATTATGAATTAATGTATGGACAAAGTATAAGGTATATAATGTAATCAGTTGTATAAAGTTAATGAGAAGTAAACCTGTTAATGAAGCAAACAGTTGTGCATGTTCTTGTTTTAGGCTTGCAACATCATAATTTCTTTCATCATAAATTAGCCTATTGCCTAATTGTTCAAGGACATATCCTTTTGGATAAGGCAGGCAAGTAAATTGCTTTAAAGTTCTTCTACGATCTTGAAGATATTGTTCAATCTCTAACAAAGTTAAGTTTTCCACTTCTTCTTCAGTTAATTCCAACTCTGTTAAAAAATGACATTGAATGTGCATAAAAAATGTTATATATATAAATTGCAGGCATACTGTAGTGGAACGTATTAAACATTTAATGTCATAAGGAAAGTAGATTTTGTCATGGAATATATAATTGTAACAACAGAATATTGAAATTTGGTTCCTATCAAAGTAATGATGATTAGGAAAAATTTGAAAACAGGTTGATTAAAAGAGAAGTTCAAGAATAAATAATTGATAATGCTGTATAATTAAAAGATAAGGAAAAGACCTTTGTTATTTGCCAAAATGCGTTGATGATATAGAATACCATCTGATAGCCATTGTATTGTTTTTCTGAAAACATAGTAAGGTCTATGCATGGAACTCATAAGAAGCAAATGAACAAACAATTTCCTGACAAAATATCCTGGACCCCAACCATGTGATTCTCTAATTGCACCTATGTACTCTTTGTCATCCCCCAAAAAGCCACTGGCAAAGCAAGCATCTCTAAATGAAAAATGTTGTGTGCCTTTGACTTTGCGAATTGCTTCATATGATGTTGGACCTTTGACAACAGTTAACATCATTCGCAAATAAAAGAGTTCTCCGGTGGTAGGAGGAACCCAAATTAAGCGACCAATTTTGAAACCTCTTTTTCTAGGTGTCCAGCATTTATTTTTTTTTACTGTATGTAAATTTTGTTACAAACTGACCATAAGTTAGCTTTCTTGCACTTGGATATTTCTCATTGGCTTCCAACCATGATGTGAACATTGTTTCCGTCACACTTGGTTTTTCAAGAATATTTTCCATACGATCATGGTCTGTAAAGTATATGGCATTTTCTCCTACCAAGTGAAAAAACATTCTTTCAACAGCTGGCTTTCTTCCATGAATCTTGTATGAATAAATTCTCCAACATGCTTCACTTGTTGAGACATATCTGCAGTCAATATATTGTTGAATTTCATCAACCACAACAGGTTGATTTTCATCTTGGTTTCTGGATTTCACAACTGAAGCTGTAATTCTATCATAACCTTTATGAATGTATTTGAACAAATATTTGATTGATGAGGTTTGGTTGCACCATTCCATATTGATATGAGCTTGATATTTTAGTAACAACCTTGGATTATACGGTACGACATCTCTGTTGTCCATAGTAATCCCATTTTTTAATATTGCAAATGTATTTGAACTTCTTCTGTAAACTGGATAACCATCTTTATCCACAATTGTTTCTTCTATGAATTTTTTGGGATAAAATTTTGAACATCTATTATTTTTTATACATGGTGATGATATTCTACCATTGCCACATGGTCCATGTATCATATGCTTTTTAACCAAACAGTAAAGCTCTTGATCAGTTTGTGGATTAGGGATTTCAGCAGAAATGATTTTGTCAATATCAGGAGGATCAGGATACTTACTTGCAGGATGTAAAAAGATCAAAATATGAGCATGAGGTAGTCCTCTTTTTTGAAACTCTATGGTATACATATCTGTTTATAAAAGGTGAAATTTGTCATTTATGAGTGCAAACAATGTTAGTTCATCAGTGACAGAAATTGCATATATATTTCAAAATCATAAATGTAAAATTTGCTATGGAATAATATTTGATTTAATTACTTACAGGCTAACACTTTGCCCAATATATGTTTTCTGGTTAAATCTTTCATGAGCTCATCAAACTTAATCTTGAAAACCTTTGATACAATATCTGGCCGATCCTGAGGTTTTAGATTTTTCTTTGACAACTCTCTTGTGATTTCTGGCCATGTAGGATTACATGTAAATGTAATAAACACATCAGGAAATCCAACTACAGATGAAATGGCCATTCCATCAAAATATAGTTGATCCATGTATCTTTTACTTCCAACAAATGTTGAAGGCAATACCACTCTTGTTCCAAACTTCTGTGGTCTTGTGTTGTTATTGGTTTGTGTTGGCTCATTTAATTTTCTATACTTCCCTACTCTGAGCTTGGATTGGTTTTTCCTTAACCAATTAAGTCTTTCTGTTTCCATCATAGTATAACCATCAACCAAAAATTGCTGAAAGAGTCTTCTTGAGCATATTAAAGTTTGAGCTTCATTTTTTCGTGTTTGAATTCTAAATGATAGCCAGTCTTTAATAGTCAGTCTATTCCTCTTTGTGACCTGAGTTTCATGACTATATCTATGTTGAATTCCATTCCTGAATCCATCTTCACCATATGGAAAAATAAGGGGATATTGATAAGCAAGATAGCTTGGGTGAAATTCATTAATCCTTTGTAACCTTCCACTTGTTTTGTGCATGATGATGTCTCTATAGGAAGCAGAATCAATATCTCCTACTATCAATGCAGCAACTTCTGATACTGTAGGTTGATTATAAATTCTTCCATCTGAAGTTCTGTTTGAAATTAACTTCAGCTTTAAATCTTGAACCTCATTATTTTTCAATGTGTCTCTAGCAATCCTAAAAGACTTAGCATGAACATTGTATTGATCTAACATAGCCTTTAATTTGATGACAATGTTTGCATCAAGATCTTTGTTATTCCTAATAGAATGAACAAATGTTTTAACAAATTTGAACAGTATTGGTGCATAAGTTAGGAATATGATAAAGTTATCAACAGTACAAAATTGAAATACCTGAAATGGTGCATTCTATTTTGAATTTCATTTTCAGTATCATAAATATATAGCTGTGCAAATTTTGGTGTTTCCCCAGGTTCAGGTAACATGCTTCCAATTCTGTGACAGACTTGTCCTTGAATTCTTATTGTTGGTGGTCCTCTACCACGATTCCTTTCTTCATCAATACTCATTCCAGGTGAAGTGAATGCAAACATAGCATTGTAGATTCTTGTGTGTGCTTGATAATTTTTGCTATGTGAACTGTCATTGTTAAAGAGTAAGTGGTAAAGGACTTCAGGTGGTCTTTTGAGTAGTGGCAATTGAGCTTTACCTCCGTGACAACATTGCTGGAATTGTGGTGACACAGAATCTTTTCTTTTATTTTTCCTTTCATGATACCACATGTATGCTCCACATTTTCCACATTCCCATACAGGATCACCTATATCAAAATAACCTACATGATAATTTAAAAGTCATGTTAAATATGATGTCAAATTAAAAGACCATATTAAAACACAATGTTAATTAATTGTAATAACCTTGTTCATCCTCTTCTAATTCTTCATCATCATCAGATTGAGATTGAGAATCTTCTGACTCTGCTGCATCTACATCAGAGTCATCTGATGATGAAGAAGAATCAATGACATGATTTTCAAAAATGTGTGAGTATTGGGATGTTTTTTTTTTCCCAACTTGGGGATTAGATGTTGAAGCATCAGTTGATTGAAGTGTTGAAGAAAACTTGTTGTATAAGTTAACCCCACGGGTTTGATAATGACTTTGTCTAATAGGTTGTTGACTGAGATTGTCAACATGAGATGGTTGAGTAGCATGAGAAAAGTTGTGATTATCAGAAGATGTGTTTGGTGCATTAAGATGCTGTCTAATTACATTGCTGCAATTTAACATGGGTGTGTTTTTAATACTAAAAGGAGCATTTGGAAAAATGGATGAGTTATTAAATTGGTGTGTGGAATGAGTAGGTTCTTTAAAATTTCCAGGAGAAGTGGAAATTGTGTGAAGATGATTTTGAGTTAAGTTAGGATTGGAAGAAGTGGCATTTTGTGGAGTAAGTGGAGATGAAAACTTGTTCAAAAGATTAACTCCACAGTTATGGTGCAAAAACGATTTATGAGGTGGATGAAATTGTTTGTGCCTCTCAGAAGGTTCTGAAGCAATTATAGATGTAGGATTTGTATTTGTAAGATGAGAGACAGGAGAAGAAAACTGGTTTAGAGAAGTTGTTGATGAAGTTGATGCAGTTTGAGCTGAAGTGACAAACTTTTTACATGGTTTTTTATTTGAAATTGATAATTTTCTTTTATCTCTTGCTGCAGAACCAAGATTTTTGGAAGTGTTGTTGGAATTATCCATGGTATGAGGTTCTACTACAATGGTGAGTGACTGTGTAAGTTTGCTTAGTGTTTAAAACTCATTTTAAATTATAATGGTATTTGGGTTGTAACAAATAGTTAATGTATGGTTATTAAGTAATGAACATGATGAAATCATCTTTCAAAAATATAAGAGAATGGTTTGAGCGGGTAGAAATTTAATAGTAGGAATGCAATTTTGAATTTCGCAGGTAAGTTCACCAAATTTGAAAAAATTAAGATGTTTTGGTTTTGGTGGGAGAAATTTTGGTGTCAAATTTTCAAATTTAAAATTTTTCCTTTCTTTGTTATTGACAGCTTATAGTTGTTGTAGGTGAGCATTAAATGTTAATGAAAAGGTGGAAGAGATGAGACATGTTGCTTGTTTCATGGAGTGTAGATGTCAGCTGCATTTAATGAGCTGCTAAATGGAGGTTACAAAATTGAAGTAATAGTACAAAAGTAAGACTAAGTCTAGGTAATAGCTAATAATGTTTCACTGTTTCGGTTAGTCTCATAGTGTCATGTTGCAGGAAAAAATAATAGTCTAATGGTTAATAGGCTATGAGTAATTATGTTCCTTGTTGCTTAAAATGTGTTTCATTGTCAGCCATAGATTAAGCAAAGAAAAAAGAGTGACTATTACAAACAAAGTAGTCAGTTTGAAATACAAACTAAATGAGATATGAAATATTGTCCACACCAACTCCTTAATCTAATTTACATTTAATTATCAACTTTATCAACATCAACTCTATTACTTTTCTCGAAATCAAAAAACTGAAATTTGATTACATCTCCATCAACAAAACCATTTTCATTACATAATTTATGCCAACCCATGATTTCAGCTTTACCTTTGTAAATTTCGATTGGACAATACATTGGTTCTGTTACTGGTCCTTCAAGCCATAGATAAAATTATGTCCCTTTGGATTTTTTTTGCCAACCAATTGTTCAATATCTGCATAGAAAAATAAAATCAGTAAAAATTCATGTGCTTAAATTAAAAATGAGATAAGAGTAATATAAATAAAAGATAGGTTAGAAAATATCAATATGAATAACTTAACTAATTCTCTTTTGTCTTCACCAGGATAGCCTAAAACAATCTGATGTTGTAAATGGATCAGCAGGTTTGGTAGAGAGTGTGTGAAAAGAAGGGAATTCATGTGTTGCAAGTGGTTTAGTTAAACATGGGATAAGATGAAACATGCTATCACCATAGTAGACAAATGCAATCTGATGATATTGGAATTGAAATTCAAAGTGTTCACGCATTTCTGCCCATCCAGATGTTATTCGAGGTTGTTCAACAGATCGATTCCAACTGATCAAGTGTAAGTATTTGCAACAATATACCTTCCATTGATCATCTAACTCATCAGAATACTTATGGGCAAACATTGGATCAATTTCCCCATAAGGCTGCAAAAAACAATATATAAGTGAATTAAGAAGTATAGTTAACATTTAAAGACACGAAAAGAAATTTAAAATAGAAAAAAGATCTTACAACATCTTTGATATGGACAGTAAACATAATGCATTTTTGCCTTCTTGAGCCAAGATAGGTATTGATGTCTTCATCTATTGGAATAGGGTTGTTCATGTTGTTTCTTCTTATTTAGTTTGTATGTTGTTTGAAATGAGTGTGAGGTTTGTTTTATAGCAAGAGAAGTGATGTTAAAGCCATAATAAATGTGTAGCAAAAGTTAGGTTTGATAATAAAAAAAAGTAGTTGGATCTTCAATATCAGTTAGTAAACTATATAGTTCAATGGATATGTTGACTGATGCTTAGTTTTGTTAGCAATAAATGAGACATTGAGAAAGGATAAATTATAAAAGCTAAACATTACATTAAATAAGCATGTTTTAAAGTAGCATTACAACAAAGTAGTTCCAAAATATGTTTAGTACACATCATAATAACATAGGGATAACAATAGATACTGTTTCTGATATAATAATCTCATATCAAAAAACTGTCTCTAACAGAACAGTTGCTACTTCTTCTTGGGTATTTTCAGGCCCTTCTTTGAAGCAAACTTTGCAATTTTTGCGATTTTGGTTGAAGATAACTTGCCACCAATCAATTCATCAGCAGCATCAGATTTGATGTTAGTAGTTCCAATTTATTTGCCTGGGCGCTTCTGTGGATTAATGAGTTTGGTAGAAGATAACTTCTCACCGATCAATTGATCAGCATCAGAGTTCAGGTCAGGTTTTTCAATGTTTTTGCCTGGGGTCTTGTTTGGTGTTTTAAATTGAACATTATCAGGATCAATCTCATCAGTTGCAGATAAATCAACCTAAAAAAAAATAATAACTTAGTATATATCAGACAGCTTATTATTGAAATTGAAACTAAATCTAAAAGTGAAGATCTGAAACTATATACCGTTGGAATGACAATGTTGTCATCAGATTCAACAGATTGAGCAGTTGTGTCCTAAAATTAAGAAGTAAGAAATCATGAATGTAGGTATAGTTTCAAAATTTCAAGTAAGCACAAACGAAATTATCAACACTACCTCAATGCACAATGGTTGGTTGTTTGGAAGTGGAATTTGTGCATTTGCAACCTGATATAAAAGATGATGCAAACATTAAATGTAACCTAAACTATTTTATATATGGAGTTAAGATGAATTGATGGTTAGTAATAAACTAATAAAACCTCATCTGTAGGGAATTGAGATAGAACTTGGCTGATAAATTCAGTATCTTGACTAATAGCCATAACTGATCCAGATTTCCAGTTAGGCTGCCATTTCACCTTAACTGCCAAAGTTTTACCACCAATGTCATCAATGACTTGTGGATAATCCAAAGGATCATTGATGCCAGCCTAACAGATTATACAGATATTGAAAGATTAGAAATTTCTAACATTATGAGATAAGGTATAAATACTCAATTTTCTTATAAGTTGGTTAGGGTTTATATATACCTTAATCATGTCAGCATGAAGATCTTCTGCACTTTTATTGAGTAGTTGTGCACATTCTCGATCCCAGAAAACAAAAGACGCTTTATGTTGACCATTTCCCACTTCAACATCCAACTTGAACCTAAAAATGAATTAAAACAACAATTAACAATACCACATAATAGAAATATAAAAAAATAAAAAAGTAATCAAGTCAATGCAAACCTGTATATTTCAGTTTTTGTTGAATGGTCATCAACACACTTATATGGTGGAGTATGACCAAAAGCTTGTTTGGGACACATGAAGCTACTTAAATAGTACCAGCCAATTTTGTTAGATTTAACCTTAATAGTGTTCACAACAGTGACACACTTTGTCTCCTGAAACATGGTGACAATAATATTGTAAATAATAGATGTAGCAAAATAATAACTAATAGTGTGGTATTATAATAATTTACCTGTCTTTGCTGCAACATTTGACTGAAAGACATCACTTCACAATGTGATAGAACTTCTGTTCAGGAGTGAATTGAGATCCAGAGCTGTACTGTGAAGCTCCATAAGATTGTCCATAAGATCTTCCATAAGAATGCGTGGATATTTGTGAATGAGTTTCAGAGACAGGTGAAATTAATCCATTTTTCATTGCATCAATGAAGCTGCATAACAGCAAACAAATTAAAAGGATCACAAATGAAATTGAAAAAGGAAAAATAAGAGATAAATTGAAGTTAGTAATATAAAACACCTTGTTTTGAAAGCCTGAATCTCTGGTAGTCCATCATCAATGAAAAGTTTAGTGGTACTCCATGTATTTGATACAGTAAGTGGATATTTGCCTAAAACAAACAAATTAAATGGTGTTAGAAAAGAACGTATAATCTAAATACATTAAAATAACTGGTGCAACAATGAAAAAAAATAGAAAGTATATGACCTTCTTTCTTAACTTTTGCATATTTCATGCAAACAATTGTTGGTCCAGCATCAGTCTTGTTGTTGACATTGTTGAGAAAGTTTGTTGCATAATTTTCCCATAAAGTGCATTGAATGACATTGTCACTACAAAAAAGAACTAAGTTTAGAGCTAAGTTAAGAACAAAATTTCAGTTAAAATGATTTGTAAATAGGATACCATACCTAAGGTCTTTGATCTTAAGATTAACTTGAATTTTCTTACTTCCTGCATGAGGTTGAGTATAACCTATCTCATCAACAGCTCCAATGATATCTGATAAGGTGCAGAACAATTTTCAGTTAACTATACTTCTATTAGTATTTTGTATACAGTACTGAATAACCAAAAAACAATGTTAAATTCCTACCATATAAGAAATCTTCACGAAAATCCCCAGCTATTATGTCCTTAAAGTCTTTGAACTTGATGATATCAGGAATAACATGTTTATTGACATCAAAAACACGTGTTCCACCATTGAACTTTAACATAAAGTCATGATGAGATGATTTGAATTTTTCCTGATTTCTTGAAACTTGAAAATTTTGCATGCTGTAAGTGTTTTTCTCAACAATAGGATTCTCCTTATCGTATTTGTTTTTCAATTCATTTGGAACTATTATAAAAATATCATCTCCCTGAAAAATATAGTATCATTTCAGCTAACAATAATGTTTGATAATTTGTCATATGTGAATGAATAATATTTTGAATGAGATGTTTATTTTTTTCAGCAAAGTTGAGATAGTAAAAGCTGAAACCTTGTATAAATATGCTGTAACTTTGTTTTAAGTTGTAACATTGAAACAAAACCATTCAGATCTAACAAAGTTACCTTCAGCTTAAATTTACTTATGTTTAATATGAATAAAGTTGACATAGTAAAAGCTTAAAGATTGTATAAAGATGCTGTCATATAGTTTATATGCGACATAGTTAGCTATAATGCGTTAATCTTTGAAACTAAAACAAAGTTGGAGCTATATAGCATTTTAAACTTAGTTTTAGCTGTAAATTTTTCACCAACTTAGCTTCAGCTATAACATAGTAATCTTTCAACACCAACCATTAGATAAATCATTAATATAAACTAAAAAACAACAATCGTTTGAGTACGAAGAAAGAAAATAACTTACTTTGGAGTCCACAACAACCATTTCAAAATACTCTTTTCCATCTTTCTGTGCATTCCATTTATCTTTCACCTTCACAGCGATTTTCCAAAGATCCTTTCGGTCTGTGATGTCTTTGATAAACTCGAAATTTCTTGCCATAATTTCTGAAAAAATGAAACATAATAAGCTCACACGCGTTTCAATAAAGACGAAGAACAACAACAACATACAAAATCAGAAACAGAACAACAGCAGACGCGTTTGAAAAAATAAGAAGAAGAAGAAGAACAAAAACAACAACAACAAAAATCATAAGAAGAAGAATACCACACGCGTTGCTTACCCAGCCAGCAGAAGAAGATTTTGAAAATGTTGAAAATGTGATTCTAGTGAAGCAATTTTCTGATTTGTGCAGAGGAGAGATTTTTGGTTCTTTGTGTGCAGAGGAGAAAGTTGTTTTTTAAAAATGTGCAGAGGAGAGAGTATTTTACTGCTATCTTGAGTTTGGAGACAAAAAGGTGATATTTGATTGAGACATATTTGACTTATCCAACCAAACCAAACTAAATCCAAACTGGCTGACTTTTGTTTCAACCGTGGCTCAATATTTTGTATCATTTAATGAACAAAATTTCTTAGATGGCTTAGTTACTTAGAAAAATGGCTCGGTTAACAAAGATTATAGTTCAGTTAAATTTTTTTTGGACACCAATTACCCTCATTTATGCCAAGTGGCAGCATTTGAAGCAAGGTTAATTTTATCATTTCCAAGTACAATAGTTTTCTTATATTGTATTTGATATTGTATTTGATATCTACTGACTAAAACCTTTTCAACTGCATCAAACTGTTCTGTCAGAAAAGCTATACGCAACACTGAAACCAATTCCTAAATGTTCATGGATTCCAAGTTCCTATGGTCAGTTGAACCAACCCCAGGTTCGGTTTTGGGTTGATGTTCCATGAGAACCCGAAAAGATTCAAACTTTGGAACAAAAAGGGGTTTAGTGAAAATGGGTTTTACCAACAAGTTTGGCGCCTAAACTTCTTTATTGTCCAATGTTCTCTACCAAAAGATCCTTCTGGATAAATTTTGCGTTCTACACAAATTTTTAAGATTACTCTAACTTTTTTTAGTGTTTTTAATTAGTGCTCCAGAAAACATTATAGTTATTCCCTTTGTTCGGGTGGATCAGTTTATAGTTGTGCATTATTCACATATAACTCTTTATTAATTTCTTAATGAGTCTATCGCTAATAACTCTTTGGATTAATACTCTATCACTAATATATTTTTTTAATTCAAGAAAGATGATGAAAGTGTTCATTAATTTTTGAATTTCTTTATTTTGATAATAAAATATACCTTAAAAAAAATATTTTATGTAACCTTAGGTTTAAACATTTTTTAATAAAAGATAAAAATAAATAAATAAACGACTCAAATGTTATAAATAAATATTCTCGCCGTTATAAAATAAGTACCATTTTAAGCAAAAAGTTGTTTTAAAATGAACATCATTTTTATTTTAGATTGTAAATCTTTTCAATTGTATCGTCTAATTATTTCTATACACAATATTTTTTCAACTGTCTTGTTTCTTTTGATATTTACATTTTTTTAATATATTTTGGACCTTTATTTTAAAATCAAAGAATACTAAGATAAATAATCATGTGTAATTTTGTTAAGGGTCACCCTAATCCTAAGTAGTATTTTTCAAGAGTTGTTAAGTATATAAAAAAATTAAGATAAAAATTATGTTAAAAAGATAATTTTTTACTTCTTCCGATTTTTTATAAGAGACACAGTTGATTTTTTAGATTCATTCAATAATATAGACAAATTATATTAATTACTCAATGAATCTAAAAAGTGAATTGTTATTTAAAAAAAAATCGGAGAGAATATATTTTAAAATATTAATTAAATATATAAAATTTAAAAACTAATGTCTTGAAGTTGGCATTTAAGATATTTTTTTTGCTAAATGTAATCGAGTGCTCCTTTTCGCGCCCCTTGAATTTCACACGCACCCTCCAAATTTTTAATATTACCCCTCTCGCTACTTAAACAGTGAATTCAGGGGTGGCAAAGTTAGGAAAAAACATTTTGCATTCTAGAATGTGAAGCTTAAAAATAAGAGAGAGGCGAAGGAAAATGTAAAACACCGTACAAAAATATCAGATTTTACAAGGTTCGTAATCTAGAATCAGAAATGAGTTTGCATCCTTGGATACAAACTATTCTTTGGCACTCTCTAAGTTTGTATCTTAGATTGCGAACTATTTTTTTTTTCTTCTGAATTTTTACTATTTACACGCTCACATCCTACAGGTGGGTAAATTTGGAAATCCGTGTGGCGAAAAGTAGCACTCAATGTAATTATTGCCGGTGTTGGAAATGTACACATTAGTACAACCCAATTTACTTTCACAGTTTCACTTTGATACTTCACTTCACTCTTCCCGCTGTTTCTATTCTACAGTAAACCCTTTTTTTCTTTTCTTCCAAAGTTTGAATCTTTACAGCTTCTCATGGATCATCAACCCAAAACCGAACCTGGGTTAGGTTCGGCTGACCAAAGAAACTTGGAAGCTATGAGCATTCAGGAACTTGTTTCGGTGTTGCGCACAGCTTTTCTGACAGAAGACTTTGATGAAGTTGAAGAAGTTTTAGTCAGTAGATATAGCAAACTCCAAGCAGAGAATCTTCATCTTCAAGAAAAGTTTGAATTGGAGAAACTAGCCAGGTTTCAAGCTGAAGAAGATTTGATGAAAAGAGAGGAACTTTGTGAAAGAGGGAAAAGAGCACAGAATAATTATGAAACATTGTTGAAGGAAGTTAAGAAAAAATCTAGTTTAGTTGACAGAAACATCATTCGAGAGCTAAGAAAGAAGATCAATGAATTGTAGTTGGAAGTTCGTGAGCTGAGAAAGTTGAAGAAAAAATGGGTGGATGATGATAGCAATGCTCTTTCTGAACCGCTCATGAAAAGGAGTAAGGATGCTCAAGGTGCATCATCGTCATCAGGTATGATATGGTGATTGAATCGGTTCACATTAAAATACTATTATTCATAATCACCATTTCTAATTGTAAATGTAAAATGACATAACTTATGAACATAAACTCATTTTGCATTCGGTTATTAATTTATTATGGACTGGACTCTATGAAGCATGGACACAAACATGAGCATCAGACACAAACACCGACTCTGACAGACACATCAACACTGATAATAAATTGAAAAAATGACATATTTCACTGTAATCATGTGTCGGTGTACACTAACTAACGCGTGTCCGACACTGAACACAACTAATTCGTGGAGTGTCCGTGCTTCGTATATTATGGTCCTAGGCAAAGAGGCTTTAGGCCCCGTTTGGATTGACTTATTTTTTAGCTTATGCAAATAAATGAGCTTTTATGCATTATTATAAGTTTTTAAAGGTAGTTTATGGAAAACAACTCTATAAAGATAGAATTTTTGTTAGTGAAAACTTATGAATTAACATAAAACTTTATTTATTTGCATAAGCTATTTTCATAACCTTAAAGTCAAATATAAGTCAAATCCAAACGGGCCCTTAATCTTAATCAAATCTTGAACTGCAAATCATAAATCATCGGCATCCTAAGAGTGATTGAGTCCGACAAAACATCAAGAGATAAAAAGAACTCATGGAAATTAAGTCAAATATAAGAGATTCAAACCAATTACATAAGGTAAGCATCAGTATTCGTCCATCCTCAATACTATCATTAATTAGGTAACTATATTTGTGTTCTTGTTCCTTTTATTATCTAAACTATAAAATATTGTTTGTTTTCTTTAATTTTCATGTTAAACCAATCAATTTTGGGACCTGTTTGAAATTATATTTGATTTCTTGAGTATAAAAACCCACACTTCTCTCCAGTCTATATTTGATTTCTTGAGTATAAAAACCCACACTTCTCTCCAGTCTAGAAATATGCATCTATGCTTGGGACCTGTTTGAAATTTTCTGATCTTAATGCTTATTTTTTTTAGGCCACCTAAAGAATTAAGGATTTATTTAACTAAAGGTTCTCCTACCTAAGAAATTATGATTTAAATATATTTGGATATTTTTGCGGTGTTACTGAAAAAAATAAGAACCACTAATTGGATGTTTATGTAATTTTACTATTATAAATTTATAATTATAATAAAAACTATTTGTTTATTAATTAATATGATTTATTATCAGCAACAAACCAAACTAGAGAAGCTACGATTGATGCTGCCCATTCTGGACATGGATATTCTACTACCAATTTATGCAAGGAGAGTGCAGCAAGACATGCACCTATAGTAGAGAATGGCAACATTCATGTCTTAGAGGAGATCATTGTTACAGACAGTGCTGTTGTCCCTCCATTAGACGTGCAGGTATGGCCATTCTTAATTACATCTAGAATTATTGGTCTTAATTCTAATAATTGCTTAGTGAATTGAACAAATTTATGTGGAGTTGAGCCCTGTAAAATGTACTTAAAAAATCATGGTTGTCTGTTGCAGCGTGAAGTTATGATCTATTTTAGTGTCTTATGGTTTTTGAGTGCACAAACATTGAAGAGGAGCTTAAAAGAAAGATTTTGAAGTGTTTTTCCAGTACAGGGGCAACCCAGATATCTAAAACAGAAAGCGACACTGTAGTGCAACCCAGATGCACCGGGGCTTATATTGGAGCACACTTTCATGTGTTCCTTACTATTGGCTGCACTGGAGTGCCTCTTTGTGTGCGTGGAGCGCATGCTGGACGCTATAGTCTGCAATTGAGGCACATTTCTTTCTTTCTTAGCTTCTGTTTTGCACACGCTAGGATGCGCTCTGGAGGGCTGCTGCGTGACCACAGTTTTTTAAGTCCCTTCTTTCTAAGTTTCAACTTTGTTTTCCTTCCTCTCATTAGTCAACCCAAGCTCATTACATGCTATATCAGGACATAGAATGCATTTTTGGACAATAGTATGAAACCACATTGATATTCCTAATTACCATAACATCTAGCTTCTGCTTCTTCAAACTCAAATTGGTTTGATATAGGAATACTCTTTCATTATTCTTAAAATAAAAGGCAGTAGATTCTCAAAACAAAACTCCTCCATGAAGTATTAGGTTTGTATTTCTTCCTCTCTATTAGTATCTATAGTATAAGTACACACGATACCTAATTGCGTTGTCGTATTTTGCCTTCTCTCCGTCAACTGCTTGCACTGACAGTCCTAGTAAGTAGTAAGCTCATTAGGACTTAGTCGTGATTGAGAGGGTGACAAGGGACTAAATTGCTTCCTCAAAACTCTCCAAGTCCAAGTAACTAAAAAATGTATTAGAAAATTATGGAAGGTTAACACTTATTCTTCCTGTCCCTCCTTAAAAACAATCTAAACAGAGACATGTCTCTGAAACCTTCATATCCAGATATATCCTTGTAACATGTATAGCTTCTTGTTTGAAACTTCGAAACCATGGTTTTGACAGAAGCTACAAGAGACAAGCTGTTGCCAAAGCCATTGTTTTTATAAGTACGGTCAGAGCCCAAAGGAACAAAACTACAGACGAAAATCCTACATGGGAGAGAAATTCCCAGAAAGTCCTTCTCCCTCCTCAACCCAGACAAACATTATGGCCACCTAAGGACCCCGTCGCACCACCATTCCCTTTATTCTCTCTTCTATCACATCTCTCTCTCTGAGTAAGTTTCTTCGAATTTTTGTGGATTTACCTTTTCTTTATTGGATGTTATGATTATGGTAATGGTGTTCACAATGTTTTCAAAAGAGTAGTATATGAGTAATTTGTGACTGTCTGTATTATGCACACCACCAAGTTAATAACTTATGTTTTAAAAATGGGTAGGGTGACTGGTTCTAAAATATGTATAAGGGTGTGTATTGTTGTTAATTATTGTTGAATTTGTGGCGTTAAAATAGCAAAAACCCTGTTAGTATTGTTTTAAGATTATTGAGTGTGGTGGAATTTTTAATTTTTTTTTTTTGCGATTGAGCATGCTTGTGTGAAGAGGATAGTTACTTGCTCTAACTTTGGATACTATGCCTGATTTTGTTCTGTTCTTGACTGTTTTTGTAGGAACCAATGGTTACACAAAACAAAGCAAAGAGAAAAAGATTTGCCACCAACGCCTCTTCTAACTCCTTTGACAACTTCCACTTCATATCATTGGTCCATCAGGAGAGCTATTCTAAGTGTATGGCCAGCAAAAAGTTTGTGCTTGAAAAAAATATCCGGTTAGAAGGGGACAAATTCTCAGATATTCAAGCAATGATAGTGGCCAGAGGATGGGTACAATTGACATCGTTTGCAAAAGAGGCTAGTACGACATTAGCTAAAGAGTTCTATGCAAATGCCTATCAGGGTCCTGCTAAAGATGGGAATGATAAGAATAATCTTATGCAATTCACTAGTTTTGTCAGAGGGAAGAAGGTGCCATTTCATGGTAAAATTATCAACCAATTGTTTGGGCTTGAGAACTGTGAGCAATGTTCCTTTGAATCAAGAAAGGCCAGGAGCTTTGACATTGATCATCAGGAGATTCATAGTACTTTGTGTAGGCCCGAGACCGATTGGGTTAGGAACAAAGACGGAACACCTTTAAAACTCCGCACTTCTGACCTCACACCCAATGCTAAAGCATGGGCAATATTTGTTTTGCATACCTTGCTTCCGTGTTCAAATACGTCAGACTTGACCATTCAGAAAGCATCCTTGGTGACTGCAATCCTTAAGGGTGAACGAGTCAATGTTGGCCGTCTCCTAGCAGATGACCTTTGGGGCACAGCAAACTGTTCTAATCCCTCAAGCTACATCAGCCATGCATCATTGATCAGCAAGCTCTGTGAAAGGGTGGAGGTGTACCCTGAAAAGAATGAGGAAATGGTGAAGCCATCTGGGGCAATCACCGCAAAATGGATCGAAAAGCATTGTACCAGCGACATAGTCAAAAACCGATCTAATTGCATATAATAAACATGTTATTGCATAGAAGAATTACCATCAATTATCGATATTGTAACCAACTAAAGTAGCATTTTATTTTATTGAGACCAACAACCGAAGTGTTAGAATTGCTTTCAGAATTTCTTTAGAATGGTCACAAACTAAGTAAATTATATAATCATTAAGGTTGAACCTGTCAATGTTGGCCGTCTCCTGGCAGATGACCTTTGGAGCACAACGAACTGTTCTTCTCCCACAAGCTACATCAACCATGCCTCACTGATCAGCAAGCTTTGTGAAAGGGTGAGGGTGTACCCTGGAATGAATGAGGAAATGGTGATGCCATCTTTGTCAATCACCACAAAATGAATAGAAAAGAAGTTCACTGTATCTAGTAAAATACCTGTGCATCCACACAAGTAGCGCAATGTTGGTTACAATATTTAAGGAATACATAGAATGGTAATCTTTTAAGTTTTGTTATAAAAAATATAATTATGTGAAATTATTGGAAATTGATTGGTCATACACATGAACCGTATTAATACTGAACATGAAATTGTACTGACGACAGTCTCAAAATGATCTAATTTCATTGCATATGCCATGTAGTAAACATGTCATTGCATATATTTTTTCTGCCAGAATTTTGCTGCAACATGGTTCTACAATACTTTGCATTGCATTCTTTTCTCGTGGTAAAGTGATTTGTGTCAAACATGTTTTTGCTGCATTATCCTTCATGTTTTGTTGGCTATTCATTGCTTGTAGTAAAAAAATAAAAAGAAGGCTATTCATTGCAAAGAACACTATCATGACATTGTTTTTCGCCCAATATTGTTGTTTTTATTATTAAGAAATGATACTTCTGATAGCCATGTAATGGATAGGGTGAGTTTCGTTGTTTGTGGTATCGTTGTAAATAGCTTGGCTCTTATGTTACTTTAATAAATTTGATAAATAATTTGATAAGAATCACCAATAAGTGATAGAAGAATTGTGCTTCACTTGAAATTAAGTTTTTGCCTCTTTGTATCATGTGACTTTTTCAACCGGCTTATGATTTGTTCAAGCTACTACTAGTTAATGACTTGTGGAAATTTTCGATACAGCAAGAAAATTCAAATGAAATAATAACACAACTACCAAGTCATGATCGCAATGGCTTGTGGAAACTTTTTCATATTGATTAGTTTCCAACGTTCTTCATAACATAAGCTTGACATATAAAATAAAGTAGGTACACCTTTGACCGGTTCCATCGTTGGAGAAGACTTCCAAGTCAATATAATTACTACACAACTACTTCACACTAGTGAAATATTGAGGGTCATCACGCGCTTGTTTTGATAGGCAGAAGCTTTCTATCTGTTGTTGCCGTTAAGAGTCACACATCAGTTGCGAGATAGCATGAATATATGTTTATAAGTGATTACAATTCTCACGTTACAAGCCGGTTTTATGGGGTTGAGCTAATCAACCCCAATTCTAAGATGCTACAACATAAGTCGCCTCTATAGTCTATTCAGTTTGAATAGACATTTTTCAGCCTTTAGATTCCAATAGAAACATCAACAATTATGTTAAATTAAAATGAGGGCATTATCATTAGTCACCTCTGTAGAATTTTGTTTCCCTTGTGTGGTCAGTGGTCACCATGCAAAGACGTTTAATATTAAAATTTTCATTAAAAAAATTATACAATGTTTTATTTTTGATTTGGCTATAAATATCTATGCTAAGATCCTTATCATTTCATGCAAACTTTCTTTTCTTCTGGTTTTTAATCAGGTAAACTATTAACACTTTTCATAGAGTCTGCATTGATGAAACAAAATCAATTATCCATGGGGTGGTTCTTCTATTTTCCATTCTTCTCTTCTTCTTTCAATTTCTTATGCCATCGTGATGAGAGTTCTGCTTTGCTTCAATTCAAGTCCTCCTTATATATTGATTACTATTATCCTTGTGATGAACCTAGAATTCTGAAAACAGTAACATGGAAAAATGGGACAAATTGTTGCGCATGGCATGGTGTCACATGTGACACCATCTCTGGTCATGTGACTGGCCTCAACCTTGGCTGTGAAGGCCTTCATGGTCAATTTCATTCTAACAGTACCCTTTTTCATCTTGTTCATCTCCAAACACTCAATCTTTCTTACAATGATCTCTCTGGCTCCCGTTTTCATTCTAAATTTGGAGGGTTTTCGAGTCTCACACATCTTGACCTGTCTTATTGTTACTTTCAAGGTGAAGTTCCTCCTCAAATCGCACACCTTTCCAAATTAACATCACTTCATCTCACATGGAATGATGGGTTAGTTTGGGAAAAAAATACTTTAAAGAGGCTTGTGCAAAATGCAACTATTTTAAGGGAACTATTTTTGGATGAAACAGATATGTCTTCCATCAATCCAAACTTCATGGATTTGATCTTCAACCAATCTTCCTCGTTGGTTACTCTTAGTCTTCAAGCCACGAGATTAAAGGGAAACTTGAAAAATAACAATCTCTGCTTACCAGGTATTCAAAAACTTTATATGTCATACAATCTCAACCTTAAAGGCCAACTTCCAAAATTAAGTTGCAGTGCTTCTCTAAGTATCTTGGATCTCTCAAGTTGTCAATTCCAAGGTTCAATTCCTCTTTCTTTCTCTAACCTTACACATCTTACTTCCCTAAGTCTTTCACAAAACCGGCTTAATAGTTTAATCACGTACTCACTTTTAAACCTTTAACAACTTATTCATTTGGATCTTTCATATAATTCATTTAGCGGTCAACTCCCGGATATGTTCGGTGGGATGACCAAACCGCAAGAACTCTATTTAACTTCAAACAATTTTGAAGGACAAATTCCATCTTCATTATTTGACTTGACTCAAGTCGTTAAATTAGATTGTTCTTATAATAAATTAGAAGGTCTCATACCCAACACAACTGCAGTGTTACAAAATCTAACTTATTTGAGTTTAAGTCACAACTTACTAAATGGATCAGTTCCTTCTTGGTGTTTTTCTTTGACGTCTTTGAAATATCTCGATCTATCATATAATCAATTTATAGGAAATATCAGTGCAATCTCATCATATTCATTAGAGACGCTATCTCTATGCGGCAATAAGCTACAAGGCAATATCTCAGAATCCATTTTCAACCTTGCAAACCTTACTTTGTTATGTCTATCATCAAACAACTTGAGCGGTGTTGTCAATTTTCAACACTTTTCCAAGCTTCAAAATTTGGATTCTTTGTCCCTTTCACATAATAGCCAATTATCTCTAAACTTTGAATCCAATGTCAATTACAATTTTTCTCAACTAACAGAATTGGATTTGTCTTCTTTGAGTTTGACTCGATTTCCCAAATTATCAGGAAAACTTTCAAGTTTGGAATATCTTGATTTGTCTAATAACAAAATTAATGGAAGTGTTCCCAATTGGTTACTTGAAATAATGGATTCATCAGGATTTCTGAACCTCTCTCAAAACTTGTTCACATCAATAGATGAAATCTCGAGGAATAATTATCGGCTAAGTAGTCTTGATCTAAGTTTTAACTTACTACATGGTGAAGCCTCTTCGTCAATTTGTAATATGAGTTTACTTCGAATACTCAACTTGGCGCACAATGAATTGACAGGTATCATTCCACAATGTCTTGCAAATTTACCACGTCTCGAAGTTTTGGATCTACAAATGAACAAATTTCATGGCACTTTTCCAAGTAACTTTTCAATGGAATTTGGGCTCCAGACTTTGAATTTCTCTGGAAACCAGTTAGAAGGCCATTTGCCTATATCTTTGTCCAACTGCAGAAACCTGCAGGTTTTAAATCTTGGCAACAACACATTAGAAGACAATTTTCCTGACTGGCTTCAAACTCTGCCATATTTGAACGTGTTGATTTTGCGAGACAATAAGTTTCATGGTCTCATTTCTGATATAAAAAACAATCCCCCATTTTCAAGTTTAATCATTTTTGACATCTCAGGAAATAACTATAGTGGTCCGCTGCCAAAATCCTATTTGAAAAATTATGAAGCCATGATGATTATTCCTCAAGCGGGAGAGAATCGCAATTTGCAATACATGGACACACATACGTTGAATTATACTCAGTACTACGATTCTGCAACTGTGGCGACAAAAGGGATCAAAATGACATTGGTGAAAATTCCGACAACCTTTGCAAGTATTGATTTGTCAAGAAACAAATTTGAAGGTGAGATTCCTGATGTTATCGGAGAGCTACATGCACTCAAAGGGCTTAACCTTTCCCATAACAGACTCACCGGCCATATTCCCAAATCTTTGGGAAACTTGACGAATTTGGAATCCTTGGATCTTTCCTCAAATATGCTCGTCGGTGTGATTCCTGCAGAATTAATCAATCTGATTAGTCTTGAAGTCTTGAATCTTTCTGATAACCATCTGGTGGGAGAAATACCTCAAGGTAAGCAGTTCAATACATTTTCAAATGATTCCTATGAAGGAAATATAGGGTTATGTGGATTTCCCTTGTCAAAGAAATGTGGACCGAGACAACATTCTCCACCTTCAACCAACAACTTTTGGATTGAAGAAAAATTTGGATTTGGATGGAAACCAGTGGCAATAGGATATGGATGTGGATTTGTGATTGGAATAGGCCTTGGATATTTTGTGTTTTTAATTGGAAAGCCTTAGATGGCTTGTGATTATATTTGGTGGCCAGCCTAAGAGAAGAGTGAACAGAAGGAGGACTAGTTTGAGGAGGACTAATGGTTCAACCATGAATCAGATGGTGCATATGTCCTAGTTTTATTGTCGTGATTATTTTCTCTATAATGTTCATCCTCTTTTAAAAATAAGCTTGATATGATTGTGACAATCTTGTCACTATTATTTCGTCTAGTTTGATTTTGGGTTTTAGATTTGTAATTGTGGTGTATGATGCTTTTTTTGGGAAAGTATTATTAAATAAAATTACAAGTTGTTTCCTTTTTGTTTGTAGCTAGCTATCTTGTTATTTCATATAATGTTACATACTAGAATGGTTAGAAGAATACCTATCAGCTGAAACATACTGATAAGTGATATGTATAAACATCTGTAAGTAATAAGCAGTAATATCAGTTCAATGTTATGAACTAATAATAATTTAAATACTTCAACAACATTATTTCATTCAAACTTACTATGACAGTAGGATTGACTTAAATTCAAAATACATTTTCTTATTCTTTGATAAGGTACTTCATAGTTCGTACCTTTACTTTCATTAGAAGTCATAAATGTTGAAACAGTCGACTGGTCGAGTACCTTACATATTAGTTCTTCATGTTCAAATCCATTGGCAATTTAATTCCACATTTTAGTTAAGTTGTAAATGGTCATTATGCATCATGCACAGTCATTTCCTGCCTTAGATACAATGAAAATATTGACTAATCAACTACTTATAGTTGAAAAAACATGATGAAGGATAATGAAGCAAAAGCATGTTTGAGACAAAAGATGTTGCTACAAGAAAATTATGCAAAGAGATGCAGAATCATGTTGCAGCAAAGTTCTAGCAGTGAAACACAAATCCATATTACAACAAAGAACAATAAATAAAACACCATATCTGATATCAGTTGTAGAGTGCTTAGTTTGTGAAACTAGAAGAGCCTTCGGTTATATACTCCACCAAGTGCTCACAAGTGACCTTTCCAAAGAAATTCAAACACTGCGGTTGTTGGTCTCAGATAAAATGAAATGCTATTTTAGTTGGTTACAATATCAATTGATGGTAATTCTTCTATGCAATAACATATTTATTATATGCAATTAGATCGGTTTTTGACTATGTCGCTGGTACAGTGCTTTTCTATCCATTTTGCGGTGATTGCTCCAGATGGCTTCACCATTTCCTCATTCTTTTCTGGATACACCCCCACCCTTTCACAGAGCTTGTTGATCAATGATGCATGGCTGATGTAGCTTGAGGGATTAGAACAGTTTGCTGTGGCCCAAAGGTCATCTGCTAGGAGACGGCCAACATTGACTCGTTCACCCTTAAGGATTGCAGTCACCAAGGATGCTTTCTGAATGGTCAAATCTGACGTATTTGAACACGGGAGCAAGGTACGCAAAACAAATATTGCCCATGCTTTAGCATTGGGTTTGAGGTGAGAAGTGAGAAGTTTCGATGGTGTTCCAACTTTGTTCCTAACCATTGCCTTATCCCTGCACAAAGTACTACGAATCTCCTGATGATCAATGATAGAACCCTTGGCCTTTCTTGCTTCATAGGAACACTGCTCATAGTTCTTAAGCCGAAACAATTCGTTGATAATTTTATCATGAAATGGCACCTCCTTCCCTCTGACAAAACTTGTGAATTTCTTCAGATCATTCTTATTATTCCCATCATCTTTAGCAGGATCCTGATATGCATTTGCAAAGAACTCTTTAGCTAATCTCATACTAGCATCTTTTGCAAACGATGTCAATTCCACCCATCCTCTGGCCACAATCATAGCTTGAATATCCGAGTATTTTTCTCCTTCAAACTGGAGGTTTTTTTCTTCCACAAACTTTTTGTTGGCCAGAAAGTTAGAATAACGCTCTTGATGGACGAATGATATGAAGTGTATTGCATTTTGTTCCTACAAAAACATTCAATTCAACCACAAATTGAAATGTGCATAGTATCCAAAGTCAGAACAAGTGCAGAATGACCTGCAAACTTCTGTTTTGGAATTCGGAAATGTGCTAGGGCACATACACTACAAAACACTACAAAGGTAGGATACTTGGGCACATGTGCACTAGAAAAGCACTACAAAATCTTTCTTTTAAGCTTCTCTTCAATGTTTGTGCACTCAAAATCATAAGACACTAGAATGGATCATTACTTCACATTGCAGCAGACAACCATGATTTGAAATACCTTTTACGGGGCTCAACTTCACCTAAATTTCTTCAATTCACTAAGAAATTATTTGAATTAACACCGATAATTCTAGATGTAATTATGATTCGTCATACCTGCACATCTGATGGAGGGACAACAACACTGCCCATCACAACGACCTCCTTTGACATATGAACATTGTTATTCTGTTGTGGTTCCTCTACTATCGGTGCATGTCTAGCTACACACTCCGTACAAAAAGAGGTAATAGGATTTCCATGTCTAGAATGGGCAGCATCAATTGTAGCTACTCTAGTTTGTGTCATTGCTAAAGAAACATGGGATTCAGAAGCAAAAAATTAGGTTAACAATCACATAATCATCCCATAATATCTCTAACAATAGGAACCTAACAATGAGGAGTATAAAACAGAAGAACATTCTATTACATTGTAGGTAATCTTCAAACTATTTAAAACTACAAACGATTTCAAAAAATAAATGGAACGTAAATATAACCACAGCTATATACTCAGGTATGAATGCTTGAGTATGAAAACAGGTGTACACAAAATTTCATACCTGATGATGCACCTTGATCTTTCTTGCTCTTTTTGCTGGGTGGTTCATTACTTTGCAAAGGATTAGGCTCCACAATGTCATTGTCAATCTCATGCTCACCAACATTCTCTTTATCTCTGTCTTCAAAATCAGTAATCATAGGAACAGGAAGAGCCTCACTATTCGTCTTCGTTGATTTCTCATCCCCACTACTCTTCTTCTCCAAAAGACAAACTCTTATTCTAAGCTCGGAAAGAGTATTGCTATCGTCCACCCATTTTTCCTTCAACTTTCTCAACTCACAAACTTCCAAGTCCAATTCTGAGTTCTTCTTTCTTAGCTCTCCAATGTTGTTTCTTTCTGTAAATCTCATTTTCAGTATATAAGTTAATAAAACATTATGGAAAATATTGATAACTTGGATTAATTAACATGAAACTATATTATAAAATTATATCTGGTTATGCACAAATTAAAATTAGATATTTTCTTACATGCTTTCCTAGAGTTGTTTTGCTAGACATACCAAGAAAGCTTCTTGAACATGAGTACTCTAATAACTACAATGGTTTGAAAACCTCGACGATTGATTTTTCCAAGATTCACCCTGCCAACTAATAAGCTTCCAAACACACTAACTTAAGTAGGGATTTGAAGCTTTAACCTTCAAGAGTGATTTGTTAGCTTGAAGTATATTGTTTGATTCACTTTTTACGTAGATGCATCCAAATATAAGTCATTTCACTTTCAACTTATCACTTAAAATCAAAAGAAATTTCTCAACAAAAACACTTGAGATGCTAGCTCAATGAATGATAACAGTTTAGCTTTGTAACCTCAAGGTGGCGAGTTTGATTCCCGTCAGGAACAGTTGTAAGAGTTTCATCATTTCGAAGAGAAAAAATTGTTTTTGGCAATAACCCACAAATTCAAATTTCATATGACATATTTTTAAAGCAACATTTATAAAAATGCAATAATTTAATAGGAATAAGAGATATATGCAGAACCAACAACGAATCGGTCCAAGTGGTAAGAGTCTTGGGCCCTTAAGTAGGTGGTCAAGAGTTCGATTTCTGACTCCTGTGTATGGAGAGAATTCGGTTTGGATAGGAGAACTCACCTTGTGTGTCCCACTGATTGCGCGACGGTCCTCACTAACAGAAGTGAAAACTTCGTACCTATATTATGGTAAACCAAAAAAAAATGCAGATTTTTTATACCTGATGATGATGATGATGCACCTTGAGCATCCTTACTCCTTTTCATGGGAGGTTCAGCAAGAGTATTGCTATCATCCATCCATTTTTCCTTCAACTTTCTCAGCTCTCCAGTGTTGTCTCTTTCAGTTAAAATAGTTTTTTTCTTAACTTCTTTCATCAATGTTTCATAATTATTCTTGTGTCTTTCACAATCTTCCTCGGCTTGAAACCTCGTTAGTTTCTCCAATTCAAGTTTCTCTTGAAGGTCTATAATCTCGGTTTGGAGTCTGTTATATTTACTCACTAAAACCTTTTCAACTCTATCAAAGTCTTCTGTCATAAACGCGGTTCGCAACACGGAAACCAGTTCCTGAATGCTCATATCTTCCATGAGAAGCCTTGTAATATTCAAATTTTGTTAGAAAATGGGTTTAGTGAAAATTTGTGAAGAAGATGGCACAAAAAAAAAAAACCTATAAACTAATATTATAGTGTAAATTGTTATGTTCATTGAAAAAGGCTTGTGACTTCTCTTCAATGGGGAAGGGGTGTCTTGTGACGGAAGATGGTGTCTCAATGCCTTCAACAAAAGCTATAAACATAAATTAATAAAAAAGTCAAAATTTCAACATCTACAAACAGGAAAAAAAAAATTTATAGGCACAAACACAAATAAAATTGTGTTTGGCACACTCAGATAAATTAAAAAAAAATTAAAGAAAAAATAATTAAAATGATGTTAATTGATGGAACTATATATATTCTTAACATCAAACTGCAAATTATATTTTCAAGACTATACTCTAGATAACATAATCATAAAACTCATAAATATGTGCAATATAATCCATAGTGTGGCTAGGAATCTTGTTTATGGTGCACTATCCTTTTTGCATTCTTGTGATCAACTAATTCTGGTTGGCTAAGGGTAATCAAGACTTCTGTAAACCAATTGTAATTTTCTTCTCTACATACAAAATTTAAAATATTAGTTTCTGCATGCTCTATTATGTACATTCTTGAAAACATTTTGAATACCTATGAATTGACTTTGCAAGTGGCCGCCGAAAGCAAATGAGAAGACTCGTTTGGATTATGACAGTTTTAGAATTTCTTTGGCCAGCTGAAGTAAAATATTCCAACTGGTATGGTTCATTGGTGCCTCTAGACTCTAGTTAACATAGGATTGTTTCCATTAGTAGCAACATCAAAGTTCATTGGTCTGATAAGTTGAATAAATAATTAGATTAGTGCTTTCATGGAATCATGTTTCTTTGTTACATCACATTTACTTACATAGAGTATCACAGATAAAGAAGAGATGCTAGTAAATTGAAATGTTCTAATTCATTGTCTTGACAATAATTTTGGAGCCTTGCTGAAGAAGGTTAAGGATGTGGCTTAGAATGTGGCTTATCACAGATATACTTAATGGTTTTCATGTGGCTTAGAATGTTATTTTATCCAATAACAGTGACAAAGAGTGATTTCAAAATGTACTTGAATCAGTTTGGGACTATAACAGATATTGTGGTAATGTGTGATCACAACACTCAGAGGCATAGGAATTTTCACTTATGTTTGACCTCACCTTACTTAAGACGTTTCATGAAGTGAACAATAAAATGGTCGAGGTCAAGCGAGCAGTTCCTAAGGAGTTATCACAAGGACCTACCTGCTCCCATCTTAGTGGATATAACTATGGTCTGTTTGAGTCGGGTCAATAGTTTATTCAAAGTTTCATATTGTCTCGCATCGCGTCTGTAGACACTCATTTTTATCTTACATCTGCAGACACTTGTTTTCGTCTTGCATCTGCAACACCATCTTCAATCATCTGATACTGTGTTTTTTAGAAGCTGATTCTCCTCTTTGACTGATTCGCTGTTATGCGACAAATTGGTTTTCGGAAGCTATAGATTGTCGAATTGGCAGTGGTGATACTACCCTTTTTTGGCACGATAAGCATATGGAGAAAAGCTTCATATACAAATGTTTTTATACATGTTCTGAAATGCAACTATAGGTTCAATTAGCATTCAATTGTTTTATGTTATAGGGTGACCAAGCCTCAATAGTGGATGGTGCCATAAAGTTTGTGAAGGAGCTTGAACACCTTGCAATCACTTTGTTGAGAACAACTAGTAGCAAAAGGAAATAATAATGAAAGAAAATGATGATAAAACACAAGAAGTTCGATAATGGAGTTCCCCGTAGGTACGTCTCCGACTGTAGAATTCGCTACAGCTCGTTTTGATTAGATGAATGAATCAATTAGGGTTTCAGTGTTACAAGCGATATTTATATAAATAATAATTCGGTTCAGATAACAACAATAAATACCCCGGAACCATACCGGGGTCGACCAAAACATTTGGGCCAAGCCCATATCGGCAGCGGGCGGCCGGAGCTTCGCACTGCTAGCTCCGCTCCTCGGTCGCCCCTAGATAACATAATCATAAAATTCAGAAATATGTGCAATATGATCCATAGTGTGACTAGGAATCTTATCAAGTTTAATAGGATTGTTCTTCCCTCCGACCAATTTAGCCGGATTCCCAACAACCGTAGTCCTTGCAGGCACATCCTTAATCACGACCGAACCAGCACCAATTTTTGCGCCATCACCAATCTTAATATTCCCCAAAATACAAGTTCCGGCGCCTATCAACACCCCATCACCAATCTTCGGATGCCTATCACCATGAGCCTTACCGGTCCCTCCTAACGTCACACCGTGCAAAATTGAAACATCATTACCAATAACAGCTGTTTCACCAACCACAATCCCCGTAGCATGATCGAGCAAAATCCCACTTCCGATCTTAGCTCCCGGATGAATATCAACTCCAAAAACTTCCGAAACTCGATTCTGAATCATAACAGCTAAAACTTTCCTTCCATTTGACCATAAATTATGAGCTACCCTATGAGCTTGACATGCTAAAAAGCCTTTGAAATTCAAGAAACAATGCACATGACTTATACAAGCAGGATCTCTCTCCTTAACTGCTATAAGATCACTTTTCATAGCATCCATAATTTCTTTATCAGATTCAAAAACACCAACAAAAAGATCAGAAAGTAATGTACTAGGAAGACTTACACTGCTTAGTTTGACTGCAAGATGATTGGCCAAAGCAGTTTCCAATGATTTTTGAGAAAAGATTGAAACATGATAGTAACTAGACAGTATTGGTTCAACAGTGACATCAATTTTAGCTTCTTCTTGCATCTTCAACCAAACAAAATCTTCAACAACATCTCTTTCAGATTGTTCCACAACAGAACTACTAGTATGTAAAGTGTTGACTCCATATTTTACATTGAAACTTGGTTTGAAGATTTTTTCACATGAAGGGTCATCATGAGATAAAAGATTCTTTGAATTTGTAACAAGATTAGAAGAAACAGACATGAATTGTTGAGATTGAGATTTGTGGTGGCTAAGAGAAAATAGGGACCATTTTTTTGGTGTTGGATTGACAAAGAAATTGAAGAATTTTCCCCTCAACATAATAGTTTTGTTTGATTGAAAATCTAAGAAATTTTGCCAAAGTTGAACACTTAGCCTAAAGCATTTAATTTCATTATATAGTGTATAATATAATGTTTTTTGATGCATAGTGAATAATATATTATAAGATAGAATCAAATATCATCTTTAAAAAAAAAGAGAATCAAATATCAATCACTTTTTTTTATTGTGCTTAATGGACAATGTTATTATTATTTAAATAGAATCAAATATAAATCTTTTCTCTTTCTATCAAAGAGGTCATTTCATTTGAAATATAATGAATGCTAAACTTATATAATTTTTTTAATTAGAGATATCAATTTATATTTGTGAATGGAGATTTCTGTGAGAATCACTCTAATTGAGAGTTTGAAGGTAGAAAATTTTATTCTGCAAAATAGGAATGGGTAGAAAGTTCCGTCGATCAGGAAGAATTGAGAATTGAGACGAGATTTTATTATTTATTTATATTTTTACACAATACATGTATAAATTTTATTTGTATATAATGTCTCAATTTTTTAGTTATTCTATGATTAAATTTTAATTTTAGTCATTTTATGATATTACCAAATCTTTTTTATTACTTAAATAATAATTTCTGCGAACTTAAATATATACCAAAGTAAAAATATATTTAGTCTAAATTTAAACTAAATACGTTTTAAACTTTTGGTTATCTTTAATCCCCAAGTAGAAATAATTAATAAGATTGCATCACACAAAATAATTTGCTTAAAATTGGAAAACAAGAATCTGATATGTTTGACCAAATTAAAAATTAAAATAAAATAAAATTGGGGAAACAAAAATCTGATATGGGGTATCAATTTTAAAATTTTAAAAATAGAGACCAAAAGTTTATTTAAGTTTTTTTAAAATGTTTAAATTTAATTAATACTTATCACAGTACCTTTGTTAAACAAATTTTTTTAGCACAGTACCTACATTTAAAAAAAGAAGAAGAAGAAAGAAAAGTCCAGCATTTGCATCATTGTTTCAAGGGTACTTCTATGGTACAGTTGGCATTTTGACAATATTGGAAAAGTCATTTGAATAGACCAATAAAAGTAAAGTCTTTATTTGGTCCCACCAAATCATAATTATATGGTGTAGTTCCATAATTGTGTTTCTGTGTATCCTCAGAGATCTAAAGGTGTAAGTTTCTCTATCCTAGGATCGAGATTTTTAGCTCTGATACCAGAGTTTGAGCGGCAGAGATTCGCGCGTTAGCTGTAAGATAAACGTTGGAGTTCATTCTTCGTGTATTGTACTAAAAGTCTGTAATTAGACAATAGATCTTTTCTTTCTCTGAGTTTTGCCTTTATTCCTGGATTAACATAAGGTCTATCCATATATAGCAGGTTTTTTAAGCATCTATATTCGAATTCTAATTTTTGAATTCTTCTCCTATAGACTTTTAGATTTTTTCTTTCTTCAGCTAAGTTCATTGCTAGCGTAGGTAATGAGTGTAACAGGTTGCGGAAGTTTAATTAGATTCTTTTATCTAATTTTTCGAGTTGTAAGGACAACTCTGCTACTGAGCTTTGTAGCTTATTTAATTCTTTTAGTTCTGAGATTTCAAAATCTCTTTTTGGGGGTGCTACCCTATGGCCTTGGCTTCTAATTAATGGTTTTTCTTCTGTTTCTTCAAACAGATTTTTGTCATCTTCTATTAATGAACAACTCTTCCTTGCCAAGGTTTTGAATATAGGTGAATCTAACATCACTATAGGGGTGAATAATTCATCAATATGAATTATATCTTTTCCTATAAATTCTATGTTATGATGTGAATTACTTAAAGCATAATTAATTCTATAGCATATCGTAAAAGGATGATTTCCTTTTTTCATAAATTTTGAATCTTCTAATTTGTAATTAAAGATTATGGATCTGTCCAGATCTTTGTCCTTTAAGGATAATCCTATTTGTAAGTTTATATCAAACTTAATTTTTCCATATTTTAAATTGTATCTTCCTTGTGCAATTATAGATTGTCTATCATTTGTAATTCTAGAGTCTCTTAGAATTATATTTAAAGGTGTATCAATACCTTTCATGAAAGTACTTTTGATTAAAACTTGAATGGTTGATATGTGAATATAACCGATTTTATTTCTTTCTTTTTCAGAAAGACTTGAAATTCTTTTTTGAATTTGTGTTCTATCTATGGTAGATATGAATATATTTCCAGAAGTAGAATCAATTGGAATTGCTTCTTCTCCTACCATTATTCCAAATTTCAAAATATTTTTCCTAAGGAGAAGTTCTTTGAATTTTATAGACTTTCTTTTAAAGTTTTCTTCAGCAGTTAGAGATAAATCTGCTTCTTCTATTTTGTGATCTTGTATACTATCAGCAAAATAACTAGATGTTTCTTCAAATAGTGAGATTTCAGACATAATTTTCAAAATTCTTCTGAATTTTCACTAATATTATCGGGCAGAATATTTAAAATTTTTATTAGACTATAAAATCGAGAGTTTTTAAGTCTATAATGTATACTTGCGAAGTCCCCATAGAACTGTCCTTGAAAACATTCTATGTATTTAGAATTTTTAGTAAAATTGTTAAACTCGCGAACTAAACATTTTAATTCATGTTCTTCGAAGTCTCCTTCGATAGTTTCTTGAATTTTTTCAAGAAAAACCTTTTCTTGATAATGATTAAATTTGAATTTGTCTAAAATTATCTTAGCCAGATTTGGTTCAGGAATTCTTTTTAGTAAATAAGTTACCTTTTTATCATAGTCTTCCATCAAGACTAATTCTAAGTATATGTGACCAGAACTAGGTTCTGTGTGTTCAATTTCAAAAAAATTTGAAAATAATCTTTGAGTTCTAAAATTTGAACTTTCCATCTGTTATGCAAACAACATAATATAATAAACAAGTGATGTAACAATCATACCTGATATGATTTTCTTTGTTTCTGGTTTTGTTGAATTCTTCGATCCGAAGATGTTTGTGTTGTTTTGGGATATAATCTGTTTGATTATATTGTTTTATGTGGTTGATCCCTCCAGAGTATTACCTCAAGGATCTAGCTCCTCCAGAGTATTACCTCAAGAGCTACTTCTTAGAAATAATTCTAAGGACAGAAGAAAATAATTCTTTAAAAACTAGTTAATAGGTTCGTATTTCTTTCAACTGTATCTTACATTGAGCTGAATGCTCTTATTTATAGTGGAGAAGGGCTCACATTAGGTAAACGTCCCTTTCCATGACATTGTATATGCACTCAAAAAAGTGACACGCACTCACGCAACAGTGGCATGCACTCAGAAAAAGTGATGCGCACTCAAAAAGAAAAACGCACTAAAAAAATACGACAAATAGTATTTTACATTATTTAGCACTAAGTGGTCCCCATCTGACTCAGATGTGATAAGGTACCACTGCACAATTCTGTCCTACATTGTGGCCAGTTGATCCGTGCTGTTAGCCTCCTTGTCCTCTTGTGCCGACGATTTTTGACAGTTTTTACAGTTATGATTTTTGTAATACTGTAAAAAATATCTGCAGCATTCTTCTTGAATTACCCTTGGTAATTTTTCATGACCATCCTTCAGTTGGTCAATTCTTTCTTCAAGTTCTTTGATTGCCTTGATATATTTTTCTTTTGCTGGTTTTCTGGAATCGCTATACACGATCATTGATGAGTCTTCGTAGATTGTTCTGTAGTTTGTCTGGGATGACAATCTTGAAACTTTCCGACGAAAATTCTTCATCTGATTGACGTACATAGCTGGATGCCATTCTGTACTTTCTTTATTCATGACCGGATATTCTTTGTTGGATATCCCAATCTTGATTAAGTATATTGGTTTTGTGACCAGCTCCAAGGTATTTTCATCATACCAAGGATATGTTGAATCGACCTCTAGGAAGATCTCTTTTCCTTTGGCATATAAATTATTGAATTTTTCTGCCAAATTTTGTAGATTTTTTGGAAGAAACTTGAGCTCCCCAAAAGTTTTCTTTGGTTGCTCTTCCAAATATATGGTGTGGATTAAACCATTTTGAAAGAAAGATAGACATGTAGTACTATCTATTCCTGGTAATGTAACTGTCTTGGGACAGCTAAATTTGTTGGCCGGGTAGAAGCATTCAGTGGTGAATTCTTCTACATAATGGTTTAACCATTTCCACCTAAGGCTGAATTCCATGTAGGTTGGGTCGGTTACTTGGAAATTCTTTTGATTTTCGAGCTGGCGAATTTTGTCAATTGACAGCTTCCTTTTCGACTCCATTGTTGGAGATTTTTGAAGGTTTTTTGCTGTTGTAACTTCCTTGTAGGCTTCCGTAAAGTGCCTGTTCAGCTTCCTTCATGGTTTTGTATCCTTTGTGACGCACATTCTTGCCTAAGATGTGCTGTTTAGCTATTGCCCATTTTCTATAGATCCCTTTCATTGGACCATCAAAAATGACATAAGCTTCAAACTTTCCCATCTCATTGTCTACGGGATCGCTTGTTTGAATGGTTGTTGATAAACCATTTTTCTAGCTTCATCTTCTTCCTCGACCTGGTCAGCCCAAGATTTCTTGCTGTCTGAGGTTGTTTCTGAAGATTCCGCTTCTTGTTCTTTATCTACATTCCAACCGTTGGGTACTATCGTTTCAGTAGGAATTTTTGAATTTTCTGGGGCTGTATACTTTACATAGTAGTCATACTTTCCAGAAGGTTGTCCTAGTAAGTCCCAATTTTCTTCTTTTTTAAGAACTTCACTTGAGCCTTTTGCTGATTGATTTTCATCTGTTGTCATTTTTTGTAAACCTTTGAGTGTTGTAATCATCTCCCCCCTCTCGGCAGAGATTTTTGCTTTTTTGATTTCTAGGGCGACAAGTTGCTCGTCCTTTTGCTTGATGTTGTTCTGAAGTAGCTTTATGGCTTGCTCCATTCTCTCGTCAGTGTATCTGCAAAACTGTTTTGCTCAGATTTTATATATTGAATATATGGCTCGAATTGTTGTAATTTCATCTGCCATCTTATTAATCTGCCTTGTTTATGGTCAGCTTTAATTTTATATCTCCGAAATCCTGTAAGATATTTAGAGTCTGTACGAAGAAGGAATCTTGACGGTAATAAGTCAATCTTCCATTTTTCTAGTATTTTTACACACGCCAGAGTTTCTAGTTCCTGAATATGGTATCTAGATTCTGTATCTGTAAATGTACCAGAAATATATTTACATAAATGTAATTTTTCAGTATCCTTTATCAGGATTTTAGAAGCACTATAATCAATGCCTTTTTTGGTATCTGTTTCTTCTTTCGAAGTTTCAGATTGTTTTGATTGAAGATCTTTAGATTCTTCAATTTTATATCCCTTCTCATTTAGAGAAAGTTTTGCTTTACCATTGGGTAAGGCTCTCATACAACCTGCCCAGGTTGTTTGTGATGCATCCGTTTCTACAATTAAAAAATCTTTTATTGTTGGATTGTAGAGTTCGGGTAAAATTTTTATTTTTTCTTTAATGGTTTTAACATTATCATAATCAACTTTAGTCCAAGACCATGGAACTTTTTCTGAAATTTTCTTTTGCAAATGCTTTCTTTCCTTTGCTAAGTCTTTTAAAAATCCTTCATTAGCAATATAATTTAAACATCCAAGAAATCTTTGGATTTGTTTTCTGTCAGAAAGCTCATTTGGAAAAGCTTGTATTTTTTCTTGGGTATGAGGTGCTAAACTTAGTTCCCCATTTTCTTTTAAAATTAAACCAAGGTATTCTATTTCTTTTTGTAAAATCTTTGATTTCTTTTTTGAAATTATAATACCCTTTTCTTTAATTCTTAAAAGAACAATTTCTAAATCTCGAAGATGTTGTTTTTCATCTCCTTTTGTAAAAATGAGTATGTCATCTATATATGAAGGTTGAAAAACACACAAGAAGGGGGGGGGGGGGGTTGAATTGTGTGAAGACTTTTTCTAAGTTAAAACAAATTGCAGCGGATAAAGTATAACACACACAATATATGAGGATAGGGATAGAGAGATGCTCAGAATTTTTATACTGGTTCCTCCCACTAACAGGAGTAGTCCAGTCCTCTTGTCTTTCACAAGAGATTTTACTATAATCACTCAGATTACAAATGCTCAAGCACTAAGCAAGAGACTTCAAACTGCTCAAGCACAAAGCAAGAGACTTCTAACTGCTCAAGCACAAAGCAAGAGACTTCCAATGCTCAAGCACAAAGCAAGAGACTTCCAATGCTCAAGCACAAAGCAAGAGACTTCAAACTGGTTTTACTGTTAATAAAGATAACAGATTAACACTTGATATACAATCAGAGGTGTTTACAAAATACAACGCAGTTACAAGACTAACTTAGAAAATTATCACAAAGTTTCTAAGTGTTTGATAGCTTCAGAATTTGACAGAGTTTCAGCACGTTCAGAAGCTTAAGTCTTGATTTTATTTCTTCACAAATCTTCTTCCTTTTATAGATGATAAAATGAACGTTGAAGATTATAGCCGTTTGAAGAATTGAGACGCTCCTTTGTATTGATCAGTGAGCTTATTAGCTGTTCTGATTTGCAGTAGCTTAGGAGCTTAACGTTTACTACAAAATGAGAGATTCCTTTTGGCTTTTGATATTTGAACCTTGGTGAAAGCCAAATAAGGAAATAATCGTTTCTGAAGCCTGACTTGAAAAGGACCTTTCCATGGTCAAACCTTTTCATTCTTGGTTTCTGCGTTTGGACTTAGTCAGGCACAGTCTTCAATAAAATTGTACTCTCAAGTGTAGCTTAACACTTATCTCTGACGAGCCTTCAGATAATAGCTTCAGAGTTTCACAGGCTCAGAATTACTTGCTTCAGATCTGGTAAGCTCAGAAGTAATTCCTTCAGAAATTCTAAGGTTCAGATAATAACTTCAGAGTTTCATAGGCTTAGAATTACTTGCTTCAGATCTGGTGAGCTCAGAAATAATTCAGATATTGATAGGCTCAGAATAACTTGCTTCAGATCTGGTGAGCTCAGAAGTAATTTCTTCAGAAATTCTAAGGTTCAGATAATAACTTCAGAGTTTCACAGGCTCAGAATTTCTTGCTTCAGATTTGGTGAGCTCAGAAGTATTTCCTTCAGAAATTCTAAGGTTCAGATAATAACTTCAGAGTTTCATAGGCTCAGAATTTCTTGCTTCAGATCTGGCTCAGAATTACTTGCTTCAGATCTGGTGAGCTCAGATGTTGTTTGCTCAGAAGTAATTCCATCAGAAATTCTAATGTGCTTTTGTACGCAAATTTTAACTTTTAATCCTGCACACTAAATTAAATTATTAGTACTCCAATTTAACTTTAAATACATTGTTATCATCAAAATCAATTAAGGAGATACAAAATCATAATTTTGTTCCAACAATCTCCCCCTTTTTGATGATGACAACTATATGTATTTAAAATCAATTGTTGTTGTTTTTATTTAACATCTTGACTTCAGGTTCTGAGGTTTGCAAGCTCCCCCTGAGTCTGATAAGCTTCAGAAGTTTATCAATGATAAATATAAAACAGTCTAAGAGTAATATTTAATGTCAAATATAATTTCATATATTCTACCTTCAGAATTAGAGGTTTGCAAGCTCTATTTCTTCAGATTGACAAATATAAGATATGGTTTGCAAGCGTATCTTATATTATATGAATTTATGTTGGACAAAATTTATTACTCCCCCTCATTAAAAGTTTAAAAGACTTTAATATAACTTAACAAGAGTAGAGTTCAGAAAATGTGATCTTTAGAGCTTCAGAAATAATTTCACTGCCATAGGAAATGAAGTAATATTTTCTCCCCCTTTGTCATTATCAAAAACGGGTCAGTCAAAGCACACGTTACAGGGTAGTAGATGCACACAGCAAACAACCACCAGCAGTAAATGCATTCAACGGTAAAAGGGAATTGTTAAGTACCATGGTGAAACAGGGAATTGTTTCAGAATGAAGACGAGTTTCTTCAAGATCTGAATCAGTTCCAGGAAAAGGTGGAGTGGTTTGAATGGATGAGGGGTTTGGTTCAGAAGTGGTTGGCTTAGGAGATGAAGTCTGAAGGGGTTCAGTTTGGGATTCAGCAGGGACTTCAGAATTTTGAACATTTGAGGGTTCAGATTGGTCTACGTCCATTGCTATTGGGGTAGACTCAGAATCTTTAATAGGAGATTTCTGAGGGGATTTAGGGTGTCAGAAATGGTTATAGTAGAAGTTTCAAAATATTGGGGAAACAAGATAGTGACGTAATGGGGGCTTGGCAGTTACTTTTAATAAAATCATCATTAGCTCTCCTTCATTACCCAGCGGTTACTAGACATGATGGAAAGTTACACAGATAAGTAGTGTTTTCAGAAGCCAGCTGTCAGTTAGAGAAACTGAGCAGTCAACTAACACTTAGAGTAGGTATCTGAGTCACAAGAGATCATATTTAATAATAAATAATTCTGATTGCTTCAGATGAGAGAGTGCTTCAGAACCTATGTAATAGTTTCTGAGCCATCCAAACTTCTGAGGCCCTTCAGAACTAATTTATTCATTCAGAGTTAACAGCATTCAGAAACATCATTCAGAATTAAAAACCATGTTCAGATTTTTCTTGATAAAATTGAAACGATCAATAGCAAGAGGTTTGGTAAAGATATCAGCCCATTGATGCTCAGTATCAATGAATTGAATCTCAATTACTCCCTTCTGAACATAATCTCTAATGAAGTGATGCTTGATCTCAATGTGTTTAGCTCGTGAATGCAAAATAGGATTCTTAGACAAACAGATAGCAGCAGTATTATCACAGAGAAGTGGTATACTACTTATCCTTATCTGATAATCCTCCAGCTGATGTTTCATCCAGAGCAATTGAGTGCAACACTTAGCAGCTGAGATGTACTCTGCTTCTGCTGTAGATAGAGCAATAGTTGCTTGTCTCTTACTAGCCCATGATATAAGGTTTTCACCTAGAAATTGACAGTTTCCACTAGTGGACTTCCGTTCAATTTTATCACCAGCATAGTCAGCATCACAAAATCCAATAAGCTGATAATCTAAGGATTTCTTATAAAGTAATCCAAGATTAGTGGTTCCTTTCAAATATCTAAAGATTCTCTTAACAGCAGTTAAATGAGACTCTCTAGGATCTGATTGAAATCTAGCACACAAGCATACACTGAACAAGATATCTGGTCTAGATGCAGTGAGATAAAGGAGGGAACCAATCATACCTCTGTATAATTTCTGATCTACTTTGCCTTCAGATTCTTCCTTCAGAAGACTGCTAGAGGGATGCATAGGAGTTGACATTGGTTTACAATCTTCAAGACCAAATTTCTTCAGTAAATCCTTTGTGTATTTGGTTTGATGCACATATACTCCTTCTTTTCTTTGATTGATTTGAATTCCCAAAAAGAATGTTAGTTCTCCCATCATACTCATTTCAAATTCATCCTGCATAAGCTTAGAGAAATTCTTGCAAAGAGAAGCATTAGTTGAACCAAAGATAATATCATCAACATAAATCTGAACAATCAAAATATCAGTTTTTAAGGTTTTTCTAAAGAGAGTGTTATCAACATGTCCTTTTTCAAAACCATTTTCTAGAAGAAATATACTTAACCTTTCATACCAAGCTCTTGGAGCTTGTTTCAAACCATACAGAGATTTCTTCAATTTGTAAACATGATCAGGACACTTTATATCTTCAAAGCCAAGAGGTTGTTTGACATAGACCTCTTCAGAAATTACTCCATTCAGAAATGCACTTTTTACATCCATTTGAAATAGAGTGATGTCATGATTAACTGCATAGGACAAGAGAAGTCTTATTGCTTCAAGTCTTGCTACTGGTGCAAAGGTTTCAGTGAAATCTATGCCTTCTTGCTGACTATAACCTTGTGCAACCAGTCTAGCTTTGTTTCTAACAACTTCTCCCTTTTCATTTGACTTGTTTCTGAATACCCATTTTGTTCCAATAATGTTCTTGTGTTTGGGTTTTGGTACCAGATCCCAAACATCATTTCTTTCAAATTGATTGAGTTCTTCTTGCATTGCAACAATCCACCCATCATCTGAGAGTGCTTCTTCTATGTTTGTGGGTTCAATTAATGAAATTAACCCAACTAGGGATTCATCCTCTTTGAAAGCAGATCTGGTCTTTCTAGGGCTATCCTTGTTACCAACAATTAGCTCTTCAGAATGAGATGATCTATACTTGAATTTACTTTTAGGTGGAGCAGGTATCTGAGAGGGTTCAGGTTCTGAAGGGTCTTCAGATTCAAGACCTTCAGAAACGTCTTCATTCTGAGTCTCAGATGGATATACAACAATGGAGAGATCTTCACATTCAGAATTTGAGGATACTTGAAATTCTGCAAAAGTCTCAGCTTGCTCTGACATATTATTGTCAGGCTCTTTATCATCAAATCTAACATGTATAGATTCTTCAACTGTGTGAGTTTCAGAATTATACAATCTGTATGCTTTTGAGCGTTCAGAGTAGCCTATAAAGATACCCTTATAAGCTCTAGCATCAAATTTCTTTCGATAGACCTTGTTGTCTAGAATATAACAAGTACATCCAAACTGATGAAAATAAGAAATATTTGGTTTTCTTCCTTTGAACAGTTCATAAGCAGTTTTGTTCAGAATAGGTCTGATGTAGATTCTATTCTGAACATAGCAAGCAGTACTCACGGCTTCTGCCCACAAGAACTTAGCTAGGTTAGACTCAAGCATCATGGTACGAGCCATTTCTTGCAAAGATCTATTCTTTCTTTCTACAACACCATTCTGCTGTGGTGTTCTAGGAGAAGAGAATTCATGGATTACTCCATGCTCTGAGCAGAAAGATTCGAAAGAGTCATTTTCGAACTCTCCCCCATGGTCGCTTCTAACCTTCAGAATCCGAAGATCCTTTTCACTTTGTATTTGTGTGCAGAAGTCACTGAACACCACAAATGCTTCACTCTTAGAACGAAGGAATTTCACCCAAGTCCATCTACTGAAATCATCAACAATAACTAATCCATATTTCTTACCATTGATAGAGGCTGTCGAAACAGGACCAAACAGATCAATGTGAAGCAATTCTAAGGGTCTGGAAGTAGAGACAATGTTTTTAGACTTGAATGAAGTCTTAGCAAATTTTCCTTTTTGACATGAGCCACAAAGTGCATCTGAGTGATAATCAATGTCAGGCAAACCACTAACAAGCTTTTGTTTGCTAAGCTTAGAGATCAACCTCCAGTTAGCATGACCAAGACGCTTGTGCCATAGCCATTTCTCATCACTCAGAGACAAAAGACATATAATCTTTTGGTCAACCAAATCAGAAAAGTTTACTTTATAAACATTGCCAACTCTCATTCCCTTGAATACTACAGATTTGTCAGAGTCTTTTGATACAGTACATGATTCCTTATTAAATGTAACAACACACCCATTGTCACAAAATTGACTAATGCTCAATAGATTGTGTTTAAGTCCATCAACTAACCAAACATCTTTAATGGAAAGAGAAGAATTACCAACTGTACCTGTACCAATGATCTTCCCTTTTTGTTTTCCTTCAAATCCCACAGAGCCTCCCTCTTTCAGAGTTAGGGTTTGGAACATATGCTTTTCTCCCGTCATATGTCGTGAGCAACCACTGTCCAGGTACCAGGGCTGCTGTTTTACCTTTCCTTGCATGAGCATCTGAAGCAAACATTATTTCAGATTTTGGTACCCATATTCTGATGGGTCCTTTAGAGTTAGTCTTCTGAATAGTATTCCTTCTTTGTTTTCTATGATCAACACAAGATCTAGAATTAATTAAGCTTTGACAAGAATGTTTAGGCTTAATTTGATTCTTGGATTTTGATCTGGAGTATATCACAGTTCCAAAGGTCAAGCAAGGATCTGAAGTAACTTTACCTTGATTTCTCAGAGGTTCAGATGACTTCTGAGCCTTAACTTGAGAACTTTTGGACTCAGAAATTTTAGGTTCAGAAGAACTTGGAACTTCTGAGTCTTTGGGTTCAGGTTCAGAACCTCCTTCAGAGTTGGATGCCTTCAGATCAAGTGTACCACTTTTAACAAAGGTAGAGAATAATTCAGGTGGAGTATCATCCTCACTATATGATTTCAGAGGTTTATCCCAGTTCTTAAACCGAGAATAACCAATGCCTTCACCATAGTTACGAGTCATATGATAAATCATGGAAGCCATTTTACTCCTATTGAAGGTACAACGAATAAATTCGTGAAGAGCATCTTCATGATCATCATTGAGCTTGTCTGCCAAGACATAGTTAGATTCAACATGACAAATACGAATGTTTAACGATTCATTTTCATCATAAAGAATCTTGGCATCCTTTTTCAATGATTCATGAACATTCTTCAGAATTTTGTGTTGACTTACCATACGAGAGTAATGTTTCACAGCAATCTTAAGAGAATCAATTAATTCAGATTTAGTCATGTTAGAGTATACCTCATTTTCATCATCTGAGTCATCTTCAGAATCTCTATCAGAGTTGTTACCTTCAGAAGTTCTTGCCATTAAAGCCAGATTGCCTTCTTCATCATCTTCTCCTTCAGAGTCATTCTCAATGGTCTCCCAAGTGGCTAACAAACTCTTCCTTACCTTTTCTTTGTACTTTTCTTTCCCAAAGCTCTTATTCTTTCCTTTGTCCTTGGATGACATTTCTGGACAGTCCGCAATGAAGTGTCCAGATTTCTTGCAGTTATAGCAGTTGTTCAGTTCTTCCTTTTTGTCCTTTGAAAAGGAACTTCTTGAGTTGTTTCCTTTGTTTGGAAACCTTTTGTATTTCTTGTTCCATTTCTGAAACCTTCTAACCATTAGTGCCATTTCTTCATTCTTAGAATTTTCATCCATCATATCATCAGAAGTTTCTTCCTCTTGTTCAGACACTTTGATCTTTGCAGCTTTTGAGGAAGTCTGAACAGAGCTTAGAGCCAAGGACTTCATCTTCTTGACAGGTTCATCTGACATAAGTTCGAGCTCATGACTTCTGAGTGAGCTTATTAAATCTTCAAGAGTCACATTGTCCAAATCCTTGGATTCCTGAAAAGCTGTAACTTTTGGTCTCCATTTGGAAGGTAAACTCCTCAGAATTTTCTTGACATGATCAGAGGAAGTGTAGCTTTTCTTCAGAACTTGAAGACCAGAGACAAGGGTTTGAAACCTTGAATACATGGTTTCAATATCTTCATCTTCCTTCATTCTGAACAACTCATATTGATGAACTAATAAGTTTGCCTTAGCTTCTTTGACTTGCTTATTTCCTTCATAGGTGGAACATAGAGAATCCCAGATAGTTTTGGCACATGACTTGTTGGATATTTTTAAATACTCGGCATGAGATATTGCACCAATAAGCATATTCTTAACAGTATGATGCTTCTTATACTGTTTCTTCTTTTCAGCATCAAAGAACTTTCTGTAGGTATTTCTTACAACACCTTCATCATCCATGTGTTCAAAATGTATACCATCTTCAATGATATCCCATAACTCATCATCGGTCCCAATGATGTAACTATACATCTTGGTTTTCCAGAAAGGAAAAGTAGTAGGATCACTGTTGAAGTAAGGTGGTTTGTCTCTGTGATTATCACTGTTCCTTTCCCTATCATAGTTGTGAGGAGGTGGAACAGCAGAGTGATCAGGTCCAGAGGAAGCAGAAGGAGAGGTAACACCAGACATGTTTTTCAACTAAGTACCCCTAGATCTTTTACTGTTTCACTGTTAAGTGAAGAGCAACAGACCGGAGCTCTGATGCCAATTGAAGGTTGAAAAACACACAAGAAGGGGGGGGGTTGAATTGTGTGAAGACTTTTTCTAAGTTAAAACAAATTGCAGCGGATAAAGTATAACACACACAATATATGAGGATAGGGATAGAGAGATGCTCAGAATTTTTATACTGGTTCCTCCCACTAACAGGAGTAGTCCAGTCCTCTTGTCTTTCACAAGAGATTTTACTATAATCACTCAGATTACAAATGCTCAAGCACTAAGCAAGAGACTTCAAACTGCTCAAGCACAAAGCAAGAGACTTCTAACTGCTCAAGCACAAAGCAAGAGACTTCCAATGCTCAAGCACAAAGCAAGAGACTTCCAATGCTCAAGCACAAAGCAAGAGACTTCCAATGCTCAAGCACAAAGCAAGAGACTTCCAATGCTCAAGCACAAAGCAAGAGACTTCCAATGCTCAAGCACAAAGCAAGAGACTTCAAACTGGTTTTACTGTTAATAAAGATAACAGATTAACACTTGATATACAATCAGAGGTGTTTACAAAATACAACGCAGTTACAAGACTAACTTAGAAAATTATCACAAAGTTTCTAAGTGTTTGATAGCTTCAGAATTTGACAGAGTTTCAGCACGTTCAGAAGCTTAAGTCTTGATTTTATTTCTTCACAAATCTTCTTCCTTTTATAGATGATAAAATGAACGTTGAAGATTATAGCCGTTTGAAGAATTGAGACGCTCCTTTGTATTGATCAGTGAGCTTATTAGCTGTTCTGATTTGCAGTAGCTTAGGAGCTTAACGTTTACTACAAAATGAGAGATTCCTTTTGGCTTTTGATATTTGAACCTTGGTGAAAGCCAAATAAGGAAATAATCGTTTCTGAAGCCTGACTTGAAAAGGACCTTTCCATGGTCAAACCTTTTCATTCTTGGTTTCTGCGTTTGGACTTAGTCAGGCACAGTCTTCAATAAAATTGTACTCTCAAGTGTAGCTTAACACTTATCTCTGACGAGCCTTCAGATAATAGCTTCAGAGTTTCACAGGCTCAGAATTACTTGCTTCAGATCTGGTAAGCTCAGAAGTAATTCCTTCAGAAATTCTAAGGTTCAGATAATAACTTCAGAGTTTCATAGGCTTAGAATTACTTGCTTCAGATCTGGTGAGCTCAGAAATAATTCAGATATTGATAGGCTCAGAATAACTTGCTTCAGATCTGGTGAGCTCAGAAGTAATTCCTTCAGAAATTCTAAGGTTCAGATAATAACTTCAGAGTTTCACAGGCTCAGAATTTCTTGCTTCAGATTTGGTGAGCTCAGAAGTATTTCCTTCAGAAATTCTAAGGTTCAGATAATAACTTCAGAGTTTCATAGGCTCAGAATTTCTTGCTTCAGATCTGGCTCAGAATTACTTGCTTCAGATCTGGTGAGCTCAGATGTTGTTTGCTCAGAAGTAATTCCATCAGAAATTCTAATGTGCTTTTGTACGCAAATTTTAACTTTTAATCCTGCACACTAAATTAAATTATTAGTACTCCAATTTAACTTTAAATACATTGTTATCATCAAAATCAATTAAGGAGATACAAAATCATAATTTTGTTCCAACAATATATGCTAAACATATATGATCCAAACCTGCGAGAGATTTGTCCATAAATCTTTGATATATTGATGGTGCTTGTTTTAGTCCAAAAGGCAAAACATTCCATTCGTAATGTTTTTGAGGTGGACATGAAAAAGCTGTTAATGGTTTTGTTTCTTCTGCTAGTCTTAGTTGATAATAACCAGACTTTGCATCCAAGGAAGAAAACCAATTACATCCTTTTATCTTTTCTAAAATAAAATCTTTTCTTGGTAATTTATAAGAATCTCCAACTGTTGCCAGATTAAGTTTCTTATAATTAATTACCATTCTTCTCTTACCTCCTTTTATTTCGTTGTGGTTTTCGACATAAAAAGCTGGTGCAGAATGTGGACTTGATGAAGGTCTAATAAGGTCTTTATCAAGTAGATCTTTACATTCTTGTTGAAATTCTTCAACATCTCTAATAGAATATGGAATTCTATTTGGAACATTTATCTCGTCATTAGCATTTTTTAACTTAATGACTATAAGTTCATGATTAGTGTTTTTAACACTGTCTAAAGGGTTATCTGAACAGACTTCATCTAACCTTTCTTCTATACTAATATTGAAACTTCTTTCTTCCCATATAGTTCTTAACTCCCTAAGGTTTCCCTTAATAAGGTTTAAGATTTCATTTCTAGCAACTATTTTGTTGGTTACTACTTTTCTATTTTTAGGATTTCCCAAATCCTTCCAATGAAGTGATATAGTATCCTTTCTTTGAGTAAAGGGTTCATATAATTTTAAAAAATTATTTCCTATGAATAGATCTAATCCTGAATCATGGAGGTAGATTGTTGGAATAAAAAATTTATATCCTTCAATTTCTATAGACACATCTCTAAGGTTAAACCATATCTGATGTTTTGATTTGTCTGCAACTATTATTTCTTTTGGCTTGGTTAATCTTTCCCAATTTCTAGAGATAGATTTTTTCTCAAAACAAAGAGTTGCACCTGTGTCTATATAGGCTAAAAGGTTTCTATTTTTTAGCACTATTTTGATAAATGTAGCACTTGGATTTCCTTTACCAAGTATCTTCTTCGACATCTGAATCTGTGTCTGTGCAGTATTCATAAATGTCTTCATCGGACTCTATGTCTGATTCTATAGGTTCATATCACATTGCATATATTACATGTAGGATATTTTTCTTAGGATTTTCCTTTTTAGGGCACTCATTTGCATAGTGACCTTCTTCATGACATAACCAACATGTACATGATTTTTTGCCTTGTGGGCATATTTTCTTCCTAGGGTAAGGTTGTTTTTTCCTAAAGAATTTTTTGTTTCCCTTTTTGAATTTTCTAAAAGGAACCTTCTTAAATTTCTTTTTCTTATAGGGTTTTTGTAACCTTGTTTTTCTGGGTTTCTTCCTGGAGTTGCAACCATAATTTCCTACTTTGTCTTGTAGTTTATTACAACAAAGGGATACTTGAGCTTCTCTTTTGGCTATTTTTTGACTACACATTTCTTGGAGCCAAATTTTTAGGGTGGTTATTCTTCCTCCTAAAGTATCATCCACTTTTCCTTCTGCTAATGCTGAAGTAAAGAATGTTTTAATTTGAGCTGATACTCTTTCTGGTAACTTGTCATAGAATAGTTCTATCAAGTTTCTGGAAATTCTAGTACTATTATCTATGTTGTAATAATAGTCCTGAAATTCACAAATGAAATTATCTACATAGCACATGTTGCAGATTTTTAGGTTAGTTATCTTCCAAAGATTTTGGTCAGAAAATGCTATCTTAGATTGAATGGAATCCTTCCATCCTTTAAATTCTGTTACGAGTAACATATGAATCCAGTCTACTACTAAAGCTCCTGTTAGGGGTATTGTTCCCATAACTTCTGGTGGTAAAGTCGAAATGTATTTGTAAGCATTTCCTCTAGTTTTATATTGTAGGAAATTGAAAATTTCAATTGGTCCTAAATTTTTAAGGTCTTCATTTAACTGGACTAATACACTATTTGTATTGTACCAATCTCTTAGATCATTGGCTGTATTGAAACTACAGTCTATGTCTAAAATTCCTTGCCCTTGAAATGGGTTTTGTGTAGGTACATAATAATGGGGTACCTTTTGGAATTTTTGTTTGGTAAATTCTCTTTCGAATTCTGCAGATCTTTTTGTACCAGATATCTCTGCTGGTTCGAATTTTACAAAGTGAGGATTTTCACTTTCCTCCTCCACTTCTTCTTCAGAGCTAAAATCATAAATGATTTGGTTTTTCTCTTTCGGTTCTTCGTCAATTACTTGACTTTTTCCTGATATATCTAAAGAGACCATAAGTTTTTCTAAATTTTCTAATTGCCTATTGAGGGCTTCTTCTGTATCGTCCATTCTTAAAAGAATTTATATGGTGGTTTAATTTTTAATTGTGTAGAAACAGTAGTTTCTTCGAGCTCAGGAAGCCTATGAATATTTTCTATTTCTAGTTCTTTTCCTTTCTCTTCCCCCACTTGAGAGAATTGAAGGTTTTTGTCTTCTAAGAGTTTTATCACGTATGCTATCATACAAGATATATTATTTAGCTGTGGATTTGTTGTATGAAAAAGGTGAGGAAATCTATGAGTTTCATCTTCTTCATAACAATCAAGGTTTATTCCATTATGAAATTTCCATGTTTCATATGGTTTATACCTTTCTTCTTCAGACTGTAAAGTTTATAAATAGGATGTTTGTTTTTCTATCCTATCTTGTAAATCGGAGAAGTTATCTAAAACTTTTTGTAATTTACTTGTTAGACTTTCTTCAGTCATCTTGCAATATCCTGAAGGTTTTTCCGAAGGCTTTTAGCTAGTTCCTTATATTCTCTAGCTAAATAAAAGTTTCCTGAGTTTCTAAACCAATAGTGTAGTCTTTCGAACCATCTAATTTGAATTTTGTATAGAGCAAGATCAGCCGGGTTAGGATTAAAGCTGATTATTGGATAAATTAATTTTTCACATGGACTTCTTAGGAATTCATTCCCGTGTCGTTTTACTATCATATTATTCATTGAACTTGGATTATTTGCTATAAGATAGCTACCAAATTTTTGCTACTAAATCTGTGCTAATGGGCTACTTGGTTTCTGGCCATTAGATTTGAGATTTGCACATAGAAATTTTTGTGTCTTTGCCACACTAGATTTTGACTTTTTTGGTGAAGTCATTTTAATGACTGCATGTTAGAATTCTCCTTGTTTCAATTCTTGGTTGACGGCTCAAATCAACCCCCCATCCCATCCATGTAACCAATGACATCATTTAAATAAATTTTTTATTTTATGATAAAATAATTTAGTATTTTGATACTCGTTGGCCCATCACCATATATTCTCATTCCCTACACTTACATAAGTATTGGATCCGGATTATGTGCATTCACTTTTTCCGTGCAGTTGTGTAGTCGGTTTATTTATAATCGCTCGATTAAGATCGAACGGCTGCAATTTAAAATCTGCATTTATAGACTGTATTTATTATATATATGTTACTTTAGTTAGTTAAATTTAGTCACATGCCTGTTAGTTTAGTTAGATAAATTCTTGCCATTTTTCTGTTTTCAGTTAGTTTAGTTAGTTGATTTTCATTACTATTCATTCTTCCACACACTCATCACTTATTCTCACATTTTCTTCTTCTAGCTAGAGGTATTCTTGAGATCATACCTAGTTTGAGTTTCACCAAGAACAAAATATCATGTTTTAGTGGCTTCGAAATTTAATTTGTCTTTGCACAAGCAAAAACTGCGCTGAAATTAATGAATTTGATGATGATCCATTAGGGTGGTTGAGCGAATTCTCAATGGCTGTGGTTCAGTCGAATGGTGTTATGGAGGATCGCAGCCAACTTGATGTTGGCCATAAAGCACTCTTGTTGGAATTTACGATGGCCAAAATGGTTCCAACCTCTTGAGTAATAACCTCTTCTCAATTCTATGTAGTGAGTATTCTTTTTTATTAATATCTTGTCTGCATGCTTATGAGTAGGATAATTGTGTTTTGTCTTGTTATTTGGATGCCCATCTGTCGTAGCAGCGAGAAAAGCAGCATATTCTAGTTTGCACCGAACTTTGCTATCAGCAGAACCCGCGATATACTCAAGAGTCTTAAGACACTCATAAATTCATTATATTTGGATCTGGTGAACTTTTTAAATTGTTGATCAATGAGCAAGCAGCTAAAATCGTTCACACCAATCCACTCTTTATAATTGTAAAGAGTGCCACACACGAAGGTGTATGAATCTAGTCATTATGCTATTTGACTTTTTGTTTAAAATCCACAAGTTGAAACTCCCTAACTCGATACTTCAATCCGCACCAGATTATTCAATAAAGTATTATCTTAAGCTAAAAGGATGATATAATATTGTAATTCTCATCAAAGTAAATAATACAATGTTTGTATAATGAATAAACTAACAACACCTTCACACCTTCAAAATTTATTATTGTTGAAAGTGACTCAAAATTTGAAGTTTTGGAAAGCTGTCAAAATCGTAGTACGATGTGGAAAATCGTAGTACGATTTTTGACCAATGCATAAAAATAAAACGTATTTTTCAGCGTGAGATTTGTTCCAATTTTTGAGGGATTACTTTTACTATAAATATAGACCTTGTATCATATGTAAACCTTGAGAGAGAGATAGAGGGGGTTGAAACAAGGGTTTAGAAAGGCAACAACAAAATTAGGGTTTGTATAAAGTTTGTCTCTTTGGCAACAAACACTACGGTTTGAGGGTTGATTCACCTTGGGAAACACTATTAGGATTGAGTATCTTGATCACGGGAAGAGATTGGGGCTTTGGATAGAATTAGGCGGGAGACTTAGGGTGCGTTTGGCCCGACTTTTTTTTAACTTAAAGTTAAATTTAAAGTTAAAGCTGTAATAATAGCTTTAAAGGCAAAGTTAAAGTTGTTTGGTACTCATAAAAAATTTTAATCAAAATTTACTTTAAGCTAGTAATTATTTGACAATATATTTTTATAAAAGGGTTAAATATGTTTTTAGTCCTACATTTTGCCTTATAGTCAAGAATAGTCCCTACATTTTTTTATGATTTAAAAAAATCCTACAAATTTTTCCGTAATCAAAATTGGTCTCTGCCATTAATTTTTTTTAACAGAACGCTGATACTATAAATGACTAAAGTGTGTTTTTTTTTTTTTTTATAAAACTCCCGTTACAAAATTACAAATTGTAATGTCCTTTAAAAAATTCTTTTAAAATCTCGTATACTAAAATAAATACTATTTTATAAGATAAATAAAAAATTATTTTAATGAGTTAGGTAAGATATTTTACCAAATTTATTTTTTAAACAATAAAAATGATAGCAACTTTCCTTGAGAGTAGAACTTTTTTTTTTGGCAGGTCCTTGAAAGTAGAACTTGAACCAATGTCATTTGGAAAATCATGTGCATTCCATTTGATTGTAAAACAATATTCATTATGTTTGAAGAAAGAAAGAAAAAAAAACTGTAAAAAGATATGTTTAGCATCCAGCAGGAATCGAAGGGGTATAAGAAATGAAGCTCCGTACTTTTAGTTTAAAGTTCCTTTAATTAACTTTAACTTTTTCTTATTTTTCTTCTATAAAATTAAGTGACTTCTAAATTTAAGTACTTCTTATAATTGTTGTTTGGCCCAACTTATACTTTTAAGAAGAAGAAAGATAAAAAAAAGTTGGGTCAAACACTACGATGTGGAAAATCATAGTACGATTTTTGACCAATGCATAAAAATAAAACGTATTTTTCAGCGTGAGATTTGTTCCAATTTTTGAGGGATTACTTTTACTATAAATATAGACCTTGTATCATATGTAAACCTTGAGAGAGAGATAGAGGGGGTTGAAACAAGGGTTTAGAAAGGCAACAACAAAATTAGGGTTGATTCACCTTGGGAAACACTATTAGGATGAGTATCTTGATCACAGGAAGAGATTGGGGCTTTGGATAGAATTAGGCGGGAGACTTATTCTTGTAACCCATTGATATCTCTTTTGTCTTTTATACTCCGAGATATTTTTTTTAAGTGATATAAAATAAAATATGTTTACTTTAATCTTAGTGGAATTGACACATAAGCAATTTGCCATATTACTAATTTCACACTTATAAAGTTATAAATAGGAGAAAAATCTAGAGAGAAGCAACAACATATAAGAGAAGAAGGAAGAAGAGCAATATAGAGTGATTGGAGAGAACCTAAAAAAGATTCGTCATTATTAAGAAATTCATCGTCAACAAGTAAGGATCTTGTTATTATTATTAATATTATTCTCTATGCTTTTATTGGATTAATAAGTTGTTTTTTTTAGTTTGTTCGGCTAATTATGTGCTGAAATTGTCCATATTATCCATTAGGGTTTGATTATGTGATTGATTACTGGGTTAGGTTGTTCGCCCCCTAGCTAATCCTTGTATTTCCTTCTTTATTCTAATTTAACTTTTCACTTAAAAAATCCTTATATTATCATAGTTATAATTCTAATTCTAAATTTAATATGAACATTTTACATCATGGAAACTTTTTCTATTATTAGATTTAGATGAAATATAAAAATTTTAAAGTTTATGATTCTATAATTATAAGTTTGGACGGCTCTATCTTTTTTTTTATCTTTTAATGACAATCATAAATTAACAATGAGCCAAATGAGTCTATTATTCTGGTAACCTTGATTTAAGTTAAATTTGTTTTATTGAAACGGTAAGTCAAAATTTTAAGAGTAATACAAATCTGGTTTGATGTTTGTACATAATTAATAGAACTTGTGTGCTGGTAACTTAAGTTTTTGCCGAGGATTTTCATCTATTGAATACTTGACAGAGAGGGTGAAATGTTTTTTTTTTCTTTCTTGAAAGTGGTATGTAGTCAAAATTCTACCAGCCCATGCTCTATTTATGAGTGAGAGGTGCAACATATTTTATGCTGAAATCGTTAGAGTCCTGTGTAGTGGCGATCTTGGGCTTGGAAGTATTGGTTTGATTTTTGATTTATTGGGGATTGAATATCTAAATGATAGGATAAAACTTTTTTTTTTTGAAGTGGTATCTGGTCAAAAATATTGCCGGCACCTCACTACAACATTTTTAGTCTCTAACAACACTTTTTTATGCAACATGTGTAAATTGTCCCCTAAAATTGAATTAGGCGACGTTTTATAATTGTTGCCAGAAATGTACTTGCAACGCCTAACAAATGTCCCCTAAAATACTTCTGGGGACGCTTTTCAAGCGCCTTTAGTATGTGTCTTTGGCAATAACGGACAATCGTCCCCTTAAAGATTTTATGTTGAGACCATTAGAGTCATGTGTGGTGGTGATTTTGGGGCTTGGAGGTCTTGGTGGGATATGAGTTTGCTTTTACATTCTCTTCTTGTTTTCTTCTCTTCCTCTCTTTTTGTCCGTCTAGTGATTTGGGGTTTAGTTACTCTCAATCTAGTCCGAGACTGTCTTAAAAGAGATTTAGTACTTCATGCATTACATTTTGTTGAATCTTTTGGTGTATCCATTTTCTACTATTTATATATAATTATTTTACCATTTAAAAAAAAAAAAAAACTTGTGTGTTTTCGGTAAATTCTAAATCAAACATTAAGTTGGAATTAGAGAACTAATTTCAGATAATGTTAATAAATAGTATATGTTAATTAGTTATCAAAGGACTCAAAATCAAAGCGATACATTATTTCTAAAGCTAGTAGTTTGAATTATTAATACTTTTAAGTTTAAAAGAAATTAACTTAAAACTTTTTGGGCAAATTATACTCACCTCCCCTAATTAAGATCTATTTAAATGACACTAACATCACCTCTAGTTTTAAAGTATACAATGACCACCCCTCACTTCTCATTAAATAGACAATCACCTCCCTTTTATACTAACACCGTCTATTTTTCCGTCAACCTAAAAATTTGTCATCATGAGTGTGAAAAATCTAATCCCAATAAACCAAACTAAGGGACGATGCAATATATCATCTCTTTGAAGTCACAAATATCATCGATCACAAAATTAATGGATTACTTCAAACAGATAAGCAATTGAATATAATTAAATTACTATTAGTCACAGATTTGTTAAATAACAATAGAACTGACTATCAACCCATGGCAGTCTCCAATTGAGTTGCAGAATCGATACAACATAGCAAAAAAAAACTTCATATCTAACAACAAATATTTTTAATAAAACTTTATAGTTTCAACCATGGTAATGGTGATCTATAATGATTTTTGGGTTGATGGAGTTGAGCACAACAATATTTGTTAGACTGTTCACAATTAGTTGATTGAAGTGTTGGTTTCCTCCATACACAGTTCACAAAATTGAAAACATCAATTACAAATCAATTTCACCATTGTTTTTAATTGTGAGAAAGATTTGCTCTTGTTAAAGTGAAGGTTAAAAAGGGAGAAGTTGAATCCTTTGGCGGTGGAGCAGTGAATCATATGGCAATATGATGCGAGAATGGATCCTCTCAAGTGGGAAAAAAAAATTGAGGAAATAAAGTTGAACAATTGACCATTGGATTACAAATGTAAAATAATATTTAATTCTAAAAGTAATGGGGAAAAAGTGATTGATGGTTAAGATGTGAAAATTGAGAAAAATTGAGAGAAAAAAAATTGAAAGGATCCATTCTCAATATGATGCAGTGAAAGAAGCAATCTGATTTTTTTTATTAAAATTAAAATAAATAATATTAAACTAAATGTAAGTTAACGGTGTTAATTTATAAGGTAGTTATAGAATAGAATAATACTAAAGTGATTGATGAGCAATATATGAGATTATTGTAAGTTTTAATGTACCATATTTCATTCCTTCTAATAGAAAAGTAACAATAACAGAATATGATTAGTTACACATATATTAAACTCATAAATAAAGTAATAAATTGTTAATTAATTCACCGGTGATTGACGTTGTATTTGGTAAGAAAGACCACGAGTCAATCTTATGTAACTGTGATTTAAAGAGGTTGAAATCACATGAAGTCAGAAAAGATCTCCGAACTAGATTAGACAGTCTTGTGTGGATCGAATACTGATAGTAAAAAAATATATAAACTCAACAAAAAAAAAAAACTCATAAAGTATATTACATTCAGCAGGGACAATCTTTAAAAATGGGAGGAATCCACAGTAGCCAAAAGCACCAAAAAAAAGGTGCAATATTGGAGTATGTTCATTCAGCAAAAAATGATAGCAAGAATAACTCTATTCCTCTGATGATTTCCAACCGTAAAGTGCTCGATTGCTGCAGTTGTTTTCAACTATTAAGTATTCCTGTCTATCAAGTATGTATTTTTCTTTTTTACTCTCGGCCTGTATTATGATTCTTCTTTTTATATATTATATATATTTGTCATTTAAAAAAATAAAGGGGTGGGGGGGGGGGATATTTGTTTTTGTCCAGTCATTTGACCTCCAATTTGTCCAATCTCAAACAGTTTTAAAATCAAACACGGAACAATTAAAGTTATTTTGTTGGTGTTATGCAATATGTTTAAGGTCATTAAATTTGATACTCTTTTCTATTATATATCAAAGTATTACTATCAACTATACTACCCCTGTCCCAATATATAAAACATTTTTTGCAAAAACACAAAAATTAAGAAAAGATATTTTTGCATTTAATTTGTCAATAATTTACATTTTTTTCAAAATTATCCTTCAATTATTATGGGAGAGAAATGATAATCTCTTCATTTAATTATGACATTTTTGTGAAAATTTAATTAATACATCTTAAACTTTAAAAAAGTTCTTATAAAATGGGAAAACACATTTTCACAAAAAAATCTCATATATTAGGACGAAGGTAGTATTAATTAGAAAATTATAAGGAAGAATATTAGAGATAAGACTTTTTAAATTTTACAATAAGAGATTTTCTCAATATGAGAAGCCAAATTCCTCCAAAATAAACGACATTATTTCTGTCTTGCATATTGCTTGATTAACTTGTAGCTAGTGATAATTTCTATATGTGAGATAGTGATTCAATATCACTAAACATATTTTCGTCAACCATCTTAAGAAAACCTCGTTTAAATTAATTAATTCGTAGCATAAATATCTGATTTGTATCACCCACATTGCCAATATCATTTTGTGTTGGTTGTAATGCAAAGCTTTCAATGTGTCCACTCTATATCATATTTGAATTTAAAGACTATGCACTATTGGTGTAAATTAAGTTTATACTGACAATTTATATGAATAGAGCATTCTTTCACATCATATTAAGTGAGGTGTAATGAAATAATGTGACGGAATATATAATCGTTTTTTGTTGACACTGTAAAATTATTTTACAACGTCAGTGCATATTCCCTTTTCTCATCATATTTTGGGTTTGTGTTGTAATGATTTCCGAGCTTTGTTATTATCTACATAATTTAGAATGATTAGGTTTATGTTGGCTATACTTTTGATTGCATAATTAGCTAACAAGTCTTACAAATAAATCACTTATTTTATTCTAGCAAATGGTTCATATTCTAATTGTTTTTTTTTATTTTCTTTTGTAATTTAGTGTGATAATGGTCATATTGTTTGCTCTACTTGTGGTCCTAAACATAAGAAAAAATGCCATATATGTTCATTGCGCATCAGCTCAAAATGTTGTAAAGTCATCGAGAAATTTTTGCTGTCTGTTGAAATGTCATGTTCGAATGCAAAATATGGCTGCATGGAGAAAATAAGTTATATTGGAAATAGGAACCATGAAGAAGAATGCATTCATGCGACATGTTATTGTCCCATATCAGGTTGTGACTTCGTTGCTTCATCAAAAGTGTTGTCCAACCATTTTAGCCATAAACACAAGGATTCTCAAATCAAATTTTGTTATGATCATTCATTCACTGTCTCCTTGAAATCTAATGATGAAATCTTAGTTCTCCAAGAGGAAAGTGATGGCAAGATATTTATTTTCAACAATAGTACTACAATTTTGGGAAATGCAATCAATATTTGTTGCATTGGTCCCAACTCTTCAGAGTCCGAGTATAGTTATGATATATTGGCCAAGTCTCAGACATGCACACTTAAATTACAGTCTTTTGCAAAGAATGTCCGGCAATTTACTTTAACAACTCTTTCATCAGATGTTCTTGTGATTCCATTTGGTTCTTCTGAACCTCGTACGATAGAAATTTGCATAACCCCTACGGTAACTCTTATCTCCCTTTCTTTGCTTTTGTTTTTGCACCTCCAATTATAGTCTTTTTATTTTCTTTTATGTTTTGACTTTGTAAGAAGAAAAAACTCTTATGTTTTGAATTTATTCTCTAGCATTGTATCTCAAATTCGTCAGTTTTGTATGCCAAAATAATTTGTTAGTTTTTCCATTTTTCTCTCTAATTTTTTGGACTGGTTCTTGAAATATCCATCTTAAATGTTATTTTATCAATTTAATGGTGATTATGGTGCAGATCCAAATCTACATAATGCACCTAACTGGAAAGAAAACCCTCCTAAGGGTTAAGAGTTCGGACACAGTAATCAATGTGAAGAAGATGATTCTTGACAAGGATGACATCGAGCTACACCAACAACGTTTGATCTTTGACAATAAACAACTAGAGGATAACTTGACCCTTGAATATTACAATGTCCAAGATAAGTCAGCCATCGAACTCGTCTTACGCCTTTGTGGGAGTTAGATGACCACAACACTATTGTTGATTATTGCATTTAAGAGTAGGGAACCATCCATCTTACCGTCTGTCATCGTAAAAAACCCTTATCATGAACACGAACTTTATCAAATGATGGAATTGAACCTTGTCATGAACCTTGAGTTTTATGTTCTTGATAACCTTATATATATTTGTCATGAATAAGGATGAAATAATATTTGAACCTAATTATATATGTCTATTTAAAATTTTATGGATATGGTTTGTTGCACTATATACATGTATTAAGTAGGATAAGATCATATTATATCTAGGGGTGGACGTGGTTTAGTTTAAAATCAAAATTGCATAAAAATGAACTAAACTTCTTTTACAATTTTGAAAATCAAAACTGAACCATTATTTAAAAATAACTAATTGATCAAAAAACCTAAAATCAACCGAAAAATTTAAAATCGACTATAAACTCTAAAAATCGGTCGAAAAACCTAAAATCGGCCGAAAAATCTAAAATCGACCGAAAACTTAAAAAAACGGCTAAAATACCTAAAAGGCTTAAATGATATTTTGGTCCCTGTATGTTCGCGAATTTTTTGTTTTAATCTCTGTATCTTTTTTTGTTGCAAATAAGTCCATGCATGTATGCGAATTCTTGGTTTTAGTCCCTAAAGACAAAATCCGTAGGAAAATCTGAAGGAAAATATGCACGAAAACTGTAGATTTTCCTGCGGATTTTGACTTTAAGGACTAAAACAAAAAATTCGAGAACATACAGGGACTTATTTGCAACAAAAAAAATACAGGGACTAAAACCAAAATATTGTGAACATACAGGGACTGAAATGATATTTAAGCCTACCTAAAATCGGTACAAAACCCAAAAAATTGACTGAAAATTCTAAAATCAGCCGAAAACCCAAAAAATCGACCATAAACCTAAAATCAACCGAAAACCCAAAATCGTCCGAAAAACCTAAAATCGGCCGAAAACCCAAAATTAGCCGAAAACATAAAATCCGCCGAAAAACCCAAAAAATCGGCCGAAAACTCAAAAATCAGTAGAAAACCCAAATAATCGACTGAAAAATCTAAAATCGGCCGAAAACCCAAAAAAATCGGCCGAAAACCTAAAATCGTACGACAAACCTAAAATCGGCCGAAAACCCAAAAAATCCGCCGAAAACCCAAAATCGGCCGAAAACATAAAATCGGCCGAAAAACCCAAAAAAAATCGGCTGAATTCCATGAAATCGGCTGAAAACTCAAAAATCAGTAGAAAACCCAAATAATTGACTGAAAAATCTAAAATCGGCCTAAAAAACAAAAAATCGGGCGAAAACCTACAATCGTTCGAAAAACCTAAAATCGACAAAAAAACCAAAAATTGGCCAAAAAGGCAAAAAAAATCCACCGAAAACCCAAAATCGGCCGAAAATATAAAATCGGCCAAAAAAACCCAAAAAATCGGTTGAAATCCCTAAAATATGCCGAAAACCCAAAAATCGGAAGAAAACCCAAATTATCTAAAATCGGCAAAAAAAACCTAAAATCGGCCGAAAACCTAATATTGACTGAAAATTCAAAATCGTCCGGAAAACCTAAAATTGCCGAAAAACGAAAATCGGCCGAAAACCGAAAATCGACCGAAAACATAAAATCGGCCGAAAACCCAAAATCGGCCGACAAATCTAAAATCGGCCGAAAAACTGAAAAGTCGTCTGACAAACCTAAAATTGGCCGAAAAACTAATTTTAGGTTTTCGGCCGTTTTTTTTGCGTTTTTTGCCGATTTTTTGGTTTTCGGGCGATTTTTAGTTTTTCGGCCATTTTTTGAGTTTTTGGCCGATTTAGGATTTTCGCGTGTTTTTTTGGGTTTTCGACCGATTTTCGGTTTTTATCCATTTTTTGGGTTTTCGGCCGATTTTAAGATTTTCGGGTTTTTTTGGGTTTTCCGCCAATTTTAGGTTTGTCGGTCGATTTTTCAGCTGATTTTGGATTTTCGGTCGATTTTCTGTTTTTCGGCTGATTTTAGGATTTTCGGGTGTTTTTTGGGTTGTCGGCCGATTTTCGGTTTTTCAGCCGATTTTTTGGGTTTTCGGCTGATTTTCAGGTTTTCGCTCGATTTTAAGGTTTATTGTCGATTTTTGGCTTTTTTTTTTGCCGATTTTAGGTTTTCGGCCGATTTTTTATTTGTTCGACCGACTTTAGGATTTATAGTTGATTTTAGGTTTTTTGGCTTTTTTTTGTCTTTTAGATCAATTTTTAGGGTTCAATTAATAGTTTTGGTTCAGTTAACAGTTACCACAATTTTTTATTTAAAAAAATTGATGAACTGAACTGTTATCACATAAACAGTTTGGTTTGATTTTTTTTTTAAATAGTTTGATTTGGTTTAGTTTACAAATTTGGTTTAGTTTTTATGCTCCCCCTAACTGTATCCAGCTATCTTGCGCATCATTAACAAATCCTTAATCATATCTTTTAAGACTTAATAAATTTATTTAACTTATTTTGATAATATAGATGAGGTTTTTTTTTAAGTGAACATGTAAATGAGTTAAGTTAGAACCGGTTTGATCTAGTGAGAAGTTTGAGTATTATGTAATAGGTTTTAGGTTCAAATTTCATTGTTTTTTTTAATGTAACTTCGTTGATTTCAATATGTAACCAAAAATATTAGAATTTACGTTTATATAAAAATGGGTAAATAGACTTTTTCTCCTTGCAATACATGCGAGACTTGTAATACCCCTAGAAAAAAATATATTCAGGATTCCCACCTTGCAATTTTTTTTTCTAGGGGGTATTACAAATCTCGCCTATATTGCAGGGGGAGAAAGACATATTTACCCTATAAAAAAATAGTTAGAATTTACTTTTTGTCAAAAATTCTACATTCACCTACATTTACACATGTTTAGTTTATTTATAAGGTCATTTTTGTCATTATTATCTACCATAAAATCTCTCTTTATTCTCTCTCATAACATATTTGCACTAAATAGATGTGAATGTAGAATTTTTTAAATGTTGAAAATCTAAATTCAGGCTAAACGAATCCTTAGAGAAATCTTTTGTTATCTCGTGTTGATGTGTGTCGTTAGGGCATGTTTTCCCCACACTATTAGCTCCCCCTTTATGTTTATTGGTTTAAGCATTACAAAAACATAATTTCATACACAACCTTTTAATGCAAAATTTCATAAACAACCAATAATACAAAATATCATGGAACCAAATTTTGTACCAAATTGTACATATGTTCATAGTTATGTTATCCTCAATTATTAATATCATAAATGTAAAGTAACAAAATCTACACATTGTTATTGTTTCACAAGTATTGTCATTGCTTCACCTAAGTAAATTCAAGAACCAGTTTTGCACAACGTTCTCGAACATCTATCATTTCATCCTCACGAAATGCCGTCTCCCGTTATCTAAACAAATATTAAGAACAAAATCTACACATTGTTATTGGTTCACAAGTATAGTCATTGCTTCACCTAAGTAAATTCAAGAATTAGTTTTGCACAACGTTCTCGAACATCTATCATTTCATCCTCACGAAATGCCGTCTTGTCTCCCGTTATCTAAACAAATATTAAGATAATATTAGATTCTCATATATTAATATTAAAACAACACAATTTGTTGAAAAATTATGTTACTTACCATCGTCCAATCAACTATACCATCTCTTACAATTCTAAACATGTGTATCATAACATAGTATCCACACTCATAGTTAGAAAGTTGTCTTTGGCACTACAATTGTCATTAAATATAAAATTATAGTGAGTAAATATTATATATAGAAAAACTATTATATATTTTAAATGAAAATCTTTATAGTTAATTTTTAACAACTTACAATGGGAATGCTCCATTTCAGCTCCTGCTTTCTCATACCTTTAGACTCATTATACATTTCCATAGATCTACAATGATAAAATTTATTTATTAAATTTGTCTTATTACACCTATCATAAATTACACATAAGGTAAAATAAATTAAATACTTACGCCTTAACAACTTCAACAAATTTTTGGTAAATAAATTAAATACTTACGCCTTAACAACTTCAACAAATTTTTTATCTGGACCCAACCCTGCTGAACATAGGACGACTACTTCTTGTTTCTCGGGTTCAATAATGAACAACTGCCAATGACCCCTACATTGGGAAACAAAGAATGAGATTTTTTTTTTTTAACTTCAATATCTCTAATATATATGCGAATAACCATAACCTAAAAAATAATACAAAGGTCAGATACACTTACTTGTTGACGAAAGGTGCAAAATAACACTTTTTGTTACCCTTCAACAACTTTTGGGTTACGTAAGTTATAGACTCACTTGGATCAATAGTTCCGTGAATAACTCCCGGGTCTATAAAACCATAAAGATCACGTTTGTGCGGGTCGGTACAAAGGCGCACCAAATACCTAAACCAAAAAGAATAAAGCTCTTAATCTTCAACTTGTGCGAGAAAACAATAAATTAAAATAAAAACAAGGTTTTAGAATCTGAATTCAACCCAAAAAAACCCCATATATTTGATGTTTTCCATGTCAACTCCTACTCTTATTGATTAGGTAATGTTCACTTAATTAACATCAACCATGGACAAATAGAAATCCTGTGCACACAACAATAGTGCAGAAAACAGACTCATGCACAAACCACTATATTGAGAATACAATTGAAATAATAGAGGGAACAATACATAAACCACTATACTTCTCTCTCTGGTATTTATATTCTATCATTTTTCTATCATCATATCAACACTTTTATGCAAGCAAAGCCATTTTATAATTGTATTCAAAGAGAGTAGGATCATAGTTGAAATAAGGGAGAAAATGTACTTACAACTCCCATACTTGTAGAATGGTGAAGCACAAAGCTTCTTGTTTAGGCGTACACAACTCCTTGAGATCTATCAGTGGGACTTTAAGAACTAAATTGTTGCCGTGATACAATTCTAACTCCAAGTCTGACACCAACTTGATATTTATAGGTGTTCCTAGTTCTTCTAATGCCCTTATCTTTAGCTTCAATTGTTCAACAGGATTTTCTGGGTCTCCACCATCCTAAACAATTATGATAAAATATTTTAAAGATAATTTGAAACAAATACACCACAATATAAAACCAAATAACAAAACTCCACCCCATTCCGCAGAGATTTCAAAATAGCAAAAAAATCATGTGTACCTAACAAACATTCCAAAAAATCATACACATAATTTTCACCACTAACACTCAATCATATGCACACAAAAAAACTCAAGAAATTATGCACAACAACTTATCTAATTTACCAAAAAAAGTTCCAAAAATTATACACAAAATTTCCAACAAAACAACTCATTCTCGTGTACCCAAACTTATGCACAAAATTTCCAATAAAACAAATTCATTCTTTATTATATATTTCCAAAAATTAAACACAAAATTTTCAACACAACAACTAATCCATGTGTGTACAAAATCAATAACAACAGTAAAAACAAATTTAAATTAAAGTGGTTCATCTCAATAGTTGATGAACAATCCAAGGGAGGGTCTAAATTAACTTAAGAAAAAAATTGATAAGAGATTCAATATAAAAATATTCTTTTTAAAAAGTATACATTTAACTTTTTCAAAGTCAAAATAATATAATTTTCAATGCAAATATTCTACTTTTAAGTTCTTTAACATGTGCCCTTGAGACACACATTAGCAAGACTCTTAACTTAATTATGTTTTCATTTTATTATCAAAGCTAGTAGTGTGTGTTTATTTTATATTTTACTAAAAATGTTATAGAAATTAAGTACAGTATTAGATTATTATTTTATTTTAAATAGTAGATTACTGATGTTGTAAGAATTACTAATTAGCTAATTAGGTGTACCAAAAAAATTAAATAATTAACTTTTTTTTTCTCCACCAATATACATTTAATTTGGGGTCAATTCTAACATTCCTACTTAAAACTAACTTTGGATTTTATCCAATTCACTTTTTGTACACCTAAATATAAAACCAAGATAGTGCCCAAAATTAGAGATCAACGGAATTTTACCGATTTGCGGACGACACGAGTAGCTAGGGTTGGACAAAATTTTCTCGACCGGCCCAATCCGTCCAGCCCGTTACATCCGTTGACTGTCGGGCGGGTCAATCGGGTCAAACGGGTCCACTTGTCCGGTTGTTATTGGGTTTATTAAGTCGGTTTCGGTTGAATGAAATCAACCCACGGTAGGCCAAATCCGACCGAGAGACTAAAGAGTAATAGTGTCTAGCCCACTTAAAGTTATGTCAGGTTCCATCATCACTACTTTTGACTTTTGAGACACACAAAAGCTACATCACGTGCAAATAAATGTACTCCTTATTTTCTAATTTTTTTTATTTAAAAAATCCTCATTTTCTCATGACAACCCAACAATCACTTTTTGTAACCAAAAAAAAAAAAAACACAACAATCACTTTTTCAAAAAAATTTCTCTCTCAAACAGTTTTTCTTCTAAACTTTCTCTTTCACGGTAACCAACAACCATGGTGGTGTTTATAGTTCCACCACACTCCATAGCCTCAAACTTTCAATTGAACAATTTCATTGTATACTGATTTCACACCAGCCCGTATTCCTTTCACATAATCGCCAATTACCCAGAGTTAGTTATTTGCTTCTAATCTCTAATCACGGTGTTACAAATTAATCAACCCAAGAATTCCTTTTTGCAACTTTTGCATCAAATATACTCAAGGTTTGTAGATCTACAAGCTTCCATATTTGATTCAAAGAAGAAGAAGACAAGATAAGTAGATCTTAGAATAAATTTGACAATCTTCTATATTTTTGTGTTGTAGTGTAGATCAGTTTTGCTCGTGTTGTAGCTTTCTCTCCCTTTTAATAAAATGTTGCTATTTTTGTTTGAATCAGAATGTATCAATTTTCTGGATTTGTTGAAGATTTTTTTGAATTCTTAAACCCGATAAAAACCACCCGTCCATCCGCCAAATCCGATGAACCGAATCCGCCGTAACCGATACCTCAAAACGGACGGAAATGGACTGTAATGCTCCAACCGGCGGTTGATTCGGATTGGGACTTTGAGCCCGAGTTCCGACCGAGACCGACCGATGTCCACCCCTACGAGTAGCTTTTGGAGAGCCAAGGTCTACTTTGTGGTCTGCAAATAAAGATCAATAAAAAATTTAATATAAAAATAACCATGAAATTTCACGAAGATAAATATCAAATTTACTAGTAGTTAAAAAATACGATAAATGCAATTTATTTAACCAATTGCACAAACAACAGTTCAACACTTATGATTCATTTAGTCAAAAAAAAAAAAAACCACTTATGATTCACCACAAGTTAGTTTGGTTTGGGAAACAAACACCACAAGTTAAAAAACAAAACAACAATGTAATGTGTTTCACGCACACCAGGTTCACTTTGAAACCCATCTGGTACTATTTTGTTTTTTTTTTCTCTCTCTCTCTCCTGAGACCGTCCGGCCGCCGCTGGTCTCTCTTTCTCTCACTCACCCAGATCTATCTCACTCACTCACCATATCTCTCTCTCTGACTGTTCTCTTTCTTCTCCGCCCTCTCTCTCTCTCTCTCTCTCTCACGGTGGTCGGCGATTGGAGATTGAATTGAATCGGAAGATGAAAGATAAAAAGGTACGTTTACTGATCTATAATCTGTATTCTTATTTAAGTTCTTTGCTCTTTTTTTGCTTTGTTTTGATGGCTTTGAAGGACCCAATACAAACCACCTGAAACAGACCACCAACAAATCAATTTTTTTTTTTTTTCCAGTTTTACATTTATGACAAGAGATTTCGTTTTTGATAATAGTGTTATGAACACAAAGGTTACTGATTCATGAATTCTGTTTTTGTGTTTGTAGCTATGGGAGACTTATCAATCGAATTTATCGACTGATCTGAGTAAGCATTATGTGCCAAAGAATTTTCTTGATAAAGTCGCTAACAGGATAGTGAAGCTTCTCAGAATTCCCACCAAGGTGTGTAATAGTATAGTATTACTAATATAGTAGCATTTGATTTTCAGATTTTGGTTTGTAGGGTTTAAGGTATAAATGTACTGACTGGTACAAGGAAATTTTTTCTGTCCACCCCTACAATCAACGCAGACTTTACACATCATCCACAAATAATAGATGGGTCAAGGGGGCCCTATTTGTTTTGCATGTGGTATAGTACATCTGCAGCTAATATGACTAAATAGACCTCAGTCCTCTTTGAGAGGCAACTTTGCTGCTAATATTTTGAATTTATATATGACATAGGTCTCTAGGTTCACGATCAAATCTATTCATTCCTTGTAAATACCATAGGTCAGCAAGACTCTCTAAAGTAAGCCCCATTGAAGCCTATGATAAGCCTTGTGCATGTCCAGCTTAATCACAATATTCATTTTCCCTTGTGAGCTCCTTCTCTTCAGAACATGAAAAACCTCATAGGATATGATGAGAGTATCTTGTATTTTCCTTCCCCACACAAAGGTTGTCTGGATTTGGGGTATTTGCTGTTCCATAAAACCCTTAGGTCTCAACACTATGACCTTTGAAATGGTTTTGTAAATGAAATTGCAGTAACTAATAGGTCTTAGTTGATACACACACACACATTTTGATCTAGGAATTTTGGCAACACTAATAAAGTATGCATTAAAGCAGCAAGAAGAATAATTGAATAGTTTATTGAAGAGCTGACTGAAAGGCATGTACCTCTATTACGGGAACTATCCTCAACACGAGAATCCGCTGCATGCTGATTTTGTTTTAAAGATTAAATCAGAAAAATAAACTAGAACGGAAAAATATAATAGGCAAAAGATGATCTTAAGTAAAAAATTTCACCCACCAATGCTGAGAATGTCATAAAGCATACATATTATGAAGCTCGAACATTAAATCTTTATGGAAATTATTATAAGCCTATTGTGAATAGATCACATGCACCAATTGGTTTATATAGACTACACTATACCTAACAGACCTAATTAATGATTTATGTATGTTTCCGTTTGGAAATAGGAACAGTTTAAGTCTTCAGTTCATGTATGTTTAGATTCACTCAAGCACATTCAACAAATATTACATCTTTCAATTGTTTCATTTATTTGGGCAATTATGGAGACTATAACCTCTGCGTTGGGAAAAGAAAACATGTGGCAAGGAGAAATGGGTCGACTTCTTGCATTATTGATTACTCTTAGAATTTGGGTTGAGCCTAACTCAACTTTACAAAACTAACATGTAAGATGAGAACTGTTCCCACCTATATACACTTGTTTAGGCCATATCTGTTAGAGTAGTAAGTCAGTTTAGTCCGTATAACTAAATTGACTTTAGGGAAGTTTGTAGAAATTATTAGGAAGTTAGAATTCCCTAGAATTGCGCTGGGTTAGTTACTTTGTACTTAGTTTCTATCAATAGATAGAAGTCTCTGGCACCCTCGATGTAACTAATCAGTGAAATCAGTTACTTTTAATTCTCTACATTTTCTTCTACCATGGTATCTTAGATGGTATCATAGATCTCTTTTCTTGATCCATGGCAAATGTCTTCAACACTGAAGGAACATTTGGCTTCTATCTGTTTTCAGAAGCCTCGCCACTCCTTTCTTATTTCAAATTTATTTAAATATTTATATAGAATGTTTAACTTTGAATGAATACTTGAACTTTACTATTTTTTTATGTGTGTGGTTGCATTAGAACTATGCAATTCATTTTACTTTTTAGTTAGTCAAATTCTCCGGTAACACTTGTGCCTAATTTTTGACCAACTGTTGCATCACATGAGTATCAGTATAGTTCATTGATATGATTAATTGAAATATCACTCTGAATTCTTGTTAAACTTGTTATTCCTAAAACATATATAAATTAGCGTTTTAACTTGATATAAGATATGCCCAGTGTTCTTTTTCATTACAGCTTATTTAGACCTCATTTAATTGTCTAGCAGGAAACTGATTTTTATGGTCTATTCCATTTGGTGAAATTTTACAAGAGTCAAAGATTTGATCTCGACATTGGACCCCCAAAGTATGTAATACTCATCTTGCAGGGAGAATTTTAAGGAAGAATACTCGTTTCAAACTGGTATTAGTTTTTTAATTCACTTTTGCCAATATCACAAATTTTGACACTAACACTTCAACACAAATAGTAAATGGCTATGATTCACTAACTTAACCTACTTCTGCAATGAGTAAGGGACTTGGCAAATCTGAGCTTTAGATTTTCTCATGAAAAAATAATTAGAATTGTGAATATGATGATGCGAATGAACTAATTGAAATGCCACATAATGGTGATTCACTTGAAGGAAATAGTCTAGAAAATAAGATTTGGAAAGGAAAAGTGATGAGTTCACATCCTAACACTACTATGATTATGAACCAGGGAATAATTAGCTTCCTAAGAAAAAAAAGGTAAGCCTATTTTTTTTTGGTCGTATTCGGTATCTTGATGTAGATGATCCTATAGACGTAAGAACCAAGACATTTAGCTCAAATGGTTAAAGAATTTTCCTTAAGTCGAATTGTTCGAGTGAAATCGAGTTTGATTCTCAGTGGAAACAATTTTTTATCATACTTTATTTATTTCGCGGCCAAACTCTGAACCGATGAATAATTAGCATCCTAAGAAATAAAGGCAAGTCTATTTTTTTTAGAGTTTTATTCCATATCCTGATATAGATGATCTTATAGCCGTCAGGACTAAGACATTTAATTTAAATGGTTAATGAGCTTCTCTTAGAGTCAATCGTTAGAGTGAACTCGAGTTCGGTTTTCGGTAGGAACAATTCTTGACCATGCTTTATTCATCAACTCTCTCCCTTTGAAGGTCCTGATCAGGTCTTCATAGGTAATGCTAGGCTATGCCATCCTAGTGCTGAAATTCAAAACTGGTCTTAACCAATTGTAATATTCCCTATCCTATTCTAATAAAACCTAGTGATTTCTGCTCTTCATGTTGTATGGGAAAGGCTCACAGATTGCCCTCTCAGTCATCTAACACTGTCTATACTGCTCCTCTTGAGCTTATTGTCACTGATCTCAGGGATCTCAGCTCCCATGCAATCCTCTAATGGATTTTATTACTATATCAGTTTTGTAGTTTCTTTCACCAGATTTACCTGGATTTACGTGTTAAAACAAAAATCTGATGCCTTAAATACTTTTCAGCAATTCAAAACTTTGGTAGGAAACCAGTTTTCCTTCAAAATAAAGGCTGTTCAGTGTGACTAGGGTGGGGAATTCAGACCCTTTACCCAATATCTAAACCAACATGGCATCAGTCATCGTATCATTTGTCCTCACACTCATCATCAAAATGGTTTAGTCGAAAGAAAGCATAGACACATAATGGAACTTGGTCTCACATTGCTTGCTAAAACCATCATGTTATCCTGACCAAGGCTCTCTCTCCTACTCATTTTGAAGCACTCAAGACCAAGTTCACCTTGAGCCCTTCACTCCCAAGCTGAGCTTGCAGTGGAGTATTAAAGGAGGTCTCATTGGCTATCAAGTGGACCAATGTACAGTAATCTCTAGTGTACGTACCTTAGTTAGTTAGAGATAGCTTAGCTATAAAGGTTGAGTCCTATATAAAGGACACTCTATGCTTGTAATCATTTCACCAATAATGAATCAAGAAATCAGTTACAAAGAGAACCATGAGTTCATTTCTTAATACATCACACACATATTGAACATTAATTTTACAAAATAAATTACTCACCGTGCGGATATTTTCGACAACCAACTTGCCGAAATGTCCCAAGACATAAGCTGTAAGACCTATATTCCAGAACATATATATCATGGAAAAGATCATTTCTGCTGGACTTTCTGCGTGCAAGTCGCCATAACCGACAGTTGTATATGTTGTCATAGCAAAATATGTCGAGGTGACATATCTTTTCCACAATTTCAGCTGAAAGAAATTTTCAATTGCTTTGGTCCACGATGTCTGCGGGTCAGGGTTAAGTGAAGCAATAAGGTAAAGAAGACAACCCCCCACATGCACATTCAGAAGGACAACCTGTATAAACATCAATATATTGTTAATCTGATTTTTTTTTTCCTCTCCAATATAGTTGTTTTATAGAATGTGCCATCAAAGCTTACACTGGTGAGCTTGATGATCCGAACCCAAAAGAAATAGCTTGGGTTTTTCTTATGAGTTATCAAATATTAATTAAACTTTTTATTTTCTTATGAGTTTTGGCACATTCTAACTTTTTTCTTCTTTCTTGAGAGGTTTTTCTCTAACTATAATATTCTCATATTAATTTAATTTTATCAAAAATTGAAACTTAACTCAATTAAATTTTGTTTTGAAGTCCATATATTAGATTTAATTTTATTTGAAGTCCATATCCTTTATTTCCTTTTCTTTCTTTCCTTCTTTCTCTTTCTTTTTACGCACAGTTTTTTCAAAGTTGAGAAGCTATCTCCCACAAACAAACCCTAGCCACCGGCCAGAAAATCCAATGCCTCCAACTTGATTTTGCTACCACCAAATCTCATCCTCTATCTTTCTATTGAACCTTCTTCTTCATCTTTCTCTTATGTTTTTCTTTTTTGCTGTTGTTAGTGTCAAAATTCCAAAATTTTAAGATCTAGAGTTTGATCACCACACAAAACACAAACGAAAAATTAAGAACTAAAATTGCTGGAAATGTAACCACCGCGCCAGAAATTGTAGCCCGGTGCCGGGAATCGTCATGGCCATACCGGAAATTGGAGTTTATCACTGGATCTGTAATCTATTCATGTAAGCTCTTTTTTGGACATGTTTGTTTCAAGATCTTGGCACCAAACCACTCAACTTCTTCTTCTCCACTTCTATCATACATGCAACAACAGAAACAACATATGGTAATTTAGTTTTTGGATCTCAACCTTTTCTATTTCGAAAATTGTAAAAAAAATTGTATTTTTATTGTAAAATATAGACATACTTGTATTTTTTATGAAAAATCATTTTGATGAAGAAAACTTGTCTGAGCTCTTGTTTCTGTTCTATTTTTTAATTTTATTCTTAAATATTGTTTGAAAATAATTTTGTTTTTTGTAAGATGAAAATAGTTAAATATATTTTGAGGTATATTAATTTATTTGAATAAATAAATATTTTGTTATGAAACGGAAATGTTTTTTTGTAGTTTATTACTTCTGTTTCTCATTCTCAACCTCTAATCTATTTTTTGTGTTGCAGAAATATAAAAAAATGCACCTTTTCTGTATTTTATCTTCATGGCGTTGGAAAGTAAGCTGCAAAGTTTTGTTATCCCAACAACTCATACTCTCTTATTTTCTTTGTAAATCTGTCAAAATAAAGAAAAATAATAATCAAATTTGGAAAAAATGAAGTTGATGAAGGACAGTAAATATTGTTGATTTGAATTGATTTATTTTGTTCTCAATTTATTTATTTTTTTAATTTGTCTTTTTATATTTTCTTCCTGGACTTGTTCATGTATTTTTTTTCTGGTATTTTATTTTAGAACTAATAATATCATTAGGCAAATAAAAATCATATATATAAAGTAGGAGTATAATTTAGAAGTTGATTATTTATTTTTTAGTGAAAGATATTATTTATTTATTTTGTTTCTAATTTGTACTACGATCTTTTGTTTATTTGACAACATCTTTCACAATTTATAACTTTCTTTCTTCTATATTAATAATAAAATAAGATTTGTCAAAATAAATAAAAATCAAAATTTTGTGATAAAAAATAAATATTTAAAGTCGTTTGATTTTTCTATCACATAAGTGGTGTATATTTATAACTTTTAATCTATATTTTTAAGATCTGGAAAAATTAAATCTTTGGATTATTTATTTATTTAGTTGTTTATTTCAAGCTCAAATCAACATTTAAAGTTTTACAAATTATTAAGTAAAATATGTTTCGGGTGAACTCAAAATAAGATTGCATAACTTGATTTATGTAAGAGAAATAAAAGATAGTATTGAAGAGAATGTTTACTCACTTTATGTTTCTTTTTCTCTTCTTGTGTGCATCTTCTTGCAACTTACTTGCTCTTCTTTTCTGCAAAATGAGAAAAGAATATAGAGATTAGAAAGTGTGAGAAGAAAAAAATAGCAATGAGAAAGAACATGAAAGTGAATTTGAAATGAAAGATAGTATTGTATAAAGTTTTCGAATTAAAGTAAAAAATATGAGTTGTTGTGTCAGTGTTGGGAAATGTGTTAATTTGAAATTAACATAAGAAGTCAAAAATGTCCTTTGGTTTGAATTTGTTGCACATAGTAAACATTTTGTACAAAGGGCGTATAAGGAAAACGGAGGAAAAATTTGTGAGGATGAATATCAGATTTTGTACTCAAATATGACAATAATGTCCCTACTTTTTAGTAGTAAAAAAAAAGCCAAAAAAAAGAAAGTTAAGGGACAAATCAGTATTTTAATGAACATATTTTTGTCTTAGATTTATAGTAGATTTGATCATTTAACAGTTTTCTTATATTAGTAGTATATAGTAGAAGAGATGAATGTACTAAATATAAGACATGCTTACCTCCAAGTTTGATGATAAGTTTAATCCATTGTCATGCTATATTATAAGTTTGTAAGATGAAAGGTATAAGTTTATTCATCATAAATAAATTTATGAATCATACATATATATTACTTTGAAAGATAAGTGCTTGTTATTGATAGGATAGTTTTTCATTGTATTGCTTTGATTTTCAATTTGACTTGGGAGAGTTGTTTATAATTTTATTTGAGTTTTCTTGTCTGCAGGGGTAATGTTTGCGGTTGGCCTTTGGTTTTCCTGCTATATTATGCAGGTTATGTATTGTGTCTCCATCATCAGCGTTGATGATACATTATGTGCCCAAATATTAGTATGGATGATTCAGCTGCTTTGAACGAATAGAGACGATTCAGCTGAACAACGAATCTCAATTCATTCAAATCAAGTCTGCCCTGGCCCCAGCTTTTACAGTTAAGCTGAATTTTCCTAGTTTTGATGGTAAGAATGTGATGGATTGGATCGTTAAGGCTGAACAGTTTTATGAGTATTATGCGACTCTTGATGTAGATCGATTGATAATTGCATCTGTTCACTTAGATCATGAGGTTGTACCATGGTATCAAATGCATTACAAAACTGAGTCATTTCAATCGTTTAACTCTAACATGATGAATATTTAAACTCTTTTAGGGGGTGTATTGAATTGAGATTTCAAAAGATTTTAAAAGACTTTTTTATAACAAAAAAATCTTGAGGTATTCAATTAAGATTTTTATGGAATGTAAATAAATCTGCTGGTATTCAATTAAGACAATTCAATTTTTTTTTTCAAGGTAACGAAATTTGTTGGTATTCAATTGAGATTTGTCACTATTTATAAATTGTCTTTTGGTATTCAAAAATATAAAGATTTCAATGGATTCTATTATGGAATGGATTTTAATGGATTTTGTGAGACTTTTTAGTTGATACACATGCTTTTTTCTTACAACAATCTCCCGTAAAACTCCAAGACTTTTCAGATTCACTCCAAGACTTTTTTTGTGTGCATTATCGATTCTCTCTCACTTTTCTCCACATGGAGGTTGCCATGGAAGTGGCTTAACCATTCTTATCTGCACCACCATACTTCCTTCACATATGCTCATCTACTTCCTGTTATATATGTTCCACTTAATTCAAATAACGTTCCTATTCTATGAAACTCTTCAATCAAAACGATTTTTTACTTCTGATTTTGATTGATCTTTTGTTGTGCCTTTTTTCTTCTTTTTTTGAGGCTGCTATTTTTCTAAAATGTGTATTGGTTTAGTGTGCTATTGTAATATGACTTCCTACTAATGTCTTTGGCTGCTGTTTGCGGTCAGTTTATTGTGCAATGCAACCTCTATGTTTGTTTTGATTGTATTGGTTGTTTTCTTTTATGATTGATGGTGCCCTTCAAAGTAGAAAATAGGGAAGGTGTCGTCAGAAAAAAAAAACAAGCAAAAAAAAGGCAATCTTTTTTTCTTTCAACATATAAAGTTTCTTTTATTTTTTATGGAATTGTTTTTTTTGTTATTGATATTGTGCTATTTTTTTGTCAAAATTTATTGAGTCATTAAAATCTTAAAAGTCTACAAAGTATTTTGAAATCTTAAAAATCTGTGTCATAAATCCATAAAATCCTGAATTCAAAATCTTGATTGTAAAAGAAAATCTCACAAAGTCAATATAATCTCATAAAATCTTTTCAAATCTTCATGATTTTTTTTAAAAAAATTGTCTTTCAAAATCTCGATCCAATACACCCCCCTTACTTTATAAAAAGATGAATTCAAAATAACTTTTACTATTTTTATTGAAGAACCTTCTCCACATTCAGCCAACAAGTTTTGGAGTGAAGAGAAATTTGGATTTGGATGGAAACCAGAGGCAATTGGATATGGATGTGGATTTGTGATTGGAATAGGCATCGGATATATTGTGTTTTTAATCGGAAAGCCTAGATGGCTTGTGATGATGTTTGGTGGGCAGCCTAAACAAAGAGTGACAATGAAGACAAGAGTGAGGAGAAGAACTCATGGTTCAACCAGGAATTAGATGATGCAAATGTGTTAGTTTCATTATTGTGGATACTTTCTCTTCTTTGTTAGTTTTACTAATTGTAAAGAACAAAAATCAGGTGTTACAATATTGTTTCATTTTGATTGCTAGTGAATGTACTATGCTATATTTATGCAGTGTTATTATTAAAGAAAAGTGCATTTTGTTTCCTTTTTGTTTGCTTCTATATATCTTGTACGCTTGATTTTGGGTTTCAAGTGTGTATGAATGTATTACAGAAAATTGATTGTAGGTAAATAAGACTAACAACTATGTGAGCAAGTAAATCTTTGAAGAAGCCAAAAAGAAGCATTTTAAGTTAATCATTCCTTTGTTTGTACCATACACTAATCTTTGAATATTGCAATCTATGACTGTTTGATATTGACACAATTAAAGGTTTTCGGGTCTTCCACGCCAAACTTGATGAATATTCTTGTGCTGCTAAGAATCCATTGCAGTCTCACTTTGCTTTTGCTAGTACATGTTTTGCTTGTTTCTTACTCCTTTGTCATGTCTCGGAAAGTTGCTTTAGATTCTTAATGAAACAATGCTACTTTCACCTCATGCAAATTTCATTCATTCAAGTGAGCATAGTGAAGGCTTTCATCACATCACATTAGGACTTGCATTTTAACTGAAGATTAATGCTATTGCAACCACTAAATATATGGTGATTATCATAAACAACTTTGAAGTAGGAAAGCCATATGCAGATATATCTGGATATAGAAGAATGGTGGGAAAATTATTGTATTTGAACACAACTAGCGTAACATCACCTGTACAACACAGCCAGTTCATTCATGCACCCACCATTACACACTACAATGTAGTTGATAGAGTCTCCAGGACAAGGCATATTTCTTGATAGAACATCAGTTTTGCAACTATATATTAAGATACTGATGTTGACTGAACAGGTTGCTTGGACACTAGAAGATCAATATCTGATTTTGATCATTGCTTCTTTAGAGGTACTTCATTGATATACCAGCGTGCAAAGAAACAAGCTACTGTATAAAGGTCCTCATCTGAGGCAGACTATCGAACATTATCGAACATGGGACTTCTTCTAACATGGTATGATTAACATATATCATAATGAAGCTTGAAGGAGGCTATTAAGACTTTAGTTTTACATTTAGCTTTAATGTAGTTAAGTTTACATTTTAGCTTTAGAAAATATTAATTATGTAGAAATTTGGATTGAAATATAGATAAGGCCGGTTGAATTATGTGGTGAACCGCTTTTGTTGACTTCTTTCATAGATATGTTGGCATTGAATCTGACACTTTCTAAGTTCTAACAATAGAATAATAATAAATATTTTCCCTTGTATATAAACTACGTGATCCAGTCAAAGAAAATCAAACACTAGAGATTGTTTCAATTTGACTTTTATAAATATATATACACGCTAGAGACCCTTGTTAATTCATCAATTAAATTAACTCCACCATCATGAGGTTGTTTCTTATGTATTTGCATATTTTGCTCTTCAATTTTGTATTCTTATCTTCATCTTCTTCTGATTTTTTATGTCATCCTGAAGATAGCTATGCCTTGCTTAAGTTCAAGTCCTCTTTCACTATAGATACCGAAAACTTTGCTTGTCATAAACCACCTCAGAAAACATCAACATGGAAAAATGGGACTAATTGTTGCTCATGGCATGGTGTCACATGTGACACTGTCTCTGGTCATGTGATTGGTCTCAACCTTGGTTGTGAAGGTTTTCAAGGTAATATTTATCCTAATAGTACCCTTTTTCATCTTTCTCACCTTCAATCACTCAACCTTTCTTACAATGGTTTCTATGGCACTCATTTTCATTCTAAGTTTGGTGGGTTTCAGAATCTCACACATCTTGACTTGTCTTCATGTAACTTTCAAGGTGAAATTCCTCCTCAAATCTCACACCTTTCCAAATTAACATCACTTCATCTTTCTAGAAATGATCAATTAATTTGGAAAGAAACCACTTTGAAAAGCCTTATGCAAAATGCAACAATTTTAGAAGAGTTATTTTTGGATGAAACAGATATGTCTTCGATCAATCCAAACTCGTTGAATTCGATCTTCAATCAATCTTCCTCTTTGACTAATCTTAATCTTCAAAGATCAGGATTAAGTGGAAATTGGAAAAATAACATTCTTTGTTTACCAAATATTCAAAAGTTAGATATATCAAAAAATGACCTTGAAGGCCAACTTCCATATTTGAGTTGTAGCACTTTTCTTAGAATATTGGATCTTTCATATTGTTTGTTCAATCCTTAAGTCTCATCGAGAACAGACTTAATGGTTCAATCCCCTCTTCACTTTTAACCCTTCCACATCTGACTTTTTTGTCTGTCAAAGATAATTTGTTCATAAGTGGTCCAATCCCAAATGTATTTCCCAAATCAAATAGGTTCCAACAATTAGATTTGAGTGGTAACAAAATTGGAGGTGAGTTGCCATCATCACTTTCAAACCTTCAACATCTTATTAATTTAGACCTTTCGTCTAATTCAATTAGTGGTCAAATTCCGGATGTGTTTGATCGACTAACCAAATTACAAGAACTCCGTCTAGGTTATAATAGATTAGAAGGACAAATTCCACCTTCATTGTTTACCTTGTCTCAACTTGATTACTTAGATTGTTCTTATAATAAATTAAAGGGTCCTCTACCAGAGAAAATATCAGGGTTCCAAAACTTAGGTTATTTATTTTTGTATAACAACTTACTAAATGGAAAAATTCCCTCATGGTGTTTATCTTTACCATCTTTGGGAATGGCCGATTTATCAGATAATCAATTTACAGGAAATATAAGTGTCATTTCATCATATTCTTTGTATTATCTAAAACTATGCAGCAACAAACTACAAGGGGATATTCCAGAATCTATTTTCAACCTTGCAAACCTAACTACATTGTGTCTATCATCAAACAACTTAACTGGCATTGTCAATTTTCAACACTTTTCCAAACTTCAACAGTTGGACACTCTATCCCTTTCACGTAATAGTCAGTTATCACTCAACTTTGAATCTAATGTCAATTACAACTTTTCTATCCTGTCAACATTGGAATTGTCTTCTGTCGGTTTGATCGGATATTCAAAATTAACATCAGGAAAATTCCCTGGTTTGAGATATCTTGATTTGTCCAATAACAAACTTTTTGGAAGATTACCTAATTGGTTGCTTGACATGGATTCATTACAGTTTTTGGGCCTCTCTTATAACATGTTCACATCAATGGACCAATTCACAAGGAATCAGTGGCAAAACCTACAGGGCCTTGATCTTAGTTTTAACTTACTAGCCGGTGATATCTCTTTGCCAATTTGCAATAAAAGTTCACTTATATTTCTCAACTTGGCACACAACAAATTGACAGGTATTATTCCACCATGTCTTGCTAATTTATCATCCCTTCAAGTTTTGGATCTTCAAATGAACAAATTTAATGGCAATATTCCAAGTAACTTTTCAAAGTACTGTGACCTTCGTACTCTGAATCTCAATGGCAACCTATTAAAAGGAAATTTGCCTAAATCTTTGTCTAACTGTGAATACCTGGAGGCTTTAAATCTTGGTAGCAACAAAATAGAAGACCATTTTCCATATTGGATTCAAAAAATGCGATATTTGGAAGTGTTGGTTTTGCGACAGAATAAGTTGTATGGTCCCATTGCTAATATAAATATCAAGCATCCATTTCCTAGTTTAATTATTTTTGATATTTCAAGCAATAACTTCAGTGGCACTTTACCAAAAGCCTACATACAAAATTTTGAGGCTATGAAAAATGTTATTGAAGTTGGACAGGATAGTAGTTCGCAATACTTGGAAAGGATGGAAGTAGGTGACATGACATACTATGATTCTGTGACTATGACAGTGAAAGGAAATAGCATTGTGATGGTGAAAATTTCATTAGCTTTTGCAAACATTGATCTGTCTCAAAACAAGTTTGATGGAGAGATTCCAAATTTTATTGGAGAGCTTCAGGCACTCAAAGGGCTTAACCTTTCCCATAACAGACTCACCGGTCCTATTCCTCAATCCATAGGAAATTTGTCAAGCATGGAATCATTTGATCTTTCCTCAAATATACTCACTGGTGTGATTCCTTCAGAATTAACCAATCTGAATGGTCTTGGAGTATTGAATCTTTCCTATAACCATCTAATGGGAGAAATACCTCAAGGTAAGCAGTTCAATACATTTTCAAATGACTCCTATGAAGGAAACTTGGGGTTATGTGGATTTCCCTTGTCAAAGAAATGTGGACCTGAGCAACATTCTCCACCTTCAGCCAACACCTCAGTGGGTGAAGATAAATTTGGATTTGGATGGAAACCAGTGGCCATTGGATATGCATGTGGAACGTTGTTTGGAATAGGCCTTGGATGTTGTGTGTTGTTAATCGGAAAGCCTATATGGCTTGTGACAATGGTTGGAGGTCAGCCCAAGCAAAGAGTAACATCGAGGACAAGAGTGAGGAGACCTAATGGTTTAACCAGGAATTAGATTAGTTTTATTGATTTTACTTGCAGGCATGTATAGTGCATGTTGTTTCCTTTTGTTTGTTGCTATATATCTTGTTTGCTTGATTTTGTATTGTAAGTGTGTTGTATGAATGTATTACAGAAAATTGATTTTAGGGATATAAAACCAACTGTGTGGGCAAGTAAAATTGATTGCAGTTGTGACTTTTGAGGCTATGAAGCCATTGCAGTCACACACTGTTTATTGGAAGCAGCGAGAGGCGGAGTTATGTGAATATTCAATCATTTTCATAATTTATTTTGTATGTCACTGACTTGTTTTGTTTTCTACGAAAATTCACAACTCAAATATGTTTTAGCTTTTAAAGCTGGTTTTTATGAAATGGGAGTTTTTGTTTTCTTTGCATTGTTTTGGGAATTTTTGTCTCCAATAAACATACATGGCTTTGCTACAAATGATTTCATGATTTTCTTGTTTCTTACTCCTTCGTCTAGTCTCGGAAAATTTGGAAAGTTGATTTAGATTCTTAATGAAACAGTGCTAGTTTCACCTCATTTTCTACCTATCATTTTAATAATCTTTAACATTTCACACATTTTCTTAATGAAACAGTCCACATTATATGAAGAAGTTAGTGTGATTGTAGTATGTAGAACACCTTTCACTGGCAGTAACACTAATTGTGGTATGTAGAACTTCTCTATCAGAAGAGTAACTTATACATTTAAGTTTGTAATTGATAATTCCATTGGTTGTATTAGATTTGAGAACTAAGTGTAACACATGCAGAAAACTAATAAATAATGTATGTTACACTCTAAATATTAAGATGGAAAAAGTTAATACATGATCACATATCATCAACTTAATGAAACTCGACGCTTACTCAAGGATTGTAATAAGGAGTTGGAATTACAATTAGTTCGCTTTTCCTTTTCACTACAGCGCCAAAGCCTTCGGTCATGTCAAAATTTTCATGACTAGTTCCAAAGGGAAACTCCCAATCAAAATAGTACAGCAATTGCGCAAGAGCAAGTTCTATATTAGGAGTAGCAAAAGATATTCCAGGACACATTCTCCTTCCGGCACCAAAAGGCAAAAACTCAAAATCGGACCCTTTGTAATCAATTGGACAATCCAAGAACCTCTCTGGATAAAACGTTTCTCCTTCAATCCAGTACTTTTGGTCTCGTCCAATTGCCCATGCATTCACAAACACTTGTGTTCCAGCTGGTATTCTGTATCCATTTATCTCACAAGTTTCAATACACTCTCTTGAATATATAGGATTAATAGGGTGTAATCTTAAGGTTTCTTTAATAACTGCTTTTAGAAATTTCAGTTCTTGAAGATCCATTTCATCAACATATCCTCTGCTACCAAAAGTTTGTCTAACTTCTTCTTGAGCCCTTTTTAGTACTTCAGGATTTTTCATCATTTCTGAGAAAGCCCATTCCATAGTTAAAGATGATGAATCACTTCCACCGATAAGCATATCCTGCACAAAGAGAGTGAGACCAGTGGCAAAACTAGCCGAAAAACTATTACCTTAAAAGACACTTAATATGAGACAAACGGACAAACGGAGTAGTAGTTATGTACCCTAAAAAAATACCATTATAAAAAAATAACCTGAATAATGGCTTTAATGTTGTTGATTGTCAAATGAAATCCAGTCGGATTAGAAGAGCCGTTGTCTTTGAGCTTCAAAAGATAGGACAGAAGACTTCCATCTCCACCGGTCTTTGTTGTTGCTTTGTTGATGATTTTTTCAAGAACCATATCACCACTTCTATGCAATCTCTTCAATTTATGCACCATTCCACTAATCACATGTAGCCAATGTTGGGAGGGAAACAAATTACTGACACTGAAATTCTCACCCAACCTCATACATTCCTTCATGAACAAGATATATGATTCTTGGTCCTTACATTTATCACCAAAAGATGCCCTTGAAACTATGTTATATGTCATAGATAAGATTTCATCTGTGAGATTAATAGTAGTTCCTGTGTTTATAGAAATATGTCTAATTAATTTTGACACCTCTTCCTCTCGAATTGATCGGAATGATCTGACGCGTTTAGCAGTTAAAAGCTCCAATGTGCAAATTTTTCTTAGCTGCCTCCAATAGTCTCCATAGGGTGAAAATACAATATCAGTGCAACCATAAGAAATAGTTTCTATACCGAGAGAGCGAGGTCTTTGAGCAAATCTGACTTCATTTGTTTTCAACACCTCTTTTGCAAGTTCTTTAGAAGAAACCACTATGGCTAATGTCTCTCCAAGTTGTAGGTGCATGAGAGGACCATATTTTTGGGACAATTCTCTCATTTTTTGGTGTGGTAGGGAGCCAATGAGGTGATGTATGCTTCCAAAAATTGGTAGTTTCCAAGGTCCTGGTGGAAGGTTTGAGGTAATGTTGTCACTACTACTTTTAGTTCTGAATCTCTTTGTTACATATAGGATCAAAAACATTAAGAGGGTAAGACTCAAAAGGATGGGGAAATTATCCTCCATTTGGAAAGGTAACTGTTGTTGGACTAATGAGTACATATGACATTCCAAAAACATCATTCTCTATATTGATTATAGGAAATGAATTTAGTATATTATTTATACTACACTTTGGTTACAACTTGCAAGTTAGTTTTTTATTTGAATCGTTTAACATGAATATGTCAAAATCTGAGGAACTGTTTATACTAATGAAAGTCTACTTAGTTTTCTAATTGACAAGTTATTTTGTCCTGCTCCATTCGGTTTTAAATATAAGCAAAAAATCAAACCGTTCATTTACCGTCACTCATTTGACAGATGCATTTCACAGTGTTTTCACTTGTTTTTCTATTCCTACTTGATTGTCTGTCATTTCTCATTAATTACTTGTCCTTTCCCATTTATAGTATTAGGTTAGCTAAATTGACCGAATGCTTTGGCGCTTGGCTCGATGCTTTCGTTAATTTTTTTTCAATTCTATACCCTCTAATTAATACTACGTATATCACTATTTAACATTTTTCCACTTTGCATTTACGATGACCCCGTAAATACATCAATACTTATTAAGGTTACCTTGGTTAAAAAACTAATTTCTTCGTTCATTTATATTTTTTTTTAATATGTATGAAATGGTTTTAAATAAGTCAGTTATTTTGTGATAGAGTATTAATAATAGAGTATGATTGTTCTTGTCTTTCTTTAATTAATGTTGGCAGGATATTGTCCTTGCAAGTATGAATAAATGCCTTATTTTTCTTACTGAGACGTTGTAGGCATTAAAAACTTCATAATCAATACAATGGTAAGTTTGGTAACCATTTTTGCATATAGATAATATCCTGCAATGTGTGTGGTAGCTACTATTAACTCAATATGCTGTATGTGCCACCTGACCTAACATGTTCTAGTGGCAACGCCAACCACACGATCCGCAAAATGCAGCAACACGACGTGTATGTCATCATGAAAATAACCTAGCAAGGTGACCGAGGGATCTCTGGACATATCCATACTGCTGCAACACTCTCTAACAAGTGTGTGTGAATTAGTGGACCTTGCTTGATGTACGCTGAATACAACAAGTCTCCTGAAATGATCGATGTTGTCTGTGCGACCATAAGGCGTCCAATAGACATTGTCTATTCCTCAGTGGTCAATTCTTCAAGCTCCTTCAGAAAGGAAAACAGCTGACCTGTGACTTGTGACTTCAAGCTACTCTATCCCTTGACAGGTGTCATGTGACTTGCTCGAGGTGCCTCCTCGGTGTGCAAGGTCAAGTGTTGAGAGCCAGTATTGGGAAAATGTTCAAATATTCATGCCTCCAACAACATTAATGAATCACTTAGCATGAGTCATCAATCAATAGCTTATATAATATGAATTTTGTATCTGCTAAAGGGTCAAATAAGCTCTCATCTGTATCATCCGATGCACACTGGCGTCGCCAAGATGCTTGCACAAGAATGCAAGGGAAGTTACACAGCACCCCATGCATAACTACCACAATTGAACAAAACGCGTAACAATTCCAAGAACACTATGTAAACATATATCTAGCTCTAGTCGGCAAAAATAGGAAAACCAACAAAATGCAAGAGAATTAATAACATTGCTACTTTCTAAGGGAAAGTATGAAATTACATGACTAACAATGTGCATTAACCTGTATATAATTGATACAACTCCCAATACTAATATTAATTCCAACACTGTTTACCAACACTTGGAACTTGGGACATCAATTTTATTTTATTTTCAATACTCTTAGCAGAAGGTCTGTTTCCTTTCAAGACCGGCGGAATAACATATGGATGCGAGATGGTACGATACCACTCAAAGTATTTGTCAGTGCACTCTGATGGATAAGTAGCTTGACGTACTCTGTTGAAGGTATGAACAACATAATCTGAATAACCTAACCATCTCGCATCTACTTCAGCAACAGAGAGCCTGACAGCAGTAATTGACTGTGGTAATTGAGGAATGTCCTGAACATACCCAAATTGTCTTAGTACCCTCTCTGGAAGGTATGGTACGATGATCTTACCCCACCGGATGTAACCCGAAAACATAGAAATGTCCTCAAAACCTCGGTACTGCCTATGATCTGCCGTCAAATCATCTAGCTTCCTGCGATAGGGTTGAACCTCACCAGTTCCCTGGACAGGTCTCCAACGACAAGCTCGACACAACTGTCCGGAGTATCCATCGGTCTCAAATATTTGGAAAATACTCATATATCCATGCCTATAACAATATTAATAAATCAATTAAAAAAAGTACACAATAAATTAATTTGATGAGATTGATTAACAATATATTTTTATATCATTTAAACTTATACCTGTAGAAGGGTCATATAACCACCTATCTGTTTAGTATATTGCATACTGGCATCACCGAGATACTTATAGAGGATAGTAAGAGCTGCAGAACCCCATGACCAATTACCACAATTTTCCAGGTCCCGGAACAACTCCAAGTATTTGATATCCACAAAAGCATGACTCTTATTTACCAAAATAGTACAGCCTACCAAATGAAGAAGGAATGCCCTTGATGCATGCTCCCATTGCTGCTCTGCACATTTTGCCGCATAATTCTCCCGCAACCAACTCAAACGAAGATGAAAACCGTTGGTATGGTTCATCTCTTACATTAATAATCAAGTCTTGAATACATGTAAGTTTTTTTTTTTTGAACGACAAATATATTATATAAATATCTGATCTCCGCACAAAACAGACAGAGACCAATAAAAGATGACTACAAAAATAACTATACAGCCTTAATCAAATTAAGCAAACTCATTTGTTTGTCCCATTTCAAATATAACATGAAAGTGTACAAAGTAAAAAGTAAAGGCATATTTACAATCTTTGGTGTTAGTGCCAAACTCATATGGCTCATAATTCGAAGCCAAAAGATAGTTTTAATATCATATATGGCTTGCTACTATTTGGTTCATCTTGAAAGCACACAATAATCAATTTTTTTATTATAAGGAGTTTTCCATCAAAGAGATTAACTTGAGATGTAATGTTATTTTATTTTTCGTTATTGTGATTTTCAGTCAATTACGTTGTACATACATCTCTATCATAGTACTAGTACATATACACTCATAAAGAGAAACACATAAATATACCTTGTAAAACTAAACATTAAAATTACAGTGTGATATTATTTTTAGGCTCTTATTCACACTTCAAAAGATTCCTTTTGGTGGACCATGGCACAAACCACAAAGAGTTTATGACTCCATGTGTGATGCTGGCATTTTCTACAAGTGAGGGGTCCTATTTCAATACAAAGAGTTGGGTCTTTGTCCCCACAATTTTAAATCCCTTTTTTCTACTTTTGAATATCAACATGTTTTGCTTCTCTCTTCTTTTTCAACTATACATTTTAAATTTCATTTTTCTGTTCTCATATTATACACATGGCTACATCTTATCTTTTCATTTTTTTCTATCTCATATTTTACCACCAATATCCCAAAAATATTCAACCAACCTAGTGTTTAGATTAAAGTGCCTAATTCAACGAGTTGCTAAAAAAAATTATCAACGTAAATTATGTTTTGATCGAATTAATCGTCTATATATAATAATAAAGTGAAACAATATTTAGTCCGATTTTATTTACCTATGGATTATAAAAAAAATCAAAGGAAAAAAAATAATCCATCATTTGTGTCCTAAATAATTTTTTCTAACATTTCATTCAGGTTCTTTTGTGTTCTAACTAAATGCAAGAAAGAAAGAAGAAAAATCAAAACAAGCAAGATAAACAATGAAAGTAGAAACAAATGACTGACATTTGAAGAGTAACAAAATCAAAATCTAAAAATTCTCAACTAAAAAGTAAAATTGAATGTAAAGAAGAAAAAAATAAATAAAAAAACCCCCGCCCAATTAATGGTTTCTCCCATTTACACCACCTAAAACATGAAACAAAACAAAAAATTAAAGAACAGTACAATAACATAATTCAAGGTTTTTTCCTCTATTATTTGTCTTAATCCCCCTTTCTATCTTAAATTCTCAACTCCCTTATTAACTTATTTATTTAGCTCAAAAAATAATTAATTATTTCCCTTTTGAAAAAAACATATAATCTTGCTGACTATGGTACACCACCATGTATAAATTCAAAAATTTCAATAACAAACCGCCATTGTCGCCGCCGCAGTTGTCACCGCTTTCCGCACGCCGCCACTTTTTACAAAAGGCCATGCACTCTTTTGGACCCCACCAAGAGCCTCATTGCTATGATTGATTACAATCATAGTATTTACTCCTCTTTTATTGAGGTGGGGGTGGTTTGTTAGCAACCACTTCATAGTTGTCACTCCCTTCATCTTCCTCTTCATCATCACCGTCATCGTCATCATAATACTCTTCATCATCACGGTGTGCTCGGTCTTTCTCGGCATCCTCCATGGTCACATCCGCCCCAGTTGCGGGCGGTGGCTGCTGTGGAGGCCATTGCTGCTCCGGCTGAACCATCAATGGCGCCATCATCGTTCCCTCAGGCCTCACTGCCGCAGCACTTTCTCCCTTGTTCTTCTCCCTATATAGAGCATCCAACTGGTGAAAATAAGGACATGTCTTTGAATCTTCTGGCCTCTTCTTGTTGCTTTCCTTCACTTTCTTGAAATACTTGTTGATATTCTCCCATTTCTCTTTGCACCTCTTTGCATTCCTATTATACCCCAAGTTCTTCATCAACGTTGAAATCTCCTCCCATAGTGGCCCTTTAGGTCCATTTTCTTGGTACTTCATATCAAGAGTTGTTCTCAGCTTTATCAATGCCTCAACCTCGGTTTTCGGCCACCTTGAAGAACTTGCTTGCGTCACACTTTCTCCATTGTTGTCACTTTTCACAATTTCCATATTTGTCACTTGGTGCTGCTGAACTTGTACCTGTTGTTGCGCCAACGGTGCAACCTGAGGTATAACCGGTGCCGGTATTGGAATAGGCAACGGCGTTGGAATCTGAGCTTGTGTTGTTGGCATTGGCAATGATGTTGGTGTTGGCAAAGTCTTTGGTGTTGGTGTAGTTTCTTGCGGCACTTGTTGGTGTTGTTGAGGAACAATGGCAGTGTTGTTCAATGGAGGAGGAACAACATTTTGTTGTTGTTCTTGTTGTTCAGCAATCTTTTGCAAAAAAGCCATAACAGCAGCATCTTTAGCAGCAGCAATAGATCTTTCTTGAGCAAGAATTTCCCTTTCTCTATTAATCCTTTGTATCTCTTGCAACCTCCAAGCTTCTTCTCTAGCAAATCTTTCTCTTTCTCTTTTCTCTATAGCTTCCAAGAATCTCTTATGCAACTCCTCTTGTTTCTCATTAACTTCCTTCAATAATCTCTCAAAGAAATCCTTCCACTTCCTCTTTCTCTTCCGCCGGTTTGATCCGCCTTCCATTGTCGTTGTCTCCTCCGATGAAGTTGAAGATGAGCTTGAATTTGAGAAGAAATCTGCTGAAATGTTGGGGAATGAAGATGGTGGGGGTGTTATGGTAATTTGAGGAAGAGGGTTATTTATATTTGTAGGGTTTGTTGTTGGTGGTGGTGTTGACATTGATGGAAAATTTGTAGGGTTGGATTGTGTGTAAGACATTGGAAATGGAGGTGCAGTTGTAGTAATTGTTGATGGAACAGTGGTGGTGGGAGGGGTGGGAATAGCAATAGGAGGTGTGGAGTTTAGTAATGGGGTTGGTAATAGCAATGGAACTGTTGTTGTGGGTGTAGTGTTTAATTGTTGTGGTCTTGGTGATTGAATTGAAGGGTTATTTTCAAGAGCTTGTAATTGATCAAAAAATCTATAAGTTTTACCATCTGATTTACTACCTCTTCCTTCTTTGGTCCTCTTATGATATTTGTAAACATTCTCAAATTTTTCTTTGCATTTTTTGGAGTTTCTTTGATACCCAAGATCTGCCATTTTCCTATAAAAAAAATACCCAAAAAAATAATGACAAAATTAAATTAAAGAAAAAAAATAAAGACAAAAATTAAATTAAAGAAAAATAAAAGGTTCCTGGTCTATAGGATAAGAAGCAATCAATTTGATCAAAAAGTAATAAATGAATTGACTCAAAAAAATTAAAAGTCAAAATAAAAATTAATGATTCAAAAAAAAAAATGAAAAATAACATAAGATGAAATTGAAATTGTTAAAGAGTACCACCAAGAATTTAAATGGAGCAAGTAACTAAAGAAATGGAGATAAGGGAGAAGTGAATATAAAAATATTATATATCAAAGTTGATGTAATTGGAGTGAACATTAATTTTTTAAATAATAATTAAAAACAAATTAAATAGTGTAAATTATTGAAGAAAAAAAAAAGTTTGTTGCTCATGGAAAACACATGAACCAAGAAGATTTATCAAAAATATCAAAAATGGGTAACTGAAATAAGGGAGGAAGAAAATCTTGCTTTTTGGTGACTCAATTCAAATGAGTAACTTTATTTGGAAAAAAAAAAACAACATGTATCAAAATGAATGTCAGAAAAGCAAATCACATCAAAGTCATCATATCATATAGTTAGATGCTTGCACACATCTCTAAATAATTATTAATTTTCAAAACAGTACTATCTTTAAATTAAAAAATAAGAAGAGGGAACCTCAATTCAATAATTCAATATTAAAAAAAATAAAAAAATTGAACTATACAAGAAAAGAAGTCCAAATGAAAGAGATAAAAATATTAGACTTCAAACAAAGAGAAATCTAGATAGAAATTGAAAAATGAAAACTAAATGAAAGTTGAAACACATTCAAAGTGATTAAGATACATAACTTTAAATACCAACTCAATTATTTTTTTCAGATTTTCTCAAAGCAACATTGAATTAACTTTGATAAAATCTAAAAAATTACATAAATTGAAAAATCCTTGACCAATTTTTTTTCTTTCAAAATGATAATAAAACACAAAACTTGAATACTAAAATTAAAATAAATTTACTAAAATCTTTAAAATTGAAGAAAAAAAAATCTTGATTATTTTTTAGATTTATGAAGGTGACATTGAAGTAAGTTTAATGAAATACAAAACTTGAATACTAAATGAATTTCTTTTTTCAGATTTCTCAAGGTCACATTGAAGTAAGTTTAATAAAATCTTAAAAATTGAAGGAAAAAAAAAAACTTGGATTTTTTTTCAGATTTATGAAGGTGACATTGAAGTAAGTTTAATAAAATCTCAGAGAAAAAAAACTTGAATTATTGACTAACCTTGAAACTTCATCCCATAGAGGACCTTTAACACTTGCATCTTTAAAAGCAACATCCATATCTGATCTTATCTTCAACAAAGCAAGTGTTTCTTGTCTTGGCCATCTATTACCACCAAAACTTCTATCTACACCTTCTTCATTTCTACTACCACCCCTTCTTTCATCATCTCCTGAAATTGCTCCCATCTCTCCTCCGCCGTCATGGTAAGCTTCTCCTCCATCTCCTGAGCTTCCTCCTCCTCCTGTTCCTAACACTGCTGAGTCCCCTAGCATAGCATCTAGGAGTGAGTACTCTTTGTTTCTCTCTCTCACTGAAATTGTAGGGTGAAAAAATAAATAAGTTGATCAATTATCTATTATCTATAATAACAGAAAACATTTTAGTCTTATAAGTCCTAGTGCAAAATTTTTGTAAATATTTTAGTCCTATGAAATTGTTATGTATATATTTTAGTCCTATAAGTTCTAGTTCAACTGACAAAATTTGCCGAAATTGTAAAGTATGAAAGTCATGACCAGGGTTCGAACCATGACTCTCTCACTTATATGAGAATTTCTTATATTTATTTTGTCAATTCTTCTATGTAAACAGAAAACATTTTCTACCTTGCGGTGAAAAAAGGTGGCTTAAAATATATACATAACAATTTTTGTGGATCTTGGTGACTTTATTATATTTACAGAATGCATTTAAATTTTACATGTAGACAAAAGGTTTACTTCACATGGGGTATGCATGTGATATGAATGTACACTTACATCTTCTTCTGTCTACCATGTGGATTAACCCTTATATTTTTCTGTCACCAGCTAAGCAATCCACCAAGTTGATTCTTTTTTTTTTGTCCCCTCTCCATATTTTTCTACTCTTACCCTTCTTTTCCTAATATTCATTCGTGTCCAACTTAATTAATAAATATTTCACAAAATAATACACACCACAATCTCATAGGGGAATTTATAAACGGGGTTGAGGTTTGGGAAAATAAATAAATTTTCATAATGTAATATGAAGTCCAGATACATAATACAATAGAGACCCGATACGTATCGGATACGACATGATACAGATACAGTGATACGGGAAAATTTTAAAATTTAAGATACGATATACGGCAAAGATACATTAATAAAAAATTAAATATATAAATGCAAAATATATAAACATAACTACAATTAATAATAAAGAAACATTGAAATTACTAAAATTATCAAAACAAATTAATTACATATTTCTTTAACAAGAGTCAAAGATTTTTATACACATAAACTAAATATTCAGTCCTTTTTAGATCTATTTTTTTCTTTTCAAAGAATGGATAAAATTTAAACACTTAATACTTCTTCGATATGTATAAAGAAGTATTGGACAAGTATTATAAAAGTGTCGGTATTTTTTTATTAAAAAAATAAATTCGGATACATATAAAGGAAGTATCGGACAAGTATTGTAGAGGTGTCAGTATTTTTTTATTAGAAAAATAAATTTTAATCATTCGATACTTCTTCGATACATATCGGGAAGTATCAGACACATATCGATATAAGATACGTATTTCACGCGATACTATGAGAATTTTAGATTATCAGGGCTTTGGAAGTGACGAATTAAAGTTCGAATTCTAATTAAGATAAGTGTGTATGTTTAATATTTGACGGTGTCTCAAATAGAATTGGTTTCGGTAAACATGCATAAGGTTAGTTGGCTTAGTGGGGAAATTAAGAAATTGAGTGATAAAAAGGTCGAAGATTCGACAACCATTTAAAATATAGTATCAGAAACTAACACATACAATGGTGAGATTTTGTAAGGTTTGAATTTGATTGTTCAATTTAAAATATCATTTGTTGCAAGTTGAACTAGGCCGTATGTATTAATTAATTATATTAATATTATTGTTTCAAAATGAAAAAAAATCTAGCATATATAAGAAACTTATGTAAATAAAAAAAAGGAGGAATTTAGGTTGATCACAGAAAAGATTGATCTTCCTAGAACTTTTTTTATTATCTTTCATTTTCTTAATGATCAAATTGTAGTTGCAAGTTGGAGCAACAAGCCATGTGTTGTAAAAATAATATATATGCGACAATTATTTTTAACTTTTTATGAATTTCTTTTTACACTTGCCTCTTTTCTTTTTAATTATGAATATGATAAGATTTACAATGATACATATCCTTCAATGATTAATTTTGAGCCGCTATATTCAGTAAAAAATGTTATAAATCTAGCTTTTAATTTATGGACTTTTTCTCCACTTGAGTTTATTTTTCTTTTTCAGAACTTATAATGATAACATATAGTTTTGTATAGAACCTTCCCTAGTGGAGTGTTCAACCTCCTTTTCCTCATCTTTTTATTTTATTTCTTCATTTATTTATTCTTAAGAAAACATAGTATAGTGGAGAGTAAATTTTAAGCAATCATAACCACGTGCAAAAGTTTTAGCTTTTAATAATAATCACATTATAACTTCTCACTTTTAAACTACCGTAAATAAGGTAGTATATATACCGTAGATTCATTGGAACATGAAAGCATGTGTGCATGCCATAATGTAATAAACAAGAGGGTATCAATAATTTTTTTTTAACACCTAAAATATATATATAGAGTAAAAAGGAAAGTAGAAGGGGTACTCGATTAACCACGGTAAGACAAGTAAATGTAGTACTCAACAGAAATCACAATTTGACAGCTAGTGCTATACACTCAAAACTATCTAGCTATACGTACAATTATAACGCCCCAATAAAAATGTCTAGAATATTTAGTCGTGACATATATAATTGAATCGGGATACATTAAATTACAGAATAACTTCGTTCGAAAGTGATAAATACTTAATTCCGACATCGAGTACAATGAGTTGAATTTCAAGTACACAACGAAAGAATTCTAATCAGATATACAACGGATTAAACTATAAACAAAGACTGAAGTTCGAATTTCAAGTACATGGGTAAGAAGAATAAAGACTGAAGTTGAAGGATTTTTCTTGTTTAGTTTCTTCCTTGTTTTGTTTATAAGTGGATTAACACACCACTCACAAAAAAGGCATGGTGAATTAATTTAATTTTTGCCAATAGCCATTTTCAAGAAGCATATTGTATCTTATCAAAGATTTCATATGATTCCACAAGTGTCCCTGAAAAATCCTTTCGTTCTTCGATCGTCAAATAACTCAAATCATGGCATGTCAAACCAACAAAGGCCCCCTTCCGACCCTCCTTATTCCGGAAGCAAGTCAAAAAGCTATCTAGAAGGGAGGAGATAGAATTCGGCACTACAGTCGACAATCCATACCAACGGTGAACCGTTTGCCCAAACCAACCAAGCCAAGCCACAAGAAGAGAAAAGATGATTTTCCGATTCTCTTACTCTTGCGCAAAACACAAACTCATCTGAGCTCGACTCGGCTCGCTAGAAATTAGTTCAATTCAAAACTCGGCTCAAGTTTGACATGAACTCTTTTTTCAGCTCGAGTTCGGCTCGTTTAAAGTTCACGAGTAGTTCGGTTCAACTCGTTAAGTCAAGTCACATAATTTTAAAGTAATATTTTTGTCAAAATTAAATCTATAACCTTTTCAACTATTTTTTTAAAAATAAAAAGCAAATATTAAATTAAAATAAAAGTTATCCCAAGTGAATAATGGATAAACACGTACAAAATTCAAGCAGTCATAAATTAATATAAGTAACAAAGTTACAAAGCAAAAACCAATAAAATTTCACAATTAATTTCAAAATACTTTTCATTTGATGTGTATATAGAGAATTGGAACCTCATTGGTGTACACAGTTAAAAAGATTCATATATATATATATATATATATATATATATATATATATATATATATATATATATATATATAATCGAATTAATTTATGAGTCAAACGAGTCGAACTATATATAGTTTATGTTCGGCTCATTTCTTTAACGAACTTTATTTTTAACTCAAGTTCAGCTCATTTGGTTCACGAATCAAGTTCACGAGTCAATTATCGAATTGAGCTTCGAACTATTCACGAGTTGGCTCGAGTCATTGTCAGCCCTACTTCCCATTATTTTTGGGTAGCAAAGAATGGTTAGCACTCAGCAATCTCAAGAAAAATTAGGTTTATAATTATTTTAAGGGTAATCAATTTAAAAACCATAATAAACCACAATTGCCAAAGTTATGTCATTGTCATTTTGCCTGCCCCTAATTAAGTTTTTGTTTTGGTCTGTGCCAACCCTAATTAAAAGTTTCAAGATCAACACTTATATACATAGAGGGTGACAGTAAATGGGCCACAATGTGGGCCATAAGAAATAAAGCACTCAAAGCCCATATTGAGAAAGGAAAGGTGGAGGACCCATGTGCCCTTAAATTAACAATAGGTGAAAGAAAGTGAGAGTGCTACGCAACACAAAAATAAACTCCTCATTTTCAATTTATTAATTTAATGATTTAATTTTATTATTTTTTAACTTTACTACAAATTTTTTATTTTATTTTCATTTATATCCATTTCTATTATGTAATAGTCATGGGTAATTGGATAAGCTTGATATGCTTGTTGCCAATGAAAACTATGCATGTTTCGCACCTTGTTTTCCGTTAGGAATCTGCACATATTTTATTTAGGAAAACAAACAAGTGAATACTCAAGTACACTTCTTATTTGAAGATATATCGTTATACTGTTGATGTGAATCATCGGTCCACAAATAGTGTTTGATATAAAAGAAATTAATAAACATTATTTATAAACCAATTAGTAATATATTAGTATATCGCCACCTAAGATGTGTACCTAAAAATTCCCCAAACATGAACTTTATTTATTATATTTAAAAGAACCCATAATTATATTAATGTAGAGTGTCACATGTGGACACTTAATTATTTAGTTCAAAATTTGATCTAAAACGTACATTGATTTTAAAAAAATTGGAAAAAAATCTATTATTAATGAAATTGACACTAAAGGTTAATTTTCAAATATCTTATATATGAGAGTAAATTATCACTCCTTTACCAATTTAATTCTTAAACTATAAATATACATCAACTTAGTTAATAAACTATCAAAGAAAACAACTAATTAGTTGCCAAATGTTCAATTTTTGTTGTTACACCTTTTCCTCTCTAATCCACAATACTATGTGATGTTTTAGCTTATCCACAACCAACATATTCACTCATTGACCTCTTATTTGTTGTAATATTTTTTATTATATAACTAATTTCTTTAAGCATCTTTAAAATTATGTTTCCTCATTACTTTTCAATTTTTTCATAAAAGATCTATAATTAAATTATTATATTTTTATAGTTTAAGGACTACTAACAGGTAACTTAACAAGAGTGTTAATTAAAGGACTAAATAGTTGAATGAGAGAATAATTTATAGATCTTTTTAATTGATTTTAATAATTTTGAGATTACATATAAAGATGAGATAATAGTAAAGGGACCTTTTAATTAATTAACGACTAAATTGTTTATTCTATGTATGAGACATAAATAGGTCAAATTCTAGACTCTAGTGAACTACTAATATGGTAATATAAATGTATATGTATGTCACACATATTGACATATAGTATTTTTACTATGTAGAATTCAAATATAAGAAAGTTGTTCAATGTTAAAATTATAAACTCCTCAAAACATATATTTAAAAATAAATTAAAAAATGTTTCGTTCATTATAAGTCGTCTGATAAAAGATCATTAAATCTCATATCAACAAATAAAAATAATAATAATAATAATAATAAAGTATTTGATTAATGGGCGTCAAATTTCTTGAATGCACAAAAATCTTCTCTATTGGTAAAAATTTGATTTTATAAATTTTAGAGATAAATTTTGAATTTCATCTAAATTGATTGTAAAATGATAATTTGTGTTATTGTTAATAAGAATATTTTTCTTTTCCCATTTTATTAAAAAAATAAAAGATAATAATCCAAACATATCGAAAAGGGAGATAAACCACCAACCTCAAAGTCAAATTGGGATAACATGAATAGAGTCTTGAACTCATCATATAGAAGATAAAACAAAATAAAAGGCCTAATAAAAGAAAAAAAGTTGAAACAAAGATAAATAAAAGCAACAATGGGTGTTACTATTTATCAGCCACGTCTAACTTTATTAATGCCGTCATTGTTGTATGCTTTTAATATTTACTAGAGATAAACTCGTGCGTTCTATTTATCAGCCACGTCTAATTTTATTAATGCCATCATTGTTGTATGCTTTTAATATTTACTAGAGATAAACCCGTGCAACGCACGGGTTCGACTAAATATATACTTCAAATATTTTCACAAATGAAAATAATAATTATGATAAGTATAATTATATATAGTTACATGATAGATGGATACTATTTTAAAATATGATTATATTTAATATTAATGTATGTTAAAAATAAAAAGATTGTTTAGAAATATGACACTTGTATTGGTTTGTATCGCATATTTATTTATTTTTTATTTTGTTGTATACTACAAATATTCTCCACGCACAATTGCGGAGACTAATCACTTTGATTAACTGAGATTTATTTAAGGGGTTAATCTCTTCCACTAAACGTTTCACTTTAAGAATAAATAATATAGTTTGTAATGGATCTCTTATAATATTTTATTTAATAGTGTAATCGTGTATAAGAATTTAGTTTTCTTGATATGGGTTGCAGTTGTGTAGACGCAATTCATTTTGCTTTTTATTTTTATATATCTCTTATTAATATGTTATTCCAACACTCTTTATAAATTTTATCTCCTCGCAACGTTATAGAAAAAGCTTGGGACTTGTCCAGATTCTTGAGTGTACCAATGGATATCGTTCCATATTCTTGAGTCTACCAATGCAAATCGTTGTATCAAAAAAATTCGATAAATAAATGATTTCTCTAAAAAAGCATTTATTTTTATATTTCATTTTTAATTCATAGATTTTAAAATACGATTTTTCTTCTTCATTCAAATTGTCAGTGGATTATTTTTTTCTTATTTGATTTCTATATTCTTTATATATATATACTTGTCGTGGTCATGAGAAAGTTTGAAATAATGTTTGTTTATAAAAAATAATTAATATATGGTGGTTTTGTCTTTTTAATCATGCGATATCATTCTATGAAAATTACGTACCAAATAATTTAACTACATACTTTTCTCTAAGCAATTTAAAGTCTGTTATATTTAACGAAAATGCATATTTTGTGTGGATATTTTGATTTCTTTTAAAGTTTTTTTTTCACATATTTACTTGGTGGACTTTATCCCGAATTTATCGGTCTCAGATTTTTTAGTCTGTTGTTTGATTTGCTTTTTTTTTTTTATTTACTTCATATTTTTTTGTTTCTTTTTCTTGTGAGGTTTATGTCCTTTCAAATCTTTTGTTAGTTTTTATCTCTCTTATTTATCAAATAACATAATTGTTTATTCTCCTTTATACAACTTAAAGTCTCTGACAAAAACTCAATTTAATTATTTACTAATATATTAATTTTTTTTAGAGTTTTGTCACAAACTTTTCCAACTTTTAAGAGTCTTATTAATCTTCTTTTTTACTATGCTTAATTCTTCTTTAATATTTTTTTATGAGGGTTCAATCCCCTCTTTTTTTTTTCTTTTTTTTTTACTTCATAATATTTATTTGGGATTTTCAGTTTAATTTAGTAGTGTTTCTTAGAATGTAATACTCTTTTTTATATTTAATATATTCTCAAAGTCTTAAATATATGTTACAATCATGTATTTCGTTTATTATAAGCAATTGTTAATTTTAATTATACGACTATTTATTTTAACAAAATTAAAAATAGATAAGTTTTGTAACTTAACAACTGTCCGAGGTTAATATTATTAGAAAGTATAAGGGTGTGAAATTATAAGAGAAGATTAGATAGTTTTTTTTTTTTTTGACAGAGTATTAGATGACACAAGGTTTTTTCTTTTACAAAATTATTTTACATAAGGGATGGTAGAATTATGCTTCAAAGGAAATACTGCAAAAAATAAAAAAGAAGAAGGATTTTAGTCTAAAAGATTATGCACCAAAAATTATTAGAATTGTAGTCTCGTAAGGTAACGAGGGTAATCCAACAATACAATTTACAAATATAATGACCTGAAAAAGATGCATGAAAATTATTAATGTCGATGTCTTAAAAGATTATGAGAACATATAAAAAAAATAACAATTTATAAACAATAAAAGACAAATATGTATACAAATTTGTCAATCATTGAGTAACATACCTGATATTCAAGAAATTAACTCGCCAACCACTACAAAAATCAATGCTTGGAAAGTTGGAAAAATAATAAACGTAAGAGTTTTGTACACAATATAAGAAAAAATAGGAAGTGAAATGTTTCTTACATTTTGTGCAATATTTAGTTAAAGATGTACTTACAAGAGTTGATCGAGTTGCTATTTTCTATAAGCTTCCTGAGCAACGATTAACACACTGAAACATTACTTATCCTCTTCTCCTTCATCAATCAAAACTAAAGATTCATGTGCCTATATCCACACCATAAAACAAAATAAAATAAGAAGAAAAAACTAAATAGACTAACAAATGCATGTTATATCAATTTTCAAGTCAATGTTATTTTAATAAAACAGAGATATGGCGTTTGATTTGATCAATATAATAGAGTATATTGAGAGACAAAAGGAGAGAACATGAGAGATAACTTTACAAAGAAAATATGAGATTAAATTTGATAGTTGAGATGCAACAATAATTGAAAAAGAAGAAAGAAGATTTCAATAGAGAAAAGTTATATAAAGCACCACCAAAGAGTTATCTTGGAGTGACTCATCATGATCAAAAACCATAATTTAGACTACAAATATTTAGCACCGTGTGCACAAAATCTAATATTTATGTACAAATTAAAATGAGCATGAATTTGATTTTAGATGACATGCATGTTGGTTTGATAGGTAGCTCTAAAATCATTATTTAGTTATCAATAGAATGACAACAATTTTAAAATGAAATGGAAGAAGAATTGGAAAGGACATAGTAATAAACAACAAAATAGATGTTACTAATTGAGAGAAAATGGAAGAGTTAGCTAGTAAGAATGCTTAAACTTTTTAATTTGAGAGTTGAGAGGTTAATTGTTTCTTGAGCATCAAAAATTTGTAACGGATGGAAATGAATCACATGCATGCATTGCTAATTTACATTTTTAATTTTTGATGAAATTATGAAAAGGCTAAGAATTTTGAAAGTTTGACCTATAATATTTTTATTATTATAATATATATAAGTTTGGGTATAATCCTAGAAATTTATTTTTGACTCAAGTATAATCTTAAAATTTGCAAATACGAATTATAAATGATGATATTCAAAATAATAATTAAAAAAAATTAAAATAAATATATATATGTATGCACACGATTTATTTTTTAGGGAGAATGGTCATTTTAGTCCTCGAAAGTGTAATTCGCTGTCATTTGGGTCCCTCATTGGGCAAAAACTAAAAAAAAGTCCCTCACTCAGCATTCCGTTAGTCATATTAGTCCAAACTGTTAGTCTGGCCGTTAAATTGAACAAAAACGCTGATGTGGCCTTTTTTGGACACATGTCAGCATGATGAGTAGACAAAAATGCTGATATGGCACGAGGGACCAAATTGACAGTGGATAGAAAAATTACCAAATTTAAATCCTCAAATCCCTAACCCCATTCTTCACCTTTTCTGTTCATGTCTTTCTTCTCCTTCTTCTTCTTCATAGATTGTTGATGTAATTGAATTTGTTGTTGCTTTCCATTAATTGAGCAAATCGATCTACATGATGGGGGGAGGTGTGACTTCATCACAACGCAGCAACACGTCGTCGTCGCGAGCTGCGTTTTGTTCTTCTGTTAAGCTTTATTGTGGTTGTGGTAGAATAGCAGTTCGACGTGTTGCACAAACCCAGGCGAACATGGGTAGAGCATTCTTCACCTGTGCAATTAATAAGGTAAAGTTTTCTTCTATTTTCATACTAGTGAGTTGCCATTTTTAATTTCTCCATGTTTCTAGGTTAAGGTGAATTGAGATTATAGAACTGAACAATCATAAAAAATTGCAGGATGATTATGGTTGTTGTGGATACTTTGTATGGGTTGACAAATTGATAGAATGGCTTACAAATTCAACTGATGAAGGAATTAAAACACTTGGAATGCATCCTGGAAGAGAGATTGGGCGACAACAAGCCATGGAGGGAAATGTTTCTTGGAAAGCAAAAGTAGACACAAAGATTAGCTCTATGGGAGAGGAACTAAAGATTTTTAAGTCCATTGTAGTTGGTTTATTTGTAATGCAATTGGTGACCATGATGTGGGTTAAGAAATAAGTGTTATATGAATGATTTATAAGTTGTGAATGTATGACTCAATGTGTTATATGAATGATTTATGTAAGTTGAATGATTTATCTAAGTTGTATGTAATGACACAATTAAATCCCTTAATTTTCGACATGCACATACCAAAATTTTAAGTGTAGGAGAGGACATGAATCACATAGCATTGGATTGCTTGTCCATATCCTATAATTATTGTATCACTGCATAATTATAGGATTGGTTTCAAGTTCAATGTGCCAATAACATAAAAACATAACAAAATAAAAGTCACAAGAATACATAATAAATGGCCTATATTACCATAAGATTGATACCTTATATAGTACATAAACATGTTTTGAAACATCATCATCATACTAAATTCATAGTTAAATTACAACCAAAATATAACATAAACATGTTCTTGAACAGTTGCCTCCAAAATGATTATAAAAGATCCATATCATCCTAGCTGATACTACATATACTAGGTGATAGAAGCAACAAAAAACAGACAACATTACATATATATCAAACTTGTCTTCAATCTTCAAGGCCTAGGACCCCTAGGATTAAACCTTGGTGTTGGCATGAATGACATTAGCATTTGTTCCTCAAAAAGTGTAGCATTTCGAGTTGTGGGATTTTGTCCCCTTAAAGTAGCTGTGGGATTTTGTCCCCTAATAGGTGGTGGCCTAATTCCAGTTGGTATCGGATCAAATGTTGCCTGACCAAACCCCATAGGCTGTGATCCAACTTGTGGTCCTTGGACAGCCACATCAACAGCTGGTCCTTCTTGTGTTTGAGGATGAGATTGTGACAAATCTATGTCCACTTGATCATCTTGGACTACATTAGTAGCTGCAGGAGGTGGAGGTGGAGGTGGGGGTGGTGGAGGAACCAAACCTCTTGGTCTAGGTGACACACCTTGGTTAACACAACCATTTTTGTTGTGACCTTCAAGACTACACCTTGAGCAAGTTATGACTGGATATGACCTTTTCATTTTTTTAGAATTTGATGGTCCTTCTTCAGATGCATCTTTTCTTCTTTGTTTCTTAGGCCTTCCTGGTCTCCTTCTAACTGGTGCAGGCACATGTTTAACATACTCAGTTTTTTCCCAATATTGTATTCCTTGTGTTGGTTTGACAAAATGCTCATATGTTGCATTGTATGATCCTATAGTCAGCCACCCATGACAAAATTCTTCAGGTTTTTCTTTCTTCCATGCAAGGGCTGCAATGCCATGTTCACATGGCATTCCTAAACATAAAAGTAAAAAAATAGTCAGTTATCACTAATTGTCATATTAGTCCCTGAAAGTTATAACTAACTGTTATTTTAGACCCTGAAAGTTATCACTAACTGTCATATTAGTAAAAACAGTTTACCTGTTAGTTGCCAAATTCTGCATGTACATATTTGAGCATATATGTCAACATCCACATGAGTGACAAAATTATTCTTTGATACCTGAAATCTTCCATCACCAGACCACATTGGTGTCCAAATATTGCTATTAATCTTGTGTTTCTCCAACCTAGACTGCTGCATTGGACAAAGTATTCCAGTTCTATTAGCCAACTTTAGTCTATTAGTGCTCATTGTCCTCATAATATAACACCTTATCTCCTCAGCCATGGTAAGAATAGGCTTTCCTATATACTTAAGAATACTTGAATTAAATCCTTCACAAGTATTGTTAGTAATGTTATCCACTTTAACTTCAGTACTAAAATAAGCTTTTGTCCATGCTTCTTTAGGCCACTTATTCAGATATTCCCATGCCTTCTCACTTTTTGTCTTTACCCTTTCCATGACAGCAGCAAATTGGGCTGGTGTAGTTGATCTGGCAGCTTGCCACACTGCACCTTTAAGTTCTTTGTCTTTCCATTGCTTTGTAAAATTCTTCCACAAATGCATCACACAATACCTATGATGTGCTACAGGCATTACCTCTTGCAAAGCAGGTATAAGTCCCTAAAAACATGTTGGCAAGAAGTTCAAAATATAGCAGTTCAAAATGTGCTAAACTATACATTTATGTAACTGACAGTCATAAAAATCACTATAAACTATACATTTATGTAACCATAAAAAATGACTATTTGCAACAATTATGTAACTGACAGTCATAAAAATCATATCACTGAGTCCCTAACAGTTAACAGTCATAAAAATACATTTAACAGTCATAAAAATACATTTAACAGTCATAAAAATACATTTAAAAGTCATATCACTGAGTCCCATACATTTAACAGTCATGAAAATAACTAACAGTCATTTTTTATACATTTAACTGAGTCCCTAACAGTTTTAACAATCATAAAAAATGACAATTTGCAACAATTATAAATCATATCACTGACACAAATACATAAGTCCCTGACTATTGTCATTTACTGTCATATCAGTCCCTAACAGTTATCATTTACAATCATGTAAGTCCATCAACATTATGATTAAATTGCACTACGTACCTTTTGCATGTCACTCATAAAATTCCACCCATGCTGTCTATAGCTCCCAAATCTTCATGTAGTAAAGTCAGTGAAATTCTGGTGGCAAGTGTCAGATGTGTAGCACGATGTGTACACTTTAGGAATCGTACGATGTGTAGCCTAATGTGTCAACATCGTGAACAACTGAACTTGATGAACAAGTAAACAATATAAAGTGCAGGAAACAAAAGAACACGTGAGTTTGTTAACCCAGTTCGGCACTTATAACAAGCCCTATTCTGGAGGATACCAATCCAGGGATGAATCCACTATGGTAGTATCAATTCAAAGCTAAACTCCCCCGTTTACAACTTCTCACTTAATCACTACCCGTGCTAATTCTACCTAGGAACTCCTAGATATGAGAACCTCTGCTCACTCCCCCTCAACCTTACCCAGTAAGGATTTAATAACAAACTCAGTTGGAGACACACTCCTAGACAAGCAAAGCACTCGTACCTAAAGGCTTAGAGTGTTGCACAATCTAACTCCTTGCTTCAAAGCTTTGGAGAAAGACAACTAGAGATTACAACTCTATAAACTCAGTCCTTACTTGTATCAAAACTATGATCCAAGTGAAGGCTCACAAAGAACAAAGAACAACTAAAGAACTAAAACCCTAAGACTCAATTTGTAGACTTAGCTTCTTGATTTCAGTTGATGAATAATTGGTCTTCAGTCTTCCTTTATATAGAACAAGCTTCATAGGCTTTGACGAGTTGGCCTTGATAAATTTTGCCTTGAGATTTATTTGATCATAATCTTTTAATTGTTTGTTTCAAATCTTTTTGATCAAAGTCGGCCAATAAAATAAAACAGAACCATGAAAGATTATCTTGTTCCTTGGCGCGAAAGCTGGCACGATTTAATTTGAAAAACAAATCTTTTTCAAAAGATCGCGTTTAAATAAATAAAAGCGCGTCCAGTAGGGCGTCCAGATGTGAACCCTGATGTGCCACACATCATGCTCCACATCATGGAATCAGGCTTATTTTACCAAATGAAGCCAACACCCTAAAAGGTCTCAACAATCTCCCCCTTTGGCAAATTTTGGGCTAAAATAATCTTTGAGTCACCCAACTAAACTTGGAGAGATGTGCAGACACATCAGAGGCATGCAGCAGCGGATTAGAGCCTCACAAACAAAGAGAGAAATAAACTCTCACAAGATAGGAAAATAAATTCCCAAAGACTGAGAAAAATAAATTCTCAGACACATACAAGCATGAGATTCCATGCACACATAAGGGAGGGTAGCAAACCCAGTAATAGTCTACTCCCCTTTGAACTAGAGCACCTTCCATGTACTCCCCCTAAATCTCATATTCCCTATAGGCTTCTTCAGAATGCATGACCTAGAGAGATATAGAGAAGTTTTAAACTTGGCTTCTTAAGAATGCATGACCAAGTTAAAACTCACAGATGTGTCAAACATCACACAAATTAACTTCTACAGGCTTCTTAAGAATGCATCACCATGTAGAAATTAGATAACATCTTCAATTGGACTTCTTAAGAATGCATCACCCAGTTGAAAATGTACAGAAGAGGTCTTCAGAAGAACATGCTTTAGAAAACTAATTCTTCAAAAATTTGTTGATAAAATATTTGAAGAAAAATAAGCATGTATACCAGATGTGTAGTCAGATGTGCCACACATCAGAACTTCAGAAGTTGGAGAAGCTTCAGAAGCTGAGCAGAGCTTCAGAAGCTGAGCAGAGCTTCAGAAGTTATAGAGCTTCAGAAGCTGAGCAGAGCTTCAGAAGTTGTAGTGCTTCAGAAGCTGAGCAGAGCTTCAGAAGTTGTAGTGCTTCAGAAGCTGAGCAGAGCTTCAGAAGTTGTAGTGCTTCAGAAGCTGAGCAGAGCTTCAGAAGTTGTAGTGCTTCAGAAGCTGAGCAGAGCCTCAGAAGTTGCAGAGCTTCAGAAGTTGAGAAAGTTTCAGAAGTTCAGAAGTTCAGAAGTTGCCCCATGTGGATGAATAGAATTTAACTCTTTTTCTTAATTCTCGTCTCAATTCTCTCGTTCTATTCTCTCTAATTTCTCCCAAAATTATCACATTGTCCCAACACATCACAATTTGCTGCAGTTAAGACTTCAAAGTTGTTCATTTTAATTTTTACTCCCCCTTTTTAGCCATAAATTATGACAAACATACTGAGAGTAAGTAACACACCATAGAATGCAGATAGCATGAGATGTAGAGATGATGGTGCATGAACAGAAAAAGGCACTCAGGCCATTAATAGTGCAGAACAGGCACGCAAAGGTGCATCAGAAATCCAGGGCATAGCCCACAAAATACAAGCAAAAACAAGGAAACACTGAGTACAGGGAAATATTAATGAATTACAATAATTCAAATATCCTGGCTCCCATCAGTTTCCTCAGCTTCAGAGTCATTGGGCTCCTCCTCCTCCAATTCCTCATCCTCAGCCATTGTTTGCTCATCCTCAAGCTCCAGTCCAGCAATGACTGCCTCCAGCTTGGCCTTCTTCTCATCCAGAGCCTTGCAAGTCTCCTTTAAAGCAGCAATCATGTCTGTCCTAGACATAGCATTGTTTGAGCTGGATGTGTCCACATCAGGAGTCACATCAGACTGCTTGAGACTAAAAGAAATAGCAGACTCTCTTCTGCAAGACAAATCATCCTTGCCCAGAACATCAGGTCTCTGGCTCAATATGATTCCACACAGTAGGGAAGGAAATGCAATGGGTAGTTTGACAGCTAGGGTTTTGGCATGTTTGATAGTCTGATCAAAAATATAAGTACCAAAATCAAAGTTAATTTTGTTACCTACAGTATAGATGAACCTAGCCAAACCTGTAGCCACATCACAGTTGTGTGTGGTAGGCACCCAGTTAGCAGCAGCAATCCTGTTCAGGATGTTGTAGATTGGAGTGAGCTTGCTTGCTTGCAATTTTCCCTTCTTAGGCCAAGTCTTGACCTTTCCAGCTGTGATGGCCTTGATTATGTAGTTGTCATTTGCCTCCATCTCAGCAAAGGGCTCCTCACTTCTGCCCAGATACTTGTTGATAACAGTGGGAGAGAAGTGAATTTCTTTACCTCTCACAAAAACAGTTTGGTATTCCTTGTCCAAAGGATTGTCACAACCAGCAGGGATGTTTACCAAAAACTCTTTGACTACCTTCTCATAGCAGTCACCTAGTCCAGTAACAGTCTTCATCAAGCCAGCACGCTTGATCAACCTCATAACTCCCTTGCACTGCAAGGCTTCAGCACTGAGCTCCCTCTCCAGAGCTAACCTTCTATGAGCAATGTACTTCCATTTTCCAGCATGTGCAGGGTTGTGGAAGGAAATCAAATCAACTGGGATGTCAGGAATTCCCTGAGGAATTTTCTTCTTCCCATAGCTCTTCTTCACAGCAGACTCAATGTGAATCACATCAAGCTCCATATTGCGTTCCTCAGCACATTCTTCCTCAGACTCACTGATGTGAGCTACATCCTGCTCCACATCGTACTCTGAGTCACTTGTAGGTGGCTCTTTTCTTTTCTGAGTCTTCTTCTTTGCAGGTGGAACCACAGCTTTACTAAATCCCTTCTTGGGACCATACATGACTTGCCTCTTAACAGGCTTCTTCTTCTCCTTAGTAGCAGCAGGAGAAATCTCAACAACAGCAGGACCTTTACCACTTCTAGTCCTTCTTGCAATACTCTCCTCAGTAAGCTTCTTCAAGGGGATGTCAGAATTGTAGCCTTCTACATCCACAACAACCTTGTCAGACTGGGTATTATCTTCCGGTTTCTCAACCTCAGCAGGTTGATCTTCTTCAACAAATTCCTGTTCAGGAGAATCAGGAATGACAGCAGGTTTTTCAACAGCAGCAGTCTCTTCTTCAGCAGGAGACTCTTCTTCACCTTGTGGCAATGATGTGTCAACATCTGCCGCAACATTAGGTTCTTGCAGTGCTTGGAGCACAGAATCAATGATCTTCTGAGTCAAGGGATGTCTTTGACTCTCAGGGATCTTCACAGCAGCCTTCTCAGGGTTAGGGTTTGAAGAACCTACACCCATAGATGCTTCAGCATTTGCATCACCAGATTTTGCAGGAAGAGGTTCAACATGCAGACTTTCCATGGTGTGAACCCTCTTTGCTGAGCCAATCTTTGACTTCTTGCTTTTCTTCTTCTTCTTTTTGGATTTTTCTGTGGAAGTAGAAGGAACAACATCTTCCCCTGCAGCAATGGGGGTTGATTCCCTTCTTGATCGTTTAGACTTCTTCTTCTTTGATCCAGATGGCTTGATCATTGAGACAGGAGTGGCATCGATGATCATGTCACCTTGAATATCTTCTTGATGTGGGGAATTTGGTTTTGGTGATGATGGAGGAGTGTTTGTTTTTGTGGAAGGAGATGTTTTGGTTGCAGTAGACATGATGATGATGATGATTTAGTATGAAGATTTCAAAGAAAATTGCAGAGAGATGAACAGAGGTTTTGAGAGAGATCAAGACAAGTTCTTGGTCGTTTGAGTGTTAGAGAGATGAATGTAGTGATCAATGTGGTAGGCAATAAGAGAAAATCTTGAATAGACGGATTTCTTGAAGTTTTGATCGTGAAATAGCCGTTGAAAATTTTTTTTTTTTTTTTGTAATGATTGCCTTTGGATTGCGTGCAACTATGGATGGAGGGAAAGAACAGGTGACCGTTGCACGTCTAAATAGCTATTATGGCTATTGATCCTCAAAGAGGCAAATACCTAGTTTGCCCCTTAACACCTCAAACCTATTTGCATCTAAAGCCTTAGTGAAAATATCTGCCAGTTGATTTTCTGTGGCAACATGCTCTAGAGTCACAATATTGTCTTCAACAAGATTTCTAATGAAATGGTGACGTATATCAATGTGCTTTGTCCTACTATGTTGGATAGGATTTTTGGAAATATTTATAGCACTTAGATTGTCACAGTATAATGTGAGCACATCTTGCTGCACATTGTACTCACCCAACATCTGCTTCATCCAAAGTAGCTGAGAGCAACTACTTCCTGCTGCAATATACTCAGCCTCAGCTGTAGAAAAAGAAACACAATTTTGTTTCTTGCTGAACCATGATATAAGGTTGCTTCCCAAAAAGAAACATCCACCAGAAGTGCTTTTCCTATCATCTGCACTTCCTGCCCAGTCAGCATCACAATAACCTAACAATCTTGTGTCTTCACCATGAGAGTAGAGAATTCCATAATCACTTGTACCACTGACATACTTGAGAATCCTTTTAACTTGATTTAGATGACTCATCTTAGGCTCAGCTTGGTACCTTGCACACACACCAACAGCAAAGCTAATATCAGGTCTACTTGCAGTGAGATAAAGTAGACTGCCAATCATGCTTCTGTATAGACTTTGATCAACACTGACACCATGCTCATCTTTAGAAAGTTTGAGATGGGTTGCTGCAGGAGTTCTTTTGTGATTTGCATTCTCCATTCCAAATTTCTTCACAATGTTCTTGGCATACTTGCTTTGAGAGATGAAAATTGTATCTTCCATCTGTTTGACTTGCAGACCAAGAAAGTAGGTAAGTTCACCTACAAGGCTCATCTCAAATTCAGACTGCATCTGATTCACAAACATCTTGACCATTGGATCAGACATTCCTCCAAACACAATGTCATCTACATAGATTTGTGCAATCATGAACTTGCCCTTTTCTTCTCTGACAAACAAGGTTTTGTCTGTTTCTCCTTTTCTATAACCTTGCTGCACAAGAAATTTGGTTAGCCTCTCATACCATGCCCTAGGAGCTTGCTTTAATCCATATAATGCCTTCTTCAATCTGTAGACATGATCTGGATAATTTGGATCAACAAATCCCTTGGGCTGCTCCACATAAACTTCCTCATTCAAGTAGCCATTGAGGAAAGCACTCTTCACATCCATCTGGAATAGCTTGAATTTCAAGATACATGCTACTCCCAGAAGTAACCTTATGGACTCAAGACGTGCCACAGGAGCAAATGTTTCATCAAAGTCTACTCCTTCAATCTGAGAGTAACCTTGAGCCACAAGCCTAGCCTTGTTTCTAGTCACAACACCACTTTCATCAGATTTATTCCTATAAACCCATTTAGTACCAATGATGTTGACTCCTTCAGGTCTAGGAACTAAATCCCACACTTCATTCCTCTTGAACTGGTTCAGCTCCTCTTGCATAGCTTCAATCCAAAACTCATCTGTCAAGGCTTCTTTCACATTCTTTGGTTCTACCTTTGACACAAAACAAGCATTGGATACAACCTCTCTTGACCTTGTCATAACCCCTGACTCAGGATTCCCTATTATGAGTTCTTTTGGATGATTCTTTTGAACTCTAACAGAGGGACCCTTGTTCACTGGAGTCACATCTTCTTGCTGATCAGTCTTCTCAGGAATCTCTATAACTTCAGAGTCTTCAGGCAGGGGGTGAGATGTGTCCACATCAGGATCAACATCAGGTTCATTATCTGAACAGTCATCTATGACAACATTGATGGATTCCATCATAGTTCTTGTTCTGTTGTTGAAGACTCTATAGGCTCTGCTGGTTATGGAATAGCCTAGAAAGATTCCTTCATCACTCTTGGGATCCATCTTCCTCCTTTGCTCTCTGTCAGCTAAGATATAGCACTTGCTACCAAAGACATGGAAGTGTTTGACAGTTGGTTTTCTTCCTTTCCATATCTCATACAGTGTGGTTGAGGTACCTTTTCTCAGAGTTACCCTGTTGTGTATATAGCATGCAGTACTCATGGCCTCTGCCCAAAAGTAGTAAGGTAGCTTCTTGGCATGTAGCATAACTCTTGCAGCCTCTTGCAAGGTTCTGTTCTTCCTCTCAACTACACCATTTTGTTGGGGTGTGATTGGTGAGGAGAACTCATGCCCAATTCCTTCATCAGCACAAAACTCAGAGAATCTTGAATTTTCAAACTCTTTCCCATGATCACTTCTGATTCTAACAATGCCACTATCCTTCTCTCTTTGTAGTCTAAGGCATAATTCTTTGAATGCATCAAAAGTGTCAGACTTCTCTCTGATGAAGCTAACCCAAGTGAACCTTGAGAAATCATCTACAACCACAAAAGCATATCTTTTGCCACCAATACTCTCTACCTGCATTGGTCCCATCAAGTCCATATGTAGCAGTTCAAGAACTCTGGATGTCACCTGATGTTGTAACATTGGGTGTGACATCTGAACCTGCTTTCCAACTTGACATTCACCACATATATTGCCTTCAACAATCTTAAGCTTTGGTAGACCTCTAATAGCTTCCTTGGACACAATCTTCTTCATTCCCTTCAGATTCAAATGGCCAAGTCTTTGGTGCCAAAGCTTTACTTCTTCTTCCTGACTTATCAAACATGTAGTGGAGTGAGCTGTTTCATCAGGAATCCATAGATAGCAGTTGTCCCTTGACCTAGATCCTCTCATCAACAATTCTCCTTTGTTAGAAGTGATAAGACACTCATTCTTTGTGAAGTTGACCTTAAGACCTTGATCACATAGTTGGCTTATGCTGATAAGATTAGCCTTCAAACCTTTGACAAGTAGCACATCATCTAGGTCAGGTAAGCCTTTGCTGCAGAGTTTACCACTGCCCTTGATTTCACCTTTTGCTCCATCTCCAAAGGTTACAAAGCTTGTTGTATGAGGCTTGATATTAGTGAGAAATTTCTCAACACCAGTCATATGCCTAGAACAACCACTATCAAAATACCAATCATTACTAGAAGATGCTCTAAGAGAAGTGTGAGCAATATGTGCAGTTTCAGAAACTTTAGGCTTCCACATCTTCTTAGGAGTGACCCTTGCTGTTTTGGCTTGCACCTGAGGCTTTTTCTTGGGATACCCATAGAGTTTGTAACAGAAGGGCTTGATGTGACCATTCTTCCCACAGTAGTGGCATCTCCAAGCATTAAACTTCTCTTTGCCAGCAGGTCTCTGATGTGGAGTGTGATGTGTCCACATTCTGCTAGGGTCAGGTTTCTTCTGAGCAGGAACAAACTTAGTATTTGTCTTCTTGCTGTGATGTTTGTTCTTAAATCCTACACCAGATGAGTCACCAGCATGCTTTCCTACTTTCAAAATTTCATCAAGCATGTTGGTTCCAGGATTGAGCATCTTTACAGACTTGGTCATATTTTTCAAGTTGGTTGACAGTAACTTGACTTCACTTTCAAGACTAGCAACTTGACTCTGTAGTTGACCCTTCTCTGTCTCCAGTTGACTGATGATTTCCTTCTGCTCTTCATTGACCTTGTACAGTTCCTTACTCTTGATAAATAGCTTTTTATGGACTGAGGCTAGTTCATCAAAGGTGAGTTCTTCATCATCAGATTCATCATCAGTATTATCCACCCCAGTCATGGCACTAACATGATTAGCAGCAACATTCTCTGAGTCAGTGTCAGAGTCTTCATCAGACCATGATACAGTTAGGCCTTTCTTCTGCTTCTTCAGATATGTGCCACATTCTGATCTTATATGACCAAAGCCTTCACATTCATGACATTGAACACCCTTGTTCTGAGTTGACTTATCATCAGTTTTGGTTTTTGTTGAAGTGTTACCTAGTTTACTGATGTCAGTCTGGATGTTCCTCACATTCCTCCTTGGTCTTCTGTCCACCCTCCTTTGAAGCTTGTTGAATTGTCTTCCCAACATGGCTAAGTCATTTGAGAGGTCATCATCTGATTCAACAGCTTCTTCCTCTTCACCAGCACAAGATACAAAAGCTATGCCTTTTCCTTTCTTCTCAGTTTGCTCACCTAAGTTCATCTCAAAAGTTTGAAGAGAGCTCACAAGTTCTTCAAGTTTCATACTTGGGATATCTTGAGCTTCTTCAATGGCTGTGATTTTCATGTTAAATCTCTTAGGTAAGGACCTAAGCATCTTTCTCACCAGCTTTTCTTCAGACAATTTTTCACCTAGAGCCTCAAAGGAATTGTCTACCTCAAGCAAATTCATGTGAAATTCATGAATTGATTCTTCTTCTTTCATTCTGAGGTTTTCAAACTTAGTGTTGAGAAGTTGGATTCTTGAGCTTTTTACCTTGGCATTGCCTTCATGAGTGGTTCTGAGTACCTCCCAAGCATTCTTTGCAACAGTACACTGCTTGATCAATCTGAACATATTTTTGTCCACTCCATTGAATAAAGCATTCAAAGCTTTGGAGTTTCCAAGTGATGCAGTGTCTTCTGCAGCTGACCAATCTTCCTCTGGCTTGAGTACACCAGTGTCAACACCATTAGCATCCAAGATTTTGGGATGCTCCCAGCCTTTGAGCACAGCTTTCCAAGTTCTGTTGTCAAGTGACTTTAGGAAGGCAATCATCCTTGGCTTCCAGTAGTCATAGTTGGTTCCATCCAGGAGGGGTGGTTTGTTGACCGTTGTTCCATCCTTGTCCATGTTTCCAGAAAGTAACTTCCCTGGAGCTCACCCTCAAATAGGCAGGGTGCCTGCTCTGATACCAATTGAAATTCTGGTGGCAAGTGTCAGATGTGTAGCACGATGTGTACACTTTAGGAATCGTACGATGTGTAGCCTAATGTGTCAACATCGTGAACAACTGAACTTGATGAACAAGTAAACAATATAAAGTGCAGGAAACAAAAGAACACGTGAGTTTGTTAACCCAGTTCGGCACTTATAACAAGCCCTATTCTGGAGGATACCAATCCAGGGATGAATCCACTATGGTAGTATCAATTCAAAGCTAAACTCCCCCGTTTACAACTTCTCACTTAATCACTACCCGTGCTAATTCTACCTAGGAACTCCTAGATATGAGAACCTCTGCTCACTCCCCCTCAACCTTACCCAGTAAGGATTTAATAACAAACTCAGTTGGAGACACACTCCTAGACAAGCAAAGCACTCGTACCTAAAGGCTTAGAGTGTTGCACAATCTAACTCCTTGCTTCAAAGCTTTGGAGAAAGACAACTAGAGATTACAACTCTATAAACTCAGTCCTTACTTGTATCAAAACTATGATCCAAGTGAAGGCTCACAAAGAACAAAGAACAACTAAAGAACTAAAACCCTAAGACTCAATTTGTAGACTTAGCTTCTTGATTTCAGTTGATGAATAATTGGTCTTCAGTCTTCCTTTATATAGAACAAGCTTCATGGGCTTTGACGAGTTGGCCTTGATAAATTTTGCCTTGAGATTTATTTGATCATAATCTTTTAATTGTTTGTTTCAAATCTTTTTGATCAAAGTCGGCCAATAAAATAAAACAGAACCATGAAAGATTATCTTGTTCCTTGGCGCGAAAGCTGGCACGATTTAATTTGAAAAACAAATCTTTTTCAAAAGATCGCGTTTAAATAAATAAAAGCGCGTCCAGTAGGGCGTCCAGATGTGAACCCTGATGTGCCACACATCATGCTCCACATCATGGAATCAGGCTTATTTTACCAAATGAAGCCAACACCCTAAAAGGTCTCAACAGTCAGGAACCACTTCCAATTGTCCTTGTTCTCTGCATCTACAATAGCATATGCTATAACAAAATTCTGGTTGTTTGCATCTGTTCCAACAGCAGTTAGTAACTGACCCCCATAATAGCCCTTTAGGAAACAACCATCCAACCCAATAAATGGTCTGCAGCCAGCCTTAAAACCTCTCTTACATGCATCTAAACACACATAAAATCTTTTAAACTGTGGAGGACCTTGAAGCACTGGAGTAACATTAATTTTAGCTGTTGTACCAACATTACTCCTTTGTAGTTCTCTTGCATAGTCCCAAATCAAACCATATTGCTCTTTATAATTTCCCTCCACATTTGTTTTTGCTTCCTTTAATGCCCTGAATAGTTTGGTTTCATTAATTTGAACTCCAAAAGACCTCTTGATGTAGTCATAAGCCTCCATATATGTGATGTTTGGTTGTATTTTAATCTTCTCTTCCAACTTATCTGCAACCCACTTTGTGGTTGCTTGTTTGTTCACAAATCCACGAGGACAATCATGAGTACTTGAGAAAGTCTTCACTTGGAAACTGTTGGTTAATTTACTCCAAGAACAAAATATCTCCCAACCACAATTTTCAGCAACACATGCAGCTCTACATCTTGACTTATCATTTTTAACCCACTTTATCTCCCTCATATGGTATATGGTGTAATCCTTCACTGCTTGTTTAAACACCTTCAAGGTTTCAAACTCCATTGCCTTTTCCAAGTGAACCTGCCCAAACTGTGCATTTGCATCAAATTGTGGGAAAACTTGTCTCCCATTACTATCATATTCATCATCACTGCTTACAGGGGTTTTTGGGTCTTCAGAATGGTACGAGTCATTGTCACCAACATCTTCATCAACATTTTGATCAAGATCAATACTTATGCCTTTATTTTTTCTTTGCCTATTCCTACTACTTCCAGGTTCTTCTCTTTCCATGTCACTCAAATCACATTCAACATTCATAAATGAATCATCATCATCACTTAATGTGGGAGGCCAATAATCATCATCTTCAGAACTATCATCTTCAGCCTCATTGACATTATCACCTTCATTGACATTAGCTTCAGCCTCCTGAACATTTTCATCACCTTCAGCCACATTAACTTCCTCAGCCTCATTCGAATTTTCCTCAGCTTCAACCACATTAACTTCCTCAGCCTCATTCAAATTTTCCTCAGCTTCAACCACATTAACCTCCTCAGCCTCATTCAAATTTTCATCTTCTTCAGCATCCTTCAAATTTTCTTCACCAACAGCCACATTAACATTTGATTGACTCAGATTAACCTCTTCTTCTTCGTCAAGAACTTGGTCAGATATTACTGGTACATTAATTGGATGTTCAGCATAGATGTGAACTTGATAATCATGGCGTATAGCAATGGTGCACATATCATGGATGTCTTCATCTTCGAGCAATTGAACATAAGCACCCCTATCAGGAATCAACCACCATATATTCCCAATACTAAGGTAGTTTCCAACAGACTTGAACTTATTTTCGATGATCATCTTGTTAAGGAAGTCACAATCATAATCTTTCCAAACAAAAAATTCACCATCTAGATACTCCATATTACCATTACCATATCTTTTAAAATATCCACCATGATGCAAAAACATAGTAGCCACAGGTTCCATTCTAAAAAAACAACAACATAGAGATGTATTAAGGACTATGAAACAAACCCTAATATTCAAAACTAACTTTAACCCTAAATCCTAAATCCTAAATATATAAAAGGAACAACAAATAACCTAAACCATTAAACAATCAGAACTATGAAGATCAAAATATTTTATATTTGCATGCTCAAAACTAAAGGAAACAAAGAACGGCTTTTTACTAACCTTCGTACTCAGTAACTGTAAACAATGAAACTCAGGTATGGCGAAAATCAGTGGAACGGTTTCAGGGAATGATGAACGGAGACGGCGGCGCGCGATTGGGTGGTGGGTGGTTGTGATGAACGGAGCGTTGCTGCTGTAGTAGGGAGAGAATATGAAAAGGGTTATGGAAAAGGTGATGGAATGAATGTGTTGGAGGGAGTCAATTTGGTCTCCCACCTTCTATTATAAAGAAACCCATTGAATTCATTTTTAATAATATTTTTCTATCCACTGTCAATTTGGTCCCTCGTGCCATATCAGCGTTTTTGTCTACTCATCATGCTGACATGTGTCCAAAAAAGGGCCACATCAGCGTTTTTGTTCAATTTAACGGTCAGACTAACAGTTTTGACTAATATGACTAACGGAATCCTGAGTGAGGGACTTTTTTTAGTTTTTGCCCAGTGAGGGACCCAAATGACAGTGAATTACACTTTCGAGGACTAAAATGATCATTCTCCCTATTTTTTATGTATAGTAATGTATAATTATGAAAGAGCACATATATATATTTTCATTTTTTTTATTAGCACCATTAATTTTTGGCACTTCTTATTTTTTTTTTCATTACATGTTATTTATTTAGATTTGATCTATATATTGAATATGTATTATTTATTTTATCATCTCCAAAAAAATGTATAATTATGAAAGAGGGCATATATATTTTCATTACATATATTGAACATGTATTATTTTTTTTATTATCTCCAGAAAAATTAAGATAAGATATTTTATCTTAATTTATATAATTTTATTTTAATTATATAATTTTATTTGCTACTAATTAATAATTGGGAGCCATATTATTAATCATCATCATTGTAATTGTAACAAATTGTAACATATAGATATAGTTATCACTTTGGAAAATGAATGGATACTCAATTTATATATTTATTTTTTTATTAAATTAAATAGATATTTTAAATAAATTAAATTAAATAATTAAATTAAATACATTGAAGCTCTCTCAAGGTTGCCACATAGGCAAAATGGAGTTTTAGGAGCTAACATAAGCTTCCTATTATAATGTATTATTATTATTATTATTATTATTATAATAATTATAATGTATATTGATATTGATTGATTGATGATTGATGATGTGTATTGGGTTTTTTTTTTTTTTTTTTTGGAATTCTTAGATACACGTTTTAGATGGCGATGTATCAGTATATTATTGATATATATTATTATGATTGGTCCTTAAATATTGTTTATTAATTTTTTTTTATATTAAATACTATTTATGAACCAATCATAATAATCCACATCAACAATATACTAGTACATCTCAAGATAAGAGAGAGTATCATAGTTCACTTTTTTTTTATTCACTTTTTTGCAAAATTTGATGTTAAGATAGTAAGTTGTCATTCAAATACAACTCAATTTATAATTGCAAATGCAAAAAGGTTAATAGGCAAAGATTTGTATTAGAATTCAAGATTTTTTTCATTTTTACAATTAAAGTGTTTGAGTTTAACGGCTAAAGTAATTTACTAAAGACAACTAAAAATGGTGTCTAGATATAAAATTCATATGGTAAAAAATTGTAAGGATATTTGATATATTGAGGAGACAAATTTAAATTTGCTATCTGTATGGTGCATGGTTTGCAGTGGAGGGGCTTTCAGCTTGTGGAAAGAACTACCATAATAGTCCTTCCTTCCTTGCAAAAGGCTTGTCAATTCTTGATATCAAAGCAACTTCCTAATGGGGGATGGGGAGAAAGTTACTTGTCAAGCCAAAACAAGGTGATTATCTATTTATCTACTTAACAATATTATCATAATTATTTTAGTCATAAAAATATTAAATATATTTTTAGTCCCTACATATTTACTAAATTTTGTCTTTAGTCTTTATAAAAAAAATAGAGTGGTATATTTTGGTCCCTACATTTTTTTTATCAATTTTAGTCCCTGCTATATTTCAAAATTTTAATAATTGTTTTATTATCCTTAAACTTTAAATTTTTGAATAATTTTTTTAGTCATATTTTTATATATACAATAAAAAATTTATTTACAAAACTTTAGAATTTTTAAAATAAAATGAATTAAATATAATTTTTTAAAATTTTAAAAAATAAAGATAAAAGCAACGGAAATTTTGACTTAAAATCAAAATTTGAGTTTCTTTTTCTAGAGGAACTTTTTATAATTTTTGAAACATGTCTGCAAAGTAATCATTCAAAAATACACATTAGTTTAACAGTAGAGACTAAAAATACATGCATAATAATAAATTTTTTTATAAAGACTAAAAATAATTGATAATTTTGTAGGGATTTAAAACATATTTATCTTAAAAAATCATAATTATTATTTTATATATTAATATCAATGGATAAAAATGTTTAAAAAAGAAAGAATTATAATCACTCATTCACTTGTATTTCCTTATTAAATAGGTTTATACAAATCTAGAAGACAACCGTGCAAATTTAGTTCAAACTTCGTGGGCTTTGATGTCTCTTATTGGAGCAGGGCAGGTTAGTAATTAACAAAGTTTCTTAATAATTTATATTATGTTAGTTAATGAGCTAATTAATAATTGACTGAATATAATTGATGTTTAAAAAGGCTGAAATAGATCCTACACCCATACACCGTGGAATGAAGTTAATAATCAATTCTCAAATGGACGATGGAGACTTCCCCCAACAGGTAATTTTACCGAAGCATTGCTATTTAGTAAGAGAGATTTACTATATAAAAAAAAGAAGAATTTATAAATTTAAGAAATTTAACCAATTAACTAGAAATTGGCTAACAATATATTGGGGAGAGAGTGATTATAATTTGTAAGTGTTAAATGTTGCCACATAATATTTATCTAATTTTTGTAGAAAAAATTATTACTAAATAGCATTTTCCATTTTATTATATGCATAAATGTGAACAATCTTGTGAGTTTTGTTGGATATAAAATAAAAGAGAAATTAAATTGACGACCCAGTTAGTATAATTTAATTGGTAGGAATATTGCATGTAATTAATATGCAGTGATTAGGGTTCAAACTCTAGTACACCTACTTATTTATTTTTCAAAAGATGAAATTCTAACTACTAAATTATTTAACAAAAAAAGTAAAGAGAAAACTTCATGTTAATTTGTTGAAATAATTATTCTCTTTTAATATATTTTTGTTTTCATTTCTTTTATTAACAACAAAAACAATTACAGGAATCAACAGGAGCATTTATGAGAAATTGTACCACCAACTACTCATCGTATCGAAACATCTTTCCCATATGGGCTATGGGAAAGTATCTTCGCAAAGTCTTATAAGCACATACACCAAATGCCACAACTTAACTTCAATACCAAGTGCTTCATTGTAATTTGTTTTTTTGAAGAAGCTAAATTTGTCCACCCAAATAAGCATCAGAGAGAATTGAATCTGAGACCTTAAGGATGAGTACACTTTCAGATCTCAAAACTAATACTACCAAACCATCCCAAGTGGATTGCTTCATTGTAATTTGTAAACATCAAGCTATAAATATGTATCAATTTTATTTTAATTTACGTGAATTTTATATTTTCTAAACTTTTAAAATATCAATGTATAATTGATTTTCAAACAAGTCATTCCTCAAGAATTTCACTTTTATGCAAATTATTTAAGAAATTTAATTTTTTTTAATATTCATTTATTTAAATTGATAAAGTACATCGCAACATTGTAAAAAAAAAAAAAAAAGTATATTGAAACAAACATAAAGTTAATATCGCTTAAAACAAAGTTAATATCGCTTAAAACAAAAATAATGAATATGTGAAGAAACCCACATCATCCAATTTAATATCAATAATATTTACAAATAGAAAACGGGATTTGGCTACTGTAGATTGCAATTGAGGATGCCACATCATCTACATTGGATTTTAATTTAGATCGACTTAATTTTAATTGGTTTTATTCATTGGTTAGCTAGGTGTTATGTGAGGGAGGTCTAATTTTATTCATTGGTAATCTAATTTTAACAGCAATATGTTATAGAGGGAGGTATATTTATCACTACAAAAAAATTGGAAAGCGGCGGCGGTTATAACCGCCGCTAAATGCACCACCGCAAAGCATTTAGCGGCGGTTATAACTGCTGCTAAGCATTTAACGGCGGTTATAACTGCCGCTAAATGCTTAGCGACGGTGCATTTAGCGGCGGTTATAACCGCCGCCGCTTTCCAATTTTTTTGTAGTGTATGATAGTATGTATGTGAGGAAGGTGTTATATGAAAAAGTTCATTGTATCTAAATACCATTGGCCATTTTGCAATTAGATTATTAATTAATCATAATATTACAAATTTGACACCCAAGCCTTACAAATTATTATTTTAAATATCTCTCTTCAAATTATTTATCTATAAATACTAAAAGGATTGCCTAGGATTGTTACAAAACAAAACACATATGCATCTAAACAATAAAAATTGTCATTCTCTTTCATTTTTCTGCATTCTATTTCATTTTTCTACACTCTCTTTTCTTCAACAATGGACAACAATCTTTATTTCCTTTTGGTTATTGTCTTTATTTTCCTTTGATTTCTTGAGCCTGAAAATAGAAAATTCATTTGGTTAGATATCATCCACAATCAATCTTTTTGTAAAGCATGAATATATGAACAAAGATTAAAGCTTTGAACTATTTCTCAATATGTTTGGTCTTTTTTTTAAAGGTGAGGCTCACTTCTTTCAACGATACTATGTTTCAAAGGTAAATATATGTTTTTCAAGATGTCATTTCTTTCATGAATATTGTATTTAGTAATACACTTAATTTACTAACTTCATAAGTTTAGTTATATTATGTTTAGTTTTTATTATGTACATTTATTTATAACTCCAATATGCATGATAAAGAATAGATTTTTCAAGTACATTTGAAGATAAAAATAAGAAACCTTTATTCAAGGTTGTCATACACTACATAATTGAAGTCTTCAGTAATACACTCTTAAATTACTAACTTCATGTTTTTAGTGACATTATGTTTAGTTTTTATTATGTACATTTATTAGTCTAATATGCATGCTCAAGGATAGATTTAGCAAGTACATTATTTGAAGATTAAAAAAAGAAACCTTTCTTCCAGATTTTCCTACACTACACAAGGTAAATCCATGAGGTTTGTATCTGAGGGATGTTTTGTCATCCTATGTACAATACTTTAGCCAGACCAATTACACACTAGATACTTTAGCCAAGCCTTTAGGGATGTAAATAGACAGTGAAAACATGAGATTACTAACAATTACATATTATTATACAGAAAACCCTAAATAGCTTCATTGATATACACATAAGCATACAAAGTTTATAGAAGTTTAGAGATCTCTTTGAAATTTATGACCTTTATTTAAAAAAAAAGTCTTGCAAGGTTGGAGTAAAAGATGTTTACCTTGAATGGAAATGTGACAGCAACTATAGGCAAAGGAGGAATGACCACAATGATTTGAGAAGAGCATACACATACTAATGAAGCCTGGCATTAGAGAAGAACATACACATATTAATGAAGCCTACACCACCAATAGCATAGAGTGAGTTTTAACAAAAAAGTTAAATAAAAAGAGAGCAAAGTTTAAAGGCTGCATTAAAAATTTCGCTTGTGAATAAATAAATGTGGTGGATTGTGTACTTTTGATAATGTAACTCACAAGTGAAAATATTAAAGATAAATTATCTTTGAAATTTGTCTTCTTTTTTATTTTATTTTTAAATTTATGTTTTTGATATTGAAAATATTTCTTTTAGGAATATTTCATGCTTTGGAACTAAATTCACAGTTACATATGAGGAGAAAAATATGGAAATTTTCAATAGGATATTTGTTCTTTCTTTCTACAGCAATCAATTTTCAATTAAGGTGTTCCAATTAAGCTGTATATTCTATATACTTATTAGGTGCAAAAATAAATAAAGATATTATAATCTCCAAGAAGCAATATTATCATGTCACTTGCTTAAATCAAATTCGGAAAGAATAAGACATAACAAATCAAGTTTAGAGACATATGATGCAAAGAGTATCTTCCATTGGAGTTAGTTATTAATTTCTTAAGCTTAACTAAGAATTACTTATTTTGTTTTCACAATTGGAACATGTACATGATTGTTTCAATTTATGGACTGTCTTGGAGTAAACAATGATTGAAATCTTAAGATAAGAACTCAAAATAAACAATGTAGATTAAAGAAAAAGAACCTTAATCCATCTTACATGACTCTTTGCCACTTTGAAGTCCTGGATATTCACAGGCATATTCAACTTCTACATCTGTCACGGTGGTCGTCGAAAACAATACCTGGTTGTGAAATAAAGCAGTCCAACAGTGAGTACAGATGATGAGGATTACAGATCCGGTACTCAAATCTACACGAAATAGCTCACTCACGGGTAAGAAATAAAATCATAGAATAATACAAAGATGATCATTTGACCAAAAAAATAACAGTTCGATTCTGAAAATTATTGTTAGTGATTGTCTTATTGTTTTTCACTTTTATTGTCATATTCAATTTTTCTCAACTAACAGAATTTGATTTGTCTTCTTTGAGTTTGAATCGATTTCCCAAATTATCAAGAAAACAAACTCTCAAGTGTGGAATATCTTGATTCATCAGGATTTCTAAACCTCTCTCAAAACTTGTTCACAGCAATAGATGGAATATCTCAAGGAATAAATTATAGGCTAAGTAGTGTTGATCTTAGTTTTAACTTACTACATACATGGTGAAGCCTCTTCTTCGTCAATTATTTTGTAACCACATCTCGAAGTTTTGGATCTCCAAAAGAACAAATTTCATGGCACTTTGCGAAGTAACTTTTCAATGGACAATGAGCTCCAGACTTTGAATTTCTATGGAAACCAGTTACAAGGCCATTTGCCTATATCTTTGTCCAACTGCACAAACCTGCAAGTTTTAAATCTTGGTAACAACACATTAGAAGACAATTTTGTATTGTGCATATAATATCAGGTGACAAGTTTATCACCATTTATTACCTCTCAACGTAAAAGTTCAAGTATTTTTAAAGAGAAATCTATTAGTATGGTGACCCTAAACTTTTATTATATGATGGTTTTATGTTGAAATTTGAGATAAATTACTTCCATATTTATTAATGAAAGGCATATATTACTTCTCAAATTCTTAAACTAAATCATGTTTCACAGCATCCATGATTTCTATTTCCAAACCTTCACCTTGAGGACAAGGTAGTGGCTGCAAAAAAAAGAAAAAAGATAGTGAAGTGGAACCATTGTGTGTATCAATCAGTGCAATATGCTGTATGTGCCACCTGACTTAACATGTTCTAGTGGCAACGCCAACCACACGATCCGCAAAATGCAGCAACACGACGTGTATGTCATCATGGAAATAACCTAGCAAGGTGACCGAGGGATCTCTGGACATATCCATACTGCTGCAACACTCTCTAACAAGTGTGTGTGAATTAGTGGACCTTGCTTGATGTACGCTGAATACAACAAGTCTCCTGAAATGATCGATGTTGTCTGTGCGACCATAAGGCGTCCAATAGACATTGTGATGTCTATTCCTCTGTGGTCAATTCTTCAAGCTCCTTCAGAAAGGAAAACAGCTGACCTGTGACTTGTGACTTCAAGCTCCTCTATCCCTTGACAGGTGTCATGTGACTTGCTCGAGGTGCCTCCTCGGTGTGCAAGGTCAAGTGTTGAGAGCCAGTATTGGGAAAATGTTCAAATATTCATGCCTCCAACATTAATGAATCACTTAGCATGAGTCATCAATCAATAGCTTATATAATATGAATTTTGTATCTGCTAAAGGGTCAAATAAGCTCTCATCTGTATCATCCGATGCACACTGGCGTCACCAAGATGCTTGCACAAGAATGCAAGGGAAGTTACACAGCACCCCATGCATAACTACCACAATTGAACAAAACGCATAACAATTCCAAGAACACTATGTCAACATACATCTAGCTCTAGTCGGCCAAAATAGGAAAACCAACAAAATGCAAGAGAATTAATAACATTGCTACTTTCTAAGGGAAAGTATGAGATTGTCCGGATACATGACTAACCATGTGCATTAATCTGTATATAATTGATACAGCTCCTAATACTAATATTAATTCCAACACTGTTTACCAACACTTGGAACTTGGGACATTAATTTAGTTTTATTTTCAATACTCTTAGCAGAAGGCCTGTTTCCTTTCAAGACCGGCGGAATAACATATGGATGCGAGATGGTACGATACCACTCAAAGTATTTGTCAGTGCACTCTGATGGATAAGTAGCTTGACGTACTCTGTTGAAGGTATGAACAACATAATCTGAATAACCTAACCATCTCGCATCTACTTCAGCAACAGAGAGCCTGACAGCAGTAATTGACTGTGGTAATCGAGGAATGTCCTGAACATACCCAAATTGTCTTAGTACCCTCTCTGGAAGGTATGGTACGATGATCTTACCCCACCGGATGTAACCCGAAAACATAGAAATGTCCTCAAAACCTCGGTACTGCCTATGATCCCGAAAAGCTGTCCAAATAACATCATCTGCCGTCAAATCATCTAGCTTCCTGCGATAGGGTTGAACCTCACCAGTTCCCTGGACAGGTCTCCAACGACAAGCTCGACACAACTGTCCGGAGTATCCATCAGTCTCTATTCGGTCACAAATATTTGGAAAATACTCATATATCCATGCCTATAACAATATTAATAAATCAATTAAAAAAAGTACACAATAAATTAATTTGATGAGATTGATTAACAATATATTTTTATCATTCAAACGTATACCTGTAGAAGGGTGATGTAACCTGCTATCTGTTTAGTATAATGGATACTGGCATCACCGAGATACTTATAGAGGATAGTAAGAGCTGCAGAACCCCATGACCAATTACCACAATTGTTCATGTCCCGGAACAACTCCAAGTATTTGATATCCACAAAAGCATGAGTCTTATTTGCCAAAATAGTACAGCCTACCAAATGAAGAAGGAATGCCCTTGATGCATGCTCCCATTGCTGCTCTGCACATTTTGCTGCATAAATCTCCCGCAACCAACTCAAACGAAGATGAGAACCCTTGGTATGGTTCATCTCTGACATTGCCTTGGCATATGACACCCCTAACAATGCCATCACACAAGCACGTGCAGTGTTTGTATCCATCTTCTCTGGTGGACTGAAGGAAGCACCGCTGATTGGTAGGTGCAGTAAACATGATACATCATCTAGTGTGATGGTCATCTCTCCAATTGGCAGGTGAAAAGTATTAGTCTCTTGATGCCACCTTTCAACAAAAGCACACACAAGTGCGTTGTCTATGATTATGAAACTGCAACCCAGCAGTGATGTCAAACCAGCTGTATTAACTGCTTGCAGTATCGGCTGAGGTAGCTGTATAGGGATGAACTTCTTCAATTTATTCCCGTGTGTAACCACTCTAAGGAGCTCCCGTTCCTACACACAAGAGATCTGTCATGTCCATTGTACAATTAAAATGTAAACACATGAATTGAAGTCAAACCACAGACAGTTTATTACCTCTTTGCGCGATATCCGAGCAGCAATGTGATCCTCAAATGATGTAAGGACAGACATGTCATACGGTCCTCCAGGAAATGGTTCCTCAGACAAAGGTTTATGTCTGGCTGCAAAAAGGCTCTTACGCATACAGGAAATAGGAGGATGTCGGGAACTCGAAGCACCTAATTTCATTTGTGAGATGACTACATAGAAAAAATAAATAAATGTAAAATTAATTAAACATGGGTTTTCATACTCAAGCAATCAACTCACAAATTAAACAATGAATAAACAGGACAACAACATTGATTGGTTCAAAAGGAAAAAGTAAAGAAAGCAACAACATTATGATTTGGATCTCTTCACATGAGTTACTTTCATGAGTTTATTTTTTCATCTTTTCTCCTTATGCTTTCTATGATTTGTCACTCTTAGAATAATTTATGATTTGTAATTAAGAATTTAATTAACATTAACGGTTCTCTTTCCTAGAACCATAATAATCCAATTCTAAATGAGTTTCTGTTCTTAAGTTGTGTCATATTACAATTGCAAATTATGATGATGAGTAATGGTATTTTAATGTGATGTGGTTCAATCACCAGTTGACAAAGTTGGACCCATAATATCAGTGGAAAATCTACAAAAGCATTCAAAGGCCAAGCTCCCTAGAAATCTACCAAAGCATTATATAATGATCATCATTTTTATTGAATTCAATATTAATAAAGCAACATTAAAAAAAAATGCAGATCATTATAGGAATATAAGAAATAATAGAATCATGCAGAAGTTTCATACCTGGCAATGATGCACCTTGAGCAGTCTTGCTCCTTTTGCTCGGTGGTTCATTTCTTTGCAAAGGCGTAGGCTCCATGGTGTCATTGCCAATCTCAGAGTCACCAACATTCTCTTCATCAAGAGCCTTACTATTCTTCTTCATTGATTTCTTTAACTCACTATTTTTCACTCTAAAGATTGCATCTTTGTCATTCTCCAAAACACCAACTTTGATTCTAAGCTCAGCAAGAGCATTGCTATCACCCTTCCATTTTTCCTTCAACTTTCTCAGCTCACAAACTTCCAATTCCAATGCATTTTTCTTCTTTCTTAGCTCTCTAACGTTGTCTCTTTCGGTTAAACTAGATTTTTTCTTGACCTCCTTCAACAATGTTTCATAATTATTCTTGTATCTTTCACACAGTTCCTCTCTTTTCCTCAAATCTTCCTTAGCTTGAAACCTCATAAGTTTCTCCAATTCAAACTTCTCTTGAAGATGCAGAATCTCTGTTTGGATTCTGTTATATCTACTGACTAAAACCTCTTCAACTCTATCAAAGTCTTCTGCCATAAAGAAACCAAACCCAGGTTCTTGAATGTTCATGTCTTCCAAGTTTCTATGGTCACTTGAACCAAACCCAGGTTCGGTTTTGGGTTGATGTTCCATGAGAAACCAAAAGATTGAAAAGGGGCTTAGCACCAATAATGGTGGTGGATTTTGCCGAAAATGGCAGGAATGTGGGTTGTAACAGATTCAGAGGTGTGGTGTTGCATAAAATGAGAATAGTGAGGGGCATGTGGTGTACTATAGGAACTTCTTGTTAGAGTTGGTGGCTTCTTGTTAGAGGCATGTACTCGCACACCATTGGTGTGAGTAAATTCCTCTCTATTACCCATGAGAGCATGATTTATAAGTGAGTGCAATCATCATGTTATAAGTGCATTTTGTATTCATAAGAAATGTAGTACTAACCAAATATGTATTCATAATTATTTTTTATTTGATACATCATTATGTGTTTTCTACTGAATGAAGATAATATGCTCTTTGGGGACTTAACTGAAAATGTTGATGATGTATGACTAGTTTTTTTACTACATATACTTATGTTAAAGCCAAATTAAATGAGTAGCTTTTTTTTACTATACTTTTTGTATAGAAAGATATTGCTCATGTTTGTGAAATAGAATGTATATTCTTTTTTTTCTTTTGACAAAGAATGTATACTTTTTGTATACACATATATTTGTATTGAAATAGAATGTAACATTAAAGATTCTAGCTATGTGTTTTCCTTAAGATAATCTCTAATTCAAAACAACTTTGGAAGGTGTCTGTTGGTGTTGAGAATAAGAAAATTAACAATTCGGCTCTTTGAACTATTGATCTCAACATGTGAAAAGTAATTAACAAATAAAAAATTATCTGGTATAAACAAAGATACTATAATTTTTTTAATCACAAAATAGAAATGATTTTGTTTTATTAGTATTATTGCCAGTATTTTACAATTTGTATATGTGAAGTGGAAATAAATCAACCAATGACATTAGCAGTTGCATATTGACTCCTAACTTGACCAGTTGAATAGACACTTGTGAGCTAAATGACATTATCTTTTGGTGTTGTAGTTATAGAGACCTTAAGGAGTGCAAACATATTTTTCTATAACAAGACGTAAGTGTATTTATTTATTATGCAACCAATTTTAGTTTGAGTTAGTTTTCATGTGTATGAGAAGACATTATCCTCTACATATAGAAGATAGATTAACTTCCATAATTGCTTCTCTCTAATATTGATAGCTATCCAAACTTCCTTGTCTTCCCATTATTAAGAGCTTTGTGACTCTTCCTAAAATTTCAAGTGCAATAAAGGAATAGAATTGACCACATTGTTCTCTAGCCGCTTGTCCACCAGGTTGCGCAAAATTCACCCCTTCCATGGCCTGACCTCATGCCAAGAAATATGAGGAAGACAAAGGCCTCAGCAGTAGAGGTAGGATCCTGGATCTTCAGCTGCAACCTGCAGATGGAATCATGCATAGAAGTAAAAGCCCGGCATCGACAATGTTCCAGCTATGAGTAAAACTGGCAAGGAAGCGTGGATCCCAATCATTAAAACAAACAGGGGCAGCAGGAGGTGCAGGAGCATCAGTTCTGTGTTGGCATGTCTTTGTACAAAATCAAGTGAACTTGTGATGGAATAGGTACCCTTGCTTTCCGGCATAAACGCATGATCAACCCTAGAAATGTCGGAGGTCTCTTGGCCTAGCCTGATAAATTTGGCTCTGATATAATGATGTCATGGAGTTCATTGGAAATGATCCTGGCAACATCAATTTATTTACTTGTCATAAGATACGATAATAGATGAGAAATATCCATAGGTGCAGAATATGTGTGGCTCTTCGGTATTATGTTGTGGAGGATCAAGGGCAGCCACAATTGTGCCTCGGGTACCAAATCCTGTCTCTTGAAACTAACCGAGCTCCCATCTATCTTCCCCTCTTTGAAAATATTAGAAGCAATAAGGTTATGATCCCAATTTCCTCTAGCTACCTGCTTCCCAAAGGCATCTAGCTCGTTTGGAATAACCTCAAATGGGTCTCCCAAGAAGTGTTCACAGGGTCCCTGTCATACTTATTTGACGCCCTCTGACCCATGTGACTCTCTCAATTGGATTTCCCTCGGTTGAGTAGGCATTAGCATAGAACTCCCACACAATTTCTATATTGATGTTCCTTTCCGGTTGTGCCAGGAGTCCCCAACCCCTTCTTTTGATTTCCAGACCAATACTAGCATATTGCCCTGGTATCGCCAAAGTTATCACCTACTCTGGAGGAGCTATACCTCCTTTCATGATCAATGCACTTAAACTTTGAAGCATCGTGCTGCTGAATTAGCCCTCTGGAGGAGCTTTCAGGTGCCGACCTCTGTCTCTTGGATGTGCGGGTTTGAGATTGTCTTTTTGGTCTCATTTCTGAAAAACAAGATAAGCAAGATATTACTTATGCTTCACACAAGATAACAAGCCTGAAATGGACTCAAACATTGCCTAGAACCAAAACAAAATGGATTTATAACCAATTTTTACACAGCAAATAAATTCCAGAGTTTATCAAATTCGTTAAGCCACCAAATAGCTCACAGAAAATTTTAATTTCCAAGTCCATGTGATAACCCTTATGTTATTCATGCATGCATTTGTTCAAAGTACAATTAAATTCATTCAAGTATCATGTAAAAAGAAAAGACATTTTATTCAAAATGTACATGTCAAAAACTTTCACATGTAGGGTTATGTACTAAAATCAAAATGTGTGTCTAATAATCATTCATACATGCAACATTCTCATCCAATACATATGACCTTAAACTACCTTAATCACAACAACAAAGCCAAAGTTATTCATGTTTTTCAATTTTTTAAAGTGACACTTAGAAATTAGAATCAATAAATTATCACAAGATAATTCCTTAGATTACCTAAAATAAGAACAAGCATCAACAACTATTTCTACACTAAAGAAATATGGGTTTTCATACCTAACAATGCACCTTGAGCATCCTTGATTCTTTTGTTGGGTGGTTCATTTCTTTGCAAAGGATTAGGCTCTATGGTGTCATTTCCAATCACATAGTCACCAACAGTCTCTTCATCAAGAGCCTCACTATTCTTCTTCATTGATTTCTCCAACACACTATTTTTCACTCTAAAGATTGAATCTTTGTCATTCTCCAAACCACCATCTTTGATTCTAAGCTCATAATCATCCCCAGGTTCGGTTTTTGGTTGATGTTCCATGAGAACCCGAAAAGATTCAAACTTTGAAAGAAAAAGGGTTTAGCGGATAATGGGCTTCACCAATAAGGAAGAAGAAATTAGAGGGAAATCAGAAATGAAGCCTGAAATGATTTCTCTAACATATTTACTGAATAAAAATATATTTAAAAGTTTTTAGTTTTAGAGTTAAGTAAATATTTGATCTATAAATATCTTAAATTTCATATTTTAATCTCTATAAAAAAATTCAATAAATTTTGATGCCTAAATATTTTCTCATAATTTTTTATCCTTATTTTTAAGTCAATTTATATGTATTTTCACATTCTTCTATTTAGGTTATGCGTGTGTCCAATCGATTATCAATTTTCCATAACTTTACTGTATTTTTTTTAGTACAATTTCACTTTATAAAACTTTAGAATACTAATCTATACGGTATTTCCTTCGGTCTCATGTATAAGTAAAAGTTATTTTTTTAGATTCATTAAAAATGTGATGTATGTGATCTATAATATGAACTTAAATATATAATTTTTCCAATAAATTTAAAAAAAAAAAAAAGAAAAAAAAACTTTTGCTTGTATATGAGACGAACATGATAACCAACGTTGAGCTACCACTGCAGATATACATGTATTTAACAAGTAATACAATTTTGTCCATTTTCATATGATTCCTTTTAAATGAGCCTTCTTAAATGATCTGCAGTGATGTCCTATATGGCTTCACCATTTCCTCATTATTTTCAGGGTAAGCCCCCACTCTTTCACAAAGTTTGCTGATCAATGATGCATGGTTGATGTAGCTTGAGGAAGAAGAACAGTTTGCTGTGCCCCAAAGGTCATCTGCTAGGAGACCGCCAATATTCTAGAAACTATAAAATGCTAGCTTAGCAATACCAAATTACAAATGAAAATTAACATATTCAAATGCAAATTATGAAGTAATCTAATAAGTAATAACTATTACAATATGTAAAAACCGTAACATACTCAAAGACGAGAAAGAAATGTGATAGAAGAGAGGAAAAGGGAATGGTGGTGCGACTGCGGGACTGAGGTGGCCAGAATGTTTGCCTGGGTCGAGGAAGGAATGAGAAAAGAATAGAAGCTTAGAAAGAAGGGACTTCAAAAATCATAAGACATTAAAACAGTTCATAACTTCAATATACGCATATGAGTTTAAATACATTTTACGGTTCTCATGATGTACTCAAATAGATTGTTTGGGCTTGTTAACAAATTTAATACAAAAACGAACTGTCTTAATTCTCATGATGATGTACTCAAAGAGATCTTATATGAAGGAACGGCTGCGGACTGCGCTAATACTGCTATCTTTGGCTATACTCGGCGATGGCACTACATGGCTTCACCAGTTCCTCGTTATTTTCAGGGTAAACCCCCACCCTTTCACAAAGCTTACTGATCAATGATGAATGGTTGATGTAGCTTGAGGGAGAAGAACAGTTGGCTGTGCCCCAAAGGTCATCTGCTAGCAGACGGCCAACATTGACTGGTTCGCCCTTAAGGATTGCAGTCACTAAGGTTGCTTGCTGAACGGTCAAGGCTTTAAGATTTGAACACAGCAAGTTATGCAAAACAAATGATGCCCATACTCTAGCAACAGATGTGAGGTCAGAAATGCGAAGTTTTTCTGGCCTTCCATCTTTGTTCAATATCCAACTGGTGAATTTGGGCTTGCACAAAATATCTGAATCAGCAACGTAGCAAGAGCTCGCGGTGTTGGAACAAAATTATGATTTTGTATCTCCTTAATTGATTTTGATGATAACAATGTATTTAAGGTTAAATTGGAGTACTAATAATTTAATTCAGTGTGCAGGATTAAAAGTTAAAATTTGCGTACTAAAGAACCTTAGAATTTCTGAAGGAATTACTTCTGAGCTCACCAGATCTGAAGCAAGTAATTCTGAGCCTATGAAACTCTGAAGTTATTATCTGAACCTTAGAATTTCTGAAGGAATTACATCTGAGCTCACCAGATCTGAAACAAGTAATTCTGAGCCTATCAAAATCTGAAGAACATCTGAGCTCACCAGATCTGAAACAAGTAATTCTGAGCCTATCAAAATCTGAAGAACATCTGAGCTCACCAGATCTGAAACAAGTAATTCTGAGCCTATCAAAATCTGAAGGCTCGTCAGAGATAAGTGTCAAGCTACATTTGAGAGTACAATTTTATTGAAGACTGTGCCTGACTAAGTCCAAACGCAGAAACCAAGAATGAAAAGGTTTGACCATGGAAAGGTCCTTTTCAAGTCAGGCTTCAGAAACGATTATTTCCTTATTTGGCTTTCACCAAGGTTCAAATATCAAAAGCCAAAAGGAATCTCTCATTTTGTAGTAAACGTTAAGCTCCTAAGCTACTGCAAATCAGAACAGCTAATAAGCTCACTGATCTATACAAAGGAGCGTCTCAATTCTTCAAACGGCTATAATCTTCAACGTTCATTTTATCATCTATAAAAGGAAGAAGATTTGTGAAGAAATAAGAATCAAGACTGAAGCTTCTGAACGAGCTGAAACTCTGTCAAATTCTGAAGCTATCAAACACTTAGAAACTTTGTGATAATTTTCTAAGTTAGTCTTGTAACTGCGTTGTATTTTGTAAACACCTCTGATTGTATATCAAGTGTTAATCTCTTATCTTTATTAACATTAAAACCAGTTTGAAGTCTCTTGCTTTGTGCTTGAGCATTGGAAGTCTCTTGCTTTGTGCTTGAGCATTTGAAGTCTCTTGCTTTGTGCTTGAGCATTGGAAGTCTCTTGCTTTGTGCTTGAGCATTGGAAGTCTCTTGCTTTGTGCTTGAGCATTGGAAGTCTCTTGCTTTGTGCTTGAGCAGTTAGAAGTCTCTTGCTTTGTGCTTGAGCAGTTTGAAGTCTCTTGCTTAGTGCTTGAGCATTTGTAATCTGAGTGATTATAGTGAAATCTCTTGTGAAAGACAAGAGGACTGGACTACTCCTGTTAGTGGGAGGAACCAGTATAAAAATTCTGAGCATCTCTCTATCCCTATCCTCATATATTGTGTGTGTTATACCTTATCCGCTGCAATTTGTTTTAACTTGAAAAAAGTCTTAACACAATTCAACCCCCCCTTCTTGTGTGTTTTTCAACCTTCAATTGGCATCAGAGCTCCGGTCTGTTGCTCTTCACTTAACAGTGAAACAGTAAAAGATCTAGGGGTACTTAGTTGAAAAACATGTCTGGTGTTACCTCTCCTTCTGCTTCCTCTGGACCTGATCACTCTGCTGTTCCACCTCCTCACAACTATGATAGGGAAAGGAACAGTGATAATCACAGAGACAAACCACCTTACTTCAACAGTGATCCTACTACTTTTCCTTTCTGGAAAACCAAGATGTATAGTTACATCATTGGGACCGATGATGAGTTATGGGATATCATTGAAGATGGTATACATTTTGAACACATGGATGATGAAGGTGTTGTAAGAAATACCTACAGAAAGCTCTTTGATGCTGAAAAGAAGAAACAGTATAAGAAGCATCATACTGTTAAGAATATGCTTATTGGTGCAATATCTCATGCTGAGTATTTAAAAATATCCAACAAGTCATGTGCCAAAACTATCTGGGACTCTCTATGTTCCACCTATGAAGGAAATAAGCAAGTCAAAGAAGCTAAGGCAAACTTATTAGTTCATCAATATGAGCTGTTCAGAATGAAGGAAGATGAAGATATTGAAACCATGTATTCAAGGTTTCAAACCCTTGTCTCTGGTCTTCAAGTTCTGAAGAAAAGCTACACTGCATCTGATCACGTGAAGAAAATTCTGAGGAGCTTACCTTCCAAATGGAGACCAAAAGTTACAGCTTTTCAGGAATCCAAGGATTTGGACAATGTGACTCTTGAAGATTTAATAAGCTCACTCAGAAGTCATGAGCTAGAACTTATGTCAGATGAACCTGTCAAGAAGATGAAGTCCTTGGCTCTAAACTCTGTTCAGACTTCCTCAAAAGCTGCAAAGATCAAAGTGTCTGAACAAGAGGAAGAAACTTCTGATGATATGATGGATGAAAATTCTGAGAATGAAGAAATGGCTCTAATGGTTAGAAGATTTCAGAAATGGAACAAGAAGTACAAAAGGTTTCCAAACAAAGGAAACAACTCAAAAGAAAAGTACAAGGAAAAGGTAAGGAAGAGTTTGTTAGCCACTTGGGAAACCATTGAGAATGACTCTGAAGGAGAAGATGATGAAGAAGGCAATCTGGCTTTAATGGCAAGAACTTCTGAAGGTAACAACTCTGATAGAGATTCTGAAGATGACTCAGATGATGAAAATGAGGTATACTCTAACATGACTAAATCTGAATTAATTGATTCTCTTAAGATTGCTGTGAAACATTACTCTCGTATGGTAAGTCAACACAAAATTCTGAAGAATGTTCATGAATCATTGAAAAAGGATGCCAAGATTCTTTATGATGAAAATGAATCGTTAAACATTCGTATTTGTCATGTTGAATCTAACTATGTCTTGGCAGACAAGCTCAATGATGATCATGAAGATGCTCTTCACGAATTTATTCGTTGTACCTTCAATAGGAGTAAAATGGCTTCCATGATTTATCATATGACTCGTAACTATGGTGAAGGCATTGGTTATTCTCGGTTTAAGAACTGGGATAAACCTCTGAAATCATATAGTGAGGATGATACTCCACCTGAATTATTCTCTACCTTTGTTAAAAGTGGTACACTTGATCTGAAGGCATCCAACTCTGAAGGAGGTTCTGAACCTGAACCCAAAGACTCAGAAGTTCCAAGTTCTTCTGAACCTAAAATTTCTGAGTCCAAAAGTTCTCAAGTTAAGGCTCAGAAGTCATCTGAACCTCTGAGAAATCAAGGTAAAGTTACTTCAGATCCTTGCTTGACCTTTGGAACTGTGATATACTCCAGATCAAAATCCAAGAATCAAATTAAGCCTAAACATTCTTGTCAAAGCTTAATTAATTCTAGATCTTGTGTTGATCATAGAAAACAAAGAAGGAATACTATTCAAAAGACTAACTCTAAAGGACCCATCAGAATATGGGTACCAAAATCTGAAATAATGTTTGCTTCAGATACTCATGCAAGGAAAGGTAAAACAGCAGCCCTGGTACCTGGACAGTGGTTGCTCACGACATATGACGGGAGAAAAGCATATGTTCCAAACCCTAACTCTGAAAGAGGGAGGCTCTGTGGGATTTGGAGGAAAACAAAAAGGGAAGATCATTGGTACAGGTACAGTTGGTAATTCTTCTCTTTCCATTAAAGATGTTTGGTTAGTTGATGGACTTAAACACAATCTATTGAGCATTAGTCAATTTTGTGACAATGGGTGTGTTGTTACATTTAATAAGGAATCATGTACTGTATCAAAAGACTCTGACAAATCTGTAGTATTCAAGGGAATGAGAGTTGGCAATGTTTATAAAGTAAACTTTTCTGATTTGGTTGACCAAAAGATTATATGTCTTTTGTCTCTGAGTGATGAGAAATGGTTATGGCACAAGCGTCTTGGTCATGCTAACTGGAGGTTGATCTCTAAGCTTAGCAAACAAAAACTTGTTAGTGGATTGCCTGACATTGATTATCACTCAGATGCACTCTGTGGCACATGTCAAAAAGGAAAATTTGCTAAGACTTCATTCAAGTCTAAAAACATTGTCTCTACTTCCAGACCCTTAGAATTGCTTCACATTGATCTGTTTGGTCCTGTTTCGACAGCCTCTATCAATGGTAAAAAATATGGATTGGTCATGGTTGATGATTTCAGTAGATGGACTTGGGTGAAATTCCTACGTTCTAAGAGTGAAGCACTTGTGGTGTTCAGTGACTTCTGCACACAAATACAAAGTGAAAAGGATCTTCGGATTCTGAAGGTTAGAAGCGACCATGGGGGAGAGTTCGAAAATGACTCTTTCGAATCTTTCTGCTCAGAGCATGGAGTAATCCATGAATTCTCTTCTCCTAGAACACCACAGCAGAATGGTGTTGTAGAAAGAAAGAATAGATCTTTGCAAGAAATGGCTCGTACCATGATGCTTGAGTCTAACCTAGCTAAGTTCTTGTGGGCAGAAGCCGTGAGTACTGCTTGCTATGTTCAGAATAGAATCTACATCAGACCTATTCTGAACAAAACTGCTTATGAACTGTTCAAAGGAAGAAAACCAAATATTTCTTATTTTCATCAGTTTGGATGTACTTGTTATATTCTAGACAACAAGGTCTATCGAAAGAAATTTGATGCTAGAGCTTATAAGGGTATCTTTATAGGCTACTCTGAACGCTCAAAAGCATACAGATTGTATAATTCTGAAACTCACACAGTTGAAGAATCTATACATGTTAGATTTGATGATAAAGAGCCTGACGATAAAATATCAGAGCAAGCTGAGACTTTTGCAGAATTTCAAGTTTCCTCAAATTCTGAGTGTGAAGATCTCTCCATTGCTGTATATCCATCTGAGACTCAAAATGAAGATATCTCTGAAGGCCTTGAAACTGAAGACCCTTCAGAAACTGAACCCTTTCAGACACCTGCTCCACCTAAGAGTAAATTCAAGTATAGATCATCTCATCCTGAAGAGCTAATTGTTGGTAACAAGGATAGCCCAAGAAAGACCAGATCTGCTTTCAAAGAGGATGAATCCCTAGTTGGGTTAATTTCATTAATTGAACCCACAAACATAGAAGAAGCACTCTCAGATGATGGGTGGATTGTTGCAATGCAAGAAGAACTCAATCAATTTGAAAGAAATGATGTTTGGGATCTGGTACCAAAACCCAAACACAAGAACATTATTGGAACAAAATGGGTATTCAGAAACAAGTCAAATGAAAAGGGAGAAATTGTCAGAAATAAAGCTAGACTAGTTGCACAAGGTTATAGTCAGCAAGAAGGCATAGATTTCACTGAAACCTTTGCACCAGTAGCAAGACTTGAGGCAATTAGACTTCTCTTGTCCTATGCAGTTAATCATGACATCACTCTATTTCAAATGGATGTTAAGAGTGCATTTCTGAATGGAGTAATTTATGAAGAAGTCTATGTTAAACAACCTCCTGGCTTTGAAGATATAAAGTGTCCTGATCATGTTTACAAATTGAAGAAATCTCTGTATGGTTTGAAACAAGCTCCAAGAGCTTGGTATGAAAGATTAAGTATATTTCTTCTAGAAAATGGTTTTGAAAAAGGACATGTTGATAACACTCTCTTTAGAAAAACCTTAAAAACTGATATTTTGATTGTTCAGATTTATGTTGATGATATTATCTTTGGTTCAACTAATGCTTCTCTTTGCAAGAATTTCTCTAAGCTTATGCAGGATGAATTTGAAATGAGTATGATGGGAGAACTAACATTCTTCTTGGGAATTCAAATCAATCAAAGAAAAGAAGGAGTATATGTGCATCAAACCAAATACACAAAGGATTTACTGAAGAAATTTGGTCTTGAAGATTGTAAACCAATGTCAACTCCTATGGATCCCTCTAGCTGTCTTCTGAAGGAAGAATCTGAAGGCAAAGTAGATCAGAAATTATACAGAGGTATGATTGGTTCCCTCCTTTATCTCACTGCATCTAGACCAGATATCTTGTTCAGTGTATGCTTGTGTGCTAGATTTCAATCAGATCCTAGAGAGTCTCATCTAACTGCTGTTAAGAGAATCTTTAGATATCTGAAAGGAACCACTAATCTTGGATTACTTTATAAGAAATCCTCAGATTATCAGCTTATTGGATTCTGTGATGCTGACTATGCTGGTGATAAAATTGAACGGAAGTCCACTAGTGAAAACTGTCAATTTCTAGGTGAAAACCTTATATCATGGGCTAGTAAGAGACAAGCAACTATTGCTCTATCTACAGCAGAAGCAGAGTACATCTCAGCTGCTAAGTGTTGCACTCAATTGCTCTGGATGAAACATCAGCTGGAGGATTATCAGATAAGGATAAGTAGTATACCACTTCTCTGTGATAATACTGCTGCTATCTGTTTGTCTAAGAATCCTATTTTGCATTCACGAGCTAAACACATTGAGATCAAGCATCACTTCATTAGAGATTATGTTCAGAAGGGAGTAATTGAGATTCAATTCATTGATACTGAGCATCAATGGGCTGATATCTTTACCAAACCTCTTGCTATTGATCGTTTCAATTTTATCAAGAAAAATCTGAACATGGTTTTTAATTCTGAATGATGTTTCTGAATGCTGTTAACTCTGAATGAATAAATTAGTTCTGAAGGGCCTCAGAAGTTTGGATGGCTCAGAAACTATTACATAGGTTCTGAAGCACTCTCTCATCTGAAGCAATCAGAATTATTTATTATTAAATATGATCTCTTGTGACTCAGATACCTACTCTAAGTGTTAGTTGACTGCTCAGTTTCTCTAACTGACAGCTGGCTTCTGAAAACACTACTTATCTGTGTAACTTTCCATCATGTCTAGTAACCGCTGGGTAATGGAGGAGAGCTAATGATGATTTTATTAAAAGTAACTGCCAAGCCCCCATTACGTCACTATTTTGTTTCCCCAATATTTTGAAACTTCCACTATAACCATTTCTGACACCCCTAAATCCCCTCAGAAATCTCCTATTAAAGATTCTGAGTCTACCCCAATAGCAATGGACGTAGACCAATCTGAACCCTCAAATGTTCAAAATTCTGAAGTCCCTGCTGAATCCCAAACTGAACCCCTTCAGACTTCATCTCCTAAGCCAACCACTTCTGAACCAAACCCCTCATCCATTCAAACCACTCCACCTTTTCCTGGAACTGATTCAGATCTTGAAGAAACTCGTCTTCATTCTGAAACAATTCCCTGTTTCACCATGGTACTTAACAATTCCCTTTTACCGTTGAATGCATTTACTGCTGGTGGTTGTTTGCTGTGTGCATTTACTACCCTGTAACTTGTGCTTTGACTGGCCCGTTTTTGATAATGACAAAGGGGGAGAAAATATTATTTCATTTCCTATGGCAGTGAAATTATTTCTGAAGCTCTAAAGATCACATTTTCTGAACTCTACTCTTGTTAAGTTATATTAAAGTCTTTTAAACTTTTAATGAGGGGGAGTAATAAATTTTGTCCAACATAAATTCATATAATATAAGATACGCTTGCAAACCATATCTTATATTTGTCAATCTGAAGAAATAGAGCTTGCAAACCTCTAATTCTGAAGGTAGAATATATGAAATTATATTTGACATTAAATATTACTCTTAGACTGTTTTATATTTATCATTGATAACTTATCAGACTCAGGGGGAGCTTGCAAACCTCAGAACCTGAAGTCAAGATGTTAAATAAAAACAACAACAATTGATTTTAAATACATATAGTTGTCATCATCAAAAGGGGGGAGATTGTTGGAACAAAATTATGATTTTGTATCTCCTTAATTGATTTTGATGATAACAATGTATTTAAGGTTAAATTGGAGTACTAATAATTTAATTCAGTGTGCAGGATTAAAAGTTAAAATTTGCGTACTAAAGAACCTTAGAATTTCTGAAGGAATTACTTCTGAGCTCACCAGATCTGAAGCAAGTAATTCTGAGCCTATGAAACTCTGAAGTTATTATCTGAACCTTAGAATTTCTGAAGGAATTACATCTGAGCTCACCAGATCTGAAACAAGTAATTCTGAGGCTATCAAAATCTGAAGAACATCTGAGCTCACCAGATCTGAAACAAGTAATTCTGAGCCTATCAAAATCTGAAGAACATCTGAGCTCACCAGATCTGAAACAAGTAATTCTGAGCCTATCAAAATCTGAAGGCTCGTCAGAGATAAGTGTCAAGCTACATTTGAGAGTACAATTTTATTGAAGACTGTGCCTGACTAAGTCCAAACGCAGAAACCAAGAATGAAAAGGTTTGACCATGGAAAGGTCCTTTTCAAGTCAGGCTTCAGAAACGATTATTTCCTTATTTGGCTTTCACCAAGGTTCAAATATCAAAAGCCAAAAGGAATCTCTCATTTTGTAGTAAACGTTAAGCTCCTAAGCTACTGCAAATCAGAACAGCTAATAAGCTCACTGATCTATACAAAGGAGCGTCTCAATTCTTCAAACGGCTATAATCTTCAACGTTCATTTTATCATCTATAAAAGGAAGAAGATTTGTGAAGAAATAAGAATCAAGACTGAAGCTTCTGAACGTGCTGAAACTCTGTCAAATTCTGAAGCTATCAAACACTTAGAAACTTTGTGATAATTTTCTAAGTTAGTCTTGTAACTGCGTTGTATTTTGTAAACACCTCTGATTGTATATCAAGTGTTAATCTCTTATCTTTATTAACATTAAAACCAGTTTGAAGTCTCTTGCTTTGTGCTTGAGCATTGGAAGTCTCTTGCTTTGTGCTTGAGCATTTGAAGTCTCTTGCTTTGTGCTTGAGCATTGGAAGTCTTTTGCTTTGTGCTTGAGCATTGGAAGTCTCTTGCTTTGTGCTTGAGCATTGGAAGTCTCTTGCTTTGTGCTTGAGCAGTTAGAAGTCTCTTGCTTTGTGCTTGAGCAGTTTGAAGTCTCTTGCTTAGTGCTTGAGCATTTGTAATCTGAGTGATTATAGTGAAATCTCTTGTGAAAGACAAGAGGACTGGACTACTTCTGTTAGTGGGAGGAACCAGTATAAAAATTCTGAGCATCTCTCTATCCCTATCCTCATATATTGTGTGTGTTATACCTTATCCGCTGCAATTTGTTTTAACTTGAAAAAAGTCTTAACACAATTCAACCCCCCCCTTCTTGTGTGTTTTTCAACCTTCACGCGGCCATTCTTGCTTCAAAGGAACACTGCTCATAGTTCTCAAGCCCAAACAATTGATTGATAACTTTTTCATCAAATGGCACCATCTTCCCTCTGACAAAACTAGTGAATTGCTTCAAATCATTCTTATCATTCCCATATTCTTTAGCAGGACCTTGATATGCATTTGCAAAGAACTCTTTAGCTAATGCCGTACTAGCCTCTTTCGCAAACGATGTCAATTCCACCCATCCTCTGGCCACTATCATTTTATGAATATCCGAGTAACTGTCTCTATCAACCTGCAAATTTTGTTCCACCAGAAACCTTTTGCTGGCCAGAAACTTAAAATAGCGCTCTTGGTGGACCAATGATATGAAGCGGAAGTTGTCCAAGGAGTTAGGTGAAGCGGTGATAGCAAATTCTTCTCTCTTTACTTTGTTTTGTGTTACAATTCGTTTCTACAAAGATAGTCAACAACAAAACGAAACATGCATTGTATCCAAAGTTAGAACAAGTACCCATGAACAAGTAACCATCCCCTTCACACAACCATGCTCAGGGTCTGGTGCTAATATAAGATATTGTAGAGACTAGTGAGAGTTAGAGTTTGAGAGAGAAGATTGTATTTCTTAAAAATGATGGATTGATTTGTTCCTTAGACCCTTTGTCATAAACCATAATATAGACACGAGGCGTTACAATAGAGAGAACATTCTAGAAACTAGAAACTGCTGCTCGGCAATAACAAAATAGAAATGAAAATTAACACATTCAAAATGCAAATTATGAAGTTTTCTAATAACCTATTACAATATGTAAAAACCGTAACATACTCAAAGACGAGAAAGAAAAGTTATATGAGAGAGGAAAAGTAGCAACACCTACTTTGATTGTAAGCTCAGCAAGAGCATTGCTATCATCTATCCATTTCTCCTTCAACTTTCTCAGCTCGCAAACTTCCAACTCCAGTTCATTGTTCTTATTTCTCAGCTCTTCAATGATGGCTGCAAAAGATGTCTGTAAAGAGCTGTCTGAAGAAACATGTATTCAGAAGCAAAAGGGTAGGTTTAAAATCACTCAATTCTCCCATATCAGGTGTTGGATTATATATCATACAATAGGAACCTAACAATGTGGAGCATAAAACAGAAGAATGTTCTATTGCATTCTAGGTAATCTTCTAAGTATACAAAACTATAAGTAATTTTAGAAGAGAAAAAATAAAACAGAACAAAAATATAAAAGAACTGCTATATACTACTACTTTATGAGAGAAAATTTCCAGAAGAGACCATATTTCTTCGTGAAGCTTACTGCTGAACAAGAGAATAATTAGTCGCCCTCTCTTATCTAATTAACCTTCTATAAATAACAAATCTTATTCGAATCTGCCTTACGAGCGCTACTGAATAACTAACTCCTACAAGACCCTGCTATCTGAGTCTTCTCTAGGATTGATGTATGGATGCTTGAGTATGAAAACTGTGCTTCTCTAGACTAGAAGAGTCATTATTCTCTTATCATAAGAATCCTATCATATTTGTCATATCGATTAATACGGCCAAATAACCTCACTAGAACCAACATTTTTTTAGGTTCAACAGCTCCTGCCAATGATAATTCCATACCCCCACAGAAATCAGATTCAATTAAGAGAGAACCAATAGTTTGCTTGAGCTGGACAATGTAGAATCGAGGTGAACCCGATAGAAGCCTCAAAATAAAAGTCACATTTTAAGTTCTTAAGTTATGTATCATATTACAATTGCAAATTATGATGATGGGTGACTATTATAATGTGATTTGGTTCAGTTACCAGTTGAACAAGTCAGACCAACAATATCACTATCATGATTCATGAAACATATTTACACACACATATGCACATCAGAGAGAATTTGAGAAGAGTTTTAACACCAACTCACTATACCTCATTCAACTAAACTAGATACTATGAAACACGGACAGAGACACGAACACCGGACACGACATGAACATTGTCACATTTATACCAATAATAATTTGAGAAAATGAACTATTTCCATGTAATCATAAGTGTCAGTTTCAGACACTGATGCGTGTCCAACACCAGGACACGCCTAATCCGAGGAGAGACCATGCTTCACAGTAGATATATAAATTCATGGTACAACTACAGCCCCTTTTATAGGCTAACTAACTACCACAAAAACTTAATCATGAAGGATCCTAAAAATCTAGAGGTGCTTGATTTATTTACTAGTAATAACCAAAAACTAATAGCCTCACTAACATTGTTCTTGAACATGGTCATTCACTACACCTTGTCTCTATTCAGCAGGAAATCTTTAGAAGCGCATTAATCCCATCGCTTGTATTGATTTCGATATTTATATAGCAACATTTGTAAAATTCATATCTTTATAGGAATACAGATGCATGCATAATTTTCATACCTGATGATTCACCTTGAGCATCCTTGCTTCTTTTGTTGGGCAGTTCAGAAAAACCATTGATATCATCAATCCATCTTTTCTTCAACTTTCTCAGCTCACAAACTTCCAAATCCAAATCATTGTTCTTCTTTCTCAGCTCGCAAACTTCCAAATCCAATTCATTGTTCTTCTTTCTTAAGTCTCCAATGATGTTTCTGTCAACTAAACTAGTTTTCTTAACTTCCTTCAACAATGCTTCATAATTATTCTGAGCTCTTTTCCCTCTTTCACAAAGTTCCTCTCTTTTTATCAAATCTTCCTCAGCTAGAAACCTCCTTAGTTTCTCCAATTCAAACTTCTCTTGCAGCTGTAGAATCTCTGTTTGTTGTCTGTTATATCTACTGACTAAAACCTTTTCAACTGCATCAAACTGTTCTGTCAGAAAAGCTATACGCAACACTGAAACCAATTCCTGAATGTTCATGGATTCCAAGTTCCTATGGTCAGTTGAACCAAACCCAGGTTCGGTTTTGGGTTGATGTTCCATGAGAACCCGAAAAGATTCAAACTTTCGAACAAAAAGGGGTTTAGTGAAAATGGGTTTTACCAACAAGTTTGGCGCCTAAACTTCTATACTGTCCGGCTGTCCCTCCCAAGGGCTCTATGTCCAATGTTCTCTACCAAAAGATCCTCTACACAAATTATGATTACTTTAATATTTTTAATATTTTTAATTAGTGCTCGAGCAAAAGAGAGAGGATTCTCTCAATTTAAATTTCCTCAATTTTCTCAATTTCTTCAATCTCTATCATTTAATTCATCTTTTTCCTCTTTTTCTTTTCTCTCTCCTCACAAACCAATGGCTCAGATTCAACTATTTTCCTAAAGTAATAGAGAGAATCCATTCTTCAAGAAAACATTATAGTTACTCCCTTCGTTCCGGTGGATCGGTCGATTATTGTGCATTATTCACGTATAACTCTTTATTAAATTCTTAATGAGTCTATTGATAATAACTGTTTGGATTATAATACTCTATCACTAATTATTTTTTTTAATTCAAGAAAGATGATGAAAGTGTTCATTAACTTTTGAATTTCTTTATTTTGATAATAAAATATACCTTAAAAAATTAAATTATTTTATGTAATCCTAGGTTTAAACATTTTTTAATAAAAGATAAAAATAAATAAATAAATAAACGACTCAAATGTTATAAATAAATATTCTCTCCGTTATAAAATAAGTACCATTTTAAGCAAAAAGTTGTTTTAAAATGAACATCATTTTTATTTTAGATTGTAAATCTTTTCAATTGTTTCGTCTAATTATTTCTATACACAATATTTTTTCAACTGTCTTGTTTCTTTTGATATTTACATTTTTTTAATATATTTTGGACCTTTATTTTAAAATCAAAGAGTACTAAGATAAATAATCATGTGTAATTTTGTTAAGGGTCACCCTAATCCTAAGTAGTATTTTTCAAGAGTTGTTAAGTATATAAAAAAATTAAGATAAAAATTATGTTAAAAAGATAATTTATTACTTCTTCCGATTTTTTATAAGAGACAGTTGACTTTTTAGATTCATTTAATAATATAAACAAATTATATTAATTACTCAATGAATATAAAAAGTGAATTGTTATTTAGAAAAAAAAATCGGAGAGAATATATTTTAAAATATTAATTAAATATATAAAATTTAAAAACTAATGTCTTGAAGTTGGCATTTAAGATTATTTTTTTGCTAAATGTAATCGAGTGCTCCTTTTCGCGCCCCCTGAATTTCACACGCACCCCCAAATTTTTAATATTACTCCTCTCGCTACTTAAGCAGTGAATTCAGGGGTGGCAAAGTTAAGAAAAAATAGTTTTCATTCTAGAATGTGAAACTTAAAAATAAGGGGCGAAGGAAGATATAAAATACCGTATAAAAATATCAAATTTTATAAGGTTCGTATTCTATAATGCAAACTGAGTTTGCATTCTTGGATAGAACTATTCTTTGGCACTCTCTAAGTTTGTATCCTAGATTGCGAAATTTTTTTTTTCTTCTCAATTTTTACTGCTTACACAATCACATTCACATCCAGCAAGAGGGGTAAATTTGGAAATTCGTGTGGCGAAAAGAAGCCGGTGTTGGAAATGTACAACCCAATTTACATTCACAGTTTCACTTTGATACTTCACTTCACTCTTCCCGCTGTTTCTATTCTACAGTAAACCCTTTTTTTCTTTTCTTCCAAAGTTTGAATCTTTACAGCTTCTCATGGATCATCAACCCAAAACCGAACCTGGGTTAGGTTCGGCTGACCAAAGAAACTTGGAAGCTATGAGCATTCAGGAACTTGTTTCGGTGTTGCGCACAGCTTTTCTGACAGAAGACTTTGATGAAGTTGAAGAAGTTTTAGTCAGTAGATATAGCAAACTCCAAGCAGAGAATCTTCATCTTCAAGAAAAGTTTGAATTGGAGAAACTAGCCAGGTTTCAAGCTGAGGAAGATTTGAGGAAAAGAGAGGAACTTTGTGAAAGAGGGAAAAGAGCACAGAATAATTATGAAACATTGTTGAAAGAAGTTAAGAAAAAAACTAGTTTAGCTGAAAGAGACAACATTGAAGAGCTAAGAAAGAAGTACAATGCATTGGAGTTGGAAGTTTTTGAGCTGAGAAAGTTGAAGGAAAAATGGGTGGATGATGATGATAGCAATGCTCTTTCTGAACCGGTTCACAAAAGAACCAAGGATGCTCATGATGCCTCATCCTCATCAGGTATGATATGGTGATTGAATCGGTTCACATTAGAATACTATTACTCATTTAATCATCATTTGTAATTGTAAATGTAATATATAACATAACTTATTTTGGACTGGGTTATTAAGGTCTATGAAGCACAGACACCAGACACGACATGGACATTGATTTGTTAACACCAATAATAATTTGAGAAATTGGCATAATTCAATGTAATCAATGTGTAGGTGTCATATTGGTGTCAGATACTGACACGTGTCCGACATCGGGACACACCTAATTTGAGGAGTTTCTGTGTTTCATAGATTATGGTCCTAGGCAAGAGAGCCTTTAATCGTAATTAAATTTCCAACTACAAATTATAAATTATCCTAAGAGTGAATGAGTCCAAGAAAACATCAAGAAATAAAAGGAACTCATGAAAATTAAGTCATTTAAAAGAGATTCAAATCAATTATATAAGGTAAGCATCAATATTAACCCATGTTACCCATCCTTAACGCTATTATTAAGTAACCATATATGTGTTCTTGTTACTTTTGTTATCTAAACTAGAAAATATTGTTGTTTGCTTTCTTTACTTTTCATGTTAAACAGATCAATGTTGTTGTCCCATTTAAGTTCATGGTATAATATGTCATTTGATTACTTGAGTATGAATCGAAAACCCGTGTTTCTCTAGTTTAGAAATATGCATTGATGCTTGGCACCTGTTTGAAATTTCTGATCTTAATGCTTGTTTTTATTTTAGGTCGCCTAAGGAATTAGGGATTTATTTAACCAAAGGTTCTCCTACCTAAGAAATTATGAATAGGAAGTTCGGTAACTATCTTAGAAGATTAACTCATGTTAAGTTCTAATCAATTTGCAAAAGGTTGAAAGCAATAACTATTCCTAGACTAGAGAGAAGCATGCGTTTTATACTCAAGCATCCATACATTAATCCTAGAGGACAAATTGTATACTTAGTTCAGAAGTAAGCTTAGGGAAGAATGGTATTCTTATTTTTTGTGCTTTTCTCAGAAAGTAGGAACATTATTCTGTTTTTCACTCTTCATTGTTAGTTTCCTATTGTAGAGATATAATCCGATACTTGATATTATGGAATAGCTGAGTGATTCTAAATCTATCTTATCCTCAAGGTGAATGTTTGGTGGTAAAAAAAATAAAAAATTTCTAGTTACACCTCAACTATGTTACACTCGAATTGTCAAAAGCATCCCTAATTCTTTTCAAAGTTTCAACCAATGTCCTTTGTCTCCCTCCCCTCTTCCTTTCATTTTTGAATTGTAACCATTTCCACCTTTCCATTTTCTTTTCGCAGATGTGCTCATTTTTTTCCAATGTGGTAGGGATATACATAAACTGAATTCATGTACACTCACATGAATTGAGTTCACGTAGGTGAATTTTTATTGTTTGAAAATTAAACACATGAATTGACACGCACATAAGTTATATTCTTTGACTTTTTTTTTGTTCACAACTATACTTTTTTGAATCGGTAGGATCTTACGATCCGTGCTACAATCCTCGAGTTACGGTTTTGTTAACTGTGAAGTCTTTTTTATTCACCGAAAATGGATTTAATTGTTCACTTCACAGTAAATAGGTTCATTTACATGTAATATTTTAATACCCTTACTTATGCAATTTTACTATTATAATTATTATAATATAATTAATTAATAATTAATTATTTATCAATTAATATAATTTCTTATCAGTGACGCCACAAAGAGACAAAATTCATATGTTAGAAGAGGTCACAGCATCGGACAGTGTTGGTGTCCCGCCATCAGGCATGCAGGTATGATGAATCTTAATTACACCTAGAATTATGTGTATTAATTTGAATAGTTGTTTAGTGAACTGAAGAATTTCGGATGGGATTGAGCCGTAAAATGTAATTAAGTTCATTGTTGTCTGGTGATGTGAATTTATAAACTGTTTCTTATGAATTTTGGAAGACGAGTTTAAAAGAAATATTTTAAAGTGTTTTTCTAGTACACATTCGCCCAGTTACCCTACCTTGTGCCAAGCACATTTCTGATATCCAAAAGAGAAGGCTACAGGTCATCCTTCGCTAGAGTGTAACCCAGATGTACTGGGGCTCATTTGTGAGCGCTGAGCACATTTTCACGTGTTCCTTAGTTTTTGTTTTGCACGCACTAGAGAGCAGGAAAGATGCACTGGAAGGCTGCTGCGTAACCGCAGTTTTTTAAGTCCCTTCTTTCTATGTTTCACCTTTGTTTTCCTTCCTCTCTTTAGCCAGCCCAAGCTCATTGTCTTACAAGTAAGAGGTATAGCAAGTCCAGCAATGACATTTACTTGCAGTATTACACAGCATATTTGTTAGCACGTTACATGCTTATCAGGACAATTCCCTTTAGACTACGCTTAGATGAAGCATTTTGAAATATAGAATGCATTTTTTGCACAATATTATGAAACCACACATTGATATTACTAATTATCATTTTATTCCATTTGCATGGGGATATTATTTCATTTTCATTACATCTAGGCTAGGGTTGGGAATAGGTCAGACGGCCTCCAGGGGCCTGTGGCCTGGTATGGCTTAGGCCTGGCCTGGCATGGCTTGTTTATTAAGATGATCTAGCTTCTGTTTCTTTCTTATGATTTGCGAACTGAAGGATATTTCCTTCCCACGATTTGGACGAGATTGTGAATTGCAATGTTGGATGTTATAATTATGGTAATGATTTTTGCAATGATTTCAAAAAGAGTAGTATATGAGTAATTTATTAGAGATATAGTTAGTTGCTCTAGTGACTAGTTAGTTAGTCTAGTTAGTTAGACTATAAATAAGCTTTACACTAGTCATTTGTACATAACTTTTCAATATTGTATTTTTTACTCATCACCATCAATAAGAGTTTTTCCACTTTTCTCTCTAGTTTTCCATGGATGCCATGTTTCATAACATGGTATCAGAGCAAATATGGTATCCACCTTGAAAGAATTTTCCGCTGCATTTTCTCAAGAAAATCCAATTTTCTCAATCTTTCATCTTCTTTTCTTGTATCAATTTCTTTTCCACTATATTTTCTGTTATTCTTTATCGAGAAAATCATTTTCTAGTTCTCTCATTGTGTGATTCTCACATTCGTATACTCTTTCCTCCATTGAGTCTGTTTCCATACATTCGATTCATTTTCGGTCCATTTTCCGTTTTTGATTTTCACTCAGTTGTCTTTGTTCGGTTTCAATCTGATTACGCGTCGAATTTTCCCAATTTTTAGGGTTTCATTTTTTTTTTTTTATCTATCACAGTGAATCAATTTGATTCTTCTATCCGATTTCAGTTTGCATCGCCGCTTTCTTGATTCGGCGAAGGTTTTCTGTTCTCTTTGTGAATCTTGGTTCAGTTTTCGGCTCTCTTCTTCGTTTCGATTGAGTTTGCTATTCCGTTTTATCGCAATTTTCGGTTTGCGTGATTATCCGCAATTTCTAGGGTTCCAGATTTCTATTGTGTTCGTGATTCTTTCCAATCGTTGTGAATCTCAACATCACAGTCACCGTTTCTGTGATGCAATTGGTTGGGGAAGGGTCCGATTCTTGCTCTATTTTCGTATTGAGTTTAAATTCATTGGTTGCTAAATTGTTGTGGCGACTTGTTGATCTGGTGCTTCCAGCTCCACAGCTCTTCAGTTTTGCTCATGGAAGTTGTATTCCCGATATGTGGATTCTGGATCGTTGCTTGGTATGGCGCATCATAGATGCCACCATTTGATTCAAAGTGACGAAGGTGCAGATTTTATTTTTGATGGTTCTTGGAAGAATTTGTGCTATAGTGGTATGAATTTCATTATCCTCTTCGTTTTTGGTTTGCATTTTTCTGCCTACATGTTCATTGAGTATGGGGAACTACAATGCTCACAAGATGCTTGATAGATTTCCTTGGTTCTAATTCTAGTTAATTAGAGATATGATTGGTTCTGCGGACATTCGCATATGGCAGTTCTTTGAGTCTTCGTCCGTTGCAATATCTTGACTGTTAATTGATGTAAGTGAGGCTTTTGAGTTAGATGCAAACGTTATGGTAGTGTTCAAACGGTGTTTCGTCTTTGCTTACAATTTCTTCTTCAAGACAATGGACTGCATTCCTGATTGGTTCAGACTAAAATTTGGTGCATGTTTGTTGTTCAGTTTATAAACAAAATACAAAGAATTTCATGTGATTTAGTGGAGTATTATTTTTTATCTTTACACTCGGTTGAAAATGCTGTGAGGAAGCTGAATCCACTCTCTTCTAATTTAGTGAAGGACTTGGTTTGGGATTTTTTTCAACAGGTTATTTTTTGGATTCTCTCATAGGTTTAATTGGTGGCATGAGATGAATATGGTATTTGGATCTTTGTCATGTGATAGCACCAATTGTGGAGTAATTTGGTTGGAAGTTACTATTACTGTTCCTTATGTGAAGATTGTAGAGTATATTTGGATCCATTCTTTAGTTGCCATGTTGTTGGCTTCAGATCAGTTTTGGAGAAGCGTCAGTTTGATGATTCGTTTGCTGCTTTTGGGTTCATTATTGGATCATTTGGTTTTATGGTTTCTAAACACAACATTTATTTGATGTTCAGATCATGGTTATTCAGTTCTTTGTTGATGATTTGCCTTTGATGGCTTGATTTTAGCTTCTATCCTCGGTGGTTAAGTTGGATTACTTCTACCTTAAATGATAGTTGTTGCTAGTTTTTCTCTTATTGTGAAGATTGAAGACCGGTTTGAGTTCTTTGGTCTACTCTTTGATTAGCCATATTGGCTTTGTTGCATTTTTGCATATCTTGAGCAAGTTATATTTGCTTGCCTTTCTCGATTGATTAGATGGTTTTTGATGTGCTATCTCATCTAGAGCACAACATTGGTATTGATGCTTCACTCTCTAGCCATCAACCATACTACTTGATCTTTCTCGTTGATTTGTTGGTCCTTTGATGTGCTAATTACATTTAGCACAGCTTGAGTATTGTTGCTTCACTTCGTAGCCATCAAACCTTCCGACATTCATTGTTTTGCTTCTATCTAGAGTGATTGGATGCTCTTGATGGTTAAGCTTTGTGCCTTAATTGGCTTTGTTGATTTGCTTCTGCCTATGGTGGTTAAGCGTTGATTTGTTGCTTCCTCCGAGTAGTTTAGCCTTGAGTTGTGGTTTCTACTTGATGGTTAAGCATTTGCCCTTAGTTGGCTTTGATGAGTTGTGTCTATTTCTTATGATGGTTAAGCACAACTAATGGTCTTTAAGTTGTTCTTTTTAGCCGATGTATTCCGGTAAATCACATTGTATTTTCCTTTATTTTGATGTACTTTGTATTAGTTATCCCAAGCTGGAAGTGTTGTGACCACGTTCCAGCTTGCAGGAGGCTATTAGAGATATAGTTAGTTGCTCTAGTGACTAGTTAGTTAGTCTAGTTAGTTAGACTATAAATAAGCTTTACACTAGTCATTTGTGCATAACTTTTCAATATTGTATTTTTTACTCATCACCATCAATAAGAGTTTTTCCACTTTTCTCTCTAGTTTTCCATGGATGCCATCTTTCATAACATAATTTGTGTTACACATCGCATACCACCAAGGTAGTAACTTTGTTTTAAAAATGGATAGGGTGTGTATAACGTTCTTAATTATTGTTGATGGGTTAAAATAGCAAAAACTGTTATATTTTTAAGATTATTGTGCATGATGCATGAGTGTGATGGAATTTTAATTTGTTATTGAGCATGCTTGTGTGAAGGGGATGGTTACTTGTTGATAGATATTTATAACTAACTCTAACTCTGGATACCATGCCTGGTTTTATTTTGTTAACTGTTTTTGTAGGAACCTACGGTTACACAAAACAAAGCAAAGAGAAAAAGGTTTCTCACCAACTCCTCTTCTAACTCCTTTGACAACTTCCACTTCATATCATTGGTCCATCAAGAACGCTATTCTAACTTTATGGCTCACAAAAAGTTTGTGCCTGAAAGAAATATCCGGTTGGTAGGGGACAAATTCTCGGATATTCAGGCAATGATAGTAGCCAGAGGATGGGTGGAATTGACATCGTTTGCAAAAGAGGCTAGTACGACATTAGCTAAAGAGTTCTTTGCAAATGCCTATCAGGGTCCTACTAAAGAATATGGCAATGATAAGAATGATCTGAAGCAATTCACTAGTTTTGTCAGAGGGAAGATGATACCATTTCATGATAAAATTATCAACCAATTGTTTGGGCTTGAGAACTATGAGCAGTGTTCCTTTGAAGCAAGAAAGGCCAAGGGTTCTAACATTGATCATCAGGAGATTCATAGTACTTTGTGTAGGGCCGAGACTGATTGGGTTAGGAACAAAGACGGAAAACCTGCAAAACTTCACACTTCTGACCTCACACCTATTGCTAGAGTATGGGCATCATTTGTTTTGCATACTTTGCTCCCGTGTTCAAATGGGTCAGACCTGACCATTCAGAAAGCATCCTTGTTGACTGCAATCATTAAGGGTGAACCGGTCAATGTTGGCCGTCTCCTGGCAGATGACCTTTGGAGCACAGCGAACTGTTCTTCTCCCACAAGCCACATCAACCATGCCTCACTGATTAGCAAGCTTTGTGAAAGGGTGAGGGTGTACCCGGAAAGGAATGAGGAAATGGTGGTTCCATCTGTGGCAATCACAACGAAATGGATAGAAAAGAATTCCACTGCATCTAGTGAAATATCTGTGCATCCGCACAAGTAGTGCAAAGCTGTTTATAATGTTTAAAGTATATATTAGTATAGAGTGGTAATCTTTAAAGTATTGTTATAAAAAAAGGGAAATTATTGGAAATTGATTGGTCACATGCATGGACCATATTAATACTGAACATGAAATTTTACTGGCAACAGAGTCAAGAAATGATCTAATTGCATTGCATATAGTAAACATGTCACTGCATAGATTTTTACTGCCAGAATTTTGCTGCAACATGGTTCTACATTACTTTGCATTGTTTTCTTGTGGTAAAGTGATTTGTCTCAAACATGTTTTTCCTGCATTATCCTCCATGTTTTGTTGGCTATCCATTGCTTGTAGTAAAAAAATAAAAAGAAGACCGTAATCATGAAAAATGCAAATAACACTATCATGACCGTGTTTTTCGCCCGATATCTTTTCTTCTTTTTTTTTTTTTTATTAAAAAATTATGCTGGTAATAGCATGTACTGTCCATATGCGCTTCATATCATTGGTCCATCAAGAGCGCTATTCTATGTTTATGGCCAACAAAAAGTTTGTTCTTGAAAAAAATACCGGTTAGAAGGGGACAAATTCTCGGATATTCAAGCAATGATAGTGGCCAGAGAATGGGTGGAATTGACATCGTTTGCAAAAGAGGCTAGTACGACATTAGCTAAAGAGTTCTATGCAAATGCCTATCAGGGTCCTGCTAAAGATGGGAATGATAAGAATCATCTTATGCAATTCACTAGTTTTGTCAGAGGGAAGAAGGTTCCATTTCATGGTAAAATTATCAACCAGTTTGGGCTTGAGAACTATGAGCAATGTTCCTTTGAATCAAGAAAGGCCAAGAGCTTTAACATTGATCATCAGGATATTCATAGTACTTTGTGTAGGCCCGAAACCGATTGAGTTAGGAACAAAGACGGAACACCATTAAAACTTCGCACTTCTGACCTCACACCCAAAGCTAAAGCATGGGCAGTATTTGTTTTGCATACCTTGTTCCCGTGTTCAAATGTGTCAGACTTGACCATTCAGAAAGCAACCTTACTGACTCAATCATTAAGGGTGAACCTGTAAATGTTGGCCGTCTCCTGGCAGATGACCTTTGGAGCACAGCGCACTGTTCTTCTCCCATGAGCTACATCAACCATGCCTCACTGATCAGCAAGCTTTGTGAAAGGGTGAGGGTATACCCTGAAAAGAATGATGAAATGGTGAAGCCGTCTATGTCAATCACTGCTAAATGGATAGAAAAGAAGTTCACTGTATCTAGTAAAATACATGTGCATCTGCACAAGTAGCGCAATGCCATTTACAATATTTAAGGTATTTATTATAGTGGTAATCTTTTAAAGTTTTGTTATAAAAAAAGAAGTGAAATTATTGGAAATTGATTACTGAACATGAAATTGCACTGACAACAGAGTCAAGAAATGATCTAATTGCTGCAACAAGGTTCTACAATACTTTGCTTTCTTTTCTTGTGTTAAATTGATCTGTCTCAAACATGCTTTTGCTGCATTATCCTTCATCATGTTTTGTTGGCTATCCATTGCTTGTAGTAAAACAATAAAAAAGAAGGCCGTAATCATGAATAATGCGCCCAATATCATCTTTTTATTAAAAAATATAATACCTGTGATAGCCATGTACGACTATCATCAAACAACTTGAGCGGTGTTGTCAATTTTCAACACTTTTCCAAACTTCAAAATTGCATTCTTTGTCCCTTTCATATAATAGCCAATTATCACTAAACTTTGAATCCAATGTCATATTCAATTTTTCTCAACTAACAGAATTGGATTTGTCTTCTTTGAGTTTGAATTGATTTCCCAAATTATCAAGAAAACAAACTCTCAAGTGTGGAATATCTTGATTCATCAGGATTTCTAAACCTCTCTCAAAACTTGTTCACAGCAATAGATGGAATATCTCAAGGAATAAATTATAGGCTAAGTAGTGTTGATCTTAGTTTTAACTTACTACATACATGGTGAAGCCTCTTCTTCGTCAATTATTTTGTAACCACATCTCGAAGTTTTGGATCTCCAAAAGAACAAATTTCATGGCACTTTGCGAAGTAACTTTTCAATAAACAATGAGCTCCAGACTTTGAATTTCTATGGAAACCAGTTAGAAGGCCATTTGTCTATATCTTTGTCCAACTGCATAAACCTGCAAGTTTTCCTGATTGGCTTCAAACTCTGTCATATTTGAACGTGTTGATTTTGTGAGACAATAAGTTTCATGGTCCCGTTGCTGATATAAAGAACAATCCCCCATTTTCAAGTTTAATCATTTTTGACATCTCAGCAAATAACTTCAGTGATCAGCTAGTACCAAAAGCTTATTTGAAAAATTACGAAACAATAATGATTGTTCCTCAAGTGGGAGAGAATCTCAATTTGCAATACATGGACACGCACATGTTGAATTATCGGAGAGATTCCTGATCTTATCGGAGAGCGCGCTACATGCACTCAAAGGGCTTAACCTTTCTCAGAACAAACTCACCGGTTGGAGTGGTTGAATTTTAATCTAATAATAATAATTTAAATACTTCAACAACATTATTTCATTTAAACTTACTATGACAGTAGGACTGACTTAAATTCAAAATACATTTTCGTTTTCTTTGACAAGGTGTACTTCATAGTTCGTACCTTGTCAATGTGCTTAATTATTTGTTTTATAACAAAACTTTAAAGATTACTATTCTATAATGTATACCTTAAATATTGTAACCAACATTGCACAACCAGTGCAGATGAACAAGTATTTTACAAGCTACAATGATCTTTTATTCATTTTGTGGTGATTGCCCCAGATGGCGTCACCATTTCCTCATTCTTTTCAGGGTACACCTCCACCCTTTCACAGAGCTTGCTGATCAATGATGCATGGTAGATGTAGCTTGAGGGATTAGAACAGTTTGCTGTGCCCCAAAGGTCATCTGCTAGGAGACGGCCAACATTGACTCGTTCACCCTTAAGGATTGCAGTCACCAAGGATGCTTTCAGAATGGTCAAGTCTGACGTATTTGAACACGGGAGCAAGGTATGCAAAACAAATGTTGCCCATGCTTTAGCATTGGGTGTGAGGTCAGAAGTGTGAAGTTTTGCAGGTTTTCCGTCTTTGTTCCTAACCCAATCGGTCTCGGCCCTACACAAAGTACTATGAATCTCCCGATGATCATTGTAGCTTTGTAAAATACAATATCTAAAAATCTATTTTAGATATCTGGATGATGTAGTCTTTGAAGTACATTACTAGAGTGTGTTCATTTACGCAGTTGTGAGACAAGGAATATTGTGTCTAGATCTGTCTGTATATAAGAAATAAACTTTGGGCGCTCTGCCGAATTTTGGAAAATGGAGTTCAAACTGTAACATGCACATCGTTCAACCTCTTTTATGTTGATAATTTATTTGCATCATTTTTATAATTATACCTCGTTTCTGAATCAATGGTGAAAAAGTGTCCTGATCAATTAATATCATACTTATTGCATACATACATTATATATAAATAAATGTACATATGCATTCATTCTTCCAAATATCTCCCTGCACTACATTAACTTGCATTCTACTTTGCTGTTCAATCAAAGGTGAACATATTGTTTCTGTCAAATCAATATCTTGTTGTAGTGGCTTTAAAGTATCATGTCTATGGCAGAACAGAAAATTGAGAAACAGATGTGCAAGATGGCAAAACTGATGGTGCTTGTCGAAACCATGCCTTTAGATATTGAAGAAAGTTTTCTGTGAGATGATCAAAGTTTTTTTAGATGACAGTTTTGTTGCTGTTTATCATCAGAAAAAGGTTTTCTATGTCCTAGATTGGGCTATCTTGGTTCTATTTGGTTGTGGGGCTGGAACATCGATAATCTGGTAGACCAAATGGGGAGCAAAGTATATGAAAATAATCAAAGGTTCTCCAAATATATGAAAAATGATTTCAATAATCTCAAAAGTATATGTGAAATATTTCATTAATTTCTTCATCCTAACATGGATTAATGAATGAACTTTTATTACTTTAAGAAATGTTTATTATTTTTATGGCATCTGTGAATCAAATAAAAAAAGGGAACTATAATTTAGAGACTATTGTGTTGCATTTTTGTTATTTATATGCCTTTTTGGTTTTGGCTTATACGGTATTCTTTAGTTAATTTATATGATACAGTTTGCAGCCAACAAGATTTAGAGGAAAAAAAAAAAGGCATTTCGTACAGCTAGAAAATTTACAGTTCCCTATACCATTTTTTTTGGGTTAAAATAGGACTTGGGTTTTCCCTTTAAAAAACAAAGGTGGGAATGAGTAGGGATGCTGTAATGTATTTCAAGGCCTAACAACTTAGTTAAATTCAGTTATGTATCTGTTACCAGTTAGTGATTTTCAGTAACCATATAAATACACTAGTATGCAATATTCATTCCTTAACACTTTCAGTTTTTATTTCCACACACTCACCACTCATTCACCATCTTGCTTTTTTCTTCAATATATTCACATTTTCTTGTTTTCAAGAAGTGAAAAAAAACATGCCAGCTATATTCAATATTAATTCATTCATTCAACCATATTCATTTTTTTTTCCATTTCTTTTTCCTTTCTCCTTCAGTCTTTTCTCTCTGACATATAGTTTCTATCTTCAAGAAGTGAAAATCAAAAGAAATGATGAACGAAGATCCCTGTAATATTTTAGATGAAGATCCTCTAGCATGGTCTGAAGAACTAGAAAAACACTTTTTGGGGGAATTCTCTACAGCTTCACTTCAAGCTAACTTAAACATGGAAGACCGGTCCCAGGTGGATGTCTGCAAAAATGCAACTTTTGTAAAGGCGATGCGGCTGCTGACTATCTCCTGAACAATGCATTCCCCACTCTTTTGAGTAAGTTTATTTTAATTAATACACTGGTACTGCATTCGTTTATGAAAATTTCTTTCATTTATTTCTTGTTTTGAGACCTTTACCTGATTCTTTGAAGACCTTTAACTGATTGTAGCATAGACATTTTTGAATGACTGAGTTAAAAATAACATACATAAAATATATGATGTGTGTAGTGTAACACTATTTTAAAATGGAAATTTGGTGAGCAAATCATCTGGTGAGGAAATTTGACTAAAACATCAAATGATAATGAATTTTAGTATTAACAAAGTGTTAATAATCTTTACCTTTAATTAATTCCTTATATGTGTTCTGTTATGATATTTTGTTTATAGAATTTGATTCATAAATGAATTGTTATACAGGACATATTAAGAGCAGATATAATGATGTGTGGGAGGGTGTTAATGGTGTAGCTGAGGAGATCTTGAGGGAAGTCATTTCTGAAATTGAGGCGAAGTTCATCGAATTCGCAAGAGATGGTTATGAGGATGGACAGCTAGACATGAGTGTCGTCAGCTCCGGGTGTTTAATTTGTATATTATGGAGAGGGAAAGTCTATATTGCAAATGTTGGAGGCTCCCGCGCTGTTATTGTTTCCCATAAGGGAGTCAACTCAACTAAAAGGCTGCATGTTGAGCAAATTGTCAGAGACCACCATTGTGCAAATTTTCATGTTCAGGAAGAACTGGCTGAAAAGTATAGATATGATGCAGATGATATTTGCATCAAGAGATTCGGATCAATTCGTGTAAAAGGCCTAAGCGAGGTATCGTTATGCTTTGTTTTGATTTACTCTACATGGTTGCTTCTTTATTTCTGAAGTACACTTATATTTCCAATTTTATAACAGACAAGTAGATGCATTGGAAATGCTTATATGAAAAAGGCATCATTTACTACATTGACTTCATTCCGAGCCCCACCAGGGGAATGTGTGCCTTCCCTTTTCATTGAGCAATTACTATCAGCAAATCCTGAGATACATACGAGAGTGTTAGAAGAGACCGATGAATTCATTATATTCGGAACTAGTGGATTGTGGAAGTTGCTAACAAATGAACAAGCTGCAAAGATTGTACTCGAAAATCCGCGAGAGGTATATTTATGGCTTGATTTGTTATTTCTTTATCACTATCTTTTCTAGTTTGCTAATTTTTTATTATTTTTTTGTGTGCAGGGAATTGCAAAGAGGCTTGCATTTTATGCTATAGAAGCTGCTACTCATGAATGGGGACAAAATTACCATGATATAATAAAATTTCCCAAAGGACTTGGGCATAGCGGTTGGCCATCTGTTTCTTCTAAAGTAACTAGGTCGGTTTATTACGACGATATCGCCGTGATTGTTGTGTATCTGCATAGGAGTATGGATGCGGATCTCAATGCAAAAAGCAAGAGCTATATCAATTATTCTGAGTTCAAATATCAGTCAGTTTTCAGTGAGTTTGCTGATGGATGTGGTGAGACAAAGAAGAACAATTATTCTTAAGGTTGACAATGTTCTATAGAGGCTATGATGACACTGTTCGACAATCAGTTTGTAGATTACTTTCGTAATAATGTCTCTGCCTTAATGAGATACGATTGTTTGTTGCAATGACTATGCCAATTACTAGTAGATTTCTATCTTAATATTATGCCTTAAGTGTTCCAAATGAAATTCTATAAATGTTTCTGTTAATCATCTGAACTAGATAGCTTGATCCTAAGGCCAGCCCTATTAATAATCATAATAAAAACCATAATTATATTCTCGTAATAGACTTTGACTTTAATTATCACTCACTTCCAAAAGACGTTCTTATTATGATTACAAATAAAATAACAGAACAAAGTTATATGACTACATGATTATAAGCTGGCATTCTCCTTTTACTTCATCTTTTAGCCTTTCATGAATAAAATCACGTTCAAACCAATAATTATTGGAGCCCTTAGTCCATCTTCCGGCGCCCATATAGAATTTGTCAAGAGAGCCGAAAGTAATTTTCTTAAGCGAATTCACATTCCTCAATAGGTGCCTAGCAAACTCAATTGCATTTTTGGTGCATACACAACCATGCAACTCAACATATTTCAATTCTTTGTGAATAAACCCTGCATGTTCTTTTTTAAGGCCAACCACAGGTGAATTTCTAACCTGAAAATTGAAAAATAACAATCATGATATTACACATGAAAATTTTAAAATTTGATCATGCATATAACACTAATGCAATACTTATTTATTATGATGAAGGTTCAGTTTGACAAAGATTAAAACAGGTAACGTATATCGTATAAACTCATATGGCTAAGTAAAACTGTTCAATAGCATTCTTCTCTCATGAACTTAAAATATTTTTTATTTACTTCTTTAAGTAGCATTTGAGCTTAGAACTAATGATTCTAGTGTTTGATATATCTTCCCTCATTTATATGTTCATTATTTTTAAGATGTTAATCTATAACGTTTCAGTCACGAGACAACAACTTTATTGTTGCCCCATGGCTCCCCCTTTTTAATTCAACAACTAATTTTATCAAACATTTCAATTTATTCTTCTAACTTGTGTCATTGAAGGTGTAGCTCAGTGGTAAAGGGTTGGGACATTGAGGGAGTTTAAGACGGATGTCCAAAGTTCAATCCCTTACAACTGACATTTCCCTCGCTCCTTTAACAATATTCTAACAAACTAACATCTGCGTATAAAAAGAATGTTTAGCTTGTCTACTAGAGCTATAAAACACAGTGCAAACATTGAATAAAAAAGAAGAAAATGTTATGAATTTAATAGAACTGAAGCAAGAGAATTAAAAGCTAACAAATGAAAAGAAAACTTTCTGCAATATTCTTTTTGTCTGCCTTATTTCAATAGCAAATGATTACATATATAGTACTATCTAGGATAGAATCCAATGAGGATTTGCTAGTACAAGGAAATCATGATGCAATCATTTCTAACGGTATATGACTCAAATGGAGACAGCTCATTCCTTAGAACCTTCTAGTGACTCAATTACTTCTTACCCCCCCTCTTGACAGCAGGAGTCCACACAAAGTCAGCAAGATGTTTGGGCTGCTTAATGTTTCTCTTGGGCCTTGGCTGGGTCTCGTTCTCTACCCCCACATTCATAACATCCCTTGGTTCTTCAAAACAAACCTTGTCCTCAAGGTTAAAGTCAGGGTAAGTGATGCTTATGTCCTTAAAATCCTCCCAAGTAGCATCTTCAGGGAAAAGACCTTCCCATTGAATCAGCACACGTTCTGGTACACCCTCCTTTGCTTCCCAATCCAGCACAGCAAGAGGGCGAACACACGGCAGATTTCCCACTGTTTCCAATGGTAATTCAAGAGGTGGAGTCGTATCGTCGAAGCATGGTTTGAGTTGTGAAACATGAAAGACGGGATGGATACGACTAGTTGGAGGTAGCTCCAGCTGAAAAGCAACATCTCCAATGGCATTCAGTAGCTTGAAAGGTCCATAGAATCGCTTAGCTAACTTCTGAATGCGTCTGCCGGTCACCGATGTTTGCCTATAAGGCCTTAGCTTCACAAAGACTTTATCCCCTGTTTTGAATTGATGTGGGATACGCTTCTTGTCAGCTTGTTCCTTCATAGCTTCCTGAGCTTTCAACAGCCTTTTCTTAAGCAGTTGCAGCACCTCAGTCCTCTCCAGTTCGGTAGCTTCCACTGCTTGCAGTGTAGTGGATCCTGGAATGTAATCAGCTAAGGCCGGTGGGATTCTACCATAGACTACTTGGAAGGGAGTGAGTCCGGTAGAAGTATGTGTAGCGGTGTTATAATGCCACTCAGCCCAATGAAGAAAGTTACCCCACTGCTTTGGTCTGTCGTGCACAAAACAGCGTAGATATTGCTGTAAGACCTTGTTAACTATTTCAGTTTGTCCATCACTTTGTGGGTGATAAGCCGATGACATGCGAAGCTTAGTCCCACTCAAACGAAATAGTTCCTGCCAGAAGTGACTTAGAAAAATAGGGTCTCTATCCGAGACGATACTCCTAGGCATTCCATGCAATTTGCAGATCATGTGGCAGAACAAATTTGCTACTTTGACTGCTGTAAATTGGGTAGGTAGCATGCCAAAATGAGCTGCCTTAGAGAGTCGGTCAACCACCACTAAGATTGCCGTGTTAGTTTGGAAAGAAGGGAGCCCAACAACAAAGTCCAATGAGATATCTTCCCAAACACGCTCCGGTATAGGTAATGGTTGCAACAAACCATAAGGTGAATGATTGGCAGGTTTGGTTTGTTGACAAACAGCGCAAGCTTTGATGAATTCAGCAACATCCTTGCGCATACCGTGCCAAAACACATTTTCTTGCAACCTTCCAAATGTGCGATGCACTCCACTATGGCCACCTAATGGAGATGAATGAAATTCTTCCAAGAGTGTTTTCTTAAGAGCTGATGCAGTTGGTACAAACAGTTTGCCCATAAAGAAAACTAAGCCGTTTAAGACTTGGTAGTGAGGGAAATTGTCAGGGTGATCTGTAATGTCTTTTACCCATTTCTGAAACTCTTCATCATCATTCAATTGAGCTTTGAATTTGTCCAGAAATTCCAAATGTGGGACTGTGATCAGCAAGCAGTGGACACGAGATAGTGCATCAGCTACCTTGTTCTGCGCACCGGGTTTATACACAATCTCATATGAATAGCCAAGTAATTTGGCTAAGTAGAATTGTTGCTCCGGAGTTTGTATAACTTGAGTCATGAGTTCGCGGAGACTTCTTTGATCGGTGTGGATAGTAAAGGTGGTGCCTAGAAGATATGTTCTCCACTTCTTAACGGCCGAAGTGATGGCGCATAATTCCCGCACATAGGTTGAAGCCTGTAGCAAACGAGGGCAGAATTGCTTGCTATAGAAACAGATGGGGTGGCCTTGCTGAATTAATACTGCCCCCATACCACTACCTGAAGCGTCGGTTTCAAGGATGAATTGTTGGGCAAAATTTGGTAATCCCAACACCGGTGCAGTACTCATAGCTTGCTTCAGGAGCTCAAAGGCTGTTTGAGCTTGTGCTGACCATATAAAAGCTTCTTTCTTGAGTAAAGCTGTGAGTGGTGAGGCTATTGATGCATAGTTCTGAACAAATTTTCGATAGAAGCCAGTTAATCCAAGAAACCCTCGCAACTGTTTCACATTAGAAGGTCTTGGCCAATCAACCATGGCTTTGATCTTTGCTGGATCGGGTCCTACCCCTTCTGCCGATACCACATGCCCAAGGTACTCAATAGAATTCTGCGCAATGACACACTTAGATTTTTTGAGACAAAAACTGTTATCCAACAAACACTGAAAAACAGTTTCTAAGTGTTGCAGATGGGAATCCCAAGTAGGACTATAAATTAATATATCATCGAAGAACACGATAACGAAACGGCGCAGAAATGGAGCAAAAATCAGATTCATAGTGGCTTGAAAGGTGGATGGGGCGTTACACAACCCAAAGGGCATAACCAAGAACTCGTAATGACCTTGGTGTGTGCGAAACGCGGTCTTGTGGATATCGCCTTGAGCCATTCGTATCTGATGATATCCCGATCGTAAATCCAGTTTTGAGAACCAACACGTACCATATAACTCATCCAATAGTTCATCAATAGCCGGAATGGGAAACTTGTCCTTGACAGTGATGGCGTTCAATGCCCTGTAATCAACACAGAATCTCCAGGATCCATCTTTCTTATGGACCAATAGCACCGGCGATGAAAACGCGCTAGAACTAGGTTGAATCAGTCCGTTAGCCAACATCTCTTTGATTTGGAGCTCGATTTCATTTTTTTGGAAGTGTGGGTAACGGTAAGGTCGAACACTGATAGGGTTAGATGAATCGGGAAGGTTGATTTTGTGGTCAATCTGTCTTGGTGGTGGAAGAGAGGTGGGTGGTAGAAATAATGTATGAAATTTGTCGATAATTGAGGCTAACTTTTTCTGGTTCGGTGGGTTGAGTCTCGGTAGTGAGAAGTTGAAGATGGAGGTAGGAATCAATGGCGTCTGTTTGGATGAGTCGTTGTAGTTGATGAAGGTTGGATTCCTGTGGGCATGGTTTTGGAGCTCCGGATAGTTGAACGGGTTTCCCATCTTTTTGAAAACTCATGGTGAGTTGGTCATAATCAATCAATACTGGGCCTAAAGTCTTAAGCCATTGAACCCCCAAAACAAGTTCAGCACCACTCAAAGGCAACACAAATAAATCAACAATAAACTCATGTGGGCCTAATAATAAAGATACTTGGGAACACATAGTAGTGCAAGAGAGTTGTTCACCGTTACCTACTAACACATTGAAAGATTGGGCTGGTTGTGTGGGTAAGCCCAATTGTTTCACCACTCTGTCTTGAAGAAAATTGTGTGTGCTCCCACTGTCTATCAGCACCCCCACTGCTTTGTGACGAATCTGGCCCATTACCCGCATTGTTTGAGGAATAGAGTGGCCCATGAGGGCATGTAGACTGATCTGGGCCGGGTCGGGTTCTGGATCAGAAATTTCCACTTGGATCCCCGGATCTGACCCTTGGAATTGAAAGGTAGTTGCTTCAATATCCTCCTCGTCGGGATACGCAATCAACAAGTGGAACGAACGTTTGCAGCGATGACCTTTGACAAACTTTTCGTCACAATTATAACACATTCCTTGTTCACGGCGAGCCTGCAACTCTGCCGGAGTCAGTCGTTTGATGATGGGTGTTGGTTTAGGTGGGTTAACCGTCATCGTGGGGCGAAACGACGCAGATGGGAGCTGTGAGGACGAAGCCGGTGTGGTTTTGGCTCCCGGAGAGCTGTGAGAATGTCGATCGATGAGTTTGTCCTCCTGCAGTTTCGCAAGGTTAATGGCTTGGTTGAGAGAGAGTGGTTGAAACGCCATAACCTCACGACGAATCGCCGGTTTGAGCCCAGATATGAAACAGCTCAAATAGAATGGGGGTGGTAGCCCAGTGATGCGGTTGGCTAACAGCTCAAACTGACTCTGATAATCTTTCACTGATCCCGTCTGTGTGAGTTTGAACAGAGCTCCCTTAGGGTCCTCATACTGTGATGGTGCGAGTGCATCCATTGGAACCACGGCAAAGCTTCGCCGTCCATATAAAACGACGCGATTCGTAAACGCTGTTCGTCCGGTGTCAAGTGGTAATCAAAAAACTGGTTGATCTTGAAGATCCAACCCATGGGATCAGATCCATCAAAGCGTGGAATATCCAGCTTAATGGAGGTCGCCGGAGTGGTGACGACGTTCGGCTGTGGTGTGAAGCCGGGAGGACCCAGACGGGTGCGTATCCCTTGGAACTCGTCGGCGACGTGGGTCTGAAAAGCTTGTTGGGAAATGATGAGAGCATTGATGGAAGCGGCGAGTTCGGTGATGGAGGGAGGTGAAGACATGATCAATGAAGGCACCAAATTGTTATGAATTTAATAGAACTGAAGCAAGAGAATTAAAAGCTAACAAATGAAAAGAAAACTTTCTGCAATATTCTTTTTGTCTGCCTTATTTCAATAGCAAATGATTACATATATAGTACTATCTAGGATAGAATCCAATGAGGATTTGCTAGTACAAGGAAATCATGATGCAATCATTTCTAACGGTATATGACTCAAATGGAGACAGCTCATTCCTTAGAACCTTCTAGTGACTCAATTACTTCTTACCCCCCCTCTTGACAGCAGGAGTCCACACAAAGTCAGCAAGATGTTTGGGCTGCTTAATGTTTCTCTTGGCCTTGGCTGGGTCTCGTTCTCTACCCCCACATTCATAACAGAAAACTTCTAGATCAAAGTCAATTTTAATTTCATCAAATCAAATTGATTTACATATAACTCTTTCGAAAACGATGATTCATAAAAAAGTTAAGTTATAACATGTTAAAATAAAAATCAACAACCTAAAAATAAAGAGTCGAATAACTCACCGTTACAGAAAGCTTTTGGAGATGTCGAGAAGCCATTAAAATATCTAAAATCAAAAAGTATCCCATATTTGGATCATAAGCTTCGTCAATAAATAATTCCAATTGTCTAAGATTTCGAAATTGACCGAAGACCTCCTTTAATTTTGCTATCTGTATACACAGGTAATATTTAAAGTAAATTAAAAGTAACAAGTGACTCAATTAATTAAAAGAACCCTAGGCAGATTTATTTACAATGGTACAAATATGAGTTTTTCAATGGCTCACCTCTAAATGGCTTGTGATCATAGCTAGGTTCACAATCTGATGTAATATTGGAATTGGACGTAAGGAATATCTATTTTTCTCTCTTATAGCAGCTGCATTCCAAAAAACCTTCAATAAGCTTGGAGCCATAACATCAAATATCCTCCTCCTATGACCACTATATTCAAAGGATGAGAGATTCAATGCATCAATAGCTATCTTATAAGGATATAAATCATCATAGCCACAATCAATTATTTTCAAATGACGCAATTTTAGACTGGTAATTTCCATTTCACGATCGATCTGGCAGTTCTTCAAGGTGACGTCCTTGAGATGGAGACATTCTTGAAACAACTGTGGCAAGACTCGAGTTTGGAGACATTCATAGAGTCCTTCCAACACAATTATTGTCACATATTTCAATCCAGAAAATCCAATAGCTTTAGAAAATTGATCACCTCTGAAGCTAAATTTAGACAACATATGAGTCTTAATCTTTATTGGGTGTACATCATAATATTTACTAGAATATTCAAAGGATAAGAGATTTGATGCAATGATATCTATGCTCCGCCGGCCGTAAACCCCACAGTTAACAATGTTCAAATGAGACAATGTTGGACCGATTATTTTCAAGTCAGTGATGATATGACAGTCATCAAGGGTGAAGTCTTCAAGATGGATGCAGTTGGAAAATAGACCCTGAAGTAGATCCTGGTTCACACCAATTAGACACAAAACAAGAGTTCTCAAATTCTTCAATCCAGAGAAGTCCATAGGTGTTAATATACGACAGTACGCTAAGTGCAAATACATGAGAGAATTAGTGTTAGATAAGAGGGTAAAAGAAAATTTGTATCGATCCATTCCGTTAGTTTTATCTGAGAATATCAATTCAATAAGTTTGGCACCTTTAGCAATTCCTAGGGAAATCAATCTATCAATTACATCACTATGTTCATCCCCTAATGGAAAATTTAGTCGAATTGAATTGATCGCTGCACCTTGATAATGCAGCATGAATTGATCCAATCTTGTGGCAAATTGAGGTTGGAGCCTTTGAAAGTCTTCTGGTAACTCTTGAAGTGTATTATTACATTCAAACATGTTATGGAAATCAAAATTGAGGTCCATTCTTAATCCCCATTCTTGAAGCCAATGTTTGGACAATGTGCTAGTTTTCACCAAATCCTTCAAAGTTAACTTGGAAAAGATGCGCGACAAAACACAATTTGGCAACTCACTCTTGAGATTTTTACACTTCTTCATTGCTTCAGCTGCAAGCAATAACGAACACACACACACAAGACTTTAAATTAATTAATAGCATAATCAATCAATCAATCAAACAATTGTTGTAGAACTATATACTACGTTAATTAATTCATACTCATTATGCTAAAGCAGATACACAACACACAAGCAATTATTGAATAAATTAAGATTCCAACTAGAACGAACCTATAAAAGAAATTAAGATATACTGCCAAGTGAGATGATTTGATATAAGGATTACATACCAGAAGGAATATACAGCACTTATCACGGTAGAAGGAAGACGCTGAATCTTTCAATCGGTTTGGATTTACAAATCCTTTGAGTCGATATATATAAGCTTTTTTTTTTTATAAAGAGAAGAATAGTTTGTTACAATTTTAAAGCATAAGCATATAAACTTATTTTTTTTGTGTGTAAAAACATACACAACTATACATCGTGTAACAAACACGATATGAATATATGTTCAATTTTTGTTCCTTTATCCTTAAAAAAATGTAACAAACTATATCAAGTATATGTCACTATAAATATAATCAATAAGCCCGGCTTATTTTCTCCTTTTTTTCGTCTCCTTAAAAATAGTAAAGAAGGAAAAAATTGTGTTTGACTTCACTTTTATTTATTTTTTACTTCTTTATTTTATTTCTTTGATACTTTTAAGGAGAAATATTGTCAAATATAATTTTATACTTCTCTATTTCGTTTAAGCTAAATTGAAAAGTAAAAAATAAGCCGGGTCAAACGGGGCCTAAGAAAATGATCAATATAGAATAAACATACACTTGAGCACAAAAGAGAAACGAAAAGATAAACACGTAAGTGCAACAGAAAAACGGAAAAAACGGACACGTCAATGTCTATCTTGACACTAGTCTTCTATAACAATATATAAAAGAAATGCATGATATTTATGGGCAAGAACTTTTATTATTCATGTTATACCCTCGAACAAAATTGCTTTTAAGAATGCAATATTGTTGGTGTTAATGAAAAAGATAAGAATTTTTATTATATTTGTTATATCTATAATCTATAATCTATAACAATATATAAAAAAAAAGTACATGATTTTTATGAGCTGAATTTTTTCTTATTTCAGTTATACCCTTAAACAAATTTACTTTTTTGAATGCTATATTGTTGGTTTTAATTTTATTGAAGAAAAAAAAGATTTTTTTTTGTTAGATTATTCATAAAAGATGAATATGATTTGTTACTATTTAAAAGTCACAAATATCTATTCATATAATTTTAATCAAAGTGTCCCGTGAGCTTAGCTCAGTTGATAGGGACATTGCATAATTTATACAGGAGCCGGGGAATTAATTTTAATCGATGTTTCCTAAAAAAACATTCATTATATCTACTCTTAATATGTCCTGTATAACACCTATAGTTGAAACGAGAATGGATCCTCTCAATTTTCCTTAATTTTCACATCTCAACCATCAATCAACTTTTCCTCATTTCTTTTCAATTTAAATATTACTTTATATTTATAATCCAATGGTTTAAAATCCCACTTTGTTTCCTCAAATTTTTTTTCAAATTGAGAGGATCCATTCTCAGTTGAAACAATCCATATGGCCATAACGCGCTTCACCATAGGCTACCGGCTACTGCTGTGGCATCCGTCCATATGACCTGCGGCTATCAGAAACAAATTTAGGGAAAACTGATAACCTCATTAATTTAATTATGCTTTTTTGGGGAAAGTATTATTAAATAAAATTACAAGTTGTTTCCTTTTCGTTTGTAGAACTATAATGGTTAGAAGAAAATCTATCAGCTGAAACATTCTGATAAGTGATATGTATAAACATCTGTGAGTAATAAGCAGTGATATCAGTTCAATGTTATGAACTTTTATTTTGGTGAGTTCAATGTTAATTATGATTATGATGAACTAATAATAATTTAAATACTCAACAACATTATTTCATTCAAACTTACTATGATAGTAGGATTGACTTAAATTGAAAATACATTTTCGTTTTCTTTGATAAGGTACTTCATAGTTCGTACCTTTACTTTCATTACAAGTCTTAAATGTTGAAACAGTCGACTGGTCGAGTACCTTACATATTATTTCTTCATGTTCAAATCCATTGGCTATTTAATTCAGCATTTTAGTTAAGTTGTAAATGGTCATTATGCATCATGCACAGTCATTTCCTGCCTTAGATACAATGAAAATATTGACTAATCAACTACTTATAGTTAACAAAACATGATGAAGGATAATGAAGCAAAAGCATGTTTGAGACAAAAGATGTTGCTACAAGAAAATTATGCAAAGAGATGCAGAACCATGTTGCAGCAAAATTCTAGCAGTGAAACTCAAATTCATATTACAACAAAGAACAATAAATAAAACACCATATCTTATATCAGTTGTAGAGTGCTTAGTTTGTGAAACCAGAATAGCCCTCGGTTATATACTCCACCAAGTGCTCACAAGTGACCATTCCAAAGAAAATCTGAAAGCAATTCTAACACTGCGGTTTTTGGTCTCAATTAAAATGAAATGCTATTTTAGTTGGTTGCAACATCAATTGATGGTAATTCTTCTATGCAATAACATGTTTATTATTTGCAATTAGATCGGTTTTTGACTATGTCAACGGTACACTGCTTTTCTATCCATTTTTCGGTGATTGCCTCAGATGGCTTCACCATTTCCTCATTCTTTTCAGGGTACACCTCCACTCTTTCACAGAGCTTGCTGATCAATGATGCATGTCCGATGTAGCTTGAGGGATTAGAACAGTTTGCCATGCCCCAAAGGTCATCTGCTAGGAGGCGGCCAACATTGACTTGTTCACCCTTAAGGATTGCAGTCACCAAGGATGCTTTTTGAATGGTCAAGTCTGACGTATGTGAACACGGGAGCAAGGTATGCAAAACAAATATTGCCCATGCTTTAGCATTGGGTGTGAGGTCAGAAGTGCAAAGTTTTGATGGTGTTCCATCGTTCCTAACCCTACACAAAGTACTACGAATCTCCTGTTGATCGATGATAGAGCCCTTGGCCTTTCTTGCTTCAAAGGAACACTGCTCATAGTTCTCAAGTCGAAGCAATTCGTTGATAATTTTATCATGAAATGGCACCTCCTTCCCTCTGACAAAACTAGTGAATTTCTTCAGAACATTCTTATTATTCTCATCTTCTTTAGCAGGACCTTGATATGCATTCGCAAAGAACTCTTTAGCTAATGTCATACTAGCATCTTTTGCAAACGATGTCAATTCCACCCATCCTCTGAGCACTATCATTGTTTTAATATCCGAGAACTTTTCCCCTTCGAACTGGAAGTTTTTTTCTTTTACAATTTTTTTCTTGGCCAGAAAGTTAGAATAGCGCTCTTGATGGACCTTTGATATGAAGTTGATTGCCATTTGTTCCTACAAAAACATTCAATTCAACCACAAATTGAAATGTGCATAGTATCCAAAGTTAGACCAAGTGCAGAATGATCTGCAGACTTCTGTTTTGGAATTCGGAAAGGTGCTAGGGCACGTGCACTAGAAAAAAACTACAAAGGTAGGATACTTGGGCGCACGTGCACTAGAAAAGCACTTCAATGTTTGTGCACTCAAAAATCATAAGACGCTAGAATAGATCATTACTTCACATTGCAACAGACAACCATGATTTGAAATACATTTTACTGGGCTCGACTCCACCTAAATTTCTTCAATTCACTAAGAAATAATTCAAATTAACACCGATAATTCTAGATGTAATTAAGATTCGTCATACCTGTACGTCTGATGGAGGGACAACAACACTGCCCATCACAACGACCTCCTTTGACATATGAACATTGTTATTCTGTTGTGGTTCCTCTACTATCGGTGCATGTCTAGCTACACACTCCGTACAAAAAGAGGTAATAAGATTTCCATGTCTAGAATGGGCAGCATCAATTGTAGCTCCTCTAGTTTGTGTCATTGCTAAAGAAACATCTGATTCAGAAGCAAAAAAGTAGGTTAACAATCACATAATCATCCCATAATATCTCTAACAATAGGAACCTAACAATGAGGAGTATAAAACAGAAGAACATTCTATTACATTGTAGGTAATCTTCAAACTATATAAAACTACAAACGATTTCGAAAACAGGTGTACACAAAATTTCATACCTGATGATGCACCTTGATCTTTCTTGCTCTTTTTGCTGGGTGGTTCATTACTTTGCAAAGGATTAGGCTCCACAATGTCATTGTCAATCTCATGCTCACCAACATTCTCTTTATCTCTGTCTTCAAAATCAGTAATCATAGGAACAGGAAGAGCCTCACTATTCGTCTTCGTTGATTTCTCATCCCCACTACTCTTCTTCTCCAAAACACAAACTCTTATTCTAAGCTCGGAAAGAGCATTGCTATTGTCCACCCATTTTTCCATCAACTTTCTCAACTCACAAACTTCCAAGTCCAATTCTGAGTTCTTCTTTCTTAGCTCTCCAATGTTGTTTCTTTCTGTAAATCTCATTTTCAGTATATAAGTTAATAAAACATTATGGAAAATATTAATAACTTGGATTAACATGAAACTATATTATAAAATTATATCTGGTTATGCACAAATCAAAATAAGATATTTTCTTACATGCTTTCCTAGAGTTATTTTGCTAGACATACCAAGAAAGCTTCTTGAACATGAGTACTCTAATAACTACAATGGTTTGAAAACCTCGACGATTGATTTTTCCAAGATTCACCCTGCCAACTAATAAGCTTCCAAACACACTAACTTAAGTAGGGATTTGAAGCTTTAACCTTCATGAGTGATTTGTTTGCTTCTTGAAGTATATTGTTTGATTCACTTTTTACGTACATGCATCCAAATATAAGTCATTTCACTTTCAACTTATCACTTAAAATCAAAAGAAATTTCTCAACAAAACACTTGAGATGCTAGCTCAATGAATGATAACAGTTTAGCTTTGTAACCTCAAGGTGGCGAGTTTGATTCCCGTCAGGAACAGTTGTAAGAGTTTCATCATTTCGAAGAGAAAAAATTGTTTTTGGCAATAACCCACAAATTCAAATTTCATATGACATATTTTTAAAGCAACATTTATAAAAATGCATATCTTAATAGGAATAAGAGATATATGCAGAACCAACAACGAATCGGTCCAAGTGGTAAGAGTCTTGGGCCCTTAAGTAGGTGGTCAAGAGTTCGATTTCTGACTCCTGTGTATGGAGAGAATTCGGTTTGGATAGGAGAACTCACCTTGTGTGTCCCACTGATTGCGCGACGGTCCTCACTAACTGAGGTGAAAACTTCGTACCTATATTATGGTAACCCAAAAAAAAATGCAGATTTTTTATACCTGATGATGATGATGATGCACCTTGAGCATCCTTACTCCTTTTCATGGGAGGTTCAGCAAGAGTATTGCTATCATCCATCCATTTTTCCTTCAACTTTCTCAGCTCTCCAGTGTTGTCTCTTTCAGTTAAAATAGTTTTTTTCTTAACTTCTTTCATCAATGTTTCATAATTATTCTTGTGTCTTTCACAATCTTCCTCGGCTTGAAACCTCGTTAGTTTCTCCAATTCAAGTTTCTCTTGAAGGTCTATAATCTTGGTTTGGAGTCTGTTATATTTACTCACTAAAACCTTTTCAACTCTATCAAAGTCTTCTGTCATAAACGCGGTTCGCAACACGGAAACCAGTTCCTGAATGCTCATATCTTCCATGAGAAGCCTTGTGATATTCAAATTTTGGAAGAAAATGTGTTTAGTGAAAATTTGTGAAGAAGATGGCACAAAAAAAAACCCTATAAACTAATATTATAGTGTAAATTGTTATGTTAATTGAAAAAGGCTTGTGACTTCTCTTCAATGGGGAAGGGGTGTCTTGTGACGGAAGATGGTGTCTCAATGCCTTCAACAAAAGCTATAAACATAAATTAATAAAAAAGTCAAAATTTCAACATCTATAAACAGGAAAAAAAAAATTATAGGCACAAACACATATAAAATTGTGTTTGGCACACTCGCATAAATAAAAAAAATTAAAGAAAAAAGAATTAAAATGATGTGAACTATATATATTCTTAACATCAAACTGCAAATTATATTTTCAAGACTATACTCTAGATAACATAATCATAAACTCAGAAATATGTGCAATATAATCCCTAGTGTGGCTAGGAATCTTGTTTATGGTGCACTATCCTTTTTGTCTTCTTGTGATCAACTGATTCTGGTTGGCTAAGGGTAACCAAGACTTCTGTAAACCAATTGTAATTTTCTTCTCTACATACAAAATTTAAAATATTAGTTTCTGCATGCTCTATTATGTACATTCTTGAAAACATTTTGAATACCTATGAATTGACTTTGCAATTGGCCGCCGAAAGCAAATGAGAAGACTCGTTTGGATTATGACAGTTTTAGCATTTCTTTGTCTAGCTGAAGTAAAATATTACAACTGGTATGGTGCATTGGTGCCTCTAGTTAACATAGGATTGTTTCCATTAGTAGCAACATCGAATTTCATTAGTCTGATAATAAGTTGAATAATAATTAGATTAGTGCTTTCATGGAATCATGTTTCTCACAGATAAACAAGAGATGCTAGTAAATTAAAATGTTCTAATTCATTGTCTTAACAATAATTTTGGAGCCTTGCTGAAGAAGGTTAAGGATGTGGCTTAGAATGTGGCTTATCACAGATACACTTAACAGTTTTCATGTGGCTTAGAATATTTATTTATCCAATAACAGTGACAGAGTGATTTCAAATTGTACTTTAATCAGTTTGGGACAATAGCAGATGTTGTGTGATCACAACACTCAGAGGCTTTGGATTTTTTGCTCATATTGACCTCGTCTTACTTGAGATGTTTCATGAATTGAACAATAAAATGGTCGAGGTCAAACGAGTAGTTCATAAGGAGTTATCACAAGGACCTGCCTACTCCCATCTTAGTGGATATAACTATGGTCTGTTTGAGTAGGGCCATTATCAATAGTTTCTTCAAAGTTTCATATTGTCTCACGCCGCATCTGTAGACACTAATTTTTGTCTTGCATCTGCAGACACTCGTTTTCGTCTTGCGTCTGCAACACCATCTTCAATCATCTCATACTGTGTTTTTTAGAAGCTGATTCTCCTCTTTGACTGATTCACTGTTATGCGACAAATTGGTTTTCGGAAGCTATAGATTGTCGAATTGGCAGTGGTGATACTACCCTTTTTTGGCGCGATAAGCATATGGAGAAAAGCTTCATTTACAAATGTTTTTATACATGTTCTGAAATGCAACTATAGGTTCAATTAGCATTCAATTGTTTTATGTTATAGGGTGACCAAGCCTCAATAGTGGATGGTGCCATAGAGTTTGTGAAGGAGCTTGAACACCTTGCAATCACTTTGTTGAGAACAACTAGTAACAAAAGGAAATAATAACGAAAGCAAATGATGATAAAACACAAGAAGTTCGATAATGAAGTTCCCTGTAGGTACGTCTCCGACTGTAGAATTCGCTACAGCTCGTTTTGATTAGATGAATGAATCAATTTGGGTTTCAGTGTTACAAGCGATATTTATATAAATAATAATTCGGTTCAGATAACAACAATAAATACCCCTGAACCATACCGGGGTCGACCAAAACATTTGGGCCAAGCCCATATGGGCAGCGGGTGGCCGGAGCTTCGCACCGCTAGCTTAGCTCGTCGGCCGCCCCTAGCATCTTCCTGATACATATAAGCCATACTCAACACCTTTGAAGCTAGAATGCTACAACTTTTGCAACAAGAAGTACCACAAAGCAATGAAGATATAACCAATATTCAGCATATGAAATAATACCATAGTCTAAATTGGCATGGCATAATTATTTTCATTTTTATTATTGTTAACATAGCAGGAGAACTAAGATTCTCTCTTACATACCAAACAAGAACCCCCAAATTTAAATAACTCAATTCGAAATTCTAAACATCAAACTGTAAACTATTTTTTCAAGACTATATTCTAGATAACATAATCATAAAATTCAGAAATATGTGCAATATGATCCATAGTGTGACTAGGAATCTTATCAAGTTTAATAGGATTGTTCTTCCCTCCAACCAATTTAGCCGGATTCCCAACAACCGTAGTCCTTGCAGGCACATCCTTAATCACGACGGAACCAGCACCAATTTTTGCGCCATCACCAATCTTAATATTCCCCAAAATACAAGTTCCGGCGCCTATCAACACCCCATCACCAATCTTCGGATGCCTATCACCATGAGCCTTACCTGTCCCTCCTAACGTCACACCGTGCAAAATTGAAACATCATTACCAATAACAGCTGTTTCACCAACCACAATCCCCGTTGCATGATCGAGCAAAATCCCACTTCCGATTTTAGCTCCCGGATGAATATCAACTCCAAAAACTTCCGAAACTCGATTCTGAATCATAACAGCTAAAACTTTCCTTCCATTTGACCATAAATTATGAGCTACCCTATGAGCTTGACATGCTAAAAAGCCTTTGAAATTCAAGAAACAATGCACATGACTTATACAAGCAGGATCTCTTTCCTTAACTGCTATAAGATCACTTTTCATAGCATCCATAATTTCTTTATCAGATTCAAAAACACCAACAAAAACATCAGAAAGTGTTGTACTAGGAAGACTTACACTGCTTAGTTTGACTGCAAGATGATTGGCCAAAGCAGTTTCCAATGATTTTTGAGACAAGATTGAAACATGATAGTAACTAGACAATATTGGTTCAACAGTGACATCAATTTTAGCTTCTTCTTGCATCTTCAACCAAACATAATCTTCAACCACATCTCTTTCAGATTGTTCCACAACTGAACTACTAGTATGTAAAGTGTTGACTCCATATTTGATATTGAAACTTGGTTTGAAGATTTTTTCACATGAAGGGTCATCATGAGATAAAAGATTCTTTGAATTTGTAACAAGATTAGAAGAAACAGACATGAATTGTTGAGATTGAGATTTGTGGTGGCTAAGAGAAAATAGGGACCATTTTTTTGGTGTTGGATTGACAAAGAAATTGAAGAATTTTCCCCTCAACATAATAGTTTTGTTTGATTGAAGATCTAAGAAATTTTGCCAAAGTTGAACACTTAGCCTAAAGCATTTAATTTCATTATATAGTGTATAATATATAGTTTTTTTGATGCATAGTGAATAATATAATATAAGATAGAATCAAATATCATCTAAAATAAAAATAAAAAAGAATCAAATATCAATCACTTTTTTTTATTGTGCTTAATGGACAATGTTATTATTATTTAAATAGAATCAAATATCAATCTTTTCTCTTTAATAGAATCGCTCTATCAAAGAGGTCATCTCATTTGAAATATATAATGAAACGAAATTTATATAACTTTTTTTATTAGAAATATCAATTTATATTTGTAAGTGGAGATTTCCGTGAGGACCGCTCTAATTGAGGGTTTGAAGGTAGAAAAATTTATTCTACAAGATAGAAATAGGTAGAAAGTCCTGTCGATTAGGAAGAATTGAGAATGGTGACGAGATCTATTGGATATGTTTTGAAATCTCAAGATTAGAAGTCAGAATATTTCAAATTTTGTGAAAATATATATTTTTGGAGAATATTTGACTTGGATTGCGTTTGATTTTAAGTTGGATATATTTAAAAACAATATTTGAGAGATTTGATTTGATTTTAAAAGATTGCTTTTAAAACAATAGCCATATATATAAAGAGTGCTTTGTTCATAGAAAAATTGAGGGGGAGCAACTCAGCAAAGAGTGAGACAAGAAGTTGAGAGTTGGGGTTTGCCACCACAAAAGGCTAGAGTTTTGAATCCTAAGGCATATGATTCTAGTAGAACGAAGAGTTGATCTCTCTCCAAGAGTAGGTTATTCCGAACTGGATAAACAAATTGATCGTGTGTTCTTTTTTTTTGCCGTGTTTATTGTTTGAATTATTGCATCATCGTCTCTATTATCCTTAAATTTGGTTGCTTGTTACGTTTGCCCCACACATCAGTCTGTTATTGGTGTGAGTTTATCGTCGAATTCACAACAAGATCTTATTATTTATTTATATTTTCACACGATATATATATATATATACTAGCATATTAGCACGGGATAATTTTTTTATATTAAATTATTGAATAGAAAATTAGGTTTTTTTTTAAATACAAATTATTCTAAAAGTATGAATTGAATTTCTTTATGATTAAGTGTAACATATATCAAATTAAGTTATCTCGTGTCAGAGAAGATTTTGAATTCTTACTCTATTTTGATTTTTGTTATTTTTCAATTTTTTGTGAGGTTCATTTTAAGTAATTTATTTAAGTATAAAAATGATGTAAGTTTAAAAATGTTAAAGGGGTACAACGGAGTGGAGATTGATTCTCCACTCCGCATTTTCTACCACATGACATTTTCTTCCCGTGTCCATCTCCATAAGTCTTTGTAAGGAACACATCAACACAAAAATAGAGTAAAAAGTGATACCTCACTCATCGTTTTCCACCATGGAGCACATATTTTCCCGTTTCCAACTCCCCGTATCTTTTCAATATCTGGTCCCCGTAAAAAATAAGTAAATTCAATATTATTTTAAGATTAATATTATTATAGATTTGTTAAAAAAATTATATTAAAATAGATAATCTAAAATAAAACTCAATTATTTTATATGAGAAGATATTTGACTTAACTTTATTCCCGTGTTTAATATTTTAAGTTTTATACTTAAGGAATATTAGTATTTCTTAAATAAAAACATGAAATATATAGTTTATATTAAACACTCACTCATTTACATGTAAAATGTTTATCCCCGTGTATACAAAGACCAATTTATCATACTCCCGTGCCCGTAATCTTATAAAAAAATATTCATTTTCTTATAGGTTTTTACTATATTTAAGCAATTGTAGGTTTTCTTTTGTAATACTGTTAATTAATTTATTGCCGGATCCTCTCATTAAATAATTAGAAGCTTTTTTTTACTATAAATAGATAGAATTGAAATTCATTAATTATTAATTATTGTGATTCAAACAAAGAAACCAAAAAATTTAAGTAGCGAAATCTTTCATTGTTTCTTCTATGTTGTAACACAATATTATTTTGCCTCTATAACACCCCTAGAAATAAATAAAAAGTAGTATTAAAAATGCTGTCACAAACTAACCGTGAAGAGAAAACAAATATTGGAAAATAAAAAAACAAAATAGTGTCGATAAAAAAAAAATATTGTAAGAGAGGAAATCTTGCACTTTTGCATAAACTTATCAAGATTTGGTTCGGCTCAATTATGTCGCAGTACACAATCTTTATTTTTCAGAGATATATCAAGTTGTTTTAAATTACCAATCTTCAATCTTTACTTATTTGAATCCATAATAATATGTACACGAAAAAAAAAATTGAACATTGAGAACCAATCTTCACAAATATTCTCAGCAATCTTGAGACCCCAAACAAAATAAATAAAAATATATACAAAACAATCAAGGTTATAAATAAAGAACAGTACATCAACATATATTTGATTAAATTTTGATTTGTCTCTACCAAAAGTTTTTTTTTTTTATTTGTCTCTATATTATCCATTTGCACAGAACCATTGTTCGAGTATGCCTCCTTTGCTGCAGTAATAGAAGCAAATAATCAACAACACAAAAAACAAATAGAATTAGTGAGCAATGAAATTCAATAATATATTTTAATTTGGTTAGCATGCATTTAAAAAAAAAAAAAAAAAAAAAAAAAAAAAAAAACTCTATTATCTTCAACCTCTATGAAATAAGAATATAAGAAATAAAAGAAACATATGAAGGAAAGAGTATGAGGGTTTTGTGTGAAAAATGTATGATTCTTAGATCCTATTTATAGACTCTAGTAGTAAACCCTAATTGGGTTCATGATTGAATTTGGGCCCAAGTTATGTAAAAGAAATTGGAGGGAATAAATTAAAAATCCTATTTTGAATTTGAACATGAAAAATTGAAAATGGAAATAAGAAATAGGTTTTCATGAAATTTTAATGCGAAGATATCTATATATATTAATATTTACGAATAGGGATTCATGAAATTGAATATATGGTTTCAATAAGGATTCGTAAATATATATATATATATATATATTGTTTATATAAAATGTCTTAATTTTTTAGTTATTTTATGATTAAACTTTAATTTTAATTATTTTATGATATTACCAAATCATTTTTATTACTTAAATAAAAATTTCTATGAACTTAAATATATACCAAAGTAAAATGTATTTAGTCTAAATTTAAACCAAATACATTTTAAACTTTTGGTTATCTTATATAAATGTAGTTTTTCAGAGATTGAGTTTTGTTATACAGGTTTAGCGACACAGCTTTTGTCCATTTACTTTTTGCTATACCGTTAATCTTGACGAGTCTCAATAACATATCAAATGTTTTTAGATTTTTATAATCCACAAAAAATTCATATTTTTTTAAGACACTTTCTATTTTCAAAAATTTATAACCACCACAAAAATTAAAAGTTAATCGTAATAAACTAGTTTTTTTTTACCTTAAATGTACAAGTGATTGTGGAGAAGGGAGAATTTGAAATATATATTTGGTATTGTAAAAACTGAAGGAACATGGAAAGGTAACTATCAATTCACCCTAGTTATTCTTAGGTGTGTGTGTTTTGTTTTGTGGCGATAAGAATTGATTTTGATCGAATTTATTTTAAGTTAAAGTGGTTTATATTTGGATATATTCATACAAAAGTGAGTTTAACAAAAAATATGAATGTAATGTAAAAATCAATTCTAGAATCAAAAATTACAATTTATAACTTCAGGTAGAATCAATTATACTTTTGAAAAACCAATCAAATCAGAATCAATTCTGCATATTCAGAATTGAAACAAACAGCAACTGCTGCTACAATCCTATGATTATTTGATAGCTACATTATGTCCTTATTTTTCTATTTTATTTTATCTAGCTTTCTTAACTGCTCTATACTTTATCAAAGATAAATTATTAGGATCTATTATGCTAATATGTGTTCAATCTAACCCATGAATTATAAAATGCTAATCGCAAATTAAAACAATTGATCAAAAAAATTGCAATGTTCCATAAATTCCTATGTTCTCTAAAATGATTTATAAATGGTTTGCTGATAAAAAATTCTCACTCAATTGCCTAATCAAATATGATTATGCAACGCGAGCTTTAAGAACATGTATTAACCAATTTAAAAGTTTATAAAAAAAAAAAATCTCTTTAAAAAAGCAATTTATAATTTTTAAAAAAATTGAGAATGCATGATTTAAAAAAATTTACCTATATTATTAAGACAAAAAATAACATTTTTAAAAGTTTACATATATGAAAAGAAAAAGAAATCAAATATATATATGCCAAAAGTCTAACGAATAGGAAAAGGGAGGGGGTGGAATACAGTGAAGGCCAATGATATAGATAGCTTCCTTCTTTATTTTTTGGTGAATATATTAAATCAAGCACAAATTGAAATTATAATTTAATTATCATTTTGTTATATTGATACAATAATTTCACTTGCATTTTACGTATTTGATCTCTTAATCTCGTGGCATACACGTAGTAATAATAATTGTTGCTTTGTCACTGTCCTTAAAAAGAGTTTACGTGGGCCCAACGTGTATTCTTAATAATCTAAAAATAAATAAATCAAACAAGTCAAATAATTTTAATTTTTTGCTAAATAAATAATTAAAAATTGAGCAAGTAGTAACATTTGGTGGTTCATCAAATTTAAAAGGAGGGAAAAAAACAAAATATTTTTCAAAATTAAAAATTTCAAGAAAAATAGTGGGAAGCAGTTGCACCCAATATGCCTAAACTAAACCCCATGAATTATACACTCAACCGCTCTCAACCGTTTCCTATTTTTTATGATCAATGTTTAAAAATTAAATCACACAATTTAGACATAGCCCATTTTTATCTACTTAATGTTCCTTCAATTAAACTCAAAAAGTTAATTTAATTTTCATATTCCAAAGTTGTATTAATATGAAAGCATTACAAAGATTGTAACTGACGGTATATCACACTATCTATCTCATAACCATAACGCTCTCTTTGATTATTTATTACAATCAGCTACTTCATGCTTCAACTCTAATAATAAAACCGTTACACAATCTTTCTATCTATCTTACATTAGAGTTTCATTTCATATATTCATGTATATATATATTCCTAACACATTACAAAGTGTAACATTTTTCTTATGTGACAAGCAAAACAGCAACCATGTTGTCTTGTAGAGTTGTTTTTGTTGTTGTTTTGTTTGTTTTGGTTTTTGTTATGATGGTTGAGGTGGATTTAGCAGAATGTGGTAATGGGGGTGGTGTTAGGAATTATATTAGTTGGGAAGATTTGATGGTTGATGAACAAAGATTGATTTTTAAGAAGAATTTTAATCATAATGAGAGAGTTATTGTTGTTGATCAGAATGGATATGGACATTCTAAAACTGTTCAAGGTGCAGTTGATTTGGTTCCTGATTGGAATCAACATAGAGTCAAAATCTACATTTTTCCAGGAATTTACAGGTTTGTAATTACAAAATAATATTTTTTTATCAGTAGAAATCTATGAAACACTGACATAGACACTGATACATCACATGTCATAGTTTTTGTTAGACATGGATACATATCTGATACCGAACGGGAACACACATTTGATCAGAAGTGTTGGTTCTACAAAGAAACATGTTTGACACCGAACACACATTTGATCAGAAGTGTTGGTCTGGTTCTACATGGACACATATCTGACATAGAACACACACATTTGATCAGAAGTGTTGGTTTTACGAGGTAGAAACATGATTTTGTTTGTTTTTCTTTCTAACTATTGGTTGTATGAAATTTGTGCAGAGAAAGAGTATTTGTGCCAATCACAAAGCCTTATATATCATTTATAGGTAGAAGAAATGAAACAGCAAGTCCTGTAATTACATGGAACAGTAAATCATCAGATAAAGGTCCAAATGGTCAAACATTAGGAACCTATGGTTCAGCAACTGTAGCAATTGATTCAGATTTTTTCTGTGCAACTGAGGTCACTTTTGAGGTAAGCACACAATTTTCGACATGGTTTTAAATTGCAGTTACGGTAATTGCGATCCTTGGCGTCGCGGACAAATGCACCCAATACAACTCAAATTTCGTTTACGGCCGCAATTTAACACCATTCTTTGTGTGGTGGATGCAGAACACAGTGGTTGCATCAGCAGGTGGACAAGGAATGCAAGCAGTGGCACTAAGAGTAAACAGTGATAAAGCAATGTTTTATAGAGTTAAGATTAAAGGAACACAAGACACTCTCTTGGATAACACAGGAACTCACTACTTCTATAGATGTATCATTCAAGGAAAAGTTGATTTCATCTTTGGAAGTGCAAAATCACTCTATGAGGTAAAATTATCCCTTTTCTACGTTTTTGACTAATTCACTGACGTATTTGGTCAATTGTTTCTTATAAAAAGGACCAGAGTAGGTAACCAGTGTCATCTTTGGAACTTTGAATGATTCTTTTTGTACTTATCAGAAGTGTAGGCTTCAGTCAATTGCTGAGAACTATGGAGCAATTGCAGCACATCATAGGGATTCACCACTTCAAGATACAGGATTTTCATTTGTAGGATGCAGTATTAGAGGAACAGGAAATGTTTACCTTGGAAGAGCATGGGGTGACTACTCAAGAGTAATTTACTCAAATTGTAATATGGATGATATTATTAAACCTGAAGGCTGGTCAGAATGGAATCATCCAGATAGAAGAAAGTATGTATAACATTTCACATTCTCTACGTAGCACAAACACTTCAAATTTAAAACGTGTTTGGTGTCCAACATGTGTCAGTAACGGCTACATGACACTGACACAGTGGTTATATTAAATTATTCTATTTTGAAAAATATTTACCAGTGTCGTGTCTGATGTCCATGTTTGTGTCGGTGTATCGTATTTGATTTGACATTTTATACATATGTATTTGGTGTTTCAGGACTGCTGTGTTTGGTGAATATAATTGCCATGGAAAAGGAGCAGATAGAATACAAAGGGTTCCTTGGTCAAAATCATTAAGCTATGGAGAAGCAAAGCCTTACTTGGATATTAACTTCATAAATGGAAATCAGTGGCTCAGACTATAGTGTAACAATGCACCAATCAAATGACATAATCACTTCATTAGTTCTATCCTTGTTTATGATCTTTCCACTGAAACATGGCCTTTTAAGTGATGCTTTTTATTTGTATATGTGATGATAGACTAGTATAGGGTCCTAGATGTTCAATCTCTATTATAGTTGTAAATGTTGTGGGTTTGAACTTTGAAAAACTGTCAAGAATAATCACAAAATTAGAAAAACAGTAGCCTGAACAAACCAAAATTCTAAACCAGAAAATGCAGGAAATTAAAAGAAGAGAAGGATATACGAGATTTGACTTCTCTAAAGCGAGTAGTTTGTAAAACGAAAAAATTAATGGTTGATATCGTAGTTATCTATGATTAATTATGCATGTGCGCATAACAAATATTAACCACGGATTTGTTTATCAACATTGATATTCTTCACTTTACTCTCTGGAAGATGTTCACTTTAGAAGCGCCGTGTTCGATCAAAAAAACTATCCACATAAAGATACTATATAGGCAACTGAAATTTAACCTTTGAACTAATAGTAATTTTAACTTAAATAAATGATAAATCAGCTATCACTAGCTAGCAACTGATATATATATATATATATATGTAACATGAATAGAAGAATGTTGCAGCAAACAAATTTTGAGATACTTAACAAGGGTCTTGATGTTTAATTACAATTTTAATTCCTATGGTACAGCTAATGTGCAATACTTTATGAAGAATGATGTAAAGAGATGGTTGAAGATTCCATTAAAGAAAAGAAAAAAGAGATATGGTTGAGACCAACCAAACTATTATATTAAGTACCAACCAACTTAATCTTATCTTATATACTATGTAGCCCCGATACGTGACACGATACCGATACGATACGATACCGATATGGTGATACGGGAAATTTTTTAAAATTCCCAATACGATACGGTCGCGATAAGTTGTTTAAAAATACATTTAAAATTAAATATACAAATACACAATATATAAACATAACAAAAATCGAGAAAAATAATAAATTAACATTCAAATTACTCAAACTGAGCAAACAAGTGACAATTACATATCTCAAGTTAATTAAGTACTACCAAAAAAGAATAATTATTACTATCTGAAAAACAAAACATCATTAGTATCATCCAAAAAACACATGGTTGTTAATCCATAAAAACATTATACTCTAACATTCACTACTTAAGAGGAAACATAAATTGTATCAGTCTCATCTCCTTTATTTCTATTATAAAAAAAAATATTATTTTTCCGATACTTCTCTTATACGTGTATCGGAGAAATATCCGACACGTATCGGTAATTATTTTTTTAAAAAATAATTTTAATTGTCTGATACTCTTCGATACGAGTATCGGAGAGTATCGATATCGGACACGATACTTCGCCATTTTTGAAATATCGGGGCTTTAGAGCTTATACACATAACAATGAAGAAAACCAAACTACTCTTAAGAAGTTAAATTGACTGAGGTTAGACTAGCTCTATCTATTGTAATAATACTTTATGCAAAAAATGGAGCGTAAATTCTATTCCTATGCCGCGTTGCCAATTTCCAGTTTTTTGTACTAGTTGAGATGTTGAATGCATTCGTCGAGTAAAAACCATTAAAAATGGCATTGACAATATTTTTACGAAATTTTGTAGACCCGCTCTATGTAGTGTGATAGTACTCTATGAAAAAAATGGTGCATAAAACCTATTCCTATGCCATCGTGGCCAAGTTTCAAATTTTTAACCTAGTCGCGACGTTGAACGCGTTCGTCAAATAAAAACCATGAAAAATGGAATTGGCAAGTCGGAATGCTACGAAATTTTGTAGACATACTCTATATATTGTGATAACACTCTATGCAAAAAATGACACGTAAATTATATTCCTTTGCCGCTGTGGCCAAGTTTCAATTTTTTAGCCTAGTCACGATGTTAAACATATTCATCGAATACTATCACACAATGTATAACGGATCTACAAAATTTCGTAGCATTCCTACTTATATTTTTGACCTATCCATTTCCGGCTCTATATATATACAAAGCTATAAGAAAAGTAAATTTTAACCTTATATCTTTTAAAATAACAATAACCAAAAAAATATCTTTTAAAATAACAAACTAATCTAAAATATTGTAATCATATCTTAAAATTCTTAGGATTTAAGATTTAGATATTTTAAAAAATATTTTCTTATAAATCACACAGTACGTAACAAATAATTTGAGAAGAGTCTTATTTTTTGGCACACGAAGCTGTGCTCACATAACCTTCACTTCACTTCGAGAATTAGGGTTTTAGGGTAACAAAATCAAAGCCGATACATTACTTAGCGTCTTCGTTCTCATCTATATTCATCAATTCTGAACAAGGAAGAATCAGAATCAATCGAAAATGGCTCGTAATGAAGAAAAAGCTCAATCGATGCTTAATCGATTCATCACCATGAAAGCAGAAGAAAAGAAGAAACCAAAAGAACGCCGTCCGTTTCTAGCTTCCGAATGTCGTGACCTAAACGAAGCTGACAAATGGCGTCAACAAATCATGCGCGAAATCGGTCGAAAAGTCGCCGAGATTCAAAACGAAGGTCTCGGTGAACACCGTCTTCGTGACCTAAACGATGAAATCAATAAGCTAATTCGCGAAAAATCGCATTGGGAACGTCGAATTGTTGAACTCGGTGGTCCGAATTATGCTCGACATTCTGCTAAAATGACCGATCTTGATGGTAATATTGTTGATGTACCTAACCCTAGCGGACGCGGTCCTGGTTATCGATATTTTGGTGCTGCGAAGAAACTTCCCGGTGTTCGTGAGTTGTTTGAGAAGCCGCCGGAGTTGAGGAAGAGGAGGACTAGATATGATATATATAAGAGGATCAATGCTGCTTATTATGGTTATAGGGATGATGAAGATGGGATTTTGGAACGGGTTGAGGGGCCGGGTGAAGATGTTATGAGACGTGAGGCGGCTGAAGAGTGGCATCGGCTTGATATGATAAGGAAGGAAGCTAGGAAGGCTGTTAGGAGTGGGGAGGTTGTTGAGGTTACTACTGCTGCTAGGGAGATACTTCATGAGGAGGAGGAAGATGTGGTGGAGGAAGAGAGGATTAAAGATAGGGAGATGAGAGAGAGGTTGGATGAGAAAGAGAGGGAATTCGTGGTTCATGTGCCGTTGCCTGATGAGAAGGAGATTGAGAAAATGGTGCTGCAGAAGAAGAAGGCAGATCTTTTGAATAGGTATGTGAGTGATGTTCTTATGGAGGAGCAGACTGAAGCTAAGGATTTGCTTAACATTCATCGTTAGCTAGGTTCGTGGTTTTGTGTTTTGCTTCGAATTGGAATATTTTGTTTATGTTTACATGTTGCAGCTGATTTAGATTAGATTCGAGGAACATGTTGGGAATATGTTTGATGTTCTATGAATGATCTATCTATAGTTGTAAATTGCATTGGATGTTGTATTCGTTGGGTTTTTGTCACCCAACATAAGGATATGCAAATGGGTATGCTTTTATTGAGATATAAATGTAGTTTTTTATTCGGTTGTCTCCGAGCTATATTGAGATATAAATGTCGTTTGTTCATTTTTACTCTTCGTGTCTTTTCTTCCTGATTTTGTTGAAAGAAGGGAATGGTGTGCTGTTTTGGTTTTGATTTCAGGGGATTTGGAAGATTTTGTTTGATAGGGTTTGCAAACATGCTAATCTGAAAATTACATAGCTGAATCAAACTTGAAAATGCTATTTAATTTGTTAGTTTAGATCCTATTATTGTTGAATGTATTGAATTGATGAGTACTTTTATTTTAGCTATTGTATGTTAATGAGGCTCGTAAGTTGGTGGGTTTAGCAAAACATGTATGATTCCTTATTTTGTTTGAATGCTAATTTGCTCTTTGAATCATGTTGTTTATATTTTAGGAATTGGTTTAGGATAGTTAAGTTTTGCAATGATCTATGAGGTTTATAAGGTTCTTGTCATATTTCTAAGATAGTATACTCAATGGAAAGAAGAAACACTCTTTGGCATGTGAAATTTGAATGTCATATACCCTAGTTTACCTCACTTCTTAAGAGCCAGCTTTCACCTTTCCTTTTATACATATTATACGATTGAATATCTGAATGGAAATAGGGGAATGGTGCAAAAAATTTAACCACAATTTATACTCTAGAAAATTGCTTTCTCTCATTCATGTTTTCTCTTGATAATTAGTCTCAAAGTAAGTAACACAGCTCATTAATACTTTTGTCTCGGTGTATAATTTGATTAGTTTGTAAATGTAAATGCTATTCTTGGCTAGCTTGGTTAATTTGATTTTGGATTTGTCCTGAAAATTGTTTTTCCTTGTTAAAATATATTGATTTTATCATTTACTTCAAATTGATTAAAGATATGTTAATGGTAGATCAGAATTGCTTCATTAATGTATTTGGAGAATTTCGTTTAGAGTTTTACTGGGCTCCAGCTCGGATTGATTTGAATAAATTCAAAAGTAAGATCAATTATATATCATGTTTGAATTAATGATATCTGAAGGGTTTTCCTATATCTCATCCATATCACGATTAAGATGGTTTGTCTTTAGATATGATTCATGATTGTTGTCTTTGATTTAATTTGTTTTGAATGACTGTGTTTGATTTTGCTTGAATAGATAGTGCTTTCTTTATGTTTGTTTCGCTGTCATGACTTTATAATACTTAGCATCTTAGAATAATTATGGTTACTGGGTAAGCAAGCATCAACAGCGAACTAGCTAGTGCTTGTTTTTGTCTGTCCCAAACTTCCTTGATTTTGTATTTTTTGTATTATTGGTTTACTGATTTTGCATTTGGCTGTGCTATTGGTTTTTTATATGGCTGTAGTATACTAGTTTGCTGCTGTGTAACATATAATTTGGATCCGTTTTTTTACTTCATCTTGCTTCTGTTTTGCACACTTCAAGTTGCATATGATTATGCATTTGTTAAGGCTTTGCAGATTCATATATGTCTTTTAAAAAGGGAAGTACAAATGGAAAATTCTCAGCCATTGTAAATGAAGATACATGCAATGTGTTACTGCATAATTGCTACTTCATTACTGGTTTTATGAATACTTGCAATGCTTTACTGGTTTGCGCGTGTTTGTGCAGCTTTGCATACTTACTGGGTTTATGAGTACTTGTGATGTGTTGCATAATGTAATATTTATTCTTAATGAATCTATCAATGTTTTAACATGCTGTCTACAGTTTAGTGCATTATTTTGTTAGATAAGATTTCTTTAGAATAGGAAATGAAGGAAACTATTTTTGCCTCATGGAAGAAGCATATAGAATACCTTGGAAATATGACCAACTACAAGACTTATTTTATTTTATGGAAATTCATGGCCATTTGGTGCACCAATGTTGTTGCGCCAAGCAAAATTGCTTGTCCTTGAAAGCTTTGTAGTTTCAGACCTCTATTAAAGTTTAATTTTTTAGTTTTAAATCTACTTTACTACAGTTTATTGAGGGTAGAAACAATTTTTCATCTAACAGTAGAACTTCTTGGTCCATGAAACAGAATGTTGTCTAGATAATTGAAAGATCAACCAAGATGCAATAAACTGTGTTGATGATAGTGTATGAACAGATTCATTATCCAAAATATATTTTCTCAAACACTCAATTTCACAATTCAGATTTTACACTTAAAAGCAGTTTTTAAAATAATTCACTCAAAAAGTTTTAAAAATAATTCATTGAGAAACTGGTTTGAAAATTGATTTGGGAAAACTAGTTTGTGTAAAAATTGGTTTGAGATCGCGTGGGTCTCTTCTACCTTAACCAAAGTCATGAGTTTGATCTTTGGCTTGGAGATGCAACGTTAAAATTTATAGAACAACTCCAGCTATGGGTTTTCTACCAAGTCCGCCAGCATGGAGTACCAAAACATGACGTGCTTTAGCAAGTAAACAATTGGAGTTCGACAACATGTCTTCAGAATCAGAATGGAACAATACTTTGATTTAAATAATGATATAAATTACTATTCTGAAAGGGGAAAAACCCAATCCGTGCTTTAGCAAGTAAACAATTGGAGTTCCACAACACATGTGTCTTCAGAAGAGAACGATACTTTGAAATAATGATATAAAATAAAATAGTACTTTGTGATGTAATATTTTTCTTTCAAAGGGATGGTTATTATTATAGACGAAGGGAGTATTGTTTAATGGTGGAACCTACAAAATAAATTTGAAATTTGATACAAAGTTCACAATTGGAGTTGCTCTCAGAGTTTTTGCCATGATCAAAAGAAATTAGCATTCTTCAATTTAACATTTTCACTGCCATGATCAAAAGAAATTAGCTTCCTTGAAAGGAGTTGTTTTCAATCCATACATATTCTCATGTTGAAAAGACACGTTTTTTAATGGGTCATTAACAGAAATTCAATCATGCAGCCTTGCAAGAAACCATGGCATTAAGAACTAATTCTTCTATCAGACAAAAATAACAAAAACCTTTAAAATCAACAAGTGCTTTCCAGCAGCGGAATTATGTAGGCCAAAAAATGATGGTTCAAGACTAGAAAAAAAAATCTACATTTTATCTATCGGTTTAATCACTCCTAGATCTGCATTGGATTCAAAAAACTATGGTGACAATCTCTTTTCCTAAGCTTGCGGACAAACTTGTGTCATCCAATTTAATACTGTTATTGAATCAATTTTTCCAGAAGCTTTTCTGTTGCTGTTTTTTCCTGCATCATTTAGAAAACATGAGTAAACTATTAATGTCTGCATCAATTTATATAATATGCCAAGTGGATTAAGAGTAATTTATGATTTGTCTTGTGTGGAAATACAATTTACCACAAGCAAAATTAACTTCACAGTCCAACATTTTGAAGCTTTCAACATCTAGTGCAGATTGATTCAATAATATGAAATCCATAAATTAAAAGATTGGTACCATGGTAGAGGGGTACAACTATTAATATATATCGAACAAGGGTGGCGTGGTTTGTGCTATCTTCAATTTTAGTTTTGTTTCTTGTTTTCAAAGTTTTGATAACAAAGAAAACAAAAGTCTTTGTTGCCATATATTTCTCAAAATTCTGAAATCAGTTACGAAAATAAAAACAATTAAAATCTTACCTCATGTGCTCTTTGGAACGCCTGATGAATTCACTTGGAATATCAAGTCCTTGGTAAGACTGTAGCACTGGTCTTATATCAGCCGGACTACTACGGGCAACAACTGCAAGTGGATAATGGAGAAGGTAATGCAATATCTACAAGCATAAAATGCAACAAGAATACTTTCAATCATGATTTCCTTTAAACACATCTTAAGAGGCATCCCACTTACACTCAAGGAATGGTATAAAATCCACAAGAGCTGTATCATCTTTATCAGTATGCACCCATGGCTTAATAGGAACAGAGTTTTCAGGTTGTAAGCAACTTTCTAGAGCATGGCCACTTAAGTACATAACTTTTGCAGGATTTCTGTTTAGTTTTGAAAGATCCTGCCAATGAAGGGCAAGGGAAAAAACATTTTATTACAACTAAAGACACCATATTTGTTATGCGTATCAAAATAAAATGACATGAAAAACCAAAGGACGTAATACTTGCAGGTCTGTTATTATGATCTTCAGGTGTAAGTTGTATTAAGAATAATATAAGAATATAAACTCAGACGTACTCTATAGTGTTTCCCATCCTGATACTTAGTAGCAGGCCTTGATAGCCTGTACCTAATGCAGTGCTTGGGATCCAGCCTTTCTATAACAGGGTCTACAAACTGCACAAATCAACAAAAGTATGAGCATATGAATATTCATAAGTCATAACAAAGATAATGATTTGTTCAAAAATATAGAGAAAGAAAACCACATTACCATATTTTGTTCATCTGTATACACGACTATTTCATAGAACTGGGCTAGATGTTCCAAGAAAGCATCAACTCCCGGTCTTTTAAAAGTTTGCCAGCCTGTATCTCTCTTCACATTCCATATAAAAGTAAAAATCAATATTATAAGTCAGATGTCTGCAGCATGTAAGAGATCCAACTCTTTCTTTTGTGTGACATAAATTATAGAAATGAAATTATCAATAAAAAGTCATAACATCACCACTCAGATAGTTCATTAAAAAATATTTCATATTTCTCTAGCCCCAAAAATGGTGCATTAGCAGTTGAGGTCTTACCTTCCAATTATAGTGAATCAATGTTTCATTGAGATCTACAACAAGTGTGAACACATGTTGCTCCTGAGGAAGCAAATCTGGAAGGAGTTTGTCTGTGTATGGTTCCGTATAACTCTAGAAGGATGAAAGACCAAAGTATTAAAAGTTTAATACAAATGTGGGAAAGTAATAATAGGAAAAAGGAAAACGTTAAAAACCAAAATCAGAGAAGTAAAAGTATGCACATACCTTAACTTGTTCTTCAATTAATCTCCTTGCATCCAAATAAAGCTCTATTGCTTTAGCAGGCACTGAGATATATTACATAAAGGCGAATCAGCAAGTTGTTAATATGAAAAACACACACATATATATAACTAGTTTGGAGTTTAATACACCCCAATCCCCCAAAAAAATGCATACAATGTCAATTAGTCTGCATAATAGATAATGATGTTTGTACAGAGTACAGTTCCTATGGTACATCTAAAAATTACCATTAACTATTCTATTATAAAAGCATTTCGTGTACCTAATACTAATGCAAACAGCAATTTCTCCCTGGGACCCCCTACTACATGTTGCTTGATTAATGAATAAATCTATAATAAATTTTGCTTATCCATAGCTAAGAGAACTTCAGAAGAGATATAGTGATTAACCCATCCATCCAAATATAAATTATCAGAATAGAAATTATCAAATATTTAAAGGAGCCAAACAATACTGATATAAGATAAGTGATGAACAGAATAAAGCTCAGGGAACCCACCTGTCACTGCAGTTGAGTATAACATCCCTTGAAACTTCTGCAAGCATAAAATAAAAAAAACGTCAACCTACTAGTACTAATGTTGACGCCTATTAAGTATTAACATATCAAACTAACCAAAGAACAATGATAATCTATCACATTCAATCCATTAGTTCCAAATCTAAGCAATAGCAAGGTCCACAAAGCGCATTTCCAAGAAACAAAACATTAAACATTTTATCTAAAACTGATATCACTAAAAATCACTTATGCAAGAAATAAAAAACCACAATATCAAAGCATTACATCCAAAGATACCACACCAACAATACATTGACAAAACCAGGCAAAAAGATAAAATCCATACAAATTTTGCAATTCATTTCAGTTCATATATATGAAGCACGAAGACAAACACGAACACCAGACACACAAACACAGACACTAATGCATTGACAACAATAATAATTTGAGAAAATGATTTAATTCAATGTAATAAAACGTGTCAGTGTCCAACAATGACGCGTGTCCAACATTAGAACACACGTAATCCGAGAGCGTCAGTGTTTCATAGGTTCATATTGCATAAACAGCATTTCAAATAACAAGATAACAACATTTTCAGCCTCAAATTCGTAATAGAAAAAATCAATTAAAATCTAAAATTAGTAAAGAAGATTGAACATCAACACTCACATCGAGAGCAGTAGCTCCATCAGTCGGAGTATACTTAACCGATTCACGAAACGACTTTGTTTTCTCATCAATTTCGTCCAAGTTATAAGCTGCACAATGCAATCAAACAAAAAAGTATCAGAAACAAAAAAATCAATCAATTCTCTACATATAACAAATCATCATTTCCAGATCAATACGATTCAAGAAAAATACAAGAAAACGAGGAAAAAAACGAACCGTAAGAGGCGTAACCGGCGAGGACAGTGGTTCCGGTGAGGGCGCTGATTGCGGCGTATTTGAGGAAATTCCAACGGTTAGGGGAAGTGACGGAAGGAGGAGAAGGTTGAGGAGTAGCGGGAGCTGCATTGGTGCAGAGGAATCGCTTCGATGCGACGGAAAAGTAACGAGATCGGAGAAATCTGAGAGACATGGCGGTTGTGATGGCGATGAAAATGAAGAATGAAGTGAAATGAGGTTCAAGTAGGGTTTTGGGTTGGCTTTGCAGTGACGCCGAGAAACGCTACGCTCTGTTTGGCATTCTGTTATTATTATTACGTTATTTAATCTTTTTTAACTGTAACTAACGCTGCTTCTGGATTATTCATTTCTTCACCCAAAAGAAAGATTTTTTATTATTTACCAACAAAAAAAATTGTTTATTTAGTTATAAAAAAAAGAAGAAAGATTATTTATTTAAGAACCAAATAAAATGACAAGTTTGTACCCAAAAAAATATAAGTAATTGACTTAAGTGGTTAAAGAACTCTATTTAAGATGAATTATGAGAGAATTTAAGTTCTAATTTTTTATTAGGATTAAGCTTAAGTGACTAATAAGCAGGGCCGGCTAACCCGATTTTTGCTTTTTAGGCCCCCCTATGTGCTCTCAAACCCCCCGTAAATTCCAAAATACCCCCAATTTTGAACCCAAGATATTTTGTATTCTAGGATACGAAATTATATATTTTTCGTATTCTAGAATACGAAATAATGATTTATGCCTATATAAACTTGATTTAGTGTCTAATTGACAAAAAAACCGCTATTTTTAATTGAATTCGTATTTTACGGTCTGAAAATGCTAGTTTCATATTCTACTGTCTGAAAACGCGCGATTTCATATTCTAGAATATGAAAACGCGTTAAAAAAAAGGGGGGCCTGAGAAAACAAAACAAACCGCGATGACTCTATTCTCACGAAGACATTAAACGGAAACAGAAAAGAAGAGGGCGATTTACGCCAACAGAAACATTAAAGAAGAGGGCGATTTGTGAAATCTTCCTCTCCATTCTCCAGTTTAATCGATCTGTGAATTCTTCTTCTCCAGTCAAAGTCACGAAAACAAAAGCGATTGCGTATTCTACAAAAGGAATCACCAAGTAAGATTTCTTCAATCCCTACCACGAAATTGAACTTTGATTTTGTTTATTTTTTGTGTTTTTTAATGTGTTTGTGGATTGTATTTTCATCAATTTAGTATTTAGAGAATTTATTTTGTTTATGATTTTGATATTATGAATGTTTAGGGTTTTGATTATTTTTAATTTGGGATTCATTTTCTTACGTTCTAGTTTCTATGGTTCATGAATCATTGGTTTATGATAGAGATTGTTCATGAATAATTGTTTATGATGTAGATTGGTTTACATTGCTGACTACTTTGACTTCACATTGCTGACTTTAAATGAATATAATCAGACAATGGTTTCTATTGTTTTCTTATGGTTACTTACTATTATTGTAACTTTCATATGCTATTTTCCAAAAAATTACTTACTTTAGTTTTGAGGCTTCATAGTAGACTATGTTACTATAGAGATGCTATTGCTAAAAAGAACTATTGAAATCTTGTTGATATTCTTTGATCATGAGTTTATTCTTTTATCATTAGTTTATAAGTTGATGGTGTACAGAAAAATAGGGCAGCCAGAGGTAAGTGTATTGATTGTAATGTATCGAAATTATTTTAATCAGAGGTAATAGTTGTAAACTTGCCTCATCCTCACTACTCAACACAATACAACACTTAAGTTGTCGTGTCTTCTTTCTTTAACTTTTTTTTTGATTCTTTGTACAAACCGCCTCTTTCGCAACCCAATACAAAATACTTTTTTCTTCAATCAGAACCATTATCAGATTTCTCAATCACAACAGTAAAGTCAGCTTTTGCAGCCTCACGTTTACACCAATCGATCAAGTCATTCGTAACCTTATACTTTTCAGCGTTAAAAAAATAATTGGCGGTGTTAACGGACACATTAGGTTGATCATTACCAGGTTCAACAATATTAGGTGGAGCAATTCCGGGTGCAACATCTTCAACAATATCGGCTTCATCAATTTTTTGTTTCAATTCAATCGAAGGTTCGGCCATCTAAACACATTCATATATCAAATACTACAATCAAAATCACCATAAACATGATACATGAACAAATACATGATGCGTGTGAGAACCTTACCTGTTATATGACTCCAAATTAGTGTGAGAACCTTCAATGAGTGAATAAACTTGATTTAAAGCCTTTCAAACGTTAAAAATTCATGTAACATCGTATTTTGAGGGTTTAGTGCTGAAGGGGTTATGAAAAAAATGCTAGGGCAAAATATAAATATATACGTCAATTTCGTATCCTATGATACGAAATTAATAATTTTCATATCCTAGGATATGAAACTAATCCTTTTCGTATCCTAGAATATGAAACTGGAGTTTTTTTAAAAAAAATGTGTATTTCGTATTCTACGGGTTGAAACCTGAAGATTGTTTTCAGAAAAAGGCCAATTTCATATCCTAGGATATGGATTTGTGGGTTTTACGAGGTTTCGTATCCTAGAATACAATATTAGGTTATTTCATATTCTAACTTACAAAACCCTTTGTAAGGATATTTTCGTCATGATGGGGGGCCTGAGAGTAACAGTGGGGGGCCTAAAGAGCAATTATCGGCTAACCCCCAGTGCATTCAGTGCTGTGTATCAGGGCCACATATATTAGGGGGCCTCAATTTGATTTTTAAGAAAAATGAGTTATATAGTAAGAGATATAAGCAATACCATAGTAAGAGATATAAGCAATACCAGTAAGATGAAGGATAACTCTTTTGAAGTAACTATAAAGCTGATAATAATATTAAATTGAAGGTTGATTTGATTTTTATCGATTGATAAATGATTTTTTATAACAAAAAAAAAATGATTTTTTTATAACAAAAAAATGATTTTCTTATATAAAAAAAAAGTTTTTTTTTTATATTATTTACGAGAATAACTATTTTTTTTACTTTAAGCTATTTATAATTCACTACATAGAGAATCATTATTTTAAAAAAAATTATTATTTTTTTATCGGAGGTTTATTATTAATATTAGAGCCGGGCCTCCAATTTGATCGGAACGGCCCTGCTAATAAGTTGCATAATGTTTGAAAAAATTTGAATTCAATTTATAGATAAAACTATTTTTTTTTTCAAAATTTCTTTATCTTATTATCGAATTTTAAATTACCACTAAAAAAATAAAAATGAAAAAGTGTTTAAACATTTAGTTGTATTTACGATATTAATTTTAAAACTTTGACATAAATATATTTAATTAGTCCCGTGAGTTTTGTTCAGGAAGTTGGAGTTCGAATCTATATCATCTTACTTATTAATTTTAAAGGTGAAATTTCTAATCAACCGAGCCACTTAAAAAAAATTAGGGTAAATAGGTTGATACCCCTGTAATGTGGACGAGTTTTGTTTTTCTCCCTGTAATTTTTTTTTCTTTTGACTCGCCCCTTGGGTGTACTTTTTAAATCGGTTATTTTGTTCAAACCGATTTAAAGAGTGCAAATTCCTTGCACCTAATGGGTGAGTCCAAAAAATTCAACATCGTAAGGGGCAAGTCAAAAGAAAAACAATTACAGAAGGGAAAAACAAAACTCGCCCACATTACAGAGGGTATCAACCTATTTACCCAAAAAATTAATTAAGGGTAATGATTACATTCTAATTGAAGAAAACAACATGGAAGATTATGTAGAAGAAGAGAGTTGTATAAGCACAGAGGAATTAAACAAAAAAATTGAAGATTTTATTAGAAAGATGAAAGAAGATTTAAGAATTGATGCTAGACAGCATTTAGTCATGGTTTGATTTAAGTAACATCATCAACCATGATCTTCTTGAACTTTAGTTGTATTCATTCCTTAAATTTTGAATACTATTTCTCTAAATTTTCCACCATGTCACAAAGAGCAAGTTTACATTGCCAAACAATTTTATACTAAATTTTATATTCTAAAATAATATAATTTTCAAAAAAAAGAAAATTAATTTCTTCAAGTGAGCTTGTAATGAATTATTATCACAAAATTATTTATTTATGTTAAAATGGACTAAAGTTATATTTTCATATAAAAATGTTTTTTAATTGACTTTAATATTTTATCTGAGATTTGTATTTTATTTTGTACAGTTTCATAATTTATAATAATATTTAACAATATATGTTAATGATGTGAGTAAAAAATAATAATTAAAATATATGTATTAGAAGTTTGATTATATTAAAATGAATTTTTATTAACTAAGAGAAATGTAGGTTTTAATACACGAGGGGAGGGGAATGAAATTGAAGCTTCTTTTAAGAAAGATGAGTGTGATTATAATTTGTATAAGAGATGAGAGGAGTGTATATTTTAACTTAAGAGGCGAGGACAGTGTAATTTAAGCAAGGGAGAGAAGTGAGATTATAATTTGCATTAAAGGGGAGGAAAATGTATATTTTAACATAAGAGGGAAAGATAGTTTAATTTAAGCATCTCTCAACGGATGGAAATTTAATTTACTCTTATTATTATTATTATTATTATTATTATTATTATTATTCCAAATTCCCCCTGAAATTTCAAAATTTACCCCCCCTGAAATTTGGAAATATGCAAATACCCCCATGAAGTTATAAAACGTCAATCAAATACCCCTTTCGTCTGTTAACTCCGTCTATTTTGAGAATTGTGAACGTTAACTGAGTATGTGACAACCGCCAGTCAAACTTCAAAAACGCATAAAATTAGTATCGTGCGAAGCCCGGTACGACGGATCAGAGAAACTGAATCCAGAAACAGAATCACAGTAAAACTAGAGGTGAATAAATTAGGGTTTTTTGGATCAATTTGAGGTTTTGTTTTGCTAGATTTTGCTTGGAACAAAATTATGATTTTGTATCTCCTTAATTGATTTTGATGATAACAAAGTATTTAAAGTTAAATTGGAGTACTAATAATTTAATTTAGTGTGCAGGATTAAAAGTTAAAATTTGCGTACAAAAGCACATTAGAATTTCTGATGGAATTACTTCTGAGCAAACAACATCTGAGCTCACCAGATCTGAAACAAATAATTCTGAGCCTATCAAAATCTGAAGAACATCTGAGCTCACCAGATCTGAAGCAAGTAATTCTGAGCCTATGAAACTCTGAAGTTATTATCTGAACCTTAGAATTTCTGAAGGAATTACTTCTGAGCTCACCAGATCTGAAGCAAGTAATTCTGAGCCTGTGAAACTCTGAAGTTATTATCTGAACCTTAGAATTTCTGAAGGAATTACTTCTGAGCTCACCAGATCTGAAGCAAGTAATTCTGAGCCTGTGAAACTCTGAAGTTATTATCTGAAGGCTCATCAGAGATAAATGTTAAGCTACACTTGAGAGTACAATTTTATTGAAGACTGTGCCTGACTAAGTCCAAACGCAGAAACCAAGAATGAAAAGGTTTGACCATGGAAAGGTCCTTTTCAAGTCAGGCTTCAGAAACGATTATTTCCTTATTTGGCTTTCACCAAGGTTCAAATATCAAAAGCCAAAAGGAATCTCTCATTTTGTAGTAAACGTTAAGCTCCTAAGCTACTGCAAATCAGAACAGCTAATAAGCTCACTGATCTATACAAAGGAGCGTCTCAATTCTTCAAACGGCTATAATCTTCAACGTTCATTTTATCATCTATAAAAGGAAGAAGATTTGTGAAGAAATGAATCAAGACTTAAGCTTCTGAACGTGCTGAAACTCTGTCAAATTCTGAAGCTATCAAACACTTAGAAACTTTGTGATAATTTTCTAAGTTAGTCTTGTAACTGCGTTGTATTTTGTAAACACCTCTGATTGTATATCAAGTGTTAATCTCTTATCTTTATTAACATTAAAAGCAGTTTGAAGTCTCTTGCTTTGTGCTTGAGCATTGGAAGTCTCTTGCTTTGTGCTTGAGCAGTTTGAAGTCTCTTGCTTTGTGCTTGAGCATTGGAAGTCTCTTGCTTTGTGCTTGAGCATTGGAAGTCTCTTGCTTTGTGCTTGAGCATTGAAAGTCTCTTGCTTTGTGCTTGAGCAGTTAGAAGTCTCTTGCTTTGTGCTTGAGCAGTTTGAAGTCTCTTGCTTAGTGCTTGAGCATTTGTAATCTGAGTGATTATAGTGAAATCTCTTGTGAAGGACAAGAGGACTGGACTACTCCTGTTAGTGGGAGGAACCAGTATAAAAATTCTGAGCATCTCTCTCTAACCCTATCCTCATATATTGTGTGTGTTATACCTTATCCGCTGCAATTTGTTTTAACTTAAAAAAAGTCTTAACACAATTCAACCCCCCCCCCTTCTTGTGTGTTTTTCAACCTTCATCTCTCAACGGATGGAAATTTAATTTACTCTTATTATTATTATTATTATTATTATTATTATTATTATTATTATTATTATTATTATTATTATTATTATTATTATTATTATTATTATTATTATTATTATTATTATTCCAAATTCCCCCTGAAATTTCAAAATTTACCCCCCCTGAAATTTGGAAATATGCAAATACCCCCATGAAGTTATAAAACGTCAATCAAATACCCCTTTCGTCTGTTAACTCCGTCTATTTTGAGAATTGTGAACGTTAACTGAGTATGTGACAACCGCCAGTCAAACTTCAAAAACGCATAAAATTAGTATCGTGCGAAGCCCGGTACGACGGATCAGAGAAACTGAATCCAGAAACAGAATCACAGTAAAACTAGAGGTGAATAAATTAGGGTTTTTTGGATCAATTTGAGGTTTTGTTTTGCTAGATTTTGCTTGAGTTGATGTGAAATTTTTTTGCTGTTGAAGGAGCATTGAGTGTTGTTGTTGATTATGGTTCATGTCATCAATATAGACAGGGTTAACGGACGAATGGGGTATTTGATTGATGTTTTATAATTTCAGGGGGCTATTTGCCTATTTTAAAATTTCAGGAGGGTATTTGACGAATTTTAAAATTTCAGAGGGGTATTTGACAATTCACCAATGACAAATTTTATTGGTCCTTTTGGATACATGTTGCTCAACATCAACTCTTTCAACCAATGTGAAACTTAACTGACACTTGATAAATTTACATCTACCCTCAAGTGTGAGCCTCTCCACTTCCAGGATCCATCACCAGTCACTTATTTCTCCTTCATGAAGTCGAACTAGCCTCTTATAACACTATCGAACTATCAGATGGAGCCATATTGGGTTTGATCAACATATTGGATTAAGAGCAATCGCATAAGTGATTCTAACACTACACCTTCACCTAAAATTGTAAAACTTTAAATTTATAAATCCTCTCACTTATCGTTCAACGAAGGTGACACTTTAATTTTAAGGAAAATGTCAAATAGTGTCCCCGAGACACTAATTAAGAAAATTAAATATAATAAAACTGTCTTGAAACTTGTGTAGTCAATTTTTGTGTGAAAAATGATATTGGATTTACTTACTACTTAGTAGTTAAGAAATAATGTTCGGTTGCCTAAAAAAATAAAATAAAATAATGTTCGGTCAAAAAAAAAAGTTAACAAATATTCCATCCGTTACAAAATATAAACAAAAATTTACTTTCTTGATTCATTGTATAATTGTCCAAATACATTAATTATGCAATGAACATATTGTCCAGATACATTAATTATACAATGAACATATTGTCCAGATACATTAATTATACGATGAAACTAAAAAGTAAATTTTTGCTTGTATATTATAACGGAGGGAGTAATATGTTATAATATTAATTATTTGATTTTTCCCTTAATAACAAAAGAATAGAAGCTTTTTTAATTTAATTTTTGACTCATAAACACATAGCCAGTAGTTGTTGTAAAACCACAAAACGCTGCTCTGAGTGCTCTTTCGATCTCATTCCAAATTGCAAACTGTGAGATGGAGAAATTTGTGCCAGTGGCCGCCGGAAAGAATGAAGATTTAAAGAAGGCTTAAATATCATTTTAGTCTCTGTATGTTCTCAGATTTTTGGTTTTAGTCCCTGTAAGTTTTTTTGTTCTAAATTAGTCCTTCAATGTGTTAATTTTTTTCGTTTTAGTCCCTACCATCCAATTCCGTTAAAAAAACGCTTAGATGGCAATCGGAGGGACTAAAACAAAAAAAAAACCATGTCATCATCTTCATCTTCCCCAGCATAATGGCTTCCATCATCATCTTCATTTTCATCACCCATTACCTCAAAGTTCACATCTTTGAACCTTCTAACACTTTTTCATTTCATCATTTTCATTTCCTTAACCTCTCTCTACTTTCTCATTTCAAATCCAACTCTTCATGATTTTCTCTTTGTTCTTCTTTTCTCATCTGCATTCAACAATTCCATTCACAAGTCAGTAGAGTCTTTTGTCTTGCAGTTTTAAGGAATAAATTTACAATTGTTCAAAATTTAACGAGGAAAAGAAAACACGATAAAGAAAGCAAGACACGGCTAAACAAGTCAGCTATAGCTAATATATAATATTCAAATGTTCCTGCATAATGGAAATTATAAGGTAAAATAAAATTAATGGTTAATTAACCAGATTGAAGTCCAGATGCTATATTTTGAAGTCCAGATGTTATGCATGCTTCATTTTGGAAAAATTATTTGCTGCTGCATCAGACCTTAAATTAAAGTAATTGAAATTCACAGGAATTTTATGCTTCTTGTGGAAATTCAACTTATTTGCTAGTGTGGACTCTACTCTAATATGCTTACAGATTTATACAGAACATTTCTATGTTGCTGAAATTCATTTTTGACTCTTATGGAAGCTCACATTATCCTCTCACGTTCATCTAGTGCACTCCACAATAATGAGATTTTGTCTATGCAGCCTTCCATGGTATCTTTCTATCACTCTCGTCAGTATTGCCTACATTCTCTTTTAGACTCTTGGTCATGCTTCTAGACCAGAGCACGTGATCACATATATGGTAAACTCTCTTTTATGATGCATCAACTATTAAGATACTCAAATATGTAGCGCTTAGATGAAGATGATGAATGGTGTAATGGTCAGTGTCATGGGTTTGGAGTTCATACTTGCAGTGATGGAAGCCATTATGTTGAGGAAGATGAAGACATGTTTTTTTTTTTTTTGGTTTTAGTCTCCCCGTTTGCCACCTAAGCGTTTTTTTAACGGAATTGGACGGCATGGACTAAAACGAAAAAAACTAACACATTGAAGGACTAATTTAAAACAAAAAAACTTACAGGGACTAAAACCAAAAAATTGAGAACATACAGGGACTGAAATGATATTTAAGCCTTTAAAGAATGAGGTAAGCAACAATAACAATGTTCATATTCCTGATGATATTGCTTTACATATTTTATCAAAACTACCATTTAAATCTTTGAAGCGTTTTGGACGCGTACATAAATCATGGTCCATATTATTTGAAAACCCTTATTTCATGAACATGCTCCGCAGCAATTTCTTATATAATAATAACCGGCAAAGATATGGATAGCAGGGGCGGGAGGTAGAAGATGAAGTGGGAAACCAAAGAGACGTCTGAGTATCTTTTAATCTAATCCATCTCTAATTTAATCTAATGGCTGATTTTTATTCTCACATTCTCATATAGAAGTACCATTCTCATAATATATATATATATATCCAAAACTAGAGCTGTAAAAATGGGTCGGGCTATCGGGCCGGCCCATTAGCCCTATAGTTTTACACGGGCCGGACTTTTAAAAAAAGTTGATCGGGCCTTATTGGGCCGGCCCCTCGGGCCAATATTTTTAATGGGCCATTATGGGCCGGCCCCACGGGCTTTTGGGCCGGCCCCTTAAAGAGTTTAAAAAAAAGAATTAAAAATAGTTTTAGCTAAAAATAAGGATTTTTAGATAATTAAGTAACAAAAGATGAGATTTGTTAGTTATGATATAATTATTAAACCAAATTTGTTTTTTTTTTTAAGATTAAACCAAGTTTGTTATGATTATCTTTATTTGAAAAAAACTAATAACAACTTAATCAATCATTATAAATAGAAAAGTATAAGAAAGAAATTAATCAAATTATATGGATATTAATTTGTGGGTGATACATATGTAGTTTTATTGTCCATTGAATTTATTTTGTAAAAAAAATTTGTCAAAAAAATAAAATGAAAGTTTGTCGGGCCGGCCCATTGGGCCATGTAGGCCTTTGCTTATCGGGCTGGGCTTAACGGGCCGGCCCACTAAAGCCCCTTTATATGTCATGGCCCCCGGGCCGAGGTGGGCCAGGCCGGGCCGGCCCCTTTTGACAGCTCTATCCAAAACATTCTCAAGTTCAAAATCAAGCAAATAAAAACAATGCAAACCCAAGGAAAGAAAAAGAAAAAAAGGAAACCAAGTAACCACACAAACTACGGATTCATACCCTAGCACGGGTAATGATCGATTTACCCTTCTTTTTGTTTCCCTTAATCACCACCTGTATAAAAGGCTCCTCCCTATCAACAACACGATTCTTCAGATAATTAGTTGATGCCGCATTCTCTTCCTCGTCAGTATACATCCCATGACCAATGTTGCCTATGCCACTCCATAAACCAACAAGATCCAAATTCGGAGTTTGTTGGTCCACTTTTGATGTCGAGATCGGTTCCTTAGCAAGAACATCCTCCACCTGCACTTGTTTCACTACTCCATAGAGAATACTAGCTAGGTATTTATCCCTCAGGAATTACAACATCTCCCACATTAAACGATGCCTCTTTAGTTCTTATCATAACTTCAATACGTGGATCTTCGTTTATCGCAGCTTCATTGCCTCCTTCGGCAACCGATATTGGTGCATAAGGCATATCAACAATTTGCACTTTTTTTGTGCACTAAACTCGTAGAGTTTTTCAGTGGAATCTGATACTTGCAATTCTTAAAAAATGCCCAATAATCTGAAAAGAGTGACAAAAACGGTGGAAGATTCTCATATTCAACATCAACCTAAAAAATTCTTTCCCTCAATTTTGAGTTCAAATCAACATCTATTAAAATTCTAGCAAAGTGATCAAAAGTTGTCTTCTTAATTACTTCAGTTTTATGTTTGTATTAGATAGGTCGTTCAATTCTTTCAATGTTAGGATTAATATTAGGATTACTTTCCAAGATTTTAATCGTAAGACTTTAACTTTGATATTAGGATTAGTTTTTAAGACTTTGATTTTTCCAATTCTTCCAAAATAAGATTTTAACTCCAATTCCTAAATAGTTGAGAGACCTTGCAGAAATAATATTACGATGAGTTTTTTGGAAAAAATATTAGAATTACTTAGTAGTTAAGAAATAATATTTTTGGTAAAAAAAGTAAAAGAAAATAATATGTTATAATATTAATTGTTTGATTTTTCCCATAAAAAAACAATTTTTTTTAATTTAATTTTTGACTCATAAATACATAACTAGTAGTTGTTGTAAAAACACAAAACGCTGCTTTGAGTGCTCTTTGGATCTCATTCCAAATCGAAAGCGTGAGATGGAGAAACTTGTGCCAGTGGCCGCCAGAAAGAAAGAAGATTCAAAGAATGAGGTAAGCAAAAACAATAACAATGTTCATATTCCTGATGATATCGCTTTCTCTATTTTATCAAAACTACCATTTAAGTCTTTAAAGCGTTTTGGATGCATACGTAAATCATGGTCCCTATTATTTGAAAACCCTTATTTCATGGACATGCTCCGCAACCATTTCTTATATAATAATAACCGTCATTGCTCCGATTACGGTGGTGATACGTTTCTCTTCCTATATGAGCCTGTACGGCATGATTACGACCGTCCCTCGTTCTATTTGCTCTCCAATGACAAATTTGATGATAGGATCAAATTAGATTTGCCACCTCCATTTCACGGAGATGATATTGGAATGCATATTTTAAGTTCCGTTAGTGTTAATGGCATTTTCTGTCTCGGGAAAGATACAAGGAATGGAATTGCAAATACATTCCAAGCTGCATTATGGAACCCGACTACTACTGAAGTCATGGTCATTCCTCCCAGCCCTGATGAATTTGTACCACCTTATAGGAACCCAATGGTTAGTTTTCACGGGTTTGGTTATGACAATGTTAGAGATGACTATAAGCTTATTCGATATATACATTTTTTTCATGTAACTGATGAAGAAGAAGACGTGCCAGTGGAAGATAGATCGTATGACCCTTTGTTGGAGATATATAGTCTTAGAAGTAACTCTTGGAGGATACTCGATATCAATATGCCTGATTGTTATGATGTCAACAGGGATGATTGTTGTTATCATGAGCAACCTCTAGGAGTATACATGGATGGAGTGTGTCATTGGTGGGGAACAACTGATTATATTAATGGTGAAGGCTGTTTGGTGTCATTTGACTTGAGAAATGAGGTGTTCTTTACAACACCAATACTGTTAGACACGGATCTAAGTCGTGATCCTATATCTATTGAGTGGCCACAAGCTATAGATCGACAATTGGTGGTGTTAAATGAATCTATTGCTTTGATCTCAAACCGTGTCCAGGCTGCTACTTTTCACATTTCAATTTTGGTTGAACTAGGTGTGAAGGAATCGTGGATCAAACTCTTTATTGTTGGGCCCATACCTTCCCTTGGCTGGCCCATTGCAGTTGGGAAGAAGGGTCACATTTGCTTCAGACAAACAAATGATGAACTAGTCTGGATTGATTTGAGCACCCAAATAGTTGATGAGATTGGTGTTAAAGGAAGGAGATCCTGTTATCAGATGGGAATTTACAAGGAAAGCCTTCTTCGTATTGGAGGAATTAAAGATTAACTGTTTTTCATGTTTTCTCTCAAGAGGTATATGACTATGGTTATTAGGATTTTTACTTGTATACAAAGTGGCCTGTCGAATGCACTTTTAATAATTATTATGAAGTATTTTACAAATCAAGAAGCCATTCCGTTATACAAATCTTGCTTTATCAATTTTATTTTGAAATTTTACTCTCTTTCTATTAGCAAACTGATGTGGTTTCTATTTCAATAATAAGAATGATCCTTCTCCTTTCCTGAATGTCCTCCAGTTTTATGTAGAAATAGCTTATAAGTGGGAAACTTGATAATCTAATGGACAACATAACTCTCTTTGAACTTCATTACATTCAACTTCAAATATTTATGCCTCTATCATATTGTGCTTTAGTTTTTCTTTAACGAACCAAATCAGTTAATGATGTGTATTCAAGCATGCTGGCTTTGTAAATTGGCTAATGAGATTTCATAGTGGGCTTATGATAATAATAATTTAATGTCCTCTGATTGTATATTTTTTTATGACATTTGTTACTTGGGTGTGAGTTTGTTCTGGTGTTCCTACTTCAATTTTAGAAAAAGCCGAGTCTTCAATTTGTGAACGGGGAATGATTTTATGTTTTACTTGATGAAATGACAGAGTTATTTTGTATATTTTAAGCAGATGAGATGATCAAGTTTATGTTTATGTTTGAATTGATATGATGACCAAGTTGTTTTAAATATTTAAAAGCATGAGATGAGGATCAAGTGAGTTCTATATAAAATACAAATGTATGTATAATCTAATCATTTCAATTTATGTATAAGAGTTTGGTAGGAGTACAATACCCTCTCCCATCTTTCTTCTTTCTCGGGGAATTCTGATCTCAGTATTTAGTTTCTATCTTCTTTTTCGTATTGTTCAGAATTTCTATTAGAGTTGTGGAACTTTGATGCTGAGAAACTGACAAAAAGTACGTTTGCATTCATTTGGAATTGATATAGCCTACGTTAGAGCAGGAAAAAAATCTTGCTGTTTATACATCTTGCTGGCTTGACAGCTTCTGTAATCCATGACAGCAAGCTGGAATGCTGCGATTATGTCGTCTGATCCTGCTTTATCATAAATAATAATAATATTAATAATCGGTGAAGTTGTATGATAATTAGTTAAGTTTGTACTGAGAATGGCCATGGTGCAGTAGAAAATACGTAACTAATTAGTGACATGCAGCCACATGTTTATCTCTGAACTTTGCAATTGGGATTGTAGAAGCCAACTTGTGTAACCATTGTATGGATTTTAACTATTCTTTTGCTTTCAAATGAAGTTGATCAATTCATATTTATTTGAGGTTTTTGTAATTCAGTTGCTCTGACATGACCTGTCTCTAGGAAGAACAAATGATGATTTGGTTAATACTAGTTTACACAACATTTGGGTTAGGTTTTGTGGCATGCCTTTAGGTTATCCAACAGCTCCCAAGTATTATGTCACTCTAATTTCTAATGTTTATGAGTATGTTTTTAGTTACGAATTTGTTGTGAAACTGGTCGAGTATATTCAAGTCTTTAGTGCTTTTATTAAGACCACCACAAGAGTTTCGCTTGGATACAAATCCGAGATTTTGGTTAGCCATTGTTGAGAATGTTGAAACAATTTAATGTTTAACACTTGTTTAGTTTTAAAGAAAGATAGTCAAAGGGGAAGAAGAATAAAGAGAAATGAAGTTTAGAGAAAGGAATGAACACATGTAAAATAATGATAGTCAAAACATCTATAATTTAATAGATAAGTCATTTTAAAACTATTTTGTATAATAAAGTATGTTCATAATATAAATTTAGTATGGCCAAAACATCTATAATTTAATAGATAAGTCATTTTAAAACTATTTCGTTCTATTTTTGTCTGATCAGCGGCTTGCTTGATGAAGCTAGTTCTGGATTCTGATGGGCCGAGCGCTTTTGATTCGAGTTCGGGAGTTAGAGTTCAGTGGTGGCAACATTTTCAGCGGGATTGGTGATTGCTCTGGTAGGCGTAAATCTGTGGGTTGTTTTACTGTATTGGGATTTAGGAGTTGTTTTTTCGATTTAGTGTTTGTTTAGGGGTGTTTTTTCCATTTAGGTGTTCCTCATATATACGGCACATTTACTAGGTTGTTAATAAAATTTGCCATTTCAAAAAAAAAAATTAGTATGGCTTCTTTATAGCACATTTACTATTTGGTTGAAATTAATATATATGCCATACTAAATTTATATTATGAACATACTTTATTGTACAAAATAGTTTTAGAATGACTTATCTATTAAGTTAAGAATTTTTTTAACAAGCCAAATTAAGTTAAGAATTAATATTTACTAGACCAAAAAATAGAAAATATTTTATAACATTTTATATTATCTTCAAAATATTTTATAATGTTGTATATGTTGGCGCGCACGGAAGCTTCACTTGCAAGCAGCGTGTAAACGCGTGCTTCACCAGAGCCAGCAAAACCTTGCCTGGCGCGTCCTATCGAAAGCCTGGCCTAGCCAGTTATGTCGAAGCCAGTTATGTCGAACTTGAAGATTTGTAATAGACAAAATGAATTATAGAAAATGAGTGATAAAGAGGATAAGAGAGAAGAGAGAATATGTGTGTAATCTCAAAATTTTATTGAGTTGTAAACATAATGAGTCTTACACTTATTTATAGATTACTTGAGAGTCAAGTAATCACACACACACAAACTAACCAAGTCTTAACCAATGCGGTTAAGCTTCTAACTACCTAATTCAGTTACCTAACTAACTAACCACATATTAGTAGTTATGTAACTGCCACTAACGGTTATGGATTACAGTTCAACACCCTCCCTTAATCCATAATCTGCACAATGCCTAGTTTTTCCCTTAAAGCTTCAAACCTATCCAATTTGATAGCCTTTGTCAAACCATCTGCCAGCTGATTCTGAGTAGGGCAGCGCACCACCTCAATTCTTCCATTCACCACCTGATCTCTTATGAAATGGAATCTTGTCTCTATATGCTCCGACCTGCCATGTGACACAGGGTTCTTAGCCAAGTTTATTGCTGATTTGTTGTCAATCAACAACTGCACAGGCTTGGCTAAGTCACAGTTCAGCTCTTCAATTAATGATTCTAACCAAATCAGTTGGCATGCTGCATAAGATCCTGCTATGTACTCAGCTTCACAGGAAGATAATGCAGTCACAGGTTGCTTCTTCGAAGACCAACTGATTGCAGCACTATTCAACAAGAATATATAACCTGAAGTGCTTCTCCTATCAACCCTATCTCCGCACCAATCAGAATCTGAGTAGCCTACTAGCTTTACCTGAGTTTCACCATTATGTTTAGGGAACAATACACCATATCTCAGTGTTCCTTTAACATATCTCAGAATCCTCTTTGCAGCTATCAGGTGAGGTTTCCTAGGACTGTTCATGAATCTACTTATGACACCTACTGCATAGCACAAGTCAGGCCTGCTATTGCATAGGTACCTAAGTGATCCCACTAGCTGTTTGTACAGAGTTGCATCCACTAGCTCCTCTTCACTGCACTCTTCCAATTTCGAATTTGTTTCACAAGGATTTGAGACTGAATTGCACTCATTCATCTCAAACCTGTCAAGTATCTCTGAAGCATACTTATGTTGGTGCATAATCATGCCTCCTTCTGTCTTCACAAATTCGAACCCCAGAAAATAGGTCAAAGCCCCTAAATCAATCATTTCAAACTCTTTGTTCATAGTCAGCTTGAAGCTTTCGATCTCCCTCGAATTACTGCATGTGATCAACAAATCATCAACATACAGGCACACAATGATTGATCCTAGCTTCTTCGAATTCATCACATATACACCATATTCAACTGCACACTTCTTGAAGCCCAGTTGAATTAAGAATTGATCTATCCTCTTATTCCATGCCCTTGGTGCCTGTTTCAAACCATACAAGGCCTTGTGTAGCCTGTACACCAAGCCTTCCTTCCCAGCTATCTCAAATCCAGGAGGTTGAGTCACATACACTGTCTCTTCTAGGGGGCCATTAAGAAATGCTGACTTAACATCCAGGTGATACATGGGCCAATTCTTCAAATTAGCTAAGGCCACCACCAATCTTATAGTCTCATGCCTGGCCACTGGTGCAAACACCTCATTGTAGTCAACTCCTTGTCTCTGAAGAAATCCTCTAGCTACTAGCCTGGCCTTATGCTTCGAAATAGTACCATCAGGATTCAACTTCGTTTTAAACACCCACTTGAGATCAATAGTCTTCTTACCCTCAGGTAATTCGACTAGTGTCCAAGTCTGATTTTTCTCTATGGATTTCAACTCATCCATCATGGCTTGTTTCCACACATTACTCTTCAAAGCATCCTTGACACTCACTGGTTCTGCATCAGCTAGAAGTGCAAAGTGAATCAATTCACCTTCGTTACTAACTATGCTATCTGATAATACTTCACAATCAACAAGCCTGTTTGGTAACTGCCTATTCCGATGAGGCCTAACTGATGTTGGAACTGGTGCTTGAGTTTGTGCTGGAGTATCTTCATCATTGTTGGCTAGCTGAATACCCTCAGTTTCAGCTTGACCCTCTTCATTATCGAACCAGTCACCATGCTCAATGTTAATCACACTCTGACTATGATCAATGTTGCACCTCTCACCCTTCTCCCAATCCCATGCTTCTGATTCGATCACTTTGACATCTCTGCTAAACACAACTTTGTTGGTTATGGGATTGAATAGCTTGTAAGCACCTGTAGAGTGATAGCCAATGAAGATCATTGTTTCACTCTTATCATTAAGCTTACTTCTCTTCACATCTGGCACATGCTTGTAGCATAAAGATCCAAACACTTTGAAATGCTTCACACTCGGTTTTCTACCATTCCACGCCTCCTCTGGCACCTTTAGTTCTAGCTTCTTAGTTGGACACTTATTCAAGATGTAGACTGCAGTGTTAACTGCTTCACCCCAGAACTTGTGTGGCATTTTCTTTTGCTTCAACATGCTTCGAGCCATGTCAAGTATAGTTCGATTCCTCCTCTCTGCCAAGCCATTATGCTGAGGAGTATAAGGTGCAGTAACCTCATGAACTATCCCTTCACTTACACAATAAGCTTCAAACTCTTTCGATGTGTATTCCCCACCACCATCAGTTCTAAGGATCTTAATTGATTTTTCACTCTCCTTCTCAACTAAGACCTTGAACCTTTTGAACACATCGAAAGCTTCACTCTTTAGCTTGATGGTGTACAACCAAATCATCCTAGTAAATTCATCAACAAAAGTGATGAAATACTTGTTGCCAGCCATTGTAGCATTCTCAAATGGTCCACAGATATCTGAATGCACAACCCCTAATGGTCCACTCGACCTCATAGGTAAATCAGATATAAATGGTAATCTACTTTGCTTCCCTTTCAAGCAAAATTCACAGGCTCTTGCTGAATTATCGAATGAAGGTAAGCCAATCACTAATTCTTTCGAGCTTAATTGCCTTAAACTTCTAAAGTTCAAGTGACCATACCTCATATGCCATAGCCATTCATCATATGTCGAAGTACTTGCCATACACACTTCATCTCCATAAGGAATAATGCACTTGTAAACTTTATTCTTCGACAGAGTAGAATTCAATATCAATCTGCCTCCATTATCAAACAGCTTCAAGGAACTTCTATCAATGCTCATAGTGAATCCCTTTTCCACCAACTGTCCAATACTCATCAAGTTGCATTTCATTCCTGGCACATAGAGAACATTCTTTATCACAGCTTTCTTGCCATCACCTCTCTTGATTATTACATTACCACTGCCTTCTGCAACAAGACTACTAGAGTCAGCCAACTTCACATTGGTTTTTCTGCTAGTATCAAGCTCAGTAATCCACTCCTTCATGCCAGTCATATGATTTGAACACCCTGAGTCCAAAAACCATTCTTGGCCTGTCGAATCACTATCACAAGTTGTTGCCATCATCAAGAGCACACTGTCTTTCCCAATTTCTTTCACACTTTCACTACTTTGAGCAATGTTAGCCTCTTCATCTGGCATTTTCTTTCCCTTTCCCGACCTGCACTCATCAGCAAAATGGCCAAGTTTCTCACAATTGTAGCACTTCACCTTACTTTTATCGAATTTCTTCTTTCGATTGTTCACAGAACCTCCTCCCTTATAGGATTCAGTTTTGTCATCAATCTTTCCCTTTCCCTTGAACCATTTATCTTTACCTTTCTTCCACTTGCTCTTTTTTTTCCCATCACCCTTGATCTGAACATGCATAGCTTGCTGCATTGTTCTCTCAGAGCTTCTTTCTGTGACCATGAGCTCATGTGCTTCGAGAGAGCTCTGCAGATCCTCAATTTTCATAGTACTAACATCTTTGGCTTCTTGAATAGCTACAACTATGAAGTCATACTTAGCAGTGAGAGTTCTTAATACCTTTTCATTTATCTGTTGATCAGTGAATACTTCACCACAAGTCTTCATCTGATTCACCACAGTCATCAATTTTGAACAGTAATCCGCAATTTTCTGATCTTCTTCCATGAGCATCAGTTCGTATTTTCTTCTCAAAGATTGAAGCTTCACTTGCTTCACCTTATCCCCACCATCATAATACTTTGCTAGAATGTCCCAGGCCTCTTTGGATGTTGTTGATTTCGCAATTCTCTCAAAATTCTGAGAATCTACATACTGTTTGATGTAAAACAGAGCTTTACAATCTTTCTTCTTCAATTCTTTATGAGCTGTTCTTTGCGCCTCTATTGTGTTTGCTGCAAGATTTTCTAAGCCATTCTGAACCATCTCATACACGTCCTGTGATCCAAACAACGACCTCATCATCGCACTCCACCTTTCCCAATTCTTCCCATCAAGAATTATCAAGCTCGTCGACAGAAAACCACTAGAATTCATTTTCCAACCTTCAAGATCTCACCAAGAACGCTTCAAAGATTCACACTTCACTTTGAATCTTTGCACAAACCCCAAATCAGAACCGGAGCTCAATGATACCAATTGTTGGCGCGCGCGGAAGCTTCACTTGCAAGCAGCGTGCAAACGCTTGCTTCACCAGAGCCAGCAAAACCTTGCCTGGCGCGTTCTATCGAAAGCCTGGCCTAGCCAGTTATGTCGAAGCCAGTTATGTCGAACTTGAAGATTTGTAATAGACAAAATGAATTATAGAAAATGAGTGATAAAGAGGATAAGAGAGAAGAGAGAATATGTGTGTAATCTCAAAATTTTATTGAGTTGTAAACATAATGAGTCTTACACTTATTTATAAATTACTTGAGAGTCAAGTAATCACACACACACAAACTAACCAAGTCTTAACCAATGCGGTTAAGCTTCTAACTACCTAATTCAGTTACCTAACTAACTAACCACATATTAGTAGTTATGTAACTGCCACTAACGGTTATGGATTACAGTTCAACAGTATATGCGTCATTCAATGTTCTTGTGATGTTATTCAATCCATATCCCTCTTTATTGTTTGATGAGTCTTTGGTAAAGAAATTATTCTCATTCTAATCATGGGCCTATTTGATATAACTTTTTTAAAACTGATTTTTACATTTTTCTAATTTTTGTTATAATTTTTTTAAAAGATAATGTTTTATATAAAGCTTCAAAATTTTAGTAAAAAATAAAAATTTTCAAATGAAAATTTGATTTAAATAACTTCTAAAAAGAAATGTAATTTTAAGTATATTTTATCATTTTGTTACAATTATTTTGGATAATAAAACTTTAAAAAATCTTAAGAAGAGCCTAACATGAATGTCAATTTTTTTTTTTACAATGAATTTAAAATATGTTACACTTTTAATTTATAGCAAATGAATTCAAAATCATTTTTTATTAGTTTTAATTAAATTCACACAAAAAATTATCATTTTTTAAAATTAAATTCAAAATCATTTTTATTAGTTTTAAAAAACTTGTAACCTTTACCACCGATATTCATATTTTGTATCCGGACTTATAGAGTATAAGTGATTCGTATCGCTGTGTTTATTTTTCATTTTTTTTTTTTTACTTACTATTTGCATTCGAGAACTTTTTCCTTAAATTTTAAGGTCTTCTTTATAAACACATACTAGAGTGTTTTTTGGTACATTTTTTTTACATATAGATTATGGCGTAAATTAACCAAGGAATTTCATTAAAAAGAAATTAACAAATACACTAGAAACTAGATTATGTATAATAAGACAAAATGTAAAGAAAATAATTAACAGAATAAACTTTTATATATTAATATTAATTTTGATATGATATATAATTCATGATGCAATTTATTCATTATTATTTTTTATTCAATGCATCATCATATACTAATACATTCTCATGGCTCCCATAGTATGCTATTTTTAAATTTAAAATCAAAACAACTTCCAGGTTTAGGGCAATGCATGTAATTGCTTCCCGATTTATCATAGCACAACCTTATTTCAAGTAACTCACCATTATCGGTGCAGTGAAGTTGAGGCCTAGCAAGAGTGTGCCCTATTATGGCCGTAACAATTTTATTTGGATCATAGTGGACATTAGGTTGAGGAGAAATGCCTTGTGAACTAAGAATTCCAACAAGATCAATTTTATTCCAAAGATTGTATGCCAGTTGAAAAAACTGAGTTTGATTAAATGCGTTGTATGAGCATATCCCATGTGCTTTCCACTCGTACTCCCAAAAACCTAGATTTGGGGGTCCCTTTAAATCCGGCCAGGAGATACTGAGGTTATTGATCAACATCGGACTAATCTAATGAAATAATAAAAAAAAAAAAAATTGTTATAATCAAGAGTAAATATAACCATAATAATGTACCAAAAAAAAATATATAACCATAATAAAAAAAGTTAAAGTTATTATAATATTCTAGTGTACGTATATTCACCATATTAAGATTGAAAGTTTGAGCTTTTTGAATAGTGGTAACACATTTGGACTGGTAAGGAAATGTGAAATTTTGGGGCCACAACCCATGGGTTGTGAACCTTCCAATTTGCCTAATCGTTGCTGGGCAACTTTCAATCCTACAAAAAGCTGGTGGCCATTGCTCACTCAATTTGAAATAGTCAAATTTATTAGCAAAGGCTGGTGAAATAACGAAAAACCATATCAAAAATATCTTCATCATTGTATTGTATATTTTGAATAGCAAAGCTTATGTGTCTAGTAGTATATATAGGTGAAAATATATGACTTTTTTATTAATTTTTTTTTCTTTCTAATAGTCTCTCTGTTAATCCCTTACATAATGAATTAATGGGACTAGTGGAGTGAAAGTGGGATTTATTATTATAAGATACGATAAGATAAATTTGGAATGGAAATTGAAAATTGATTTCAATCACCACACGTAATTTCTATTTCACCTCATCCTAGTTGTCATAACATTTATTATATTATTACATTAGTAATAAAAAGATAAAGATAATCACAAAGTGGCTAAAACTTGCATGAGACTTATATTAGTTTTACATTACTTTAGTAGCAATATAATAAAGATACTACTATAATGTAACTATGTCAAATAATATTAAGACAATTTGATCATCTACCATAATACTAATGGTTATCAGAAATGAAATAAAATTCATTTGTGTAACGCCCTCCCTCTCATCCACCTAATATAATTGATTTTGAATTTAATTTTAAAAAATGATAATTTTTTTATGTGAATTTAATCAAAACTAATAAAAATGATTTTGAATTCATTTTCTATAAATTAAAAGAATAACATATTCTAAATTCATTGTAAAAAAAGATTGACATTCTTCTTAAGATTTTTTTTAATGTTTTATTATCCAAAATAATTGTAACAAAATGATAAAATATACTTAAAATTACATTTTTCTTAGAAGTTACTTGAATCAATTTTTCATTTGAAATTTTTTATTTTTTATTAAAACTTTGAAGCTTTATATAAAACATTATCTTTTAAAAAAATTATAACAAAAAGTAGAAAAATGTAAAAATCATTTTAAGAAAAGTTATATCAAATGGGCCATGATTAAAATGAGAATAACTTCTTAATTTACCAAAGACTCATCAAACAATAAATAGGCACATGGATTGAATAGCATCACAACAAGAACATTGAATGACGCATATACAACATTATAAAATATATTTTCTATTTTTTGGTCAAGTAAATATTAATTCTTAACTTAATAGATAAGTCATTCTAAAAATAAAATAAAATAGGTAATTAAGTCATTCTAAAACTATTTTGTATAATAAAGTGTGTTCATAATATAAATTTAGTATGTTATATATATGAATTTCAACCAAATACTAAATGTGCTAAAAAGAAGCAAGTGTTTTTGTATTTAGTCTTTCTTTCAAATATATACCACTCTATTTTTAACCTTTGACATCCAAAAAAGAAGCGAGTGTTTTTGTATCGTCCCTAAAGCAAAACGGGAGGATTTGAAAATGGTGGGAAGTTGGAACAATGGGGTTTGTCAATAACCAAGAATATAAAAATTGTCGAAATCATCTATAATTTTTTTTGTTGTTTTTTTGTCGAAATCGTGTTTTCAAACGGAACTAATAACAACTTCACATCACTTGTTTAATTCTTTGATAAGTGTCAAGATATTGATGGTAATTTTTCTCACTCGCTTACCCTGATGGACAGTGAAGCATAAAGTTGGATTGTTGAATAGATTAACCGGTAAGGGATATGAAAAGATAGCTGACGTGGCCGAATAAACAAGGGTGTGTTGTTAGTTGGTTAGTTGCATTGAGATCATTAGAGTTCACTGGATTGCTTGGTATATAATTAATAACTTTATGCATTTTGTAATCAATCCTTATGAATAATTATTTTGACTATCATTATTTTATGTGTGTTCATTCCTTCCTATAAACTTCATTTTTCTTTATTCTTCTTCCCTTTTGGCTGTCTTTCTTTAAAACTAAACTAAACAAGTATTAAAATTAAATTGTTCCAACACTCTCGACAATGGCTAACTAAAACCTCGGATTTGTATCCAAGCGAAACTCTTGTGGTGGTCTTAGTAACACCTTAATTACAATTCTTCTGAACACGATTCCGAGTTCGGACTTCCGAGAAAATAACCAATATTCTTTTTCACAAAGGCTTCACTGAAGCGCAGCCTATTTGTGTTGTAACTAATGAAAAAAATTACCTTTGTCACTCTAAGATTAAGAACTACGGGGCATGCCCTACGAAATGACAAAAATACCTCCGTCCTTTACTTAAATCACCGACACCCCATAAAACCACCCAACTAGATTTTATTTTTATAACATTTTTCAATTTTTTTTCTTCTTACATCCATTACTTAAGTAATGGAAGGATAAAATAATCATTTCGTAGGACGTGCGAGTAACACATAGGGCGACAAAAAGTATTTTTCCTATACTAATGAAACCTAAAAATCATTTTTATTGGATTTGGGTCAACAAATCTTCAACCTTAAGGCCCACACATTTCTTTTTACTTGGCCAACTCTTGAGTAAGTTTTCTATTAGCACCCACTTTCGATCATAAACTTGTTAATTTGAACCAAGAAAATAAAAACTATACAAAATATCATGTTAATAAAGAAAAACATCTAATTAACTCAATAAACCAAAAATCACAATTTATTTAAAACAACTCTAAATTAAACACTAAACTAATAAAATTATATTAAAATATAGTTAAAAAGACTCTAATAATAACGACCGATGAGGACTCATCATGAAACATATGAAAGAGTAAAAAAAATAATATTAAATTGAAATAGATTAAATAAAAATAAATAAATCAAAACGCATATAAATATATTTGATTTTTTGTGGTTTTTGATTTTTTTGATCGGTTTACAGTTTTTATTTGGATTTGAACACCCCTAGCATATATAATGTGGTTGGGTCGTGACGAGAGCCTAATTGGGTTAGATCATCACATTAGGCCAAGAGCAACCACATAAGTAATAACGTGAAGTCATCACTGTTGAGACCTTTTAGGGTGTTGGCTTCATTTTGGTAAAATAAGCCTAATTCCATGATGTGGAGCATGATGTGTGGCACATCAGGGTTCACATCTGGACGCCCTACTGGACGCGCTTTTATTTATTTAAACGCGATCTTTTGAAAAAGATTTGTTTTTCAAATTAAATCGTGCCAGCTTGCGCGCCAAGGAACAAGATAATCTTTCATGGTTCTGTTTTATTTTATTGGCCGACTTTGATCAAAAAGATTTGAAACAAACAATTAAAAGATTATGATCAAATAAATCTCAAGGCAAAATTTATCAAGGCCAACTCGTCAAAGCCCATGAAGCTTGTTCTATATAAAGGAAGACTGAAGACCAATTATTCATCAACTGAAATCAAGAAGCTAAGTCTACAAATTGAGTCTTAGAGTTTTAGTTCTTTAGTTGTTCTTTGTTCTTTGTGAGCCTTCACTTGGATCATAGTTTTGATGCAAGTAAGGACTGAGTTTATAGAGTTGTAATCTCTAGTTGTCTTTCTCCAAAGCTTTGAAGCAAGGAGTTAGATTGTGCAACACTCTAAGCCTTTAGGTACGAGTGCTTCGCTTGTCTAGGAGTGTGTCTCCAACTGAGTTTGTTATTAAATCCTTACTGGGTAAGGTTGAGGGGGAGTGAGCAGAGGTTCTCATATCTAGGAGTTCCTAGGTAGAATTAGCACGGGTAGTGATTAAGTGAGAAGTTGTAAACGGGGGAGTTTAGCTTTGAATTGATACTACCATAGTGGATTCATCCCTGGATTGGTATCCTCCAGAATAGGGCTTGTTATAAGTGCCGAACTGGGTTAACAAACTCACGTGTTCTTTTGTTTCCTGTACTTTATATTGTTTACTTGTTCATCAAGTTCAGTTGTTCACGATGTTGACACATTAGGTTACACATCGTACGATTCCTAAAGTGTACACATCGTGCTACACATCTGACACTTGCCACCAGAATTTCAATTGGCATCAGAGCAGGCACCCTGCCTGTTTGAGGGTGAGCTCCAGGGAAGTTACTTTCTGGAAACATGGACAAGGATGGAACAACGGTCAACAAACCACCCCTCCTGGATGGAACCAACTATGACTACTGGAAGCCAAGGATGATTGCCTTCCTAAAGTCACTTGACAGCAGAACTTGGAAAGCTGTGCTCAAAGGCTGGGAGCATCCCAAAATCTTGGATGCTAATGGTGTTGACACTGGTGTACTCAAGCCAGAGGAAGATTGGTCAGCTGCAGAAGACACTGCATCACTTGGAAACTCCAAAGCTTTGAATGCTTTATTCAATGGAGTGGACAAAAATATGTTCAGATTGATCAAGCAGTGTACTGTTGCAAAGAATGCTTGGGAGGTACTCAGAACCACTCATGAAGGCAATGCCAAGGTAAAAAGCTCAAGAATCCAACTTCTCAACACTAAGTTTGAAAACCTCAGAATGAAAGAAGAAGAATCAATTCATGAATTTCACATGAATTTGCTTGAGGTAGACAATTCCTTTGAGGCTCTAGGTGAAAAATTGTCTGAAGAAAAGCTGGTGAGAAAGATGCTTAGGTCCTTACCTAAGAGATTTAACATGAAAATCACAGCCATTGAAGAAGCTCAAGATATCCCAAGTATGAAACTTGAAGAACTTGTGAGCTCTCTTCAAACTTTTGAGATGAACTTAGGTGAGCAAACTGAGAAGAAAGGAAAAGGCATAGCTTTTGTATCTTGTGCTGGTGAAGAGGAAGAAGCTGTTGAATCAGATGATGACCTCTCAAATGACTTAGCCATGTTGGGAAGACAATTCAACAAGCTTCAAAGGAGGGTGGACAGAAGACCAAGGAGGAATGTGAGGAACATCCAGACTGACATCAGTAAACTAGGTAACACTTCAACAAAAACCAAAACTGATGATAAGTCAACTCAGAACAAGGGTGTTCAATGTCATGAATGTGAAGGCTTTGGTCATATAAGATCAGAATGTGGCACATATCTGAAGAAGCAGAAGAAAGGCCTAACTGTATCATGGTCTGATGAAGACTCTGACACTGACTCAGAGAATGTTGCTGCTAATCATGTTAGTGCCATGACTGGGGTGGATAATACTGATGATGAATCTGATGATGAAGAACTCACCTTTGATGAACTAGCCTCAGTCCATAAAAAGCTATTTATCAAGAGTGAGGAACTGTACAAGGTCAATGAAGAGCAGAAGGAAATCATCAGTCAACTGGAGACAGAGAAGGGTCAACTACAGAGTCAAGTTGCTAGTCTTGAAAGTGAAGTCAAGTTACTGTCAACCAACTTGAAAAATATGACCAAGTCTGTAAAGATGCTCAATCCTGGAACCAACATGCTTGATGAAATTTTGAAAGTAGGAAAGCATGCTGGTGACTCATCTGGTGTAGGATTTAAGAACAAACATCACAGCAAGAAGACAAATACTAAGTTTGTTCCTGCTCAGAAGAAACCTGACCCTAGCAGAATGTGGACACATCACACTCCACATCAGAGACCTGCTGGCAAAGAGAAGTTTAATGCTTGGAGATGCCACTACTGTGGGAAGAATGGTCACATCAAGCCCTTCTGTTACAAACTCTATGGGTATCCCAAGAAAAAGCCTCAGGTGCAAGCCAAAACAGCAAGGGTCACTCCTAAGAAGATGTGGAAGCCTAAAGTTTCTGAAACTGCACATATTGCTCACACTTCTCTTAGAGCATCTTCTAGTAATGATTGGTATTTTGATAGTGGCTGTTCTAGGCATATGACTGGTGTTGAGAAATTTCTCACTAATATCAAGCCTCATACAACAAGCTTTGTAACCTTTGGAGATGGAGCAAAAGGTGAAATCAAGGGCAGTGGTAAACTCTGCAGCAAAGGCTTACCTGACCTAGATGATGTGCTACTTGTCAAAGGTTTGAAGGCTAATCTTATCAGCATAAGCCAACTATGTGATCAAGGTCTTAAGGTCAACTTCACAAAGAATGAGTGTCTTATCACTTCTAACAAAGGAGAATTGTTGATGAGAGGATCTAGGTCAAGGGACAACTGCTATCTATGGATTCCTGATGAAATAGCTCACTCCACTACATGTTTGATAAGTCAGGAAGAAGAAGTAAAGCTTTGGCACCAAAGACTTGGCCATTTGAATCTGAAGGGAATGAAGAAGATTGTGTCCAAGGAAGCTATTAGAGGTCTACCAAAGCTTAAGATTGTTGAAGGCAACATATGTGGTGAATGTCAAGTTGGAAAGCAGGTTCAGATGTCACACCCAATGTTACAACATCAGGTGACATCCAGAGTTCTTGAACTGCTACATATGGACTTGATGGGACCAATGCAGGTAGAGAGTATTGGTGGCAAAAGATATGCTTTTGTGGTTGTAGATGATTTCTCAAGGTTCACTTGGGTTAGCTTCATCAGAGAGAAGTCTGACACTTTTGATGCATTCAAAGAATTATGCCTTAGACTACAAAGAGAGAAGGATAGTGGCATTGTTAGAATCAGAAGTGATCATGGGAAAGAGTTTGAAAATTCAAGATTCTCTGAGTTTTGTGCTGATGAAGGAATTGGGCATGAGTTCTCCTCACCAATCACACCCCAACAAAATGGTGTAGTTGAGAGGAAGAACAGAACCTTGCAAGAGGCTGCAAGAGTTATGCTACATGCCAAGAAGCTACCTTACTACTTTTGGGCAGAGGCCATGAGTACTGCATGCTATATACACAACAGGGTAACTCTGAGAAAAGGTACCTCAACCACACTGTATGAGATATGGAAAGGAAGAAAACCAACTGTCAAACACTTCCATGTCTTTGGTAGCAAGTGCTATATCTTAGCTGACAGAGAGCAAAGGAGGAAGATGGATCCCAAGAGTGATGAAGGAATCTTTCTAGGCTATTCCATAACCAGCAGAGCCTATAGAGTCTTCAACAACAGAACAAGAACTATGATGGAATCCATCAATGTTGTCATAGATGACTGTTCAGATAATGAACCTGATGTTGATCCTGATGTGGACACATCTCACCCCCTGCCTGAAGACTCTGAAGTTATAGAGATTCCTGAGAAGACTGATCAGCAAGAAGATGTGACTCCAGTGAACAAGGGTCCCTCTGTTAGAGTTCAAAAGAATCATCCAAAAGAACTCATAATAGGGAATCCTGAGTCAGGGGTTATGACAAGGTCAAGAGAGGTTGTATCCAATGCTTGTTTTGTGTCAAAGGTAGAACCAAAGAATGTGAAAGAAGCCTTGACAGATGAGTTTTGGATTGAAGCTATGCAAGAGGAGCTGAACCAGTTCAAGAGGAATGAAGTGTGGGATTTAGTTCCTAGACCTGAAGGAGTCAACATCATTGGTACTAAATGGGTTTATAGGAATAAATCTGATGAAAGTGGTGTTGTGACTAGAAACAAGGCTAGGCTTGTGGCTCAAGGTTACTCTCAGATTGAAGGAGTAGACTTTGATGAAACATTTGCTCCTGTGGCACGTCTTGAGTCCATAAGATTACTTCTGGGAGTAGCATGTATCTTGAAATTCAAGCTATTCCAGATGGATGTGAAGAGTGCTTTCCTCAATGGCTACTTGAATGAGGAAGTTTATGTGGAGCAGCCCAAGGGATTTGTTGATCCAAATTATCCAGATCATGTCTACAGATTGAAGAAGGCATTATATGGATTAAAGCAAGCTCCTAGGGCATGGTATGAGAGGCTAACCAAATTTCTTGTGCAGCAAGGTTATAGAAAAGGAGAAACAGACAAAACCTTGTTTGTCAGAGAAGAAAAGGGCAAGTTCATGATTGCACAAATCTATGTAGATGACATTGTGTTTGGAGGAATGTCTGATCCAATGGTCAAGATGTTTGTGAATCAGATGCAGTCTGAATTTGAGATGAGCCTTGTAGGTGAACTTACCTACTTTCTTGGTCTGCAAGTCAAACAGATGGAAGATACAATTTTCATCTCTCAAAGCAAGTATGCCAAGAACATTGTGAAGAAATTTGGAATGGAGAATGCAAATCACAAAAGAACTCCTGCAGCAACCCATCTCAAACTTTCTAAAGATGAGCATGGTGTCAGTGTTGATCAAAGTCTATACAGAAGCATGATTGGCAGTCTACTTTATCTCACTGCAAGTAGACCTGATATTAGCTTTGCTGTTGGTGTGTGTGCAAGGTACCAAGCTGAGCCTAAGATGAGTCATCTAAATCAAGTTAAAAGGATTCTCAAGTATGTCAGTGGTACAAGTGATTATGGAATTCTCTACTCTCATGGTGAAGACACAAGATTGTTAGGTTATTGTGATGCTGACTGGGCAGGAAGTGCAGATGATAGGAAAAGCACTTCTGGTGGATGTTTCTTTTTGGGAAGCAACCTTATATCATGGTTCAGCAAGAAACAAAATTGTGTTTCTCTTTCTACAGCTGAGGCTGAGTATATTGCAGCAGGAAGTAGTTGCTCTCAGCTACTTTGGATGAAGCAGATGTTGGGTGAGTACAATGTGCAGCAAGATGTGCTCACATTATACTGTGACAATCTAAGTGCTATAAATATTTCCAAAAATCCTATCCAACATAGTAGGACAAAGCACATTGATATACGTCACCATTTCATTAGAGATCTTGTTGAAGACAATATTGTGACTCTAGAGCATGTTGCCACAGAAAATCAACTGGCAGATATTTTCACTAAGGCTTTAGATGCAAATAGGTTTGAGGTGTTAAGGGGCAAACTAGGTATTTGCCTCTTTGAGGATCAATAGCCATAATTGCTATTTAGACGTGCAACGGTTACCTGTTTTTTCCCTCCATCCATAGTTGCACGCAATCCAAAGGCAATATTTCCAACGGCTATTTCGCGTTCAAAACTCCAAGAAATCCGTTTACTCAAGATTTTTCTTATTGCCTACCACATTGATCACCACATTCGTTTCTCAACCACTCAAACGACCAAAAAAATTTTCTTGATCTCTCTCAAACCCTTTGTTCATCTTTCTGCAATTTTCTTTGAAATCTTCATACAAAATCATCATCATCATCATGTCTACTGCAACCAAAACATCTCCTTCCACAAAAACAAACACTCCTCCATCATCACCAAAACCTAATTCCCCACATCAAGAAGATATTCAAGGTGACATGATCGTCGATGCCACTCCTGTCTCAATGATCAAGCCATCTGGATCAAAGAAGAAGTCTAAACGATCAAGAAGGGAATCAACCCCCATTGCCGCAGAGGAAGATGTTGTTCCTTCTCCTTACACAGAAAAATCCAAAAAGAAGAAGAAGAAAAGCAAGAAGCCAAAGATTGGCTCACCAAAGAGGGTTCACACCATGGAAAGTCTGCATGTTGAACCTCTTCCTGCAAAATCTGGTGATGCAAATGCTGAAGCATCTATGGGTGTAGGTTCTTCAAACCCTAACCCTGAGAAGGCTGCTGTGAAGATTTCTGAGGGTCAAAGACACCCCTTGACTCAGAAGATCATTGATTCTGTGCTCCAGGCCCTGCAAGAACCTAATGTTGCGGCAGATGTTGGCACATCATTGCCACAAGGTGAAGAAGAGTCTCCTGCTGAAGAAGAGACTGCTGCTGTTGAAAAACCTGCTGTCATTCCTGATTCTCCTGATCAGGTATTTGTTGAAGAAGATCAACCTGCTGAGGTTGAGGAACCTGAAGATAATATCCAGTCTGACAAAGTTGTTGTGGATGTAGAAGGCTACAATTCTGACATCCCCTTGAAGAAGCTTACTGAGGAGAGTATTGCAAGAAGGACTAGAAGTGGTAAAGGTCCTGCTGTTGTTGAGATTTCTCCTGCTGCTACTAAAAAGAAGAAGCCTGTTAAGAGGCAAGTCATGTATGGTCCCAAGAAGGGATTTAGTAAAGCTGTGGTTCCACCTGCAAAGAAGAAGACTCAGAAAAGAAAAGAGCCACCTACAAGTGACTCAGAGTACGATGTGGAGCAGGATGTAGCTCACATCAGTGAGTCTGAGGAAGAATCTGCTGAGGAACGCAATATGGAGCTTGATGTGATTCACATTGAGTCTGCTGTGAAGAAGAGCTATGGGAAGAAGAAAATTCCTCAGGGAATTCCTGACATCCCAGTTGATTTGATTTCCTTCCACAACCCTGCACATGCTGGAAAATGGAAGTACATTGCTCATAGAAGGTTAGCTCTGGAGAGGGAGCTCAGTGCTGAAGCCTTGCAGTGCAAGGAAGTTATGAGGTTGATCAAGCGTGCTGGCTTGATGAAGACTGTTACTGGACTGGGTGACTGCTATGAGAAGGTAGTCAAAGAGTTTTTGGTAAACATCCCTGCTGGTTGTGACAATCCTTTGGACAAGGAATACCAAACTGTTTTTGTGAGAGGTAAAGAAATTCACTTCTCTCCCACTGTTATCAACAAGTATCTGGGCAGAAGTGAGGAGCCCTTTGCTGAGATGGAGGCAAATGACAACTACATAATCAAGGCCATCACAGCTGGAAAGGTCAAGACTTGGCCTAAGAAGGGAAAATTGCAAGCAAGCAAGCTCACTCCAATCTACAACATCCTGAACAGGATTGCTGCTGCTAACTGGGTGCCTACCACACACAACTGTGATGTGGCTACAGGTTTGGCTAGGTTCATCTATACTGTGGGTAACAAAATTAACTTCGATTTTGGTACTTATATTTTTGATCAGACTATCAAACATGCCAAAACCCTAGCTGTCAAACTACCCATTGCCTTTCCTTCCCTACTGTGTGGAATCATATTGAGCCAGAGACCTGATGTTCTGGGCAAGGATGATTTGTCTTGCAGAAGAGAGTCTGCTATTTCTTTTAGTCTCAAGCAGTCTGATGTGACTCCTGATGTGGGCACATCCAGCTCAAACAATGCTATGTCTAGGACAGACATGATTGCTGCTTTAAAGGAGACTTGCAAGGCTCTGGATGAGAAGAAGGCCAAGCTGGAGGCAGTCATTGCTGGACTGGAGCTTGAGGATGAGCAAACAATGGCTGAGGATGAGGAATTGGAGGAGGAGGAGCCCAATGACTCTGAAGCTGAGGAAACTGATGGGAGCCAGGATATTTGAATTATTGTAATTCATTAATATTTCCCTGTACTCAGTATTTCCTTGTTTTTGCTTGTATTTTGTGGGCTATGCCCTGGATTTCTGATGCACCTTTGCGTGCCTGTTCTGTACCTGCTGCACTATTAACGGCCTGAGTGCCTCTTTCTGTTCATGCACCATCATCTCTACATCTCATGCTATCTGCATTCTATGGTGTGTTACTTACTCTCAGTATGTTTGTCATAATTTTTGGCTAAAAAGGGGGAGTAAAAATTAAAATGAAAAACTTTGAAGTCTTAACTGCAGCAAATTGTGATGTGTTGGGACAATGTGATAATTTTGGGAGAAATTAGAGAGAATAGAACGAGAGAATTGAGACGAGAATTAAGAAAAAGAGTTAAATTCTATTCATCCACATGGGGCAACTTCTGAACTTCTGATGTGTGGCACATCTGACTACACATCTGGTATACATGCTTATTTTTCTTCAAATATTTTATCAACAAATTTTTGAAGAATTAGTTTTCTAAAGCATGTTCTTCTGAAGACCTCTTCTGTACATTTTCAACTGGGTGATGCATTCTTAAGAAGTCCAATTGAAGATGTTATCTAATTTCTACATGGTGATGCATTCTTAAGAAGCCTGTAGAAGTTATTTTGTGTGATGTTTGACACATCTGTGAGTTTTAACTTGGTCATGCATTCTTAAGAAGCCAAGTTTAAAACTTCTCTATTTCTCTCTAGGTCATGCATTCTGAAGAAGCCTATAGGGGATATGAGATTTAGGGGGAGTACATGGAAAGTGCTCTAGTTCAAAGGGGAGTAGACTATTACTGGGTTTGCTACCCTCCCTTATGTGTGCATGGAATCTCATGCTTGTATGTGACTGAGAATTTATTTTTCTCAGTCTTTGGAAATTTACTTTCCTATCTTGAGAGAGTTTAATTCTCTCTTTGTTTGTGAGGCTCATATCTGCTGCTGCATGCCTCTGATGTGCCTATACATCTCTCCAAGTTTAGTTGGGTGACTCAAAGATTATTTTAGCCCAAAATTTGCCAAAGGGGGAGATTGTTGAGACCTTTTAGGGTGTTGGCTTCATTTTGGTAAAATAAGCCTAATTCCATGATGTGGAGCATGATGTGTGGCACATCAGGGTTCACATCTGGACGCCCTACTGGACGCGCTTTTATTTATTTAAACGCGATCTTTTGAAAAAGATTTGTTTTTCAAATTAAATCGTGCCAGCTTGCGCGCCAAGGAACAAGATAATCTTTCATGGTTCTGTTTTATTTTATTGGCCGACTTTGATCAAAAAGATTTGAAACAAACAATTAAAAGATTATGATCAAATAAATCTCAAGGCAAAATTTATCAAGGCCAACTCGTCAAAGCCCATGAAGCTTGTTCTATATAAAGGAAGACTGAAGACCAATTATTCATCAACTGAAATCAAGAAGCTAAGTCTACAAATTGAGTCTTAGAGTTTTAGTTCTTTAGTTGTTCTTTGTTCTTTGTGAGCCTTCACTTGGATCATAGTTTTGATGCAAGTAAGGACTGAGTTTATAGAGTTGTAATCTCTAGTTGTCTTTCTCCAAAGCTTTGAAGCAAGGAGTTAGATTGTGCAACACTCTAAGCCTTTAGGTACGAGTGCTTCGCTTGTCTAGGAGTGTGTCTCCAACTGAGTTTGTTATTAAATCCTTACTGGGTAAGGTTGAGGGGGAGTGAGCAGAGGTTCTCATATCTAGGAGTTCCTAGGTAGAATTAGCACGGGTAGTGATTAAGTGAGAAGTTGTAAACGGGGGAGTTTAGCTTTGAATTGATACTACCATAGTGGATTCATCCCTGGATTGGTATCCTCCAGAATAGGGCTTGTTATAAGTGCCGAACTGGGTTAACAAACTCACGTGTTCTTTTGTTTCCTGTACTTTATATTGTTTACTTGTTCATCAAGTTCAGTTGTTCACGATGTTGACACATTAGGTTACACATCGTACGATTCCTAAAGTGTACACATCGTGCTACACATCTGACACTTGCCACCAGAATTTCAATCACACATCTTCATCCAAAATCTTTAAGCCATCGGGTTTATGGATCTTTACGCTTATATGTATCCAAACATCAACTATTTCAACCAATGTAGGATTTAAGTCACACTTGATAAATTTCAACGTCTCTTCTCAAGCGTGAGCCTCCTCGCATCCACGATTCATCATTGATCATTTATTTCTCCTTCATGATGTCGAACCAGACTCTTATATCATTGTTGGACTATGAGAGGGGGCCACAATGAGTTTGATCGACATATTGAGCTAAGAACAACCATACAAGTGATTATAACGCGACATTCTCACAAAAAATTCTTACTACCTCCATTCCAAATCTTAGTCTTTTGAGGGTTTTGAACATACATTAAGAAATAATAAATATTGATAAATTAAGTCATTTTTATCTGCTTTATTTTTTTTAAAATAAAAGGTGAGCAAATGGTGAACCATCTGAAACACCCTAAAAAAATAATATATATATAAAAGAGAGAGATACAAAATAGAAGTAGGACATAACCAATACCTTCTCAAGTTCAAAATCAAGCAAATAAAAACAATAGAAACCCAAGGAAAGAAAAAGAAAAAAAGGAAACCAAGTAACCACCCAAACTACGGATTCCTACCCTAGCGTGGGTAATGATCGGGTTACCCTTCTTTTTGTTTCCCTTAATCACCACTTGTATAAAAGGCTCCTCCTTATCAGCAACACGATTCTTTAGATAATTAGTTGATGTCGCATTCTCTTCCTCGTCGGTATACATTATATGACCAATGTCGCCTATGCCACTCCATGAACCAAGAAGATCCAAATTTAGAGTTTGTTGGTCCACTTTTGATGTCGAGATCGGTTCCTTAGCAAGAACATCCTCCACCTGCACTTGTTTCACTACTCCATAGAGAATACTAGGTATTTATCCCTCATGAATTATAACATCTCCCACATTAAATGATGCCTCTTTAGTTCTTATCATAACTTCAATAAGTGGATCTTTGTTTGTCGCAGCTTCATTGCCTCCTTCGGCAACCGATATTGGTGCATAAGGCATATCAATAGTTTGCACTTTTTGTGTGCACTAAACTCGTAGAGTTTTTCAGTGGAATCTGATACTTGCAATTCTTAAAAAATGCCCAATAAGAGTGACAATACGGTGGAAGATTCTCATATTCAACATCAACCTAAAAAATTCTTTCCCTCAATTTTGAGTTCCAATCAACATCTATTAAAATTCTAGCAGTGATCAAAAGTTGTCTTCTTAATTACCTCAGTTTTATGTTTGTATTAGATAGGTCGTTCAATTCTTTCAATGTTAGGATTAATATTAGGATTACTTTCCAAGACTTTAACTTTGATATTAGGATTACTTTTTAAGACTAATTTTTTTTCAATTCTTCCGACATAACCTTTAACTTTGATATTAGGATTAGTTTTTAAGACTTTGATTTTTCCAATTCTTCCAAAATAAGATTTTAACTACAATTCCTAAAGAGTTGAGGGACCTTGCAGAAATAATATTACGATGACTTTTTCGGAAAAAATATTAGAATAACTTAGTAGTTAAGAAATAATATTTTTGGTAAAAAAAAGTAAAAGAAAGAATATGTTATAATATTAATTGTTTGATTTTTCCCTTAAAAAAACAGTTTTTTTTTTTAATTTAGTTTTTGACTCATAAATACATAGCTAGTAGTTGTTGTAAAACCACAAAACACTACTCTGAGTGCTCTTTGGATCTCATTCCAAATTGAAAGTGTGAGATGGAGAAACTTGTGCCAGTGGCCGCTGATTCAAAGAATGAGGTAAGCAAAAACAACAACAATGTTCATATTCCTGATGATATTGCTTTTTCTATTTTATCAAAACTACCATTTAAGTCTTTAAAGCGTTTTCTATGCGTACGTAAATCATGGTCCCTATTATTTGAAAACCACTATTTCATGAATATGCTTCGAAACCATTTCTTATATAATAATAACCGTCATTGCTCCGATTACGGTGGTGATACGTTTCTCTTCCTATATGAGCCTGTACGGCATGATTATTATCGTCCCTCGTTCTATTTGCTCTCCAATGACAAATTTGAGGATAGGATCAAATTAGATTTGCCACCTCCATTTCACGGAGATGATATTGGAATGTATATTTTAAGTTCTGTTAGTGTTAATGGCATTTTCTGTCTCGGGAAAGATACAAGGAATGGAATTGCAAATACATTCCAAGCTGCATTATGGAACCCGACTACTACTGAAGTCATGGTCATTCCTCCCAGCCCTGATGAATTTGTACCACCTTATAGGAACCCAATGGTTAGTTTTCACGGGTTTGGTTATGACAATGTTAGAGATGACTATAAGCTTATTCGATATATACATTTTTTTCATGTAACTGATGAAGAAGAAGACGTGCCAGTGGAAGATAGATCGTATGACCCTTTGTTGGAGATATATAGTCTTAGAAGTAACTCTTGGAGGATACTCGATATCAATATGCCTGATTGTTATGATGTCAACAGGGATGATTGTTGTTATCATGAGCAACCTCTAGGAGTATACATGGATGGAGTGTGTCATTGGTGGGGAACAACTGATTATATTAATGGTGAAGGCTGTTTGGTGTCATTTGACTTGAGAAATGAGGTGTTCTTTACAACACCAATACTGTTAGACACGGATCTAAGTCGTGATCCTATATCTATTGAGTGGCCACAAGCTATAGATCGACAATTGGTGGTGTTAAATGAATCTATTGCTTTGATCTCAAACCGTGTCCAGGCTGCTACTTTTCACATTTCAATTTTGGTTGAACTGGGTGTGAAGGAATCGTGGATCAAACTCTTTATTGTTGGGCCCATACCTTCCCTTGGCTGGCCCATTGCAGTTGGGAAGAAGGGTCACATTTGCTTCAGACAAACAAATGATGAACTAGTCTGGATTGATTTGAGCACCCAAATAGTTGATGAGATTGGTGTTAAAGGAAGGAGATCCTGTTATCAGATGGGAATTTACAAGGAAAGCCTTCTTCGCATTGGAGGAATTCAAGATTAATTGTTTTTCGGATGGGAACTCGGTATATGACTATTGGCTATTAGGATTTTTACCTGTATACAAAGTGGCCTGTTGAATGTACTTTTAATAATTATTATGAAGTATTTGACAAATCCAGAAACCATTTCGTGATATAAATCTTGCTTTATCAATTTTATTTTGAAATTTTACTCTCTTTCTATTAGAAAACTTGTGTGGTTTCTATTTCAATAATAAGAATGATCCTTTTCCTTTCCTGAATGTCCTCCAGTTTTATGTAGAAATAGCTTATAAGTGGGAAACTTGATAATCTAATGGACAACATAACTCTCTTTGAACTTCATTACATTCAACTTCAAATATCTATGCCTCTATCATATTGTGCTTTAGTTTTTCTTTAACGAACCAAATCAGTTAACGATGGCATGCTGGCTTCACCTTCATTACAATTATTCTGAACATAGTTCCGAGTTCAGACTTCCGAGTAAATAACCAATATTCTTTTTCACCTTTACAAAGGCTTCACCATCTAATCAAACTAATTACAACATGAAACTCTGACCAACTCTGCCATGAATAAACAACAAACTCTTAATAAAAGCCCTAAACAGTACTTGAATATACTCGACCAGTTTCAAAACAAATTGGCTTCTACATAAAACTGGAGGACATTCATTAAATGACATTTCTCCAGTTTTATTATCAAGTTTCCCACTTATAAGCTATTTCTACATAAAACTGGAGGACATTCATTAAATGACTTTTCTCTTTTATAATAAAGCGGAGATATTTTGACTTTTCCCTGGGGCTTGTCTGCAATCTCAAACTAATGTTGTGGAAAAGGTTTCTTGTGATCCAGCTCAAGCTTTGAACAGCTTGTGTGATATCCCGGTCAAAGGGGATATGGCTCAGGCTGCTCAGTCACGAGGTTCTTCGACGGCCACAAAGACGTTTGCACAGGCTTTGTGAAACTCGTGCAATATCCTTACCTCATCCAAACCTTGTTTGAAAGGTGAGCAAGTTTCAATCAAAATTATCGAGACATAATATTTGGTCGGTGTCCTTGATTGTCAAAATGTCCTTCACGGAAGATGTACTCTCCCAAAGGGTTCATCCTCAGTCCGTATGCAAGATTTGAAGGAAAGAATTCTAAAGTTCTAGAACACTAAGGAGCAACGGTCCATGGTGTTCTTAGGTAAATGGAGGACCAAAATCAAACCTTGGTGAAAATTCAAATAAAATTATGATGCAAGCATGTATTTTCTTTCTATCATCCGTGTGATTTTGGTCATCCATTTATGACCGGATCAGCGTAACTTGCACATCATAGCGGCCACGTGTGCAAACGTTTGAGAAATATGCGTTTTTTGTAACGATAGCAGACGACGGGGACTAAAACCAACAAATTTTACACATTCAGGGACTTATTTGCAACAAAAAAAATATAGGGACTAAAACCAAAAATTCGCGAACATACAGAGACGAAAATGATATTTAAGCCTATATATATTTTTAAAAGTTGGTTTATAATTTTTTTGGAGTAAAACTATAATGCTATTAATTAAAAAGAAACTTGGCAATGTAAACTGCTCTTGTTGACATGGTGGAAAATTTAGAGAAATAGTATATGGCAAAATTTAAGGAATGAATACAACTAAAGTTCATGAAGATCATGGTTGATGATGTTACTTAAATCAAACCATGACTAAATGCTGTCTAGCATCAATTCTTAAATCTTCTTTCATCTTTCTAATAAAATCTTCAAATTTTTTGTTTAATTCCTCTGTGCTTATACAACTCTCTTCTTCTACATAATCTTCCATGTTGTTTTCTTCAATTAGAATGTAATCATTTTCTCCTTCATCATCTGCATCAAATAGTTCAACTTCTTCTTCTACCTCATTCATCTCTTCTTCTTGCTCTTCATCTATAAATATTATATTTTCAATATTTTCTTCTACTATTTCCTCTGCTGCAGCATTTTGTTCATCTGGTTCACTAGTTATCTTATCTTCTCTCTCAAACATTGGATCATTGGCTTCAACATCAAGGATATGAGATTGTGAACTAACATCTTCTTTGTCTTCTTCTTCAATATACTTTGATGATGATAAATCATCTGAGCTATCAGAAGATTTATCGTCATCACCGGAAGAGGCGGAGAAAGATTTAGTTAAACCAACAAAAACAAGGAGACCATTGGCAAGGAGGAACATGCTGTTCTTGTCTATGTTATGAGTAAAGAGTTGAAAAGGGAGAGTAGAGAAATAAAATTTGAAGTAATGGAGGAAAACAAACAATGAAGAAGGTGAAAAGATGAAGGTAAAGAGTGATACTGAAATGAGTAATTGAGTGAGTTTAATTAGATGAGAGTTATTAGTTTTCATCCCTTGAGTCAATGTTGATATATTTTGGAATTTAAGTTGACACATCATATCCATAGTGTTCACTCACTCTATTGAAGAAAGGAAAAGAAACTAAGAAGAGTTTGGTAAATGGAGATTGAAGTGAGATGAGATGGTTTGGTGAATTAAAGGCATGAAGGACTCATTATATATAGTGGTGAGGTGATTGGTGTGTGGAGAGGTCATTCTATTATTACTTTTGTTGGTTTCTCAAAATAATTCAAAGAGTATTGTGAATCAATAGTAAAAAACATTTATTATATATTCTTTCATTTGGATATAAGAAATTGATGTCAAATATAGTGTCAAATACTTTTTGCATGTGTTTTTAAAATATATATAAAATGTAGAAAATAAAAAATAGAAGACATACATATAAACACTTACAATACATTCAGAGTCAATATTTTGATATTCAAATAACATAGCAGATTAGTTTTATCATATCGCATCACATAAATGTTAGGGATCAAATTATATATTCTAATATTTCTTAGAGTTTTTTTTTTATTAATTTTCAGAAGAAGGGATCCGGTAATTCAAAATTCGTCACGAGGTGTCCGACATGAAGGGAATTGTTCCCCCACCAGAAATTGAACTCGAGTTCTCCTGAACGATCTATACTAAGAGATTTAATTAAAAAGAGATAAGGAAATTAAGAAAAATTTAAAGTGTTCCCTACCAAAATTGAACTCTTGTTTTCAAGAATGTACATGGTTGAAAATTATCATTAGGCAAATGGCATGTTAAGCACTATGATAAAAGCTTATTCAGAATGCATTTGGTCAATGAACGATGATATAGCTGTACTTGAAGGGTAAGTAGTAGCCAGTTGTCATCTCATGAGTATTATTTGTCATAGAAATTTGCAACTTTCATCTTCTATCTTCATGTTGAACAAATTGAGGTTTGGTTGTCAAGTAGCATTCATGCTATTCTTGGTTTGGGGCCAAACTCCCCGACTGATGCGGCAAGGATGGGAACGGCCTTCAAAGCCAAGTCACATTATTGAAAATTAATTAATAGTCAGCCTCCATGCATAGTGATTTTGGTGGATAATCTTAGAAATGAGTTTTTGGACTTAACTCAGTTGTATAAAACCGGTTTGTAAGATAAAAATTATCTCTACTTTATAAATACATATTCAGGTTTTCTCGCAAGCGATGTGGAATTTCTTAACAGATAATAATAATAATGGATGTAATGGGTGGTTGTCAATGTCGGTACAAATTATTTGGAGACCATGTGAAAATATTAAAAATAAATCCTAATAAAAAAACACAAAAATATTATAAAAACAAAATTATTCTCAAATTAAATTGTAAAAACATTAAAAAAATAATCATTCAATTCTTATCACTAACATGAAAAAAAAAGTTTGATAAGTCAATCTCAATTGCATGTTTCTCTATTTTATAAAACTATAGTATATCAATTAGATATAAAGCGTTTAGAAAGTTTATCTTTATGACACTTCACAAGAGAACAATCTCTTAGAACTTTTTGTAATTAATAAATCATTTATTTTAAAATAAAGAGATCCTCAAATATTTAAAATTTCACAATTCCTTATTTCGAGGCTTACAATATTTCGTTTAATACCTCTCGTTTACTAATAGTAGTAATATCCAATAAAAAATTTAAACCCTCATTTATACGAAACTTTATGTCACGGCTCACGTGGCATATGTTCAGGGGTCGCCCCGTCCCTAGTGGTTACCTAAAGAATTTCTCATGTAACCAATGAATATGATAGTTATCTACAATTTGGGACTGAGTCAAGACCCAAACTCCACTAAAGGATTGAATCACAAAGGTATATGCCATGAGGTTTGTACCGACGGCTTTTAAGCGCAATATTTTTGGCATATACATTTGATACGGTATTCTTTCAAGAACTTTTTTTTTTTTTTGAACAGCAAACAATTTTATTGATGAAAAAGAACAGTACAAGAGGTACTTTACCAATACCGATAAGATAAGTACATATCGTACTCGACTCTTTCAAGAACTTATTTGATACTTAGCTTTTTTGATGAAAATGTAGATTGTTTTGTTACTTCAAAAGAAAGTTGAATATGCTTGTGGGATGATTAAGGTTATATATATTGTAAGACTTGGGAGTACTTGATTTTGTTCCAAAAGTACTATTAGACCCACTTCATCATTGAGTATATAATGCATTAATTATTATTGGTATATATACATGATCAAATGCAAAATGATATCAATTGTTTTCATCAATGCGATTCATGCATACACGTGTTCATGTGTTTAGTTTTACACATCAGAGAAATATCACTTCTAAGCCATGCCAATCAATAATTTATCTATAATTATAAGAACCACCTTTGCCACATGATACAACAAGACGTGGACTCATAACATTAGGTTTTGCTAATGAATATTTTGCTAATTCTCGCATTCAGGCATAATACATTTTTGGTAGTTGGATCTAACTTAGAAAATTCATATTTCAATTTATGTACGTTAGTTTTTAAAAATTAAAATCTATACTAAAATTTTAACTGTCTGATAATTCAACATGTCATCAATGTGTCGAGGATGTGAATGCAGACAATTTGAATTCAAGAATTTACTGCTATAATATAACTTTTGCCTTGTGAGATAGTCCTATCAAATTTGGAAGTGTCCACAAAGATCTCATCCACATTGATGTTGCTCTCTACAAAAGGGAAAGATCAAACTAAGTCTCTTTCAATTTCTTGTTGATGAATTGACTTCACTTTAATTTAGAGGATCACTTGGGATTTATCCTCTCTATGATGAAAATTCACTTAAGAATATGAAAGTGAAATGTCCATAGTTTTCTACCATGTCTATGTCAAGGTATTTATGGATTATCTGCCATCAAGTAATTGACAAAATTTTAGGTCTCTTTCATAAATGAAAGTAAAAGTCTTCATTCTTTTTGTTGGTATAGTTGGTACTTTTTTACTGATTGTTTCCATTTTGATCTATTATATCTAATATATACTTGTACTATATATGCAAGTTATTGAGACATTTTAAAGGCAACCAATATGAATGAAAATGTTCTATTTTTTGAAAAATAATAATTAACGAGTGCTTTTAGAGGGGAGTATTTCTGTATTTGTTAAATTTATTAATAAATAAATTTTATTTTAAAATTTGTATATTGAATACCTTAATATAATATAAAAAGTTAGTATTTTCTCAACAGTACATTGTCTTTAATTTTTTTTTCATATTGTCTCCAAAAGTCATTTGTTGTACTAGAAAATGTGGTCCTATCATCAAATTAAGGGTGAATCAAATGTATACCACTTTTGCTTATCAAAAAAAAAATGTATACCACTTTTATCCTTAAATATAAGTTCTATTTAGAAATATGATTTCTTTTTTAGATGTATTAACTATTTTTTTTAATAAAAATACCTCTAATTAGTTTACCAACTTTGTGTCATTTTTTAACTAAAATATTTATTTAAAAGCAATTGTGGAACATCAACACACAACAAAGTTGACAAGTTTAAATGTTGAATTTAATTTGTATGCACAATGTCAACCAATGACAACCGTGTATTCTGCCACGTCACCCCACTTTCTTCATATGACATGGAAGATTGGTGGTTTCTTATTGTATGACCGTGTAAAACTATTTTACACTGTCAGTGCATATCAATTAAACTTTTAAATGTTTAATACACTGTATATATGCGTAAAATTGTCTAATGGTAATATATGTTTTTGCAAAGCCCACAAGGGTGGGAAAAAAAATCTTACACTGAAGCAGATGATCTAAAGTTGTTATCAGAGAAGCCGAGTCCATAAATGTCCTCGCATCGTTCCAAAATATAAGTCGTTTTGACCATATTACACAAATTAATAAATGTAATCATTGTTGTATAGAAAAGAGAAATTATGAGTAAATTTACAAAATTGTCATTCATTAATTGTATGAGAAAGATAAATGAAAGAATTGAGAGAAATAAAAAGTTAAGGGTATAATGGAAAAAACAACATTAAATGCTTCATTGGAATTGTAAAGCGACTTATATTTTGGAACAAATTTTTTCTCCAAAACGACTTATATTTTGAAACGGAGGAAGTAAATAACATAGTGTTAGTTAAATTATTATTTTTTTTTTGACAAAGTGTTAGTTGGTTAAATGTTTTAGGATCATGAAAAAGGAGGATGACGTCACATCTTCATCCAGATATTAGATTAATGAGTCACATATCTCTTATATATCCAATATTCTTCTCATTTAAAGAAAATTAAAGACTTTTCATTTGGCTTTAGACATAATTGATTTTTTTTTGTAACAAAAAATTTAGGGTGAGGAGATAGTGCCCCAGTCCAAGGCAGGAAAGACCTTAGGACTCAAAGAGCACTTACAAAGGTAATTACATTTACCTCTCTCCAAAGACACTAGCGGGGCTCGAACCCGGAACCTTTCGGATTCAAGACCTGTCTTTTTACTACTAGACATAATTGATTTTGATAAAATTGATTTTAACAAAATTAATTTTAACAGAATTGATTTTAGCAAAATTGGTTTATGTTTAGATATTTTCATGTAAAAATGAGTTGAACAAAATATTTAAGAGTAAGAATCAATTCTAGAAACCAGAAGCTACTATTTCAAACTTCAAGTAGAATCAATTCTGAAAACATAATCAATTTTACTTTTGAGAAATCAAACAAGTCAAAATTAATTCTACACCTCCAGAATCAAGAATTGAAATCAATGACACACTTAAATGAATTTTCATAATTTAATTAGAGGATAAATCCCAAGTGATCCTCTAAGATAAAGTGAAGTAAATTCATTTTGAAATTGAAAAGGACGTAGTTTGATCTTTCCCTTTTGTAGAGAGCAACATCATTGAAAGGGACTTAGTATGATCTTTCCCTTTTGTAAAGAGCAACATCAATGTGAGTGAGATTTTAGAGGATACTTCCAAATTTGGTAGGACTAATTCACAAGGCAAAAGCTACATGACAGTAGTAAACTATAGAATTTGCAATATTGTACTCACACGGTCGACATATCGATAGTTGTTGAACTTGAATACTACGGTTAAATTTTAAGGCAAATTTTGATTTTTAAAATACAAAAATTGAAATTTACACTGTTCAATTTCGATGCAACAACCACCGATATTTTGACTGTGCGAATATAGAAATTATCGACAACCACTTATGTGTCAAAACTTGAAGGTATCTTTCTTCTAGAAGAAATTAATGACCGTCCTTGTGTCCTTGAAAGTACATTCATGCATCATGTATAACTAAAACAATAATACAAATAAAGCAAATCCAAGATGTACATGAAAAATAATGATGAAAGCAACATAGTAATATAAGGTTATGAGTCCACTTCTTGTTGTATCACGTGGCAATGGTTGCTCTTATAATTATAGATAAATCATTCATTGGCATAGCTTAGAAGTCTTTTTCTAATGTGTAAAATTAAACACATGAACGTGTATGCATTGTTAGAAATTATGTATGATAATCCTGGATATCTTCGAAGAATCGTGTTTGTTCACTTTCCGAATAAAGTATTTCGACCCTATACTTGTCTGGGTTCACGAAATCTTTGCGGGGATAATTCTCGAAGAACAATTTGTTTCTGACAAAAGAGAACAAATCAGAATATAGAGAGGAAGTATTTTACGTATCTCTAATAGAGGCCAACTGATTTCTTATATATAAGATCAATAACAGAAAACGAACTGATGCCAAATAACACCTTTTCAGAAAAAAAAACAAACGGTTATGTCTGTTGGGAAGGGGTACGACTATTCAAACGAAATAACACCTTTTCAGAAATAACAACTTTTTAGAAAAACCACCTTTTCAGAAATAACACCTTTTCAGAAAAACCAGCCAGGGGCGCTGCCCCTTGGACCCCGGCATCCCGTTTCAATTATTCGTATTCAATTATACGTTTGGTTTGACGAGCGTGCACTCCGCACTACCCTGACTCGTTTCAAACTTAACACATAATTGCATTGGCCTAAAGTAAATCACATTATATCAAAATAAATTGTTGATACTAAAATTACCAACAAACTCCCCCCATTTTAGTATAATCCTTGATTTACTTAAAGATATAACGATCAAACAAATGCCTAAATGAAAATGTCTTGCGATTGAATTTTCATCTTAGTACAAATACACGTTCCAAATACTCGAAAATCGGGGTGTCACAATGATTGAACCCGTCAATCCATTTGAATATCTGAAGATATAGTACACATATGTTTATTACAATACTCTACTATTCATACTTGACACTTTACAAGCCATGTGTCCTTATCCATTAATAAGCATATAGGAAGCCAAGTCCAAACTTCTTGAAGCGGCAAAACTTCATGCTTACATAGTTGATCATTTTAATCTTGCACCTGCATTTGCAATTTTTCAAAAGAACCATTAAGAAGATATACTTCAAACTATCCATCACTTGCAGGTCTGAGCACATACCTTGGGAAGATAAACACAATTGCTCCAATCTTTAATTACGATCTTTCCACATTGAATTCTGCTTCTAACGTTGTATTAGAAGGGAATTGGGTATACCGTAGTTAATAGATTTAAATGGACTTTAATCCCATCCCAATTACCGACTTCTGCACTAAGTCTCTAGCTAACCCCTTCGTCAAGTGGTCAGCTAAGTTTTGTTGTGACCGAACAAACTCAATAGATATCACCCCATTCATGATTAATTCCCTAATCATACTATGTCTAATACCCAAATGTCTAGACTTTCCATTGTATATTTGACTATATGCTTTAGCCAATGTGGCACTACTATCACAACGGATAGAAATTGGTGATATCGGTTTAGGCCATATCTTCGAAGAATCGTGTTTGTTCACTTTCCGAACAAAGTATTTCGACCCTATACTTGTCTGGGTTCACGAAATCTTTGCGGGGATAATTCTCGAAGAACAATTTGTTTCTGACAAAAGAGAACAAATCAGAATATAGAGAGGAAGTATTTTTCGTATCTCTAATAGAGGCCAACTGATTTCTTATATATAAGATCAATAACAGAAAACGAACTGATGCCAAATAACACCTTTTCAGAAAAAAAACAAACGGTTATGTCTGTTGGGAAGGGGTACGACTATTCAAACGAAATAACACCTTTTCAGAAATAACACCTTTTCAGAAAAACCACCTTTTCAGAAATAACACCTTTTCAGAAAAACCAGCCAGGGGCGCTGCCCCTTGGACCCCGGCATCCCGTTTCAATTATTCGTATTCAATTATACGTTTGGTTTGACGAGCGTGCACTCCGCACTACCCTGACTCGTTTCAAACTTAACACATAATTGCATTGGCCTAAAGTAAATCACATTATATCAAAATAAATTGTTGATACTAAAATTACCAACATGCATGAATTGCATGATGAAGACAATTGATATGATTTTTCATTATGCATTATTTACTCAATAATGAAGTTGGTTTAAAAGTTTTGGAACAAAATCATGTACTCCTAAATCCTATCCTATATATATAACACCATTATTCACCATTTTTCAAGCATTCAACTTTTTTAAATCAACAAACAACTTATATATTTTCTTTGATCAAAAGCTAAGCTTCAAAGAAGTTTTTGAAAGAATACCGTACAATTTTCCAATCAGTTCACAATTCTAAACAATCACAATCAAAATCATACTAATAGAGAAAGTAAGAAGAAGAAGAAAAAAAACTAGTAGGTTGGTCTTTGAGGTCCCCTTCTTGGCACTAGTAGAACAAGTATGGCCAAATCATACCAATGCTAATAATTAAATCTAATAAATACATAAGCTATAAAGTACGAAACATGATTGGACTCTTGGGGTCAAACAAGCTGTGGTCAATTTACCACTTAGCTTGAACATTTTTGAAACCTTGAATGAGAGCTCCTATTAGTATCCGTGATCATTAAATGTGTAGGTGGTTCGAGATGGATATATTGACGACTATAGTTGATGAAGCGCAAATTGATCTCCGTCAATCGGGGGTGTTGTACCTGCAAAGTGCAAATATTCTAACATTCAAGTTAGTCAAATGGATGAGGTGTTTCCGAGATTAGTAGTGAAAGAACTTTTATTTAGGTGTCCTTATGAAAAAGTTTCAAGCATACCAGTTGAAAACCCGTTGAGCGGAATTCAATTCATTAATTCTCTAGTCATTGTCTGATCTTAATCATGCGGTGATATGAACATTTGACAAGTTCGCTAAGTATGTCAGCCTGTCAGGGCAACCTTATAGCATGTACATTTGGGATAATACAATCCATTGGTAGAGTATGGGCCTCAACCCGGTCCAAAGAGTATGGGCCTCAACCCGGTCCAAATTGTAGATAATTATCGTATTCTTATCCATATTGTTACTATAACTAATTATAAATTGTACCTTCAACTATTAACTTTTTGACTTTTTCTTTTGCCATCCTACGGCTTACTCGCGCGCCCTACGAAATGACCAAAATACTCTTCCATGATTTAAGTCACGGATATAGGAAAAATGAGTAATTTTGAATTTCTATATTCATGACTTAAGCCACGGATAAGGGTATTTTAGTAAATTCGTAAGACGTATTCCAGAATTAGTAGGTTGGCAAAAGTAATTTTTTTAACTTTTTATGCATGAATTTGCTACTAATTATAGTAATACTATCTGATATTTTTTATTAGAGACAGTTGAATCAACAAAAAATAATATTTATTCTTTCACTACCAAATCATACCAATGCTAATAATGTGATTTGGCTTTGAAGGCCGTTCCCTTCGTTGCCAAATCTCCTAATCTTCCTTGCCGCATCAGCCGGGGATTATGGCCCATGGTATGAATGCTACTTGACAATGAAACCTCAATTTGTTCAACCTGAAGATACAAGATGAAAGAAAGTTGCAAATTTCTGACTAATAATACTACTCATGACAACTGGCTAAGGATTGTCATAGTGCCTAACATGCCATCTGCCTAATCATAATTTCTGACTAATTAATAAATTCTCATTAATCATTCTCACAAAAATACTCCCTCCGGTCTTATATATAAAAAATATTTCACTTTTTAGATTCATTGTAAAATTGATGTATTTAGACTATATTATTGTCTAGATACATCAATTTTATAATGTATCTAAAAAGTCAATTGTTTCTTATATATAAGACTAGAGGGAGTAAACCGGAAGAAATTATTCTATGAACCAAAATTCATATACATGTCATGTCAAGTAGTCTAGGGTTCAGATATTATTGTTAAGTGAGATGATGGAAGTTTAAACTCTGATTTTATACATATATAATGCAATGTTCTAACAACTGAACTAAGCTTACAGGACCTCGTATTTCTTATTTTATACACTTTATGAAAAAATATATAACAAATATTTTTTATTATTGATGCACACTACTCTTTAAATTATTTTGAGAAAGCAACAAAAGTAATAATAGAATGACCTCTCCACACACCAATCACCTCACCACTATATATAATGAGTCCTTCATGCCTTTAATTCACCAAACCATCTCATCTCACTTCAATCTCCATTTACCAAACTCTTCTTAGTTTCTTTTCCTTTCTTCAATAGAGTGAGTGAACACTATGGATATGATGTGTCAACTTAAATTCCAAAATATATCAACATTGACTCAAGGGATGAAAACTAATAACTCTCATCTAATTAAACTCACTCAATTACTCATTTCAATATCACTCTTTACCTGCATCTTTTCACCTTCTTCATTGTTTGTTTTCCTCCATTACTTCAAATTTTATTTCTCTACTCTCCCTTTTCAACTCTTTACTCATAACATAGACAAGAACAGCATGTTCCTCCTTGCCAATGGTCTCCTTGTTTTTGTTGGTTTAACTAAATCTTTATCCGCTTCTTCAAGTGATGACGATAAATCTTCTGATAGCTCAGATGATTTGTCATCATCAAAGTATATTGAAGAAGAAGACAACAAAGAAGATGTTTGTTCACAATCTCATATCCTTGATGTTGAAGCCAATGATCCAATGTTTGAGACAGAAGATGATGAGAAGATAACTAGCGATCAACCAGATGAACAAAATGCTGTAGCAGAGGAAGTAGTAGAAGAAAATATTGAAAATATAATATTTATAGATGAAGAACAAGGAGAAGAGATGAATGAGGTAGAAGATGAAGAAGTTGAACTATTTGATGCAGATGATGAAGAAGAAGCTAAAGAGACAGAAAATGATTACATTCTAATTGAAGAAAACAATATAGAAGATGAAGAAGATTATGTAGAAGAAGAAGAAGAAGAAGAAAGTTGTATAAGCACAGAGGAGTTGAACAAAAAATTTGAAGATTTTATTAGAAAGATGAAAGAAGATTTAAGAATTGATGCTAGAAGGCATTTAATCATGGTCTGATTTAATTTAAGTAATTAACATCAACCATGATGATCGTTTTTTTATCATGCTTCTTGTATTTTAGTTGTATGTATCTCTTAAATTTTGTAAAACTATTTCTCTAATTTCTCCAACATGTCAACAAAGAGCAAGTTTACATGCCAAATTTCTGTTTAATCCTTACTCTAAGCATTTTTTATGAAACTACTTTTCAAAAAATAAAAGGAAAAGAGGTGATTATGATTAATTATAGTGACACTAATAATCATTTTTAAAGGTGAATGTGAATAATGTCACATGATATTATAAATTCAATTTTTTTATAGTTAATTCTCCCGTACACATCTTATTTATATATATATATATATATATATATATCGATATATTTTATTTATTTATTTATTAATTTTTGAATTTATCAAAATTATCTATCTCAGCAGTATATATTAGTACATATCATATGTGTACCGGAATACTATTCAACTTTTGTTTTATAAATGAGCTTACACGTCTTCTTGGTGTCACTCTATGAGCATTTGATTTGATCACAATGTTATTGGAGTAAATATTAATATTATAACATGATGCTATATATAGGGACAAAAAGATTTGGATCTTTTTATGTCCTTAAATGACAAATGGTCTTATTAGGAGAGAAGAATCATTTGCTCTAATCATGATTCATTAAAGGATTCACTATTTAAATCAAATTAAAAAGATTGTACATATGATCATTTGAGAAGAAATGAAAGATGATATGGCTGTCTTTTGGGCTGTAATGCAACAGAGAAATTACTAGTTATATATCATAGTCTGCCAAACAAATGTTGTCTTGTGGAAAACCCGTTGACCTTATATGGTTGAATATATCTATCTATCTGCACATAATTACACAATAATTGAAAGGATTTGAGACTGCATTATCCAAAGCAAATGGTTAAAGACCAAATCAAATTACAGATCAGCCAGTTGGTGATGTTACAGTTACTGATAGCTAAGAATATTATAGATATTATTCCACATCAATATACAAGCACATATAGATTAATTTTTTTTAGACTTAATAAATCTTTAGGTTCCTGTATTTTTGCGAATTTTTTATTTTTGTTTTTGTATCTTGTTTTGTTGTAAATAAGTTCTTGAATGTATAAATTTTTTTGTTTTAGTCCCTAAAGTCAAAATCCGCAGGAAAATTTGCAGTTTTCGTGGAGATTTTCCTTTACGTTTTTCTGCAGATTTTGACTTTAGGGATTAAAAACAAAAAATTTTGTACATTCGAGGACTTATTTGCAACAAAACAAAATACAGGGACTAAAATCAAAAATTCATGAACATACAGAGACCAAAAGATCTATTAAGTTTTTTTTTTAATGAGCAAATATTAGCAACTAGTTATTATTTTATTGGTCATGCAAACATTTGCTCTAAGGCATATGTTAAAGATTCTATAGATAGTAGTGATTCTTGAAACAATAATTAACTTTTAAAATAAATAAAATGTGCAATTTTAAATATAAAATTTAGGGTTAAATATGTTTTTAGTCCCTACTTTTATGTGAGTTTTGACTTTTAGTCCCTACATTTTTTTTATTACATTTTTAGTCCCTCATATTTTTTCCGTTTGTATTTTTAGTCCCTACCGTCAAGATCTGGTGACTAGGCAAACGGAAAATGCCACGTAGAACGCCACATAGGACGCCACATCAACTAAAGAATCTACGTGGCATTAATTTTTTATGTGGATATGTTTTTAGTCCCTATTTTTACGTGAGTTTCCACTTTTAGTCCCTATATTTTTTTATTATATTTTTAGTCTCTCACGTTTTCACTGTTTGCATCTTTAGTCCACAGTGTCAAGTTTTGGTGATTAGGATAATAAAATATGTCACGCGGGACGGCACAGAGGATACTAGGTCAATTAATGAATCTACGTGACCTTTATGATGTGGATTAGACCTAAGATAAACGAGTTTACCTGGTCCTAAAATGACATATTTAGCTAATTATGAACCTATTCTATTTGATATGTGTATTATAAAAGAATAAAAAATAAAACCAACCATACAATTTCATGAAATCATTGTTATAAAATCATTTGTAACAAGTTATACATTTATAGTCATACATGACTAAGTCATTTGAAGCTGAAACTCTGTCTGTTTTTTTTTTCTATTTCAAAATCAGCAAATTCCAAAAGAACATGCTCGAAGCCACTTCAAAAACATAATTAACATTAATTTTGTATTGATCCAAAAGAATTTTGAAGTCCCAGCCAAAATCATTACATCAGAAAGAAGTATACGAAAAAAACTTTTGATGAGAAGTATATTTGGAGTGGTTGGTCCAAATTCTTAAAGCGATACAAATTGCATTCTGGAGGCCTCCTCAACTTTGAAGTTCAAGAAGATCAATTCCTTATTGTGACACACACCAAGATAAATGACAGAAAAAAAAATACCTAAATGTTTAGGAATTCTCATGTTTTCTCTGCTTTTGTTGATCTAATGGTTGATAAATTATAAAGAGTATATAAACATTTAAGAAGGGAGAAAAATAAATTGAATGAATGGCTAAGATTACCATTGGAGAGAAAACATGAGAGAAAAAATTGGAGAGAATCCAAATCCTGTTTGTTTTAATTCAGTTTATGTAATATTATGCATACTTCTAACCTACAACTCAAACTTTTTGGATTGATAGTTTATTATGAGTACTTTTGAAATGTTTAGCACTTAAGTTGTTATTAGTTGTTTGACTTATGTAATGACTAATTTAAATTAAGTTGTTTGTTTTTAATTGTTTTTTCACAATTTTATCATTTTCAATCTCAGTTTATGTAATATTATAACTACTTCTAACCTATAACTCAAAATCTTTTAATTGGTAGTTTATTATGAGTAATTTTGAAATGTTTAGCACTTAGTTTGTTATCATTTGTTTGATTAATATAATGACTAATTTAAATTAAGTTATTTGTTTTTAATTGTTTCTTCACTAGTTTTTTCATTTTCAATCCATATCAACCGACCTCTCCGACCCTACGACCCGACAAAACAACGATACCACAATATATAACGTGCCGAAGGCCCGTCCCGTGTGTACACACAGATATGTAGCTAGTTTTATGATATATGTTTGATTCAAGGTTTGACCAACTTAGAATTAAATGCAAATTTATTAGTCACAGATACTAGAGATCATGAACAACTTTCAAATGAGAAAAGTTACTGTGATTTATGGGTTTGAGAAGAAGAAAGGGATCATGAATTCAATTTGGGTATTTAAAATTTTGAAATTTATGTTTTAGTTAGGTCGAGTCAGTTTTGGTGCAGGTTAAACCCATTTGCATTAGATTCAATCCTTATCATAAAAGCCAATAAATTAATTAAATGACGTGGTATACTATATGTTCTCCTACGTGGCATATTCTGTTATCCTAATCACCAAAACTTGACAGTAGGGGCTAAAGATACAAATGGTGAAAACGTGAAGTACTACAAATATTATAAAAAAAAATGTAGGGACTAAAAGTGGAAACTCACGTAAAAATAGGGACTAAAAATATATCAACATAAAAAATACCACGTAGGTTCAATAATGTACGTGGCGTCCTACGTGGCACCCTACGTGGCATTTTCCGTTAGCCTAGTCACCAGAACTTGACGGTAGGGACTAAAAATGCAAACGGGAAAAACATGAGGGACTAAAAATATAATTAAAAAAATGTAGGGACTAAAAGTCAAAACTCACGTAAAAATAGGGACTAAAAACATATTTAACCCTAAAATTTATATCTTTCATATGTTAACATGTGTCGCTTAGGCACATAGTATTAATTTTTCTCTTTTTTACTGATTTTTTTAAGTAATTTAGCTGTTAAAGTCTTACAATTTAAAAGTGAAGAAGTTGAAACTTGGAATTCGAACTCCAATAATATTTCTAATAACTACCAATTGAACTCTATTTATGAGGGGGTTTTTTTTTTTTTTTGACATAATTTATGAGGCTTAGAACATCTCCAATGGTGATATCGCTTTGGGTATCATACATCACTAAAAAATGGTCCCTACAATGTCATATAGTATTTATGCAACTCATACGTGTTTTGCTCCAATTGTGATACCACTCTAGGTATCATATATTATTAACAAGTTATTAATTCTATTTAATTCGATTATACAAAAAAAGGTAACATTAAATTGATGATACGGTATCTTAAATAAGGTACCGGTATCATCAATTTTGATACCCTCCATGTCATGTCATGTAACTCCAATGATAAAAAAAAAATAAGGTACGGATCATTAGTCAATAATACTCTCTATGATATCCTTATTGGAGATGCTCTTATAAATTACAATTTCAGTCATAATTATAAACAAAATTCCATTTTTATATGTTGATTGAATAATTAATGAAAGTAAATTTTTGTTTATACTGTAGTTGAGAAAGAAAAGTGTAGTTATTAGTAAGGCAAGATTGATTCAAACCTAAGCCAATTTATATCTCCATCCTCTGTTTTCCTAGTCTAAACAACCAATTAAATTTTGCATAATAGTAAATAAATAAACACCAATCGTTAGTTGGTTCAGTGGTGATTGACGCTGAACTTGGTAGGGAGGACCACGGTTCGATCCCCCGTAACTGCGATCGAGAGGGGACTGAAACCACTTGATGCCAGAACTGACCCCCGAACCAGATTCAACTGATGGTGAAAAACCGAAAAAAATAAATAAATAAATAAACTACGACTCATTATAAATAATTTTTGTTCAAGATTTCTATTTCACGTTGACTTTTATTTTTTATTTAAAACAAAAGATATACTCCCTCTAGTCTTATATATAAGAAACAATTGACTTTTTAGATACATTGTAAAATTGATGTATCTAGACTATATTATAATCTAGATACATTATAGTCTAGATACATCAATTTTACAATGTATCTAAAAAGTCAATTGTTTCTTATATATAAGACTAGAGGGAGTAATTTGACAACTAAAATATTTCAGGAGACAAAAGTGGATTCACCCTCAGGAGACATAGCATAACAGGTGCTTTACCATTGTTCAGTACTCAAAGTCCATTTATATTTACAACATTTTAAGAACAGTGATTTGTTTTTGGCCACCAAAAGATGAAATACTTATGGAACCTCAGCCCAAGAAGAACCTCATACGATACCCATACCAGCAGATCAGAGTGAGCAGCGATATATTTAGTTGTGTGATGAACACAGTAATATTGATTCTATATTTTTAGGAAGAAAGTAAGAAAAGAATTGAAAAAATAAAAAAAAACAAATAAAAAAAAAAGGTTCGTGAAATTCGCGACATATAGCACTACTGAAAGAAAATAGATTCCAATCCATATAAAACACTAAATAACTCCTCCTCCCTCCTTGGAATTCACTTTGTATGCATAGGAAAGATTGAAATGTATGGAAAAGCCTCAAAATATTGGCTAGAGGATAGTGCAATGGCATTGGCATGCATCCAACACAAGATTATAAAAGTGAAATTACACAAATATCAAAGAAGTAAGATAGTCCAAGATAATACATATGAAAGCTTCTTAATTCTTAAAAGATAAACTATGTCATATAAATTGTGTAACATAATACACTGATTTCATATTGTCAATGTCATATGTTGTACCAGGAAATGTGGTCCTATAACAGCCAACAACTTAAGGCAAAATCAAAATTTGTACTTAAATATATAGTCTATTTAAAATGTGATTATCTTTGAACCAAAAAAAAATGATCATCTAGTTACCTTCAATTCTTCATACTAGTCTAAATATGTAGATGGAAAATGTCCCATGTCCCAATACATGACTTTTTTTTTATTGTATGGTTGCTATTTTAAAACATTCGAATGAGTTAAGTTTATTTTACTGTGAAAAAAATGACTACTTAAAAATACAAATGTCTCTAAATATAATTTTTTTTTAAATTTCTAGAAGTATTAAATATTTGTTTACAAAAATATCTCTAATTAGTTTACTAAATGTTTGTGTCATTGATTAACTAAAATATGTTTTTTATACAAGGCCAAAAATTTGACAAATTTAATACCCTATTGTGTGTGTAAAATTGTTAAAATAGTGTTTATAATAAGTGGTGGAAGTCATCATATGTTTTTGCAAAGCCAACAAGGGTATATTAGAAATCTTACACTGAAGCAGAGGATCTTAAATTATTAGAGAATAGTAAAACTTGGGGGCTTGAAATTTGCAACAATTGGTAAGTTTAGTACCAACAAAAAGAATGAAGACTTTTACTTTTATTTATGAAAGAGACCTAAAATTTTGTCAATTACTTGATGGCAGATAATCCATAAATGCCTTGACATAGACATGGTGGAAAACTATGGACATTTCATTTTCATATTCTTAAGTGAATTTTCATCATAGAGAAGATAAATCTCAAGTGATCCTCTAAATTAAAGTGAAGTCAATTCATCATGAAATTGAAAAGGACTTAGTTTGATCTTTCCCTTTTGTAGATAGCAACATCAATGTGGGTGAGATCTTAGAGGATACTTCCAAATTTGGTGGGACTATCTCACAAGGTAAAAGCTACATTATAATAGTAAAAAAAAAAAATTAATTCAAATTATTTGCTTTCATACAGTCGGCACATCAGTAACTGTTGACTTATCGGACAATTAAAATTTTAGCGTAAATATTGATTTTTAAAAATTGAAATGTGAATTGTCTGACTTCAATCTAACAACCACAAATGTATTCTGCGCGAGTGCGGAATTAAGGAATAAACAACCGTCCTCGTGTCCTTGAAAGTACAGATTCATCATTCATGCATGCATGACTAAAGCAATAATACAAAGAAAGCAAACATTTGATACGAATGAAGAATAATGAAAGATATATAACATAGTATTTTTATGAGTCCACGTACGTGTGGTTGTATCATGTGGCAAGGGTGGCTCTTATGTATTATAGATAAATTATTGATTGTATAATTTAGAATAAGTCTTTTTCTAATGTGTAAAACTAAGCACATGAATGTTTTTGCATGAATCCTATTGATGAAGATAGAATTGATAATATTTTCCAATAATGCATTATTATTCAATAATATGATGTGGGTCTAATAATTCGGTGGCTTAGCCCCCTGAAATAAAGGTAGCTAGAAATTAAGTTTCATGTAGAAAATGAGATGCATAATTGCACCACCGATTTTATGTCAATAATGTGTTGCTTGAAAGAAAATATGTGAATAGATATTTTGACACATTTAGTTTTTTTCTTTTTTTTGACGATAGACACATTTAGTTTTAGAAAATGGTTTAATTTCTATTTTCATTTCTAGTTACAAAAATGGTACTTCAATTTTCACTTTGATCACATCTTTAAATATTTATACAGGTGAAAAATAACTTTTTTCCTTCAATCTTGTTTTAAAGTCTAGTGGTATATATTTAAGTAAAGTTATATTATATTCGGTTTAAAGAGGTCTCTAGTTTGAATTATGAAAATAAATTGTCTCGACTTACTACCATTTTAGGGACTAAAAATGGATTATTATTATTTTTAAGGAATAGTTTGAGATTTACTTTTTTTATGAACTAAAATGAATCTTCACTTTTAATTTTATTCGCTACTTTTGCTACACATTAATTCGATAAAGGAATCAATCGCATGAATGCATTAAGTAAAAACTATTTTTCATCACGAACGGTTCGCGAAGGACGTGGCAAACGTTTCTTACTTTTTCTTCTCACCTTAGTATAATACTTTTTTCTATGGCTTTCTTCTAGCACAACACACACCTTTCATCGCATCCATCACTGTGTTTGTTTTCACACCTCTTGTGCATATTTGAAGCACACTGTCATACTTATGAGAAGAAATTTGGTCGAAGTATATCCAAAGTAGAACATGGATTTTTCATCAACCGAAGAGCCTCTGTTCTCACTAAATTGTGATGGAAATTATAAAAAAAATAATAATAATTTAAAGATAAAAGGTTTGGAATGAAGATTCATTTATCTTTCCTTGCTTTCGTTCGTCGTCGGCATTTCTTTGCCGTTGTTCGCAGTCGTCATTCCTTTACTATCCTTCATCGATTTTCTTTGCAAATTGAATAATTTTCTATTGCTAATTGAATTGATTTGTGGTTGTTAAGCTGTTTTGTTACTTGATTGCATTGTCTTCAATTCAAATATTTGCTTATAGTTATTTGTATGCAGTGATGGAGTTTTTTTTTTTGCATGATGAAGTTTTTTTCACTGTTATCACATCATCACACATAAAGAAACAAAGGCAATGTCGGTTAAAAGATTAGAGTGGAACAACGTGAGTCGGCAAAGCAATTTGTTTCATATATTGATTGATTTTTTAAGATAGTAAAAGTTTCTCAATTCGTGATAATTCGTGAAAAAGGTTTCGCTGTGTATAGCAGCGCTCTTTGTATTTTTAATATTATAAAAATTAATTTAGTCAAAAACGAAATATTATAAAAACTAATCATGCCCAAAAGATCTTATTTTGTTATTTTTATTTTTAGAATATCTCATTTATCGGGTGCTTCTATGGTGTAGTCAATATTGAAAAAGTTATTTGAATAGATCAATAGGAGTAAAGTCTTTATTTGGTCCCACCAAATCATAATTATATGGTGTAGTTCCATAATTGTGTTTCTGTGTATCTTCATAAATCTAAAGGTGTGAGTTTTCTCTATCCTAAGATCGAGATTTTGGTTCTGATACCAGAGTTTCGCGCGTTAGCTGTAAGATAAACGTTGGAGTTCATTTTTCGTGTATTGTACTAAAAGTCTGTAATTAGACAATAGATCTTTTCTTTCTATGAGTCTTGCCTTTATTCTTGGATTAACATAAGGTCTATCCATATATAGCAGGTTTTTTAAGCATCTATATTCGAATTCTAATTTTTGAATTCTTTTTCTATAGACTTTTAGATTTTTTCTTTCTTGAGCTAAATTCATTACTAGCGCAGGTAGTAAGTGTAACAGGTTGCGGAAGTTTAATTTAGATTCTTTTATCTAATTTTTCGAGTTGTAAGGACAACTCTGCTACTGAGCTTTGTAGCTTATTTAATTCTTTTAGTTCTGAGATTTCAAAATCTCTTTTTGGGGGTGCTACCCTAAGGCTTTGACTTCTAATTAATGATTTTTCGTCTGTTTCTTCAAACAGATTTTTGTCATATTCTATTAATGAACAACTCTTCCTTGCCAAGGTTTTAAATATAGGTGACTCTAACGTCACTATAGGGGTGAATAATTCATCAATATGAATTATATCTTTTCCTGTAAATTCTATGCTATGATGTGAATTACTTAAAGCATAATTAATTCTATAGCATATCGTAAAAGGGTGATTTCCTTTTTTCATAAATTTTGAATCTTCTAATTTGTAATTAAAGATTATGGATCTGTCCAGATCTTTATCCTTTAGGGATAATCCTATTTGTAAGTTTATATCAAACTTAATTTTTCCATATTTTAAATTGCATCTTCCTTGTGCAATTATAGATTGTTTATCATTTGTAATTCTAGAGTTTCTTAGAATTATATTTAACGGTGTATCAATACCTTTCATGAAAGTACTTTTGATTAAAACTTGAATGGTTGATATGTGAATATAACCAATTTTATTTCTTTCTTTTTCAGAAAGACTTGAAATTCTTTTTTGAATTTGTGTTCTATCTATGGTGGATATGAATATATTTCCAGAAGTAGAATCGATTGGAATTGCTTCTTCTCCTACCATTATTCCAAATTTCAAAATATTTTTCTTAAAGAAAAGTTCTTTTAATTTTATAGACTTTCTTTTAAAGTTTTCTTCAGCAGTTAGAGATAAATCTGCTTCTTCTATTTTGTGATCTTGTATGATATCAGCAAAATAACTAGATGTTTCTTCAAAAAGTGAGATTTCAGACATAATTTTCAAAATTCCTCTGAATTTTCACTAATATTATCGGGCAGAATATTTAAAGTTTTTATTAGACTATAAATTCGAGAGTTTTTTAATTTATAATGTATACTTGCAAAGTCTCCATAGAATTGTCCTTGAAAGCATTCTATGTATTTAGAATTTTTAGTAAAATTGTTTAACTCATGAACTAAACATTTTAATTCATGTTCTTCGAAGTCTCCTTCGATAGTTTCTTGAATTTTTTCGAGAAAAACCTTTTCTTGGTAATGATTAAATTTGAATTTGTCTAAAATTATCTTAACCAAATTTGGTTCAGAGATCCTTTTTAGTAAATAAGTTACCTTTTTATCATAGTCTTCCATCAAGACTAATTCTAAGTATGTGTGACCAGAACTAGGTTCTGTGTGTTCAATTTCAAAAAAATTTGAAAATAATCTTTAAGTTCTAAAATTTGAACTTTCCATTGATTATGCAAACAACACAATATAATAAATAAGTGATGTAATAATAACAATCATACCTGATATGATTTTCTTTGTTTCTGGTTTTATTGAATTCTTCGATTCGAAGATGTTTGTGTTGTCTTGGGATATAATCTGTTTGATTATATTGTTTTATGTGGTTGATCCCTCCAGAGTATTACCTCAAGGATCTAGCTCCTCCAGAGTATTACCTCAAGAGCTACTTCTTAGAAATGATTCTAAGGACAGAAGATAATTCTTCAAAAACTAGTTAATAGTTTCGTATTTCTTTCATCTGTAATTTACATTGAGCTGAATGCTCTTATTTATAGTGGAGAAGGGCTCACATTAGGTAAACGTCCATTACCATGACATTGTACAATCACTCATAAAAGCAACACGCACTCACACAATAGTGACATGCACTCAGAAAAAGTGATGCGCACTTAAAAAAGAAAAACGCACTAAGAAATACGACAAATAGTATTTTACATTATTTAGTACTAAGTGGTCCCCATCTGACTCAGATGTGATAAGGTACCACTGCACAATTTTGTCCTACATTGTGGCCAGTTGATCCGTGCTGTTAGTCTCCTTGTCCTCTTGTGCCGACGATTTTTGACAGTTTTTACAGTTATGATTTTTGTAATACTGTAGAAAATATCTGCAGCATTCTTCTTGAATTACCCTTGGTAATTTTTCATGATCATCCTTCAGTTGGTCAATTCTTTCTTCAAGTTCTTTGATTGCCTTGATATCTTTTTCTTTTGCTGGTTTTCTGGAATCGCTATACACAATCATTGATGAGTCTTCGTAGATTGTTCTGTAGTTTGTCTGGGATGACAATCTTGAAATTTTCCGACGAAAATTCTTCATTTGATTGACGTACAGCTGGATGCCATTCTGTACTTTCTTTATTCATGACCGGATATTCTTTGTTGGATATCCCAATCTTGATTAAGTATATTGGTTTTGTGACCAGCTCCAAGGTATTTTCATCATACCAAGGATATGTTGAATCGACCTCTAGGAAGATCTCTTTTCCTTTGGCATATAAATTATTGAATTTTTCTGCCAAATTTTGTAGATTCTTTGGAAGAAACTTGAGCTCCCCAAAAGTTTTCTTTGGTTGCTCTTCCAAATATATGGTGTGGATTAAACCATTTTGAAAGAAAGATAGACATGTAGTACTATCTATTCCTGGTAATGTAACTGTCTTGGGACAGCTAAATTTGTTAGCCGGGTAGAAGCATTCAGTGGTGAATTCTTCCACATAATGGTTTAACCATTTCCATCTAAGACTGAATTCCATATAGGTTGGATTAGTTATCTGGAAATTCTTTTGGTATTCGAGCTGGCGAATTTTGTCAATTGATAGCTTCCTTTTTGACTCCATTGTTGGAGATTTTTGAAGATTTTTTGCTGTTGTAATCTCTTTGTATGCTCCATAAAGCGCCTGTTCAGCTTCCTTCATGGTTTTGTATCCTTTATGACGCACATTCTTGCCAATGATGTGTTGTTTAGCTATTGCTCATTTTCTATAGATCCCATTCATTGGACCATCAAAAATGACATAAGCTTCAAATTTTCCCATCTCATTGTCTACGGGATCGCTTGTTTGAATGGTTGTTGATAAACCATTTTTTCTAGCTTCATCTTCTTCCTCGACCTGGTCAGCCCAAGACTTTTTGCTATCTGAAGTTGTTTCTGAAGATTCTGCTTCTTGTTCTATATTCCAACCACTGGGTACTATTGTTTCAATAGGAATTTTTGAACTTTCTGGGGTTGTATACTTTACATAGTAGTCATACTTTCCAGAAGGTTGTCCTAGGAGGTCCCAGTTTTCTTCTTTTTTAAGAACTTCACTTGAGCCTTTTGCTGATTGATTTTCATCTGTTGTCATTTTTTGTAAACCTTTGAGTGTTGTAATCATCTCCCCCCTCTCGGCAGAGATTTTTGCTTTTTTGATTTCTAGGGCGACAAGTTGCTCGTCCTTTTGCTTGATGTTGTTCTGAAGTAGCTTTATGGCTTGCTCCATTCTCTCGTCAGTGTATCTGCAAAACTGTTTTGCTCAGATTTTATATATTGAATATATGGCTCGAATTGTTGTAATTTCATCTGCCATCTTATTAATCTGCCTTGTTTATGGTCAGCTTTAATTTTATATCTCCAAAATCCTGTAAGATATTTAGAGTCTGTACGAAGAAGGAATCTTGACGGTAATAAGTCAATCTTCCATTTTTCTAGTATTTTTACACACGCCAGAGTTTCTAGTTCCTGAATATGGTATCTAGATTCTGTATCTGTAAATGTACCAGAAATATATTTACATAAATGTAATTTTTCAGTATCCTTTATCAGGATTTTAGAAGCACTATAATCAATGCCTTTTTTGGTATATGTTTCTTCTTTCGAAGTTTCATATTGTTTTGATTGAAGATCTTTAGATTCTTCAATTTTATATCCCTTCTCATTTAGAGAAAGTTTTGCTTTACCATTGGGTAAGGCTCTCATACAACCTGCCCAGGTTGTTTGTGATGCATCTGTTTCTACAATCAAAAAATCTTTTATTGTTGGATTGTATAGTTCAGGCAAAACTTGAATTTTTTCTTTAATGGTTTTAATAATATCAGAATCGGCTTCAGTCCAAGACCAAGGAATTTTTTCTGAAATTTTTCTTTGCAAATGTTTTCTTTCTTTTGCTAAATCTTTGAAAAATCCTTCATTAGCAATATAATTCAAACATCCAAGGAATCTTTGAATTTGTTTTCTGTCAGAAAGTTCATTTGGAAAAGCTTGTACTTTTTCTTGGGTGTGAGGTGCTAGACCTAGTTCCCCATTCAATTTTAAAATTAGACCAAGGTATTCTATTTCTTTTTGTAAAAGTTTTGATTTCTTTTTTGAAATTACGATACCTTTTTCTTTAATTCTTAAAAGAACAATTTCTAAATCTCGAAGATGTTGTTTTTCATCTCCTTTTGTAAAAATGAGTATGTCATCTATATATGCTAAACATATATGATCCAAACCTGCGAGAGATTTGTCCATAAATCTTTGATATATTGATGGTGCTTGTTTTAGTCCAAAAGGCAAAACATTCCATTCGTAATGTTTTTGAGGTGGACATGAAAAAGCTGTTAATGGTTTTGTTTCTTCTGCTAGTCTTAGTTGATAATAACCAGACTTTGCATCCAAGGAAGAAAACCAATTACATCCTTTTATCTTTTCTAAAATAAAATCTTTTCTTGGTAATTTATAAGAATCTCCAACTGTTGCCAGATTAAGTTTCTTATAATTAATTACCATTCTTCTCTTGCCTCTTTTTATTTCGTTGTGGTTTTCGACATAAAAAGCTGGTGCAGAATGTGGACTTGATGAAGGTCTAATAAGGTCTTTATCAAGTAGATCTTTATATTCTTGTTGAAATTCTTCAACATCTCTAATAGAATATGGAATTCTATTTGGAACATTTATCTCGTCATTAGGATTTTTTAACTTAATGACTATAAGTTCATGATTAGTGTTTTTAACACTGTCTAAAGGGTTATCTGAACAGACTTCATCTAACCTTTCTTCTATACTAATATTGAAACTTCTTTCTTCCCATATAGTTCTTAACTCCCTAAAGTTTCCCTTAATAAGGTTTAAGATTTCATTTCTAGTAACTATTTTGGTGGTTACTACTTTTCTATTTTTAGGATTTCCCAAATCCTTCCAATGAAGTGATATAGTATCCTTTCTTTGAGTAAAGGGTTCATATAATTTTAAAAGTTATTTCCTATGATTAGATCTAATCCTGAATCATGGAGGTAGATTGTTGGAATAAAAAATTTATATCCTTCAATTTCTATAGACACATCTCTAAGGTTAAACCATATCTGATGTTTTGATTTGTCTGCAACTATTATTTCTTTTGGTTTGGTTAATCTTTCCCAATTTCTAGAGATAGATTTTTTCCCAAAACAAAGAGTTGCACCTGTGTCTATATAGGCTAAAAGGTTTCTATTTTTTAGCACTATTTTGATAAATGTAGCACTTGGATTTCCTTTACCAAGTATCTTCTTCGACATCTGAATCTGTCTCTGTGCAGTATTCATAAATGTCTTCATCGGACTCTATGTCTGATTCTATAGGTTCATATCTCATTGCATATATTACATGTAGGATATTTTTCTTAGGATTTTCCTTTTTAGGGCACTCATTTGCATAGTGACCTTCTTCATGACATAACCAACATGTACATGATTTTTTGCCTTGTGGGCATATTTTCTTCCTAGGGTAAGGTTGTTTTTTCCTAAAGAATTTTTTGTTTCCCTTTTTGAATTTTCTAAAAGGAACCTTCTTAAATTTCTTTTTCTTATAGGGTTTTTGTAACCTTGTTTTTCTGGGTTTCTTCCTAGAGTTGCAACCATAATTTCCTACTTTGTCTTGTAGTTTATTACAACAAAGGGATACTTGAGCTTCTCTTTTGGCTATTTTTTGACTACACATTTCTTGGAGCCAAATTTTTAGGGTGGTTATTCTTCCTCCTAGAGTATCATCCACTTTTCCTTCTGCTAATGCTGAAGTAAAGAATGTTTTAACTTGAGCTGATACTCTTTCTGGTAACTTGTCATAGAATAGTTCTATCAAGTTTCTGGAAATTCTAGTACTATTATCTATGTTGTAATAATAGTCCTGAAATTCACAAATGAAATTATCTACATAGCACATGTTGCAGATTTTTAGGTTAGTTATCTTCCAAAGATTTTGGTCGGAAAATGCTATCTTAGATTGAATGGAATCCTTCCATCCTTTAAATTCTGTTACGAGTAACATATGAATCCAGTCTACTACTAAAGTTCCTGTTAGGGGTATTGTTCCTATAACTTCTGGTGATACGGTAGAAATGTATTTGTAAGCATTTCCTCTAGTTTTATATTGTAGGAAATTGAAAATCTCAATTAGTCCTAGATTTTTAAGGTCTTCATTTAACTGGACTAATACACTATTTGTATTGTACCAATCTCTTAGATCTTTGGTTGTATCGAAACTACAGTCTATGTCTAAAATTCCTTGCCCTTGAAATGGGTTTTGTGTAGGTACATAATAATGGGGTACCTTTTGGAATTTTTGTTTGGTAAATTCTCTTTCGAATTCTGCAGATCTTTTTGTACCAGATGTCTCTGCTGGTTTGAATTTTACAAAGTGAGGATTTTCACTTTCCTCCTCCACTTCTTCTTCAGAGCTAAAATCATAAATGATTTGGTTTTTCTCTTTTGGTTCTTCGTCAATTACTTGACTTTTTCCTGATATATCTAAAGAGACCATAAGTTTTTCTAAATTTTCTAATTGCCTATTGAGGGCTTCTTCTGTATCGTCCATTCTTAAAAGAATTTAGATGGTGGTTTAATTTTTAATTGTGTAGAAACAGTAGTTTCTTCGAGCTCAGGAAGCCTAGGAATATTTTCTATTTCTAGTTCTTTTCCTTTCTCTTCCCCCCCTTGAGAGAATTGAAGGTTTTTGTCTTCTAAGAGTTTTATCACGTATGCTATCATACAAGATATATTATTTAGCTGTGGATTTGTTGTATGAAAAAGGTGAGGAAATTTATGAGTTTCATCTTCTTCATAACAATCAAGGTTTATTCCATTATGAAATTTCCATGTTTCATATGGTTTATACCTTTCTTCTTCAGACTGTAAAGTTTCTAAATAGAATGTTTGTTTTTCTATCCTATCTTGTAAATCAGAGAAGTTATCTAAAACTTTTTGTAATTTACTTGTTAGACTTTCTTCAGTCATCTTGCAATATCCTGAAGGTTTTTCCGAAGGCTTTTAGCTAGTTCCTTATATTCTCTAGCTAAATAAAAGTTTCCTGAGTTTCTAAACCAATAGTGTAGTCTTTCGAACCATCTAATTTGAATTTTGTATAGAGCAAGATCAGCCGGGTTAGGATTAAAGCTGATTATTGGATAAATTAGTTTTCCACATGGACTTCTTAGGAATTCATTCCCGTGTCGTTTTACTATCATATTATTCATTGAACTTGGATTATTTGCTATAAGATAGCTACCAAATTTTTGCTACTAAATCTGTGCTAATGGGCTACTTGGTTTCTGGCCATTAGATTTGAGATTTGCACATAGAAATTTTTGTGCCTTTGCCACACTAGATTTTGACTTTTTTGGTGAAGTCATTTTAATGACTGCATGTTAGAATTCTCCTTTTAAATTTCAATTGAAGTTTAAGTACTTGTTGGGCTTGCCCAACTTTCCTTTACGGGAGAAACAAAATTTGGGCTATTGATAAGTGTATTTCTTTTCACAACATACTTTTGGCACCCCCAATAAACACCCTTGAACTACTTTTTTTTTTTCTTAACTACCTGCACACACAAAAAAGATTCTACTAAGCTTGTACTACGTGTTCGAATGTGAAAATATGGATTTATTTTTATTGGATTATAAGTTCCGGATAAAATATGTGCGCGTTGTAATGAAGTATTTTTAAGTTGTCGAGGGCGCGAGAAGTGTGAAGGGGAAAATAAATAAACTTCCAATAATGCATAGTAGATGAATAAATGATCACAACTAATCGATTATAAGATTAAATTTTCTTATTGGACTTAGCTTCCCAACAAGCCTAATGAATTTACAATGACTTCAATTTTGCTTATTATAAATTTATGTCCTCCAGCTGAACATCATTTGATTTCACACCAACATTTCAGATTATAATAGAAAAGATCATAGTAATTAATGTTTTGCCAACAAGATCATGTTGTAAAATTGAATTGTGTAAGAAATGCCACGGTTCCTACATCATTGAACATTTATTTTGTTTTGATGATGTCTCTTCATCGGGGAGATTTTGAGGTGAACAAACTGATCGGGAACGGGAAGGAGAAGGCCTATTGCCACTCATTGAAGGTGGTGGTGGTTGAGATTGCGGTGGCTCCCAAATTGGTCCCGGCGGAGGAGGAGAAGGTCTATTACCACTCATTAAAGGTGATGGTGGTGGTGGTTGAGATTGCGGTGGCTCCCAAATTGGTCCCAGCAGAGGAGGAGGTGGAAATTGGTATGGCATTGATGTTGCCGGAGGAGGAGGTGATTGACAATAATATGAATATGGATGATGGGACCTTTGGTATTGATGACATGGCAATGGTTGTGGATATGGGCAATATTGCATATCATCATATAGGCATTATATCCGTATTCATCGTAATAATTAGAATTTCTTTCAACAACTTCACCATTTAATTTTACATACTTGATTTCAGCATGTTTTCCAGATTTTGCTAGCACACTTAATAATTTATTTGGGTTTACATTCCCATTAACTTTCACCGTCCCTTCTTCTCCATCAATAGTTATATTATATACCCCTGAAATTAAGTATTAAGTATATGGTAAAAAGAAATATCAAAATCAATTCATATCTATGTCTAACTTAAAATTCAGCATATAGAATGTCCATAGCATAATATATTTTGCCTCTTGGTACAATTTTCAATAGAAAAACGCAACTCATAAATATTTGATTTCTTTTTCTAAATAATTATTTTGTCAAGTTTGCTACAATATTTAAGAAATACATGAATTTTTATTTTAAACCTTTGATTCTTATGAAAAATGAACTCTAATAATTTGGAATTCAACCGAAAAAGTAATAAAATTTTCCTATTAAGTTTACAAATTGAGAGAGTTTTGAGATATTGTAATTCTAAGTTGTAAAAGAGTTAATAGAAAAAGAAAAATACCATGAATTTTTTGCAAGACATGCATCACCTTTACTTTACATGCCTCGCATTTTATATTTACTTTTAGAACACAGATCTGAAAATTAAAGATAAAGCATACATTATAAATTAGATGGAAAAAAATGGTTAAAAATATGAAGAGTAATATATATTTTCATGGCTAATGCTATAAGGTGGTCCACCGAGGACAAGTGATCTACCGAATACGAATTTTACAAAATTTATTGGTAGATTGAAAATTTATATCATATAGAGTATCCATAAAATTTTTTAGAAAAATTGAAAATCATTTGATATTTTATTAGGATTTATCAAGACTTACAGTATTTAATAAACCGTTAATCTTGATGGGTCTCGATAACATATCAAATGATTTTTAATTTTTCTAAAATTTTCTATAGATAACCTATATGATATAAACTTTAAATTCAACGGTGGATTTTGTAAAATTCGTATTCGTTATATGGTTTTTTATGAATGGTCCACCATGGACCACTTGAATGTTAGAATTTTCCATATTTTCATTTGACTTCACCATTTCAGCAGAAGAGTACTCCATTGTGCAAGTTCTTTAGAAATTTTGGCTCCTCCTCTCAAGTAATTAATTAGTATATGGTAAGTACAATTTGGTAAACTCCAATAAACTACAACCTTTATGCTGCATCATAAAAGCTAAAACCTCTGGACAAAATTCAGAGATGAAAAGAATGAAAATAATGAGTTGTGTGATGCAATCTCATATTTTAATTTCATATTCATTCGGCATGATTTTGTGTTTATTTTGTTGTGTGATTTTGATGTATTCATTGCAATTAATTGTAATAAGTATTAGAGGGAGTTGTAATATTAGTGTCAATGCGTAAATTAAAAATAAAAAATTGAATGATAAAAATTGATAATTTTATATATTATACTTCTTTCGGAAGGATCACAACATTTGACGCTTAATATTTGATTTCTTTTTTGTAAACATAGTTTTGTTTTATTTACATTTTTTTTTATAATCAAATACTTATATTATTTCATTATTTAATAAGGATGTAATACAAAGTAGTAAATTCTCCAAAGTAAAACGGCGAGACCATGACATAACCGCCTTAGCTAAGGTATGAGTAACTATGTTTGTTTGTCGTTTCACAAACCTAACCATAAAGTTTGAATTTGATAATAATACATTTTTAATTTGACATATAATTAGACTAAATTCGTAGCTACCAACATAGACATGATGAATTGCATCTACTAAACTCTTTGAATTCGTCTCAAAAATAACATGAGTTAAGCCTCTTTGTTTCACTTCTCAGATAGCTTCAAGTAAGGCAATGGATTTACCTTCTAATACGGAGTTGTACCAGCCACTGCAAACAGTCCAAGATGATCGCACAAACACCAACCACCGTTTGTTCTATGTATCTCCTTGTGAAAACCCGCATCTATGTTACATTTAAACCAACCTATCAAAGATTTTTGCTAATTCAGAATCTGTTGTTGCTAGTTTGAGATGTGCAGGCCGCGATAAACATGTTGCATAGGTTGTTTTATTTACATTAAGTTTTATAAATTTGGTCAAATATAATTCGACTGGTAAGAAATTTTACAATATACAAAAGTTGAAGTTTGAATCTAGAATTACATTTCTCATTTATTTATTTTAAGTAAAATTTTAGCTATTAAACTATTTAATCTAAAAAAGTTTAATAATCTTTTCGCTTCTTTTTTTGCTCAGACAACAATGTAAAGCATACATATTTTGAGAACAATCACTAAAGAAGACATATAATTAAAAATTATTTGAAGTATAATGCCAATTAAGTTTATCTAAAAAAATGAAATTTCAAAAACCTAATTTACATTTATATTTTCAATCGGATGATTGCTTTATAAAGAAAAAAAATTATGAATGTAAGATCTAATTTATTTTACTCTTAAATCATGTGATTCAAACTAATATGCTAACTTGGATTAAATCAAACTCAAACTAAAGAAAAACGTGTATTAATTAACTCGAGTCGAATTTCAAACTAAATATACTTTTATCATTGAACTATGTCAAATTCAACTCAACTCAAAATTTTCAACTCTAATTATTAGCGAAACTCTAATGTATAATAGTTTTGTAATTCCTCAACTAATTTATAAAAATAATATATGATTGTATAAATATTTATTGAGAAACTTTTAACATAATATTTATTTTTTAACAAAATTGTAAAATACTAAAAATATTAAGTAACAATTGTTCATAAAAAATATTAAAAATAGTTTTATACTTTTAATTTTTTACTCAAAAAAAAAAATCATGTCCCTTTCACTCTCTGTTATTATTAACAAACAACAACTCTGAAAAAGTGAAATATAGTTTTTTTTTCCGGAGAGGAAAAAGTCAGAAATATAGTTGAAACTTGAAAATCAAAAACAAATAATAAATCGACCCCAACTATGGATTTTTTAATATAAAAAAATATTATTTACATGAAAATTAATTCATAATAATTAATTAACTAATTAACTAATAGATAAAATTAGAAACATGGGATCCAATACTTGAACTGAATCAGAACCTTTTAGAAGACTCAGCAAAATTCATCTTCTTCTCAGCATCAGAATCTCTTGAAAGGTGAAAATTTTTATCATACAACAAGAATCACATTCACTGTTAGTTCAATATTCATACCCTTTATTCATCATCTGATAAAAACTCCTACTTTATTGGAATTGTTACTATTAATTTCCCTTTCTGTTTGTTAGTGATTCATCACTTAATAATGTAAATTTTTGTTCTTTTTCAGTTTTTATGAAATGGGTTGGTTTTGTTATCCTTTATTTATGGTTGAATTTGTATGTTTTATCTAAATGAAATTTAGTTGCATAAGATTTTCATATGATGAACATGTTTTGCTTAACTAAGAAGTAAGATCCGACTTATTTATTCAGTATTTCAGTTTATCACAAGATTAATGCATCACTAATACTATAAGATAAAAAATAGATTTTTAGAAGCAAAAAAAATGTTTTTTTTTCTGGGTTGTGATCTTGACTTATAGTTTTTCTTAGGAGAGGAGCATCCATTGAAATGAATGAACAGAACAGAATGAGTAATTTAAAGTTATATTCATGTAATTTTGATTTAATTGTTTATTTTTGTTCAAAGATTTATTGATGTAATATTTATTAGAAATTGAAGTATTATGGTTAGAGAATTTGAGTGGTTGATTAGGCTGTTTGATGTATGATCTATATGGTTTTGTTCTTTTTTTGGTTAAGTAGCCAACGAGCTAGGATTCCACCTTTAAGGTGAATAAGTTGAGTATCTGATGTTCGAACCCTGACTCTTGCATATAAAATGTGATGCCCCTACCAACTAAGTTAAGCTCACGGGGACTGGTTTTGTTCTTTAGTGGTATCTAGAGTTTGACTGTGCTTCAATGCTTGTGCTACTTTTAATGCTTACTATTTGTTTTTGTGCTTATAGCTTAAAGTCACTGTTCTGCTTTATAGGTTAATGATATAGATGTTGATACTATTCCTTTTCTTCAATTTTAGACATGGAATTGGGGATAGTCAATTGGAAGTAGAACTAGGATTCATCACTCATACCTATTCTAGGATAAGTTTGAATATACTAGGTTATTTTTCTTTGAAGCCCTTTTGATGAATTTCTAATATGCTCCTTAATTTTAATACTTTGAAGTCTTCTGTGTGTGTTCGTTCGAATATGCGTAGTCATTATTATTTCACTGACACGGCTTGTTTGGACTGCTTTGCGTTTGAATCAGGTTACATATTCTTGCTTTCTATATTTACCTTCATGGCCAACAATGATAAAAATGAGCCCTTGCTATTGGGACCACAAGATACTGCAGCTCAAAAGGCTAAAGGACGGTTAAATCAAAGAAGGTTCCTCCGTTCTCGAAGTGCTCCTCATACAGATCATGCTCCTCTGGTGACAAAAGACAACGAATCAATTCCTCTTTCTGAGTCTATATTTGGGAATCTACATCCGAACTTTAAAAATGTGTTGATAACCCTTGCAGTCTATTTAGGTGTAGGAACTTTAATCTTCTACCTTGTCAGGAACCAAATCAAGGGAATGAAAACAGATAAATTCCTTGATGCTTTATACTTTACAATTGTGACAATGACCACTGTTGGATATGGTGACCTTGTTCCGAATAGTGACCTTACAAAACTACTTGCGTGTGCTTTTGTTTTTTCTGGAATGGCGTTGATGGGATTAATCCTAAGCAAAGCAGCAGATTACTTGGTTGAGAAGCAAGAAGTTTTGCTAATTAAAGCCATGCACATGCACCAAAAAGTTGGTCCAAGTGAAATTTTAAAGGAGCTTGAGATCAATAAAACAAGATACAAATTTATTCTAGTCCTTTTCCTTCTTTTGATTCTCATTATTATGGGGACAACCTTCTTGGTTACTGTTGAGAAATTGGATGTTATTGATGCCTTTTATTGTGTTTGTTCAACAATTACGACTCTCGGTTATGGAGATAAAAGTTTCTCTACTCAAACCGGAAGAATATTTGCAGTGTTTTGGATATTAACCGGTACTATTTGTTTAGCTCAGTTTTTCCTCTACATGGCTGAACTAAACACTGAAAGCAGACAAAAGGCACTTGTCAAGTGGGTTCTTACAAGGAAAATGACCAATGTTGATTTGGAAGCTGCAGATCTCGACGAGGATGGCACTGTTGGGTTAGTTGATCTTTCTTTCAAAGTCTTAAAGTTTATGTTAATTTCACTTTTGGAGGAGCCGAGATTGATTTTGACATGTCCAAATGTTTTCAAGTAGAAATTATTTTGCCTTCAGAAATGATTCTAACTTGACGCTAGAACTTAGAGCTTGCCTCTACACTTGATGTTTAGCCTCAAATTTATTGTTCAACTCACTCTAAACATAAATCACTTTACATTTTACTTACTTTTAGCCATAATCAATTTTACAGAATCAATTTTTGTCATCGCAAAACCAAACACATGTTTTATTATTGTTCATATAGGGCAGCTGAATTCGTTATTTATAAGCTGAAAGAGATGGGGAAGATTACTCAAGAAGATATAACACTTGTGATGAAAGAGTTTGAAGAGCTTGATGTTGATCAGTCTGGTACACTGTCTAATTCTGATATAACACTTGCTCAATCATCTTAGACTAACATTATACACGCCAATACAAGTTATTTTCGAGGAACTCTCGCTTTTCACTCCAACAACGAAATGCGCAACAAAGCTTTGATGCGGATGGAAAGTCTGACATTTATAGTCTCGGATTCTTGGAAATGTGATGCTCACAGTTTGAAACCTTATACCAGTGTGATAAAGTGAAAGTGAGGGGGTTACTCTAGATTTTGTGACCATTCCCATTTATTCATGCATGTGTATAGCAAGCTATGAAGTTGTTTGAGTTTCCATGCCAAATTTGTGGTTAATTGTGTGTAAATGATCTGTATTGGATAATACAAAATTATTAATAGAAAAAAATATTAAACTATGACTGTTAGCTCTACGAGTATTTTGCGCACTCTCTGTTGGCCGCATGGTTTGGGTTATACTTGTGTAACATTTGAGTTAGATTGTAACCTAGTCGTTGACGGTTTACTCTGAGAATGCTAGGTTTTATCTTTTTTAACTTAGAAGTTGGAGATATTTTTATAAGATGCAGATAAAATTTAGTTATTTGCTTTAATTTCAAGTTAGAGATTGTTAAGAGACAAATAAAGTGACTAATAGTTTAGATAGAATCGCGGGCTCGCTTAATATGTGGAATTAGTCTAGCTTGCTAGTCAATAGATATATATATATATATATATATATATATATATATATATATATATATATATATATATATATATATATATATATATATATATATTTTGAAACCTCTGGAGCATTTATCAACAACAGAAAGATAAACTTTTCTTTTTTTCGTGTAAGTCGGGTATCATGTAAACGCAACTATAGAAACTAATCTCTTAAAATTATTGAGACTCAAATAGGCGGCATATAAAAACATGAACCTTTATTTATGGTATGTATCACATATTGTGTTATAATAAAGAAAAAAACAAAATAAAACACATGGAAAACATTTTTTTTTTGTGAATGATAGTAGTCATAGCAATTAACTGAAACTAAAATTTCCCAAGGTACAATTATATATCAAAATCTCGTAATTAAATATTGAACATAATTTAACTATTTATACAATTATCCCCATATTATGTAACATTGTGTATAATAAAATTTAGATATTTTCTTTTGTTGTCCTATCTACTTCTCGCACTCTACACATTTTCATCTTTACTATTCGCCCTACTTATCTCTCTCACATAATAACTAGGGAGCATTGAAAGGGACACAAAATTTGAAGAAAAAAAATATACAATTTGCGATTTAAAGTGCGAACTAAGTTCCTACTTATGTGACTATTCATCAATCAAACCAAATTCTTCAAGCAAAAAGCTTACAATTCTCATTCCATTTAGTCAAACTAATGATAAAAGAAATTGTAATTTTTTGTTTTTTGGATGAATCTAGGACAAGTGGACAAAAGATTGAGAACTAGTACATGAAGAAACATTTTATTATGGGCATTGGTCCCATAAACAATAATAGAGTAACGGATACATGACTAGATGAGCATGCAGACACCCAACATCGAATATAGATGTCACATGATGGATGTACTATCTTCACCTAAAAGAATATTAGTGTACCACGGTTCTATAAGTTTTCTATTCCAATTAGATTCCCATAAATCTTGTTATTTTTACTAAACAAATTGCATTATTATTTTAATTAGAAAGTTTTAGGTGAATGTTAGAAATAATATAAAATCATTGATGTGCCAAATTCTAAATGCTTAAGCTTTTGGGATAATTGGTTATTTGACATGGTATCAGAGCCTCTATGACTAAGTGGTCTAGGGTTCGATTCCCGCTCCCTCACTTTCAAATTAAAAGTGGAATTTAAGCATATGGTAGGTGGGCCTATGCATTATCCATGCTTCAAGCCTAAATGGGCTCTTGCGTGAGGAGTGCTCAAATACAATCCAATCTACAAAAAAATCCCGAACCAATAAAAAAAATTAAAAATCGTAAAAAATCGTATAATTTTGAATGTGTTTGGATGTCATTTTGCGAAAACCGCTGGATCGAATTAATTTTTCAAAATTGATCAAAATCGAAACAAACTGCATACATATTTTCCATTTTTTTAATGTTTATTTAACTATTTATTACTATAATATATGCCATTAACATATTAATTAATGGTTTTTAATTTTCTCAATAATACTTATTAGTTCAATTCAATCTATTTCTTTTTACTATTTCGTAAGTTTCAAATATAATTGATAGTTTTCATTGCAAAATATTAATTTTTAACTTATTATATATTATATTTTACATCAAATATATTATTTTACCATGTCATTATAATATTAATAATTAATTAAATGCGTCAAAAAAAAAAAATTAATTAAACAATTTTAATTTGTAATTTGAATATCCAAAAACCGATCCAAATTAAACCGCACAAAATTGGATCGGATAGGATCGGATTTTTTTTAATTAGTCATCCAAAATCAAATCGAACCGCGAATAATATTAACTTTTGATCGGGTGAATTTTTACCTCAAAAGCGATCCAAACCAAACCGTGAACACCTCTAGTCGGCACTTCTATTTTAAGGTTCTATTTGAATATTAAAAATAAGTCTCTAATAACAAACAAAAAAAAATTAAAATGCATTATTCTTTATTTAAATCATAAATAACAAAAAAGGATTCTTTATTTAAATCATAAATAACAAAAAAGGAACATAAAAAAATATATCAATATATATAACATCAAAAAGAGTCAACATAATCAAAAAAAATTATCAATATATACAATGTGGATTTTTTTCAGGAAAAGATAGGTTCAATTGTTTACCAACAATAAACCATCAAACATATCAGAATGGAAGAGATAGAAATAAATATATGTGATGAGTGATTTTACGTATACAATATTAATGGAAACGCAGATTTCAAATGACAGTAGTAGTATGTCCCCTAGAGTTAACATGTCTTTACTTTCTTCAAACGTGGACCAATTTTAATTTATCCTATATTTTTTTTTTTGTGATTTCCCTTTTTTTATTTTTTTTAACCAAACAAACTTAATGCATTTCATTGATTATCAAAGAAATAATTCTACATGAATGAATAATCTCAAATTTATGAAAACTAGATAAAAATTAGCCTCCCTAACGTATGAGCAACCGAATTTACTTGTCTCATAACAAACTTAACTTCAAAATTTGCACATGATAACATAATAAGAATAATATTATTAACGATGGAGAGAAACTCCAATTTGTCTCGCCGCGCTTTGTGCGAATAGCTTAAACCAACGCATAATAATCACTTTTGAATTGAATTCGTTTGAAACCTCTATGATTGACTTCATTCACAGCTTGTAATAATGCTCATGCTTCTTCCTCCTCCGTTGACAAAGCCAACTGTTACCACCGATGATACAACAAGTGTCTGGCTAGATCATTAACATGACATGGCACGTATACGTGAAGCTAAATTATTTTTTATTTTTAAAATTCATGTCATTAAACGGTAACTATTTTTTATTTTTTATTTAAAAAAAAAAACAGAAAATTGGTGTCTTCCTTAAAACCCAGGCCCGTATTCTTCATGTTATTGTTCCTTTCTTCTTTAAAATCCATCAGTTTGCCTTCTCCCATACACTCCCTGAAATTGAATATCAAGGGAATAAATTTGGAAGATTGAAATTGAATTATATCAAAACATAAAAGTTATACTCCATAAATCACAAAGTAGAAAATGGTTGTTGTTTACAAGCTAGGTGATGATGCACATTTCACAAAAATGAAACTAATTTGTATATTTGTGGAAAGACTTATTAACCCTTAACTATAATGTTTTTTTTAGTCTTAAAAAAAATTATCTTGTTCATAAATGATAAAAGAGTTGAACTTCTTAATTAAGTGATTATGAGTTCAATTTATAGTTCTTGCGTGTGAAAAAAAATCAATTGAAAGCGGAAAATTTATGTTTCATGTCCCATATAAATTAATCGATAGAGATTAGTCACCAGTGTCGTACATATAACATAATAACCTAAGATTGAAATAATAAATAAATAAATAAATAAAAAATGCTGCACTAGAATAGTAAAATGGCTGTCTCTAATTTTTGTTCATACCCTATAGCTCTAACCTACATTCCTCTAGTTTTGTTGTTTTTTTTCTTCAAATAATCTTATAACTAGAAAGTAAATAAATGAAAAGTTAAACTCCAACTTATGCATATGTAATTTGACATTCCTATCAATTGAACTATGCTCGCTGAAACATTTCGATTCATCCGGTTAACTACTACCACTACTAATGAATTATTGAATACTACAAATTCACAAGTCAATCATAAAAAAGTTACAAGATAAATAAATAAAACTACTAGTAATATGATAGTAATTATAATGAAGAAAAAGAAGATTAAATTGAAGTAATAAAGAAATAATTATAGAGTTGGATTAGTACTACATAACCAACCATCTAGATCACACAATCAGTAAAATGAAACAATCTCAGCCGTCAATCTAATCAGACTTGTTGTGATTGGGAAGATCCAAGAGCTGTGATTCATGGTCATCACCAGCAACATAATCAAGAAGACCCTTATGAATTGAAGCATCAGTTTGAGGTAAAGGAGAAGTCTTTGCAAAGACAAAGACAAGGGTAAGGACAAGTGCTGTTGAGAGAAAAAGTGGCCAAAAATAGGTGAAAAGAGTTACAAGTTTTGGAGCCATGAATATGAGAGAGAAGATTGTGAGACATAAGAGTATTGTTGCTATGAAATGGTATCTTAATTTTAGTAGCTTTTCTGGGATCTTCATTAGAAAGTGTGAGAGTGAGTGAGGTACAAAAGCACAGAGAGATTGAGGTTGTGTTTGTGACTTTGTGTGTTTCTTTGTTTTTTGTGTGTATAGATTTAGATTAGATTCTCACTCAGTCACTCTCTCACTAAACTGTTCCTTTCTTTTGGTTTCCACTTTCAATTTCCACCGTTTTGTTTTTTATTATTATTATTATTATTATTATTATTATTATTATTATTATTTTGTTATTTTTTAGAAAGTTTTTTTTTTTTTTTGGACAAGATTTAGAAAGTTATTTTGTTATTTTAAACGATTTGTATTTGAGATAGAAATTTATTTTATGATTAAATGAAAGACAAAATTTAAATTCTATCTGGCCTTTTTTCACCTAAGTTGTTTATAGTTCCAAAAACATGTATAAAATCAAATATAGCAGGACTAAAATTATTATACATTGATCCCTTATTTTTTTGGCAACTGTATGTTAACTGATGTTGATCAAGACGTACCAAATTAATTTCAAGTTAGAGTTTTAATTTTTAGATAATATATCGAGACCACCATCACAACCTTCTTCCTTATGTGGTCAAATTTTCGATGTCAAGTGCACGACGAGATCGATAGCGCACAATCGCATTCAACATTCTCCGGTGAAGCGGTTCGGTGGTGGAAAGAGGGTCGCTGCCGGTTGCCGCTATAAAACAAATTATAAACAAACAAATAAACAAACCAAAATAAAAATAAAAAAATAAAGAAGAATGCTATTCGTACCGGCACCGCCGGTTGCCTGAACAGGAACCGCTTCAGTTTTCCTTGCCGCCCTTATGACCTCAACGCCAAACAGAAACAGGATAAATTTCTGAACAAAATTCCTGTGACGAACTGCATTATTTGCATTCAAGTTTCCACTTCCAGCTTCACTTTTGGCTTCAGCAATCTCAACCACCATAGCAGTTTGATTGCTTCCGCTGGATTCGTCTTCAGCAATTAGTAGACCTTCAGTGTTGAGAGGAGACGTTATCGATGATTGACCATTTGACCATGCAAGAACGGTTGAACGAGCTTGGCGGGAAGAGGCTCTTGATGTGAAATGGCTTGACTCTGAAGACGCCATCTTCTTGAGATGAGAGAGAGTGTGTGAGTTTGTTACACTTTGTTATGATGAGAGAGTGAGTCAGTTATACAATAATTCGAAGATTGGGACAAGGCATTGAGTCGGTTGGTCGTTTGTTATGATACAAAACCTCCAAACCCGCCTTATTTCCCTACAAAGTGTCTCGTAACCAAAACAAAATTCAATGTTTTTTTTTAGTGATTAAAAATATTCATAAATGGAATAAAGGGGTTCAGTGTAATGATTAAAATGTTAGTGTAATGTATAAACAATAAACCAAATTTACTCAATTAATAGTTACTAATGACATTATTGGAATTTAAACTTTAAATTTCAAATTTTAAACTTTTCTAAATTTACGGTATATGAGTTGAGTCACTAGATTACTAAACCAAAAAAGTTCGGCTAACAAATAACAAGTTTTAAGAAACTATCAAATTCAAATATTTGTCGAAGTAATAAATAGAAATTTTTTTAGTTAACAATTATTTTATTCTTATGGAAGAAGTGATAAATATATATTATTAAAATTCACATCCGTTGCATATTCTTGAATGTAAATATTGTGAAGTGAAGGTAACTAGCAACATCAACTAGGACTTGTGTACATTCAAAAGTTACTTCTCTTAGTTATTAAACAAAGTCTTCACGTACTTATTAAACAATGACTAAGAATCTCTGATTTTAAAAACATTGGACAATACGATAAACTTTTAATTATTGAATATATTTAATAGATAGAATTTAGAAAGTTATTTTGTTATTTTAAACAAGTTGTATTTGAGATAGAAATTTATTTTATGATTTAATGAAAGACAACATTTAAATTCTATCCAACCTTTTTTTACCTGAGTTGTTTATAGTTCCAAAAACATGTATAAAATCAAATATAGTAGGACTAAAATTATTAAACATTGATCCCTTATTTTTTGGCAACCGTATGTTAACGTCTTCAAAATTAAAATACAAGGATTTTGCTTTCGGTTCACGTGTCTAGAGTACTTTATAGTTTATACTTTATACTACTGTTTCTATAAAATAATACAAATAGTTTTTTTAAAATAATAATATTGATGTTGATCAAGACGTACCAAGATAAATGTTGATCAAGATAGAAAGAAAAATAAAATAATGATGCCGACATTAATTTCAAGTTAGAGTTTTAGTTTTTAGATAATATATCGAGACCACCTTCACAACCTTCTTCCTTATGTTGTAGTAAGGGAGAGGCATAGAGCGGTTTGCTTGAGTTGCTCAACCGCCCTTTAACTCGATGCTCACACGCGTAATGAGACCTCCGAATATATTTAGGGTTCAGGGTAGCATGCATAAGTGTAGCATATCTCACATTGTACGCAATTTAAATAATGAATTTTATCATTTTATCTCACGTTTGTAAGAACCAAATAAAAATCTTTTTAATTTTAATCAAAGAGATGTATTAGAAAGAAAAAGAGGGTGCAAATAGAACTCCCTATGTTTTTTTTTATTATATTAGTAACACAAGCCCAAAATATGAAGCTCCAAAAAAATGGCGCCTATGGCAGCGAGAACCGCAGGCGCTGTTGGAATCGGAACCGCCTTCTTCATCTCTCTGGCCGTCGCATATTTCTTCTTCGACCGTCGAAACAATTCATCAAAGAAAAACAAGAAGAAGAAATCAAAGAATGGAATCATTGACGCCATTGGTAACACTCCTTTGATTCGAATCAATAGTCTCTCTGATGCCACTGGTTGCGAAGTAATAATAATAATCCCTTTTTTCAATTTTTTGTTTTGTTTCAATTGCATGTTCTAATTTTTATAACTTTGCTGTTTACTGTTTAGATTCTTGGTAAGTGTGAGTTTTTGAATCCTGGAGGGAGTGTTAAAGATCGTGTTGCAGTTCAAATTATTCAAGAGGTAACTAAATTAGATTATAGTTTCGAAAAGAGCTTAATTTGTGACTTACTTTACATCATAAGTGTTTATCATGATAGGTGCTTATGTATAAGCTATTTTTTTTTTTTTGGGTACAAATGTATAAGCTATTTCTATAATAAAAGATAAAGCAAAGTTAAATTGATTTTGTATAAGATATAAGCTGTTTTTCATAAGCTACATCGGAGAGCTTATGAAAATAAGTGGAAAATAGCTGATGAACTTGAGTCTGTTTGGATTGACTTATTTCAGCTTATGTACTTGCTTAAGTTCTAAATTGTATATACTATAAATTAATTCAAATTGACTCTAACTTTAGCTCTAGCATTCGAATTGGTGCCTTGCAAATTTCTGGCCAAAAGAGGATTTCCAAAGATTTGGGTCATTTCTTTATTCTTCAGTCATTGCTCTTTACTTATTGGTAATGCATGGCTTTTGTTTCATGCTTCGTGTGATTTGATTGGGGGCAGGCTTTGGAATCTGGGCAGCTACGTCCAGGTGGAATAGTTACTGAAGGGAGTGCCGGAAGCACTGCCATTAGCATTGCTACTGTTGCTCCTGCCTATGGATGTAAATGCCATGTGGTTATTCCAGATGATGCTGCCATTGAGAAGGTATGTATTTTCGATAATTGAAATCAAGCAACTCTATTTTGCTTTGCTAGCAGTCGAGCCATAGTCTCTTATTTTTGTATACGATGCCTTTTGCAAAGAGCTGATGAATATTTTCAACAAAGCTGGACTTGAAATTTAACTGGATTATTTTTTTTGGAAAACAAATTTATCTGGATGTAACACAAGCCAAACAAAACTCCCCGGAGCATTTTTGTCTTCCTCAGCTACTACCTCCTTGTTTTTTATTTATTTTGTTTAACATTGTATTGTTGGTGGACCAAAATGATTGAAAAATCAAGAGAGGGTTAACACAACTATGCATATTTACTAACTTTGAAAACATTTGCTGTTGTGGCTGGGAGTTGTCTGTGTGGATATTATATTCTGTTAGACCCAACAAATCCATCAGTTTATACTATCATTTTTATTCTGTATTTGTGTATCAATTTAATTTAACCGACCCCCTTAGTGGAATAAGGTTTAATTTAAATTGAAATTTGTTATATTTCCTTGTTAGTCTTTCCACTTTATTTCCTTACTGAGGCATTTCGTTTATTCTATTGTAACCATCCTTCAGTCTCAAATAATTGAAGCCCTTGGGGCAACTGTTGAAAGAGTACGGCCAGTCTCAATCACTCACAAAGACCATTTCGTCAATATTGCAAGAAGACGGGCATCTGAAGCAAATGAGTTTGCATTAAAGAATAGAAAATCACAACCTAATGGCACAGACATGCAGCAAATAAATGGTTATAAATCTGACGGTGACAACCACAGCTCACTCTTTCCTAATGATTGTCAAGGAGGCTTCTTTGCTGATCAGTTTGAGAACCTAGCAAACTTCAGGGCCCATTATGAGGGTACAGGACCTGAGATTTGGGAACAGACAAATGGAAGGTTAGATGCATTTGTTGCAGCAGCAGGAACTGGTGGTACTTTGGCTGGTGTTTCCAAGTTTCTTCAGGTTCATCCCCCTTTTCTTCATGTTTTACATATAGTCATTTTGATTGTAAAAATTGCCTGAATTTCTTGTCCTATGCTCAACAGGAAAAGAATCCAAACATCAAGTGTTACCTCGTAGATCCTCCTGGTTCTGGCTTGTTTAATAAGGTAACGAGGGGGGTAATGTACACCAAAGAGGAGGCAGAAGGACGGAGACTTAAGAATCCATTCGACACTATAACAGAAGGAATCGGAATTAACAGGGTAACAAGGAATTTTGCAGAGGCAAAACTTGATGGGGCCTTTAGAGGTACAGATATGGAGGCTGTCGAAATGGCCAGGTCATTCCTTACTCTTTCCTAAGCCATCTTCTCTCATTCTTGAAGATGTTTTGTTCATTTCTTGTTCACTTTCATACGTGTCAACCAGAAGAAATGATAAATGGATTGATTGGACTGCTGCCTTAACCTTTCCACATTGTCATTTTTTGTGCGTATTAGGTTTCTCGTGAAGAACGACGGGCTCTTCCTTGGGAGTTCTTCTGCAATGAACTGTGTTGGAGCAGTTAGAATAGCGCAATCAATTGGCCCTGGTCACACAATTGTAACCATTCTTTGCGACAGCGGAATGAGACATTTGAGCAAATTTTATAATGCTGAATACTTGTCTCAGCTTGGTTTGACGCCGAAAGCAACTGGGTTAGAGTTCTTGGGTATCAAATGAGTATGTTCCTTCACAGATTGCCCGTAGCTCCTACTTCATTGCCCAAGTATTTAATGCTTGCCTCAGATAATGCGCACAACTTTTTTCTTCTTCAACTGAGAGTTACATTTGAATGAACAAAGCCTTGGGATGTTCATGCAAGAAGCCAACAAATCCAACATGTTTATGGTTTGAAACATTATTATTGGGGGTATTATTTGGTTCATTCATGGTTAGATTATACTAATTATTTATTCAATTAGTGAAGGACGCCTATTTATTTGTTAATAGTTTCAGTAGGGAGAGGAAGTAGATTAGAATCTCGAGGAGTTTGTATGAAGCAAATGAGAGGACATGACATTTAAAGACACAACTCATTAGTTTTTTTAATATCAATACTGTTATGCTGTTTTTATAAATAGAAAATGGTTCATTATGGCAAGAGATTAGAAGTTTATATCAACTTATTAGATTTTATTAATTAATGTCAAAATATACACACTGATTCATCACAAGTTAAAACAATATTCAATAAACCCAAGCAGTAAACTAAGTAACCTTCTCAACAACCTTAGCATATTTTGGGACCAAAGGGACATAAAAATGAACTACTTCAGTTGGATACTCCCCTGAAACACAATATTCGACAAAGCTTGAAATAAAACTCATGCAAATTCACCTCTAGGTAATCTCTGCTCTATAAGAGTTGTCTAGCTTGTGCAAAACAACGTTTATAAAGGTATGTTTGATTGCGATAACCGCCACTTTTTGTGATTAACTTCTTTATTTTCCCGAGTTCGACGCATTTCTATGAGCCACGTCAAATGTGTATGATGCAAGGTTAACAAGGTCTACTTGGACCAAGCTTTAATTTGAGTAGGTTTGAACAAAATTGAGAATCCGCTGCATCCTTACAAATACATAGGAGAATGAAGCACAAAGAAGAAACATTGCCACAAACCATCAGTGACATGTCTCTACAGTCTTTCAATGTGCAATAATTTCAGCAGAAATAACAAAACTGTTTCAGTCATTACAAAAACAAATACAATAAGTACATAATAAGATTACCAAACACAGGTCAACAAATGGATTATTAAACTTCTGCTTCAGTACAAAAACTTGTGTTTCAATCATCACAATAACAAATGCAGTAAATAATCAATTATTAAAATTTTGTGCCTTTTTTCTCTGCAAGTATGGGGACATAGGTTAAAACTCTCTGATGGAAGTTTGGGAATGAAGACTGTAATGTACCAAGTTTGAATAGAAGCATAATTGATGAAGTTTAAAACTTCAACATTTGAATTTTATTATAAACTTGAAGAATTTCAACAATATTTTAAGTATTTGATAACAATAGATGTTAGAAGAAATATAAGGACTAATTTTAACAATAAAGAAAATTTTCTATAGTTCAAAACACTAACTGTGATTCGTAACTCGGACGTTATATACATTAGAATGTTAGAGCAAATCCAGACACTCTTGAAATTTCTAATGTTATCTGTTACCTATAAGTCTATAACCATAATCCCAGGCCAAACACTGAAACACAGTGAATATAGAAACAAGGAAGTTATATTGATTAGAGGTTTAGAACTTCTAATTTGAAAGGTCATGGCACAAAAATGAAAAAGGATTGAAGCAATCAAATAAATTAAAAAGAGCTCATTATAGATCAAAACGGTGAATGATGAAAAGAGTGTAATCAACACAGAAACCGCCAAATATCATCTTTGTAACTTTGTCTCTAAAGTTGGAAGTCATCTGGGGATTTAAATATCCATGCTTTGCAATGAGAATAAGACACATTTGATTACTGATGTTTTCAATGAAAATAAGACACAACGCTACATATCCACAAGTAATAGCATAATAGGTTAATATGTTAATTGTTCTCAGCAGGAATTGTTTTGGAAAAAGGAGAAAAAATGGGGATGGTTAGTGAACTATACTATATTGAATTGCCCAAAAGACTGTGGAACTTGCTTCACAATGAATGACATCCACATCCCCACCAACCTAAACAAGTTATATCCTATTTGACTACATTATCAGTTACCAGTAGTCACCACATGAGCAAACCCCATGATGAAAATGATGAAACCGATTTATATCTCTGATAACAATTTCTCGTTGTACAACTTTCGATATCAACTTTATAACAGTATGACAATCTATGCATATACGGAGATTTTTAATGATGCGAATAGAACATGCATGTGGAGTCCGAATTAGTCCATAAGCCAATGCTAGTCTTTCGCTATGTACCCACAAGTGTCGCTCTTTTTCACCATCCTCTACATCAAGCAAAACAGCATTGCGATCAGGAATATATCCTGCCTCCCTTGTTTTCTTGTTCAACCATTCAAGCATTGCACATATTAGTTTAATGTCAGGATGAGAAGTGTCACCCACAGAAAAATAGTGAACAACACCTTGGTTCTCAACCCAGCTTAAGCCAGGTTCCTTCTTCACTTTTTTCTTTTGCATATTTCTCCTAACAAAAGCAACACTGTCCCATTTCCCTGCAGTGGCATACATGTTTGACAGTAGTACATGGGTTGCATCATCATGAGGCTCCATCTCAAGTACATGTTGGGCGCAAACACTTCCTAGATCAACGTTCTTGTGAATAACGCATGCACCAAGCAATGCGCGCCAAACCATAACACTAGGCTGAAATGGAATTTCTCCAATGAGTTTCATGGCTTCATCAAATTGCCCCAATCGACCAAGAAGCCAAACCATGCAAGTATAATGTTCTATACATGGCTTAATGTCGTAGTCTCGTGACATTGATTCAAAGTGAGCTCGTCCTTCGTATAACAATCCTGCATTGCTACATGCAGACAGGACACCGACAAAAGTCAGTTTGTTAGGTTTGCAATTGGTGTGTTGCATCATGTCAAATAAATTTAGAGCCTCCATACTGATGCCATGCATAGAATATCCACATATCATAGCATTCCATGAAACTTCGTCCCGTTTGTTCATCTTATCAAATGTTAGTCGGGCATCATTAATTCTCCCACATTTAGCATACATATCTATCAAAGAATTTGCAACTACAGTGTCCTTGTTATACATGGTTTTGATGGTTAAGGAATGTATTTGAAGCCCCGGTTCTAATGCAGCTAAACTAGCACATGCACGGAGAACACTAGAGAATGTCACTTCAGTTGGCTGCATGTCATGTCCAAGCATATACGTAAATAAATTCATTGCTCTCTCCCCATCCCCTAACTGAACATAACCAACGATTATGGTGTTCCAAGTCACATCATTCCGATCTGGCAATTCCTCAAACAATTTCATGGAGATCTCAATTTCACCACACTTGGCATAAACATCCATGATGGCATTCGACACAAACACATTTGAGTTCAGACCAAATTTCAGCACACAAGAATGAATTTGCTTTCCCAAATTTAGCAAAGCTAAAGAGGCGCAGGCTTGCAGCACACTAGCAAAAGTAAAATTATTAGGGACAACAGATGTTTGCCTCATCCGAAGAAATAACTCCAAAGCCTCCTTACTTCTGTCACTCTGAGCATAACGCGCTATCATTAGACTCCAAGGAATAAGATCATTTTTTGGCATTTCCTCAAAAAGCCGCTGCGCATCAGCAATCTCCCCAGACTTCGCATACAATTCAAGCAATGCAATGCCAACATAAAGATCATGATCATAACTAGTTTTCAAAGCACATCCATGAACACTTTTTCCAACCTCAAACACCTCTAGACCAAGACAGGACTTAAGCGCACCCGAAATGGTGAAATTGTTGGGCATGTATCCCAAAATCCTCATCTGGTTGAAAAGTTGCAATGACTCCTCATAGAAACAATTCTCAGCATAACAAGCAACCATCCCAGTCCAAGACACCATATCCTTGCAACAAATGTCGTTGAAAACATGGCGAGCAATATCAACATTTCCACAAACAGAATAAGCATCAATAAGGGCAGTTCCAACAAATGCATCAGCATGATGGCCAAGCTTATAAACAAAAGCATGAACTGTCCAACACAAGTGAGCCAAATCCATGCTCACCAGCATCTTGAGAAGAGTAGTAAAAACAAATGGATTCACCTCATGTCCTTCTCTAAATACCCTGTGTTGAAAAGACACACACACACACACACACACACACACCTTAGAATATGACTCGTGCATTTATACAATCTACCCCTATCAATTCTAGGAAAATCTTCCAACTAATAAAACATGGCGGAATTTCATACCTTTATTTCCCGTCATTCCCCCCACCCCACCACATTTATGCGATCTTGCACGAAATCTTTACTAATCTTTCTATCTAGACAAAATGAGATATACACTGTCAGTGTAAATTAGTTTTACATTGACATCCAAACGAGAATCCAGTATTTTGCAGTTATTTTTAAAATGTGGTTACAAAATAAGCTTATGTGGCAATATGATGAGTTCTCATTGGATATCGGTATAAAACTATTTTACATCAACATTATATCTTCATTAAATTCTAAGAAAAGTTTTTGGTCTAATAAATATCATACTTTTATTTTCTGCTACTTTTTTCTCATATATTTGTACAATCTTGTATGATATCTTTGCTAATGTTATGAAAAACGAAAACTTTACCTGAGAATGAAGCAAAGTGCTTGATGGAATTGGTTGTCACGGGAGTAACCTTGAGCTAATGTAACTAAAGTGATAGTATTAGTCAGAGGCATTTCATCAAACAGTTTGGAAGCATCATGCAAAGAATTGGATTGAACATAGAAGTTAAGAAGAATGTTTTGAGCAAACAAGTCAAGAGAAGTGCCACTCTTGAGAATATGGCAATGGAGATGCTTTCCAGCATTTGGGTCGGCGCCGTTTCGAATAATTTGTTGGAGCATCTGGGCATAGGAATGAGAATCCAAAGCAGTAAGACATGGTTGGTGATGGATATGGCGACAGTGATGAAGTAGTTGTAGTGACAGTTTTGAACTGTCACGAATTATATTCCTAATCATGTCTCATAATGTGTTTTCTCATACTCTTTTCATTCATTTCTTTGGAGTGAATCAAATAAATATGCATAATATATTAGTGAATTTGCATGTTAAAAAGTGCAATTTGTATTCAACTTTTTTCAAATTTGAAAATTTTCTATTTTTTGTTTTCTTAACTTATGTTATAGGTTTGAGGGGTTCAATTATTATACTTAAAAAATACATACAACTATACCTTTATATATTTTGCATTTTAAACCTTTTGAATTTCTTTATTTGCACTATTGACCCGAAAAGTTGAAAGACTCAAAAGATTGAACCTCTAGGCTAGGGTCTGGCTCCACCATTGTTTTACGGCATATGTTAGCATGATCCGTGGACTAATTGTTCAGCACATGAATGAATAAATCGAGACGTCGTTTATAAGGGTATCCATTGACTACGCCATTTTTTATTAGAACAACTGTTTTTATAACAAAGAGGGCATAAGCCCGACTACACGTTTAAGTATACATACATTTGTTACAAAAAAAAAAAGTATACACTTGTTTAAGAGAAAATAAACACGCATGTATAAATTAATTTTACATTTACACCAATGTCAAATAAAAATACATTTGTTTTACATCGATAATACATCTCCCATAAAAAGTTCAATTGAGTACTTATCCATAAACTTCTAAAAAATTATAATAAACTTGTTAAAAACATTAAGATATAATGGCAGTTTTCATCATTTATTCAGTTCAAAATTCAAAATGCTGATATCTCATTTCTAAATTTATAATTTTGGTCCCTAATTTGCAATGAAATGAAAAAACAAAATCAGGGCAACAAAAGTAGCAGTATTCATTCGAGTGTAGCATATAACTTGACCGAATTCGACATTTTTTTAGCTCATTCGCATAAACAGTACATGAACATTAGTGCATTACACATGACAGTGACAATTGAATAAACCATGTTTACCGCATTACTAAAGTATAGTTATCTTCCTTCAGAAAACATCCATGCTAATATATAAGCCTTCATTATTCTAAGGGCCATTCATCTTGTGTTTATCTCCCTGTTTCGTTTTCTTAGCTTATATTTTTTTTCTGTGTAGATTAGTACTTGACAGAATTTCACGTTTCAAGCCTATAATTTCCGCAAAGCGCTATAGGTACAATTACCGACTACTGAACGTAATAACTTTATCATCCGAAGACCACGTGATGAATTTATTGTTAAGAGTACAAAACCTCTGTAACTCGCGTCTTGAGTGATGCATCAAAACAAACTATAACAAAAGGTGCAAAAGTGGATTTTATCCAAGAATAAATAACTTAAAGAAACTAAAATATTCAATGTGTGAATCACCTCCTCTCAAACTCGGCTTCATGACAATGTGGATCTAACCAGTCCTTAGGGGAGGATCCCTTTGCCATGCCGCCACTAGCTTTTCCCCCACCCACAAGCTCCCTTAAGTTATCCACTTTATTCTCCCTACCTGTCCCACTATTTTTCTTATCAGCTTCTTTCAGCTTTTGCTTGAACCGCTGCTTCCGGTTTGATGAAACTACCTCTTGTTGTTTTGACTGCGAAGGAGGCGCTCCGTGTGGGCCAAGATAGATGATTTCTTCCTTCTTAGCCTACACAAAAAAAAAATACAGTAAGCAAAAACAATGTCAGCGTAACCAGTTCCAATATCTAAGGCTACATATTATCAATTCATCACAATCCTAAGAAGAAACAATTCTTTCAACTGACCTTTGCAGCAGAATTTGTTGACTCTATGCTTGCAACATTATCTTTACTTTGATCAGATTCTTCAATTCCCAAACTTGGAATCACAAATCCATCAGTGTCTACAACCAGAAAGAAATTCCATGCGTTCAAGACCAAAGGTAAAATTCTATTAAGATGCATTTGTTAAAAAATCCCAACTATACAAAACAAGAAGTATTATCTAACATGAGAGAGCAAAATAAAACAAACACAACTTCTTTATAATCAAAGTCAATAAGTCTCAACAAAAACATGTTAATTTTGATAGCAAACAAACAGCAAATTAAACTACAATCAGAAACATATAAACATACATATTAACATAAACAACACATAATAATAAAGAGAGAAACCATGGAAAGAAGAGAGAAAAGCTTACAAATCTATTATATTGATGAAAAAGATAGTACAAATGAGTTAACCTTGTGCCTTATATACTAACTAAACTCGTATAATAACTAACCGGTAATCCTAACTATATCTTCAACAACCATTATCAGTCCAGATTTGTTTTTGTCAGGTAACCTATTGGCTAGAAATTCACCTCTTGAGGTGAATAAGTGGGAGATACCGAATCCGAACCTCGGCCTTGCATATAAAATCCAATATACCAACTAGCTAAGCTATGCTCGGGGGGACCGGTCCAGATATTATCTATATGCAAAATATATAGCAAAGTCAACCCTGGCAAAATACTCTAATTTGCATTAAACAAATTGAATCAAACAGCGTCAAATCGAGCTAGAACTACATGCATTTGACAAGGATGTGATCCAAATTACAAAAATTACAGATGCATCAATCAATTACTCCATAAAATAAAGTTAAGAGCACATGATAATTGTCAATTGATAACTCAAAAAACTAGAACAGAAAACAAATAAACTGATTCAATTGAAAAATATTCGGAATCGTGATTCAAATGAGTTCCACCTAAATGCAAGAAATCAATAACACCCAAAAACTTCAATAAGCTAAATAGTAAATACTCATCAACGAATCAATCAGTGAACAATTCAAATTTCAAACCAGTCATTATATCAAAAACGAAGAGGGAAAAAATAAAAAATAAAGATCCCTTTTTTCTTCAATTTTCAATTGATTCTGATTAAAAAAAAAAATTGAAGGGAAAAAGAAATACCCCATTCATCATCTTGTTGAATCGGGAGATTGGAGTGCACGGAAGAGGGTTCCATGATAGAACAACGATGACCATGGATTTGATTGGTCAATGGGCGATGAAGCCCAATTGAAGGAAAAGAGAGCAATAGAACCGATGATCTGAAGATTATTATAAACAAAATCAATTCTTGAAGAATCAAATCTAATCTAATCAAATTGATAAAGAGGAATTAAACCCTTAATCTAGGGTTTGGTGTGCCTGAATTACCCTTGTGATTTGGGGGGAAATTGTTCGAATATGCAACTAAGTTTGTTCCCCACCACTCAAGGATACGTTCGTCTTTCTCGCCTCCAAATTGGGATTCATATCATATTACTATTATTCTTCATTTTTTATTAAAAAAACATATTCTCCTTTCCTTTATGAAAAAAATAAATATTATTCTCCAATTTCTTTTATTGATTGATTAATTTTTTTATGCTTATGTCTAAGTTATTTTAAAAAATTATCTTTTTGTATAATGAAATATATTCTTTTTTGTTAAAGGTCTATTTGTTACTGATTAAAAAAATAATGGTTTTGATATTCAATAATTTATAGATTATAATTTTTAGAAATTTTATTTAAAAATATAATTTACTTTTTGTTTGTTTATTGTAATGAAAATAATTTTTTTAATAAAATCATTTTTAGTTAGTTTATTATAAAAGAAGTGTTTATTATTTTTCTAAGAAAAGGTTATTAAAAACATTCTTTTAAAGGAAGAGAAATTTGAAGTTCGACCGAAAAGTAAATAAAATTGAAAAAAAAATATTTCTCACTGGAATTGGAATGAAATAGCTATTTTGATTAGTTTTGAAAAGAAAAATATTTTAAAATTTTAATAGAAAGTAGAGAAAATATGGATATATTTTCAATCATAAAAACTATTTTAACATTTGAAGTTTTTAATTGGAATGTTTTTTCAACCATGATTTCTATTTTTTTTTAAAGTTTCTAAAGAATTATATCTAAATAATTGATATAAAAAATGAGTTTTAGAGAATTTAAAACATTAGTATAAAATAATTTTTAAAATAATATAAGTGTGATTGAAATATTATGTGATCAATTATCATATTCTTCCTTCAATTATTTTAAATATATATTTTATATTGTTCTTAAATTAAAACAACTCCTACACAAAGTCCTCTAAAAAAAACTCCTAATATATTGAGGCGCTGGTTTAAACTCTAATTATTTTTTTATGCTTCTCAACAATTAATTATTTTTTTATGCTTCTCAACAAAGAGTTCAAAGACGCAATTTTCTCTATGAAACCAGAAAAATGCCCAGGTCCAGATGGCTTTAATCCAGGTTTTTTCCAGCATTTCTGGCCCATTTGCGGGCAAGAAATCTTTCAGCAGTGCTGCTCGTGGTTAACTTCAGGTACTTTCCCTCCTAGCTTGAACATGACCAACATTGCACTTATTCCAAAAGGAGATGTTCAAGTTTCTATGAAAGATTGGCGCCCCATCTCGTTATGTAACGTTATTTATAAATTGGTGGCGAAGGTTCTAGCTAATAGATTAAAGTCTGTGCTTGACAAATGCATTTCAAATACTCAATCTGCGTTTGTTCCTGGTAGATTGATTTTAGATAATGCTATGGTTGCTATTGAAGTTATTCACCACATGAAGGCAAAGACTAAAGGTAAATTAGGCGAAGTAGCTCTCAAGCTTGATATTAGTAAAGCTTATGACCGGGTTGATTGGAGTTATCTTAGAGGAATTATGAGTAAGATGGGTTTTTCTGATGAATGGGTCAAATGGATTATGCTCTGTGTTGAAACAGTCGATTATTCTGTTATTGTCAATGATAATGTAACAGAAGCTATTAAACCAGGTCGTGGACTGCGACAAGGAGACCCACTATCACCCTACTTATTCATCATTTGTGCAGAAGGCTTAACAGCTCTTGTTAAACATGCAGAAGCTAGAGGGGATTTTCATGGTGTCAAAATATGCAGGAACGCCCCAATTATATCTCATCTCTTGTTCGCCGATGATTGTTTTCTTTTCTTTAGAGCTAATGTGAGTGAAGCAACAACTATGAAAAATATTCTGGCTACATATGAAGCAGCGTCCGGACAAGCTATTAACTTTCAAAAATCAGAGATATTTTGCAGCCGAAATGTGATACAAACGGAACAACACAATATATCTAATACTCTTGGTGTTCAAGCTGTTCTTGGTACAGGTAAATATTTAGGGCTGCCATCATTGATTGGTCGAAGCAAAAAATCTACTTTCAACTTTATCAAGGATAGAATTTGGAAGAAGATTAATTCCTGTAGCAGCAAGTGCCTTTCAAAGGCGGGGCGTGAAGTACTTATAAAATCTGTCCTTCAATCCATCCCGACTTATTTTATGAGCATATTCACATTACCTTCCTCTTTGTGTGATGAGATTGAAAAGATGCTTAATGCATTTTGGTGGGGTCACTCCGGCTCCCAGAATAAAGGCATTCATTGGCTCTCTTGGGACAAGTTGTCTATGCACAAAAGTGTTGGAGGTATGGGCTTTAAAAATCTTTCTGTTTTTAATCTAGCTATGCTAGGTAAGCAAGGTTGACGCATCCTGACCAATCCTGAGCTCTTAATTGCTAAGCTTTATAAAGCAAAATATTTTCCTAATTGCGGCTTTTTGGAGTCTAATGTTGGGCACAATCCGAGCTTTGTCTGGAGGAGCATCTGTAATTCCAAATTTATACTCAGATCAGGTTGCAGATGGAGAATTGGTGATGGAAACAACATACCGTTGTGGAATGAAAATTGGCTTGCTGATGCATTACCTCTTGTTTCCAATAATAATAATGACTTACTTTTTGCTGGTCTTACGGTCTCTGATTTACTCGAGAATGATGTTAAAGAGTGGAATGTTCGTCGAGTTTCGTCAATGTTTGACAACACCACTACGGCGAGAATTCTTGCCACTCCTCTTTACTCTATGGTTACAGATGATAGAAGAATATGGCGTGGTGAAAGCAATGGGGAATATTCTGTTAAAAGTGCGTATCGTATCTGTGTCAATGAGTTGCTCGACACCTCCCATTTACGCGTTAATGGTAATTGGGACCTGATTTGGGCATTACAAGCCCCACCTAAGGTCAAGAACTTCATATGGCATATTTGTCGGCGATGTGTTCCGACTCGTGTCCGGTTAAAAGACAAGGGTGTTGATTGTCCGCAAAGTTGTCCTCTTTGCAACAGTGATGAAGAGGATAGTATGCATATATTCTTCAAATGTCCAAGCAGTCGAAACGTGTGGAGCATGGCTTCTTTTTCTAATATTATTTTTAATGTTATTGACAAAACTGATGAGGCTCATATAGCCATATTCCAATTATTGCAGCAGCTGTCCAAAGATGATAAAACTGTTTTGGCATGCATTTTGTGGAGTATTTGGAAGCAAAGGAACAATCAAATATGGAATAATGTAACAGACGCACAAAACTTTGTTTTTTCTCGTGCTATTAACATGATACAGGATTGGAAAGCTGTTCGTAGTGCTGCGGTAAAACCAAGCCCATCTCAGCAGCTTGTTACAAGGAATTCGTGGTGTAGACCGATGGCCGGAAAGGTTAAATGTAATATAGACGCATCATTTCCAACCGACTCAAACAGAGTAGGTATTGGTATTTGCATTAGAGATGATCAAGGAGCGTTTGTCCTAGCTAAGACTGAATGGTTTACTCCAAAATGTGAGGTGCATATTGGCGAAGCACTTGGTCTCCTCTCGGCGCTCAATTGGGTTCATGAACTGAATTTAGGACCAGTGGAGTTCGAATTGGATTCGAAGAGAGTGGTGGATAGCTTCCATTCGTCGAATCATGATTTTACTGAGTTTGGTGTTATTATGAGCCATTGTAAAATTTTATTCTCAAATTATTATAGAAACTCTAGTGTAGAGTTTGTGCGGAGACAAGCAAATGAGGTTGCCCATAATCTAGCTAAGGTGGCCCCATTGTCAGCTAGTTTCCGAATTTTGGTCGATGCATCAAATTGTATTCAACACATTTTAATTAATGAAATGCTATAAACACTTTTCCGTCAAAAAAAAAAAAAACAATTAATTTGTGTGTGTGTGTGTGAATTTCACAATATGCCTTTAAAAAAAATGGTGATGATGACTAAAAATAACTGGATTTGATTCTCTACCTTAATCAAAGGGGTTAGGAATAAAATGAACGGTATAGGGTCGACAAATTTATTTTTCTTTGACAATGAATTAACATATATTTTGTTGCATATGTTAATTGGAACTTTGGAGTTTGGATTTGTGCTGAAAAATATTTAAATATATCCCCTTCAGTGATGCTTTGACTTCTTTTCATTTTTGATATATAGATTCTTTTCTAGCAAAAATTGGAAAGCCATTATAAAAGTGTACGGATGGCAAAACGGGTCAAGCCCGTCGGGTCAGCCCGTTTAACCGGCCATTTTTTGCGGGATGGGTTGAGATTTTCAATCCGCAAAAAGAGCGGGGCCCGTCCCGTCTAATCCGCAAAAACACGGGACAACGACGGGGCGGGGCGGGTTGGCCCGTCGGGTCTAACCACTTTTTTAATTTTAAAAAAATCTTAGCACATTATTAATGAGTTATCTTTTTTTGACCCATATTATAAAATAGAAACTCAACTCAATTAACCTAATAGGGTTCGTATATATATTGATGATGAGGATGATGGAAAGGAAGCTTCATCGTCAACATCCAAGCAAACATCAATCAATGACGTTGTTAATTTGGATTGAAGATTAATTATTTTTTATTGCTTATTTTTGTTGGTGTGGATTTAAACATTAAATACAAGTTTTGTTTGTGTTGATGGACTACTAAACTTTAGCATTTTTATGGATTTAAATGGAATCCAAGTTTTGTTTGTTTTAGATTTAAACTAAGCACTTCTTCAGGTTTTATTATAAGTACGGTTTGTTTGGTTTTATAATCATGGATGTTTTGAAGTTTGAATGATAATTTTATTTTTCTTATCGCCTTGTTAGTTTATATTTTGATTTCCTCGAGTGTTTTTTATTTTACTTTATTTATAATTTTTTATGATATTTTTGGGAATTTATAAAAAAAAATTAAAACTTTATTGACGGGGCACTCCCGCCATCCGCCATGAAACGGGGCGGTTTGAGTTTTTCAACCCACCATCACTAGTTAGCCCGCCCCGCTCCGCCCCTTTTTAGACGGATTAATGACGGGGCGGGACGGGTTGGTCCGCTTTACCATCCCTATAAAAGTGTACTGTATTATTCAATTTTGTTCTCAGCCGTTCCGTTTTTTTTGGTTTAGATGTTGAAAAGTGATTGGATATAAAGCCTTGAATGAACAATTTAATTAAGTGTGTATATATATAGCATCATGTTTATTATATACTGTATTTATATTTATAAACTCTCAAATAATTTATCAATGTTTATAACAATAAATAAGGTCGAATAAATTATATAAATTTTTGTTAAGAATCATGAAATCATAGAGATGAAGATCATATTCACAAGAGAGGTAGAGAGTATAGACATACTCATGAGGTAAAAGCTCATAAGAAATCATATTGATTGATAAAAAAATGAATGATTTTGGTACAATATTGACTCTTATATAAAGTAATGTCACTATAAGAAAATTGTCACTTTGCGACACTTCAATTGCGACCTCTGAAGAAAACCGTTGCAATGTGTATTTTCTAATGACATCTGCAATGGTTTGTGCAACAATTTTGATAACCGTTGCAATGCATGTTGTCAAAACCGAGAATTTTTTTCATTTTAGCGCCTTGTCAAAATGAAATGCTTTTTATTAAAAATAAAAAATTAAATTAAATTCCAAAAATAAGAAAGAAAGACGCAAAAACAAACATTCACCACTCTCAGACAATAACCCTTCATTGATGTTTCCTTCATCGTGGCCGCATCTCGTTTTGCTTCATCATCGCCGCATCTCCGTTTCCTTCATTGTCGGTCCTTCATCGTCGTTTCCTTCGTCACACAGTGGAGTTCCTACGATTACAAAACCCTAACTCGTTCTAAATCCCTAACTCGTTCCAAATCAGTCACTCCAAATCCAAACCCGTAACTTGTTCATCATTCCAATCGATCCCTCAATCTTTGTGGAAGCTTTTATTTCTCTCGTTGAGCAGATTTCGCTATTTTCATCTCAGGTTCGTTGTTCTATCTTTGAGCAGAGTTTGTTGTTTTCGTTTCAAGTTCGCTTCCTTCAAGTTTGTTTTTTTCATTTTGTTTCCTATTATTTCTGCAAAGATTTATAGTGCGTGATGTTTTCATTTCATTTGATATTATTGAAGGGGTTACTGGGAATCATAGCTTTGTTTTGGGTCTATATTTGATACTTGATAGTTTGTTATTGATGTCTTATGCCTCTCTCAGTTTATTAGAAATAGAAATTGATGTCACATGTGAATAGAGGAAGTAGCAGAAGAAGGCTTGAATTAGTTGAGAATTGAGGTAACAAGCAATTAAGCAAACAGAGGTAGAAGAGAGCCGAGACTGTGAGTGTGAGTCAGTCAGTCATATAAAGTCAATCATATAGACTAGTTGACATATTGGTTTGTGTTTCTTTTATGTAGATAATTTTGTTGGGTTGTGAACCTTTTGTTTGGCTTATATTTTTGTTTCCTGTCATGTTGTTTTGGTGTCTAGTGTGTTTCCTTTTCCTTGAACATACTGAACTTGAGAATAATGTATATGGTAGTATCAATTTGAGGGTCACCTTGTGTTTCACTGGTTGTTAGTAACTTGACATCTTTTGTGAATTAATATATGGAGAGAAACTTCTGGTGTAGGTACTTTGTGTATGTCATACCATGACTGTGCTACTTAGGTGCTGTGAATTATTTTGCAGGGATTGAAAGGGGTATATGCAGACTTTCTTGCTGGGTCGCTTGGGTCAACTATTTAAACGGTTTTAGTACTCTTATAGTAAGTAATTAAAAAATTTAACCTTTCATTTTTACATTTGATGCTCACTTGGAGAGAATGATATATTAGGATGGCATCTGATGCTTTATTTAATTAGCTAAGTCATTAGTTTAGAAACTATTATGATTGTGTTTGTTTGCCTTTTAAATTTAATGTATTCATTCTTTTGAATTTGGTGTTGCTCTATTTCCTTTTCAGTTATGCACACTATGTCTTTGACAAAATGCTGCAGTGAGTTGTTATTGATTTCGGCGGTGCCTTCAAACACAATTACTACAGCTCGCCGTGGTGAGAGCTTGAGCTTCTCGTCACGGGCTGCGACAAGAGCCACACACAACAATGGACCAAAGAGAGAGGGATGTCTCCATTGCGGTGGTGATGGTTGCTCTGACATGGTGAGAGCTTGAGCTTCTCGTCACGGGCTGCGACAAGAGCCACACACAACAATGGACCAAAGAGAGAGGGATGTCTCCATTGCGGTGGTGATGGTTGCTCTGACATGAGTTGGTTCTACGGGACTTTTGCTATCTTTAATTTTCATTTTCATTTTTCCATTTCACTAATTAGAATAGGGTCTTCCCACCTCCCACAGATTCCTATAAGTCATGTGGCTTCTTCAGACTTGTGTTCAATTCATGATTAAGCGGTGAGTGAATTGTTAAATTTTTTTGTCCATTTCAGGTTAATTTATTACTGAAATTTGAAACAACACTGAGCATGTGTGATTGTTTTATCATTTTGATTTAGAAAACTATATGCATAATTTGTAGGCTCCAATCATAAAATTCTTGTCACAAGTGATTATTCATATAGTTTTCTAAATCAAAATGATTGGAGAAATGGTATTCATGGAGAAATCTAAATGGCTAATTTTCACATTGCAGTTATTCATGGAGAAATTACAAGAAGGAAACATGGTGTTTTGATGAAATCTTCCATGACCATTTATTCTAAAAAACTTGAGGAGATTCATGCAATCATACTACAGCGGTCTAGTGAGTATTGTCTGGCCTTGTTCGGTATTCTGACTTTTGGGCTATGATTGGGTATGCTGTCATGCTATATATGGTATTAGTGCAGATTTTCTGGTTGTAGTTCTTAGAGCTGGATCAGGTTCTTAGTTTGATATTGCTAGTCACTTAGGGGTTGTTGTTTGTTCATTGTTACTTGATTGTTTTACATTCTATTCACTAAGCACTTCATTCGTGATTCAATAGCTCACAAAATCTGTGTAGTTTGTATTTTAAAATGGTAGTGACTTAGTTAAAGTGCTTGTGTATTAAAACTTATGTGTACTCTGATCCAAACAGATGCATTGTTTTTTAGTAGTTCATATTATACGGATGCATTTGTTGTTATTGATACATGAGAACCTGAAAAGAACATACTTAAACAATCCTATATGATGCTACAACTGTATGGTTGAGAGTTGCTAATGTCTTATAACATTTTAAATAATAATGTGGTTGTGAAGACTAACTAATGTTTGATAAACACAATATCTGGTGCACACAATATTGTTTCACTACCCACACTACACAACTTGAGTATGATAAATTGACTTCAAATAAAATCAGTGTAGCTCCTATATATTACCCCTCTAATTGTAACTTGTTTGGCCAAACAAAGTTAGTTAACTCTGAAACCCTTCAAAGATTTGTTATTTGTATATAGATATTTGATGGTTAGGAGGGTGATATTTTGATAGGGAAGGTGTGGGTGGCATGAAGAAGGATATGATACAAATTAGTAAAGAAGACTCAAATAAGACTATAAGATGTTTTTCTTTTCATGCTTTTGCTATTCACTTTGACAGGAAATATACAAGCTAAAGAATGTGTGAATTTAAACCAATTCAAGCATCCATTTTTTTTGGAATCTGTTCATTGATTCAACTCATACATAGTTTGATAGGTGGGCAGAGGTGTAACTTTGAACCAGTTTTTCCATCTCATGTAAGCATGTATATTTATTAATTTTTTTGACTTTTTTTTGGTAGAAGATAATCTTTGTTTTGTTTTGATATAACATATACTTATTTTTTTTCCAGGTAAATGAATAAGTAGAGTCAAGAGATGGTAGGCGTTCCAATTCTAGCTTGCACTAATTAAGGATCAAGAAGCAACATCACATACTATAATGTTTATGTTTTAATTTTTGCATGTCTGAACTATATTATTTTTTTTTTCTTTTGAAGTTTCAAGTACTTTAATTAAATTTTTTATGTATAGATGTTGCCATTTTTGAATGGATTATATGAATGAGACTAAGTTATTTATATACTTGTGTATTTTAATTTTTTTACTCTTGTATGGATATTGAAACACTTATAATAAACCATCAAAATAAATAAAAAGTATTGTAAATTAATATTACTTTTAAAAATAAAAAAAAAACAGTTTGCGACGGTTTTGTAACCGTTGCAACCCATGCTGTTAAATTCAGTGTTACGTGGAGAAAAACATTGGGACGGTTTGAAACCGTTGCAAGAACAATTGCGACAGTTGTAGCAACGGTTTTAAGAACCGTCGCAAAGTGCTGTTGCCACGCATGAATCATCAATGGTTTGAAAACCGTCGCAAACTGTAATTTTGACTGTTGCAAAATGCTTATTTTCTTGTAGTGTGTGTGGATTAACCAACTCTAACAAACTATTAACTAACTTGGAAATCCTAACTAACTAATATACCTCTAACTAACCCTCATTATTCTTAACAATTTTGTCCATAAATTTTAGTTCAACTGATAAAAATATCAAAATAATTATGACAGACATTATAATAGAAATTTGAACTCTGACTCTTTCATTTATGTGTGCGAATTTATAATGACTTTGTCACTTCTTCTATCTAAAAAAATTATTGTATTTTGTAATGATCGACTTAGAAGATTCATAAATGTGTTAGGATAAAGTCGTTATACAAATCAATACTCCTAGATTTTATGAGGAAAAAACAGCAGCAAATGATGCTTTGCAATTGCAAGTTGATATACTCATGTACAAAAACATGAAGAGTAGCTCCGAACCTTATGAGCAAAATTATTATTATTTATTAGTAAACTCTTAAGCAATTATTTATTAATTAGTGAACTCTTAACATTATGAAAGAGTAGACACAATAATGTTATTCCATGAGATTTTCTTTTTCTATAACATAATTTCTTTGCAAACAATACTTGCATGATCACACAATCAAAAACTTAAATAGCTCATAATCAAAAACTGAAATTTAAGGTAAAAAGCTTCATATCTTCTAGCTTGTGTAACTGTATAAGGTAAAAAGTACAAACTATTTTTAATCAATGCAGGGATGATTTTCTTAATAGCTCATAATCACCAGCACCATCTAGTTTAATCCATTATTATTAACCAACGTGTGATGTGAGTGTGACTTGTGTGGAAAAAAAAAGCCATGCAATTGGATGTGCTTACTTTTGTTTGCTGGGAATTATGTGAACCATGGAACTCCAATGTCATGAAGTGTTATTATGTGGAATTTGTTTCGTTGTTACTTGTTTTGGTATATAATATTGGAAATTGGATTCTCTCTAGTCAATGTAATATCGTACTCATGCGGACAAGACGTTGATGGTCGTTGGATCCAAAAAAATATTGATTTATATGAATCGTTTGATCATAATTGTGCAACCATTAGCGTATAATTATATGAATATATGTTGATTTGCCGACTATAGCAAATTCAGATCCTTCTTTTCACAGAGTCAGGATAGCTAGACCACTCTTTCAAAATTCGAACACTAATTTGCTACATTATAAGACACTACAACAAATCTAGGTCATTCATTCCACGAAATCGGTCCAAGGGCACAGTTAAAAACAGACACCACTCTCAAAATTGAGCTTGAAACAATAACAACGATGAAGCTAGAGATGTGGGTGGAAGCATAAACAATACAACAAGATGTGGGTGGAAGCACATCTTGGTTCCTTAAACTACACAAATCCTAAACAGCTTGAAGGTAAGTTTGGACACGTGTCCTCACTACAGCCAGTTAGAGCAAACAAAATTTGAAAGTTGTCAAAAACTTTACTACTTTAATCTGCATTATATAGGAAAACAGTTTTAATGGGCCAAACAATGTATCCATGTGAAACCGGTCCAGCAAAGCTTGATGCCAAACAAAAAAAACAAAGGAGAGACAAAAGCAATTTCACGTCCCTTTCATCTGTCTCTCTTCTCTCTCAAAAGCCAAATATTGCAGAGCTTCATACCTGCCACTACTGTTGTTTTCTTCTTTTGTAGAATCAATTTCAATATTCAAAATTCAATCTCCCCCTCTCTTTTTCAATATCTAAACTTACTTTCTTACTCATCTCTCCATTTTTCGTTCATTCCGTCGAACTTCTTCTCTCTCCATGAGTCAATCATCTTGGATGGCACAAGCCACAATCTTCAAAGGTTTCAAATTGTTTCCCCATCTGTTATTTTATGATTTGATTTCATCATCTGGTTTTTATGTGACATGTTTAATTTTTTTGTCTATGTTTGAAAATTAGGTTTCCATCTCAATCGAATCCTCCAATGCAGGTAATTTCAGTTTCATTTTTTTTTCCAAATCCCTAATTGATTCAGTTTCGTTCTCATAATTTTTGGTTTTTTCTCTCCTAATTTATTGTTCACCATCTCTTGAAACAGATTGACATGAATCAACCATCTTGGATGGCACAAGCCACAAACACCAAAGGTTTGGGTAAGTTTTCTGAACTTTAATTTATTTTGTATTTAGCTGATGTTTGGTATTTGAGTAGTTTTGTTTTCGTTTTGATTTTCATTTCAGAATTCAATTTTATCAGAAAATTAGGGTTTGTTTTGATTATTAGAATTCAATGATCAGACTTTGTTGTTCATGAATTTGAGGAATAAGGTATGTATTTCTTCTTTGAAATCCATAATTTTCTTCAATTGTGTTTCTTATATCCGCTGATAAAATAATCCTCTTTATGTTTTTTTATTTTTTGAAAATATTGTTGCTTTTAGTTAAAAATCCCTACTTTTTAGGAGTTGTTAGTGGGATTTAGATGATTTTCTCCATTGCAATATGATTGATTTGTTTTTGTTAAATTTCAGATTTTTTTTTTGTTTTTAGATTTGTATCAATTTTAATTTGTTTTATTTTTATTTGTCAACTTTAATTGAGGAGAAAATCAAACTGATATACCATTAGTGTTAATAAGATTTTTTTTCAAAATTTTAATTTCATATTCAATCTATAAACTTTTTCAATGGATTTGGAGGGAGATGTTCTCTCTCATTCTTTGTTATATTTCAAATCCATTTGATTGAATATAGTTATAGTTATTTGTAGTGTACTACATGCTTCAAGGTAGGATTGATAACTTGAGAACGTGTGTCAATTTGATGATTCAAATTCCAATGGTACAAGCTTCAATAGTTTTAGTTAGATTTTACACTTCCTCTTTCTCATTCATGTGCATTGACCAACATGGTCATCATATTATAGGCTGATGAACTTGATTTATTGCTTATAAATTTATGAAAGAAATTGAAATGTGTCAATTTGATGATTTAATGTGATTATGAAATATACTGATTACTTTGGAAAATTCACAAAGATGTATTTTTGTCGCAATAAGTTATCATGCTTTTGATGGAGATCTGTAGATGAATTGGAATAGAATCCCTTCTTACAAAGCATGACAATCTAATTAACACATCATAGCTGTGAGTGTCCCTATTCAACCCATACCTAATCATTTTATTTTCAAGTGATAGCTATTATAGTTCTATGTGTCATTAGAACCAAATGATTAGTCTATATAATCTATAAAAGAAAAGTTTTGTTGGTGTAGTTGATGACTTTTCAAAATAACCTCACTTTTTAATATATGCTTTTTACTTAAATGCATTAATCACACCTGTTGGCTTTTTGTTCTATTTTGTTTTTTATTTTTGTTTATGATTATATATTATGGATACATGTTGTTCCCTCGTCAATTCAAAATTCAAATTATTTTCAATTCTCTTTCCCTCCTACCTTTTCTCTCTTATCTCAACCCAACATCAAAATAACATTTTTTATTTCCTTTTTCTCTCATCAAAGATAAGTCTACAAAGACATTTCTCAAAGCATCACTCAACCAAACTACTTTTTTATACTTCTCCCAAAACATGTCTTATTAGTGCAAAGACATAGTTGAAACAAAAAAAAGCCCCTCTCTTATGATAGCACAATACCCGAGTGTGGTTACAACTTACACCACAACACACTTCCTCATTAACCAAAAAATATTGCCCAAGTGATTTGTCTCATTATAGTTTTTCACAGTTTTTATATAATTTACTCAAGTGTTCACTTCAAACTACATGTTTTGGGATAAGCATTCAAAATACATGTTTTGATTAGTCTCATATCTAATTAGAATGATTCAAGTGTTCAAAATACAGTGTTAATGTCATATAATTGACTCAAGTGCTCAAACTGCATGTTTTGTGATTTGTCTCTTATCTTATTGGAATGACTCAAGTGTTCAAACTACATGTTTTGATTATTTTTTGTTCAAGCATTCTCTAGACTTTAACTACATTTGTCTCTCATTAGAGCGTCTTCATAGTTTTTACTAGAAACTAAGTGTCCACTGCATAATGAACTAATTAATCCTTTACTTATGTTAGTGTTATAGGTTCATTTTTTTTTATTTTATTTTTTTGAGTTATGTTTGCCCTTTACTCAGAGGAGCACCTCAAGTTTTGAGATTGCAGTGGTTTTTATAATTTCACCACAATGTAAAGAGAAACACTAATATGACAGTGTTCCTATTAGATATATTATATCATGCTTCATAACTCAATTTTAGGGCATTTTCATGTCTTACTTGAATAGTTTATGTGTGACTCTTTTATTGATCAGTGATGTGTAACTCTTTGCAGGGCTCTGCTTTAATTACAAGCTACAAATAGTGACTCATGTATTTCTTTTTGTTCTCTGAATGTGTGATGTTCATTGGAATAGTTTTGCCAAGGTCTTAATGTTTTTATTTTTTAAACCATTTATTAGTTTGAGTAAGATTCTTAATTTGTTTGTGTTCTATTTGATTTTAAACTTTTCTGCCATATATTTTGAGTAAGATTCCTTTTTGTTTTTGACTCAGGTAACTTGCTTATTGTTGATCCATCATTGGAATTAACCAATTCTGACTTCATAAAGTATAGTTTGTTTTGAACAAGATATTAAAAAAGATAAAGAAGATCAAAATGAATTTTTAACTATATGAGATAAGTGAATTATGTAGTCTATGCAAGGATTGATATTTGACTAAGATTCATGTTGATATGAAGCAACGAGTTGCAAAGAAGTCTAATATTTTTCATCTTTGAAAGTTAAAGTTTAGAATATATTTACTTTTTTATAAATTCAGCTCCTTTGAACTCCTGCCCTGTGGCTTAAAAGTTTTTTTTTTTTTAATTAAGCTAATTTTTAAAGTTAAAATTTATTTATGATAATTACATTACATCTTTAAATTTTTGGTATATGCTAGCTTCTTCAGCTTTGTCAAGTAGAGATTTTAATTTGCTTCTCAATCCCTTCGTTATTTCATGATTTCATTTCATATTCTAATTTTTTTTGGATTGTTATTGTTTGTTCAAGTTCACAAACCCAGCGACGACAAAGATTGATGAAGCAGAGCACATGACCCAGCGACGACAATCTTATTGTTTGATTTTGGGTATATTCTTTCTTTTTCAATCTCCACCTCTATTCACCAACTTGCTTTCTTACTGTCATTAGTTTTTACTTTTTGAAGGGAAGGACATTATTATTGGTTTCATGTTGCTGCATGGTCAACTATCCAATCTTGGCTAGATGAAATGAAAGTGTGTAAAAGAAGGTAAAAACTTTTTGTATACAGTTTTCCCTATTATCATGGTAAATCATAGTTTGCTATATACTCTTAATCTTTTCTCAAGTGCAAACAAATAAGTGTCGTAAAATTCTTTGCAGAACATATAATGTTGAAGTTAGAACTATGTTAGATGTAATATACAATCTAAGCATGGAAATGAATAGCAAGTACAAAAATATATCAATTGGTTTAATTGCAACTTTTGGATGGGGTTTGAATTAGTATCCATTGTTCACAAGTTCTTTGTTTAACATAGTTGTATCTTGAATTATTATCCCTCTTTAATTGTGGTTATGGATAATTATTTTAAGATTGTTTGACACTCCCTCTTTGTACTGCAGATTTATTTTTGAATCAGTATTGTTAAAGAAGAATCAAATTAACTATTGTATACTAGCGGGAGAGTTACTTGAATGAGATTAACTCTTGCATATAGTTAACATGAGATTGAGTTTATTTTTTTTATATCAATGATCTTTATTGTCAAATGTAAAAGCTTAAATACTATGAGGACACTTTATTTGAGATTCTATTGTGTAATAAAATTTTGATTCTCTAATATTATTTAGAGTTGTGTTTTGTAAATAAGCAACAATCTCAAATATGAGTTAGACTTTCAAGTTAATATTTCTTTAAGTCATTTATAGCTTTTGGATCAATATAATTTATGCGATAGTAAGAATTTTGGTCATTTTTTTAATGTCTCCTTTCCAACCGAGCTATGCTCACGAAGACAAACAACAATTGTAATTTATCCAAACTTTTATATATTTTGAATATTTTTTGTTACTATAAATATATGACGGAGACAAAAGGCAATTGTAATTTATCTAATTTTTTATATATTTTGAAATATTTTTTGTTACTAAAAATATATACATTACTCCTCTATATATCTTATAATTGAATTTAAATCAGTTCTTCTTGTGGTGCCCCGTGCGATGCACGGGTATGAATACTAGTTTACTACATTGCGAGACGGTAACTCTTTCACGAGACTCGATTCCGGTTGCTCCAAGACCCTTTCCACCAAGTACTACTCTACTCCACAATGATTTCTCTTTCATGAGAAACATTGTTTTGAAGGGTCAACACAAATGTATCGTGGCATGTGTAGGTAATAAGTCAGATTATGTCTCTAGCACATGCATTCGACGATTCCAAGGCTTTGAAATCTTATAAAAAATTATTTAAGCAAAAAAAACAAACACCTTTGCTATGTCCAAGAGAATCAGTTTCATTACACATAAGAAATAACAAAAGGTTTCATTTCATGTCAGAGCAAGAAAAAACTATTGCATTTGAAGAATCTCACACTTTCATAGTTTTGCTGTGGAAGTTCAAGCTATGATCTTCTATCTATCTACAATGCTTCTTCTTTTCACTCTATTGATTGTTCTTCTATCTACAACACTTCTTCTTTTCACAACTACAAAGAAAAAAGGTTCCCTATGTGAAAATTTAGTCCAAGATAATAACATGCAGAAATCAGAGTTCGAACCTTCATCAAGAGATGTTGCTCAAATTGAGGATACTCAACAAAGTGGAACTTCTCATAATCAAGGTGAAGAAGAGTCATATCCTTCATTTCCATTAGAGAATGAAAGTTACAATATCATTGATAAAAAATTTGAACTCAATGCTCACAAGTATGAGCAACAAGATGATCCATACTCGGATTCTTCATTTCCATCGGATAGTGAAAGTAGTATTGGCTCAGTCATTGGTGAAAGTTTTAAGATTGATCTTAGGAGAAATCAAGACACGAAATTATCCGATAGTTTTGCCTCCGACAATGATAAGGAGGAGGAGGACAACAGCGATTATGAGGAGGAGGATGGCCTTATTGAAATCGAACTTCCAAGTAGCAACTTCTCTAGTTTAAATGAAGAGTACTCTAAACAGAATATAGATTTTGTTTTCAAGGAGCAGGGTCTCATGGATCTCTTAGCAGAAATTAATGATGAGGATGAAAATTTAATTGAGATTGATATTTTCAATGGATCTACTAAGTATCAAGATTTTAGATTTAAGGAGTTAGCATGTTTAGGAGATCAATGTGTTCTTAGTGATTGATTCTCATTTTATTTCTATCTTAAAGTTGTTATTTTATGTTAAATTTTAGGGAAATGAATTCTCTGCATTCAAATATTGACCGCATGGAAATCTCAATCATCTAATTTTGATCGGTAATTTTTCATTTATTTGTTAGTGTTAATTATAAATTGTTTGATTTCAATTGTAGGGGCAGCAATACATTGACTCAGAACCCAGGTCCAAATTTTAACCATCAACTGTATTCCTTCTTAATGCTTCGTAAAATTTTGTTCTCTCGTATTATCTTGAAATTTTAATTTTAAAGCTACTTTTTATAGTGTTGTGAACTAGTTTTAATTTTAAGTAAGTCTCCTTATTATATGTATCATGCTAAACAGTGCACTTGGTGCACTTGTTAAGCATTCCAAGAATAGAAATAAAACAAAAAGTTAATGTTAATAAAATAATATTTTACACTTTCAATGTATTTAATGCACGCGTTTCAAGACAGACTTTTCTTATTTATGTGCTTAACTAGTTCACCGGGTGCACTATTTAGCATTTTTCTAAGTTTATTAATTTGCGACAGTTTATCTTTCCCTAGATTATTTTTCTCACACAAACATAATTGTAGTCTAGTGTGGCCATATGTGTGTTTGGTTCTGCGGTGGTAAGAATTGATTTTGATAGAATTGATTATGCAAAATTGATTCTAGCCAAAATTGATTTTAAGATAAAATTGTTTATGTTTGGATATATTCATGCAAAAGTGAGTTGAACAAAAAATTTGAATGTAAAAATCAATTCTATAATCAGAACTACAATTTCTAGCTTCAAGTAGAATCAATTCTGGAGGCAGAATCAATTATACTTTTGAGAAATCAAACAAGTCAGAATCAATTCTACACGTCCAGAATTAATTCTGACTGCTTCAGAATTGAAACCAAACATACACTAAATACCGGTATCAAATTTTTAGTCAAACTTGTTATCTAATTCAGTCAAATTTGTTTGTGAGTTATTTTTAGTCAAATTTATTATCTGATTCAATCAAATTTTTGTCTGTCTTTAGTTAAAATCTACGCATATTTTTTTTAGGAAAATGCTAAACAGTGTAACTGGTATACTCGATGCACTAGTTAAACATATTAATATAGAAATATTTTCTTGAAACTTTTGCATTTAATGTAAAAAGTTATATTTTTAGCATTAATTTTATCTTTTTATTTCTTTTTTTAGTATGTTTAATTAGTGCACCGATTGCACTGTTTAGCATGAACCATATATATTAAGTTCAAACCAATCCAATTCAATAAAGATTGATAAGTTGGTTCGAGTTGAGATAATAAATCATAGGTTAAATTGAATATAGATCTTGTCAAAAAGATGATCGTATAGAATGTATCGGAGTTATTAACATGTTATGCTAAGTTTATGGCTAAGGCTACCATACGCGAGCTTATCAGGTCTCGCACCGTACGCGAGCAAAATAAACCGGATCTTTATGGAATATGCTCTTGACATATATGTTTGGGAATTTAATTACTAATTTTGTTGGTTCCACTATCATAGGTCAATATTGGTATTTCTCATGAATTAAAATAGTTGTATTATTAGTTTTTAGTTTAAAATATAACTGGCTAATCCGATTAATACGTAGTCGAATGTGGAACAATGTTTAAAATTATCGAAAATTTTAACGACTGTCAATAATATTTTTTAAAAGTAAAAATTACAACTATTCATGTTTTTACGGCTATAAAAATGACATTATTAACTTTAATTTAGTACGAGTTACATATTTATTATATGTTGTTTTAATTAAATTTGTGTTAATTAAATCATTATTTTAATTATAAAAATAAAAATAATCATTAAATTACAATTTCAAACATAAACATATATTATCGACAATATTTTAAATATTTTTTAGATATCGGTCTACCATGACCTTTTGAAGAATTGATCCATATTAGAATTTGTCATGTTTTTAACACATATTTGGACTAACAAACGAATGTGAAAAATAATTTCGATGATTGGACTCCGAATGGATAGACAGACTGTAATAACAGTCTCATCGAAAATATAGTTTTAATGAAAGGGTGATGAAGTTTACCTAAAACTACCGATTTTGATTAGAGATTTATAATTTTATTAATCCGACCATTCAATATCACCTAATTGGACTGAGAAAAGAATGGAAAAAAACAACTTGATGATCGAACTCCAAATGGATAGATAGATTGTAATAACAGTCACATCGGAAACCTAATTTTAACGAAAGGGCCTTGAACTTTGACTGGAACTACCGATTTTGATCGGAGATTTCAAATTTAATCAATCCGACCGTTCAATATCACCTAATTGGATTAACAAACGAATGAAAACAAAGAATTTTGATGATCAGACTCCAAATGGATAGATAGATTGTAATAACAGTCATATCGGAAACCTAGTTTTGATGAAAGGGTCATGAGCTTTGACTAAAACTACCGATTTTGATCGGAAATTTCAAATTTAATCAATCCGACCGTTCAATATCACCTAATTGGATTAACAAACAAATGAAAAAAAGAATTTTGATGATCAGACTCCAAATGGATAGACATATTGTAATAACAGTCACATCGGAAACCTAATTTTGATGAAATGATCATGAACTTTGACTGAAACTACCAATTTTGATCGGAGATTTTAAATTTAATCCATCCGACCATTGAATATAACCTAATTGGATTAACAAACGAATGAAAAAAAGAACTTTGATGACCGGACTCCAAATGGATAGACATATTGTAATAACAGTCACATCGAAAACCTAGTTTTGATGAAATGGTCATGAACTTTGACTGAAACTACCCATTTTTATCGGAGATTTCAAATTTAATCAATCTGACCATTCAATATCACCTAATTAGACTAAAAAACGAATGAAAAAAGAATTTTGATAATCGGACTCCAAATGGATAGACAGATTGTAATAACAGTCTCATCGGAAATCTAATTTTAATGAAAGAGTCATGGACTTTGACTTAAACTACCGATTTTGATCGGAGATTTCAAATTTAATCAATCCGATTGTTCAATATCACCTAATTAGACTAAAAAATGAATGAAAAAAAAATGATTTTGATGATCGCACTCCAAATGGATAGACAGATTGCAATGACAGTCACATCGAAAATTTAGTTTTGATGAAAGGGTCATGAACTTTGATTAAAACTATTGATTTTGATTGGAGATTTCAAATTTAATCAATCCGACCGTTTAGTATCACCTAATTGGACTAACAAACAAATGAAAAAAAAGAATTTTGATGATCGGATTCCAAATGGATTGACATATTATAATAACAATCTCATAGGAAACCTAGGTTTAATGAAAGGGTCATAAAATTTAATTAAAACTACCTATTTTTACCGGAGATTTTGTGTAGCGCACATACACATATATTTTTTTTATTAGAAAAATGCTGAGGTGACATATGCGTTGTACAAAAGATAAAGACCTAAACATAAAAAAAAAAAAAAAAAAAGACATGCAGTGTAATTCTGTCTTCTTTATATATTTAGTGCCACATAGATTAATGGAAAATTTTAAATAGTAACTCCGGGGCATCCTTTAAGTATCATAAATAGTAAGTTTTTTTTTTTAATATTTTTTGGAAATGTGCGAAGTCAACGTATTAAAAATTGAAGTATTTTACTTTTTACATGAATTATTTCTTTAAATGAAATGCTTAAAACGTACCAGAAATACTGGTTAGCAAGACCCTTAATTAATTATATGTTTATTTTTTAAAAAAAGAAAAAAAATTTAAAAAATAGAAATTTAAAACAATTTATTCATCATCTTCATCACTACCACCAACAACTTCATCACTCTTTACATGGCAAATTTTATGACCCTTTCATTAAACCTAGGTTCCTATAAGATTGTTATTACAATATGTCAATCCATTCGGAGTCCGATCATTAAAATTCTTTTTTTCATTCGTTTGTTAGTCCAATTAGGTGATACTGAACGGTCAAATTGATTAAATTTAAAATCTCCAATCAAAATCAATAGGTTTAATCAAAGTTCATATGACCCTTTCATCAAAATTAGGTTTCCGATGTGACTGTTATTACAATATGTCTATCCATTTGGAGTCTGATCATCAAAATTCTTTTCTTTTTTTTTCATTCGTTTGTTAATCCAATTAGGTGATATTGAACGGTCGGATTGATTAAATTTGAAATTTCCGATCAAAATCGATAGTTTTAGTCAAAGTTCATGACCCTTTCATCAAAACTAGGTTTCCGATGTGACTGTTATTACAATATGTCTATCCATTTGGAGTCTGATCATCAAAATTCTTTGTTTTCATTCGTTTGTTAATCCAATTAGGTGATATTGAACGGTCGGATTGATTAAATTTGAAATCTCCGATCAAAATCGGTAGTTTCAGTCAAAGTTCAAGACCCTTTTGTTAAAACTAGGTTTCCGATGTGACTGTTATTACAATCTGTTTATCCATTTGGAGTCCGATCATCAAGTTGTTTTTTCCCATTCTTTTGTCAGTCCAATTAGGTGATATTGAATTGTCGGATTGATTAAATTTGAAATCTCTAATCAAAATCGGTAGTTTTAGGTAAACTTCATTACCCTTTCATTAAAACTATATTTTCGATGAGACTGTTATTACAGTCTGTCTATCCATTCGAAGTCCATTCATCGAAATGATTTTTCACATTTGTTTGTTAGTCCAAATATGTGTTAAAAGCATGACAAATTCTAATATGGATCAATTCTTCAAAAGGTCATGGTAGACCAATATCTAAAAAATATTTAAAATATTGTCGATAATATATGTTTATGTTTGAAATTGTAATTTCATGATTATTTTCATTTTTATAATTAAAATAATGATTTAATTAACACGGATTTAATTAAAATAACATATAATAAATATGTAACTCGTACTAAATTAAAGTTAATAAGAGCATCTCCAATGATGATACTACTTTGGGTATCATACATCTCTAAAAAGTGGTCCCTACAATGCCATATAATATTTATGCAATTCATACGTGTTTTGCTCCAATGGTGATACCACTCTAGGTATCATACATTATTAACAAGTTATTAATTATATTTAATTCGATTATACAAAAAAAAGTAACATTAAATTGATGATACGGTACCTTAAATAAGGTACCGGTATCATCAATTTTGATACCCTCTATGCCACGTAATGGAACTCCAATGATAAAAAAATATAAGGTACGGATCATTAATCTATGATACTCTCTATGGTACCTTTATTGGAGATGCTCTAATGTCATTTTTATAGCCGTAAAAATATGAAGAGTTGTAATTTTTATTTTTAAAAAATATTATTAACAGTCGTTAAAATTTCCGATAATTTTAAACATTGTTCCACATTCGACTACGTATTAATTGGATTAGCCAGTTATATTTTAAACTAAAAACTAATAATACAACTATTTTAATTCATGAGAAATACCAATATTGACATATGATAGTGGAACCAACAAAATTAGTAGTTAAATTTCCAAACATATGTGTCAAGAGCATATTCCATAGAGATCCGGTTTATTTTGCCCGCGTACGGTGCGAGACCTGATAAGCTCGCGTATGGTAGCCTTAGCCTAAGTTTATGGATCCGGATTCTATGCAGTCGGTTTTTTGGTGCAGTCGTGCAGTCACGCTATTTATAGCCGTCTGATCAAGATCGGATGGTCACGATTTAAAGATTGTATTTAATAACTGTATTTGTTTAAACCGTCCGATCATAATCGGACGACGGCTATAAAATAACTGCATCAAATATTTAACTGCACATGATCCATTTCCTAAGTTTATAGAACATATTAATGTGTCTTTAGTAAAGTTTTGAGGTGTGTTGAAAGATCTCATATATGTGAGACGTTTAAATTTTCGAGGTGCTGAGCTTCTCTTTAATTCCCTCGTAACTTTTTTCTCCTTGTGCTTATACCCTCTTCTTTATAAAAAAAATAAAATAAAATCACACTTTTTTTTTGACATTGAATTTTTTGTTTATTTAATGTGGTCAATTAAACGAGCTTTTATATTAAATATCAAATATAGATATTTTAATAAATTTAACATAAGATCTAGTAAAAAATCAATCACACTTACTCAACTTCTTTTTCATAATACTTGCTTAACTTTTTAGTTACATTGAATTTTGTTTTTATAATAAACACAGAGAAAGTATAATACAAGGAGAAAAAAAAAAAAAAGAGCCTATAAAAAAAAAAAAAACTGAAAAACAATAAAATCCCAACGGTTAATCTTGCACGTTACCTATGTAGACCACATCTCCACCGTTTGATAACACAGTTTATTTTTCATTTAAAATCCGCATTTGAAGTCCGAATTGTATATTTACAGAAATAACCCTATGAGTTACTCAAACAGACCAAACATAAAACCAAACATCCTAGTTAACATAAACCAAAGTAGCTTCAATATTGTCTTTCAATCTCTGAATCTGTAAGTGTTTTTTCTTCAATTTCTCTCTTTCTTCATTGTCTTAGCTGTTTTCAAGTTCAAAGTTTTCATCTTTTTGTTTTACAGCTTTCATTGTTGTTATGTTGTATTGTTTACCTTTGAAAATGATCACTGTCAATCAAGGGGGAAAAAATTAAACTTTGATGGTTTTGATTTGATTATTTGTGATAATATTTGACCCCATTTTGTTTTTGGATATTGGGTTAGTTCTTATAATTCTTAACTACAAATGTGCTGTGTTGTTGTGATTATTTTTTTGTTGAATTATGGTTGCCCTTGTTTTGCTTGAGCTTGATCTTTTGATTTTGTTTGGAAATAGTTCAAAATTCAGATTCATAGTTTGATTTTGTTTTCTTAGCTCAATTGTTCATGTGCCCTAGCTGGACGGTGCTCATCATAGGTACTGAATACTGACAAGTGGGCAGGGTCGGACGAACTGCCCTTGAGCTTTGCCCAAACATTTGTTGTGGTGGAATGGGGTTTCCCCCCGGTTCACATTTCATTTTCGTAGCTCAATCATTCTTGCGCCCTAGCTGAAGGGTTCTCTTTATCTTGTTTTGTTGAGTATGGCTCATAGGTACTGACAAGTGGGTAGGGTCAAACGAGCGGAGTGGGTGAAACCTGCCCTTGGGCTTGGCCCAAACATTTTTTGTGAGGGACTAAGGTTGCCCCAGGTTCAGGGTAATGTTGTAGTTTGCATTGTAGTATTTAAAAATACTAAGTACACTGTAAGCCCTAATCTTTCACTGATAGGAACTGCGGCTGCTCTGCAGTTGAAGATGCAGACAATATTGGCAAACTTTGTTACCAAACACCATGTGTTCATTGTTTGCGTTTATTTTTTCTCGACTCTTTTGAATTGGATTGTTGTTCTTGCATGTTTTTATTGTTTGTAAACTTGCTGTCAACTTGTCATGGCATTGAACATATTTGGTTATTTCAGTTTGGATGGCAATTGAGTTTTTTTATTGTGTGGAGATCTGTTTGAAACAGTGATGTAAATTGCGAATAGCAAAAAATATCGATTTGCTCAAATTCCACTATGCAACAGCGCAGCGCTATAGTTACTATTTCACACTTCACAGTATTTTGTAGTAAATAGCATATTGCAGGACAATATCTATTCATCTGAATTCTGCTACAACCGCTATTTAACAACACTGATTTGAAACAATCTTTCATTTTAGGGAAAATGATAATTTGTATGGATAGTGTATTCTAGGATTGGAAATACTAATAGCTTAATGAAGCTCACATGAATTTTCCGTCTGTTTTTTTTTCTTCTTTTTTTGCATGTTACTGTTGATGATGTTCTTAAACTAAAGTTTTGTGTTTTTTTGTTTTGGTTTGTTACATTGATAGGTGTAAGCTATTGAATTCAACGAAACCAGTGAAGTGCTTAGAGTGTGCAGGAAGAAGTAACTTATTGATTCAGTGTAGATAAGATTGGTATGGGTGAGGAAGAACCGGTTAATACAGTTTCCAAGACTGACTCAAATGGCAATATCACTCTGGAGAAAACTTTAGATGACACGAGTGAAAAGAAGGACTGCGAACCTAAGGGAGGAAAAATCTTGGAGAAAAATGCAAACAAAGACTTGAAGGAGGATGGTATAAAAGAAATGGAAGTTGATAAAAAAGCTGATGGGGGGGAAGCACTAGAAAAGGAAGAGGATAAGAAAGCTGATGATGGTGAGGTTATAAAAGACAATAACAAAGTTGGCGGCGTGGAAGTATTAAAAGACGGTCAGAAAGTTTATCAAAGGGGGAAATTAAAAGCGGCTAGGAAAAAAGTTGGCACGAAAGAATCAGATGATAAGAAAGATGATTTTGTGAATGAAATGGAAGAAAATAAGAAAGATGATAACGGGTTTGAGAAGTCGAATGAAGAAGATAAGGCAGAAGATATTAAAGTTGAGAAACGATTGAAAAAATGTGGGAGAGGAAAGACTGTTGGAGAGGAAAGTCAAGAAGGAGGGGAGGATGATAAGGTTGACGATAAGTCAAATGAAGATAAAGATGATATTGAAATTGTGAAACTATTGAAAAAGCGTGGGAGAGGAAAGGTCGATGTGGAGAAGATGAAAAAGAAAATAAAGGAACAGAAGGATACAAATAGTGTCTCTGACGTAAAAAATGAGAGCAGTGAAAATGACGAAAGGCAAGAAAGGGAGGAGGATGGTAAGGATAAGGTTGACAATAGGTCAAATGAAGATGATGCGGCTGAAGATATTGAAGTTGAGAAAGGGTTAAAAAAGCGTGGGAGAGCAAAGGTCGATGTGGAGAAGACGGAAAAGAAAATAAAGGAACAGGAGACAAAGGGTATCCATGAAGGCAAAAATGAGAGCAGTGAAAAGGACGAAAGGCAAGAAGGGGAGGAAGAATGTAAGGATAAGGTTGACAATAAGTCAAATGAAGAAGATGCTGCTAAAGATATTGAAGTTGAGAAAGGATTAAAAAAGCGTGGGAGGAGAAAGGTTGATGTCGAGAAGATGAAAAAGAAAATAAACGAACACGAGACAAAGGGTATCCCTGAAGGCAAAAGTGAGTGTAGTGAAAACAACGAAAGGCAAGAAGGGGAGGAGGATGGTAAGGATAAGGTTGACAATAAGTCAAATGAAGAAGATGGCGCTGAAGATGTTGAAGTTGAGAAAGGATTATTAAAGCGCGTGAGAGGAAACATCGATGCGGAGCAGGCGGAAAATGATATAAAGGAACCGAAGGAGACAGAGCCAAGGACTCCTACAACAACCAACCGTCCTGTACGTGAAAGGAAATCAGTTAATAGGTTGATAGAATCAGATGAGACAGATGCATCCAAAGAATTTCACATTGAAAAGGTATTCATTTCAGATTCACTGTAAGTCTTAATTATGTGTTATATTGAAACTTATCTTTTTCACATTTTTTCTTTCATTTTGCAGGGTCGTGGTACGCCTTTAAAAGATATACCCAATGGTATAGTATTCCATTTGCTCGTATTATTCTTTTCATTATGGTCTGGTCTATGAATTCACTTTTATTACTTTTTGTGTCTATATGCACTTAATGCCATAGATACGTATTTCTGCATCTTCAAAACAACTAATAACTTAACAACTCTTGTATTTAATTTTTCAGTGGCATTTAAATTATCTAGAAGGACAGTCGATGATAATTTAAAATTACTCCATACAATCCTCTTTAGTAGGAGAGGAAAGGTATATCCTACTTCACGTACTATCTAACCTTTTCATTTCAGTCACTTTTTACCGCTAATTTTGTGTTAACATATATAGTAACTTGCCCCTGTATATATCTGATAGTTCATCCTTAGACTGTTAAAAAGGTTACAATCACTTCGAAAAATGAAAATGTGTCGCAGATGTTATTATGCTTCAATTTAATTTAATTATTAAATAATGTTTTACTGTGTAATTCGCAGGCCTCCGAGATTAAGAATAACATATCAAGTTTTTCTGGTTTTGTATGGCATGAAAATGAGGTATGGTTGATAACTTGTGACCAAGTCATGTACTATAACAAAATGAGTGCTTGCTTTTATCCATAATATGAATAAAATTTAATAGAATACCCATAGAAGACGAGAAAATAAAAAAGTCAGGCGCGTGTCACACGTGCGCGTTGATCCAACATTCAGGCGCGTGGGGGAGCGTGCCTTTCATAAAAATTCCATATTTTATTTTAATTTTGCCAATTAACTATTATTTATTATTTTGATCCTTTTGGCACAAGTTTTGAAATTTTTGGACACCTAAAAATATTTTATATTCATTATTTTGAGAATAAATTGTAATATTCATATCATATTCTAAAAATTTTTGGTCCAAAACTAATATGGAAATTTCTTTACTCTTTTATGACACTTAGAAAATTTCTCACTCTCCGAATTAATGTGTCATTCCATATCAATCAAATTGTTATATTGGAACAAAATGGTAATTTTAATTTATGACCTTCAAAATAAATATTCAACTATTTCTCTATTACAAAATGATCACGTTGGGTAATGTCACACCGATAGGGTATGTCCGTCACTCACAATTCAGGGATAGTAGCAATCCAAAACATTTTAAAAAAATTAAATAAGTCATTAATTAGAATTAGAATAATATTGGATTGCAAAATTGAGATAATAGCTATATGTCTTCTAGTATAGTATATTTAGTAAAGTGTCTTAATTTTTGTAATCCCATTATGGACATTAAGGTTAATAAATAAGAACTATAGCATGTCAATATATTCTTCTTATGTCACAATATTTTTATTACTCAATGTACTTTAAATTTTTATACTTATTATATTTCAAGTACCTTGTCACTAATAAAATACTGTGACATAAGAAGAGTATATTGTAATGCTACGGTTCTTATTTATTACCTTTAATGCTCATAATGAGATTATAATAATTAAGACATTTTACTAAATATACTATACTAGAAGACATATAGCTATTATCTCAATTTTGCAATCCAATATTATTCTAATTCTAATTAATGACTTATTTAATTTTTTTAAAATATTCTGGATTGCTACTATCCCTGAATTGTGCGAGTCACGGACATACCCTATCGGTGTGACGTTACCCAACATGATCATTCTATGATAGAGAAATAATTGAATATTTAAATTTTTTTCAAACTTTTAATTCAACTATCATTCTCTATCAAGTGAGAGAATCTTCACTATGTATTGTGTAACGTGATGGACATACCCTATCGGAATGACATTACTTAACATAATCATCCTTTATGTGAGAAAAATATCTCACAAATTTAACTATAATTATCCATCAAGTGAAGAAAATTCTACATACCAATTAACTATAGCTCAGAAACAAATATATTTGTTTGTTTCATAATTCAAGAAATAAAACTATCGTAGAGACTTATATATTGAAGATATTAATTATAGTCCTTATTCATAAATTATCATATCATTCTATATTGTTGTAAACTTATTTTGTAAAAGCAATATGTCAAAATCCGAAAATCCTTAACGACTCTATTAAGAAAAGTTTATTTATTTTATACCATTATTCTAAATAATGATAAATGGTATATTTGGGATATTTTATACCAATTTCACTACATTTGACATATTTTATATTATTGTTATTCTTCAACACTTATGGAAGTTTATGACTATTTTCTCATATATCCTCAGTATAGCAGGATCAGACTAAAATTTAAAGTCTCTTAAGCAATGCCATATTTTATTTAGTGCAAAATAATAATATATCATAATTTATATTAATAATAATTGATAATTGTCAATCCATAAGTAAATAATTAATCCAACATAATCTAGCACTTCCCTATCTAAGCTTCTACAACCAAATATTGTTTACTGCAGGAAAAGCAAATGATTAAAGTAAAAGAAAAATTTGACAAATGTAATAAAGAGAACTTGATGGAATTCTGCGATGTGCTTGACATGCCAGTTACGAACGCAAATACAAGGAAGGTTTGTTGGTTTAACCCGGTTAATGCTAATATTTTACTTCTATTTTTTGAATTTTATATCAATATAGGTTCGAATACCACAATAATTAGATAAATCCTAGCATTTTATTACGTCATTATCTATAATGAATGACCCATGCTTTTAACATATTGTTATCACTTTTCATATTACTTTTATACTAATATTATACTCGTGCCATGTCTTGTAAATTTTAGAAGTTGTCGTATCACCACAATATTATACTCGTGTCATGCTTGAGAAGGACGCGTCCGTTAAGGGAATTACCATCTCCTTTGTTTCTCATGCTATTATTATTAATTATTAATTTTCGACATATGCAGGAAGATATTATTGCAAAGCTAATAGATTATCTGGTTGCTCCTAAAGCCGCTAAAACTGCGTTACTTGCAGAACAAGAAAAGGTTTATTATATTTCCCTTTCTTTTCAACTTTGTTCCCTAACCCAGTGTGTTTTTTTATTCAAGACGAGTGTTTCTGCTGCAACCATTCATGTTATTTATGTTTTCCTTTTACCAGTCCATTAAAGGGAAAAAGCGCATAGCGAAACAAGGTTCATCAAGATCTGAAACTGCAACGCCACGTTCTGCTAAGGTGAGATTTCATGGTTTAAATTGCAGTAATTTGAAATGTAAATTTAGATATATACTATAAGTGGTCTAGTTTTTTTATAACTAATAAATTTGCCTTTCTAACCTTTTTGGTATATTTTTCAGAGTCGGAAGAAAAATGAAGATTCTTCAGTAGCAGAGAAGAGAATGATCACAACTGACACAGAAAATGAGGCTGTCAAAGAAGATAAAGTCGAAGAGAAAAATAAAAACAATGTTCCTGACAATTCCGAAGATGAAAAGGTCTATTATACTTCCCTTTTCTTTTCAACCTTTTCCCTTAGTTTTGTCATTTTATTCTGTTTTTATTTTTACTCGAGACGAGTGTTTATGGTGCAACTATTCATATTATTATGCTTTTCCGATTATCAGCCAATCCAAGAAAAAAAGCGTAAGCGCATAGCAATACAAGATTCACCGGGAACTGGAATAGCAAGATCAAGACGTTCGGTTAAGGTGACATTTCATAGTTTTAATTGCTGAAATTTGAAATGTAATTTAAGATATATACTAGAAGTGGCAAAAAGCTTTAAAGTCAATAAATTTATGGTTTTTAACCTTCATGGTATATTTTTTAGAGTCGGAAGAAAAATGAAGATTCTGAAGTAGCAGAGGTGAGAAAGAGATCAACTGACGCAGAAAATGAGGCTGAGGAAGGACAGAAAGATGGAAAAGGTGTTCCCGGCAAATCCAAGGATGAAATACCTGAAACACCTGAAAATGAGGATAAAATTGATTCTGGTAAGGAATCTGAAGATGTGAAGAAAGTGAGTAAAACAACTAGAACATCTTCAAGACTGAAAGAATCTGCTGGAAAAAGTAAAGCAAAGAAAACAGCAGTTGAAACAAAACCTCGCACAGAACGTAAGAGAACTTCTAAGAAACCATTGTCTACACACTCCGAGTCTGATCATGATGATAGTGAGGGAAGTCCAAAGGTCTTTTCAAGGAAGAAGAAAAATGTAAAAAAGGGAAAGCAGAAGAGCTCGAGTCTTACCAAGTCTTCCTCCAAAGACAAAACAGGTACACATCACGAACTCTTTGACCTTTTGTGTTCTAGCGATTAGTGAAATATAGCTTAAGACAGGCATTAACATCTTAGAAGTCAACATGTTAACTTTTCTCATTAGCTTAACATCTTCCTCTTACGTACTTTATGAATCGTTCTCTATTTATCAAGCAGGAAAGGTTTCTGAAAGAAAGGACAAAAACAAAGAGAAGTCAAACCCTAGCGATGATCAGCTACGGGAGGGAATACGTGATCTTCTCAAAGTTGTTGACTTCAATACGGTAAGATGTTTCATTATCTTCGAAAGTTGTTTGATTCCTTCATCACTACAAGTGGAATTTATGGAGAACTAGATTAACATTGTTGTTGTATTGATTGATCCTACCTCTGAATTTTTTATTTTATTTTAACCTTTAATTATGCCTCTAGTGAAGGTTTTCTTTCGTTCAAAATTTTAACATTTTCCCCCCGCCTTTGCAGGCTACATTTGCCGACACCGTAAAGCTACTCGGTAAGCGATTCAACGTGGATCTCACGCCAAGAAAGGCATCTATAAAGACTATTATTCAGGAAGAGCTGACAAAACTAGTTGCAGAAGATGATGAAAAAGCCGCAAGGGGCGAGGAGGTTGAAGATAGGTTGAAGAATTTGCATCCCTGAGGATTATGTGTGACTTCTTGGAGATATATAGACAGGTTTATCAATATATACTTTTTGATTGGTTATGCATTTTAGGTACATTTTGTAGAGCAAAAGTTGCTGTAACTTGGGATACAAGTCAGTAGTTTCAATATTTTGTGGTGGCCTTCGTTGTGCTATCAGTAATTATGCTGTTTCTTGCTTACACATGAACACAACATGTAAGGAAACTTTTGTGTAGGCTTTTTGTTGTGGATATAATTGTCAAATACTAATTTCAACTATTATATATTTGAAGTTGTCAACTTTCTATGCATAATTTAATCAAAACAAGAGAAATAAAACTTTCTGTGCATGTTGATATGTTGCATGGCCAAGTCCATTTCATTTTAATATTCATAGTTTGTTGTAACATCATTTGATCATGTGTTTGACTTGTTAAAGAGCAAATGTCATAAACTTTTTATATGACTAAACACTTATTGAATAATTAGCTTTAAATTATATTATTTACTCAAATACTTGTTAATGGTTTGGAGACATTAAAATGTTTTTGTTTGGTTAATATTAATTATCTCCATAATCTAATATGGTAAAAAATTTGAAATTTTTTTCTCAGCCCTTTATGAAGGATTTTTTTTTACCTTTTATAACTTGATAACCCAACTCAATTGAATTTTGATGTTTATCTTTCTTGCTACTATAGAAAAAATTTGAGCAAAAAAACAAAAAAGTGTGTACAAAAGAAAAATGAGAAATTAAAGGACATCACATCAAGATAATAAAATTAAAACAATGATGCATAAGTGACCCACTCAGCACTCTTGATAATGTTTAATAGTGGAAGCTTACATGCAAAGTCACTGTATATGTGACCACTGATTATAACCGGTAGTGCCACTCTCTTTGTATGAGTGAAAAGTATATGTCTCCAAATTATTAGTATTAAATTAAATTATTTTGTGAGTGTGGTTTGTACAAACAACTATAATATTCAAGGCTAATGCTACGGTGGACCATCTTCACAAGTGGTTCAGATGGTTCACCGTGGACAAATGATCTAACCGAATACAAATTTTACAAAATTTATTGATAGATTGAAAGTTTATATCATATAGAGCATCCATAAAAAAAAATTAAAAAATTGAAAATCATTTGATATTTTATTGGGATTTATCAAGATTTACAGTATTTAATAAACCGTTAATCTTGATGGATCTCAATAACATATCAAATGATTTTCAATTTTTCTAAAATTTTCTATAGATGATCTATATGATATAAACTTTCAATACAACGGTGAATTTTGTAAAATTCATATTCGTTATAGGATTTTCCATGAGTGGTTCACTTCATGTTAGAATTTTCCTAATATTCAATGCTCTTCGGTCTCTTACATGATATGATGATATTATGATGACCACTTTGGAGGCCATTGGGATATCTTCACTGTTAATTTAAACTATGTGCTAATTTTAATTCAATTTGTGGAATGAGGTTCAAGAGTAGAGCAATATTTAAATAGGCACAAACACAAACTTGGTACACATATAAACTTAAAATGATTTTTCTTATATATTTGTGTGTCTAAATATAATTGGTTGGGTTGTGTCTATAGGATAGTCAAACATGACTTTTGGGGGTTGGAAAATTTTGTTACCCTAGTTTTAAAATTGAGATTATGTGCCTTTTGACACATTCAATGCAACGATAGATTTAATCAACATAAATTAATGTATTTGGTTTAAACTTTGAACCAAATATTCAAATTTTTGTTGATCTAACTTTTTCTTAATAAAGTCTTAGATATTTGGAGTTTATTTGATCCCGATACTTTATAAGTAAAATTGATTTAAAATTTAATTTTACTTTAAAGTAAATTAATATAAAATTACTACTTTACTTTGAATTTTGTCTGCATGTTACCGATATCAAATCAAAACTTAAGGTACCAAGTGTTTACATATTTCTTATATTTAGGACGCGATGTAGTAATTACTACATAGATGAGATCAATCCAACAATTAAATTTAATAATGTATCATACACATTGCCCTCAAATTTTAACTAACACATCGTAATTCAAACCCCAATTTTCAATGAATATTATCATTGTCTATCTACTAAAAAATATATACACGTTTGTAAAATAATAGCAATGCCATGAATCAGGATTTCCTGCAATTACGGCACTCTGTTGTAACTGATCTTGATCGTATGATCTCTGATCGACGGTTGAGATTATTTTTTAGTATAAAACTGTATTTTAAATCTAAACCATTTAATTTTAAATTAACGATCACGATTAATTACTATGTGTAACTCTGCTGGACACCAATAAATCTATATCCCAATGTCATCAATATGTATATTGCCATGCACGTTTTATACAAAAGATCAAAGGAAGAAAATCTATAGTGACAAACTGTTAATCCATTACAAGTCCTTTGCCCTACAATTAATAATTCACGCATATATGGTATGCACTATGTACAGTGTAAGTCATTACCTTCAAAGACCACAACATTGCAATAAAAAAAGGACCCTATAAATAGATGAAACTATGAAAGTGCCCCTGACAACACCGACACATGTAATCCAATTTCTGTTTTTAAACAAAAATAATCCGAGGCATTAGATTCATAATTAAATGCAAATGATGGAGATTGGAGATGCTCCAAATTGTTGGAGATGAACCAAACAAAGAGAACAACTTAGAGAAAAAGTTTTGGTAATTGAAAAGAATTGAGAATGAAAAGTGTAAATTTTATTGATCATATGAGGTGTATATATACAAGAGTTCGTTGCTTTAAAGCAAGCAACTGCCTAACTACCTAGGACAAAACTAACAAAAAACAGTTGTACATAGCTCACTGAAACATAGCTTCAGAAAGGCAGAGCCTCAGAACACACTGAGCTTTAGAAGCTGATGAGCTTCAGAAGCTGCGAAGCTCCAGAAGCTGCTGAGCTTCAGAACACAAGGAGCTCCAGAAGCTGAGCTTCAGAAGCCAAGGAGCTCCAGAAGCTGAGAGGCTTCAGAAGCTAGGATCATGCTTCATAGCTTGGCTTACAAAACCAATACTCCTCCTTAAGACAAGCTATCGAAACATACAATTCATATTTCCCTCCTGAGTTTGAGGAACTGATCTCTCTTCACAGCCTTGGTCATTAGATCAGCTTGTTGGTTCTCAGTGGGGCAATACTCCATAATCAACTTCCCCTTATTAACTTGGTCTCTGAGAAAATGAAACCGAGTTTCAATGTGTTTGCTCTTGCCATGACTAACAGGATTCTTAGCCAAATTGATTGCTGATTTATTGTCAAGCTTTAGCACCACTGTGATGTCTTCAACAATGTCTATCTCACTGAGGAGTGATTGTAACCAATTTTCTTGACAAGAAGCTAGAGATCCTGCCACATATTCAGCTTCACAGCTTGAGAGAGCTATGACTGACTGTTTCTTAGAACACCATGACACTGGTGCTCCTTGAAACTTGAATAGGTAACCACTTGCGCTTTTCCTTTCAATCTTATCTCCACACCAATCTGCATCAGAGAATCCTACAAAGTCTCCCTGTTGCTTGAATATGGAAATAGAACACCATAATGCACTGTGCCATTGATGTACCTCAGAATTCTTTTGGCTGCTAAGAGATGAGGTCTCAATGGTTTGCTCATAAACCTACTGATATAGCCTATTGCATAGCTTATATCAGGCCTGCTTTGACATAAGTATCTCAGTGATCCCACTAGTTGTCTGAACATAGTTGAGTCCACTACTTCACTTGTATCATCATCTTCAATCTTACCCCTTGTATCTGCTGGTGTGACTGATGAATTACAGTCAACCATCTCAAATTTTCTTAGGATCTCATTGGCATACTTTGCCTGATGTAGTACTATACCTCCTGAAGTTTCCAATAGTTCCATTCCTAAGAAATAAGTAAGCTTGCCTAGATCAGTCATTTCAAACTCACTTTGCATCTGTGATTTGAAATTCTCAATTTCTATAAGTGAACTACCAGTCACCAATAGATCATCCACATATAAACATATGATCAACATATGCTTGTCATCACTGTTCTTCACATACACACTGTATTCAACACTGCATTTCTTGAAACTTTGCATAACAAGAAAGTTGTCAATTCTCTTGTTCCATGCTCTTGGTGCCTGTTTCAAGCCATACAATGCCTTGTGCAGTTTCAACACCTTGTCCTCTTTTCCCTTTAGTTCAAAACCTGAAGGTTGTTTCACATAAACATCTTCCTCTAAGGGTCCATTTAAGAATGCAGACTTGACATCTAAATGGAATAAGGGCCATCTTCTACTACACACTAGAGCAATCACTAGCCTGATAGTTTCATGCCTTGCCACTGGAGAGAACACTTCATCATAATCCAACCCTTGCCTCTGCAGAAAACCTTTAGCTACAAGCCTTGCTTTGTACTTGATTATCTTGCCTTCAGGGTTTTGCTTTGCCTTATACACCCACTTCACATCAATTGCTTTCTTGTCTGATGGTAGATTACATAAATCCCAGGTCCTGTTTTTCTCAATTGACCTTAACTCTTCATTCATAGCTTCCTTCCAGACCTTGCTCTTTAATGCAGCCTTCGCATCAATAGGCTCAGTATCAGCTAGCATAGCATAATGCACAATTTCTCCTTCATTATCTACTATGTTATCTGAAGCCATCTCACAATCAGCTAGTCTTCTAGGAATTTGAACTTGTCTCTGAGGTCTAATTGGTTGAACTCTGTCATCATCATCACTTGAAGTTTGCATATCTTCATCAAGGCCTGTACCATGATTCTGATTCACAAATGTGGTTGGTTTATTGTTCTGATATGAATCATCAACTAAGTCCACTTCACAAGCCTTCTTAGATGTTGATTTTTGTTTCCAATCCCAGTTATCATTCTCAATAACTTTCACATCTCTACTGATTTCAACCTTATCAGTGATGGGATTGACCAATCTATAAGCACCTGTTCTATGATATCCTACCAATATCATAGCTTCAATCTTGTCATCCAGCTTCTTTCTCTTGGCATCAGGGATGTGCTTATAGCATAGGGAACCAAACACCTTCAGATGTGACACACTTGGCTTGACTTCTGACCAAACCTCCTCTGGAACTTTGTCTACCAATCTCTTTGTAGGTGATCTGTTGAGGATGTATACTGCAGTAGCCACTGCTTTTCCCCAAAACCTCTTTGGCAGCTGCTTCTGCTTAACCATGCTTCTAGCCATGTTAAGTATACTTCTGTTTCTCCTCTCAGCAAGACCATCGTGTTGAGGAGTGTATGGTGCTGTAACTTCATGAATTATGCCTTGACTCTTGCAATAATTCTCAAATTCTGTTGAAGTATACTCACCTCCACCATCAGTTCTCAACACTTTGATTGGCTTTGCACTTTGCTTCTCAACCAGAACCTTAAACTTCTTGAACACATCAAAGGCTTCACTCTTAGCCTTTATGTGATACAGCCATGTCATTTTAGAGAACTCATCTACAAATGTTATGAAATATTTGTTTCCACCAGTAGATAACACATCTATAGGTCCACAAACATCTGAGTGTACAACATTCAACACCTCACTAGATCTCATTGGTAGATGATTTTTGAATGAGTCCCTAGGTTGTTTTCCAAGTAGACAGGTAGTACAAGTCTCTACAGAGCTATTACACTAGGCAGACCTAACACCATGTTCTTTGAATTCAATAGTGACAAGCTTTTGAAATTCAAATGACCATACCTCTTGTGCCATAGTTCACTGTCCTTGATCTCAGTCGATGCAGCTAAACACTCGTGTTCAGTTGCTTTCAACTGTGTCTTGAAAGTCCTGTTCTTGCTTTGAATTGACTTAAGGATCAAATTCTGTTTTGAATCAAACAACTTCAGTGTTCCATCTTCCAAAACCACCTTGAATCATTTGTCAAGTAACTGACCTACACTCATCAAGTTACACTGCATCCCAGGCACATACAAGACCTTCTCAATCACTGACTTTCTTCCATTCTTCCTCTGAATGACTACATTGCCAATTCCCTTAGCATCAATGGATTTACTATTGGCAAGTTTGATTTTTGTGTTGAGACAACTATCAAAATCAGTCAAAATGTTTCTGTTTCCAGTCATATGGTTTGAACAACCTGTATCAAAATACCATTCCATAGGTTCTGCAGTCTCATCAGTGATAATCACCATGAAACTTACATCATCATCTGAATCCTTGTTCTCAGCCAAATTTGCTTCTTCACCATTTTTTTTATTCTTGATTTTCTTCTCATTCCCACATTCACTTGCATAGTGTCCAAACTTTGAACACTTGAAGCATTGAATGTGACTCTTGTCTTTCTTCTTTGAGTTGCTCTTCTGTTTCCCTCCTCCTCCATTAGAGGATTCAGGCTTGTCTTCAACACTTTCTTTGCCATTCTTGCTCTTCTGCCCATTTTTCTTATTGTTCTGAAACTTCTTGAATTTTGCATACAAGGCTTGCTCATCTTCCTTGACCTGGTCCTTATCATCATGCTTCATCTCATGAACCTCTAGTGTACTCTGCAAATCTTCAAGCTTCACTTCACTTAGATCTTTAGTCTCTTCAGTTGTCACCACTATGTGATCAAACTTTGAAGTTAAAGTCCTAAGCACTTTCTCTACAGTTTCTTGTTCTTCAAGATTACTTCCACAATTCTTCATCTGATTAGTGAGTGTCACTAATCTTGTGAATTAATCTGAGATCTTTTCATCACTCTTTATCTGCATTAATTCATATTGCCTCTTTAATGCTTGTAATTTGACCTTCTTTACCTTAGCATCACCACCATAACACTTCTGCAATATGTCCCATGCGCCTTTTGAAGTCTCTGCATCTGCAATATTTTCAAACACCTTTGAATCCACACACTGATGGATCAAAAACAAGGCTTTGTTGTCTTTTCTCTTAGCTTCTCTGTGAGTTGTTCTTTGTTCTTCATTTGCATTGGCTGGGAGTGGAGCAACCTCTGCATTCACTTGATCATACACCTTTTGAAAAGTGAATATCACCTTCATTTGCTTCACCCAAGTATCCCAATTTTCCCCATCAAACACTGGCAGGTTTGCATGAAAATTGTTGTTTCCAGCCATGGTTGATTGTAATGATCAACCAACAAATCCTTCTACACCAGAAAGACTTGGTAAAGATCAAGTCTTAATCACTTCTTGATCAAGGTCCCTTGGAACATACAATGCTCTAGATACCACTTTGTTGGAGATGAACCAAACAAAGAGAACAACTTAGAGAAAAAGTTTTGATAATTGAAAAGAATTGAGAATGAAAAGTGTAAATTTTATTGATCATATGAGGTGTATATATACAAGAGTTCGTTGCTTTAAAGCAAGCAACTGCCTAACTACCTAGGACAAAACTAACAAAAAACAGCTGTACATAACTCACTGAAACAGAGCTTCAGAAAGGCAGAGCTCAGAACACACTGAGCTTCAGAAGTTGCGAAGTTCCAGAAGCTGCTGAGCTTCAGAACACAAAAAGCTCCAAAAGCTGAGCTTCAGAAGCCAAGGAGCTTCAGAAACTGATAGGCTTCAGAAGCTAGGACCATGCTTTCGTAGCTTGGCTTATAAAACCAATACAAATTAACCAAAGAGAAGGTTCTTTTAAATAAAATCAAGGCAGTGATGAAGTCAGATTCTGAAATCTGAAGTACTAGTGGACAACTTGTTTTGCATGCAAACGTAATAGTATTGGATTGGACATCTTGTTTGAACTTTCTTAATTGAACTTCTAATAGAAAAACTCCAATAAATATGTAACATAGCAAATCCATTAAAGATTCTCTGTACATTCACTTTTGAAAAACAAGTGAAACTATTATTCCTAAGAACTGTCTTTTATGGCTGCTGAGGTATATAATGATATATGAATTTTGTATTAGATAATATAAAAAATTAAATATTTTAAAAATTAAATGTACATGTTTTAAAAGTGCCTACTCTTTAATATGAATGTGCTCAGAGCACATGTTAACAATCCTCACGTTTTATTATTTTGATAAGTGAAACTATTAATTATATTTTTTTTACGGAAAATTAATTATATATAGTTGATGATTAATTAATATAAATAAAATGTCGCAATTCATTAATCAACACCTAAACACAATTAATAAGTTATGACATATTCATGCATTTATTAATTATCTACATGTTTAAAATTCATTAACCATAATTTCATGAGCGTAATTCAATTGACAAAAATATTATATTTTATATGCAGAGTCAATATTTAAATCTGAAATTTTCTACTTATTCACTACAGGAGTTGAATTTCAGACATCAAATTAATTAACCAAAAAGAAAAATAAATTATTAACTGTTTAATTTATGATTGAATTTTATATTAATTGTTAATAAATTTCACTAAAGAAAAAATTATTCATGAGAATCTAAATTCAATTTCTAAAATATAAAATAAAATAAAATGAATGTGTATATAATGAAAAAGGGAGGGTGATAACAGAGTCCAAGTCAGACTAACCCACGCGGCAGATATCAAAACAACGATCCAGATCATCACTACCTCATCCAATCCAATGGCTTAAAACCCCTCCACTCAAAGAAACACTTATCTACTAACAACGGCTAATAACATTCCACGTGTCCACCAGATAAAGCCTTATTAACCCACCCAATCCAACGGACATTACGTTCATTCCACATTTCCCTCCACTCTCAACTCCTCACCGGAGCAACCACCGTCACTCGCCGGAGTAGTTCCCGAGTCGAATGCTTCCAAATCGTAATCAGATTCCTAAGTGAGTGAGTGAGAACGAGTTGATGGCTGATTCAGACAACGAGTCAGGAGGAGTACCGAACGCCGGTAACAGCGAGTTATCACCACGAGAACAAGATCGATTCCTACCGATAGCAAACGTAAGCAGAATAATGAAAAAAGCGTTACCTGCAAACGCGAAGATCTCGAAAGACGCGAAAGAAACCGTTCAAGAATGCGTATCGGAGTTCATCAGTTTCATTACCGGCGAAGCTTCTGATAAGTGTCAAAGAGAGAAACGAAAGACGATCAACGGTGACGATCTACTTTGGGCGATGACTACGTTAGGTTTTGAAGAATATGTTGAACCGTTGAAGATTTATCTTCAACGATTCAGAGAGATCGAAGGTGAGAAAACCGTTGCTGCACGTGACAAAGACGTTGCTCCTTCTTCATCATCATCTTCTGTTTTTGATTACGGTGCACCTCCTCAGGTTGGAATGATCATGCATCATCAACATCAGCATCAGGGACACGTGTACGGTTCTGGTGGTTTTCATCAAGTACCTGGTGGGCCAGGTTATCCTAATGCTGGATCTAATGCGGGTAGACCCAGGTAGATTTGGTGTGGAGAAACATTTTAGTGTTAATTAATGAAGAGTCTTGGACTCATAATTTGGGATTAATGGTAATTAATTTGACTATTATTAAGGTAAAGTGGGATTTGTAGTTATATTTGTTTTGATTAGTTATTGGCAGACACACTAACTAGTCATGAAGCAGAAAGTGGGTTAGTTGTTGTATTGCAAAAAAATGTTATTGTAAATTAATAGTGATTTCTTTGCCTTTTGTATGTTAAATATTTATTTTCCTTGTTTAATGTTAATTGATTGTATATCAAGTTATCAATTATTATATGCTATCATATACTATGCTAATTAACTTTTTGTACTAAATTGTGTTGTGAAACTCACATATACTACATTGAAAATAAGAAGTACTAAAACATGATTAAAACCATAATGTACTTCCTCCGGTCATGGGATCGGAATATAGGATGTTGAACGGACTGAGATTTTTGATATAGATATTTAATACAATTTCACGCAGTAATAAATTAGAACTATTAATTTCTAATCGAATGATTGTTATAATTCATTTACAAAATCTATACGAAACAATCTCTGCAATTAGTTGATAATCATACGGCTGCAATTAATTATAGCTGTACACAGTTACTGTATGTAATCCTTTTCCGATTTTGAACTATGCATATGAACATATTCAAAGTTTGCTTTCTTTGTTAGGCAAAAGACTATATTCAGCTCATGTTGCTTGAAAGTTTGGGGCCCGGCGTTTCCTTTCTTTGAACATCAGTAGACAATACTAGACATAGATACCCAATAATGAAGAAAGGACATGTTATGATGTTCGTATCATGAAGGTATGAACGAACACTAGTCAAATTCGTCACCCTAGCTAATTTATCACTTTAATTAAATGAACAAATGTCAAACCAACTCGTTAATTTAATTGGAAAGAATTTTCAACCTTTTAAATACGTGCATTGATAGAAGTTCGATTCTTAACTTCTGTATATGAAAAAATTCGATTGAAAAGAAAGAATTCATATTGGATGTCCTATTGATTTCTTGAAAAAGATTATTCATCGATATCGACGATAGAAACTTCATATTTATATTATGTTAAAAGAAAAACTTACAAGTGTCACTAGTTCACGAGTTGCTCCTGAATTAGTAAGAAATTCTAATTGTCATTGTATATGAAAATACTAAATAATAATTCTCAATATTGTAAATTAAAAATTGAAAGAAAAAAAATAGTAAATATTAACTTCATCGACTTAATCTTTCAATTGCATTTAAATTTATCAATTTAGTCGCCAAATTTAAAATAGGTTAAGAATTTAGGTTGTTATATCTACATATCTATCTATATCTATATCTATATCTATATATAGTCTAAAAGCTAAAAACAAAGATGTATAGAACATGTACATTCCTACCCTAAGCTTTATAGAAAGACCACTATACTCCATCCCAATTCTATACTTTTAAGCTTTTCAAACAATGGCATCATATTAGATTAATCATATCATATTATTTTTATTTTTTAAATAATTTTATATATATTACAGAAATAAAGCTAACACTAGACAATATGTTGGGGCACTTAGGCATGCCGCTTATGTTTTCGCGGCTTGGGCCACAATATTTTTATAGGATATTTAATTCTGTCGTCCTATATGTTTTTTGGACATTTTTTACTACTTAAATAATATACATTATAAAAATGAGAATTTTTAAAAAAATATTGTCCGCTATTTTTTTCATAAGACATTGAATTGTCTTTTAGTTTACATTTTATTATGTCATATTTATTTTAAATTTTTTTATTATGTCATATAATATAGTACATTTTTGTATTCTTATTTACAACAATAAATGAGATATATATTATGTGGAAAAGATCTCATTCTAAATTTTTATTTACTGTTCTATATATAGAAAGATAATTTTTTTTTTGACGAATAAAGAAAGATAAATTGTAACAAAAAAAATATATTAAATCATTTTCTTAAAATAAAAGACAACCTTAAAAAACATTTAAACAAAACTTCAAATATAAATTACAAGTTATTTTAATCTTAATTAAATATATTTTAAAATAAATATAATTTTATAATGATTTAAAGATATTCGGGCATACTATTCTCATCATATTTTCTTTGATTCTAAAGTTTTTTTTTTAGAGGAAGTAAACATAGTCAAATGTTGTCATTTTATTTTTTTATAAATACTTGTATATTTTTTTGGTTTATAGAGTGCTCATAAAGTGACAAATACCACTGAAATTAGTATTAATCTATGATCAATGAGTATAAAAAAATATTTGTTTAAATGATATCAACCCTTTAAATGAATCTACGTTTGACGATAATGATAAATACGATCTGAGCTCCATGACACCGTAAGGTCCTTGAATATAATTAGTTAATAAGAAAAAATAAATGAATTTAGACATCTCAATGAATTAATTTTTAGGAGAATGTTAACTTGTGCCCTTAAGGCACATAATAAGAAAATAAATATGAAAAACATTTATTATAGCATGTATACTATTCAATTATTTAAGTATTTAATTTTTTGTATCATTAAATGCTACATTTCTATTTTTAGGTAGCTATCATATGCCCTTAGGGCACAAGTTAACATGATCCTAATTTTTATAGTATCAGTACCTTGATTAAAAAAATAAATCACTGAACACACACATACACACAATTACGATGTCTCAAGTTTAAATCTCGAGTAAATACATTCAATCTAATAATATCAACATTTATTAGTTGAATTGTAATTATGAACTTTCATATATTATCTAAAATCATTTAAATTTATTACAACATAAACGAAAAAATATACATATTTAATTAGTTTCTTAAAATTTTTTGTACCAAAATAAAAATAGTTTCCTAAAATTTTAAAGTAAAAAATATCTTCTCTAAATTTGTTTTCTTAAAGTAAAAATATTTAAATATCTTCTCCAATAATAAAATGTTAAAGATATTTTTTAATACTTAAATAAATAATGAAAAACAATACTAGTTTGAAAGAGGAACACGTTCTCTTTCTTTCCTTTCAGTTCCTCATCTTCATCTTACCCTCTCAAACTACCATTCATCCATTCACCAAAAATCAATATTTTCTTCAAATTTTCAATCTTTAACTATGTCAAGTTCAACCCTTTTCTCCTCTGTAGCTATAGCTTCTCTCACTCTCTCAAAAAACCCACTTCAATCATCATTTCTTCATTCCTCACCAAACCCTTCTTCTCTTCTTACTCTTAACGTTCTTCCTAAGAAATTCACAAAATCCAACAAACTAAGAACCCTAATTGTTGCTAAATCGAATGACAGTGATTCAGCTGATGCTGGTGACCGTTTAATTTCAGCTCTTTGTTACTTTTACCCTTTTTTTGATGGTGTTCAATATGGAAAATTTGTAATCACACAATTTTATCCTATTCAAGCTATTATTCAACCATTGATTCCTGCAATTAGGGTTTTTAAAAGTTTTCCCTTTAATGGGTTTCTTGTGTTTTTGACACTTTACTTTTTTGTTGTCAGAAACCCTAATTTCAGTAGATATGTGAGGTTCAATACAATGCAAGCTATTGTTCTTGATGTGCTATTGATTTTTCCTGATCTTTTGGAAAGAGGGTTTAATCCAAGAGGTGGAATAGGATTGGATTTGTTGATGAGTTTGGATAGCACTGTGTTTTTGTTCTTGTTGGTGTGCTTGATTTATGGTTCTTCTTCTTGCATTATTGGTCAATTGCCTAGATTGCCTATTGTTGCTGATGCTGCTGATAGACAAGTTATGTGAATGTAGTTTATTGGTATTTTTGATTTGTAATTGTATAGAAACTTATTTGGTAGTGGAAAAAAGATTGCTTTTTCACTTCATTATTAGCAATCCTAGAATGTTGTAAGGAAACAGATTTTATTTGCTTCATATATTTATATTCTGTTATGGTTTTTCTATTTTGACTATATTGTTGTTAATTGAATAGAACTTATGATTTTAGTTCTCATTACATACATTGTTGGTTTTTTTAGTCTGAGGTATACTTTGGGATCAGAGTGTTGTTTTTCGAGAACACTAAGGAACTTGAGGCCCGTTGCGGTTGGTTATGGTTATTACATATATTATTCTGCAATCATTGCAGTGGTATTTGTTGATTTTTCTGTAATTTTCAAATCTACTGCAATTGCTATGCGATGCAGAAGTTGTGAATTGTATTCATATCAATTTTCGATGCCATTTTATGGAAGCTTCAAACCAAAATGTTAGGCTTGTTAGTTATTGTGCAAGGGAAAGTTAATACTCAATGACCTTAGGCTAGAGAACCCTTGAAAATTAGAACTCAAATCACAATGCATTTAGTCACTTTCTCACATCTGTTTTGGATTCTTAGCAGTCACCAGACCACACATTGACGCAATTAGTTAATCTACACTGTCAGATTAGTCTTTTACTTGCATTTCTTTTTTCTGAAACTGAAGACACGAGTGAAATCTAATGGTGTAAGTTCACATACTGCATGAATGCGCGATAACTCAGCAGCAGAGAAATCGGTTAACAGTAAGAAGCTAATACTAGATAGTGTCAATGTTTGGAGTTTGTTGGGGCTTTGGGCTAGGACAAATCTATAGGTGTTTCATCGGTCTTTCTTGATTGTGATGTTGGGATGTACATGTCCAATATTAGACGCTTCTTCATGGGCTTTTGCAACTATCACTTAAAGATTATATTTATGTCACAGAGAAGGGAATGCAGCATGTGGTAGAAAACTGCACGCAACTCATATTGATCAAGTAAGATGGTTGTCATAAAGTGCTTACTAATGTTGTTGCCTCGATCGTATTCTCAAAATCAGGAATTTCTTAGTCTAGCTTTAGTTTAGCTTGAGGGCCATTGAGGTTCTATGTGTTCATTATATATGTTTCTTTGCAATCAATGCAGCGAGTGTTATTTGTAGATTTTCTGGTAATTTTCAAACACACTGCATTTGTCATGTGATGCCAACAATGCTGCAGTTGCCATGTGATGCAGAAATTGTGGATTGTGTTTATATCAATTTTCTATGCTACTTTTTGGAAGCTTTGAAACCAAAATGTTATGTTTGTTAGTTATTGTGTAAGGGAAAGTTAATACTACTCAATAAAGTTATTGTCAATGATTTTTTTGAACAGTTCATCACTAACTGAAATTCATTAACCATTTAACACTCAACTTGGTTAATTAATTCCTTTCCACACTCTCATTTAAGCACTACAACAATTGCTTATTCTAAATGATCTTGCATAAACTAGCTCTCAATTTCAAGCAACAATTGACAACTCGTACTCCCTCCGTAACACTTTATAAGCAAAAATACACTTTCTAGATTCATTGTGTATTTAATGTATCTGGTCTATAATACAGGTCAGATACATTAAATATACAATGAATATAAAAAGTGTATTTTTGCTTATAAAGTGTTATGGAGGGAGTACATGTTGAGACAAACATAAAAGTAATTGTTCACATTCTCTAGTGAGTTATGATACAACATTCCTTGTGCCTTGCCTTTTACCTTCTATTGACGTGGGAATTCTCATGAATACATTATTTACAACCATCACAACATGCTCCTTAGGAGACATAATTCCTTTTCAATGTCTTCAACAACAAGCCATTTAGAGGATAGCAAATTTGGTTGCACAATACCACAGTAATTGAACACAAAGTTGTTCGAGAGTTCGGAGAAACTTAAGAGAAACAACAGATCAAATGCTTCAGGACAATAAAAGAGACTTTACATCTCAATTCAAAATTTTGAGACATTAGGTTAATAGGTCATCATTATGATAAATTCAATATTATTTTCATTCATAGTTGATGCGAGACAAAACTCCCCATACCTCTTTTTTAGGTTAACGTCCCTACATGTTGACTGCTATAAATAACTTTATTAATGTGCCACCACTTTTATTAACTATTCAATTCTTATTGAACGTTCATGTAAAGTTAGTCTATCATTTTACGCTTAAACTACATTTGTTGCACTTTTGACTCTGCTCGTTGAATCTCTCCGGACAAAATGAATCGTACTCAACAAACAAATCCAAAACCCCATAATAAATACACAACATATTTACCCTTCAACATATCAATACAACACAAATAAATAGAGAAGAAATAGAACAATAAAATACATTGAGATATCACATTTTATAACCATCCACAACACAAACTAAGATTCGAGCACATGGAATATACTTAACCCAAAATTTTACAAGATAAACATATAGTTTTTGCTAACAATAATGCTAAATGTAGCGAAAATTAAATTCACGAAAGGATCGCGGAGGACGTAGCACTGAGTTTTTATTTTTCTTTCTTCCCATTTTTCTATGCGGCATTTCTTTTTATCTTCGGTCATTAATCTTCAATTTTGTTTCTTTCATAGCCACTTCACACCTTTCAGCAGCATGATTACTATTTACTTTGCCATTTGCAATATGTGAAGGATATTTTGATAGTATTCTTTTGGCAAATTACTATTTAGTAATTTTTGAGTAAATTAATCCGTAAGTTTTTTAAATTTTATGTTTGTATCAATTAAGGTTTTTAAGTAATAAATAAATCTTTTAAATTTTATGTTTGTTCCAAATAAATCTTTTAAGTTTTACATTTGCAACAAATAGGTTCTTAAAAAATATATTCTAATACCGCAAAAAATATTTCCTTAACAAATAAATCTTTTGGCAAAAAATATGATTCCTTAACAAATAAATCTTTTGGTTGGGATGACTTTTTAAAAACCAACCAAATCAAACCGAACCACATGCAATTTTATTTCGCGGTTAGGATGACTTTTAGATTCAAAACCGAACCTAACCGCACCGCGAACTTCTCTATTGATACAAACGTAAAACTTAAAAGAACTATTTGTAAGTTAAAAAATTTAAAGAACAATAGAAATATAAAATTTAAAGAATTTATAAATACATTTTGCCTATTTTTTATTAAATAAATAACCAATAAATTTTGGGTTCAATGCCTATAAATACATAGCAACAAAGTTTCTAAGGGCCATACATACGCTCGTGAAATTTTCGTTTATATAGCACTGCTGTTTTGCTAATGCCTTGCCTGGTACTTGAAACACTAATTAAAAAACTATAAAAAAAATTGCTTGAAAAATATCATTTATTATATATTTGAATATATTAACCCCACAAATTCCAAAATTATACTATTTGATCGAATCAGATTGAGGAAATACTATCATTTACCACTAACACTATTATATACTTCTCCGGTCATATTTATAAGAAGAAAAAAAAAACTATCTTGAGAAATTTAGTTAAGTGTAATTAATTTTCTTGATTTAATATAAAATATGAATAAATTTACTAGATTAAGACTTATTTTTCTTAAAAATTACATGCACCTTTTGAAAAGTAAGGGTATATTAGAAATGACAATATTAATTAGTTTAAAAGTAGTTAACTTTTGCTTATAATAATGACTAAAATTTAAAGTATTTTTTTCTTATAAATATGACCGGAGGAAGTATGATGATGATGATGAGTGGTTATTTATACTGCCTCTGTCCCAAAATATAAGAACTCTTTGAATATTGCATGTATGCCAATGCATAATTTTAATTTCGAATATTTTTAATTGTGTATTTGTTAAAAATACTGTATAGAAATTTGATATTTTGAAAATACTCATCGAAAAAAATCAAATAAGATCTTATATGATAAATATTTACATTTATATATTTTTAGAAAAATAAGATCAAAACAAGACATATAAATAATATATTTAGTCAAAATAGTTCTTATAAAATGGGACGAATGAAATGCCAAATACCCCTCTGCAATTTCAAAATTCGTCAAATACCCCCTGCAATTGTAAAACGTCAATCAAATACCCCCCTCCAAAATAGCATTACTCTTACCGTTCATGTCTTCTCCTGTTTCGACCACTCCACTGGAGTCATCGTCCCCGTCAATGTCTCCGATGGCTCAGTTGCTGAGTAAATCTCTCGGCTCGAGTTCGATCAACGAGATGACGGCTTCTTTGCGTAATCTGCAGCTCGGAAAATTGAAATATATATGTTCTATGCCGGTTAATAGAAACATTTAACTGTGATCAACAAGATGATGACTTTTTTACGTAATCTGCAGATTGAAAAATTGAAATATCTCGGCTCGAGTTCGATCAACGAAAGTTTATTGTTACGAAAAGGAATATTTGATTGACATTTTACAATTGCAGGAGATATTTACCTATTTTAAAATTATAAGGAGTAATCGACGAACTTTGAAATTGCAGGGTATCTGACATTTTATTCAAAATGGGTTAGAGGTAGTATTTGATTATTCTATTTTATTCTTAACTTTTCAACTTCTTCTCCTTCTTCTTTAAAATCCCCAAATAGACCTAACATAAACCCTAAATACACATAGTCTCTCTCTCTAACAACAATGCCTGTTTGGTTTCACGTTTGCACTCTCCAAACTCACGTTTGCCAGCCTTAAACGTGATTTTTCCACTTTTCAACATGTTTGGTTCTCTATTCTTAAATCAATTATGTCCTTCAAAATCAATTCTAAGAGAAGCTCCAAATCCTAGCTTCTGAGTTTGACCAGAATCAATTCTACCACAAATTAGCTTGATTTGTCTGATTTACCCCTTTTAACAACCTAATAATTTTTAGTTATAAGTTTTTACTTACCTGCTCTTGCTGCTTGTTTTGCGTTTTGTTCCCAAGGTTAGAGTAGATATGAAAGGAGGGTTTGGACTTGGGTTATTTTATTAACCAACTAGGCCCGTTAACTTCCCCGAGAGAAAAGCATGTTTTTTAAGTATTAACTTAATATTGTATAAAAAAAAGTATTAACTAAATAAAAGTAAAGCATCTGTTTCCTAAAAAAATTATAAAGCATTCAGTATTGCAATGTGATACGAAAACAATTTTTTTTTCTTTTTGGGGAAAAAAAAGCAATTTTTCTTTTTGTTGAGATATACAAAAACATTTAATATATTTAACATAAATGAATTTCTTTTTGGTTAGGAATTTTTTTTAATATAATAAAAAAAATTCTGATACAATATCATTTTAATATGTTAAAACCCATTTTCGTAATTATACATCAAAAATCAATTTTGATACAACCAATCCAAACAACATAAATTTGTAAGAATTACTTTTAGGTTAATGTATCCAAACATAAATCAATTTTGCCAAACTCATTTTTAACCAAAATCAATTCTGTCAAACTCAATTTTGTCAAAATCAATTCCAACCGTCGCAGAACCAAACACATACGTCATCATCTAGACAACCAAAGAGAAGAAGAAAAACAACAACAATGGCGTTGTCCAGTCAACCAACATCTGTTGTTGCCGATTTATATTTACCTGTTGAGTGTTGGGAATGTATAATCAGTTTCCTCAAAGATGAAAACCATTCTTTGAAATCTCTCTCCGTCGTCTGCAAACAGTTCCTCACTATCACCAACCGTTTCCGATTCTCTCTCACAATCTGTAATCAAACCATCCCTTTTCTTCATCTTCTCTACCGCAGGTTCACCAACCTCACCTCCCTCAACCTCTCGCTCTTAGACACTAACCTCAACAAGCTTCTCCGCCAAATCTCTTGTTTCCCATTGAAACTCACATCACTCAATCTATCAAATCAACCAAGAATTCCAGCAAATGGGTTGCGAGCTTTTTCCAAAAAGATTACAACTTTGACCTCTCTCATTTGTTTCCGATTGTTTCCCTTTACTCGAAGTCCTCGACCTCAGCAACCCATACTCCTACAAAGGTTATCAGGAGGCAGAGCATCTTTCATTTACATTTTTTAAACTCCGTAAGGTTAATCTCTCGGGTGTTTATTACTTTGACAACAAATTGCTTCTGCTCTCCGCGAGAGACCAACATTGAAGTCATTATCCTTTTCCAATACTTATGGACATGCAGACTGGGGAGACGATGAATCGTACATTACTTCACAATTCATTGCCTCCTTGGTGAGTTTGAAGTATTTGACTTGTCTTGATTTGTTATCTTCGAATATTTCTGATGAATTGCTCTCCTCTATTGCAAACGAAGGTCTTCCTTTGATGAGACTTGTTCTCCAAGATTGCGCTGGCTATAGTTATTCTGGAATCTTTTATTTGTTATCCAAGTGTCAACATTGCCAACATTTGGATCTTCAAAATGCTGTTTTTCTGACTGATAAACATGTCGTGGAGCTGTCTTTATTTCTGGGTGATTTGGTATATATAAACTTGAGTCGTTGTTCATCGCTCACAATATCTGCCTTCTTTGCACTCATTAAGAGTTGTCCTTCACTTAGTGATATCAAAATGGAAAACACAAATATTGGGAAAAATAGTCCAGAGAGTTATAAATCTGTGATGGATTTTACTTCACGCCCTCAGTTGAAGTATCTCCGTTTGGCTCGGAATCCATGGTTAACAGATGAAAACATCATAATGTGTGCTTCCATTTCCCCCAATTTACAGTTTCTTGATTTGATTGGATGTTGTCGCATAGAAGAAGGTATTGTTCAAGTTTTAAGAATGTGTAGTAACATTAGACATTTGAATTTATCTCACTGTTCAAGAGTGAAGCTACTTGAAATGAACTTTAAAGTTCCCAAATTGGAGGTGTTGGACTTGTCATGTACACATACTGATGATCAAACACTTTATGTGATCTCAAAGAGTTGCCGTGGGCTTTTGCAACTATCACTGGCATATTGTACTAATGTCACAGAGAAGGGAGTGGAACTGTCACGACCCACTCTCATGTCGTGACCGGCGCATAGGCTAACACCAACTCATCATATATTTAGCCTAGCAAGCCTAATATCGTAACACTTTTGCCTTTATACAAATACAAAGCTATTGAAATTTTGTGGTACCTCATCTATTTTGTAACTTTCTAAAATGTCAATTAATTATCGACAATGTATGTAAAACAATCTCATCATTTGAAAAATCTTTCCTACTTATAAAAATATTTGTCAAACCACAAACAACACTTCTATAAAATTCTAAAAAAAAATCCATTATTAATCATACAAGTAGTGCTACGTACAAGTCTAGAATTTAAAGTAATAATAATCTCATTATTTCATATTATTGTTTTATTCATCTAATTGCACATATACCACATTATCTCTTCGTTGTGGCGAACGGATACCACATTCTCTCTTCGTTGTGGCGAACGGGTACCACATTCTCTCTTCGTTGTGGCGAACGGATATCACATTATCTCTTCGTTGTGGCGAACGGATACCACATTCTCTCTTCGTTGTGGCGAACGGATAACTTTGTATTCCGTATAAAACATCAAAATATCATTCTAAAACAATTTGCATATATAAAACACTACTATTTTATCCTTTAAATACCAAAGCTAAGGGATCTAAGGCTCAATGAGAAAAATATAGTTTATGAGTATTTTTTTTTTTTTTTTTTTTTTTTTTAACTTCTTGCTTATTACTAGCAAACTATGAATTCATACTTGTCATTTTCTCTTAATTTCAAAATAATACAATAGTTTCAAAAGAGTCCCAAAACTATTTCAATGTCAAATAACATATGGAATTTCAACAAGATTATACCTAAATCATAACAAGATATGAATTTAACATACTGTAATTTATACTTTGAAGTCTCTAATCATAACTTTTTAAAAAAAAAATTAGAGTAGAATCTCTTAACATTCTAACACATGCAACTTCTAATACTTAGATATACTCTAAAACTATAATTTCTACCAACATCAGACCTAATAATATCTGACCTTATTAATCTGAAAGTGATGCTTGATGGGTGATTGAAAAATGGTGAAGAAATGGAGAAATTCCTAAGACTTTGAGCTCTAATTAACTTGCTTCTCTTTTTTTAACAGCCCAAAAACTTGTAGTGCTAACCTCAATCCTCTTCATTGAACATGCTAACAAGATAGAAAGACCCTAATCTTCAAGACTCCTAGCATGCATCTTGTTCAATGGTAGAATTTGTGAGAAAACTAACCATGGCAGTGGAGGCTGTGGGTTCAGCGAAAAACAAGAGATGGAAAAGAAGAGAATTGGAAACTTTTTTTTTTTTCCTAGGCCTTTCTAGAGTTCTCTAAATATTATTATTACTATTTTTTTTTTCTTTTAATAAACATTCTATAATTAAGTTTTATATTATTTTAACTCTTAATTAAATATTTTAGCATTTGTATTCTAAATAAATAATTCATTACAATTGTCATAAAATTAGAATTTAATATTCTACTCTTTTCTAAAAATGAGCTATTCTTATTCACTACAGGTAACTTAAAAACAAAGAATAAAAATTGAGGGTATTACAGGAACATCTGTTAAAAAACTGCATGCAACTCAAGAAAGATAAAGTAGGCTGGTGGTCATAAAGTGTGTAGTCATAATTGAGAACGATAACAAGTTGTTTTATGTTCAGTGACATAAAGAAGAAAGTTGTGTATTGGATGCATCGTTTTAAGCTCTGAAATGTATGATGTTTTTGTTTATGAACTAACTTAAGTTATTTCGTTTCACTTCCTTAATAGCTACTCTAAAATGTTGTAAGGAAACAAATCATTTGTTTCATGTTTTGCTGTGTTATTAATCTTATATGACTTCGTAAAATCAGGAATTTCACTATCAGGGGCTTTAGTTTCAGTGAATTTTTTATTTTTTTGATATCATAGTTTCCGTGAATTTGAGATACTAAGAAACCTCTCTTTTTATATTGTTGTCAATTGAATAGAACTTATGCCTTTAGTTCTTATTACATTATTGGTTTTTTAGTTTGACTTAAACTTTTAGCTATACTATACTACGGGATCAGAGTGTTAATTTTTTAGAGCACTATGAATCTTGAGGGCCATTGAGGCTTGATGTGTTCAATACTAGGTATGTTATTTTGCAATCAATGCAGTCCTATTTGTAGATTTTCTGGTAATTGTCAAACACACTGCATTTGACACGTGATGCCAACAATACTGCAGCTGCATCAATTGGTTTTGATGTAGTCTATAATTTAAAAACACAGGTTATGCATTAGGGAGAGGAGGAGACAGAAGTTATTTGGGAATGTTAGTACAAACTTTTCTGTATGTTTTGTATACCAATATAATTTTTCTAGTTTGCAACACTGTTTTACTTGTTATGGAAGCTATCCACTGCAATTGCCGTGTAATGCTAAAATTGTGGATTGTGTATATATCAATTTTCTATGCTATTCTCTGGAAGCTTGCAAACACTGTTTGACTTGTTAGTTGTTATACAAGCAATCCACGGTAATTGCCATGCGATCTAGAAATTGTGCATTGTGTTTATAACATCAATTTTCTATGCTATTTTCTGGAAACTTGATACCAAAATGTTATGTTTGTTAGTTATTGTGCAAGGGAAAGTTAATATTCAATAACCTTAGGCAAGTGGAGCCTTAAAAAATAGATCTCAAATCACAATGTATTTAGTCACTCTTGCATCTGTTTTGAATTCTGAGCATTCACGAGATCACACGTTAATGCAGTTAGTTAGTTAGTTAGTTAATTTACACCGTCGGATTAGTCCTTTACTCACATCTTCTTTCTCTTGAAAACCAAAGACATGTGTGAAATCCAATGGTGCAAGTTCACATGCTGCATGAATGCGCGATAACTTGGCAGCAGAGAAATTGGTTAACAGTAAGAAGCTAATACTAGATAGTGTCAGTGTTTGGAGTTGGTTTGGGCTTTGACAAATCTATAAGTGTTTCATTGATCTTCACTGTGATTTTGTGATGTGCATGTGTATGTAACATTGTAAGTGGAGCAGAAATTGCAACCCACTGTAACTATGGTTTATGTAACGATGGTTTGGTTGAATGCATAATTCATGTTAACAATTGAGAAGAAACTAGTTATTTGGAGCCATACAATGAAGAAGATTAAATGAAGCTAAAAACGTGTGTTAGATGAATAGAGACACTGCGGGCTGCGGCATCAATGCGCGTCAAATGGGAAGTTACTATCCGAAGCTTCTTTATGACAAGAAGATCTATAAACGTGATACTAAACATATGCAAAATTTCAACACATTGGAAATCTATTTCATTGATGACAATGAGACCTTTTTCGATAAATATTTTTTCATAACCCTTATTCAAATGGTTTAGAGATTCAAGTATATCTATTTGATTGATGAGTTTGATTACTCTTATGATATATGAATAAGTGATACTTGCTTTATTTTATCTTTTATTGCTTTCCATGTTATACGTATGAATTTTTCACACTATTATTGGTGATTCATCCTTCATGGAATTTATAACGTACATAATAAGATGAGTCAATTTCTTATAACCAAATATAATAGTTTTATAAGATCCAATAATAAGTAATCATTTTTAAGGATTTTTAGAAAAACGTTTTTTTTTTTAAAGGAACATTATTAGAGGAAAAGGAATTAACTACGGTTCAAGACAAACAAGAGCAATTAGCTATGACACGGTACAATATATATAGCAATGTTCCAAAAACTTCTGGCCTAACCCCTCAAATACAAGTGTGTTTGGATAGAGTATTTAGAAGGTTTTAGAAGATTTTACAAAAAACTTAAAAAAATATATCATTTATTATATTTTAAATATATTAATTCCACAAATACTAAATTGATTATACTCTCTCTAATCTTATAAGAAAGAAAAAAACACAACCTTTAAGAAAAGTAGGTTAATTATATTAATTGAGGAGGAAAAACACTTCATTTTCAATTATACCCTTCTTGAAAAGTGTAAAATATTGTATTTATTGGTTGAATCAATATTTAATTTAAGAGTAAAATTGGAATAATGACATAAAACATAATAATTAAAGTAGACTTTTGCTTATATTTGAGACTTTCAATCTTTTTGTTTTGTTGCTTACATTCGAAACCGGAGGGAGTACTATTGATAACCGGTGCCTCCGGAGCACTAGTTAAGGGAATCAAAAAAATAAACTTTCAAATTAAAAATAGAGAAAGTTTATTTTGACAAGTGTTTAGTTGTCAGACAACTTTTATCTGCACCATCCATCTATTTTCCAATTTTTTATTATATCTCGAATTGCGTGCATTGTGAGTAGGGTGTCATCCAGTTGTCCACATACCATGACTCTTAAAAATAATACTTTTTAGAATTCGAGAAATTGACTGCACAAACTCCAATGCTAATTTACCATATTTGCTTCTTTAAATTCTTTAAATAGTGCTATGAGACACCGTTTAACATTTTCCTATAATTTAACACTATTATCTATGATGATTGATTAATTATAGGCTAACTTGGACAAATGATCCCGTAACTTATTTATTGGTTTCATATTGATTTCTTAACTAATTAAAGTTACAAATTGATCACTAATTACGTTTGTTGTATTGATTTCATTTACGTAACTATTCAATTCTATCCTTAATTTTTTGATTAAACAATTAAATGATCCTTATAGTTTTCTAGAATTTCGTTTTTAGTTCATAAAGATTATTTTCCGCACTTTTTGATTCTTGATGAATTTTCTGTAACTATTTATAGGGACTAAAATGACAAAAAATTCTTCAAGAACCAAAAGAAGTGATAGAAAATTCTTAGGAACCAAAAAGTGTGGAAAAAAAAAGTTTATGACTAAAAACAAAATTATTGAAAACTATATACTGCTTCCGTAACATTTTATAAGAAAAAATATACTTTTTAAGTTCATTGTATAATTTATATTTTGTTGGAATAATGACATAAAACATAAAAATTGAAGTAGACTTTTGCTTACATTTGAGTCTTTCAATTTTTTTGTTTTGTTGCTTACATTCGAAACCGGAGGGAGTACTATTGATAACCGATGCCGCCTCCGGAGCACTAGTTATGGAAATTAAAAAAAAAAAAACTTTCAAATTAAAAATAGAGAAAGTTTATTTTGACAACTATTTAGTTATCGGACAACTTTTATCTGCATCATCCAGCTATTTTCCAATTTTGTATTGTATCTCGGATTACGTGCATTGTGAGTGTGGTGTCATCCAGTTGTCCATTTTGAGTTGTCCAAATACTATGATTCATAAAAATAATACTTTTTAAAATTCGAGAAGTTGACTGCACAAACTCTAATGCTAATTTACCATATTTGCTTCTTTAAATTCTTTAAATAGTGCTCTGAGACACCGTTTAACATTTTCCTATAATTTAACACTATTATCTATGATGATTGATTAATTATAGGCTAACTTGGACAAATGATCCCGTAACTTATTTATTGGTTTCATATTGATTCCTTAACTAATTAAAGTTACATATTGATCACTAATTATGTTTGTCGTATTGATTTCATATACGTAATTATTCTATTCAATCCTTAACTTTTTGATTAAACAACTAAATGATCCTTATAGTTTTTCAAAATTTCGTTTTTAGTTCATAAAGATTATTTTCCGCACTTTTTGATTCCTGAAGAATTTTCTGGGACTAAAACGACATAAAATTCTTCAGGAACCAAAAGAACTGATAGAAAATTCTTAAGGGACCAAAAAGTACGGAAAAAAAAGTTTATGACTAAAAACAAAATTCTTGAAAACTATATACTGGCTCCGTAACATTTTATAAGCAAAAATATACTTTTTAGGTTCATTGTACAATTAATGTATCTGGTCTATATTATAGACTAGATACATTAAATATTCAATGAATCTAGAAAGTGTGTTTTTATTTATAAAGTGTTATGGAGGGATGTTAAAAAATGCCATCGAGGCATTAGTTAAGCATATCAATATAGAAATTTTATTTTGAAACTTATGCAGTCAACATATTAAATGTTATAAACAAAAATTCATTTTCTAGGTTCATTGTATAATTAATTATCTAAATACACTAATTTTACAATGAACTTATATTGTCTAAATACATTCATTATACAATGAACATATATTTGTCCAAATATATTAATTATACGATGAACTTAAAAAATAATTTTTATCTATATATTGTAGCCGAGGGATTAACTCAGTTTTCATCTTCTTCTCCATCTTCTTTAAAACCCCTCAACACAGAGAGTCTGTCTCAAACTCAAACAATTTGCTGCTTACAGAAAACAACAATGTCGTCCTCTAGACAACCAAACAGAAGAAGAAAAACAACAACAATGTCTTCCTCCAGTCAGCCAAATAGAACATCTGTTATAGCTGGTTTATATTTACCAGTTGAGTGTTGGGAATGCATAATCAGTTTCCTCAAAGATGAAAACCACTCTTTGAAATCTCTCTCCGTCGTCTGCAAACAGTTCCTCACTATCACCAACCGTCTCCGATTCTCTCTCACAATCTGTGATCAAACCCTCCCTTTTCTTCATTTTCTCTTCCACAGGTTCAACAACCTCACCTCCCTCAACCTCTCGCGCTTAGACTGTAACCTCGCTAACCTCGACAGGATTCTCTGCGGAATCTCTTGTTACCCATTGAAACTCACATCACTCAATCTATCAAATAAACCTGGTATTCCCGCCAATGGGCTGCGAGCTTTTTCCAAAAAGTTTTCAACTTTGACCTCTCTCACTTGTTCCAAAATGAGTTGTATCAATAACACTGACATTTTCCTAATTTCCGATTGTTTCCCTTTACTCGAAGTCCTTGACCTCAGCAACCCATACTCCTACAAAGGTTATCAGGACGTAGAGCATCTTTCATTTACATTTTTCAAACTCCGCAAGCTTAATCTCTCTGGTCTTTATTACTTTGACAACAAATTGCTTTTCCGCTTGTTCAAAAATTGTAAGCTTCTCGAAGAGGCTATCATGTTGACCTTTATTGGCATAACCTTTGACGATGTTGCTTCTGCTCTCCGCGAGAGACCAACATTGAAGTCTTTATCCTTTTCCAATAATTATGGACAAGCATTCGAGGGAGGCGAAGAATCTTACATTACTTCACAATTCATTACCTCCTTGGTGAGTTTGCAGTACTTGACTTGTTTTGGTTTGGTGTCTTCGAATATTTCTGATGAGTTGCTCTTCTCAATTGCAAACAAAGGTCTTCCTTTGACGAGACTTGTTCTCCAAGATTGCGCTGGCTATAGTTATTCTGGAATATTTTATTTGTTATCCAAGTGTCGACATTGCCAACACTTGGATCTTGAAAATGCTGTTTTTCTGACTGATAAACATGTTGTGGAGCTGTCTTTATTTCTAGGTGATTTGGTATCTATAAACTTGAGTCGTTGTTCGTCGCTCACAATATCTGCCTTCTTTGCACTCATTAAGAGTTGTCCTTCACTTAGTGATATCCAAATGGAAAACACAAATATTGGGAAAATGAGTCCAGAGAGTTCTATATCTTTGATGGATTTTACTCCACACCCTCAATTAAAGAATCTCCGTTTGGCTCGGAATCCATGGTTAACAGATGAAAACATCATAATGTTTGCTTCCATTTCCCCCAATTTACAGTTGCTCGATTTGAGCGATTGCAATCGCATAAAAGAAGGTATTGTTCAAGTTTTAAGGATGTGTTGTAACATTAGACATTTGAACTTACTCGGCTGTTCAAGAGTGAAGCTATTTGAAATGAACTTTAATGTTCCCAAATTGGAGGTGCTGAACTTGTCGCATACAAATGTTGATGATGAAACACTTTATGTGATCTCAAAGAGCTGCCGTGGACTTTTGCGACTATTACTGGAATATTGTCGCAATGTCACAGAGAAGGGAGTGGAGCATGTGGTAAAAAACTGCATGCAACTCGAGAAACATCAAGTAAGATGGTTGCGACGATAAAGTACATAGTCATGATTGAGAACGATAACAAATTGTTTTATGTTCAGAAATACTTCTTGCGTATTGGATGTAGCATTACTATTTATTAAAGTGTTATCCTGAAGTTTAAGCTCTGAAATGTTAGATGTTTTTGTTTTCAGATTTACTTCTCTATGAACTAACTTATGTTATTTCGTTTCACATCCTTAATAAGAAGTCTAGAATGTTGTTGTAAGGAAACAAATTTTATTTGTTTCACATTTTGCTGTGTTCTTAATCTTATATGACTTCTTAATCTTATGTTATTAGTTTCAGTGAATTTGAGATACTAAGAAACTTTTATATATTGTTGTTAATTAAATACAACTTATGCTTTAGTTCTTATTACATTATTGGTTTTTAGTTTAAGCCTCAAACTATGAGCTATACTATACTATGGGATCAAAGTGTTAATTTTTTAGAGCACTAACAATCTTGAGGGCCATTGAGGTTTGATATGTTCAATACTGTTAGGTATTTGTAGATTTTCTGGTAATTTTCAAATTAACTGCATTTGTCATGTGGTGGCAACAATATTGCAGCTGCATCAATTGATTTTTGATGTAGTCCACAATGTAAAAATACAGGTTATGCATTATAGTTTTTCTATGTTGCAACACTGTTTAACTTGTTATGGAAGCAGCCTATTTGCCTCAGAAAACTAATTGCTTCATACATAGACACGGTTTCTTAAGGTTTGTCCTATGTATTGTTGTCTTGATTAAAGCATAATCAGGTCTAAATGTTGACAAGAGATAATCCCCTTTTGCTAATTCAAATCATGACTGGTTAAGTTGGTTATTCTTAAAAATAAGTATGGGCCTAACTCATCCTCACAAAACCAGCTTGTAAGGCGAGGATTGCCTCTAGTTTATAAACGCATATTCAGGCTTTCACGCAAGCGATGTGAGACTTCTTAACAATTATGTCTCAGCTCTTTCTAAATACCGAATATGTGATTTACTATTTCAAAAGCCTATACATGAATCTATCATTTTGAGTAAAAAAATCTTATACAATAGCTCCTTAATTTATATATAGTTCTTAATATTTCTATATTAAGTGGATGTACCAGAGTTTAAATCCTGATACCTGCATATTACTTGCGATATCCCTATTAACCGAACTTCAATAGTTTGAAATGAAGGTTTATTCTAGTGTTTATCCAAATGAGTTTTTAAGTAGAGAATTTAATGTATTCATGATTCATTATGTAAGCAGCATTTAATATGAACCGGTGGTTTTTGTATTCATATGCAAGAAAGCAGAATATTAGGTAAAAATTGATACATTGAATTTTGTAGAGGATTTGCCATATTATCATATACCACAATAATCTATATAATACAACATTTAAATATTGACAATCTAATTTACTATTATTACATAACAATAACATGTCTAATTTATGAAATGATCAAAAGAGAATAAAACAAGAAATGGTCATGAAAATTGGTACAAGAAATTGCATAACCACATAAGTTGAACGTCCACCTTCACCATAAGGCACATAAGTGTAAGGATTAGGAGGTCCAAAAGTGTTATAAGGATTAGGTGGTCCATAAGTATAAGGAGCAGGAGGTGTACAACACTCAACACCACCACCAGCTGGAGGACATTTACTTGGCCCTTTCTCATGATGTGGCGGCGGCGGTGGCGGTGGAGCAACATATATAGAGTAACCAGAAGGTGGTGGTGGTGGAGCTCCATATGAAGGATAGCCAGAAATAGGTGGTGGAGAGTATTGTTGACATGGTGGATCACATTTAGGATTTTCTAATGCATTTCCATAAGCTTCCAAATTAAAATAAGACAATGATAACAAAAGGGTCAAAACAACTATAAGATGTAGTGACTTTGCTTGAAACATTTTTATTTTTTGAGATGGTTTCAATTTTATTTCAATGATTTTAGTATGTGACTAAGGTTTTATAGGAAAATAGTGTTGTAGATGTTCCTGTTTCTTATGTGTAATCAGCACCTGTCTAATATAATCTTGGATCTTTCTTCTCTTATTTGTTCTGCATAAAAGGATATGGTGCCACATGCCATAACATTTGTCACATTTATATTGAAGCAACACATATGGATCCACTTTGCATAATGTGTAGAAAATTGTTAATTTTTTTTAGTAGTTTAGTAGCTAGAATTTTTAACTTAAAAAGTGAATAAGTGAAGTGTTTACATATGTCTTTATCAATCGAGCTAAACTCATGTATGAAAATTGTCACATTTATATAAGCATCATGTGATGTTGTGAATGGTGCATGAATATTTATATCAACTTCTTATGGTATATATCATTAACTTTTTAATCTTACGATAAATTTTCTATGAAATTTTGCATCTTGGGTTATATATCTCCAACCACTATTCTATCTAAACTAAGCATTCAAATATTTGGAACTAATGTAAATGAAAGATTATAGCACAATTTTTATGACATTGGTTCAATTTCCATATTGAGAATGGTAATGTGATAATGTTTCAAAAGCACCATTTCTCATTTAAAAAAACTGACTTATTCTTTCAAGACTAATATCCTAAACAATGTTGGTTTAGTGATTTTCCATAGATTATTTATGTACATAGTACTTGTACCTCTAAAAGTAGATTTTTAAATGTGCATAATAATTTGTCTTAAAATTAAATATCATATGCTCCATGGACCAATGGTTATAAAATAAGAATACTAAACTCCATATAGTAACGAATCATCAAGAAAGTTGTAGGTTTTGTGAGCCTGGAAACTTCCATTGATATCATCGATGAAGCGACAACTACAAGCTTCAATTTGATGTGCGCTCATCAGATGTGGTACCAGACATCTTGATTGTATGTATGGTATCATATCGTTCAAAATCTACTAGAGTGTTGTGTGTGATCAGGTGAATGCATGGTAACAAATTAGTATTTACTCTCTTTTAAATGAAATATAAGAAACATGTATATATATATATATATATATATATATATATATATATATATATATATATATATATATATATATATATTACTCTCTTTTAAATGAAATATAAGAAACATGTATATATATATATATATATATGTTCCAAATTTCTACTAGATACATGTACTTTTTTTTTGTGTGTATATATATTTCATCTTGTACGAAATATGAAGTCATATCTTCATATCTAATCCTGAAACAAAAATTAACAAAATATCAAATGTCTTTGAAGTGGTTAAATGCATATTGTGACGACGAAAACTTTCTTAACATTGATAATTCTTTCATTTTAAAACGAATTTCGTTTATAAAAAATTAAAGTAGCAAGTTAATTCTTCGATTAGAACACTCAAAATCTCATAGACGACTTTATCTACCGTAATATAATATCAAATATGCACTTAATTAAATCGGACACATTCTTGCCGCTTCAAAAAAAAAAGGGAACATCCTCAATATTTTCAAGGGCTTAAAAAACACCACTTGATAATGATAATACTTATTAAAAAGTACGTAGTAACATTTTTATTGAAAACAACAATTATTTATTAAAAAATTATACATTTAATATAAAATGCACAAGTTTTAATACAAACTTATTATTTTAAACTTTTTAACATGTACAACTTTGCACATGATAGAAAATCCCACATATATAATATCAAATAGGCGATGGATTTGCAAGGGCGAGAAAGACACTAATTAAGTTGATAAACTTGAGTAATTGCAAAATAAAACGGAGTAATTAATTGCAAAGAAACACACATGAAATATGGACAAAGAAACTTGACTAATATTTTGCAATTCTATAAAGTAACATTGCGTTTAATAATATATTGATATATTATGTATTATGTTTAAAAATACATGACGTGTTATATTCATTAAATGTATGTCGACCGTCTAAAATAACTTTTTCTGATATTCCATAAAAATTAAACACTTTGGAATATTGATAATTTGGGGGACTATATTGATATTACAACTTTATATTTTCAAGAGCCAACACATTTACTTGTTCTATAAATATAAGTTGAGTTCACTAAAACAATTGTCCAATCAAGAATTGAAGCAATTTATACATTTCAACCTTTTGTAGTCTTTTGTTTAGGGACAAATATCATGGCTTCTGGAGGTCCAGATCAGCCTGGAGGGTCAAGCTCAGGTAAGCACTTCACTTCAAAAAATTTAAACTTGATAAATATATAATGTGTTTTCATTTCTACTATCCATTTGCCTTCACTCTATTATATATTATATTGATATCAATTTTCTACAAAAGTTTAAAGTTTTATGTGGTTCAATTTTTATACTCATTTGGTCCACCTACCAAGGTAATTCACGATCTGAATTGGATGCAGTCAGCTATGCAATAAGTGAAATCAAGACCGTTTAATCAAAGGCCGAATAGTTTAGATTTAAGATTGGAATTTTAATATCTTAAAAAAATCAAAATTGCATTAAAATTTAAACTATCCGATTTTAATCGGACGGTTTTGATACATTGACTACATTTTAACTACATCAAGTCGATTGTTCTAAATCTAGTTCCATACTTCACTCCATCTCTCTTTCTCTCCCAAGCATGTGCATGTGTTTTAATTTCATTTTTTTTTGGTACAATGTTTTAATTTCATTCTATGAATGAACAATGGTTATGGTTTTTTTTTTTTTAACTACTTAAGTTTTTTACGAGATTTATGAAAAAATTAAGTGACATAACATATCCCCTACGTTTGTATATGAATCTTTTCCTTTATTTGAGAGAGAAAGAGATAAAAAATTGAAAAGAAAGAGAAAAAACGGAAAGATAAACAAGAAAATTGATGACTGTGGTAGGGAGCGGAAAGAGAGAGATGAAGACAAAATAGAAAAAGAGGATTCAAATTTATACATTAACGAAAGAATCTCAAAATTTATTTAACTTTTCCTTCACGTAATATTTAATATTTTGTTCTTGACAAACCATTATAATATATATAATCTGAAAAATTACTCATGTAAAATTACATAATGATTCATATTTTCAGCATAATAAGTTCATGATATGATATAGTATTTTTTTTTATTTTGTTATCATTATCATGTAAATAACATACTAGTACTAATCCATAATATGTTTTACTTATGATATTCATTTTCTTTGCAAATCCTTTGTTATTTTCATGTGATTGTTGTAACGTATTAAATCCTCAATTGATTTGCAAGGCACATTTGAGTTTTCCAAAGCATGTGAGGTCTTTTTTTTTCTTTTTTTTTTTTTTTTTTACAGAAGCTCTTTTTTTGTCCACAAGCTGGTATACAACTGTATATGACGTGAGTTTTAGACTCTGCATGAAAATTATACAAAAAAAAGTTGCTTCATGGAATCCATCTTTAAAAATAATTTTAAGTGATTCTCATTAACTTTTTTTCATGTCTATATCTCTTATAGATGAATTTTCATTTTTACTTTAGAAATAAATCGGATATTGATGGCCAAACGTGACATTTATTATTTTCACGTTTCTTTCTCATATGTGAGTTTAATTTTTCTCTCACTCTTATTATTGTTTTGAGAAAATTACATAATTATTAATTTACACATGCATGTAATAACTACAAAAATTAACTCTTTGTTGTGTTGTTAGATGAGGAGGTGCAACCAGTTAGTTCGAGGGTGCAAAAAGATTTTTGCATCAAGAGAGTGTACAAATTGATGAGATCAATTCTTCCGGACGATGCACAAGTAGCGAAAAAAAGCAAGCAATGTATGGTGGATTGTGCAGCTGAATTCATCAGCTTTGTTACCAGTGAGGCTAGCTATTATTGCCGGTTGAATCAAAGAAACACAATTACTGCTGAAGATTTGATAGATGCTATGCGAAGATTGGGTCTCGATGTCATCGCTGATTATTCCTTCCGCTACTATCAACACTATCGTAACCATGATCATGCTTTTGCGAGCGGTCAATACGCTCCTCTACCACCACCGCTGCCACAAGCTGTTCAAGCTCGTGCTAGCGGTCAATATTATGCTCCTCCTCCACCACCACCACCACCGACACTGCCATTACAGGATGTTCAAGGTCGCAATTTTCCAATGGCTCCAAATTTCAAGTTTCCGAACCAAATAGAAATGGGCACATTTTTTGGAGTTGATGATGAAGTGCTTCCACCACCACCGCTGCCACAAGATGTTCAAGCTGTTAGCGGCCAATATTATGCTCATCCTCCACCATTGCCATCGCATGATGTTCAAACTCGCAATTTTTCGATGGCTCCAAATTTTATGTTTCCGAACCCAATAGAAATGGGTACATTTTTTGGAGGTGATGATGGTGAAGAACTTCCTCCACCACCATTGCCACAAGATGTTCAAGCTCGTGTCAGCGGCCAATACACATCTCCTCCGTCACCACTGGATGTTCAAGCTCTCGATTTTCCAATGGATCCAAGTTTCATGTTTTCGAACCCAATAGAAATGGATGCATTTTTTGGAGATGGTGATGCTGAAGAACTTCCTCCACCACCACCACCACCACCACCACTGTCACCACTGGATGTTCAAGCTAGTGATTTTCCAATGTCTCCGAATTTCATGTTTCCGGACCCAACAGAAATGGGTTCACTTTTTGGAGATGGTGAAGAATTTGGTGGCGACTGGTGGTGATGGAGATGGTAATTTAGATGATGAAGGCTTTGATCTTATTGCTTTTCTTGATAGTGATGACTGCTATTACTTCTTTGATGATAAGTGAGACATTGTTGGAATGTATTATGGCGAATTTTGCCAGATTTTTCATGTTTTCAATATTTATGAATTAATGTATCCCGAACAAAATGTAAGTTTCCTTTAATAAAAGTTATAATTTGTTTTGTGGTTATAATATATTATACATTTATCTCTAAATATAAGGCATTTTGTTTTGGTACTCGTTTTCCAGCATGATGCCATGCACATGATTTAGGCTCTTGAAAATGTTAGGTGTATTCTTTTTGTATTTCCCCTAACATTTTCATTTGTTAAATTAAGATTTATATTTTTAATTTTATTTGATTTTGATCTTATGATTTATTTTGTTGGAATTCAAGTGTGACTAATTAGTCTTACATTGACTATGAATGAATTGAATGAAAAATATATAAAAAAGACAGCTAATACTCATTGTCTTAAATTTTGCATAGAGATGCGGTAAATATCATCTCTTGATAATCTTCGTTAGAGCTGTCAAAATAGACTAGTTCATATGAGTTGGTCTGCCAAACCCGACAAAAGATAGGGCTCGGTCATTGGTATTGCTTCAAGAAAAATGAATTGTTGTTGAAAGCTAATAGTCAAATCCTCGGTTAACCTTTAAGCTCGACAACAATACCCAATTCAAATAATATTAAACAGATTTGAGCAGCCACAAACTCTATTATAGTAACTAGGTTAACAAAACCAAAACAAATCATGTTCGCATTAAGCAGGATTCAACAGCTTGAAACCCTATCATTGTGATTCTTCATTTGTGATCGTACTTACGTTAAACTGATAAAGCGTACAACTTCAACAATTCTCTTAAATTTTTCATCTGCCTTGTGAATTATATAATATTAATTTACCAGCAAGTTTACAACACCAAATCAACTACTGATTAAAAACTGACCTAACATGTAGCTTTGTAAGTAACAACTCTTGCATAGCGAATAAAGCATATGATATCCAATTTGTAAGAATTATTTATCATCTGATTTCGAGTATAACTTATGTTCTCGGATATAATCAATCACTTCATCTGCAGTAAGGTATTTTATTGATAATCCTCTTGCAATGCATTCCCTGAAAATAATAATAAAAAAGGCAATAAAATTTAAACATATCAATTAAAGTTAATAAAGTGGTAGTATTATTACCTTACTTTGGTTGAGCTGATTTGATTTGGTACAAGTTCGTCTACAACTTCGATATTAGCCTAAAAAATGTAGTGGGAAATTTTAAAATTCGCATAAAACTCGCTAGTAAAACAATTCACTCAAAAGCTTTCCAACAAAAAGCATGGAAAACTGCATGAATTGAAGACAAAGCAAACCATGTTTCATAACCAATCACGGTTGAGAAAAAATGGTCAATTTCAAGGTTTCTTAACCACAAATACCCAAACAGAAAAGTTATCACTTTTAATCCTTCAATTTGAAATTCCCATGGCCTTCGCCCTTCGCACATAGGACCAAGACAAAAAGATCTCATCAGCCTATAATTTGACCTTAATGTGGTCAAATACAAGTGAAAAAACAAGAAATAGAAATTTGAAAATGCCCAAATTTCATTTTAAACGCATATCAGAAAATGCAGCGAAGCTTGAAAGGTGATGTACCTGATTCTCATTCAAAATATTATCATCAGATATAGTCTTCTCAATATCTTGTCCTTCTCTGCGAATGCAGACTACTCCATAATCTCTGCATATACTTTTAACCTAAAGTACAAATATAAAATGACAAAATTATAGTCCATTTTTGCACAACGAGTGGCAAATCACTTTACATACAGAAAATAGATCTATACTCCATCCATGCCTTGTATATGTTGGAAGAGAGAAATGTCCTAACTTATTAACCATGCCAATTCTAACACAAACATTACAAAATCAATTATCTATTTTGTAGAGAAACAGTACCTAGGAATAGGATCTAAGACGATATTAGGTTTCTCTATTCTACGTAATTGATAAGTACCTGGTCGGGAATCCAGACTCCAGGAATGCTAAAGGAATGGAGGAGATCAGAACCACAAACAAGCATGACCTTGAGGGATTCTACACTAATCAATACAAAAACAAGTTATTTTTTTTTTTGCTTTTACATCATCATGAGAAACATGTATACAAAAACAATCAAATCTTAGCACAAATTTAGAATCAAATGAACGAAACTATTAATGCATCTTTTAGACTACAGTCGCATCTCCTGACACTGAACATACAGATCATTTTTGAAGGTTGTAGTACCTACCATACAGAACCAAATAGCCTAGAGAATTATGTGCCCCATAGCACTAAGAAATTATAGATATACTAGTACCAATTGACCGCCTAGAACCAGAGGGAAGAAAAATATACTGAAATTAAAACACACATACTACTCCCTCCCTAAAAATATATTACAAAAATAATAATGTTCAATATACAGCCAATTATATGCTCTGAAATTATGCAACATAATTAGAAGTATGATGGTAAAGAAAAAATTAATGCAGTTGAAAATTTGAAGGATGTATTATAAAAAGGGACGTCTTATATTTATGGACGGATTTATAACTAGTCATTAAGATTTAAGAAACAGAATATTTGTAAATGAATAACTAATCCTAAGCACTACATCATGTTAGTTTTTAATTTACGTTGTGGAGGAGAAGCATTCTGAGAAGGTAATTAGATTAATGTTTTTCATTGAGGACTTGTCTGTCAAGCATACCTCTAGATACCAACCCTGTCTCACAAATAGAAGCGTGGACTCTGGACAGGACAGTTAAAGTGCGTTGATATGTGCTTTGATTTGCCTGTAAGAGTTTATAAACAGATAGAAATGAAATGTAAGAAATCAGGCCAGCCAGACTGATATAGTCCTCTTCTCGCAATACATATAATATCAAACGTTCTTCTATTCAAATGTTTCAATATTGAAAGCTAGCAGATTAAAAGAGTAATATACCTCCCATGGATCAACCATTACGAATTCTGAACTTTTGCAGGCTAGATGACATAATTGTATTCGATGGTCAGCAGATATTAGGTTCTGAATCAACATATAAGTGAAAGACGATTAGAAAAAGCTGGGTGAGCCGATGCATTGTCAATGCTTCAAGTCCAAAGGGCTTGTGTTCGAAAAAAAAAAAAAGTAATTTAAATAATTTAAGGAATGTTTTAAACCACACAATATATTGCTTATTGACTCCTGTATAACCTCAGTGCTCCCCACATGCTTAGCATGTATTTTCCTTATTCAATGATTTGATTTTCTTACAAGTTTTCCAGAGACATGTATATATATATATATATATATATATATATATAATAAAGTAAGGATTTTTTTTCATTTTGGTTATTAGACAGCAGCATACCTTTTTCTTGTATGCATCATTCACAGGTGACATGTATCCTCCAATTACACAGTAACCTTTGGAATTCAATGCATCTCTTGCAAGCTCTATCAAAAAAAGAGAAGAAAAAAAAAAGAATATAAATGAAATTGAAAATTGAAGCACTCAAAATTCGAAAACTCAGATAAAAACTTAATGAAGTTAACAATAAAGAAAACAACCATGCGAAAACAACTATCCAATTCTTTAGAACACCGTTGGCAAGCTAATTTCAATAGCAATTATTGTATGTATTTTACCTGTATGGTATGGTATAAAATTGATTCTGGTATACACCAAAACTTACAGAGTATATTTTATTCATGGTTACCATTTGTTTAAGAAAGAATTTCAGCACTGGATTTTTCACATACTTTTGCCAAAAAAGCCACCATAAATGGTAGTAAATAACTATCATGCCATGCATCTATACACTAACCTCCTAGTCCTAATATTTTTCACATTTGTTTAAGAAGGAAATGAAGAACGGGAACAAAAAGAAATGAGGCGTTTCCAGATCTAGTTTTGGATGAGCTTCTCCCAATTATGTTTGGTAATGTCAAAAATCATTTAACAATCAATATGTTGAAGAATGAACTTAAAATCAAGATGTGATTTCTTTTTTGTGAAGTGGTTAAATAAAATCATTTAGATTGGACTACCAAAACAGCATACTCATACATGTCTAAGGGCAGGTCACATAACAATTTTCCACGAAGCAAGCTTGAAAAAAGAAAACAAAATGAATGAATCAAAGTTTCAAATGAAACTCACCAAACATGCGTAAATGCATAAAAGTAGGCGGATTGAAGCTTCCAGTAGCCACCAGAATGACATATATCTTGCCACTGCAGAAAGAGAGTGTTAAATAATTCAGAATAAGTTCAATAGAAAACTCCCTCGCACAATCACCACAAAACTAGATAATGGGGAAACCTACTTGTTTGTATTTCCAGAAGAGGGTTCATTACTAATAAGTTTCATAGCTAACTTATCCAACGACAATGGAACATCCATGACCTGAAATCATAAGAAACACAATGGATAATTCTTGATTAATTCATTCATGCATCAAGGTCCTATTTATTTGCTTACTTGAACATATCTACTAGCATAAACACTTGTGAGAGCTTATAACATGTCCATAAGTTTCCTTTCATCTTATTTTCATAAGCTCTCCAGGATAGCTTATAAAAACAACTTATAGCTTATGGGAAAACAGTTTTACTTTATTTTATCCTTTGGTATTAAAATAGGATCGTTTGGATTGACTTATTTTTTAGCTTATACAAAACAGCTTATGCAAATAAATAAGCTTTTGAAGATTAAAAAAAACCTTATGAAGATATAATTTTTGCTAATGAGAACTTATATATTAACATAAAAGCTTATTTATTTAAGCTAATGTAAACGGACCCATAGTAGCTTTAATAACAATGTATTACATCTAAATAACAATACCAATACTTATAACCAATTAAATAATTCCTTACCTGAATCTAGCTATATACATATAGAAGCAATTCATATGGTTATAATCGTTCATGTATTAGAAACAATTGCATATGAAAGAAACAAATAAAAATTTCTCAAATTCAATACTCAATCAAAGAAATTTCCCAAATCAGTATCGAAATTTGATCACCTGAAATTGAAACAAGGGTGGAGCAGAGAGAGTGGAAGAACGGCGGCCGGTGGGTGACGAGTGGTGGTCGTCGGTCGAGCTGGAGCGCGCGATGAAGTTGAAAGAAGCAGTGAGGAAGAAGTTCAAATGTTAATTTTGCCCACGTGGCAATTTTTAAAACGTCAGATTGCTTGGACGGTGTACGAAGAGAATCATATTTGCGTAAGGAATAAGGTGAAGCAACACACAAGACCATAACAATCACAAAAAGTTAATTAATTCCCGGATTTATTTTTATTTTATAAAGTAATTCCTATTTCCCAAACTAACCAAAAAGTTAAGGAAAATTCTATGGTACAATAGATTAATTCTAATATATCGGTACAATATATTTTTAAATTAATAGAAAAATGAATATATTTTAGAAGATTTTTTTCTATCTTATAAAATATTATAATAACTAAATATTAATCATCAACATTGTCAAAAACATAAAATTTGATTTTTTTTATTTTTTTGAATTTTTATTATTCATAATAGTGAATATTGAATTTTTTTAATGAAAAATAAAATAAAATTAGTATTATGTTTATAAAAAATAAAATTATGATTTTTCTTATGAAATTATGTTTTCTAAAATATAATAGTCAATAAATAATTTTTTAATTTATAAAAATTATTATTTATTTATCATTTTAAAAATTTAATGTACCGGTATATTAGAATTTTACTAATGTACCGTAGAAGCTCCCAAAAGTTAAATACATACTATACTAGTATACAATACAATGTTATTTTATATCTAAACTTCTTTTTTTTTTGGTACATTTTTATATCTAAACTTTAAATATTTTACATTCAACTGAATTGTTTATCAAAATTGTTTTTACAAAATTAACTTTTGTTTCTGTAATGACATGATGATTCAATGAACCCTTTTTTATATACTAATATTTTAAAAATTAAAATATTAAATTTAATTTAATGCAGTCCAATATGTTTTAATTTAGTTCTTCTTACATTGGTCAAAATCAACAAAATTTTTTTTTTTTTTATCAAAAGTCTAATTCCGATAAATATTATGGATGAGTGGATCCCCACCATAAACTTCTAATGAAACCACGGTCTGATCCCATGTTTTTGCATCGTAAAAAGGTGAATTTTTCCTCCGAGTTTCTCGCACACCTTTTGAGTTTCCAAAATAACACATCATTCAAATTTAATTTAAAGTACACTTTACATATTGGATTTAATTTGTATGTACCGACAGTGTAAAATAATTTTACACTGTCAACCAATGACAACCATGTATTCTGCCACTTTACCCCACTTTCTTCATATGACATGGAAGATTGGTGGTTTCTTATTAAACGACCGTATAAAATTATTTTACACCGTCAGTGCATATAAATTAAACTCTTACATATTTTGATTTTAGAATATGAATACCCACAACAATATAAATGTTAAATTTTAGAGTTTTACACGCGTAGATTCTAAAAAACGTAAACCTATTTTTATCAAGACAAATTTTATATTATAAAATCTAAACATGGAAATTACAAAAATTTAGATAAGTATTAGAAGCGATCATATTCCAAAATTCAAATGTGTAAAATACATTTCCAAACTCTAAAATCCACATAGTATATTTACTTAAAATTCAAGAGGCGCGCAAAAAATTTAACGAAAAAAAATATCATCCCAAGAGTAAGAAGGGTTGTAGTAATTTTATTTGGGCCTAACTCTTGCCCTTTTATAAACTAAGCTTAATGAATTTTCATATTAACACCCTCTCCCTTACTTGAGAGCATCACAGAACAAAACCGTTAAAACCGAAACAAACTTCAACTAACTTTCCCGCGTCAACAAACACTTTCATCATCTTCCACAATTCACATTCTTGTTTCTTCCTCTTCAAGAAACAACGATGAATCCCTTCAAACCAACCCTCTTCACTCTCTTCGCAACCTTCATTCTCACCGCCGGTAACATCCAACTAGACTTCCCTTATTTCACCACCATCAACACCGCCACAAACATCACCTTTATCGGCGATTCCTCTCTCAGAAACCGCGTCGTTTCATTAACCAAAGCCACCACTTTCAGCACTGGTTCTATCATCTATAACAAACCCATTTCTCTCTTTGACATTTTAACAAACACTACGTCTTCATTCTCCACAACCTTCTCTTTTTCCATCACAAACCCTAATAACCCCACTTCATTTGGTGATGGCATTGCTTTCTTCATCTCCCCTAACAATCTCTCATCATCATCAACAACAAGCACATTTGGTCTTCCTACAAATTTTATTGCCGTTGAATTCGATACTCGATTTGACCCTCGATTTAATGATCCGAATGAGAATCATATAGGTTTTGATATAGATACATTGAATTCTATGAAAACTGTTGATCCTATTTACAATGGAATTGATCTGAAGAGTGGAAATACTATCACTTCTTGGATTGATTACAAGACTGATGTGAATTCTCTTTCTGTTTTCTTGAGCTATTCTCCGATTAAGCCGCGTAATCCGATTCTTTTTGTAACTGTTGATCTTTCGGAGTATTTTAGAGGTAATGACGGTGTTTACATTGGTTTTTCTGCTTCTGCTGAAAAAAGTACGGAACTTCATCAGATTGAAAGTTGGAGTTTTTACACTGTTGGGTTTGAACCTGCAAGACCTAGGTTGCGGAGTCATAATGTTTCGGATAATTCTGTTAGTGTAAGTACCGGGAATGAGGTACACGTTAATGGGTCGCGTTCGCGTTCGTCTTCTTCTTCTTTGAAGAAGAAGAAGAAGAAGAAAAGGTTTGGTCTTGGTTTTGCTGTTGCAGGTCCTGTTTTTTTCTGTGTTGTTTTTTCATTGTTGGGGTATTATTCTATTAAGAAATGGAAAGGGGTGAGAAAAGGGGTGTCGAAGAATTTCGGAACTGGGTTTGTTGCTTGTCCTAGAGAGTTTAATTACAGAGAATTGAAATCTGCGACACGAGAGTTTCATCCTAGTAGGATCGTTGGTCATGGTTCGTTTGGTACTGTGTATAAAGCTTTCTTTATATCTTCTGGAACAATTGCTGCAGTGAAAAGATCAAGGCATTCTCATGAAGGAAAAACCGAGTTTCATTCTGAATTGTCCATTATTGCTGGTTTAAGGCACAAGAATTTGGTTCAGTTGTTAGGTTGGTGTGTTGAGAAAGGAGAATTGCTACTTGTTTATGATTTCATGCCTAATGGAAGCTTAGACAAGATGCTTTACAAGGAACCTGAGAGAGGGAAATTGTTGACTTGGTCTCATAGGGTTAACATTGTTGTTGGTTTGGCTTCTGTTTTGGTTTATCTTCATCAAGAATGTGAGCAAAGAGTGATTCATAGAGATATAAAAACTGCGAATGTTTTGCTGGATGGGAATTTCAATCCTAGGTTGGGTGATTTTGGATTGGCTAAACTCATGGATCATGATAAGAGTCCTGTTTCAACTTTAACTGCTGGAACGATGGGATACCTTGCACCTGAATATCTTCAATACGGGAAAGCTACGGATAAAACCGATGTTTTCAGCTATGGAGTGGTTGTGCTTGAAGTGGCTTGTGGTAAGAGACCTATTGAAAGAGAAGGTCCAAAGATGGTTAATTTGGTGGATTGGGTTTGGGGGTTGTATTCTGAAGGGAAGATATTTGAGGCTGTTGATAAGAGGTTGAATGGTAAATTTGAGGAAGAGGAAATGAGGAAAATTTTGATGTTGGGGTTGAGCTGTGCTAATCCTGATAGTGCTGAGAGACCTACTATGAGAAGAGTATTGCAGATTCTTAACAATGAAGCTGTTCCATTTACTGTTCCAAAAGTGAAGCCAAGCCTTACATTCTCATCTGATTTGCCATTGACTATTGATGAGATTGTTTCTGATGTTGATGATGGTGAGTATGAAGAGTTCAATACTAGCCAGTCTATGTGTGAGATTAAAATTGAATGATAAGTTTTTGACCTTATTCATTTCATTCTTTTGTAAATTTTCTATTCTGTAGTGAGAAAAATGGTCATAGTTCATTTACTGTACTTCAGTTCAAATCTATTGAATTTGATGTTGTAAGGCTTATGCTATATTTGAGATACACATGTTACAATTTTGGTGTACAAAAAATTGACTGTTTTTATGTTCATATGATCTGTTTTTCAAGTTTCATTAACAACCAGCTTAGTTTTTCCACTTTTGGATGCTCTCTCAAACTCGTATTATGTTGAAAAATTCTAAGTGTCCAAAATTAAAAGAAAAAAATATCTGCAATTGGGTTTTGATGTTTGAATTTTTTTGGGTCTGCAAAGAATGTTCAAGCAATGTTAGACAGCATTGTCAATGGTAGCTGGTAAGTCCATGTGTGAAGTGGTTGATCTGTGTAAATTAAATATGTCTAGTAGCATGCAATTGAGCATTGTTCATAACCCTAATCCATATTCTCTTCCCCAAGGAACATTAGCTAACATGTCCAAACCGTTAAACAATACTCCGTCCGTCCCTCAGAATGATTATCAGTATCACAGTTGCTTACAGGAATGTATAAAATGAGTTATTTTTACAAAAGATCTTACTCATGTCTTAGGGCAGACGATGGTGAGGATGTGGATTGGGTGAAAGATGTGTGGAACCAGTCAATCCCTCTGAAGATGTCTTCTCTGATCTGGAGACTCTTCCACAATAGATTACCCACTAAGGATAATTTAAGAGAACGAGGGGTTAAGATCAACTCATCCCTATTTTGTGTAGGTGGCTGTGGAAGTTGGAGACTGCAACTCATCTTTCCCTATTTTGTTTTTTAATTGTCCGATTCTGTCTGTTTGTTGGAATGAGGCGCTGAAATGGCTGGGTGTTTCAGCTGCGTTTACTGAAGGAGGGGTGGAACATTGCGCCTATTTAAAGGTTTAGTGAAGGGAGGTAAAGATGTGTATGATAAGTTAGGAATCATTTGGTTTTCCATTGCTTCATTGATTTGGAAGGCGAGGAATAACATTATATTTAAACTGGACGGGTTTCATTGGGAAAGGTTGATGGAGGAGTCTAAGGTTCTAGCTTGGAGAATTATTAAATCAAGAGTAAAGGATTTTAACTTCTCTTTAAACCAATGGTTGTCGTGTCCGATAGCATGCATGGATCGGGATAGGACTACTTAAGATCTGACCTCTTTGATTATTTTTCATACTTAATATTTGGATGGATCTGGTTGTTGCATTTCAATTTTGTGAACAGGTTCAGTTTCTGAGGAGCCAGCATTCTTTGTTCTCATATACAGTTGGCGAACATCAGTTTCTACGATGCTTGATGCAGTCTGAATGTAGCAGATTGTGAATAGCAGGATTTATCAGTCTTGGAGAAGGGTGTTTATATGCATTATTTCAATCTATCTTTAGAGGATAAAATCTTGATCTAGTTTAACTATATATGAATTGTTCAGATTAAAATAGTAAGGTTACTTAACTATATGTGCTTACATGTATGATCATAATATAAGTTCTTTAAACTTTAGTGGGCTCCACAATCAAACATAGCAAATTTATTTTGCAAAAAGAAATTAAACTGGATTTTAACATTTTTAATTAGAGAAAAGTGGTTCTTACACATAAAATGATAGAAACCATGTGATCCCTTCCAATGAAGTACGTAAAACATAAGAAATGCATATAAGAACAACAGTTGAAGATGTGCACGCCTCTAAGAAATGGGTTATACTATAGAACATAATGTATGTAATTATTTTTATATTAAATGTACTCAACTTATATGATTAAAAATTGAAGTATTTTAATTTTGATTTCATAAATGAGATGGAACAATGAAATAAAATAATTACATTTTATTTGGTCGGTGTCATTTTATTTTGTCCACATGCAGATAGTGGGCATAAATTTAAGAATAATTCTCCAATTTACAAAGATGACTTAACTTGGTACATTAATCCAATTAATGAGAATTCTCTTTGAATTGGTGAATTTGATGGTGCACGTGTACCAAGTTTGACATCAAGTATCAATGCTAAGAGAATTGGTGAATTTGATGGTGCACGTGTACCAAGTTTGACATCAAGTATCAATGCTTCAGACTCACTGTGTATATATATAGACATACCATGTCTCTTGTTTCATTCAAAAACAAACATACTACAAATCAAGTTACTAAGGAATCCACAAATATGAAGTCCATTTCCATTCAAGTCTTGTTGCTTATCTTCTCTCTTCTCATGGTATGATTTTCTTGCTAAAGAAACTCTATAGAGTTGAGTTCAATTCATTTTGTCATTCACGTGTGTTTGATTCTGCGGTGGAAATTTGGTATTGAATTAGTTGTTTCGCATGTGTTATATTCATGTAAAAGTTGGTTGAGGAATTTGAGTCTAACAATCAATTGTATAGACCGAAATTTTAAAGTTAGAATCAATTCTGAAAGTAAAACCAATTATACTCGAACATGTTAAAATCAAGTTATTCGCGTCTAGAATCAAACTTTCCTTGTCTGAAGTGGAACCAAACTGACATACACTAACTATGCTATTATTTTTTGAAATTTGAATATGTTTGTGAGTATATTTTATTTTTAATGTTATATATGTTCAAATTAATAGGTTGCAAACATGAGCTATGGAAGAAAAGATTTGGGAGACTATTGGAAGAATAAGATGAATGAACAACCTATGCCAGAAGCAATTAAAAACCTTATTCAAGTTCCAAAATCATTATCATCAGATGAAGGAAAAGAAGATCATTCTTTTAATAGGGATTTTGATGTACATCCTAATGTCATATTATATCATACTCATGTGCATGAGGAGCAGAAGCCTATTGATGAACCTGCAGTAAGGAAAATGGAGTCACTGTTGCCAAATAGGGGTTGAAGTTAAACCTTCCAGAAATATAAATAATTAACTAGAAAACAAATATGACATAGCAAATTGTATGAAGTATGCCAACAAAAAAATTAAATAAAAATATCCTTGCTATGATATACTACTATTTTTGTGTTTTGCAGATTACTTTTACTACTATATGATTATTGCAGGTGCCAATATACACTATAGTGTTATGTATGCGTATATCTAAAATATAAAGGATCAAAATTGTTGAGACCTTTTAGGGTGTTGGCTTCATTTGGAAAAATAAGCCTGATTCCATGATGTGGAGCATGATGTGTGGCACATCAGGGTTCACATCTGGTCGCCCTACTGGACGCGCCTTTATTTATTTAAACGCGATCTTTTGAAAAAGATTTGTTTTTCAAGTATATCGTGCCAGCTTGCGCGCCAAGGAACAAGATAATCTTTCATGGTTCTGTTTTATTTTATTGGCCGACTTTGATAAAAAAGATTTGAAACAAACAATTAAAAGATTATGATCAAATAAACCTCAAAGAGAATTAACAAAGGCCAGCTGTTATTATTGAAGATCCAAGCCCATGAAACTTGTTCTATATAAAGGAAGACTGAAGACATAAAGGAGTACGAAGCCAAGAGTTGAAGATATCGAGTCTTAGGTCTTAGTCTGTTCATTGTTATTTGTGAGCCTTCACTTGAATCATAATTTTGATACAAGTAAGGACTGAGTTTGATAGAGTTGTAATCTCTAGTATTCTTTCTCCAAAGCTTTGAAGCAAGGAGTTAGAGTGTGCAACACTCAAAGCCGTTAGGTACGAGTGCATAGTTTTCTAGGAGTGTGTCTCCAAACTGAGTTTGTTATTAAATCCTTACTGGGTAAGGTTGAGGGGGAGTGAGCAGAGGTTCTCATATCTAGGAGTTCCTAGGTAGAATTAGCACGGGTAGTGATTAAGTGAGAAGTTGTAAACGGGGGAGTTTAGCTTTGAATTGATACTACCATAGTGGATTCATCCCTGGATTGGTATCCTCCAGAATAGGGCTTGTTATAAGTGCCGAACTGGGTTAACAAACTCACGTGTTCTTTTGTTTCCTGCACTTTATATTGTTTACTTGTTCATCAAGTTCAGTTGTTCACGATGTTGACACATTAGGCTACACATCGTACGATTCCTAAAGTGTACACATCGTGCTACACATCTGACACTTGCCACCAGAATTTCAATTGGCATCAGAGCAGGCACCCTGCCTGTTTGAGGGTGAGCTCCAGGGAAGTTACTTTCTGGAAACATGGACAAGGATGGAACAACGGTCAACAAACCACCCCTCCTGGATGGAACCAACTATGACTACTGGAAGCCAAGGATGATTGCCTTCCTAAAGTCACTTGACAGCAGAACTTGGAAAGCTGTGCTCAAAGGCTGGGAGCATCCCAAAATCTTGGATGCTAATGGTGTTGACACTGGTGTACTCAAGCCAGAGGAAGATTGGTCAGCTGCAGAAGACACTGCATCACTTGGAAACTCCAAAGCTTTGAATGCTTTATTCAATGGAGTGGACAAGAACATGTTCAGATTAATCAAGCAGTGTACTGTTGCAAAGAATGCCTGGGAGATACTCAGAACCACTCATGAAGGCAATGCCAAGGTAAAAAGCTCAAGAATCCAACTTCTCAACACTAAGTTTGAAAACCTCAGAATGAAAGAAGAAGAATCAATTCATGACTTTCACATGAATTTGCTTGAGGTGGACAATTCCTTTGAGGCTCTAGGTGAGAAATTGTCTGAAGAAAAGCTTGTGAGAAAGATGCTTAGGTCTCTACCCAAGAGATTTAACATGAAAATCACAGCTATTGAAGAAGCTCAAGACATCCCAAGTATGAAACTTGAAGAACTTGTGAGCTCGCTTCAAACTTTTGAGATGAACTTTGGTGAGCCAACTGAGAAGAAAGGAAAAGGCATAGCTTTTGTATCTCGTGCTGGTGAAGAGGAAGAAGCTGATGAATCAGATGATGACCTCTCAAATGACTTAGCCATGTTGGGAAGACAATTCAACAAGCTTCAAAGGAGGGTGGACAGAAGACCAAGGAGGAATGTGAGGAACATCCAGACTGACAACAGTAAAATAGGTAACACTTCAACAAAAACTAAAACTGATGATAAGTCAGCTCAGAACAAGGGTGTTCAATGTCATGAATGTGAAGGCTTTGGTCATATAAGATCAGAATGTGGAACATATCTGAAGAAGCAGAAGAAAGGCCTAACTGTATCATGGTCTGACGAAGACTCTGACACTGACTCAGAGAATGTTGCTGCTAATCATGTTAGTGCCATGACTGGGGTGGATAATACTGATGTCGAATCTGATGATGAAGAACTCACCTTTGATGAACTAGCCTCAGTCCATAAAAAGCTATTTATCAAGAGTGAGGAACTGTACAAGGTCAATGAAGAGCAGAAGGAAATCATCAGTCAACTGGAGACAGAGAAGGGTCAACTACAGAGTCAAGTTGCTAGTCTTGAAAGTGAAGTCAAGTTACTGTCAACCAACTTGAAAAATATGACCAAGTCTGTAAAGATGCTCAATCCTGGAACCAACATGCTTGATGAAATTTTGAAAGTAGGAAAGCATGCGGGTGACTCATCTGGTGTAGGATTTAAGAACAAACATCACAGCAAGAAGACAAATACTAAGTTTGTTCCTGCTCAGAAGAAACCTGACCCTGGCAGAATGTGGACACATCACACTCCACATCAGAGACCTGATGGCAAAGAGAAGTTTAATGCTTGGAGATGTCACTACTGTGGGAAGAATGGTCACATCAAGCCCTTCTGTTACAAACTCTATGGGTATCCCAAGAAAAGGCCTCAGGTGCAAGCCAAAACAGTAAGGGTCACTCCTAAGAAGATGTGGAAGCCTAAAGTTTCTGAAACTGCACATATTGCTCACACTTCTCTTAGAGCATCTTCTAGTAATGATTGGTATTTTGATAGTGGTTGTTCTAGGCATATGACTGGTGTTGAGAAATTTCTCACTAATATCAAGCCTCATACAACAAGCTTTGTAACCTTTGGAGATGGAGCAAAAGGTGAAATCAAGGGCAGTGGTAAACTCTGCAGCAATAGCTTACCTGACCTAGATGATGTGCTACTTGTTAAAGGCTTGAAGGCTAATCTTATCAGCATAAGCCAATTGTGTGATCAAGGTCTCAAAGTCAACTTCACAAAGAATGAATGTCTTATTACTTCTAACAAAGGAGAATTGTTGATGAGAGGATCTAGGTCAAGGGACAACTGCTATCTATGGATTGCTGATGAAACAGCTCACTCCACTACATGTTTGATAAGTCAGGAAGAAGAAGTAAAGCTTTGGCACCAAAGACTTGGCCATTTGAATCTGAAGGGAATGAAGAAGATAGTGTCCAAGGAAGCTATTAGAGGTCTACCAAAGCTTAAGATTGTTGAAGGCAATATATGTGGTGAATGTCAAGTTGGAAAGCAGGTTCAGATGTCACACCCAATGTTACAACATCAGGTGACATCCAGAGTTCTTGAAATGCTACATATGGACTTGATGGGACCAATGCAGGTAGAGAGTATTGGTGGTAAAAGATATGCCTTTGTGGTTGTAGATGATTTCTCAAGGTTCACTTGGGTTAGCTTCATCAGAGAGAAGTCTGACACCTTTGATGCATTCAAAGAATTATGCCTTAGACTACAAAGAGAGAAGGATAGTGGCATTGTTAGAATCAGAAGTGATCATGGGAAAGAGTTTGAAAATTCAAGATTCTCTGAGTTTTGTGCTAATGAAGGAATTGGGCATGAGTTCTCCTCACCAATCACACCCCAACAAAATGGTGTAGTTGAGAGGAAGAACAGAACCTTGCAAGAGGCTGCAAGAGTTATGCTACATGCCAAGAAGCTACCTTACTACTTTTGGGCAGAGGCCATGAATACTGCATGCTATGTACACAACAGGGTGACTCTGAGAAAAGGTACCTCAACCACACTGTATGAGATATGGAAAGGAAGAAAACCAACTGTCAAACACTTCCATGTCTTTGGTAGCAAGTGCTATATCTTAGCTGACAGAGAGCAAAGGAGGAAGATGGATCCCAAGAGTGATGAAGGAATCTTTCTAGGCTATTCCATAACCAGCAGAGCCTATAGAGTCTTCAACAACAGAACAAGAACTATGATGGAATCCATCAATGTTGTCATAGATGACTATTCAGATAATGTACCTGATGTTGATCCTGATGTGGACACATCTCACCCCCTGCCTGAAGACTCTGAAGTTATAGAGATTCCTGAGAAGACTGATCAGCAAGAAGATGTGACTCCAGTGAACAAGGGTCCCTCTGTTAGAGTTCAAAAGAATCATCCAAAAGAACTCATAATAGGGAATCCTGAGTCAGGGGTTATGACAAGGTCAAGAGAGGTTGTATCCAATGCTTGTTTTGTGTCAAAGGTAGAACCAAAGAATGTGAAAGAAGCCTTGACAGATGAGTTTTGGATTGAAGCTATGCAAGAGGAGCTGAACCAGTTCAAGAGGAATGAAGTGTGGGATTTAGTTCCTAGACCTGAAGGAGTCAACATCATTGGTACTAAATGGGTTTATAGGAATAAATCTGATGAAAGTGGTGTTGTGACTAGAAACAAGGCTAGGCTTGTGGCTCAAGGTTACTCTCAGATTGAAGGAGTAGACTTTGATGAAACATTTGCTCCTGTGGCACGTCTCGAGTCCATAAGGTTACTTTTGGGAGTAGCATGTATCTTGAAATTCAAGCTATTCCAGATGGATGTGAAGAGTGCTTTCCTCAATGGCTACTTGAATGAGGAAGTTTATGTGGAGCAGCCCAAGGGATTTGTTGATCCAAATTATCCAGATCATGTCTACAGATTGAAGAAGGCATTATATGGATTAAAGCAAGCTCCTAGGGCATGGTATGAGAGGCTAACCAAATTTCTTGTGCAGCAAGGTTATAGAAAAGGAGAAACAGACAAAACCTTGTTTGTCAGAGAAGAAAAGGGCAAGTTCATGATTGCACAAATCTATGTAGATGACATTGTGTTTGGAGGAATGTCTGATCCAATGGTCAAGATGTTTGTGAATCAGATGCAGTCTGAATTTGAGATGAGCCTTGTAGGTGAACTTACCTACTTTCTTGGTCTGCAAGTCAAACAGATGGAAGATACAATTTTCATCTCCCAAAGCAAGTATGCCAAGAACATTGTGAAGAAATTTGGAATGGAGAATGCAAATCACAAAAGAACTCCTGCAGCAACCCATCTCAAACTTTCTAAAGATGAGCATGGTGTCAGTGTTGATCAAAGTCTATACAGAAGCATGATTGGCAGTCTACTTTATCTCACTGCAAGTAGACCTGATATTAGCTTTGCTGTTGGTGTGTGTGCTAGGTACCAAGCTGAGCCCAAGATGAGTCATCTGAATCAAGTCAAAAGGATTCTTAAGTATGTCAGTGGTACAAGTGATTATGGAATTCTCTACTCTCATGGTGAAGACACAAGATTGTTGGGTTATTATGATGCTGACTGGGCAGGTAGTGCTGATGACAGGAAAAGCACTTCTGGTGGATGTTTCTTTTTGGGAAGCAACCTTATATCATGGTTCAGCAAGAAACAAAATTGTGTTTCTCTTTCTACAGCTGAGGCTGAGTATATTGCAGCAGGAAGTAGTTGTTCTCAGCTACTTTGGATGAAGCAGATGTTGGGTGAGTACAATGTGCAGCAAGATGTGCTCACATTATACTGTGACAATCTAAGTGCTATAAATATTTCCAAAAATCCTATCCAACATAGTAGGACAAAGCACATTGATATACGTCACCATTTTATTAGAGATCTTGTTGAAGACAATATTGTGACTCTAGAGCATGTTGCCACAGAGAATCAACTGGCAGATATTTTCACTAAGGCTTTAGATGCAAATAGGTTTGAGGTGTTAAGGGGCAAACTTGGTATTTGCCTCTTTGATGATCAATAGCCATAATAGCTATTTAGGCGTGCAACGGCTACCTGTTTTTCCCTCCATCCATAGTTGCACGCAATCCAAAGGCAATCATTACAAAATATTTCCAACGGCTATTTCACGATCAAAACTCCAAGAAATCCGTTTACTCAAGATTTTCTTATTGCCTACCACATTGATCACCACATTCGTTTCTCAACCACTCAAACGACCAAAAATTTTCTTGATCACTCTCAAACCCTTTGTTCATCTCTCTGCTATTTTCTTTGAAAATCTTCATACCAAATCACCATCATCATCATCATGTCTACTGCAACCAAAACATCTCCTTCAACCAAATTCACGACTCCTCCATCATCATCAAAACCTAATTCCCCGCATCCTGAAGAAGTTCAAAGTGACATGATCGTTAATGCCACTCCTGTTTCTATGATCAAGCCATCTGGATCAAGAAGGGAATCAACCCCCATTGCTGCAGAGGAAGATGTTGTTCCTTCTCCTTCCACAGAAAAATCCAAGAAGAAGAAGAAGAAAAGCAAAAAGCCAAAGATTGGCTCACCAAAGAGGGTTCACACCATGGAAAGTCTGCATGTTGAACCTCTTCCTGCAAAATCTGGTGATGCAAATGCTGAAGCATCTATGGGTGTAGGTTCCTCAAACCCTAACCCTGAGAAGGCTGCTGTAAAGATCCCTGAGAGTCAAAGACATCCCTTGACTCAGAAGATCATTGATTCTGTGCTCCAGGCCCTGCAAGAACCTAATGTTGCGGCAGATGTTGGCACATCATTGCCACAAGGTGAAGAAGAGTCTCCTGCTGAAGAAGAGACTGCTGCTGTTGAAGAACCTGCTGTCATTCCTGATTCTCCTGAACAGGAATTTGTTGAAGAAGATCAACCTGCTGAGGTTGAGGAACCTAAAGGTAATACCCAGTCTGACAAGGTTGTTGTGGATGTAGAAGGCTACAATTCTGACATCCCCTTGAAGAAGCTTACTGAGGATAGTATTGCAAGAAGGACTAGAAGTGGTAAAGGTCCTGCTGTTGTTGAGATTTCTCCTGCTGGTACCAAGGAGAAGAAGAAGCCTGTTAAGAGGCAAGTCATGTATGGTCCCAAGAAGGGATTTAGTAAAGCTGTGGTTCCACCTGCAAAGAAGAAGACTCAGAAAAGAAAAGAGCCACCTACAAGTGACTCAGAGTACGATGTGGAGCAGGATGTAGCTCACATCAGTGAGTCTGAGGAAGAATCTGCTGAGGAGCAGAATGTGGTAGTCCACATTAAGTCTGCTGTGAAGAAGAGCTATGGAAAGAAGAAAATCCCTCAGGGAATTCCTGACATCCCAGTTGATCTGGTTTCCTTCCACAACCCTGCACATGCTGGTAAATGGAAGTACATTGCTCATAGAAGGTTAGCTCTGGAGAGGGAGCTCAGTGCTGAAGCCTTGCAGTGCAAGGAAGTTATGAGGTTGATCAAGCATGCTGGCTTGATGAAGACTGTTACTGGACTGAGTGACTGCTATGAGAAGGTAGTCAAAGAGTTTTTGGTAAACATCCCTGCTGGCTGCGATAATCCTTTGGACAAGGAGTATCAGACAGTCTTTGTGAGAGGCAAAGAGATCCACTTCTCTCCGACTATTATCAACAAGTATTTGGGCAGAAGTGAGGAGCCCTGTGCTGAGATGGAGGCCAATGACAACTATATAATCAAGGCCATCACTGCTGGAAAGGTCAAGACTTGGCCTAAGAAGGGAAAATTGCAAGCAAGCAAGCTCACTCCAATCTACAACATCCTGAATAGGATTGCTGCTGCTAACTGGGTGCCTACCACACACAACTGTGATGTGGCTACAGGTTTGGCTAGGTTCATCTATACTGTAGAGACCTGATGTTCTGGGCAAGGATGATTTGTCTTGCAGAAGAGAGTCTGCTATTTCTTTTAGTCTCAAGCAGTCTGATGTAACTCCTGATGTGGGCACATCCAGCTCAACTAATGCAATGTCTAGGACAGACATGATTACTGCTTTAAAGGAGACTTGTAAGGCTCTGGATGAGAAGAAGGCCAAGCTGGAAGCAGTCATTGCTGGACTGGAGCTTGAGGATGAGCAAACAATGGCTGAGGATGAGGAATTGGAGGAGGAGGAGCCCAATGACTCTGAAGCTGAGGAAACTGATGGGAGCCAGGATATTTGAATTTCTGTAATTCATTAATATTTCCCTGTACTCAGTATCTCCTTGGTTTTTGCTTGTGGGCTATGCCCTGGATTTCTGATGCACCTTTGCGTGCCTGTTCTGTACTTGCTGCACTATTAATGGGCTGAGTGCCTTTTTTCTGTTCATGCACCATCATCTCTACATCTCATGCTATCTGCATTCTATGGTGTGTTACTTACTCTCAGTATGTTTGTCATAATTTATGGCTAAAAAGGGGGAGTAAAAATTAAAAATGATGTGTGGCACATCTGACTACACATCTGGTATACATGCTTATTTTTCTTCAAATGTTTTCTCAACAAATTTTTGAAGAATTAGTTTTCTAAAGCATGTTCTTCTGAAGACCTTTTCTGTACATTTTCAACTGGGTGATGCATTCTTAAGAAGTCCAATTGAAGATGTTAATTTGTGTAATGGTTGATCCATTTGTATGATTTCTACATGGTGATGCATTCTTAAGAAGCCTGTAGAAGTTGCTATTTTGTGTGATGTTTGACACATCTGTGAGTTTTAACTTGGTCATGCATTCTTAAGAAGCCAAGTTTAAAACTTCTCTATATCTCTCTAGGTCATGCATTCTGAAGAAGCCTATAGGGAATATGAGATTTAGGGGGAGTACATGGAAAGTGCTCTAGTTCAAAGGGGAGTAGACTATTACTGGGTTTGCTACCCTCCCTTATGTGTGCATGGAATCTCATGCTTGTATGTGTCTGAGAATTTATTTTTCTCAGTCTTTGGAAATTTACTTTCCTATCTTGTGAGAGTTTAATTCTCTCTTCGTTTGTGAGGCTCTGATCCGCTGCTGCATGCCTCTGATGTGCCTATACATCTCTCCAAGTTTAGTTGGGTGACTCAAAGATTATTTTAGCCCAAAATTTGCCAAAGGGGGAGATTGTTGAGACCTTTTAGGGTGTTGGCTTCATTTGGAAAAATAAGCCTGATTCCATGATGTGGAGCATGATGTGTGGCACATCAGGGTTCACATCTGGTCGCCCTACTGGACGCGCCTTTATTTATTTAAACGCGATCTTTTGAAAAAGATTTGTTTTTCAAGTATATCGTGCCAGCTTGCGCGCCAAGGAACAAGATAATCTTTCATGGTTCTGTTTTATTTTATTGGCCGACTTTGATCAAAAAGATTTGAAACAAACAATTAAAAGATTATGATCAAATAAACCTCAAAGAGAATTAACAAAGGCCAGCTGTTATTATTGAAGATCCAAGCCCATGAAACTTGTTCTATATAAAGGAAGACTGAAGACATAAAGGAGTACGAAGCCAAGAGTTGAAGATATCGAGTCTTAGGTCTTAGTCTGTTCATTGTTATTTGTGAGCCTTCACTTGAATCATAATTTTGATACAAGTAAGGACTGAGTTTGATAGAGTTGTAATCTCTAGTATTCTTTCTCCAAAGCTTTGAAGCAAGGAGTTAGAGTGTGCAACACTCAAAGCCGTTAGGTACGAGTGCATAGTTTTCTAGGAGTGTGTCTCCAAACTGAGTTTGTTATTAAATCCTTACTGGGTAAGGTTGAGGGGGAGTGAGCAGAGGTTCTCATATCTAGGAGTTCCTAGGTAGAATTAGCACGGGTAGTGATTAAGTGAGAAGTTGTAAACGGGGGAGTTTAGCTTTGAATTGATACTACCATAGTGGATTCATCCCTGGATTGGTATCCTCCAGAATAGGGCTTGTTATAAGTGCCGAACTGGGTTAACAAACTCACGTGTTCTTTTGTTTCCTGCACTTTATATTGTTTACTTGTTCATCAAGTTCAGTTGTTCACGATGTTGACACATTAGGCTACACATCGTACGATTCCTAAAGTGTACACATCGTGCTACACATCTGACACTTGCCACCAGAATTTCAAAAATGAAACGAAAAAAGAAAAAAAAAAACTTAATAGACTAAACTATCGAAAGTTTATAATATAAGGAACCAAAATAAAACAAAATGAACTTTAAAGGACTAAATAAAACTGAAAATTAACTTAGGGGATAAAAATGTAATTTAACCTTGAATCTATACAAAGTTCTTAACTCACATATACTTTCTTTTTTCTCACCTCATGTGCATCAGTGCATGTGATGATACAACAATTTTTTCCTGTATTACTACCTGGCTATATGGAGTAGTTCAATAATTTAATGGTGATTTTTTAATTTTTTTTATTCAGCTCTTAACTTCTCTGAACACGAGACTAGTGTGTTTTTTTTTTCTTTGCTTGCCTATAGGAGGAATTTAAATGTGACAGTGGATGCATCAAACTATAAAAATACATAAATTATTGTATCTTGTTGATATGTATAAAATTATAAATGCTCACCATATGGATCTTTTTTAAGAGAGAAATGTATTTGATGTTAAAGAGTAAAATACAGTAAAGCCTCTATGAATCAATAATGTTGGGATTATACAAGTTTATTAATTTAGAGAAGAGGTATTAATTTAGCAAAAAGTTAATAACTTATTCAAATTTTTTATTTAAAAAATTATTAACTTCAAGAGTGCATTTTTATTCAGCAAATACAAATTTAATTACATAAAATATCATTGTAAGTATGTGTCACTGGCATAACATAACAATAGAAGCAGCTTGACCTTGTTAGCTGTTGAACATAACACTTCAAGGAATTTAATGGTGCTGCAGAAAACTTTGATACTTGGACATTTCATTCAAAGATTTAATAGTCTAACATATGTACTTGTTTTAAGCTTCATCGATTCATCATCCTCCGGAATCGCCTGATGAAAGAGGACTTGTTGACAATCTCATCATATACATTAACCTTTTCTTGGGCGAGAAATCAGAATGAATGTTATGGAAGTGAGGTGTCCAAATGCTTTATTTCAAAGCATTAAGAATTGAAGAGACAAATCATCGCCGATGCAACTTGTAAACGGCCTCTTTTGATTTTCATTGAATGTCATCAAATTCGAGATAGAGTGACCAAGGACTTCCCTGAATTTTGTTTTATAAAGCACGTACTAAACGAGCTGCAAAGGAGCCATCCAATGAATGTTTTACCGGGTTGGAGAAATAGAAACCATTTGGCGTCACGAAATCAGGTGGAACATATCTGTCTACAGGATCAATGTGAAAATCCTGAAACTCAGAAGGATAAATCAGCACTTGAGAAATGAGACTAGATAGTGGATTAATATCAACTTTTGAGAAAATTTGAAGATTAGTGAAAAGTTGCAATACTTACCGTATGTCTTACTAGAAATGCAGCTACCCTTTCATCATTCTCTTCAGGATCTATGGAGCACGTACTGTAAACTAATACTCCCCCGGGTTTTACCAATCTACAAATGCGCAGGAAAGAAACGTGATGAGGAAGAAACAACATACCTAGTTTTAGCTACTTTTATAAAACTTAAAATTTGCAAATTGAAGTTATCATCCAAGCATACAACCAGAAGCCTTGATCAGCTTCATGATTAGCAACCAGTTTTGATGTAAAATATTCACACTTGGCCAATCATGAAAAGTTGATAACTGATCTTCATAGCCAAACTGACTTATGAGCAAAGCATGGTAGGAAAAACCAAAGCGAGAGGAAAAATCGGAGAAAGATTCTGGCTTTACGTCGATGCTGCATCAAGGAGCTCATCCTGTAAGTTTTTCAATTGTGCCATATCCTCTAGATTCCTGTTCCACCGTAAGTCCGCTCTCTTCAAAAGCCAGGTAATAAGAACAAATTAACAAACAAGGAAAATAAATGCAGTGAATAATTATGTGAAAACGATGACAGTGAGTAAAAACATTTAACAAAATCACCTTTGAAAGAACACCAAGTCCTGAGCATGGTGCATCCAACAAAACTTTGTTACTCTTAAGTGGTTCACCGTCCTGGGAAATACAAAAATTAAAAAAGGAAAGAGAAACTTATAAGAAATAAACAATTGCAGAGTTATTAATATTACATAGAATAGGGAATGATATAACGTACAGTTAATGTACGAAGATCGGCATGGACGGTGGTAACGACACCATCTACTTGGTGCAATTTTGCTGTCTCTTTAAGAATTCTCAACCTACCGCTATTTATATCAACTGCATATACCATACCTGAAAATACAAGCTTTTTCTTCTTAATGTTCAACATGTCTCTTTATGATCCAAAATGATTTAAATAAATATTTGTTGACCAATTAATACCTTGTCCACCTAAATGAGAGGCCATGTAGAGGGTCTTTCCACCAGGAGCCGCACAACAATCAACAATGGTTTCACCAGGTTGAGGATCCACAATAGAAACAATCAAACCTGCAATCGAGAATGTTTATACATTGCATGACTTCTTTGTAAGGATTGTTAATCCAATTACCTAAGCGATGCTAGTTGGTGACTCATATACTCTATTATGCATGAAGAAACTAAATTCCTACTAATATATAGCATAGCCTATTGTTTCAAGGTACAACAAGAGAAACGAGAAAAGCAAAACTTTAGATATTATAGTTTTATAGGTATTCCTTATATGAGAAAGGATGACAAGTTTGACCTGCACTCTCATCCTGAACAGAACATAAACCCTTTTTGAGTAGGCCGGCATGAATGATAGTCTGAAATATGAAACTACAATCAGTTAATGACTGAAACAAGAAAGTCGTGCCTACTCTCATAACTGAAATAACAGCAAGATACACATGACGTCAAAGCCTCCTATGTGGAAAAAAGTAAATAAAAACATTTACATTACAGACAGCAGGTTAATAATAGCCAGCTAAAATACAATTTCACACTTGTTAACCAATTATGCTATTACATAAAGTAGAAAAGAAAAATATTATACAATTACGTCATGAAAATAGCAGATATAGCAGATTTTGTTTTCTCCATTAAAATTCATTATCCAAGTTAAATCATCAGATGAAAATAGCCTTATAAATAACTCATTGCCTCAATATCATACCTGCAACCCAGTTTTGATGCGAACAAAGTCATCCAAATGCAATGAAAGCTTGTATGGGACCTGATGTTTAATTAAAGGGAATTAAATCTGGTGGCGAGTAACAGATAATACAAGGAACAAAAGTTAAAATACAATTGTTATTTGCACATGTTGCATAAACTTATGCTCTGACCCGTTGATAAAAGAAGAATTCATTCAAAAGAAATTGCAAGAAGCAGGAATTTCAAAACATTATTATAATAATAAACAAATAGATTAAAAAAACCAAACTATTATAAGCAGAAGATAGTGCAACACTTAATCATGGAAGTGTAGCACCTTCAATTCATTAAGCTGTGTCACAAGGTCATCTCTTGAAAAACCTATTGCCCGGTTTGCTCTGAAATTAGAAAAATATAGAGATTGAGTTCTTCATTGTCTGTCTTAATATGCTACTTTGGAGGGAGGCACAAAAAATGGAAGAAGCGTTTACTAGCCTTAAGCTAAAACTTGGTTCACTGTTGTTCCATATCATCAATTTAATGGTTTCTTCCTGTCCAAGATACTTCATCCATCTCCTCACGATCCACTACAAAAGAAGTGAAAACAAAATGTTACCAAATTTAACAGTGGTGCAGAAAAAGTTGCAGTGGATAAACACTCACAACTGGATGTGAGTAGAGAGTTGCCAGAGCACGTGCTTGAGAACGATCATCGCCCTCCACTTTGGGCAAAGGAAGCATTTCCTTTTCCTGCAAGCCAGATATCAACGGATTTGAGAAATTCTTAACAATATCACGCTCATGCAATTAAGGGATATGTAGTATACAAAAAGTAAAACCTTAAGCACAGCTAGTTTTCGGAGGATTCCATTGACCATGTTGCCAGCACCCGGCCTGAGAGCAGCTTTTGCAAGCTGCACATTCTGCATTTCACATAGGAGATTGAAACACATTTATTTTCATATCACAGTAATCTTCAAAACTTTCAATGTACTCAGTAATCATCAAACAGTTACAAAAAATGGAGTAATCTATAACACCCTACACAAACACACAACCAAATTAACTAATCAAACTTACAATCACAATATAATGACATCATATTTTAGTTTTAAAAGATAATTTTTCATAAAATATAAGTTGAATTCAAAACAATAATCAACAGATGATCATAAAAAAGAATCCCTGACAGCAATTAACTTTAGACAGCATTAATAAAAGAAATGTAAACTCAACAAATGAGAATCATTTGCATGTAATATCATTCAGATGCGGAAAGTTCAATCCAATCTATTCCACAAGGAAACAACGAAAACATAATTAGGCCAATGAAATACCTCATCTACAACAGCATAAGGTGGCATATCTAATTTCACAATCTCATAGACGCCAATTCGTAGAATCTGACACAAACAAAGTACTAAGATTAGTAATCAGATGTTGAGTACAAGGCCACAAAACATTTAATTCATATTTATACTGGGTATATGTATCTCTATTTCATAAAGTTCGCCACAAAATATTTATCAAGCATTTCCGAACTGTATTCGAATAACAGGTATAAAATTCTTCTATTCTCAATCAGTTTGTAAAATACATGAAGTATTTATTTAGTTGATAGCTTATGCAAACATGCTTAAAAGAAGTATAGAGCCCAAAATACCTGTAATAGAAGAGGTTCCATACTAGATATATCTTTTATATGACACACTGAACTGATTAAATGATCAAGGTATCTCCTCCAACGAATTGCGCCCCCAACAATGTCTGTAACCTAAGTCATTTGCAGTATAAATAATATAAATAATCAAAAAAAATTCTCATGAATGTAAATAACATGAAAGGGAGTTTTAAAACTACAAGCACTTCCATGTTTCACCCTAGTTAACTTAAGAGTGATAACACCTATGTAGCACTGACATTTCATATTGAATGGTTTCCGACACAACCTACAAATGTAGCACATTCAATAATTCCATTTTCTTAAATTATTGTCAGTGTTGACGTGTCAGTATCATGTCTAGAGGACAACAGAATCTAAGTTTTATCTTGAGTATAAATTCCATTGACCCAAACATAAAATTTTGAAGTTATTTGATATAATAAAACATAAATTATGATTATTATGCAAAGCTGAAAATGAGTTGAAAGAGATAAATAACCAATCTAAGGTCTTGATTATTTAATTCTCGAGTGCGAAATCCAAGTGTTCTTTGAACATAACCCATCTCATTTTCACCAGAACCTTTTCCTTTCTCATTGAGAAGGTCAGCAAAAGCACCACCAAGTTCAATTCTCATCAATCTCACAGCTGACACTACAAAAACATTCAACAATTGACTAGAATTTTTTTAGAGAAAACCCTTTAAGCAATAAGCACAAAAAAAAGGTGCTTTTTTGGGTCCAATTCATGTTGAAGCAAAACATAAATAGATAAATATACCAGCTCTGTGAGGAGAAATATCTGAATTAAGCTTCTGGGGTTTAGCAAAACGGTTTGCAGAACCTGAAAGTTTCAATTTTTTTGAATATGCATCACTAAAAATAAAAATCAGTAGCATTGTAATAGAATTGAAGTTTGTTTCGTTTGTTACCATTGGTGGATGAGGAAATGGATATGTTAGTGCTGCGTATTCTATGAGGAAGCTTCAATGGTTTTGAAGAAGAAGAAGCTATGGTTTTGTGGGGTTCTGAGAGGAAAGGTAAAGAAATGTACAACACTTTCGCCATGTTTGTATTTTGAGTGTTCTTTGCAGTTTGGATATGGTGTGCTTGTTTGGGGTTTAAGCTAAAAATGAGTTTAATCATTTTGGTTCTATAGATAATTATTGTTTGATTTTATCTTTTAATTATATTTTTATCTGTTAAATAAATTTATTTTTTGTATTAGTCTCTATGAAAAAATAAAAACTTAATTTATTTTTTTTGACTAAATAAAAGATATTCATTAATTCAAATTGATAAGAGTACATCGATGCAATACAAATTCAAAATCGCTAAAAACAAAAAGAATAAACTCACAACATCCGTGTTAATAGCATAAAATGGCACATTGCATAAGCCTACTTATTTGTTCCTTTATCTCTAATTATTATAGAATCTTTTTATTTAAAAAGAAAGTTTGTTTTAAATATAAGATCCTCTATAATTTTTTAGATATATTTATTACTTTTTTTTTTAAATATATCATTTATTAATATTACTAATTTGTATTGGATTCAATGAGGAATTTGTTTGTGTGGAAGAACAACTTCTGCCTAGATTGGCTGGCCTTTTTGACACAACAAGACTTTCTCAACATGATTTAAGGTATTGTTGGAATCTTGATGACCGATGGTTCGATGGTACTTGCACTATTTACTCCTGTCTGCGTTAGGCTTTGCAGAGAGCTGCTTGGGCTGTCTGACTCCCCAAGTTTTGAAGTCGGCAGCACTGATGGTGCTCAATATGTGCTCGCGAGAAGCGATGAGCGGAGTGTAGTGAGTAAACTGGCTAGCGGGACCTCAGTTTTTATCACGTGGTTGATCATCCTGCCTCCTGTCTCCTCCTCCTCGGGAGGAACCACGGTTGTGTCTCGAGGAACTTTATATCTGTGGATTGCAGACGTTAGCAGCTGCTTCTTTCTCCTCAAATTCAATGAAGGTTGTCGCCTTTCGAAGGTGGTCCATAAGGGTTATGGCCTTAGCAAAGTCACTGTGACGGCGAAGACCACGCTCGATTAAATACTTCTTCATTTCGTCACTCATGTGTACTTGGACGGCTTCTTTGTTGAATCTTTCTATGTACTGTCGGAGAGATTCATTGTCCCCTTAGACAATGCTTTCCAGCGACGCTACCAGTTTGGGATGACGGCGAGAAGCAGTGAAATGTCTGGTGAACTGCTCGGATAGTTCTTTCCAAGAATAGATGGATCCTGGTGGTAGTGCTTTGTACCAATCAAGTGCCCATTTCTTCAGAGTTGTGGAAAAGAGTCTGTACTTGATTGAGCCTCGTACTCGGCGGTAGTCGAGTTGGATGTTTATGTTAGCTATATGATCGTCAGGATCTCCCTGCCCGTCATATTGTCCAAGGTTGGAAGGAGGTTTTTCCAACCCCTGTGGTAGAGGAGTATTCAAAATCTCCAAGGATAAAGGTCCTTGGGTATCCTCGTTGTCGCTCCAAACAGGCTCGAAAGTTGGTGAGTCATGTCTCCGAGGAGAGGGAGAATGACTGTAATCCCCATGCCGATAACAGTGTCCATGGGATTACCGTCAACGTCGTGGAAGGTGTGGATGTCGTCATCGTTGCAATGTGGTGAGGTATTACTAGCCATATCGGAGCTGATTAGTTTTTTTGGGAGTTCTTTGATGAAAGAATTAAGAAAGGAAAAAGTGAAGTCGCCATTGATCGTACTTGGATCAGAAAGTTGGATTGGTGGCCAGCAAAATGTCGTGAACAAAGGTTGAAAACGGAGGGGTGGGATTGTACCTGCAGGTGCTCCGACGCTCAAGTCCGTTACAAGTGCAAAGAGAAGAGGTAAAAGAAGAGAATAAGATATATGAGTCCTCAGTTATGAGGAGTATTTATAAGCCCCCAGCGTGGGGCCAACGATTACCCTATTGGGCTACAAGGTGCGATCCAAGTTAGGATAACTGCTAAGTTTCTGCGTAGATGCCGAAGAAACTGTTACAGTTCTCAACCTGGGTCAAGCTGTTCCGCTTGAGGTGGATAAGAGATAAGCTTGAATGAACGTGGATTGTGTGCTCGCCAGAGGAGCGCGTGTTGGCGAGCAAGTGTGCTCGACATAAGGCTTAAAGGCACGCAATCCTTGAAGAGTAAAGCTATGCTCGACATGTCGGGGAGATGGATGACGTTAATCGTGCTACGTCCTCGACATCCAAGTGAATTGGGCCTACTAGGATATCTAGGTCCAGTCCGAAGCAGTATTTAGAAAAGTTCTCATTCCCCCCCCCCCCCCCCCCCCTTTCCAATTTTACCCTCGATTCAAAAGTTCGTAACGCGTTTTCTGAGTTTTTTCTAGTGCAAATTCAGCAAAAATTTCGGAAAAACACATTCCGAAAATTCATTTTCAAGGCAAATAAAAGTTCGGAAAACGTTTACCGAACTTTTTTAACAAGGGCAAAATCGAGATATTGGAGATGAAAGAGTTATGGGGGTGGAATGAGAATTTTTTCAATATTTATGTCATTTAATTTGTTGTTTTTCAAAAGTAACTATTCACAAAAAAAATATTATAAAAATTTAAAATAATCCTCAACATAAGTTAACATAATAGAAAATACATATCATACATATGGGTAAATAAAAGAAATGAAGATTATTTGTCAAAAGAAAAAAGAAATGAAGATTAGATTAGGATCTATCTATATTATAAAATAAAATAAAATTAGAAAAGGATCCATCGGTGATAGATTGGCATATTGCAAAGAAGTGGGAACACACCAATAAATACGGTGTAGCATTAAACCCATACGGACGCGTCGTATCTGATTCCTTCCCTCCCATTCAACACCGTTACTGTTTCATTACTGTCTCATTCATTCCCTCCTCTGTCAACGCATTCTCCTCCGGGTTCTCGTTATAGTAACGTCTATATATTAACGTCGTTATAACTTTTCTTTTCTCAACAAATAAAATTAAAATAATTCACCACCTTTTCATTTTTCTTTTTTTATATATCAACACATTTTCCATCTAAATTTTCTCTTCCTTTCCCACCCATTTTCTTTTCCCGGAAAATCTCATCATTCCTTCCAGAATCCATGGTATGTCCCTCTCGATCAATCCTCCAATTCACCTGATCATATCATCTGTTGTCTATGATTCCTAATTTGATTTTCGTTTTCTCATTTTGCTTAATCATTTTACCTTTTTTGAATTCATTTTTCATTCATTTTAATCGTGTATAAGCTTATTTACATTTTATTAATTTTGGTTATATGATTATGATTCTTGTTTCATTGCTTGAATTTTGGATTAAAAAAGCCTTTGATCAGAGGTTTTTTCCTATTATTTTCATGCTGTGGTTGGGTTTAATTATTTTCAATTGCAATTGTTTACTTGATTATTTGTATTAATGATATTAAATTGTTCTTTGCAATTACGATTACCGTCACAAATCATAATATCGAGGTTTAATGTCGGTGATATTTATACACAATTTTTCGTAATATTATGTTACTACGATCGCAATTTAAAACAATTATTATTGATTTCAAATTCTTATGATATTTTTTTTTTTGAAAAATATTGACTTGAAATCTGTAATGGTTTGTAATTTGTGTATGGAGGTTCATTATGTAAAAATTTGGTTGAAAGCTTGTGGTTTTTCTGTAAAATGTTTCGATACCTTGTGGTTTGATCCTAAAATGTGAATGAAAGAATAAAGGAGCTTAATTTTTGTGTTTTGGTTTGGTCTTTTGCTTTTGGATGATTAATAAATAAGTTAATGTATTGCTATTATTGGTTTAGTGTTTCTAGGATATGATATTGTTGAGTAGTTGCTGCTAATTGATGTTTTACCTTAAGTTTCCACGAATAAATGTTAGGAGTAATGGTTCATCATAATAAAATTGTAATATCAGTTAAATATTATTTTGAACATCTTATGAAAATAAATGGTTTTTAAGCTCATAATAATGATAATGAGTTTTTTATTGACTAATCTGATTATCCCACAGGACAAGGGTAGGCCACTACCAAAGTTTGGCGAATGGGATGTAAACGATCCAGCTTCAGCTGAAGGTTACACCGTGATTTTTAACAAAGCTAGGGATGAGAAAAAGACAGGTGGAAAACCTGATTCACCTGCAAAGAAAAACCCTCAAAACAGGGCTCCATTAGAGAATGGAAAACCTCCTGCTGTAAGACTTCCTGATTGAACATATTTATCTTTTGCACATATGCTACTTGTGATATATAACATATATCTTTCTGCGCGTATATGTATTTGTTTATGTTCCTGTGTATTTTATTTTATTTTGGTTTAATTATGTATTTTTCAAAAGAGTCGAGAAGTATTAGGATGAAAGTTTGAGGCTTGAGTGACCTGAATATATATGATGCCAACATAGGTCTCTGTTAAAAATGCAACTAGATGCTGGATGCAGGACCCGTTGAAATTTGAAACAATGATTTAGTTGACTCTCACCACTCTATTCTGCATGGCATCGGTGGCATTGTGGCAATCACATTTGAATAATTTATATCTTTTAATCATTTTTTGAGAATCGTTGTAGTCTTTTGCATTTGAAATTTATAAAATTTGTGGATCCCTTATATATAGTCTTTCATTGAATAAATCTATAGCTTTGCATCTGTGTTAGTAGTTATTTGTTAATGATGTGATGAGAATCGCGGAGCGCACATCATGATGCCTTTGCCTTTTTAATAGAACCATCAAGTAGATGATAGGCCCTCTGCTTAATACACAGACTTGATGCATTTACCTTTTTTCTAATGAACAACTGGTTTGATTTTCAGAAAAGCTGGTTTTGCTGCATACATAATCCTCCAGCAGAATCATAGTAACAGTTAGTCCTATGTATATGGATGATCGAAAGCCGTGTTTATGTGTAACTAGCTGCCAATGTTCTGAGGGATATGAGCTGTTGAGCATAATGAATTCTGCTTGGATTCAGTTTTTGTTATGTAAAAGTGAGTAGCAGTGGGAGAGTAAAGATAAAAGATTATTTTTTCTATGTATCTATATATCACTGTCGTGGTTTATATTATTATGAGCAAAGGTTGCTCCCTTTTTTGCTTTTTCTTGCTCTACTGGCTGTAGAGGTTTGCTTGTTCCATTATATTTCATGTATTACAACAATACATTTCTTATTTTATGAGCTGATTTAATTTACTTAGCATAATCTGCATAATCATTGGTTTGAGTTGCCAAGTTTCATATCCATCAGAATCCTCATAATTCCCGCCAAGTAGATAAAAATTGTTTAGCAATGTCATCGTTGCTAATATGGTTATAATATAATTGAAGAGCCTTATTACGGTTGATGTGTTAGTTCAGTGGTAAGCGCTTAATCTAGGAGTGCGTACTCGTCTAAAATAAGCAATAAGCAATTGGCTAAACTGAAACGGATGTTTCTATGAAGTTGTATAAACATTATGAGATGTACATCTCGTATTAGCAAAAACATCGGCACAAATATTTGATTTACGATACTGAGTGTCAAATTTTCTTCTTCTAGTCCATCTCAACAAGTTGATGTATAAGCCTCCACCCAGGTGCAATCCAATGTCATAAGCACATACAGTACCTTCAAACATTTGATGAGAATGAAACCACCTTATCTGTGATGGTGAAGTCTGTTTGTGATTGTGATAGTTTTAATTGCTTGGTTACAGTGACAATGAAACCAAAGATATGCAAGGTGGTCCTTCAAATGAGGGTCATTTCTTGGAAGGTGTCACCAACCCCTTATTGTTGACCCACAAATACTATAATCATTTGTGACAAGAAATCTATGCAAAGGGAGGGAACCATAGGCTTAAGATGCAAAGTACAACACGTTAAGAGCAGTCAAAAGATCAGAAAGGTTAGCAACAACATTTTTCTTCTACAACTGTCTTACGAGGAAACAATTCATGTGGAATGGATCCCACCAAATATGAAATGTAAGCAAACATAAATCCCAAATGATATATACTGTGGGCCCCAGGTGAATTTCTCTAAGTTATCATCAGAAAATTGTATCAGAGAATGTTATCACATTAGATTGAACACAGAGTCAATTACGACTATTTGAACGTCCAAGTTTGAATATTCAATTTGAACACAAGATAACCTCATGGAACAATCGAATGCTGTGAATCAAGCAAGTAGGAGGAACAATGAATGTGTGTTAATGTCACATTCTCATCGTAGAGCATCTTCAATAAAGATATCATAGAGATTATCATAGACTAATTACTTTTTTTTTTATCATTAGAGTTTCATGACGTGACATAGAGGGTATCAAAATTGATGATACCGGTTCCTTATTTAAGGTACCGTATCATCAATTTAATGTTACCTTTTTTTGTATAATCGAATTAAATAGAATTAATAACTTGTTAATAATACATGATACCTAGAGTGATATCACCATTGGAGCAAAACACGTATGAGTTGCATAAATACTATATGGCATTATAGAAATCACTTTTTAGTGATGTATGATACTCAAAGCGGTATCACAATTGGAGTTAGGTCATCACTTACATGAATAACTTCATGTAAGTTTGGTTCAACTTTTGGAGTTGTAAAATTTAAAAATCAATTTTAAAAGTATAGAATTAATTTTAGAGTCATGCTAAACAATGCATCTGGTGCATTTGTTAACTATATCAAAAATGGAAATAAAACAAAATTCATGTTCATAAAAACAACTTTTTACATTTTCAATATATTGAATTCACGAGTTTCAAAATAAAATTTCCTTATTTATGTATTTAACTAGTGCACTGGGTGCATTATTTAGCATTTTCCTTAAATTTAATATGTATAATTGATTGGAAAAACGTGCAAAATACATGTTTTGCGGATCTTGAATAGGGTGCCAAAAAAACCTCTCAAAATGAAGGGCCTAAATTTTTTATTTATTGATGTTTGCTCTTTACCCCTTTAAATTGATTAGAATCCTCCATGTCTTGCATCTACCGAGAGGTAATTTGTGATAGTGCAAATTTTACGATAGTGCAAATATCTCAATAGTGCAAATCTTACGATAAAATATTTTTTAATAGTGTATTTTTTAGTGTGAACAATTTAAGGAGGTATTTACTTTTTCCACCCTACCCCATTTTCTCGGGTACCCTATAAATTTACCAAAATACCCCCGTCCGCTACTGAGGTAGTTGATACACCATAAAAATATCCTACCAGAATTATTTTTTTATAATGTTCACTACTTAAATAGCCTAAAGGTGAAATAAAAAAGACATAGAGCGCATGAGGATTACAAAAGTAAATCTCATTCAAGGAAGCAAAGAGTAATCACTACTAAATAGCACGCACAAGCACAAGTAGGTAAATACTAATATGGATCATTTATTCAAGTGGTCCATGGTGGACAAACGGTATAACGAATACGAAATTTATAAAATTTACCGTTGGATTAAAAGTGTATATCATACAGATTATCCATAAAAAAATTAGAAAAATTTAAAATCATTTGATATGTTATTGGTACTCATTAAAATTAACGATATTTAATAAACCGTTAATCTTTATGGATCTCAATAACATATTAAATGATTTTTAATTTTTCTACATTTTTGTTTGGATGATCTATAGGAAATGAATTTTCAATTAAATGGTAAATTTTATAAAATTCGTATTCATTATAATAGTATTCATCAGTTGTCATGGTGGACCACTTGAGGAGGATTATTATGATTATTATTCGGAACCACGTGCAATTTTAGCTCACGATTAGAATGATTATTATACTCAAAACCGAACCAAATCGGACCGCAAACATCTCTAAACGGCAAGAGTTATTATGCATAAGGAATATCCTTATGCATGGTGCATAAACAAATCTCCATCATCCAATGTTTTTTTGATCAATTAGATTTTTTGATCAATCAAATGTATTAAAGCATGCATGGTGGAGATTTATTTATGCATCATACATAAGGATATTCCTTATGCATAATAACTCAACCCTCTCTAAACTAACCTAACCCAAAAAAATAAAATAAAAAATCACCACTTCTCCTTCCTCAGCAACGTACCGTTCTCTGAAACAAAAGGGAAAAACAGAACCAAAAAAAAGGAAAACCGAAATTCAACATCATTTCCTTCACAACTCTTCTCCGTCATCATTTCCTCTTTCAACACAGAATCATCTCTACTTCAACCTCCACTATCTTTACTCTTCACTTCAATTTCCGAAGAAAACGATACAAATCATATCCCATCTTGCTGAATGCTTCTAGGAAGAAGAAGAAGAATCCAAACTAAGTGAGAGCTTTCTTCAGAAAAAAAGGGTTTCATCGTTTTTTTCTTTTCTACTTTTTTAACGGTGCGTATTGTTCATACATTTTGTAGTCTTTGATTTGCACACAAGATGTTTGTAAAATGTTCTCTGTGAATTTTCCTTTTAGAAAAAACTTTTCTTTTAAAAATTCATGCTTTGATTGAATTATATGTTGGAATGATGTATGAAGCTAGCATTTGGATTTTGGACAGAAAAATGAAGTCACCATTTTTGCTTGTAATTGAAACTTTTTGATCATCAACCATATGAGTATATACACTAACCAACTCACCAGCCAATAGCACACATTCTACAATTTGTTAGAGTAGGAGATCCTCTGTCTTGGGGGCACAGGTGATAGCATGCGTCGGTCTTTGTCTCGTCCTGCTGCTAGGCAGGAAGTCCCCAGTCCTGTCTCGGCGAGCATTGGTAGGAGTTGTTTGTGTGTTAAATTGGTGATTTTGGAATGTATGATCGCCATATAACTTTGAACGAGATAAGAACTTAACTATGATGTTAGTACTTTTGATTCATAAGAATACCATGTATGAAATGTGAGAGGCAGTATCTTAGGCAAGAAGGCATCATATAAATTCATGTTCATGCTTAATGTTTCAGAATTACAAGGTTTTAAGTCATTCATTGAATACTCGAGCACAAAAAGTTCTAAAGTAGTTCCGTGTGACAGTTGTATATGCCTAGGTGCCAACAAAGGGGCCTGAGTGCCCAGTATGTAGGCCTAAGCAATGTTGTGAAAATTGAGATTCTACCTAGGATTGGAAGTTTTATTGCGTGAAAAGTGAAACCTGTGGGAAAAAATCTTCTCTTTTTAGTTTTTATGTATCAGTTTCATTCACCAATAAAAAATTCATTTGTGCTTGTTCTATTTTGCATGTTGTTCATAATTCATACTTGTGGATTCGTAACAGGCAACTATTTGGTCAGCATGGATGTAGCATATTGCTATTTAGAAGGTAATGCAGATGCTGTGGAGTTTTGCCCACATAATGGGCACCACAATATTTTAGCAGCATCCACTTACACATTACAAGAAGGTGATCAACCTAGTAGATATGGAAGCATTTCACTTTTCAACACTGATGGTGACACAGACAACCTTGACAAGGTTTATAGTGAGGAGACTAGTGGGATTTTCGACATAAAGTGGAATCCACCAGCAGGGCACACTAGTCCTCTTTTAGGCCAAGCAGATGCTGATGGATACCTGAGAATTAAGATGCTGGATGGTGGCTCGGATGGAGTACAAGGTGTGAAATTTTATCCCTTGATTCATTCATTACTATAACAGTATTTTCACTGGTGAGTACACAACTACAAGCATGATACTAGTAGTCTAGAAGTAAATTATTCAGTACTTACCCTCGTTGTTGTCAAATAGTGGCTATAGCGTAGCGGGATTTTAAAAAATCGATAATGTTCAGCAATACACAATTTAGTAAAAAGTGTTGTTTTATAGCAGCAATAGTGGGCTATAGATTTGTAGAGAAGTGGAATTTGAACAAACAACTACTTTTTGTGATCTGCAATTGAAAACATTGTTTAGTGCTTACCCTATAAATTGGCAGCGAAAAGCACCACAGATCAACAAAAGAAATATATTCAGTATTAGTTAACTACTTCACGGTGAAAGTAGGAAATGCCAAAGTTAACATTTTCATTTTTTTAATTAACACAGTCCAAAAGTCCCATCACAACACTGATATTTATCACACATCCCTGTATCAGGTTTGGTTCATATTTTTGCATATGTCTAGGATTAGGAACATACAGTTTCTGTTTTTTTTTTTTTTACCTTTACCATCTCTTTCTAAGCGAAAGGCTTTTTTTTTCCTCGTATAGTACCGTATGAATATTTAAGTACTGCTTACTACTGTTATTTGACCCTATAGAATTCACAATTATCTTCTAATTTGTTAGTACATATTGCTTTTAATTATATCAAAGATTTGAAGGAAAAAAATTATATCAAAGATTTGGTTTCTCTACATGAAAAGGATATATATATGTGTTAAGTTTATAGCTAGCTGGATATGCAATTGGGTATTTTTTCAGGAGTATTGGTTGTTCATTTATCCATTACAAAATACAACCTTCTTTCCAGTTAAACTTTAAGCATTATCTTCCAAATATCAAAGTTTCTTTGTTGTAGATAAAAGTAGTGACACGTGCCTTGCCATGAAAATATTGCTTTCCTTTGCTGAGTTACATTGTATTAAAGAATTTGTTATTGATTCAATAGGGACTTATCTAAAAGAGATTACAAGTGAGAAAATCAGTGACTCAATGTGCTTGTTCCTGGATTGGAATCCTTCAGCCACATCGATCACAGTAGGGCTTTCTGATGGCTCTGTGTCTATTGTTTCTCTTCGTGAATCCAAGCTGGAAGTACAAGAAGAGTGGAAGGCACATGATTTTGAACTTTGGACAACCTCTTTTGATATCCACCAGCCAAATTTGGTATATACTGGCTCTGATGATTGTAAGTTTTGTTGTTGGGATTTGAAGGATAGTCCTTCCAATCTTGTATTTAAGAACTCTAAAATCCACACAATGGGTGTTACTTGCATTGAAAAGAATCCTCATGACCCAAATAGCTTATTAACCGGCAGCTACGATGAGTTCTTGAGAGTGTGGGATTTAAGATCAATCTCAATACCAGTTAATGAGACTTCAATTAGTTTAGGTGGAGGAGTTTGGAGGGTGAAGCACCATCCCTTCATTCAAGGCCTTGTTTTGGCTGCATGTATGCACAACGGTTTCGCTATCGTTGCTATTAAAGACGGCAAAGCTGAAGTGTTGGAAACGTACGAGAAACACGACTCACTTGCATATGGAGCAGACTGGCAGAGAGGAGAAGCATGTCATATAGAAGGGAGAAGTAAACCAGTAGTGGCTACATGCTCATTCTATGACAAACTTGTCAGGGTATGGAGACCCTGTAATGATATTATGTTGTAAATCCATGTTTAACTTTGAGCCCTCAGTTTTGAAATGTAAAAATAACTATTTATTTATTCGACCATGGATGGTTGCATTAAATTAAACATAGGAATATGACACTGTTTTTTGTTGCAACTACTAAATATTAGTATTTCAAACTCATTCGTTGGTATGTACCCTGCTGTGCAACTATTGACATAATTGTGGGAAACTTTTGTGAATTATTGAAACCAAACTTAGTGTGTGTGAAATCATGAAGAGTGCTTCATTCATCGAAAGAAAATTGTCTTTAGTGGATTATTGTGAGTATGGACTGTGTGTGGTGCAACAGCTCTACATTAACGTGGCAACCCATATATCTACTATGACCTCCTTTTATCTGACAGAATCTTACATTGTAAATGTCTCCAAACTATTTTTTTCTTACGTAAAGTTTAAGGTCAAAATTGAGCAATTGATATTTAGGGGTTAAAATCGAGTAATTGTGAATTTTAGGAGTATAAAATCAAACAATTCAAATTTGGAAACCAAATCACACAATTGCAAAACTTGGAAAGTCAAAATTGCATTTAAGACAAATTTTTATTACCTTATTTTGATAATATTTTGATGTAATAAAATTAATTGTATAGACTTGACCAAGAAAAGAATTAATTGTATGGATATTTTTTTAAAAAAATTATTGAAAAATATTTACCATAATCAATACACTCCTTAAGAAAAAAAAAATATAAAAGAAACTCTATTTTACCATTGAACTTTTGTTTGGTGCAATATTTAACCATTGAATTTAACATAATTAAGGGTTCGTTTGATAGTCAGAATAAGATAATGACAAGATACGAGATAGAGTTGGATATAGATAGGATAAAGATTAATTTTTACAATTGTGCGCGAAGTATTTTTCAATTTTTTAAGTAGTTTTGTGACGGTTCCATAAGTCTTAGTTCAATTGGCAAAAATTGTCGAAATTGCTAGGTCGGATCCGGGTTCAAACCTAGGATCTCACAATTATGTGAGTTTAGGGGTGTCTGAATTCGAATCACGATATTTGCATATATGATGTGGCGTCTCTTTCAATCGAATTAAGTTCACAAAGACGAAGATTTTTTAATTCAAAACAAATAATTAAAACATAACTATACTTTGACCAAAAATAAAAAATAAAGTAAATTTTTTTTGGTTTCCCAGGGTATCCTTTGCGCGACTTGCAGAGACTAATCCCTTCGAGGATCTGGAGCGCATTTAAGGGTTGCCTCTCCCAAGTGATGTTTTTCCATACACACCGGCCAGGAATCGAACCCCTGACCAAATGCTTAAGGGGCCCAAGCTGCTTACCACTTGTGCCACACCCACTTGGTAAAAAAAAAAAAAGAAGTAATTTGACTACAAAACAAATAAAAAAATATTATTATGTAACAAAAAAATACTCTTGCCATAATATTCTATAAGTAAAATTATACTTTTTAGGTTATTGTATATTTAATGTATCCGGTTTGTATTATAGACTAGATACATTAAATATATAATAAATTTAAAAAGTGCATTTTTGTTTATAAAGTATTACGAAGGAAATACTATATTATTATAAGAGAATATTAGGAGTATAAATGTTGAGACACAAATTAAATTGAAATAAATATTGGTAGTGAAATCTTAAGATTGACTGTGCATGATTACCTCCTTTTTAGTTTACACTCTCAAACTCTGTCACTTTGCTTGCTGATGCAACATTTTCATTTTCACCACAAATAAATCAAGATTCTTCGCCGCAATTTAATTCCACAATTCAATGCCATTAATTCTCTCATAATCTCCTGAAATTTTCAACTTACAGAATCACCACTTCCAAGCCTTCAAAGGTCATTTTTTTTTGGTATTTTTCCATTGTTTTTATTGCAAATTCATTCAAAGATTGAAACTTTCTTGTTTGTTGTTGGAATTAGGGGTATTCAAGGTTTTTAAGTTTCTAGGATCACGGTAGTTATCAATGGCTTTCAAAACAATGTTTTATTTTTTTTGTAGAAGTTTATACAACGTTGTTTTTGTCCTTTTAAGGTTTATATATGATTCTGTTTTTGTTCATTGTAAGCTACTAGATGTTTTTCTTTATGTTGATTTGAAATTATGAAATGAAGTATCTAAAATGTGTTATAATTTTGAGTTTGATATTATTATCTGTTTGATTTGACGACGACGATGATGTTATTTTTGTTATGGTTTTTTAACGAAGCACAAACACTCATCGGATTAGGCGTACGTATCCCAGTGTCGGACATTGTCCGACACAACACTTATGATTACAATGAATTATGTCATTTTTTCAAATTATTATCGGTGCAGTGTCTTTGACTTGTCCGGTGTTTGTGTCTGTATCTGTGCTTCATTTTTTTTTGTGTTGATTTTGAAATTTGAAATGAGATATATGAAATGTGTGATCAATAATTTTGAGTTTGATATTTTAATCTGTTTGAATTTTGATGATGATAATGTAACATAGTGTAATTGTAATTGAGCAGGTTTTCAAAGTTCAAAAGCTATTTATTTTATATATTGAAAAAGCTTTCAAAGTTCAAAGGCACAATGGTAGCTAAAATCAGGCAAAGTGTTAGTGACTCTCATAATTCAACAAAACCAGTGGTTGGAGAGATTGACACTACTTCACCGATTCAGTCTGTTAAAGATGCGGTTTCTCTCTTTGGTGAAGCTGCTTCCTCTGCTGAAAATCCTACCATTAAGAAGTCAAAATCAAAACCTTATTCTGTTGAGGTAATTCATATTTTTAGTTTTTGTAAATGTTATGTTGCAAACAAACTGCAAATCACATGTTGTAATTGTAAAACTATATCTGAAGTTTGTAAGTCAATAAGTACGATATCATAATAGAATAGTGACCTTAGTGTAAAATTCTTTCTTAGAATTGGTCTTGAAGTAATGAGTTGAATCGGGTGAAATTTAAAGACATGTTGTTATTAGTTCATTGAATTTCGACAATTTGATCAACAATATCCGGGTTTTGTATTTCAATCGATAGGTAATGGCAAATACTTATTCACGTGTATAAGTTGCATTGCCTCAATTACTTCCTCTCATTTATCTCGCTAGCTAACATTTTTTCTATGGTTTAGTTTAGACTGAGGTTTAAGAGTATTTTTAGGGTCCTAAACATGTTTTTAAGGTATACAATGTAAGACTATCACTTTCAAATTGGATACTTAATTATTGGAGAAATTTGTTCAGGGTGTTTTAAGTAGACAAGCTGCGTTCATTACTTAACTAAGTTCTTCGGTTATTATTTTCATGTTCCTAATTTTTAATGTCATCTGTAAGCAGTGTTGTCGATCGCGGAACAATAGCAATTAGTTCAAATTCCGCTACAATCTCCCCGCTATAAATAACCACTATTTGACAACACTGACTGTAATGCAACTTTACTTTGTGCTGTTTTTAATACCGCATCTTACAACTTACAAGCTTTATTATTTCATTAGAGTGTTTGGGCAAAGGAGGCACAACTTCACTTAGCACAGGTAGAGCTGAACAAATTAATGGCGCGGCTGAAGAATGCGGAAACTACCAAGGCTCAACTCCTAGCGAAGCTTGAAAAATCTAAAACAACTGTTACAGATCTGAAACAAAAACTTGAAGTTATCAATGAATCTAAAGAGCTAGCAATTCAGGCAACAAAAGCTTCAAAGTGTCAAGCGAAACAGCTTCAAGAAAAAAAACACGGAAATCTTAATGTGGCCAATTGTACTTCGAAAGAAGAGTCAGAATCTGCAGTTCAAAGGTATAAATCTATCATTGCAGAACTTGATCTTGCAAAGCAAGAACTGAGGAAGATTCGTCAGGAGTGTAAGGAATCGATGGAACTGAAAGTTTCTGCCTTCAAGCGAGCAGAAGAAGCTAAAGATGCAATGGCAGCATACACGGAACGAGCGAATGAGCTTTCGAAAGAAATTTTAGCTGTACAAGAATCGATTCAGAAAATGAAGCTTTCATCTATCGAAGCCAATCAACAGAAAGAAGAGATATTAGTTGAGAAAAATGTTCTGGGCCAATCATATAAAGCCACCCTTGAAGAATCAGAAAAGAAATTGCTCGCTTTAAAGGAGGATTTTTGTCCGGGACTTGTCGAAAATCTTGAAGTGAAGTTTAATGAGACAATGAATGAAATATCGGCTCTTCAAAAGGAAATGGAAAATAAAAAGAAAGCAGACTTTGAATCTCTGAAAAGTGTCACTTTTGTGCTTGATGATGCTAAGGAATCATTGCAGAAAGTATCAGAAGAGGAAAACACTCTTACAAGCATGGTGGAAGCTCTTAGTGTGGAATTGGAGAATGTAAAAAGAGAGCACTCAGTATTGAAGAAGAAAGAATATGAAACTGAATCCATTGTTAGGAATCTGCGTGGCGAGCTTCACAAAAGCGAGTTGGAGCTTGATGTCTACTTGGCAGAAGAATCTAAAGTTAGAGGTGCATCTAAGCAAATGATCGGGATGCTGAACCAGTTATCCACTGAAACTGAAAATGCACGGAGGGATGCTGAAGATATGAAGATCAAGGCAATCGAAATGAAAGAGGAAGCTGAAGTTGCCAAACGTGCATTAGAAGATGTAGAAATGAAGCTTAATGTAGCATGGGAAGAAGCAGAAGCGGCAAAAGCAGCAGAGGCGAGTATACTTGATCAAATTAGAGACTTATCTGAAAAGACAAATGCTGATCACACCTCAATGTCTGAATCCGGTGCTAGAATCACAATCTCGTGGGAGGAATTCGAGTCCTTAAACCGTATGGTTGAGGAGTGTGATAAACTAGCGAGCATAAAAGTGGCTGCTGCAACAGCGCATATTGAAGCTGCGAAGGTTAGTGAACATGAGGCTCTCAAAAAGTTAGAGGTAACTCAGAAGGAGATCGAGGAGATAAAGAAAGCAACAAATGAGGCCTTGAAACAGGCCGAGATGGCTGAAAAAGCAAAAACAGCAGTGGAGACTGAGCTTAAAAGATGGCGCGAGCAACTGCACAAGAAAGCAGAAGAAACTGCAGCTCAAGTATTGGCCGAAAAACAAATGCCGTCGTCTTCCTCATCATCATTATCATTATCACAGCGTTACAGGTTTCAACGACAGAATTCAATTCGGAAAAACATGGAGGCGAAAAAGTTGGAAAAAGGGAAGGTTTCGGTTTCAAAGAAAGATCTAATGCATAATATTGGTGGCATCTTTCACAGGAAAAAGAGCATGCAGGTTGAGAAAGGATTTCCTTCTTACCTTCCAGGTGAGAATCCTTGGTGAAATTTGTTCTAGTTTTGTGCAGCTCTTGAATGTGAGAGAAACATATCGATTTATGTGGATGTTGAGGGAACAATGTTTTTGTTTTAGATTATTGTACATTGCTATTTTGTTGCTGATATTGAGGTTTTATGTTTTGTAGTTTGATAAACTTTTTTCAATAAGCATCATGAATTATGATGATAATAAGCATTTGGAAAATTGCACCCTTTTATATCATTTTTTTTGTTGATGCTTAATGTTTTATATCTTGTATTCTTGATGCTTTTCCCCTAATTTCTGATAAAGAAAAAAGAGAGACATTGTATGAAGCAATTTCTAATAGTAGAACATGCAAGAAATAAGAAAAAATAAGCTATAAATTCTCAAATTAAAAATATGTTTACCCAAGAGCACTTAGATGAGATGGCGCGGGTCTCTTCTAGCTTAACCAAGACCCTGGGTTCGATCCCTGGCTTGGGCATGCAGCAGTGTTAAAACTCTTAGGGAGAGTTTGCCACCCATTTGGGTCCCACAAGGCTTGAGGGATTAGTCTCTGCAGTTGCGCGTAGAGGATACCCAATTTACACCAAAAATTAAAAATATGTTTCACATTAAGTAAATCCAGGGAAAGATAATTTGGTAACTTAATGTAAAGATACTTTTATACAAGTGAAGTTATTAAAAATGATTTAGGTTTATGATAATTTAATGTAAAGATCGTTTAGGTGATGTATGATTTTCATCTCTCAATAAATTTATTAGTTAATGATTGGCAATTTTCTTTCATCTAAAATACTTCTATGAACTATTATAAAATAAAATACTTCTATAAACTTAGCTTAGTTGATAAGAACATCGCATTATATTTATATATATAGGGATTGAAGTTCGAATCTTGAACACCCCACTTGATCTTACGAGTGAAGACAAAAAAAACTTCATGTCTTCTTTCAAAAAGATGCATATTGGATCTTTTTAATCATTTTGCCAAGGTTTGATTTTCAACTTACGCGTAGACGATATTTTGGTTTACCCAAAAACAAAACCTTAAAAGGCTTGTTTCCCATTGAAATATTTGGAGTTTAATGTTTTGATTTAAGATATAAAATAATCATAAAAGTTATTGGGAAATTAGAGGATTTTGTAGCTAGTAAGATTGAGGAGAGACAAGGTAAATGGACCTAATAGTTCATGCACCATCAAAACACAAGATACTTTGAATGATTAACATTCAATTTAGCAAACATATCCGGACAAAAATTTACTTTCTAAAAAATGTAATGAGTTAAAATATCTAATACTTGGACTCCGACATCTTCACCTAAATGAAGCTTTTTCTTCTCACTGTCCACATATCTTTTTCCTCCCCTGAATTTTCAATTTTGCCCTTGGTTAAAAAGTTTGGAGTGTATTTTTCGATTTTTTTTTTGCCTTGAATACAAACTTCGGAATGTGTTTTCTGAAATTTTTGTCGAATTTACACTAAAAAATGTTTGGAAAATACGTTCCGAACTTTTTAACCAAGAGCAAAATCGAAATATTGGAGGGTGGGAAGAGAAAGCTTCCACCTAAATATGTCCAAATGGACTCATTTAGTAAAAAAAAGGCCCCAAAAAACAAAAAATGTTTCGCATAATGATGAAACCTCGACATATCCTTTGGAAATTAATTTTTTCCAACAATTGTTCTTCTTTTCTTATGGAAGATGGATTTTTTTTTCCGGAAAATTGTGCAACTAGAAATTATAGAAAAACATTAATTAATTTTTTTTAAAAAAAAATTAGGGTCTAAATTGTGTTTTTTTATTTACATAAACAAATTGGTAAACATTACATAAAAATTCACACACAACTGTAATGTTCTTTATTCGAATTCCCATGAAGATGTTTAACCTATCAATATAAACATTGTTAGTTGAAATAAATTTAAAAAAAAAAAATTCAATTGATGAGAGGGGGTTTGAACCACTTGATGCCAGAACTGACCCTCGAACCAGATTCAACTGGTGGTGAAAAAAAAAAAAACTATTTATAACTTTAATTTATGATTTTCTCTAATAAGTTACAAGAATTTGAGAATAAGTAAATAAATTCAATTGCAACAATTAAAAGCTTAGAGACTAAAAAGTTACTCAAATTATAACAACCAAAAATGTCATTAGAAGTTAAAATTTATGAATTGTTTGGGTGAAAAACATATTGGAATCCAAGTGTTTTTAGTTGGCTGATAGGTTTGATATAAAACCAAACATCATCATCAAACATCTATTAGGATCTTGGTGTCTTGCATTATTTTTATTTTTTGTATTAAATAAAAAGTTTTTCCATTAGCAAGAACATAGTTAGGCCATACAAGAAGAATATTAACAAGGCCCACTGCATAACATAAATAAAAAGTGTTGGAAATACCAAAAGAATAAAAAAAAAATCTTATTCTATAAAAAAAATCCTTTTTCTATTTAAAAAAATTAGAGCGAACATAATAAAAGACAAAAAAAGTAAATTTAGAGTTTAAAAAATACTTACAAATATATTTACATTTATATATATTCCTCTAAAGACATTAATATTAACAAAAGAAATTCAATCTAACATTAATTTTTTTAGATTACATAATATAGATACAAAATTTCCAACAATATTTAACGATTAAGTCTAGATCCGCGACAACATGAGTATTTGCAGCTGTCTTTGCTGTTGGTGTATTAACTGTTCAATTAATTTAAAGAATATGTGGAGGACACGAAATATGTTCTTCCCTTTAAATTGAGTCTTCTCCATATACAAAATTTATAGATCGAACTCCTAACTACTTATTTAAAGGGAAAAAAATACAGCCAAATAATATACTAAAAAAAAGTAAAAAGAGTCAAATAATACAAATTTAATCTTAAATAATTCAAATTGACATAGAAAAATAGAAAAAAAATTAAGAAAACAAAAAAGACTCTTTTTGGTCGGTGCATTTTTTATGTAAAAAGTACTTAAATAATGCCTTAAATGCCACGTGTCATTTGACCCAAAAACCAACCCGATTCCACGAACAAGAAAATAGTCTCGACAACACAATAACATAATCTCTTCTCCAACAACATCATCAAACCCCTCGAAACAGGAAACAAAAAACACTCACTCGTTTCGCCACTTTCATTTTCTCTTCTTCTTCATTTTCATCACTCTCAATAAATTTCGAAACTTTTTCACAAAAACGATGATGGGTAGTAACAATAACAACAGAGAAAGAGAAGAATCACTCACATTCACAATCCCTTCTTCATCTTCTCATCATTCTTCACCAATTACTGTTTCTGACACACTTGATAGTTATCTCACTGACCCAAGAAGTGCTTCTGGAAGTTTCCAGAACGATGGTGTTCTTTCTGGTGGTGGTGAGGCTACAGATGTCGAGTTTGGTTTCTCAAGACCTGATTTTCGACAGAGTCCTCTTGTTGGTACTGTTGAGTTGTACGAACGACATGTTTTTCTTTGTTACAAGAATCCGAGGTTTTGGCCATCTAGGATTGAAGCTGCTGAGTTTGATCGGTTGCCTAGGTTGCTTTATGCTGCTGTTAAGGCTAGGAAGAATCAAATGAAGAAGGAGGTAGTGGTTTGGTTTTTTTTTTTTGTTTTCACCCTTTTTGATTTTTGGAACATTTATTAACAATTATGCCTTTTGGTTTATTGTTGATAATCTGTGTTGATTTTGGTGATTGATTGGTTTTTATGTTGTAAAAATTTAAGCTTTTGGGTTTTTTTTTTTTGTGGGGTGATGAATTGTGAATAGATGATACACTTGAAATTAGTGAGGTTTTGATTTTTTTAAGTTAATTGTATGACCTGTTTAGTGCTTAATTGGATTTGGTGTGAAAATGTGCTAATTGATTTTGTGATTTTTTTTGAGTTTATGGTGATTGATTGGTTATAAACTTGTAAAAATGTAAGCTTTTGGGTTGTTTTTTGTGGGGTGATGAATCATATGAATAATTGACACAGTTGAAATTAGTGAGGTTTTACCTTTTTAAGTTGATTTTATGATCTGTTTTGTGCTAATTGGTTTTGTTGTGAAAATGTGCTAATTGATTTTGTGAGTTTATGGCTATTGATTGGTTATAAACATGTAAAAATGTAAGCTTTTGGGTTGTTTTTTGTGGGGCGATGAATTATGAATAAATGTAAGCTTTTAAGTTTTTTAAGTTAACTGTATGATGTGTTTAGTGATGTGCGAATTGATTTTTGTTTTGGTTTATTTGCTAGACCCGGTTAACGATATGTGAGGGTCATGATGGGACTGAAACATCAAATGGGGATGTGTTAATTTTCCCTGACATGATCAGATACAGGTTAGTGTTGAGTTTTTGTTTTGCAATTATTGATTCCCTTGTGAAGTTTTTTCTGTTTTTCATTTCTGTAGGTTGTTGTCAATTATAAAAGTGTTGTGTTAATATTGCAGGAGATTGACTCATTTTGATGTTGAAACTTTTGTTGAAGAAGTTCTTGTGAAAAATGGAGAGTGGTTACCTGGAACACCTGAAACCTTGAAAGGTTCATATGTTTTTGTGTGTTCACATGGATCGCGTGATCGCAGATGTGGGGTTTGTGGACCGGTTTTGGTTAGTAGATTCAGGGAAGAGATAGAGTTGCATGGTCTTCAAGGTAAAGTATTTGTTAGCCCGTGCTCACACATTGGGGGACATAAGTATGCAGGAAACGTCATTATATTTGGATCAAGTATGAATGGAGAAGTCACCGGCCACTGGTAAGGAGAAGACCTGTGCGGTTATCTAAATTCATTTTTGTTACTGAACCGGAACTTATTAATTTATATGATGAAGTGCCGTTGTTTACCATATTGATTATTTAGCTGACCTATATTCTACTCAACTGAAATAACCAGGTATGGATATGTTGCCCTGGAGGATGTACCTTTATTGCTTCAACAACATATCATGAAAGGGGAGATTATAGACTCATTATGGAGGTGATTATATTTTATAATAAAACATATATGTATAGACATATATGCCCTTTTACAATTACTTGTTTGATATATGTTTTTTTTTTTGTTCTGTATTGGAATAAAACATTCTTAAGTCAACTTTGGTTTCCATATTTTCAAAATGAAATTTTGTTCTTGCAACAACTGGTATGGTCAGACTCTTTATCTTAGCTGATGGTATGATATGATTGCTTTGCGCTCCATATGCATTTAAGTAGCATCTTTGACCTACAAGCCAATGTTACTATGATTATTGGATCCCATGATTCTGCGATCCAAGAACCTCCATTTGTGTGGCATTACCAGAAAATCGTAGGGATTGCTGTGGAATCATGCTTTGGTTTCGTTAGGTCTTCCCCCAATTTGGGCCAGTGGAACCTCCTAGTCTTTAAAATTAAATGAGAACGGGTTGAGTTTTTGGGTAAAACACCCTGGTAAAAAGAAATCTTACTTCCTTGCACACATTTTCTTTTGTTTCTTTTCTAAGGCCTGCGAATGAAACTGTGAATTTCGCTGCGCCGTCGCATAGTTCTTCCAGCAGCGACTTCAATGGTTCCTCCATTTCCCTCCATTTCTTTGTTTCTTCACTTCCATCCGTGTGTGTGATTCCTCCATCCAAGTAATTAGAATTGTTGTTTCTAGATTGGATTCATTTGAAACTTAGTTTTTTGAGTTATTTAAGAACTTATGAATTTATGGTTATAGTTATTAACTTAGTTTAATGTTGTGATTTTGAGTTTATTTTCTTCATCTATGATAGATTTTTATGCATACCTGGTTACTGCTATCGGTCACTCGGGCCACGCTCCATATGTCCAGTCTTGGGCGTAAGGACGTGTGTTAAGAGTCTCACGACAATGTGTTTATAAGTAATTCAATTACCATTGGTGTTTCTCACTACCTCTAGTCCTTATTATAAGAAAAAGTTTGCTTTCTAGATTCATAGAATTTTTGATGTATCTGGTTCATAATATGGTCTAAATACATAAAACATTCTATGAATCTAAAAATCAATTTTTTTTTCTTATAATAAGGACCGGAGGGAGTACTCCATCTCAAGATGTCCAGAAACCCTAGCTTTGTTGACACATATTTTATCATATTAGCATTTTATCATGTATTAGCATCTCAAGTTGCCAATATCATATCTTTTTGCCCCCTTATTTATGATTAGAGTTGTCAAAAGGGGCCGGCCCGGCCCGCCTCGGCCCGGGGGCCATGCCATATAAATGGGCTTTAGTGGGCTGGCCCATTAAGCCTCATGGCCCGACCCGTTAAGCCCAGCCCAATAAGCAAATGCCTACATGGCCCGATGGGCCGGTCCGTGAAACTTTTTTTTTTTTTGACAATTTTTTTTTACAAAATAAATTCAATGGACAATAAAACTATTTATAATGATTGATTAAGTTATTAGTTTTTTCCAAATAAAGATAATCATAACAAACTTGGTTTAATCTTAAAAAAACAACAAACTTGGTTTAATAATTATCTCCTAACTAACAAATCTCATCTTTTGTTACTTAATCATCTAAAGATTTAATGGTAACTAAAACTCCTTATTTTTAGCTAAAATTATTTTTAGAATTTTTTTAAAAATACTTTTTTTAACACTTTAAAGGGCCGGCCCATTAAAAATATAGGCCCGATAAGGCCCGATCAACTTTTTTTAAGCCTGGTCCGTGTAAAACTATAGGGCTAATGGGCCGGCCCGATAGCCCGACCCATTTTTACAGCTCTATTTATGATGAATCCTTCACGCGACAGGTTCTCCACCTTCTGAAATCTGATATTTGCTGACTGTATCATGAGTCATTAATTGTGCAGATTTGTTGATATTTGTAATTATGTAATTATTCCCCTGTTTAATTAGTCCAGCTGTAAGTATTATTTAGTCCAGCTGTAGGTAACAATTTTAGCAAGAGTTAAGGCTACATATCATATTGTATCGGTATTATTTAAAGGGTATTTCCCTAATGAAAAAGGCAGACATTACCACATACAGATTCTGAGTTTAACACTGACTAGTAAGAAAACTTCCATACGTATATGTCCGTGGAACATATTCTGACTTGTATTGTTTGTTTGCTTCTTTGAATATTTCCATCAGGGGTCAGATGGGTTTATCAGAAGAGGAACAAATAATAAAGCAAGAACAAAGGCTTCTGCTGAATGGCATAGGAATATTCGAAGAAAGTTCCGCACTGAATGGATCCAGAGACAATTTTAGAAGCTGCTGCCAATCAAATGGAGTGAGCTGCTGCCAAGAAAACGGAGACTCGTCCTTTTGTCAGAGTCAGGTTTCAGTGGATAACAGAATGAGCTCCGATGCCATTGAGACTGAGGCAAAGCTCTCAGCTGATAACAACAGCAGCAGCAAGCCGGTGATTTCTCGGACCAACAGCGGGAAAGGAGCTTCACGCAAGTCTCATTCCATGACAACATGGCTTGATGGCTGGGAGCAGGAAGATACTTATGCCGCTCTTGCTGTTGCCTGTGCTGCAGTATCGGTTACCATTGCCTATAACTGCTACCAACAATTGACATAGGAAGAATTAGCATTGTCAGTGTTATTATTTAGGTCAGTTTGCTTAAGCTTTAACATAATTTTATATCAACGTCATGTGTATGATACTTGTGCTGTTATTTAGATCGAATCTTATTCGACATGCAGGGATAAAGTGAGATCTAAGTCATGATGTGAATGTGTGTACTTTACTGATTGTGGATTATTATTATTGGCTAAGGCATTTATAATCTGCCAGTTAGCTTATAATCTGTAAATATAAGAAATATTAGCCTCCGAATATGAAGTATTGTCTGTTTGTTATAGCAGAATTTGATTTGTAACATTTTTCAATTTAATCTAAGCTTTAGTGTTCCTCAAACTTGCTAGTTAATCCAAGATTTGAGGTGCACACAGTATATTCGAAGAGTTCTGTGCGGTGGCTTTGAATTCTACATTCTCACTGGCCGTGTCTGGGCCCGAACTGGCTGCTCCTACACCGCCGGCAACTGCTTCACTTGTGCTATCGGCAACAGCGGTGGCTGTCTCCAATGCAACGACACCAGCAGTTCGGTCCCCGACACTGGTGCAGTTCGATGTGCATCACGGTGACAGCAACTTTTCTCACAGCGCAATCCTCGTGGATGGTTTCATCAGATGGTTGCCAAAATAATTTTCTCCCATATTTTCATCCAAAATACATTTATCACATTCTTTTTTTAATCTTTAAAGATGTTTTTAAACTAATATCGCCAAATATTTTTTATTTACTTTTTAGGTCGATTAATAATTAATGTTTCTGGTCTATATGGATCAAAATGTGAAAATTTACTTATAAATGAGACTGAATCCGGATGAAGTATTCATAAAAAAAAAATGGGAAGAAGACTTTCATGATTAGGGAGTGCCAAACAAAACAAGCCATGTTAGAGAAGATTGGACATGTGACCAAATATGAAACCCAAGACATAGATATTCTTGAAGATGCACATCACGTTTTAGAAAAGGTTACTATCAAAGAGATTTTCAAAGACAGAAACAAAAATGTCAAAGATTTTTTTCTTTGTTAAAGGACCACTAAACTTAGGTGGCATTTACAATGGGTAAATTTGTAATTTAAGAATAGAGAATATTCTGTAACACCTAAGATTTAATATAGTGTTTGAACATTACTTTTGACTTTTCAAAGGGACATTAGGATTTAGGCTAAATTTTACAATTCATATCCCTTTTTTCAAATATTAAATAGCAGTAAAATTCATTACTTCAAATAGTTAATGTTGAAGAGTGTAAAATAAATATTATGGGACACTAAATAAATAAAAAATACAATTATTTTTGACTTTTCAAAGAGACATGGGGCAATGTTATTTTTATCAATTGGCTCATGAATGAGTTTGATTTTTGGTTAAATTTAGTTAAAATATTATAATCCGTCCAATTTAATTTCGTTCGAAGTCTATCGATTGGATCAAAAATCATTTATAAATATACACCAAAAATTTAAATTCCACATTTTTATAGTTTTCTATGAATATATTTGAAATTTGAATATTTGTCCAGACACCGACATTTTTCTATATGCAAATATTCAAATTCTTGTGCGACAAAATCTACATTTCTACTTATTAAGCAATTCTCATATTAATGTTCTTTTTATTAATTTTTTTTACCAATATTAATGTTCTTTATATTATTAAAAATTAATACTATTATATACTTATTAAGTAATTGGTATATATACAACATACACTTGCACAATCACCATACTAATAAAAAAGCATCAAGCAAAACATTAGCAAAAAGAAGAAGAAACATGAAAAACAAATTCACTATAATTTTGGTTCTATTAGTCTATATCAACTTGGTGAATTGTGAATACTATCAATCTAAGAATATAGTTCCACATGATCTTCCAAACAAGGTAACTCACCTTCACTTCTACTACTTTGATATTCACACAGGCAATAACCCAAGTGCAATCATTGTGGCACGTGCCAACCAAACAAGTGACAAAAATCCTAAAAAATCTTCATTGTTTGGTACTGTTTTTGCCATTGAAAATCCTCTTAGGGAAGGTCCTGAAGAAACATCAAATGTGGTTGGAAATGCACAAGGTTTATATGTTTCATCTAGTCAAAGTGAATATGTGACACTTACTATGTATGTTGATTATGCTTTCACTTCTGGTGAATTAAATGGAAGCTCTTTTAGTGTTCTTTGGAGGAATCCGGTGAGGGAACCAACGAGGGAACTTGCGGTGGTCGGAGGAAGAGGAAAGTTTAGGATGGGCACTGGTTTTGCTTTGATTAGGGCTCATTTTCTTAATGTAACAACTGGTGATGGGATTATTGAGTATAATGTAACTATTTTCCATTATTAAAATAAATATCATATGTTAGTCACTAGCTAATAAAAATTAAATCTTTAATCTTATTCAAAATACAACGTATTTAATTTTTCTTCTTTTCAACTTGCTATTGGATGTGTAAAAAAAACTTTCTATTGGATATACATTTTACCAAAAAAAGTTGCTTTGATAAACGTTAGCTACTTTTACTTATAATTTGGGACAAAAAAAGTTATTTTTTTTTTTTACTTACAATATGAGACATAGGGAGTAGTAACTTTTTAAAATTTTTGAAGTATTAAATGTACAATTTTCAAAATAATTTTTTCTTAAAACTTTTATCATTTCGCAAGAAAAAAAGAAGAAGAATACTTTATACTATTCATGAGAGCAGTGTTTGAGCATCCGAAGAAACTCGAGAAAAATGCTTCAAAAACACAAGAAAAATACACTACATCTTCATCCAAATACTAAGACATTATATCAATGAGTCATTTCTCTTAATTAACATTTGATTAAATGTAGATAAATTTAACAAAATAAACCCTAAATTCAATTATAAAGATCAAGAGTTCACACAATAGATAGATCCATTATAAAACTCGTAAAAACAATTGCAAAGTATAAAGATAAAATCAAAATCAAAAAGTGATTGTATGTAGTCATATGTAGATAAATAATTTTTGAATGTACATATTAAAATTTTATTTATCTACATTATGAAGATCAATGACAAACTACAGAGGAAACAGAGAGAGGGTATTGAAATGAATTAGCATACTTAAAGTTAACAAGAGCTTCACTGGCTAAAGGTTTTCCACCATTCACTATACAATCATTGTATTTGAGACGTTGAAACTTTGTTGGGTTGACGATTATCGCAGAACTGAACTTGCCACATGCAACATGAATCTCAGAAATGACACAACCATCACCCTCACATGTATTCTGAATCTCAACGTTGAATGCTGGAATACCACCAATTAGGGCAGTCGAACCTTGTCTTATTTGAATACTTGACTTGCTGCATTTGTCAACAATATCTCCTGAGGAAAAAAAAATAATTAAATTCATCGGATACATTAAATATGCAATCGACTTAAAAATTACTAGTTGCGCAGTTTGTTTTCCATTTAAGTGTATATATATATATATATACTAGAAATTTGAACTTTATTTTTTTTTATTTCACCACATTAATAATATAAGTATATTTAAGAGTGTGATAGATTTTTTAGTAGTGTTTATTTTAAAATTTGTTTAGAAGTTTATATTAAGGTAGTTGCCGTTTCTGCTGTTTCAGTCATCTTTCCATGTCTACCTCCCGTGTACATTACCGCTTATGATAATTCGATAAAGCCAACAAGAGGCAGGCTGATTGTCGACGTCCAAATAAGCCGGAAAACACGTGCTGCATAATATCTCTCTAGATCTAAAAATATATCTAAAGATGATATTGCCCTACTATTTGACAGTCTTTGGTTATTTTGGCCCTATTTTTTGTTTTGTTTTCTGATTCCACCCTTGTAATGGCAAAATTCTTGTCTTTCGATCCATGATTATTAAGAATCAAAACTATAGACCTATTCACTATTAACTAATCATGTCTATTATTGATTAATATTTAGTAAATCAATTTCATAAATTTACAAGGCACACTAGGTTTGATCTAATGATAAAAAAATTTATCAAGTTCTCAACAGTTTCTCATGATTTCTTATCTTTTTCTCCTTTTTGCCCGTATGGTGATTTGAGACTATCCATAGTCTAGTAGAAGTTTTTCTCACTTTTATTTTATTGTATTTTTATTTTCTTTGGGGACTTAGTACTTCTGGTACTCCCTTTTTGAACTCTATTTAGTGTATCATTTTTTTCTCTTATATATATATATAATTATATTTGCCATTCAAAAAAAAAAAAAAAAAAAATTCTCAACAGTTTCAATGTAAAAAAAAAAGAAAAAATTCATACATCTACGAACTAGGAATTAAACTATTACAATAAGAGAAAAATATTTAAATCGAAGAAGTTGATAATTGAATAATTATTATACATGAGAATTCAAATTAAATTTGCAAAGTAACTTACTTGTTGTAAAACTTGAAGAAGTCTCAGCCAGCTTCCTTGCTGCCCCATTAGTGGACATCAAAACAACCATGGCCAGCAAGATGCTTAGGAACAACAAAGTTTTGTTGGCCATGTCTAAAGATTGAAAATTCTGTTTAAGCAAATTAGGTTTAGGATTTGTTAACTTTGTTTTTCAAACATGGCATATATATAGAACAAGTAGTGCAGGCCCAATGTATACTCTGCGTTCAATTATAGAAAAGATACAATGTAATAATGTGATTATTAGATTTGATAGAAAAATATGCATCAAAAAAGGAAAGATTTGATAGAAAAATTTGGAGGGGGAGATTTAGAATATTATTTTTTTTCTACGAAATAATATGTAAAATTATTGAGTTTTAAACGATTTTTATTTAATGTGTGCCTGAGTTAAAAAAAAATCGTTAATTCTACATATAGTGTACCTGAGTTAAAAAACATAATGGCAAAAAGATTTTATAAAAAAAAAAAAAGATTATTTAAAAAATCAACTAAAAATAGTTTTTCAGGGAGTGGAAAGATTTAAATAAGTTATATCTTCAAACAAAATAGCAAATTAAAATTTAGGCACACACAAAAATCAAACTTAATTTATATTTAAAATTATGGTTATTATACATTCTAAAATTTAGAGTTAGTCTTTGCGTTAATTTTATGGTAGAAAGATTAGAATGTCATTAAATTTTAAGTCCTTTATGTAGGGTTGGTCAATGGTCCTCATAAAAAAGAAAATTTCTCTTCTCACCCCATGTTTCTTTTATATCCCTTAAATTTATTTTTTTGAATAAATATTTCGGAACGTGTTTTCCAAATCTTTTTTGCTTTGGAAAAAAATTTCGAAATACTCCATCCGTTCCTTTTTACTTGTCTTTTTAGAATAGTAACACCAAATTAAGGAAGTGTATATTTGCACTTTATCTTCCTATTATATCCTCATTTTAATCTACCAATAAATTTCTATTTTTTTTTTCACACACTTTCTCTTTCCAATAAATTTAATATATTATGTTAAAAAAAATAAAATTTAATATGTTATGTTCGAAAAAAAAACTAAAAAAGATTTAGTTTTCCAAATATACAGCATTAATTGGTTTGATTGAAAAAGATAAAAGCAATTGACAAAGGGTATAATTGACAAATCATACCCGTAAAATACCAAAATGACAATTAAATAGAAACGCTAAATATAGCCCTAAAAGACAAATAAAAAGGAACGGAGGGAGTATGTTTTATGAATTTTTTTCAAATTTGAACTAGACAAACTTTAGAAAATGCATTCCGAAATATTTATACAAAGGAAAAAAAAAAAATGGAGTAGAAAAGAAAAACGGGTCGGAAGAGAAAAATTCCATAAAAAAAAAAATTCTTGATGGCTTCTAGTATCTGTTTTGCTGCTTCTGGACCAAACATGCTTGGAAAGCTTGAACCAAAATCATAGTCAATAGTCTTGTTCCTAATTCTCTCTTGCACAAGCGCAATGATCCAACTAGATAACTAATACAATACTCCCTCCGGCCTTATTTATAAGCAAAAGTTATTTTTTAGATTCATTGAAAAAGTAATGTATCTAGTCTTAAATATGGACTAGATACATTACTTTTCCAATGAATCTAAAAAACAACTTTTGCTTATAAATAAACCCGGAGGGAGTATTTGCTTCGAAATCAGACCCTTATAGTTCCTGATGATCATGTCTACCTGCTCTCCGCCATCATTATTTTTGTCGAAATGCGAACAACTATAGCCGCATGAGGCACCATATTGGCACGGTAGGAAAGTGTTTTTATTATAACTATTAGAAACATTTTCAAATTTGAATATAATCTTATTTAAAATTTGAATCTTTTTTGGAGACTGACATTTTCCTCTAAACAAACATTCAAATTATTGTGGACAAAATCTACATTCTACTTATCAAGTAATTGTCATACTAATGTTCTTTTTATTATTTTTTTTTTTTGACAAAATTGATGTTCTTTATATTATTAAAAATTTGATAATACTATTACATATTAATTAATACACTAGTACTAGTATATATACAAAATACACTTGCACAATCACCATATATACAAATCAAAAAGCATCAAGCAAAACATTAGCAGAAAGAAGAAACATGAAAAACAAATTCACTCTAATTTTGGTCCTATTCCTCTATAACAACTTGGTGAATTGTGAATACTATCAATCTAAGAATATAGTTCCACATTATCTTGTTTACTCACCTTCACTTCTACTACTTTGATATTCACACGGGCAATAACCCAAGTGCAGTTATTGTGGCACATGCCAACCAAACAAGTGACAAAAATCCTAAGAAATCTTCATTGTTTGGTACTGATGTGACACTTACTATTATTAGAGATATGAGTAATACATATCCAATTGAGTAAACTTAAGTGACAGTTAGAGTTAGTTAAGTAACAAACTAGAGAAGTTAGTTAGTTAGTTAATAAAGTTGGTTAAGTTAACTTGTGAAACAAGTTAAGTTGTGTAACCAATATAAATACATAACTTGTGATGTAATTCTTTCAATGCCTAGTGAAAAATTTTACATTGCATATCTCTCTCTCATTTCTCTATTACTCTTAGTTTAGTTTTACATTGTGATTAGTTTTGTTCATAAGTGTGAGTGTTCATCTTTCCCTTGATCCATTCCTTCTGCTGCAAGTGTGTGAGTGTGTGCTCTCAGATTCAATTTGTTCCAACAACTATGTATATATGGTGAATTAAATGGAAGCTCTTTTAGTGTTCTTTCGAGGAATTGGTGAGGGAACCGAAGAGAGAACTCGCAGTGGTCGGAGGAAGAGGAAAGTTTAGGATGGCCACTGGTTTTGCTTTGATTAGGGCTCATTTTCTTAATGTTACAACTGGTGATGGGATTATTGAGTATAATGTAACTATTTTCCATTATTAAAAGAAATAGGGTTTTTCCATACAAAATTTATATTTTAACATGCTTAACCATTGCCCCGGAGTACTATTTAGCATTTTTCAAATAAATATCATACATTAGTTATTCGCTAATAAAAAACAAGTCTTTAAATTTATTCAAAATAAAAAGTATTTAATTTTCTTCTTTTCAACTTTCTATCATTTTTGTTTCGTTACTTTCATGTTGAAATAAAATAATCATGTTTGGAAATAGTAGATACAATTTTCAAATAATAATCTCGTCAAAAAAAATTGTGAAGGCAACACATTAAGAATTAAAATGTTTCACTTTTTAAAATAATAATATTTTAAAATAAAATATTCAAAAAGTCCACGGTGACACTTGTTAACAAAACCCTTTTGTTATACAAGAATAATCATATATTTTTTCCTTTGTTACTAATACATTTTCAACACAGAAAGAATAATATAATTATATTTAAAGCACAAAATGTGAACTTTATTTCACCACATTAATAAACTAAATTCAAAGTAATTATAAAAGACAAAAAAAGAATTCAATGCAGATAGTATTAACTACTAGTAGTCTATTTTAACTAGACTAAATTGAAAATATTAAACATAAATGGTTTTCCCATCACATGTGAGAGTAGAAACAGAGAGTTTATACTCATAAGTAGTGGCATACACAAAATCAATGATATTCCCATCAGGAAAAAGTTTGCCATTATTAACCAAACAATCACTGTAGTTGAGACGCTTGAATATGTTTGGATTGATAAGACGTGCAGAACTGAACATTCCACAATCAACATGAATGTTAGTGATGTTGCAGCCACTTATGCATGTATTAACAATCTCAACTCTGTATTGAGGAGTGCCATCTGGAAGTGGACTTGTTGGAGCTTGTCTTATTTCAATACTAGACTTGCTGCAATGCTCATCAACTTGCGATATTGTACTTTCTGCATTATGAGATTCAACAAAAACATTATATAAAAAAAATGTGTGCTGTTTTGTTAGTTGTATTTATTAAAATAAAGAAGTTAGAGATGTAAGGTTCAAGTTCCGATGAATGTGAAAGAATAAAAGAAAAACAAAGTACTTTAGCTCTTTCAAAAAGTATTATTAAAAATTAAATAGAAAGGTACGATCTTAAAATTTGTTTAGAAACCGGTTTTGGTGTTTTAGTCACCTTTTCATGGCTCTCTCCCGTGTACATCACCGCTTATGATAAATTCGGTAAGACCAGCAAGAGGCAGGCTAATTGCCGATGTCCAAATAGGCATGAAAACGCATGCTGCATAATATCTTCCTAGATCTAAAAATATCTCTAAAGATGATAATGCCCTACCACAGTTGACGGTTTTTGGTTATTTTGGCCCTATTTTTTTGTTTCGTTTTGTTTTGTGATTCCATCCTTGTAATAACAAGATTCTTCTCTTTTAGTCCATGATTAAGAATCAAAACTATAGACCTATTCACTATTAGCTAACATGTCTATTTTTGGCTAATATTTTCTAAATCGATTTCATACATCTACACGACACGCTAGGTTTGATCTAGTAGTAAAAACTTTATGTAAAAAAATAATAATCTCATACAACTATGAACTAGCAATTAAACTATATTACCATAAGAGAAAAATATTTAAATTGAAGAAATTGATAATTGAATAATTATTATACATGAGAAATTCAAAGTAAATTGCAAAGTAACTCGCTTGTTGTAAAACTTGAAGAAGAAGTCTCAGCCAGCTTCCTTGCTGCCCCATTAGTGGACATCAAAACAACCATGGCAAGCAAGATGCTTAGAAACAACAAAGTTTTGTTAGCCATGTCTAAAGATTGAAAATACTGTTTCAGCAAATTAGGTTTAGGATTTGTTAATTTTGTTTTACAATCATGGCATATATATAGAACAAGTAGTACATGCCCAATGGTATATTTGCGTTCAAATATAGAAAAGATACAATGTAATAATGTGATTATTAGATTTGATAGAAAAATATGTATCAAAAAAGGAAAGATTTGATAGAAAAATTTGGAGGGGGTGATATTTAGAATTTTTTTTTACGGAATAATATGTAAAATTATTGAGTTTTAAACTATATTTTTATTTTATTGTGTACCTTAGTTAAAAAAATATATCGTTAATTCTACATATAGCGTACCTGAGTTAAAAAAAAAAAATTGGCAAAAAAATTTTATAAATTTTTTTTATTTTAAAAAAATCAACTAAAATTAAATTTTCAGGAGTTGAAAGATTTAAATAAGTTATATTTTCAAACAAAATAGCGAATTAAAATTTAGGCACATACAAAAATCAAACTTAATTTATATTTAAAATTATGGTTATTACATTCTAAAATTAAAAGTAGGTGACTACTTCTCTACCCTTTCATAATTTGAGGTCATTTACCTTTCAACCAATAATAACAAGTCACATAAGTAGATTAATATGTCTTCGCGTTAATATTATCGCTGGAAGATTAGGATGTCATTAAATCTGAAGTCCTTTATGTAGGGTTGGTCAATGGTCCTCATAAAAAAAAAATTTATCTTTCCACCCCATGTTTCTTTTATATCCCCCAAAATCTTTTTTTTTTCTTGAATAAATATTTTGGAACGTGTTTTTCAAAATCTTTTTGTGATAAAAAATTTCGGAATGTGTTTTACGAATTTTTTTCAAATTTAAACTAGACAAACTTCAAAAAATGCATTCCGAAGTTTTTATACAAAGGTAAAAATAGAAAAATGGGATAGAAAAGAAACACGAGTTGAAAGAGAAAATTTCCATAAAAAGTACTCCCTCCGTAACGGTTTATAAGCAAAAACCGTCAATTCACACAGTTTAAGAAATATGGTCAGCTTTATTTATTCTCAATTGCAGTACCCAATTTACCCACATTTCTCTAGTGAGTCTTCAACAATGAGATTGAATAGATCCTCTCCATCTTTCTCTAATGAGTCTTCAACAATGAGATTGAATAGGTCTTCAGAATCTGATTCAATACCCAAATCAAAAGTTGGTGCTTCTATTTCCATTTTGAATTTCATTTTCGTGGGTTATAGCAAAAGCCAAACATACAATATTGAATTTATAATCTCCGGTCATTACTAGTAGATGAAGAATAAAAAAAAAAAAAAAGCATTATTCATTATGGTATGCATAGAGTAGGAGTTCCTATTGTCTTGGTATATGCAATGAAACTTGGGACTCATGATACTATTCTTTTAATGCACCATTCATTAATTTAGTTTGGAGTAATGTGAAAAAGTAGTCTCACATTTAATCAGGAGTATTTCTGGCATTCTATACTTTTATATGATGAGAAAAGTCAAATTTACTTATATTGTGTAACAATTAAGTTTGATTTTTTTTGCTTATAAATCGTTACGGAGGGAGTACTTAGCTTCTAGTATCTGTTTTGCTGCTTCTTGACCAAACATGCTTGGAAAGCTTGAACCAAGATCATAGTCAAAAGTCTTGTTTCTAATGACACCATCCCTTTTTCCAAGAGAAGCTCTTTCTTCCTCTCCTAATTCTCTCTTGCACAAGCACAATGATCCAACTAGATAACTAATACTTGCTTCGAAATTGGACCCTTATAGTTATGGATGATCATGTCTACCCGCTCTCCGCCATCATTTTTTTTGTTGAAATGTGAAAAAATATAGCCGCAAGAGGCACCATGACACATAGTAAAGTGTTTTTTTAATAATTATAAGAATCACTTTTGAAAAATAGAGAGAATCCTAACTCAAATTCACTATTTACTTTTGTGTCTATCTCTCTTCAAATTGAGTACTCAATTTCTTTTGAAAAATGAAGAGATCTTTACCGAGTAAGTCTTAATATTTGTTCTATTTGATTATAAATGTTTGTCATCTACTTAAGGCGCCCAAGTTACCACTTGAATCAATTCATTATCGGTTAATAATTTTTAGTTATGCTAGTAAAATAGTTGCATAGAAATCTAATTCATAGTACAAACTATTTCAAAGTCCCAGAAACATGCACACAACTCTTTTAAAGTGCAAACTTTTATTTACAATTCCAAATAAACTTACATTTCAAACAGTAAAATACTCTTTGATGGCTTCCAGAATCTGTTTTGCTGCTTCTGGACCAAACAACCTTGGAAAGCTTGAACCAAGATCAACCTCAATAGTCTTGTTTCTAATAACACCATCTCTTTTTCTCAGATAAGCTTTATCTTCCTCTCCGACTTCTCTCTCGGCACAGGCACAATGATCCAACCATATCCCCAACACTTGCTTTGAAATCGGATCAATATGGTCTCTGATGATCTCATCTATCCGCTCACCTACATTTTCGGTCTGGATGCGAAGAAATATAGCGGTTGGAGATGCAACGGTGCGGATGAAAAGCGAAGCAGTTACATAAGGTTGAACCTCTGGAATTTTTTCCAAATCCTGCCTATATGTATCGAGTTTGGTGTCCTCGTAGAATGTTTTAAGGTAATCTGGCCAAAGAACAAGGTCTTTTCGAGGTGGCAAATCAAGAACTACAATTAGCATTGTTGGACTGCTTCGGATCAGCTCAAACACGAAATTCGGTGCATCGTTTGAACTGTTAAGATAGGCCGAAAGTGACGTTATATCTAATGATCCTCCGGTTGGTAGCTCAGCATGCACCCAACTTCCCATTACAAAATCGATCTGAGATATACAGAAAAAATGAAGAACCAACACATTCAGAATAAAACAATAACAAGGTACTGTTTGGATAAACAACTTAATTAAATGTTTATAGCATAAGCGCTTATCGTATAAGCACTTATGCATAAGCTATTGCTTTAACGAAACATAAAATAAAATCAAACTAATTTTATAAGCTTTATGGAAATAAGCTGAAAACAACATATAGACATGTTATAAGTTGTTTTTATAAGCTCTCCCAAACGGTCTAACAATTACTTATGCATAAGCTATTTCTTTAACGAAACATATAATAAAGTCAAACTAATTTTATAAGCTTTATGGAAATAAGCTGAAAACAACAAATAAACATGTTATAAGTTGTTTTTATAAACTCTCCCAAACAGTCTAACAATTACTTATGCCATTCGATAAACTCAAATAAGCTAATCCAAACAGGCCTTAAATTCATTATATTTTCTTCAACATAAGGAAATTAACTGAAATAACAAACTCTTTATGAAGAAAAATAGATGTCATGACTTCAGCAGTGGCAAGTGGATATTTGTAGATAGATAGTTAAGTTAATGATTTCTGTAATAAGTAAATAACATAACCTCTAACAGTGTATAAAATCTCATAATGACTATTATTTTTGAGTGAAGATCCATTTTAGTCCCTAACAATATTTTGACGTCCCAATTCAGTCCTCGACATAAATAAAACCAATGTTAATCCCTGACATTTTTATATTTGGGACAAATTAGTCCCTCTATTATAACGAGCGAGAGACTAATTTATTCACAGTATAAAAATGTCATAGACTAATTTGAGTTTTATTCTTGTCCGCGACAAAATTGGACTGTCAGAAAATTGTGAGGTATAAAATCGGTCATCACTCATAATTTTTAATTCATAAGTTTACTAAGCCTAATAATAACATAACACTATATTAAGTACCTAGTTCTCAGCTATATTAACTTATTAAGTACCTAATTCTCAGCCAAATAAATAAACTCTAATTATCTAATTTGATTAACTAGAATAGAAAATAGGGAATTTGAGAGAGCAAAAGGCAGAGGAAAAATTACAGGGGAATCAGTGTTGCCTGGTGTAATATGCAATGAAACTTGAGAAGTACCACTATTGTTCTTGTAGTATTGAACATCAGGAGGAAGTGAGCAAGGAAGAAGCTGAGACTGAAATCGATCTTCCACTTTTGAAACAAGATCAAGCATGAGATTCTTGTGGGGTGCTGAAACATATGGAAATTCTAAGAATTTGCTACGGCTTTGTTTGTGGGTATCATCCATCATTGAGCAACGAGGAGCTGAAAGTTGAAGTCTTGAAGAAGAAGAAGATGATAAGATGGAAAGTGGTGAAAGTTGGAAATGGCTACAGTTCATCACTACCATTGTACAATCAAAGACATGTGTTATGTCTTTGTACTATGTTGTTTCATTTTTTCTATGTTCCTTTTTACGGTCAATATTCTTTTTCTAAGTTGATAAGACTCAATACATAAAATCATTGTCGGACCTGCTGGTTAGATTTTGAGCGGTTAAATCCTAGGTTGATTATGATTATGAATGGTTAAATTCTATGTTCCTTTTTACGGTCAATATTCTTTTTCTATGTTTAATTTATTTATAAAAAATGTAACTCATTATGCTAAAGAGTGGCGGAATCGGCCTCAGCCCACTCCCGAAAAATAAGAAATTACTAGCTCATCCTTTGTATTTTATAAAATTTCAAATACATATTATATTTATTTATGAAAATTGTCATAAACAGCGTAAGATAGCTTAGTGGTTAAGGTAGTATTAAGATACTTTTGTATTATACTTTTAGTATACAGTATTTGTGCTAGTTGTAGAATACAAGTATTATTGATACAAGTGTATTAGTTGTATTGATACTATAAATAGTGTCATGTGTACTACATTTCATTTTAATAAAAAATAATAATTGATTCATCTTTAGCTTCTCTATGCTTTCCTTTCTTAGTTCTGATATGGTATCACCGCCATAACGATCTTTTCTTCCGCTGCCTAACCGTTTCTAACCGTTTGTAACCGTTTCTCAACAAATTTTTCCGGCACAATGCCACCGCGTGTAGCACCGCCTCCTCCTCAGGATCCCTCTACCGATCAATCTTCCCCTTACTATGTTCATCCCGGCGACGGACCTTCTTCCGTCAAGGTTTCTCCCATTCTTACCGGTTCCAACTTTCATTCTTGGCACCGCTCTATGCGCCGCGCTCTTGGCGGCAAGCTCAAACTTGAATTTGTTGACGGCAGCATTCCGGTTCCCGCCGATCAATTTGATCCGTCCTTCAGAGCTTGGAATCGCTGCAACATGTTAGTTCACTCATGGATTCTTAATTCCGTCTCCGATTCTATTGCACAATCCCTCATTTTCATGGAAAACGCTATCGACGTTTGGCAAGATCTTCGCGAACGTTTTGCTCAAGCTGACCTAGTTCGTATTGCTGAATTGCAGCAAGAACTCTATGCGTTGAAACAAGATTCACGCACTGTTACTGAATTCTACTCTGACCTCAAGCTCCTTTGGGAAGAACTTGAGATCTATCTTCCGATTCCAAATTGTAGCTGTCGCAATCGTTGTACTTGTGAATCGATGCGTCTAGCTCGCTCCAATCATCTTTTACTCTATACTATTCGATTCCTCACCGGGCTCAACGAGAATTTCTCCATGGTGAAGTCTCAAATTCTTCTCAATGATCCTCTACCTCCTCTCAATAAAGTGTTTTCCATGGTTCTTCAACATGAGCGTCAAGGAAATTTCTCTGTAACTGATGAGTCCAAGGCTCTCTTGAATGCTGCAAAATCCAAAGGTTCCTCTTCAACTCCTCGCAAATGCTCTTATTGTGGAAGAGACAATCATATTGTTGACAACTGCTTCAAGAAACATGGACTTCCACCTCACTTGCGACGCCAATCTTCTGCAAATAATGCTGCTCTTGAGGGAGGCATTGAAGATTCTTCAGCATCATCATCTGCAGGACCTGTAATCACTCAGGATCAAGCCTCTCAGCTCATTGCTCTACTTCAAAATTCATTCCCTAGTCACGATTCAAATGACATGGCTTCTAATCAGGTTGGCTCCACTAATCTCACTGGTCTTCAATCAGTGAATGCAGGTAATTCTTCTTTTCCTTCTCTTCATGCATGTAGCTTAGGTTCTTGGATACTTGATTCTGGTGCTAGCCATCACATGTGCAACTCTCTTCAGTGGTTTCTTTCTTATAAAGAAATTACTCCTATCAAAATCAAACTACCAAATGGAAATTATGTCTTAGCTAAACACACAGGAACTGTAAAATTCTCATCTAGTTTCATCATACATAATGTACTATACATTCCTAATTTTTCTGTGAATCTCTTGTCTGTGTCTCAAATATGTGCCTTGACTAAGTATTCAGTCAAGTTTAATGGTCAAAAATGCTTTATCCATGATCAGGCTACCAAGATGATGATTGGTTCTGCTGACATGATTGAAGGCTTATACTACCTTAAGCTTGCAGATAAGACAGGACAAGCTCACAATACCATTGGAACTGAATCTATCACTACCATACCAAATAAAGCCTTGTGGCATTTTAGACTAGGTCATACTTCTCTTGGTAGAATGAATCATTTACACACTAGATTTCCTTACATTGTTGTAGATAATAAAGGTGTATGTGACATTTGTCACCTTGCACGACAAAAGAAACTTCCTTTCAATAATAGTATAAATAAAGCTGTTGCTCCTTTTGATACTTTACACTGTGATATTTGGGGTCCTATTGCTACAAAGTCTATACATGGTTTTTCTTATTTTTTAACCATTGTTGATGATCATAGTAGGTTCACTTGGGCTATGTTAATGAAAAACAAATCTGATACTAGGTCTAAACTGATAGCTTTTGTTAATCAAATTGAAACACAACACAATACCAAAGTTAAAATAATAAGAAGTGACAATGGTGTTGAATTCAATATCCCTGACTTTTATTCTTCAAAAGGGATTATACACCAAACCTCTTGTGTTGAAACACCTGAACAAAATGCTAGGGTTGAAAGAAAACACCAAGACCTATTGAATGTTGGCAGAGCCCTTCTTTTTCAAGCTAACCTACCTAAATCCTTTTGGTCATTTGCCATACAACATGCTGCTTACCTAATCAACAGGTTACCTTCCACTGTGTTAAACCATAAATCTCCCTATGAGATATTACATGGACAGGTTCACTCCTTAGAACATCTAAAGGTGTTTGGTTCTCTAGCCTATGCTTCTACCTTAACTAGTCATAGAACTAAACTTGAACCTAGGAGTAGAAAATGTATTTTCTTAGGGTACAAGCAAGGTGTTAAAGGGCATATACTTTATGATCTCAACACTAAGGAAATATTTGTGTCAAGAAATGTCATTCACCATGATCACATTTTACCCTATACAACCTCTACTAGACCTGTTTGGCATTATCACACTTCTTTCACTTCTGAACCTAATGAAATTCTCTCTCATCCAACCTCTACACCTAAACCTGTTTCTGAGAACCCTATCCCTGAAAACACTATTCCTGACCCTAATATTCATTTATCTGCTAATCCCAACACAGTTGCTTTACCTGATTGTGACCTTACCTTGTCCAACACTTTACCTGAGCCTGCATCTACTTTAACTGAGCCTACATCAACTTTACCTGAGCCTACATCAACTTTACCTGAGCCCACAATCACTCCTATTCCTTCATCATCTCCCAGACCCACTAGACAAAGAACCTCTCCTTCTTATCTGCTAGATTATATATGCAATTCCTCCCATGGTTCTTCAAATCATTCATCATCTGGTGCCCTGTATCCCATCTCTGATTATCATACTCTTGATAATTTGTCATCTAAATTTCATGCATATACAGTTTCACTTACACACACTATTGAGCCTAAATCTTATTCAGAAGCTGTAAAATTTGATTGTTGGCAAAGGGCCATGAATGATGAGTTAGCTGCACTAAGTCAGACAGGTACTTGGTCCTTTGTTGATTTGCCACCTCATGCCAAACCCATAGGCAGTAAATGGGTTTATAGAGTGAAATACAAAGCTGATGGGAGTGTTGAAAGGTACAAAGCAAGGCTTGTTGCTAAGGGTTACACCCAAGTTGAGGGTCTAGATTTTTTTGATACCTTCTCCCCAGTTGCTAAGCTTACTACTGTGAGGTTGCTCCTAGCTGTATCCTCAGTCAAGGGTTGGTTTCTACACCAGCTAGATGTCAATAATGCATTCCTTCATGGGGAATTGCAGGAGGATGTATACATGGCTGTGCCTGAAGGTGTTACTCCTCCCAAGCCAAATCAAGTTTGTAAACTGATCAAAAGTTTATATGGCCTTAAACAAGCCAGTAGAAAATGGTATGAAAAATTGACATCTTTGTTGCTACAAGAAGGGTACAAGCAATCTACCTCAGATTATTCCCTTTTCACTCTCCAAACTGATTCTCATTTCACTGCCCTGCTAGTCTATGTGGATGATATAATCTTGGCAGGCACTGACCTTTCTGAGTTTGTAAGAATCAAAAGCATTTTGGATTCCAAATTCAAAATCAAGGATCTTGGTGATTTGAAATATTTTTTGGGTTTGGAGGTTGCCAAATCAAGGGAGGGTATTACTGTTTCTCAGAGAAAGTACTGCCTTGACTTGCTCAAGGACTCAGGATTTTTCGGCTCAAAACCTGCTCCCACTCCATTAGATCCTGCAGTGAAACTTCACAATGATACTGGCAAACTTTATGAAGATGTATCAACATATAGAAGATTGGTTGGAAGGCTTCTATACTTAACAAACACAAGACCTGATATCAGTTTTGCAGTTCAGCAACTTAGTCAATTTCTACACAAGCCAACAATGGCTCACTACACTGCAGCCTGCAGAGTTATTAGGTATCTTAAGCATAATCCTGGCAGAGGTTTGCTATTTCCTAAACATTCAGAAATGCAAATTCTGGGTTTTTCTGATGCTGACTGGGCAGGGTGCATAGAAACAAGAAGATCTACAACTGGGTATTGCTTCTTCCTTGGTTCCTCTCTCATCTCTTGGAAGGCAAAGAAGCAATTGACTGTATCCAGATCTTCTTCAGAAGCTGAATACAGAGCCTTATCTACTTCTACCTGTGAATTACTTTGGTTGACATATTTGATGAAAGATCTTAACATTGTCTGCAGCAAACCTCCAGTTATTTACTGTGACAGCCGAAGTGCTATACACATAGCCTCAAATCCGGTATTTCATGAGCGCACCAAACATTTGGAAATAGATTGTCACATTGTGCGTGAAAAGGTGCAACAAGGATTACTAAGGTTGCTTCCTATATCTACTGATGATCAACTTGCAGATTGTTTAACCAAAGCCTTACCCACTGTCAAGTTCAATTCCTTTATATCCAAGCTTGGTCTCTTAGACATATATGAGCCTAAGCTTGAGGAAGGCTATTAAGATACTTTTGTATTATACTTTTAGTATACAGTATTTGTGCTAGTTGTAGAATACAAGTATTATTGATACAAGTGTATTAGTTGTATTGATACTATAAATAGTGTCATGTGTACTACATTTCATTTTAATCAAAAATAATAATTGATTCATCTTTAGCTTCTCTATGCTTTCCTTTCTTAGTTCTGATAGGTAGCGCTTCCTTGTATATTGTCCTTATATAATATAGAGGACCTTAGTTCAACACTTGGTGGGTGGATTATCTATTTTTTAGTTATTAAAGGATATTTTTTTAAAAAAAAACTAATTTTCATATGTATTTATTTATCAATACAAAAAATGCACAATTTTTATTTTTTTTTTCAAAAAATATAAAACTATTTTCTAATAATTAATTTTATGGGAGTATTTATTCAAAGTCACTTAGCAGCACACATGAAGTATTATTTTAAAGTATGTAATTTGTTTTATTAATAATCAAATTTTTATACACAATATAAATTTTTTTATTTGATTTATATACTATAACTGTTTTAACGTCCTTTGAAAAAAATCCTGATTCCGCTACCGCTAAAGGTTTTAAATTTGATTTTCAACTTCATTATAAAAAAATCAAAATTTTTTCTATCTTAAATCAGATACTATCTTCTTACCCCAAAGTAAACCGACATTGTATTATTCGACTAAATATGTACGAATCTTTCTAACTAGTGCAACAAAGAGATTATTAATTAAGGATTTCATAAATAAATAAAAATCTAGAAAATACAATTATTAAATAACCAAAAAAAAAATTATGAAAAAGGGAACTAAGCCCAAAATAAAAGATTACAATTCAACAATAAGAGAAGGAGAGTAGTAACTCCCAAACTATAGGCTAAACATAGCCGATAGAAGTGAGAATATGTCAGATTTTTTAAGGTTTAACCTACATAGACTCATATTAGATTTGCCTATTTCTGTAAATAGAATAGACCAAGACTTTTTTATAAGCATATTTAGTTAAATAGGTCAGACTGCAATTCATTAGAAAAGTCTTTTAGTCTACTAGACTGACCTATTAAGTTAATATTAATAATGTTTGAAATTCTGGTGGCAAGTGTCAGATGTGTAGCACGATGTGTACACTTTAGGAATCGTACGATGTGTAGCCTAATGTGTCAACATCGTGAACAACTGAACTTGATGAACAAGTAAACAATATAAAGTGCAGGAAACAAAAGAACACGTGAGTTTGTTAACCCAGTTCGGCACTTATAACAAGCCCTATTCTGGAGGATACCAATCCAGGGATGAATCCACTATGGTAGTATCAATTCAAAGCTAAACTCCCCCGTTTACAACTTCTCACTTAATCACTACCCGTGCTAATTCTACCTAGGAACTCCTAGATATGAGAACCTCTGCTCACTCCCCCTCAACCTTACCCAGTAAGGATTTAATAACAAACTCAGTTTGGAGACACACTCCTAGAAAACTATGCACTCGTACCTAACGGCTTTGAGTGTTGCACGCTCTAACTCCTTGCTTCAAAGCTTTGGAGAAAGAACACTAGAGATTACAACTCTATCAAACTCAGTCCTTACTTGTATCAAAATTATGATTCAAGTGAAGGCTCACAAATAACAATGAACAGACTAAGACCTAAGACTCGATATCTTCAACTCTTGGCTTCGTGCTTCATTATGTCTTCAGTCTTCCTTTATATAGAACAAGTTTCATGGGCTTGGATCTTCAATAATAACAGCTGGCCTTTGTTAATTCTCTTTGAGATTTATTTGATCATAATCTTTTAATTGTTTGTTTCAAATCTTTTTGATCAAAGTCGGCCAATAAAATAAAACAGAACCATGAAAGATTATCTTGTTCCTTGGCGCGCAAGCTGGCACGATATACTTGAAAAACAAATCTTTTTCAAAAGATCGCGTTTAAATAAATAAAGGCGCGTCCAGTAGGGCGTCCAGATGTGAACCCTGATGTGCCACACATCATGCTCCACATCATGGAATCAGGCTTATTTTACCAAATGAAGCCAACACCCTAAAAGGTCTCAACAATCTCCCCCTTTGGCAAATTTTGGGCTAAAATAATCTTTGAGTCACCCAACTAAACTTGGAGAGATGTATAGGCACATCAGAGGCATGCAGCAGCGGATCAGAGCCTCACAAATAAAGAGAGAAATAAACTCTCACAAGATAGGAAAATAAATTCCCAAAGACTGAGAAAAATAAATTCTCAGACACATACAAGCATGAGATTCCATGCACACATAAGGGAGGGTAGCAAACCCAGTAATAGTCTACTCCCCTTTGAACTAGAACACTTTCCATGTACTCCCCCTAAATCTCATATCCCCTATAGGCTTCTTCAGAATGCATGACCTAGAGAGAAATAGAGAAGTTTTAAACTTGGCTTCTTAAGAATGCATGACCAAGTTAAAACTCACAGATGTGTCAAACATCACACAAAATAGCAACTTCTACAGGCTTCTTAAGAATGCATCACCATGTAGAAATCATACAAATGGATCAACCATTACACAAATTAACATCTTCAATTGGACTTCTTAAGAATGCATCACCCAGTTGAAAACGTACAGATTAAGTCTTCAGAAAAACATGCTTTAGAAAACTAATTCTTCAAAAAGTTGTTGAGAAAACATTTGAAGAAAAATAAGCATGTATGCCAGATGTGTAGTCAGATGTGCCACACATCACAATTTGCTGCAGTTAAGACTTCAAAGTTGTTCATTTTAATTTTTACTCCCCCTTTTTAGCCATAAATTATGACAAACATACTGAGAGTAAGTAACACACCATAGAATGCAGATAGCATGAGATGTAGAGATGATGGTGCATGAACAGAAAAAAGGCACTCAGGCCGTTAATAGTGTAGCAAGTACAGAACAGGCACACAAAGGTGCATCAGAAATCCAGGGCATAGCCCACAAAATACAAGCAAAAACAAGGAAATACTGAGTACAGGGAAATATTAATGAATTACAATAATTCAAATATCCTGGCTCCCATCAGTTTCCTCAGCTTCAGAGTCATTGGGCTCCTCCTCCTCCAATTCCTCATCCTCAGCCATTGTTTGCTCATCCTCAAGCTCCAGTCCAGTAATGACTGCCTCCAGCTTGGCCTTCTTCTCATCCAGAGCCTTGCAAGTCTCCTTTAAAGCAGCAATCATGTCTGTCCTAGACATAGCATTGTTTGAGCTGGATGTGCCCACATCAGGAGTCACATCAGACTGCTTGAGACTAAAAGAAATAGCAGACTCTCTTCTGCAAGACAAATCATCCTTGCCCAGAACATCAGGTCTCTGGCTCAATATGATTCCACACAGTAGGGAAGGAAATGCAATGGGTAGTTTGACAGCTAGGGTTTTGGCATGTTTGATAGTCTGATCAAAAATATAGGTACCAAAATCAAAATTAGATTTGCTGCCAATAGTATATATGAACCTAGCCAAACCTGTAGCCACATCACAGTTGTGTGTGGTAGGCACCCAGTTAGCAGCAGCAATCCTGTTCAGGATGTTGTAGATTGGTGTGAGCTTGCTTGCTTGCAGTTTCCCTTTCTTAGGCCAAGTCTTGACCTTTCCAGCTGTGATGGCCTTGATTATGTAGTTGTCATTTGCCTCCATCTCAGCAAAGGGCTCCTCACTTCTGCCCAGATACTTGTTGATAACAGTGGGAGAGAAGTGAATTTCTTTACCTCTCACAAAAACAGTTTGGTATTCCTTGTCCAAAGGATTGTCACAACCAGCAGGGATGTTTACCAAAAATTCTTTGACTACCTTTTCATAGCAGTCACTCAGTCCAGTAACAGTCTTCATCAAGCCAGCACGCTTGATCAACCTCATAACTTCCTTGCACTGCAAGGCTTCAGCACTGAGCTCCCTCTCCAGAGCTAACCTTCTATGAGCAATGTACTTCCATTTACCAGCATGTGCAGGGTTGTGGAAGGAAATCAAATCAACTGGGATGTCAGGAATTCCCTGAGGAATTTTCTTCTTCCTATAGCTCTTCTTCACAGCAGACTCAATGTGAATCACATCAAGCTCCACATTGCGTTCCTTAGCAGATTCTTCCTCAGAATCACTGATGTGAGCTACATCCTGCTCCACATCGTACTCTGAGTCACTTGTAGGTGGCTCTTTTCTTTTCTGAGTCTTCTTCTTTGCAGGTGGAACCACAGCTTTACTAAATCCCTTCTTGGGACCATACATGACTTGCCTCTTAACAGGCTTCTTCTTCTCCTTAGTAGCAGCAGGAGAAATCTCAACAACAGCAGGACCTTTACCACTTCTAGTCCTTTTTGCAATACTATCCTCAGTAAGCTTCTTCAAGGGGATGTCAGAATTGTAGCCTTCTACATTCACAACAACTGTATCTCCATCAGCATCCTTGTCAGAAGGATTGGAGTCTTCATGATCTGAACCTTCAACAGTTTCTTTATCCTTGTCAGACTGGGTATTATCTTTAGGTTCCTCAACCTCAGCAGGTTGATCTTCTTCAACAAATTCCTGTTCAGGAGAATCAGGAATGACAGCAGGTTTTTCAACAGCAGCAGTCTCTTCTTCACCTTGTGGCAATGATGTGCCAACATCTGCCGCAACATTAGGTTCTTGCAGGGCCTGGAGCACAGAATCAATGATCTTCTGAGTCAAGGGATGTCTTTGACTCTCAGGGATCTTTACAGCAGCCTTCTCAGGGTTAGGGTTTGAAGAACCTACACCCATAGATGCTTCAGCATTCGCATCACCAGATTTTGCAGGAAGAGGTTCAACATGCAGACTTTCCATGGTGTGAACCCTCTTTGGTGAGCCAATCTTTGGCTTTTTGCTTTTCTTCTTCTTCTTCTTGGATTTTTCTGTGGAAGGAGAAGGAACAACATCTTCCTCTGCAGCAATGGGGGTTGATTCCCTTCTTGATCGTTTTGACTTCTTCTTCTTTGATCCAGATGGCTTGATCATAGAAACAGGAGTGGCATTAACGATCATGTCACTTTGAACTTCTTCAGGATGCGGGGAATTAGGTTTTGATGATGATGGAGGAGTCGTGAATTTGGTTGAAGGAGATGTTTTGGTTGCAGTAGACATGATGATGATGATGGTGATTTGGTATGAAGATTTTCAAAGAAAATAGCAGAGAGATGAACAAAGGGTTTGAGAGTGATCAAGAAAATTTTTGGTCGTTTGAGTGGTTGAGAAACGAATGTGGTGATCAATGTGGTAGGCAATAAGAAAATCTTGAGTAAACGGATTTCTTGGAGTTTTGATCGTGAAATAGCCGTTGGAAATATTTTGTAATGATTGCCTTTGGATTGCGTGCAACTATGGATGGAGGGAAAAAAAACAGGTAACCGTTGCACGCCTATATAGCTATTATGGCTATTGATCATCAAAGAGGCAAATACCAAGTTTGCCCCTTAACACCTCAAACCTATTTGCATCTAAAGCCTTAGTGAAAATATCTGCCAGTTGATTTTCTGTGGCAACATGCTCTAGAGTCACAATATTGTCTTCAACAAGATCTCTAATAAAATGGTGACGTATATCAATGTGCTTTGTCCTACTATGTTGGATAGGATTTTTGGAGATATTTATAGCACTTAGATTGTCACAGTATAATGTGAGCACATCTTGCTGCACATTGTACTCACCCAACATCTGCTTCATCCAAAGTAGCTGAGAGCAACTACTTCCTGCTGCAATATACTCAGCCTCAGCTGTAGAAAGAGAAACACAATTTTGTTTCTTGCTGAACCATGATATAAGGTTGCTTCCCAAAAAGAAACATCCACCAGAAGTGCTTTTCCTGTCATCAGCACTACCTGCCCAGTCAGCATCACAATAACCCAACAATCTTGTGTCTTCACCATGAGAGTAGAGAATTCCATAATCACTTGTACCACTGACATACTTAAGAATCCTTTTGACTTGATTCAGATGACTCATCTTGGGCTCAGCTTGGTACCTAGCACACACACCAACAGCAAAGCTAATATCAGGTCTACTTGCAGTGAGATAAAGTAGACTGCCAATCATGCTTCTGTATAGACTTTGATCAACACTGACACCATGCTCATCTTTAGAAAGTTTGAGATGGGTTGCTGCAGGAGTTCTTTTGTGATTTGCATTCTCCATTCCAAATTTCTTCACAATGTTCTTGGCATACTTGCTTTGGGAGATGAAAATTGTATCTTCCATCTGTTTGACTTGCAGACCAAGAAAGTAGGTAAGTTCACCTACAAGGCTCATCTCAAATTCAGACTGCATCTGATTCACAAACATCTTGACCATTGGATCAGACATTCCTCCAAACACAATGTCATCTACATAGATTTGTGCAATCATGAACTTGCCCTTTTCTTCTCTGACAAACAAGGTTTTGTCTGTTTCTCCTTTTCTATAACCTTGCTGCACAAGAAATTTGGTTAGCCTCTCATACCATGCCCTAGGAGCTTGCTTTAATCCATATAATGCCTTCTTCAATCTGTAGACATGATCTGGATAATTTGGATCAACAAATCCCTTGGGCTGCTCCACATAAACTTCCTCATTCAAGTAGCCATTGAGGAAAGCACTCTTCACATCCATCTGGAATAGCTTGAATTTCAAGATACATGCTACTCCCAAAAGTAACCTTATGGACTCGAGACGTGCCACAGGAGCAAATGTTTCATCAAAGTCTACTCCTTCAATCTGAGAGTAACCTTGAGCCACAAGCCTAGCCTTGTTTCTAGTCACAACACCACTTTCATCAGATTTATTCCTATAAACCCATTTAGTACCAATGATGTTGACTCCTTCAGGTCTAGGAACTAAATCCCACACTTCATTCCTCTTGAACTGGTTCAGCTCCTCTTGCATAGCTTCAATCCAAAACTCATCTGTCAAGGCTTCTTTCACATTCTTTGGTTCTACCTTTGACACAAAACAAGCATTGGATACAACCTCTCTTGACCTTGTCATAACCCCTGACTCAGGATTCCCTATTATGAGTTCTTTTGGATGATTCTTTTGAACTCTAACAGAGGGACCCTTGTTCACTGGAGTCACATCTTCTTGCTGATCAGTCTTCTCAGGAATCTCTATAACTTCAGAGTCTTCAGGCAGGGGGTGAGATGTGTCCACATCAGGATCAACATCAGGTACATTGTCTGAATAGTCATCTATGACAACATTGATGGATTCCATCATAGTTCTTGTTCTGTTGTTGAAGACTCTATAGGCTCTGCTGGTTATGGAATAGCCTAGAAAGATTCCTTCATCACTCTTGGGATCCATCTTCCTCCTTTGCTCTCTGTCAGCTAAGATATAGCACTTGCTACCAAAGACATGGAAGTGTTTGACAGTTGGTTTTCTTCCTTTCCATATCTCATACAGTGTGGTTGAGGTACCTTTTCTCAGAGTCACCCTGTTGTGTACATAGCATGCAGTATTCATGGCCTCTGCCCAAAAGTAGTAAGGTAGCTTCTTGGCATGTAGCATAACTCTTGCAGCCTCTTGCAAGGTTCTGTTCTTCCTCTCAACTACACCATTTTGTTGGGGTGTGATAGGTGAGGAGAACTCATGCCCAATTCCTTCATTAGCACAAAACTCAGAGAATCTTGAATTTTCAAACTCTTTCCCATGATCACTTCTGATTCTAACAATGCCACTATCCTTCTCTCTTTGTAGTCTAAGGCATAGTTCTTTGAATGCATCAAAAGTGTCAGACTTCTCTCTGATGAAGCTAACCCAAGTGAACCTTGAGAAATCATCTACAACCACAAAGGCATATCTTTTGCCACCAATACTCTCTACCTGCATTGGTCCCATCAAGTCCATATGTAGCAGTTCAAGAACTCTGGATGTCACCTGATGTTGCAACATTGGGTGTGACATCTGAACCTGCTTTCCAACTTGACATTCACCACAGATACTGCCTTCAACAATCTTAAGCTTTGGTAGTCCTTTAATAGCTTCCTTGGACATAATCTTCTTCATTCCTTTTAGATTCAAATGACCAAGTCTTTGGTGCCAAAGCTTAACTTCTTCTTCCTGACTAATAAGACATGTAGTAGAGCGAGCAGTTTCATCAGGAATCCATAGATAGCAGTTGTCTCTTGACCTAGATCCTCTCATCAACAATTCTCCTTTGTCAGAAGTAATAAGACATTCATTCTTTGTGAAGTTGACTTTGAGACCTTGATCACACAATTGGCTTATGCTGATAAGATTAGCCTTCAAGCCTTTAACAAGTAGCACATCATCTAGGTCAGGTAAGCTTTTGCTGCTGAGTTTACCACTGCCCTTGATTTCACCTTTTGCTCCATCACCAAAGGTTACAAAGCTTGTTGTATGAGGCTTGATATTAGTGAGAAATTTCTCAACACCAGTCATATGCCTAGAACAACCACTATCAAAATACCAATCATTACTAGAAGATGCTCTAAGAGAAGTGTGAGCAATATGTGCAGTTTCAGAAACTTTAGGCTTCCACATCTTCTTAGGAGTGACCCTTGCTGTTTTGGCTTGCACCTGAGGCCTTTTCTTGGGATACCCATAGAGTTTGTAACAGAAGGGCTTGATGTGACCATTCTTCCCACAGTAGTGGCATCTCCAAGCATTAAACTTCTCTTTGCCAGCAGGTCTCTGATGTGGAGTGTGATGTGTCCACATGCTGCCAGGGTCAGGTTTCTTCTGAGCAGGAACAAACTTAGTATTTGTCTTCTTGCTGTGATGTTTGTTCTTAAATCCTACACCAGATGAGTCACCAGCATGCTTTCCTACTTTCAAAATTTCATCAAGCATGTTGGTTCCAGGATTGAGCATCTTTACAGACTTGGTCATATTTTTCAAGTTGGTTGACAGTAACTTGACTTCACTTTCAAGACTAGCAACTTGACTCTGTAGTTGACCCTTCTCTGTCTCCAGTTGACTGATGATTTCCTTCTGCTCTTCATTGACCTTGTACAGTTCCTCACTCTTGATAAATAGCTTTTTATGGACTGAGGCTAGTTCATCAAATGTGAGTTCTTCATCATCAGATTCAACATCAGTATTATCCACCCTAGTCATGGCACTAACATGATTAGCAGCAACATTCTCTGAGTCAGTGTCAGAGTCTTCATCAGACCATGAGACAGTTAGGCCTTTCTTCTGCTTCTTCAGATATGTGCCACATTCTGATCTTATATGACCAAAGCCTTCACATTCATGACATTGAACACCCTTGTTCTGAGTTGACTTATCATCAGTTTTGGTTTTTGTTGAAGTGTTACCTAGTTTACTGATGTCAGTCTGGATGTTCCTCACATTCCTCCTTGGTCTTCTGTCCACCCTCCTTTGAAGCTTGTTGAATTGTCTTCCCAACATGGCTAAGTCATTTGAGAGGTCATCATCTGATTCATCAGCTTCTTCCTCTTCACCAGCACAAGATACAAAAGCTATGCCTTTTCCTTTCTTCTCAGTTGGCTCACTAAAGTTCATCTCAAAAGTTTGAAGCGAGCTCACAAGTTCTTCAAGTTTCATACTTGGGATGTCTTGAGCTTCTTCAATAGCTGTGATTTTCATGTTAAATCTCTTGGGTAGAGACCTAAGCATCTTTCTCACAAGCTTTTCTTCAGACAATTTCTCACCTAGAGCCTCAAAGGAATTGTCCACCTCAAGCAAATTCATGTGAAAGTCATGAATTGATTCTTCTTCTTTCATTCTGAGGTTTTCAAACTTAGTGTTGAGAAGTTGGATTCTTGAGCTTTTTACCTTGGCATTGCCTTCATGAGTGGTTCTGAGTATCTCCCAGGCATTCTTTGCAACAGTACACTGCTTGATTAGTCTGAACATGTTCTTGTCCACTCCATTGAATAAAGCATTCAAAGCTTTGGAGTTTCCAAGTGATGCAGTGTCTTCTGCAGCTGACCAATCTTCCTCTGGCTTGAGTACACCAGTGTCAACACCATTAGCATCCAAGATTTTGGGATGCTCCCAGCCTTTTAGCACAGCTTTCCAAGTTCTGCTGTCAAGTGACTTTAGGAAGGCAATCATCCTTGGCTTCCAGTAGTCATAGTTGGTTCCATCCAGGAGGGGTGGTTTGTTGACCGTTGTTCCATCCTTGTCCATGTTTCCAGAAAGTAACTTCCCTGGAGCTCACCCTCAAACAGGCAGGGTACCTGCTCTGATGCCAATTGAAATTCTGGTGGCAAGTGTCAGATGTGTAGCACGATGTGTACACTTTAGGAATCGTACGATGTGTAGCCTAATGTGTCAACATCGTGAACAACTGAACTTGATGAACAAGTAAACAATATAAAGTGCAGGAAACAAAAGAACACGTGAGTTTGTTAACCCAGTTCGGCACTTATAACAAGCCCTATTCTGGAGGATACCAATCCAGGGATGAATCCACTATGGTAGTATCAATTCAAAGCTAAACTCCCCCGTTTACAACTTCTCACTTAATCACTACCCGTGCTAATTCTACCTAGGAACTCCTAGATATGAGAACCTCTGCTCACTCCCCCTCAACCTTACCCAGTAAGGATTTAATAACAAACTCAGTTTGGAGACACACTCCTAGAAAACTATGCACTCGTACCTAACGGCTTTGAGTGTTGCACGCTCTAACTCCTTGCTTCAAAGCTTTGGAGAAAGAACACTAGAGATTACAACTCTATCAAACTCAGTCCTTACTTGTATCAAAATTATGATTCAAGTGAAGGCTCACAAATAACAATGAACAGACTAAGACCTAAGACTCGATATCTTCAACTCTTGGCTTCGTGCTTCATTATGTCTTCAGTCTTCCTTTATATAGAACAAGTTTCATGGGCTTGGATCTTCAATAATAACAGCTGGCCTTTGTTAATTCTCTTTGAGATTTATTTGATCATAATCTTTTAATTGTTTGTTTCAAATCTTTTTGATCAAAGTCGGCCAATAAAATAAAACAGAACCATGAAAGATTATCTTGTTCCTTGGCGCGCAAGCTGGCACGATATACTTGAAAAACAAATCTTTTTCAAAAGATCGCGTTTAAATAAATAAAGGCGCGTCCAGTAGGGCGTCCAGATGTGAACCCTGATGTGCCACACATCATGCTCCACATCATGGAATCAGGCTTATTTTACCAAATGAAGCCAACACCCTAAAAGGTCTCAACAATGTTTTTAATACTATTATTACTTATATATTAAAATTTGTACTTTGATTAAATTATATATTTATTAAATTTTTCAATAGTTTAAGTTTATTAATCTACATTAGTTTTTTCACATATATAAATGTATAATTATAAACTAGAATTGAAATATGATGATATATATGTTAAATATGAAAAAGACATTGGTTTATTAGTTCATAAGTATTTATTAATGTATGCAAAAAGATGAAAAAAAAAAGAAGAAAAATACATGAAAATAAACAAGAGATCAAATAAATAATGATGCACGCAGTATTACATGAAAAATTAAGGAGAAAATGAATTCTAATATATTTATGGTGTGATGCATGTAATAAATGGTTGTGAGTGTTTTTTGTGATTGATATGCATAATTTTATGAATCGTATTTAATGAGAGAATTGTGTATGATTTATTAATATTAAAATTTTAATTTTTAATTTAAACTTCATAATTGATTGATGGTGTCATGCATGTAATTGGTTTGTGTTGTTTTGGGTGATTAATATATATGACTTCATGGGTCCGTTTGATTTACAAAACAACAAGTACTGGACATACAATACAGGATATAACAAGACAGTACAAGATATGACAAAACTGTACATGAGAGAGATATATAGATAATATTTTTAATATTTGAAAATAAATTATGGATATTTTTCGTATTTTTTATAGTTGTACTGTGGACAAAAAGTTGTCCTGTGGTTTAGCGGGGGACAAAAAATTTTGTTTTTGTCCTGTCTCTTAATATCTTTTTTGTCCAGTCCCATAATCAGTTTCTGAATCAAACAGGGTACAACAAAAATTGTTCAGTCCTCTGTTTTTTAGCAGATCAAACGCGCCCCATGAGTCATATTTCATAGATGAAAATGAGATAAAACAAATGTTGTGTTATTTATCTAATATTCAATAAAAATTTAAATTGTATGACATATTATTTGTGTTTTCTTCATTTCTTTGATTAATTTATGCAACATTTATATTTCTAAATTTTTTTTTTGAATGGCAAAATTTATTAATAACCTAGTCTCTGCACAAGAAGAACAGAGACCGGTAAAAAGGAACAACAAGACCTAGGTGCCGTATATATGCGGAACACCTAAAAGGAAAAACACTCCTAAACAAACACCAAATCGAAAAAACAACTCCTAATCCCCAATATAGTAAAGCAGCCCACAGATTCAAGCCTACCAGAGCAATCACCAATCCCGCTTAAAAGGTTACCACAACTGAACTCTAACTCCCGAACTCGAATCAAAAGCGCTCGGCCCATCAGAATCCAGAACCAGCTTCATCAAGCGAACCGCTGACCAGACAAAAGTAGAACAAAAACCCCCGGGCAGGCAACTCTCGGCAACGACAGATGTACCACCATGAGAAAAGCACCCCCCAGATTTCCAAATACCAGATCAGTCACCAACTCAGCCCAGACAGTTGTCACAACTAGACACTAACTCCCGATCTCGAATCAAAAGCGATCGGCCCATCAGAATCCAGAACCAATTCCTAAGGCAAAAAGCTAACCGACGAAAGTATAACGAGAACCTAGGCGGACAAGTCTCAGCAAACCCGAGGACCAGTCGACATCAACGTGGACGAGGTTATCTAGATACAAGGCATCCTGCAAATCTCAACAGATTTGGAACCATCAGCAACTCAGAAGAGAAAACTGCGAATCTCAACAAATTCGAAAGCGGTCAGAGACGCCTGTGTCGAGGGAGAACCAAACAGTCAGCCTCATGCGATAAATGACAACCTGATATAAAGAACCGGATATGAAATCCCGAAGAACCCTGCAAATCACAGAGACTTGTAAACCCCAGAGACCCAAAAGGAGTCCTGCAAATCTCAACAGATTTGATAGCGGGTCAGAGAAACTAATATCAAGGAAGCCAAACGCATTCGACATCAACCAATCCAACGCCAATGTGACAACCTCACCACACAACACCTCATCTATCATCACCAGAGCAACATACCACCACCTAAACCGTCGCCGGAGCAACAAGCACCTATCACCCAACACCACAACCACCACCACCAGCACCAGAAACAGAACTCGCCGACACCACCAAAACCGCCCACAACCAGATCCGACCACCAACACGAAAAAACTAAACCCAAGAGGCCGACACACGACCAACAACACCTCCGCCTCAAAGGCAAGAACGCCGTCAAAAACGCGGCAGCGACGAAGGAAGAGAGTTCAAATGAAGTCACAGATCTGGACAAACACCACCACCACCACAGTAGCCGTCGGCAAGAGATCACCGACCGCCACCTCCTTGTCACCTGAGAAACACCACGAACGGCCGACCTGAGAAACGATGCCGGCGTGTGCCGCCGATGAAGCTCCAACACCACCGAAAGAAGAAAAAACACGCAGCCGGCTCCAAGACCACCGAGAGAAAGTAAAAACGATGCCGGCGAAAAACAACGGCTAGCAAGGTGATGTGGATAGCCGGAGCACCATCATCACACCACCACCATAAGGATCTACATCTTTTAGCAGAAAAAATTTGGATACGGGGGGAGAAGGAAAGGGGCGCGTGGGGTTCTAGAGAGAGGTGAGAGCGTTGGGTATCTAGAGAGAGAAAATGTTCTTTTCTTTTTTTTTTCTTTTTTATTTATATTTCTAAATTAAAAGTAAAATTCTTAATTTTAGATTATGTTCAAAATTAAATTTTCAATCAAGAATGTTCAAGTTTGATATCTAACACGTGGACTCGACTAGAGTTTGCAAATACAATAAGCAATTAAAGAAAAAACATATAAAGCAAAACTAATCGACCCCAAACACAACATTGTCTCGACTACCGGATATAGTAGTTAGAGACTAGATTAATGTTTGTCGTCTTCAACCATCAATAAGATAACAATTTGATTATATCCAATTTGATGCAAGTTGTTTGCTGAATTTATGTTTGATGGTTGGTTTCAAATTCCTAATTGGGTTTCATTCTTTGTTAATGTATATGATTCGTATATGAATCAAAGTAATGAAACAAACGGTTACTTAAATAATTTCATGTAATGTTAGATAGATTTGAAGCAAGATAATAGCTATGAAAATCTTAGCTTATTGTTGGAGAAGAAAAGAAGATTAAGTTTTTTTTTCTTTTTTGAATAAAAAAAAACTAAGTTATGATCAAGTAATAGTCCTAAAAAAGAGCTTGGAGTTTGACAACAAGCTAGAGCAATGAGTTGATTCCACTTTATATTTTGAAGATTATATTTAGGTCTTTGTTGACCTGAATTAAGCGACTTAAAGAGATTTTATTTTACTCCCCAAAATAAGTTGTTAAGTTGAGTTGGACTATAATTTAAAATGAAATCTATTTTTTTTATTTTTAAATGCAACATTTTTTTGTTCAAAGTTCAAACTCTAACATGGAGGAAGTTGACAAAAGATGCATCCTGCTCTCCTACACAGTACACACAAATTAATTGCGGGACAAGCTAAATATGTAAGACCCGCATTTAATAATTTAATATTAGAAAATTATATGGTTAACGGCATTATTTGAAAACTATATGATTATTTTCATGAGTTTAACTTAGTTGGTAAATATATTATATTATATATTTTGTCAAAAAAAAAAATATTATATTATATATGTATAAGTCGAAATTCGAATACTAAATACTTCACTTATTTATTTTTAAGATGAAATTTTTAATCACTAAAGAGCTTAAAAAAACTATATTGAGTATAATTTAAAACATCAGGAATATATACTAGAAAGATCCATTGTAATTTTTTTTTTGTTGACAAAATCATAAATTGTAATTAAAAATATATAATATTGTCTGGAGTCTGGACTTATAAGATTCGGAGAAATGTCTTGCCCAAAAAGATATATAATATCTCCATTTTTAATCACATAATACTGTTTTTTTTATGAAGGCTTGAAGCTTGCCCTCCGTCGTGGTGTAATGCACCTAGAGTTGCGTACAGATTCGCAAATTATAACTCAAAGTCTACAAAATGGGAAAGATGGTAGTATCTTGGGATGTGCATTGATGAAGAAAATCAAACGGCTCTTAGATGGCCCTTGGGAGGTCCGGATCATTCATATCTTTCGAGAAGCAAATAGATGTGCGGATATGCTAGCTAACATGGGTTGTGAAGGCATTAGTGAGACGGTGTACTTCGAGAAACCACCACCGAGGGTGGCACAGATTGTAGAAGATGATATTAGGGGTGTTTCCTTCCCCCGTTTGATCTCAGTGTAGTTTTTCTTTTTTTGGACTTAGGCCCCGTTGAATACCAAAAAATAATAATCACATAATACTGTTTTTAAAAGAACACGTGATACAGGGTCCACACAATAAAACAATGAACATACTAGTAATAAGTCAATAGTCATGCATATTGGTTAAGTTAGAGATTCAATCATTAATAGGGATGACAATGTAATCCATATATGAGCATTTTGCATATGAGTATGAGTAATTACCTGTGAATTTGAGCGGATATGAGTGTAGGTACGATACTTTATTTAACGTTCCAAATTGCTTTTAGGATGATTTATTGGCCCCATAAACCAACATGAGTCTTTTCAGCGAGCTTTGTCCACACTTGCATGCTTTCCGAAAAGCTTCTCAGAAGGTTACCCATCCAAAGACTACTCCAAGTCAAGCACGCTTAACTGTGGAGTTATTATGGAGTGAACTACCGAAAAGAAAATGCATCTTGTTGGTATAGGTAGTAGCCATCAATCCTTATAAGTCTTCCTTCAACCATACAATGTAAAACCTGCACAACCTTAGAATCTCTCTCATTCTGATGTGATTTAGTTTTACCTAAAAGCTGCCAGGAGTCGCACATCGTCATGCCTTGTGCACCGGCGACCACTCCCCGCCCTCATCAGCCTCAGGTGTTACATGCCCAGTAGCTACCACTTGGTTCGTCCCCGAACCACATCGTACTGGGAGAGGTCTGCTCTGATACCATTTGTAACAACACCTTTTCAGCGAGCTTTGTCCTTACTTGCACGCTTTCCGGGAAACTTTTCAGAAGGTCACCCATCCAAAGACTACTTCAAGTCAAACACGCTTAACTGTGGAGTTCTTATGCAGTGAGCTACTAAAAAGAAGATGCATCTTGTTGGTATAGGCAGTACCCATGATCAATCCTTATAAGTCTTCTTTCAACCATGCAGCGTCAAACCTGCACATTGTCATGCCTCATGCACCGGCGACCGCTCCTCGCCCTCATCAGCCTCGGGTGTTACACCTTAGTAGCCATCCCGCTCCATACCCACATGTTTTTTAACAAAAAAAAAACTTAAATAAAAAAAAAGTGATTTAGAATGACGTGGCATTTTAAATGACGTGTCAGTTGAAGTGACATTAAAATTTAATTTTAAAATGAGAAAAATTCCACGTGGACATGTCACGTGAAGATTCTTCCCAATTAGCTATCATGATGTGTACTTAGGGGGTCAAGGCAAATAAAAAAAAATTGCAATGGAGGAATCCTTCAGAAATTTTTTCTAGGGAGTATTACAAATATCACCTATTTTGCAGGGAAAAACATCTATTTACCCTTATTTATTTTAATTATATTATTATTATTATTATTATTATTATTATTATATAATATATGATAATCAATTTTAAAAATTACAACATTATTATACTATTACATATTTTTAATAAAAATATTTATTTATAACATAATGCAAATATATCAACAGAGAAATTAACTTTAGCATGATATATATTACAGTAATTTTGTTTATAATTTTCATAAATCAACATTAAAATGTTTGATTTTTTTTATAATTCTATTAAAAAGATATGATATTTTATAATTTATCAATTTATTTTTAGCAAAAAATGGGAATAACGGATGCATGTATGAATACTAAGGTACTCATAGGATACGGACACGAGGACAAAAATTATCATCCATACAAATATAAAGATATGTATGGAAAATAAAGATTAGTCATGAAAAATTAATTCGTAATAATATTAATTCTTATGTACTAATACAATTTGGTTAGGATAAAATTAGTCATGAAAAATTAATTTGTAATAATATTATTTGTAATTCAAGGCCCAAATTTCACAAGAAAAAGAAAAAATTCAAAGGCCAAGTTCCTTGTGCTAGCTGATGAATCGAAGGATATATTGCATTTGGATCTAGTCCTACTATGATACTATAAAAATTAGAGCATCTTGCACCTTAGCAAGTGGGTCAACAGGATGTGAGGTATGAATATGGTTATGAAATGACAAACATGTCTCCTGTACTTTAATTAAGAGGTATGAATATGATCTCTGACTCTTCTATACTAAATTTTTTTGGTTGGGAGGATGCACATGTAGTTTTTAATGCTATCGCAAGAGGGACCAACTAGTGGAAATTATAATCCAGTGTATTTATCTGTCATGATTTTGTGACTTAATAGATTTCATTTTCACTTTGATTCATTACATTTTTTAAAATGCTTTAACTTAACAAATATTATATTAAGAGTGATAAAATAGACTCAGTCTATCGTGTCGGCACGTTTAATCCTTCATTTTTGACGGATCAAACTGAACTCTTTGTATTAGTACATTAAATTGACCAACCCAACCTATAGCTAACCTAACTCGCTTTAAAAACGGAATGAAGTGGGTTGACCGGTTGACATACATAAGTTTTATGTTCAACATCACATTTGATATGACAACAATTTTTTGTCTTTAAATTTCATATAATTTTTCCTTCACTTCGCTTGCATAAAAAAAAGGTTAAAAAAATTCATCCTCATATTTTATTTTCAATAGGATAATGGTTAGAATCATACACTGTAAAAAATTAGAGATTAAAATTTTAACCAACCAAATTACAAAATTTCATCCCCAAACCTTTATCATTGATACAAAGAGAATCTTAACATCTACACTTTCACTTTATCATTGATACCAAGTCAGCAATGATTCATTTTCTATAATAGATGACCAAATGAGAGATCCACAAAGCATACTCCAATGGGCCAACCTTAAATTAGACCGGTGGGTGGGTGCAATATTCTCTCATGGTTATCTTCCTTCCAAAGTCAATATTGGCTACAAAACATCACAAATTAAAAACAATATTAGTGGTACTGGTACTCCTTTGCTCCAAGAAGAAAATGAGGAGCAATTAATGCATGTTTAACTTATCCCTTAGTTTCATAATAAAGTGTCTCAATTGATTGTTGTGCACTATCTACGTATTTTGATATGATCATATTTTTCTATTACTAAATAAAAATAAAAATAAACATAGTATATAAGATATTATTTTATTCGTCTCGATGAATATTTTTAAAATATAAACCTTTTATATCATATATTGGCATATATTAAATAGTCAACTGACTTACTCATTGTGGAATGGAGGAAGTACATGCGACAAGTCTTATAAATGTGGGGATTCTCCAAATGGGTGGGATAGGAACATGTTTGTATTGTATTGGTATGAAAGAAGAGAAGTGTATAAATTCAAATGACAAAGACATGCAATGATGATGATAACAATAATGATGATCATGTTCATGTCGATCAATAACTCAAGCCCATCTATGTTTTGAACATAGAAATTTGGATTGCCGGAGCGCGAGTTCACACTCACAATTTTATGCTTGATGGCTTGATGCGTTTGTTTTGTCACTGGATTTTTTTAACAAGCAAAATATATTTATAGATTTTTTAAATTTTATATTTGTAATAAATAAATTTGTTAAATTTGTTAAGTAATAAATAAGTCTTTTAAGTTGAAGTTCATACTTATGCTCTTTATGGCCGTCCCAACTCTATCCTCCTTCTTTTTCTATTATTTTGTATCTCTATTGTTAACCGACCACAATCAAATTCAAAGATGACATTGTATAGGTTGATATGAAGCCATTATCTATGAATCAAATCTCAAACTTCATATTCAACTTTTTGTGTTAAGTTTTTTAATTGTTAGTTTCCTTAATAAATTCCTATATGTTAGGAAGTCTGATTGCTTTTACTTTTTCTTAGGAGTATCCCATGTTATTAGGAGTTGTAAAACGTGGGATTAATGCTTCCTATTTCTTCTAGTGCTTCAGTTACTTATTTTTGTATTTAATCACTTTCAATCAATGAATAAGGAATTATCTTTGCAGCAAATATTTTCCTTACGTTTATAACATTTTGGACATTCAAATGACACAAATCCGTTCTAACCATGACAAAACAACTAGTCTCTCACACATTTCAATTCCCAAGTTTTGAAAGGTGGCTTCATCAACATTATACTTTAATTTATGAACACTTGCCAAAAAATATGAACAAGTCCATAACTTTTATTATGACACTTCCACCGAATTCTTATCACAATTGAGACTCAAAATTTATAATAATTAAAAATATATATTTTTTATTGTATACTTGACTATTTATTTATTTTAATATATTAAAAAAGAATGATAGTAAATAACCACTTCAATGAATGAAAAGTTAAAAACCATTTTTTTTCTCCATACAGTTGGATTGTGAATGAATATATAAAAGTTAACAACCGTAAGTAACGTGCAGTAACACAATAAATAACCTATGTTGTAGTTGATACGGAGTACTTGATAGTAACAAGAGAGAGAGAAATGAAAGTCTGAAATAGAAAAAGAATAGTAACGATAGAGAAAAAAACTCGAAGAAAAAAAAAAATAGAAAGAGGAAAAAGCTGACATATATATGACGTTGGAGAGATGGGGATAGACACCGAGTGTGGAATTAATTTTTTTTATAAGGAAGCTAAAGAAGATATAAAACTAAAAAGAAAAATTACTTACGAAAGAAGGTTCATGTTATATCATTTCTAAGTAGTTCGTGAATATCTTCTGGAGAAGAAGCATGAATTAAGAAGTCGGCATCTAATGAGATTCCAAGTTTAACGAAAAAATTTATATATTAATTCCTCTCTCTAAGTGTATGAAATTAATCTTTTATGAAAAATTGTTAAATGAGTGTGATATTTATAATATAAAACAATGTTTTTTTTTTATAAAATTAGAATTTTAAACAATAAATTTTACAGAATTCACTATACAAAATAATTCTTCTAAATTTGTATATGTTATTTTTTTTTATATAAAGAGATATTTAACAAAATTCATTATATAAAGAGAGATATATTCTTTTAAATATGTCTTAGTATTTATTTTTTTATCGAGGTAAACCAAGTATATGCTACATGGAACTGTAGAGACTAATCCATTGAGTCTTGAGGATCCAAATGAGTGACAAACTCCTTCTAAAAGTTTTAATACTGTTGCATGTCCAAGTCAAAAATCGAACTCAGGATTTTGATCAGATTAAAAAAGACTTTCGTCATCTTGTCTAATGTGCTATTAAGTTGGGTTAATGGCCCTAGTTGTATTTAAGATTGAATCAATTTATTAATGTAGTCTATTAGAGTTTTTTTTTTTTTTCTTGTGTGAATAAAACATGTCACCTAATTACATTGTTTTAAGGAGTTATGTGTGAGGCATTTTAGAACAGATCTTAGTATGTATATTTATATACTATATCTTTTTTAATTGATAGGTGGAATGTTAACATGTACTTTTAATAGAAATTTTATATTAACTAATACAAATTTTTTAATGTTTAATTAAAAAGAGAAAAATATAAGTTTCAAAAAATAATATTACTACATTCGATTCTTTAACATACCCCTCCATAATCAATAACTAACCCCTCCATAATCACATGCAGCAAAGAATCTTAAATTCGTAATTAATCAATACAAGCCATATATATAATCATAATTATTAACAAGTTTTTCTTAAATATAGTTCTTACCTTAAAAATCGCCTTACTTCACATTGCCTTACTTATCTCTTACTTCTAACATTGCCAGGATTTCGTGTCACATTCAATTAATGTTAATTAATGAAACAGAAGTGAAAGTTCATTTTTATTGTTTACAATTTTCTAAAATCTAATTCATAAAAAATAAAACTTAAGTTATTTTTCTCTGATATTTTTGTAATATAAGCAAATTATTAATATTTCCATTAATTTGCGTCGAAGATATATAAAAATGACAGCGATTAATTTGAATTTTGTTTTGTTAGAACTGAATTAATTGTCAAAAAATTGTAAATGACAAAAATGGATCTCCACTTAAAAAAATAACACACCATAAAAAACTATTTGTATATTGCAAGTAACGGGGTTTAACTTTTAAGAAGTGCGTGACTTGACTGTATATATATACATGAGAATCTTTAAGTAGATGAGTGTTAGGAATACTTTTTTCTCAACACTTATTTTAACACTTATTATTTTTTTTTATTTGTAGATAGATGAAATTACAAACCTTTAGAAACTCATACATATATAAAGTGGAGATATCGGAGTTCGAACTCCAATATCATAACGTTCGACACTAACAATTTTAACATTTCTATCAGTTGAGTTAAGATTTGTGAATCTAATACTTACTCTCTAATTGATTAAATAACGAAAGATGATTGTACTGTATTTTTTGTAACAATGTGTAATACAAATATTCGAACTTTCAAAAGAGAGTGATGTTGTCCTATATATATGGGCGACTGGGTGAGAGTGTTTAGACTGTCGAATAAAACTTACTCTCAAATCTGTTAAAACTAATGTGAATCTATCACTTTAAAAATAAGTCCCATATAAAAGAGCGAGATCTACATAAATTTCACCATATTATAAAATAAATATTAAAAAGAATATTCAAAAGAAAACATTACAAACACTCTTTTTGTGACCCTAAAAAAAGACACTCTTTATGTGTAAAAGTGATTGACGGTATCATTGCTCTTATCTCTATAAAAGGCAGAGACAGACAACCAAATTTCCTGACTATGATAACATTGAAACCCATATTCATAGTACCTTAACCCCTTTGACCAATGACAATGAAGCTCCACTTCAAAATCAATTAGACAAAACTTTGCAAAAAACCTTTAATTTGGTTTCAGTTTCTTCAAAGATGTTAGGAAACATGGCATCCATGGAAAACTAAAGAGAATAGTAGAAAAACTCTTATTGAAGGTGATGAGTAAAAATACAATAATGAGAAAGTTATGTACAAATGACTAGTGTAAAGCTTATTTATAGTCTAACTAACTAGACTAACTAACTAGTCACTAGAGCAACTAACTATATCTCTAATAGCCTCCCGCAAGCTGGAACGTGGTCACAACACTTCCAGCTTGGGATAACTAATACAAAAGTACATCAAAATAAAGGAAAATACAATGTGATCGATTTGCCGGAATACATCGGCTATAAAGGACAACTTAAAGACAATTAGTTGTGCTTAACCATCATAAGGAAGAGACACAACCCATCAAAGCCAACTAAGGGCAAATGCTTAACCATCAAGTAGAAACCACAACTCAAGGCTAAACTACTCGGAGGAAGCAACAAATCAACGCTTAACCACCATAGGCAGAAGCAAATCAACAAAGCCAATTAAGGCACAAAGCTTAACCATCAAGAGCATCCAATCACTCAAGATAGAAGCAAAACAAGGAATGTCGGAAGGTTTGATGGCTACGAAGTGAAGCAACAATACTCAAGTTGTGCTAAATGTAATTAGCACATCAAAGGACCAACAAATCAACGAGAAAGATCAAGTAGTATGGTTGATGGCTAGAGAGTGAAGCATCAATACCAATGTTGTGCTCAAGATGAGATAGCACATCAAAAACCAACTAATCAATCAAAAACCAACCTAGCCAATAAGGCTAATAACAAAGAAGTAGAGAACCAAATTTTGGTGTAGAAAACCATATACTGCAAATAGATCATAATCTTGTAGCAAAGCCTATAAAATGGCTTGAATAAGACTCATATAGTGAGCTATAACCAAATGCTTCAATTTCTTCAAACCATGAGCCTCAAATATGTCAATCAGCCACCAACATAGAGATACTCCAACTGATAGTCATGCAACCCAAACATTTCTTCAATCATTGATCGTAAACAAATCGAAAATGAGCAGTCACCATAGCAGAATCTAATGTGGAACATGAGTAATTCCCAACACTTGAATCAACTCCTTTACAGGTCTTGACATGAACAACTATAATTTTCAGCAAGATAGTATCAACAAAACATCCAAATCCATGAAACCAGATCAAAAAGTAGGAAAGCACAACACCAACTCAAATGAATCTCAACCCCGAAATAACCATCTCTGCAACTAATAAATTTGTCAAGAAGAACCAATTTCACCAAAGGGAGATGAAGCACAAGTCTTGCAATAATACATCTGAGCAACTTCAACAATGTTGGTGTAAAGATGATAAAATCACTACACAAAATCATCAAGCACTATATCTATAATAGCAAATCAATCATGAAACCAAATTTCCTCATCAATCTTCATGCAAGTAACATTCAAAAGTAGTAATTTCAACCAAATTTACTTGACAATTGGTGTTGCCACTTTCCAATAACAGCGATACAGAAGAAAATCCTTCAACAACAAAACATGTAAGATGAATGAGGTAAACCAGTGAAGCAAAAAAAACTTGTATGTGTTACCATAACTCAATACAGCGGCGGTGAAATCGATGCCGACGAGTTTCACGGTTCCAACAAAAATTCGTAGAGAATCTTGAATCATCCAAGAAGTCAGCACATATCAATAGCCTCCAATGAAGGATGATGAACTTCATAAACACACCATAAAACTAAAGCTCGGTGGCAACAAACCAAAAAAGCAACGACGTCGTTTGCGGCTATGAGTCACTACCTTCGGCGAACAAAGATACCACAGGATGCACGCAGCAAACCACTTCAACAACAACAAATCTCATAAAATTCACAACGACCACCAATATGAATCAAGAATTGAAATCAGAAACCCTAGAATTTGGGGAAACAGGTGAGAACAAAATCGCGATGAAAACGAAATCGCAAAATGAACGAAATAGGAAGTGGACCAAAGAGATTGAATCGATCAGATGCATGGAAATGAATTGATCGGAAGCGGCGGAAAAAAGGAGACAAAATCAAATCGAATTAGAAGGAAAATTCAGAGAATCGAATATAGAAGATCGGAAACAATCTAAGAATGAAATTGGAACTTAATCAAGCATAGATCAGAACCTAAATCGAACGACAACAATATTCAAATTGAGAAACTGAATCGAAATGTAAATCTGGAGAATAGTGAGAAAGTTTGATTTTCTCAAGAAAATAAGAAAGAAATGAGAAAATGATTTTCTCGAGAAAATGCCAAGAAAGAAAATGAATGAAAAAGGATAAAAAAAAAACCTGAGGAATGAGAAAATTTAATTTTCTCTAGAAAGTGCAGCGGAAAAATATCTTCAAGGTGGATACCATATTTGCTCTGATACCATGTTAGGAAACATGGCATCCATGGAAAACTAAAGAGAATAGTAGAAAAACTCTTATTGAAGGTGATGAGTAAAAATACAATAATGAGAAAATTATATACAAATGACTAGTGTAAAGCTTATTTATAGTCTAACTAACTAGACTAACTAACTAGTCACTAGAGCAACTAACTATATCTCTAATAAAAGACATCCCTGTGTTTGTAATGGCAGGGGTTGTGAATGATACATTCCATATTCAAACTAAGGAGGACCATGAATCTAAGCTTGCCATTGCAGGTAACCCTTTTCTTCTCTCATTTGTTAATTCTTGTAAAGTTTTGTTTTTGTTGTCAATTGTATTATTACATCATGTGTTCATTTGTTCATACATTGTCTTATTATTTTTGAAGGATTAAATGAAAATTAATGTTAATATGTAAGATATTATATCTTATGTAAAAAATTATATTAAAAGGTCACAAGGAAGACAGCCTCAGTAATTGTTAGGTGAGATATGGATATTTGCGTGGATGGGAGTAGTGTTGGGATATGAAACACGAATATTTCTTAAACTAAGTGTGTCTCAGTGTCAAATATGTGTCAGATATCGTTGTACTGACACAATATCGATATATAATATATTATTATATTTAGTTATACAATTTTCTTAAATTATTATTCGTATTTACGTATTTATGATCTTATCTATGCTTTATATAGGTGCGAGGTAGTCTAAATTTTGATATTTTTAAAGTAATTGATATTTGTATCTAGTGGTGGTATCAGTTGTGAGGCTGATATTCTGCAGGATAGAGTTTTTTTGGTTGTATGTCTTGTACCTTCAAAGTATGTTTTATGCTTGTAGGTGTACTGTGTTTTATTGATGAAACCTTTTGCTTTTTAAGAAAAGAAAAAAGTGAAGTAACTTTCATTTTCATTACTTTTACGATTGTTTGATTTGACCTTTAAGTGTTAATTTCTCGATTTTAATTCTTTAAGTTTTACAAATTTTCGATTTAGCTTTTAAAGTTTTAAATTGCTTGATTTTACCCTTAACTTAAGTTCCTTTTATATTTATTAGTCCCCCGTTGACTTTTCGGTTTGAAATTGCTCGCATAACATTTTGAAATTATATAGAGTACTTTTAAAAATTTAAATTTAAAATAACAACAAATATTTTTTAAAAAAATTTTAATTGTTTTTTTCAAAGTAATTTTTATTTTATAAAAAAATTATTTTAAAATATTTTATTTCTAATCATTTTAATTACTAAAAAATATTTATTTATTTATTTTAAAAACATTTTATTTTATTTTAAAATGTTACATAAATAATTTTAAGTCAGAAATTCAACGGAGGATTAAAAAACACATAAGAGGTAAACTTGAGGATCAAAATCAAACAATTGAAACCTAAGAGTCAAAATTTGTGCAATTGTAAAGCTTGGAATATCACAATCAAATAATTGAAAATTTGAAATTTAGTGGGTCACAATCAAACAATTGTGGAAATTGAAGAGTTAGAACCGCATTTAAGCATAATTTACATAAATGTGTGAAGCTTGACTACTGCGCAAATTAAAAAAAAGCAAAAAAAAAAAATTAAAAAGGATAATTTTGTAATTTTGAAAAAAAATTTAAGGTTAATTTTGTGAATATAATAAAATCATAAACAACACATCTTTCACCCTGTATATTTCCCTCCAAATCCTCCCAATTTATGAGAAGCAAAAAAAATCGGTCTAAATGAATTTTGCACCCATCATTTTCTCTTCTTCCTAAGAATTGAACAAAACATATATCATTAAAATAGATTTTAGTATTTCGAGAGAGATTAGTCTCTGCATATTATCGGCCTAGATATCTAAATTCACCTAACAATGAACACTTCAGATTAAAGACATCTTCAGCATCGAACGCCAAACATGTTTTCAGTTGATTATTCAATTTTCTCAAATTATTATCCGTTTCACGTTTTTTCTGATGTTTATATTTCTGTCATTGCTTCATAGTTGTATTTTGACATAGCTAGAGGTTGTTTGATGCAGATGATGATGACGAAGAAGTGGATGATTCTCCTATAGAGCAAGTCAGACTAACAGTGCCAATAACAGATGATCCTACACAACCATCACTGACATTTAGAACATGGACTATTGGTTTGGCATGTTGCATTATCCTTTCTTTTGTGAACCAATTCTTTGGGTTCAGAACAAACCCTCTATCTATCTCTTCTATTGCAGCACAAATAGTTTCTCTCCCACTTGGGAAACTAATGGCTGCGACACTTCCAACAACATTATATAAAGTCCCCTTCACTCCATGGTCTTTCACATTGAATCCTGGACCATTCAATTTGAAGGAACATGCCCTTATAACCATATTTGCTAGTGCTGGAGCTAGTGGTGTTTATGCCATTAACATAATCACTATTGTTAAGGCTTTCTACCATAGGAATATCAATCCAACTGCTGCTTTTTTGCTAGCACTGTCAACTCAGGTGAACAATTTTGTTTTTCTTAAATGTTAAACATTTGCATTTATTCATTTTAATATTAAAATGTGATTATATTTTGTCCTTGAATATTTTAGATGCTTGATTATGGATGGGCTGGTATATTTAGAAAGGTCCTTGTGGACTCACCCTACATGTGGTGGCCTTCAAATCTTGTCCAGGTGTCTCTATTCAGGTATTTCTTCATTATTTTTATCATGGTTTTTGTGTATGCAAATTCTTTTTTTTTCTTTCACATGAATTGCATCTAATTAACTGCTATTTTGTTCCTAAATATACGACTCTTTTAAACTTTTTCGTTATCTCTTTTTATAAGATTTCTATCAAATTTCCACGTGCATTGATTATTTATTTACCAATGTTAAGAAGTCCTAAAGCGTTTGCGAGATGACATGAATATATATTTATAAGTCAGGGAAATCCTAAACTTACAAATCTTTTTTTGTAGGGTCAAATTAGGACTAACTCTCAGAACATACACATCAAAATGTTCTGACACCGACATATGTGATTACATTTAATCTAAACTTTTTTGAGTTATTACTAGTGTCACTGTTTATGCATAATGTATGTGTTAGTGCTTCAGATATTTAGGATTATAATGTTCATTTTTCTTTTCTTTTCTCATTGGTAAATGAATCTTGAATGACACAGGGCATTTCATGAAAAAGAAAAGAGGCCTAAAGGAGGAAAAACTAGGTTACAATTCTTTTTTCTGGTCTTTGTGGCTAGCTTTGCTTATTACATTATTCCAGGCTACTTTTTCCAAGCAATATCAACCATCTCTGTTGTTTGCTTAATATGGAAAAACTCTGTCACAGCTCAACAAATTGGTTCAGGAATGAGGGGTCTTGGTATTGGTTCATTGACCCTTGATTGGAACACTGTTGCTGGTTTTTTAGGAAGTCCTTTGGCTTATCCTGGTTTTGCCATCATCAACACTTTGGTTGGATTTGTGTTATTTATGTATGTTGTGATTCCAGTTTCCTATTGGAGCAATTTTTATGGCGCCAAAAAGTTTCCCCTCATTAGTTCTCACACATTTGATTCAACTGGTACACCATATAATGTTTCTAGAATTCTTAATGAGGCAACATTTGACATTGATATGGATGCCTATAACAATTACAGCAAGCTTCATCTTAGTATCATATTTGCATTTGATTATGGATTGAGCTTCGCAACTCTCACTGCAACCATCTCACATGTTTTCCTCTTCCATGGAAAGTATGTTCTTTTGATTCCACAATATTTTATTGTGTATTATTGATGCATATTTTTTTTAAACCGTCTAACTATATAATCTGGTGACTGTGAATTTGAAAGAACTATTATTCAGATGTGGAGGAAGACAACAATTGCGCTAAAAGAACAAGCCGGGGACGTGCATACAAGAATCATGAAGAGAAACTATGAACAAGTCCCTGAGTGGTGGTTCATAAGCATTTTGTTTCTTATGACTATTTTGGCCTTGCTATGTTGCGAAGGCTTCAACAAGCAGCTTCAACTTCCATGGTGGGGAGTCTTGCTTTCTCTAACAATTGCATTGGTTTTCACTTTGCCAATCGGTGTCATTCAAGCAACGACAAATCAGGTAATATTTTGTTTTAACCCTACGTTTCCCAGAAGATTTTGATTGTCTAACACAAGTAGAAAAAACAATGTTGTTTTGTATCATAACAGAAAGTTACCAATTGTTTTGCAGCAAACTGGACTCAATGTTATCACAGAGTTAATCATTGGTTACCTTTATCCCGGAAAGCCCCTTGCTAATGTAGCCTTCAAAACTTATGGATACATCAGCATGTCACAAGCACTTAGTTTCCTCCAAGACTTCAAATTAGGCCACTACATGAAAATTCCTCCAAAATCTATGTTCATAGTACAATTGATAGGAACTTTGGTTTCTTCAAGTGTATACTTCATCACAGCATGGTGGCTACTAACAACTATTCCAAACATATGTGATGAATCAATGTTGCCAGAGGGTAGTCCATGGACTTGTCCTGGTGATGATGTTTTTTACAATGCTTCAATCATATGGGGAATAGTAGGACCACAACGAATGTTCACCAAGGATGGAATTTACCCCGGAATGAATTGGTTTTTCCTCATAGGTCTACTTGCGCCTGTTCCGGTGTGGTTGCTAGCTCGCAAATATCCGAATCACAAATGGATTGAACTTATCAACATGCCAGTTATAATTGCAGGTGCCAGTGGAATACCACCGGTTAGATCAATAAATTATATTTCATGGGGAGTCGTTGGAATCTTCTTCAATTTCTATGTTTACAAATGTTTCAAGTCGTGGTGGGCTAGACACACTTACATTCTCTCGGCAGCTTTGGATTCTGGCATTGCTTTCATGGGTGTGTTGCTCTATTTTTCACTTCAAACTTATGATATCTTTGGTCCAACATGGTGGGGTCTTGATGCAGATGATCAGTGTCCTTTGGCTAAATGTCCTACAGCTCCTGGTGTTGTTACCAAGGGATGTCCTGTCTTTTGAACTCCATATTTACATTCTATCATTTCCTCATTGGTCATGAAAATATACACAAAATCTAAAGAAATAGTTGATTATTTTGAAGTCTGCTGCGCTACAATGCTGTAATGCCACTATAGCAGTTGCTTGACAACACTTTGTATTAAATAGTGTATCGTGGAATAATACTGATTTGTTCAAATTCCGCTATATAGTTATATCCGTTATTTAACAACATTGTAATTACATGGTTTCTACTTTGTACTTTTTATATCTTTGCCAATTGTATAAACTGTTATCAAGTATAAAATTGTACAGATTGCAGAATTGTTTCAGTATATACCATTTCTTTGATTCTATCTAATCCGCTGAAATTTGCAACCATTTGTTCTAGTGCAGCAAGTAATCAGTTTGAACCAATTCACAATGGCCACAAGCATAATGGTTGGAAGCTGAAAATAGTGAATGACACATTCTCATAACTTCAAAGAGTTGTTGATTCTTAGACCAATCTATGTAAAAATTATACTCAATGTACAAATCTATAGAAATTATCAGTATATATGTAAGTCTCTGCTTTTATAATTTTGTTTGAATAATGATGTTAGGGTCTGCTTTTCCATGATCTTTTGTTTTACAAAAATGCTGCCAACATGTGCCCTATTAAGGAGTCAAATATTAAAAAAATATTGTATAATCAACTTTTAAAACATTAAATCTTTTGTATTATTTAATGCACAATTTCTTTATTAGGATATTTTAACTTGTGCCCTTATTAAGACATGTCTTAACATAACTTTTTTTTGGCCACAAAACAAGTAAAATTTGGTCAAAAAATTATTACATCCAAGAATCAAATTTAAATTCTCTTAAATGGACCATTTGTTTTTTGACGTAAAAGTTTTTTCCACCTTAAATTTGTGGTGGCAAGACAATGAACCAAACCACAAACAAACATATACTATATTTAGACAGTAATATAGTCTAAATACATCAATTTAACAATTAATTTAAAAATTGAAATATTTCTTATGCTCTATCCGTTCTCTTTTAACAGTACGTTTTGAATAGTAACACTAAATTAAGAAAGTTGATTTTTCCACCTTATTTTCCTATTATACCTTAATTTTAATCCATGAATAAATTCAATTTTTTTTCATACGTTTTTTTCTTTTCAATAAATTTAATATATTATGTAAAAAAAAATACAAAATTTAATGTTATGTACTACAAAAATAAAAAAATAAAAACAAAAATTTTAGTTTTGCAAATATATAATATTAATTAGTTTTATTAAAAAAGATAAGAGTAATTGACAAATGGTATAATTGACAAATCATACTTTTAAAATACCAGGTAAACAGTTAAATAGTAATGCTAAATTCGACAAGGACAAATCAGATGGTTAAAAAGGAAGTACTTCCACCGTCCCAAATATAAGCAAAAGTTGGTCAATAAAAATATGTATTTGATCCAAATTTTAAATCAAATACATCAAATTTCTTTGGCTTAATTGCACTTTTGGTCCCCTTATTTTGCTAAATCTGCAAGTTTGGTCCCCCTATTTTAAAATCAAACATTCTAGTCCCCCTATTTTGATTTTTGTTGCACTTTTGGTCTCCCATCCCATTTTTTGACCAAGTGGCAACCAAAGCGCTTACGTGGCAATACATGTGGCAAATAAAAGTGCCACATCAACAAATATTTTAATTATAATATTAATGTTCAATACGAAAGATACTAATTTTTTTAAAAACATTATTTTTTTTAAAAAAAATCTGGAAAACCAAAAAATATAATTTTTTAAAAAATCTGAAATATTAATTTATTTTTTTAGAAAAAAACTGAAAAAACCAAAATTATTAATTTTAAAAACGTTGAAAGAAAAGTTAATTTAAAAAAAAAACCGAAATATTAATTTTTTAAAAAAATATCTGAAATTTTATTTTATATTTTTTTTAAAAAATTTATAGATTTATTTTAAAAAATTAATATATCAGATGTTTTTAAAAAAAAATTAGTTTTTTCAGTTTTTTTTTTAAATAATTTTTTTTTAGTTTTTTTAATATAATATTTCAAATATTATAATTTTTATAAAAATCAGAAATATTAGTTTTTAAAAAACTGAAATTATTATTTTCTTTTTAAAATCTGAAAATAAAATATTATTTGAAAAAAACTGAAATATTAAATAAGTATTTAGATATTTTATTAAAAATTAATATTTTTTGTTTTGTCATATATTTTGGTTTTTTTTTCAGTTTTTTTAAAAATAAATTAATATTTCAGATTTTTTAAAAAAAAATTATTTTTTGGTTATTCAGATTTTTTAATATTTTTCATATTGGAAATTAAAAACTTAAAATTAAAATATTTGCTGGCATGACATTTTTATTTGCCACATGGATTGTCACATAAGCGTTTTGATTGCCAATTGGTTAAAAAATAAGGTGGGGGACCAAAAGTGCAACAAAAATCAAAATAGGGGGACTGAAATGTTTGATTTTAAAATAGAGGGACCAAAATCGCAGATTTAACAAAATAAAGGGACCAAAAGTACAATTAACTCAATTTGTTTAAATCATTTTTACTTATTTCCAACAACAAAATCTCACATTGACCGCGAAATAGAAGAAAATAAATAACGGTAAGCCGGAAATAAGGGGAGGTTTGTTACAATTTCCCTACTCTGTATAACTCTCTTTCTCAGTTCTTACGGATTGCCACATTTTCTTTCAATATGGTTAGCGACGAAACAATCCGAACCCTAAAATCATCACTTCCTTTCGATCTCATTCCTGAAATACTCAGTAGGTTACCGGTCAAGTTCCTGCTTCAATTCCAATGCGTCTGCAAATCATGGAAACATCTAATCTCCTCCGATCTCAAATTCGCCAAAAAGCATCTTACTCTTTCAACCTCGCGCACTCTCCACTGCGTAAGCTCCTCAGATAATGTACGCTACTTACTCAAATCTTACTCACTCGACGACTCTGTCTTGACCAACATCACGCCGACTCAGTTTCGTTCTAATGACTCTTCTGTTTACTTCGTTGGATCTTGTGATGGCATCCTTTGTCTTGTAAGCCATGGTTTAGGCTTTGTTATCCTTCAATTGTGGAACCCATCCATTAGAAAATTTAAAGAATTGCCCTTTACTAATCACCCACAAGATTACAGTGCGTTTTACTATGGATTCGGATATGACCTAATTAGTCATAATTACATTACAAGGTTGTGGTTGTTTTTAATAATTGTGATGAGTTTAGCGATTTTTTAACCGAAAATGAAGTGTGAAGGTTCATACTTTGGTACCGATTCATGGAGAACCGTTTCCAAGTTTCCTTTTAATGTTTTCTCTTGTTATCGATCGGGGAAACATGTGAGTGGCACAATTAATTGGTTGGTTTCTACGCATATGATCAAGAGACTTATTGTTTCTTTTGATTTGGGGAATGAGTGTTTTCAAGAGGTTTTGCTACCTGATAATTTTGGTGAGGCAGATAAAACTACATTTTACTTGAGCGATTTCAGGGATTGCTTGTGCATCATTTCTGGTGATGATGTTTGGGTTATGAAGGAATATGGAAATAAAAATTCTTGGACTAAATTGTTCAATATTTATTGCATGCGAGAACCTTTTGTATCATTTTATCTCTATATTCAGGTAACACGTGTTTTTGATGATAAACAAGTGCTGCTGACATATCAAGGGAATAAGCAGAAGTATATTTCTTACAATCGTAAAAATGGCACTTCAAAGTTGATTGAGTTCAATTCCGACATCCCAGAAGTCTGCGTTGAGAGTTTGATATCGGCTTGTTTTTAATGCTAGGATGTAGATGTAGTGCTATGTCACTTGAGCATTAGATTTAAATAGAACCTATATGGTTAATTTCTGTTTATGATATTTATTTTGCACTTGTTCTTTTGATTATTGGTTACTTCATGAATCACTCTTAAATTATTGAGCATTTGAATATGCATCGTGAGAAATTATAGTTATTTTTATTTATATGTTTGAAGTTTTTATTTTATAGTCAATGCATTGATTTTATGTATTTCACAATCATATGTTAGTTTAGATTGTTTGAGGTTAGAATTTATAAGATCACAAATAGGACTTGGATGTTATACCAAGTGATCACTTTTTTTTGTTGAAATATATGCTTTGAACTTTAAGAATTTCGTAATGCATAAGTTTTACCTCCATAGCTGATATGAATGTTTTAAACCTTAAAATGGTATGTTGGAAATGTTTCAAATGTTGGACTGTTAAAGTTGTTTGCAAGATTTCATTGTCATTGTTAAATAGTGATTGACCCACCATGTATTAAGATATTCCCATAGTAAATTGGAACTGACTTGTCTTTGTTAGCCTTTGAAGCACCAATATTTCTGTTTAAAGGCATGTCTGATGTCCAACACAAGACGGTGTTAGATCTGACACAACACCAACACGCGTGTTTACATTCAATTAATTTAATTTTCTCAAATTCTTAGTGTCATGTATGTGTCGGTGTTTTGTAGTTGTTAGCAACCCGTACGCACTACGGTCAATACTAGGGCTTTCTTTTTCCGTCAACAGCTTGCTTTCCTATCTTCCATTTTCTGTCAAGATGAGCATTCCCCCTCTAATATAACCAATTTCTATTAGAAAATAGTTGTACTATTTATATATTCTTCTTCTATGTTATGGCTTCTTTTCATTGAGGTTATGACATGTGGAATATGTAACTTACAAGTAAATGAATATATGTTCTTGAAATGGAATGCTGTCTCACTTGTTATATATGATTTATTTTCATTGAGTTTTATATTCTTCTTCTGTGTTGTTGGAATGTTGTCTCACTTATGTATGCATATAAACAAAATCAACTGTATATCTCTTTATCTAAATATGAGAATCGTAGTTATTTGGTATATTTTCCCTTTGTCAAAATTATAACACATCCTATGCAGCAGTTTCTTCACTTTGAGATTGTTTACCTTTCCATATTCAAATTTCCATTCTGTCATTGTTAATGGACCAAGAGGTTCACTGATATGAATCTTTCAATTACGCAAACCACTCTATTTTTTTGTAAGAACTACATCGTCATTCTCATCTCTAATATATGCATTCCAATTTTCATTCTATTGTTATGAGGTAAAAAGACTAGTCAATGTTACATTTAAAAGTACCCGCCTTAAATTTTTCCACCTTAAAAGTATCAGGACTTGCCCAGGTGATGATGTTTTTTACAATGCTTCGATGATATGGGGAGTAGTAGGATCAAAACGGATGTTCACCTAGGATGGAATTTACCCCGGAATGAATTGGTTTTCTTCATAGGTCTACTTGTCCCTGTTCGAGTGTGGCTGCTAGCTCACAAATATCTGAATCACAAATGGATTGAACTCATAAACATGCCACTTACAATTGCAGGTGCCAATGGAATACCACTGGTTAGATCAATAAAATTATATTTCATGGGGAGTTGTTGGAATCTTCTTTAATTTCTATGTTTGCAAACGTTTCAAGTCATCGCGGGCTAGACACACTTACATTCTCTCAGCAGCTTTGGATTCTGGCATTGCTTTTATGGGTATGTTGCTTTATTTTTCACTTCAAACTTATGATATCTTTGGTCCAACATGGTGGGGTCTTGATGTTGATGATCACTGTCCCTTGGCTAAATGCCCTACAGCTCCTGGTGTTGTTACCAAAGGATGTCCTGTCTTTTGAACTCCATAATTGCGTTCTATCATATCCTCATTGATCATGATAATATACAAAAAATCTATAGGAATAGTTGATTATTCAAAGTCTGCTATGCTTCAATGCTATAACACCATCATAGCAGTTGCTTGACAACACTTTGTATTAAATAGTGTATCGTTGAATATAGCTATATCCATTATTTGACAACATTGTAATTAACATGGTTTCTACTTTGTACTTTTTATATCTTTGCCAATTGTATAAACTGTTATCAAGTATAAAACTGTACAGATTGCAGAATTGTTTCAGTATACCATTTCTGTGATTCTCTATAATCCATTGAAATTTGCAACCATTTATGCTAGGGCAGCAAGCAATCTGTTTGAACCAATTCACAATGGCCACAAGCATAATAGTTGGAAGCTGAAAATAGTGAATGACACATTCTCATAACTTCAAAGAGTTGTTGATTCTTACACAAATCTATCTGTCATGATTTTTCCTAAGAGAGACCTATCAACATTATGGCCCAAAGAAAAAGCTGAATCACATCCTTAAGAGAATGTGAGAATAACACTTGACTTGGTTTTGTGCAAAGTTGCATAACCTTGGATTTCATATTTTGAACCAAAAACGTTTTTTGTAATGTGATTCAGTTAGAGGTTATGCAACATCATTAGAATCTATGCTTGAATTTACAAATTACAAGCATGGAGGCACAATTATTATTTTTTTAGCAGCATGGATGCACATAAACACAAATTTTAGATCGGACGGTTCTGATCAATGCAATTATAAAAGTATTTAAAATAATCATTGCCGTTCAATTTTAATCGGACGACTATAATACAAAACAGCGTCAAAACTGTGTGATAAAACACAACAGAAAATCTGTTTCTATCTATGAAGCTACGTCTCTCAAACTTCATATTCAACTTTTTGGACAATCAAATGACACAAATCTATATGGCAAAACAACTAGTCTCTCGCACTGTCGCACATTTCAAAACATTATACTTTTGTGAACACTTGCCAAAACTTATGAGCACACTTCCACCGAATTGCGAATTTTTAAAATATATATTTGTTATTGTATAATTGATTATTTATTTATTTTAATATATTAAAAATAATAAATAATGATAATAACCACTTCAATAAATGAAAAGTTAAAAACTTGTTTATTCTTCATACATACAGTTGGATTGTGAATGTATGTACGAGTGCATTTGATTTACAACTATAAGTAACATGGAGTAACACAATGAACAACCTATGTTGTAGTTGGGAAATGGATTTGGTGCCGTCTGATATCACAATTTTAATATCAGCCCTCGGATCATTTTACATCACAAAATAGTGATTTGATAGTTTTAATCTATACTATTAAATAAAAGATCCAAAGGCCACAGATCAAAATGGTGTGAAACCGTGTTGTTTTACTACTGCAGAGGGAATCCTAATCCGTTGTAGTTGATACGTATAGAGTACTTGATACTAACAAGAGAGATGGAGAAAATAAAGAGAAGGAGAAGATCTAATCACGAAAAAGAATACTAACGACAGAGAAAAAACTGGAATAAAAATATCTAAAAAAAGAAAAAATGCGACATATATATGATGTTGGAGAGGTCGGGATAGACACCGACCATGGAATTAACCTTTTGTGCAAGATTGTCAAATAAGTGTGATATTTATAATTTAAAACAATTCTTTTTATAGAATTATAATTTTAAACAATAAATTTTACATTGATATAAAGAGACATTTAACAAAATTCATTGTATAAAGAGGTATTTTTCTAAATATATTTTATTTATTTATTTGTTTCTTAGAGTAAATCAGGGATATACTCCGTGCGAAATTGTAAAAGACTAATAACTCACATCTTGTGGAATTCAAATTTTTTTTTTTTGTTTTTTTGGTGTGTGTGAATAAAACATATCACCTAATTATTTTGTTTTAAGTAGTTGTGTGCGAGGCATTTTAATACGTGGAATGTTAACATGTACTTTTAATAGAAATTTTATATTAACTATTTCTTCCGGCCTTTTATGTAAGAAACAATTTGGAAAAAAATTTAGTCATTTTTATAAGAAACATTTTTTAAATTTATTCTTTATTAAATATACAATTACATTTGTACCCTTATTAAATAATATCAAATACTCCATTTCAATATTAATTAATTAATTACAGAGATATTTCTCATACTAATTCAAGGTTAGTTTTGGCATAAAACATAAAATTTTAGAATAATTAATGAGAAAAATTAGTTTCTTTGATTTGTGTGTATTTTACAAATTGTTCCTTATAAAAAGGATTGAAGGAAGTAATACAAAATTATTAATTTTTAAAAGAGAAAAATATATAAGTTTAAAAAAAATAATACTAGTAAATTTGATTCTTTAATACTACTAATAGAGTTTCTTTGGTAACAATTTGCATACATATATATATATATATATAAGGGAGCAAGTTTGGGCATAGGTGTGTTACTTTTTTTTTCAATACTTTTTTATTTTTTATTTTTCACTCTTTCATTTGATTAAATAATGAAAGGTGATTATACTATATTTTTAAGAAAGAATTGTATTTGTGTATTACAACCAATTTGCCTTTAATTTGGTTTCAGTTTCTTCAAAGACATCCCTGTGTCTGTAATGGCATGGGTTGTGAATGATACATTTCATATTCAAACTAAGGAGGACCATGAATCTAAACTTGCCATTGCAGGTAACCCTTTTCTTCTCTCATTAGTTAATTCTTGTAAAGTTTTGTTTTTGTTGTCATTGTATATGGAATATGATTCATAATTGTATTATTATATCATGTGTTCAATTGTTCATACATTGTCTTATTAATTTTGAAAGATTAAATGAAAATTAATGTTAATATGTAAGATATTATATGTTATGTAAAAAATTGTATTAAAAGGTCACAAGGAAGATATGGATATTTGTGTGGATGGGAGTGGTGTTGTAATATGAAACACGAATATTTCTTAAATTAAGTGTGTTTCGGTGTTAAATATGCGTCGAATACTGTCGTCTCAACATAATATCAATACATATATTATTATTATTATTATTATTATTATTATTATTATTAGATTTAATTATACAATTTTCTTAAATTATTATTGGTATTTATGTGTGTCTCTTATTATTGGTATTGATATTTGTATTTCTTTTACGGTAATTGATATCTGTGTCTAGTGGTTTGTATGATCAGTTGTGAGGCTAATATTCTGCACAGGATAGAGTTTTTTTGGTTGTATTTCTTGTACCTTGTTTTATGCTTTGTAGGAGTATTTTTCTTGTACCTTTTTGCTTTTTAAGAAAAGAAAAAAGTGAAGTAACTTTCATTTAATTACTTTTACGATAGTTGATTTGCTTTCTTAAGTCTTTATTTCTTGATTTTAATTCTTCAAGTTTTACAAAATTTTTATTTTGACTTCTAAAATTTTAATTGCTTATTTTTTTTTTTCACTGTCAGTTTAATTGCTAGATTTTGACTTTTTGGTTTAAAATTGCTTACGTAGCATTTTAAAAAAGTATTTAAAAATTTAAACTAAAAAAAGTTGTTTATAAAATTTAAATTATTTTTTTAAAAAGTAATTTATTTTAAAATATTTTATTTCTTTTTTTTTACTTCAAAATATTTTATGTCTAAACATTTTAATTACTTAGAAATATTTATTTATTTTAAAATCATTTTATTTTATATTTTTTGTTTTTGAAACAATTTTTATTTATTTTAAAAACATTTTATTTTAAAATGTCACATAAGCAATTTTAAGCCAAAAATTCAACAGAGGATCACAATCGAACAATTGTGAAACTTGACAATTAGAACTGCATTTAAGCATAATTTACATGACTATGAAGCATGAATACTACAATCAAACAATTGAAATTTAGTGGGTCACAATCGAAAAATTGTTAAACTTGACAACTAGAGCAGCATTTAAGCATAATTTACATGACTGTGAAGTATTAATACTACAAAAATTAAAGAAAAGTAAAGGCAAATTAATAAGCATAATTTTGAAATTTAAAACAAATTTCAAATTAATTTTGTGAATATAATAAAATCTTAAAAAACACATCTTTCATCCCAAATGTTTCCCTCCAAATCCTCCCAATTTATGGGAAACAAAAAATGGGTCTAAAAGAATTTTGCTCTCATTCTTTCCTCTTCTTCCTAAGAATTGACCAAACATATATCAATAAAATAGATTTTATTATCTCGAGAGAGATTAGTCTCTGCATATTATCGGTCTAGATATCTAAATTCATCTAACAATTAACACTTCAGATTAAAAACATCTTAGGTACCGAACACCAAACATGGTTTCACTCGATTATTCAATTTTCTCAAATTATTATCGGTTTCATGTTTTGTTTGATGTTTATATCTGTGTCATTGCTTCATAGTTGCTTTTTGACATAGCTAGAGGTTGCTTGATGCAGATGATGATGACAAAGAAGTGGATGATTCTCCTATAGAGCAAGTCAGACTTACAGTGCCAATAACAGATGATCCTACACAACCAGCACTCACATTTAGGACATGGACTATTGGTTTGACATGTTGCATTGTCCTTTCATTTGTGAACCAATTCTTTGGGTTCAGAACAAACCCTCTATATATCTCTTCCATTCCAGCACAAATTGTTTCTCTCCCGCTTGGGAAATTAATGGCTGCAACACTTCCAACAACAATATATAAAGTCCCCTTCACTCCTTGGTCTTTCACATTGAATTCTGGACCATTCAATTTGAAGGAACATGCCCTTATAACCATATTTGCTGGTGCTGGAGCAAGTGGTGTTTATGCCATTAACATAATCACTATTGTTAAGGCTTTCTACCACAGGAATATCAATCCAACTGTAGCTTTTTTGCTAGCACTGTCAACCCAGGTGAATAATTTTGTTTTCTTAAATGTTAAACATTTGCATTTATTCATATTTAATATAAAAATGTGATTCTTTTTTGTCCTTGATTATTTTAGATGCTTGGTTATGGATGGGCTGGTATATTCAGAAAGGTCCTTGTGGACTCACCGTACATGTGGTGGCCGTCAAATCTTGTCCTGGTGTCTCTATTCAGGTATTTCTTCATTATTTTTATGGTTTTGTTGTATTCAAATTCTTTTTTTCTTTCACATGAATTGCATCTAATTAACTACTAGTTTGTTCCTAAATATATGACTCTTTTAAACATTTTTGTCATCTCTTTTTATAAGATTTCTATCAAGTTTCCACGTGCATTAATTATTTATTTACCAATGTTAAGAAGTCCTAAATCATTTGCGAGATGACATGAATATATATATATATATATATATATATATATATATATATATATATATATATATATATGTGTGTGTGTGTGTGTGTGTGTGTGTGTAACTCTTAGTTTTATGATGATATCAGAGTCTCCTTCATGATCCACTAAGCCACCGGCTATTAGGTTTATGATCAAGTCATTCACCATTTATATATGCGCCTGAAGTCTAATTGTGCTGGGCGCGGGGGGTGTGTTAAGAAGTCTTGCATCATTTATTACTAGTGTCAATATTTAACCAGAATGTATGTGTTAGTGCTTCACATGCATAGGATTATGATGTTCATTTTTTATTTTTTTTTCTGATTGGTAAATGAATCGTGAATGAAACAGGGCATTTCATGAAAAAGAAAAGAGGCCTAAAGGAGGAAACACTAGGCTGCAATTCTTTTTCTTGGTCTTTGTGGCAAGCTTTGCTTATTACATTATTCCAGGATACTTTTTCCAAGCAATATCAACCATCTCTGTTGTTTGCTTAATATGGAAAAATTCTGTCACTGCTCAACAAATTGGTTCAGGAATGAAGGGTCTTGGTATTGGTTCATTTACCCTTGATTGGAACACGGTTGCTGGTTTTTTAGGAAGTCCTTTGGCTTATCCTGGTTTTGCCATCATCAACATGTTAGTTGGATTTGTGTTGTATATCTATGTTGTGATTCCCATTTCCTATTGGAGCAATTTCTATAGCGCCAAAAAGTTTCCCCTCATCAGTCCTCACACATTTGATTTCACTGGTGCGGCATATAATGTTTCTAGAATTCTTAATGAGGCAACATTTGACATTGATATGGATGCTTATAACAATTACAGCAAGCTTCATCTTAGTATCATATTTGCATTAGATTATGGATTGTGCTTCGCAACTCTCACTGCGACAATCTCACATGTTTTCCTCTTCCATGGAAAGTATGTTCTTTTGATTCCACAATATTTATTTTGTATTATTGATACATATTTTTTTATAAACCGTCTAACTATATATTCTGGTGACTGAATTTGAAAGAACTATTATTCAGACGTGGAGGAAGACAAGAGTTGCGCTAAAAGAACAAGCCGGAGACGTGCATACAAGAATCATGAAGAGAAACTATGAACAAGTCCCTGATTTGTGGTTCATAAGCATTTTGTTTCTTATGACTATTATAGCCTTGCTATGTTGCGAAGGATTTAACAAGCAGCTTCAACTTCCATGGTGGGGAGTCTTGCTTTCTCTAACAATTGCATTGGTTTTCACTTTGCCAATCGGTGTCATTCAAGCAACGACAAACCAGGTATTATTTTGTTACCTAGAATATTTTGAGTCTAACACAAGTAGAAAAAAAAAGTTGTGCCTTGGGAGGGTGTATCATAACAGAAAGTTACTGATTGTTTTACAGCAAACTGGACTCAATGTTATCACAGAGTTAATCATTGGTTACCTTTATCCTGGAAAGCCCCTTGCTAATGTAGCCTTCAAGACTTATGGATACATCAGCATGTCACAAGCACTTAGTTTCCTCCAAGACTTCAAATTAGGTCATTACATGAAAATTCCTCCAAAATCTATGTTCATAGTACAATTGATAGGAACTTTGGTTTCTTCAAGTGTATACTTCATCACAGCATGGTGGCTTCTAACAACTATTCCACACATATGTGATCCATCATTGTTGCCAGAGGGTAGTCCATGGACTTGTCCTGGTTATGATGTTTTTTACAATGCCTCAATCATATGGGGAATAGTAGGACCACAAAGGATGTTCACCAAGGATGGAATTTACCCTGGCATGAATTGGTTTTTCCTCATAGGTCTACTTGCGCCTGTTCCGGTGTGGTTGCTAGCTCGCAAATATCCAAATCACAAATGGATTGAACTTATCAACATGCCACTTATAATTGCAGCTGCCAGTGGGATGCCACCGATTAGATCAATAAATTATATTTCATGGGGAGTTGTTGGAATCTTCTTCAATTTCTATGTTTACAAACGTTTCAAGTCATGGTGGGCAAGACACACTTACATTCTCTCGGCAGCTTTGGATTCTGGCATTGCTTTCATGGGTGTGTTGCTCTATTTTTCACTTCAAACTTATGATATCTTTGGTCCGACATGGTGGGGTCTTGATGGAGATGATCACTGTCCCTTGGCTAAATGTCCTACAGCTCCTGGTGTTGTTACCAAGGGATGTCCTGTCTTTTGAACTCCATATTTGCATTCTATCATATCCTCATTGGTCATGAAAATATACACAAAATCTAAAGAAATAGTTGATTATTTTGAAGTCTCTGTTGCGCTACAATGCTGTAACGCCACTGTTGCAGTTGTAAACATAGTGTATCGTTGAATATAACTATATCAGTTATTTGACAACATTGTTAATTTGTTATTAACATGTTTTCTACTTTGTACTTTTTATATCTTTGCCAATTGTATAAACTGTTATCAAGTATAAAACTGTACAGATTGCAGAATTGTTTTAGTATACCATTTCTTTGATTCTATCTAATCCATTGAAATTTGCAACCATTTGTTCTAGTGCAGCAAGCATAATGGTTGGAAGCTGAAAATAGTCAATGACACATTCTTATAACTTCAAAGAGTTGTTGATCCTTACACAAATCTATTTAAAAAAAATTAAGGGCAGCATCCTTAAAAATTTAAAATACTATTAAACATGTTGATGACAATTAGGTTTTTTATTAGTAGTTTTTTTTTTTAATATAATGTAATAGTAAAGTAAAGTAACTAAAGTATTAGAATACTATGGGCCCGTTTGGCATGGTTTTTTATTCTCTTTAGAATGCGAAGTTGGGTCAAACACATTTTTAATAAAGCTCTTAGCCATAAAAAGCAACTTTTTTTCAATGTACAAAATTGAATAAAAAGTGCTTCTAAGAGAAGAGGTTGAAAACTACTTTTAGGGAAAAAGTGATTTTTTTTTTTTTAAGTTTATTTTTATTTATTATCTTTTTTTAAATTTGTTTTAATTTCAATATTATTAGATGTTATTATCTTTTTTTAAGTTTGTTATTATCTTTAATAAATTTAGTTTAATCTAATTTGGAACTAAAAAAAACAACAATTACCAAACAACTTTAGATTTTTTTTCGAAAGCTCTTATTTTCACTTTTAACTTTTAAGTAGCTTCTAAGACCTAAAAAAGTCAGGCCAAACGGGCCCTAAGAGAAGAGGTTGAAACCTACTTTTAAGAAAAAAATGGTTTTTATTTTTATTTTTTAAGTTTATTTTTATTTCATTATTATCCGTTATTATTATTATTATTTTTAAGTTTGTTTTAATTTCAATATTATTAGATGTTATTATCTTTTTTTAAGTTTGTTATTATCTTTAGTAAATTTAGTTTAATCTAATTTGAAGTTAAAAAAACAACAATTACCAAACAACTTTAGATTTTTTTTCGAAAGCTCTTATTTTCACTTTTAACTTTCAGATAGCTTCTAAGAACTAAAAAAGTCAGGCTAAACGGGCCCTATGTATGTGACGAGGTGGTGCAGGTTCATATCCTGCTGGTCACAATTTTTTAATAGGAAAAAAAAAACTAAGTAGAGAAGATATTTTTATTAAAGGCCTAAACCTAGAGCTTTGGCAACCATGCTTATTTAAATAAAATCCAAACCCTACTTATGTCTTTGGCAACTTTCTCTTTCTCAGTTCTCAAGGATTGCCGCTAGTTACTTACGTTTACACTTACAGAGCTAAAATGCGGTCAGTGAAGAAACAACTAAAATCATCATCATCGCCGTCGTCACTTATCACTCTTCCATTCGATCTCATTCTTGAAATACTGAGTAGGTTACCGGTGAAGTTCCTACTTCAATTCCGATGCGTCTGCAAATCATGGAAATATCTAATCTCCAATCCTAAATTCGCCAAAAAGCATCTTACTCTTTCAACCATACACACCCTCCACTGCACAAGCTACTCTGATAATGAACACGTCTTTCTCAAGTCTTACTCACTCGACTCCTCCGTCTTGATCAACATCACGCAGACTCAGTTTCCTTCTCATGACAGTAATGTTTTCGTCGTTGGATCTTGGGATGGTATCCTTTGTCTTGTAACCAAAGGTATAGACTATAGACTTGTTTATCATTCAATTATGGAACCCTTCCATTAGAAAATTTAAAGAATTGCCCTCTACTAACCATCCACAAGATTACGGTGGGTTTTTCTATGGATTCGGATATGACCTAATTAATGACAATTACAAGGTTGTGGTTGTTTTTCTTAATTATAATCGTGATGATGAAGACTATGATTTTAGCGATGATAATGAAGTGAAGGTTCATATTTTAGGTACCGATTCATGGAGAAGCATTTCGAAGTTTCGAAGTCTCTGCTGAGCGATCCGGGCAACATTTGAGTGGCACAATTAATTGGTTGGTTTCTACGGGTATTTTGATTTGGGGAATGAGTGTTATCAAGAGCTTTTGCCACCTGATGATTTACTTAAGGTAGATAAAGATACATTCAACTTGAGTGTTTTCAGGGATTGCTTGTGCATCATTTTTGGTGAAGATGTTTGGGTTATGAAGGAATATGGAAATAAAAAATCTTGGACTAAATTGTTTAGTATTTCTTGCATGCGAGAACCTTGGGTATCATCTTATCGATACGTGTTTTTGAGGATGAACAAGTGTTGCTGCTGACATATAGAGAGGATAAGAGATGGGAGGAGAGATGGAAGTATATTTCTTACAATCGTAAAAATGACACTTCAAAGTTGATTGAGTTCGATAACATTCCAGAAGTTTGCATTGAGAGTTTGATATCACCTTGTTTTTAATGCTAGGATGTAGATGCAGTGCTATGTCACTTGAGCATTAGATTTAAATAGAACCTATATGGTTAATTTTTGTTTATGATATTTATTTTGCACTTGTTCTTTTGATTATTGGTTACTTCATGAATCACTCTTAATTATTGATCATTTCATTTGAATATGCAGCGTGATAAATTATAGTTATTTTTATTTATATGTTTGAAGTTTTTATGTAGTTCACAATCATATGTTAGTTTAGATTGTTTGAGGTTAGAATTTATAAGATCACAAATAGGACTTGGATGTTATACCAAGTGATCACTTTGTTTGTTGAAATGTATGCTTTGAACTTCACGAATTTCGTAATGTAAACTTTAAATCTTAAACAATACATTATGAAGTGATCAAATCAAAATGTCATCATACCCCTGATTATTTGAGAAGGTTAGGAGAGCAAAAGAATTTCTCAAAGTTAACATAAGCTAGGTACGTTCTTTCTCAAAAGGACGAGTCATTCTCATCTCTAATATATACATTCCAATTTCCATTCTATTTCAATGTTACACTTAAATTTTCCACCTTAAATCTATTCTGTAACTAAATAGTAGCAAGTATGAACACTAAAAGTAACTACAAGTATGAACACTAGATACGTCAACCTTATAATAACTCACATTTAACTTATAAGTATATATGATCTTTTAACTTACAAGTAACTACAAGTATATATGATCTTTTAACTTATAACTCACATTTGATATGTCAACCTTCTGTGTGTAAATCTATAAATACTTTTTACTCTTGTTTATATAAAAATTAAATAAATAAAAAATTGATCCACTACCTTTTATCAAATAAAAAGAGAATCTCACATCTACACTTTCACACATGGGTAAGCTAGGACCACACCAATGATTCATTTTCTATAGCATACACGCTCACTCAAACCACTAGGCCAACCTCAACATCATACATAGTTGAATGAAACTGTCTTATCTTCCTAAGTCAATATTGGCAACATAGACATCATCTCGATATTTTTAAAATGGTGAAGTATTCGTACCGAAAATTAAGATCCTTTTTATTTTTTAATATTTTCATTTCTTTTATTAAAATTTTTGTCAAATTTTTTTAAAAATTTTTAGGGTGTATAAATTGATTTAATGTCGCACTTTTGTATTTTATATTTTTAAAATCATATAATAATGAAGAAAATAAAAACATAACGAAATAAAAAGGATACCAACTCCCGTATCTCATACCAGTAGCTACACAGTACCAGGTACCGTATCCGTTTCTATGCATCTTAGGACATCACAAATTACAAACAATATTAAATAAGAGTCATGTTAACCGATGTCCAAGAGAAACTAATTAACATTTTTTATTAAATAAATTGTGTGGTACAAGTTTGCTCCAAGAAGAAAACGAGCAGAAATTAATGTATGTGTGACTAGTCGTAGCAATGTGGGGATTTTCCAAATGGGAAGGATAGGAACATGTTTGTATTGTAGAGCAATGCTATAGTGAGTCACTCTGACACTTTTGTATTACATTATCTCTATAAAAGGTTGACACTAAGAAGACAGCATTCTCATGAGAGAACATATAGAGAGAAGAGAAACACCAACACACATTTGGTTTCAGTTTCTTCAAAGACATCCCTGTCTCTGTAATGGTAGGGGTCGTCAAAGATACATTCCATATTCAAACTAAGGATGACCATGAATCCAAACTTGCCATTGCAGGTAACCCTTTTCTTCTCTCATTAGTTAGTTATTTATTGTAAAATTTTGTGTCTTTTTGTCAAGTAGTTTAGTGGTTAGAAATTTCACCCTTAAAGGTGACTAAATAAAGTGTCCAGGGTTCAAATTCCGGCTCTGTATGTAAAATTTGATGTCCCTACCAACTGAGTTAAATTCACAAGTACTACCGTAAAGTTTTGTTTTTATTGTCATTCTATATGGAAAATATGGTTCATAAGTAGTATATAAGTAGTATATTATTATATCATATCAATTGTTCATACTTTGCCTTATTATTTTTGAAGGAGTAAATGAAAGTTCATGCAAATATAATACTTCTAGTTCTTATTATAAGAAGTTTACTTTTTAGATAGATTGAAAGATTGATGTATCATGTATCTATTCGATATATTGAAAGTGAACTTTTTCTTTTATTAAGGACTACATGGAGTATATGTGAATCTTAATACTAGAGAGAGTATATGTGAAGCAATTTTCATTTCATTATTTTATCAATGGTATGAAATTTTAATGATTAGATGTTTGAATGGGCGATGAGTTTAGCAAAATCACGATACCAAAGTGTTTAGCTTTTGTCAAAATCGCATTCTCCTGTAATTGTGCCTATTTCACCTTGAATACAAACATAAGTATGTGGTCAGATTATCTATGTCAGCCATTAGTTTGTAAGAACATTGTTGAAAAACATTAACACCTCAAATAGATCTTAGGATTTTGACAAATTAGTATCTGCATATTATCGGCGTAGATATCTGAATTCATCTGACAATGAACACATTAGACTAAAGACATGTTTGGTATCTGAGCAGCACTATGATTGGCGTTCAATTATTCTAATTAATATTATCAGTTTTAAGTCTTGTTTGGTGTGTGCGTCTATGTCAATGCTTGGTAGTTGTTATTGCTATATGAGTGTGAATCTAAAGCTAGATGTTGTTTGATGAAGATGATGACGACACAGAAGTGGATGATTCTCCTATAGAACAAGTCAGACTAACAGTGCCAATAACAGATGACCCTACACAACCAGCGCTGACATTTAGGACATGGACTATTGGTTTGGGATGTTGCATTATCCTTTCCTTTGTGAACCAATTCTTTGGGTTCAGAACAAATCCTCTATCTATCTCTTCTATCGCAGCACAGATAGTTTCTCTCCCACTTGGGAAACTAATGGCTGCAACACTTCCAACCACAATATATAAAGTCCCCTTCACTCCATGGTCTTTCACATTGAATCCTGGACAATTCAATTTGAAGGAACATGCCCTTATAACCATCTTTGCTAGTGCTGGATATACTGGTGTTTATGCCATTGGCATTGCCACTATTGTTAAGGCTTTCTATCACAGGAGTATCAATCCAATTGCTGCTTTTTTGCTAGCACTGTCAACTCAGGTGAAAAATTTTGTTTTCTTAAATGTTAAACATTTGCATTTATTCAATTTAATATATCCAACAAATGAAAAAGGATAGTTAAAAATGTGATTACTTTATGTCCTTGAATTTTTTAGATGCTCGGTTATGGATGGGCTGGAATATTCAGAAAGGTCCTCGTTGACTCTCCCTACATGTGGTGGCCTTCAAATCTTGTCCAGGTTTCTCTATTTAGGTATTTCTTTATTTATTTTTTTCAATCATAGTTTTTATGTGTGCAAATTCTTGTTTTTCTTTCATGTGAAGAGAAAATGTTTGAAGTTAATTAACTACAAGTCTACAACTCCATGGATAATATATGACTCTCTTGAGTTTCTGTTTGTTTCCTTTTTATAAGAATTCTATATGTAGAACATAAATTTCAAAGGAAGAGTGAATGAAGTTTTTATATGTAGAACATACACTTCAAATTGAAAGTGTGTCGGCACGTCGTTGTGTGACACAGACCCGATACGAACACATGGTTACATTTAATATCATTTTTCTTGTGTTAGTACTAATGTGTCAGGGTCTGTATGGACTATATCTGTGTCACTGCTTCATATATATACTATTTAGGATTATGATGTTAACTTTTTCTTCTCATTGCTAAATGAATCTTGAATGACAGAGCATTTCATGAAAAAGAAAAGAGGCCAAAAGGAGGAAATACTAGGCTGCAATTCTTTTTCATAATTTTTGTGGCAAGCTTTGCTTATTACATTATTCCAGGATACTTTTTCCAAGCAATATCAACCATCTCTGTGGTTTGCTTAATATGGAAAAACTCCGTCACTGCTCAACAGATTGGTTCAGGAATGAAGGGTCTTGGTATAGGTTCCTTTGCCCTCGATTGGAACACTGTTGCTGGTTTCTTAGGAAGTCCTTTGGCTTATCCTGGTTTTGCCATCATCAACATGTTAGTTGGATTTGTGTTGTATATCTATGTTGTGATTCCCATTGCCTATTGGGGCAATTTCTATGACGCCAAAAAGTTTCCCCTCATCAGTCCTCACACATTTGATTTCACTGGTGCAGCATATAATGTTTCAAGGATTCTTAATGAGGCAACATTTGACATTGATATGAATGCGTATAACAATTACAGCAAGCTTCATCTTAGTATCATATTTGCATTTGATTATGGATTGAGCTTCGCAATTCTCACTGCCACCATCTCACATGTTTTCCTCTTCCATGGAAAGTATGTTTCCTTAGATTCCACAGTCTTATATTATGTATTATTGAAGCATTATTTACGATAAATCATCTAACTAAATTTTCGGGTGACTGTTAATATTAAAGAATGATTAATCAGATGTGGAAAAAGACAACAGCTGCGCTAAAAGAACAAGCTGGAGACGTGCATACAAGAATCATGAAGAAAAACTATGAACAAGTCCCTGAGTGGTGGTTCATCAGCATTTTGTTTCTTATGGTTATTATGGCCTTGATATGTTGCGAAGGCTTTGGCAAGCAGCTCCAACTTCCATGGTGGGGAGTCTTGCTTTCTCTAACAATTGCATTGGTTTTTACTTTGCCAGTTGGTGTCATTCAAGCAACAACAAATCAGGTTAAATTTTATTCCCTTACCCCTCCGTTTGTGAAGTTGTATATCATAGTAAAAAGTTACTGCTTGTTGTGCAGCAAACTGGACTCAATGTGATCACAGAGTTGATCATTGGGTACCTTTACCCTGGAAAGCCCCTTGCTAATGTAGCCTTCAAGACTTATGGATACACCAGCATGTCACAAGCACTTAGTTTCCTCGAAGACTTCAAATTAGGCCACTACATGAAAATTCCTCCAAAATCTATGTTCATTGTACAGTTGGTAGGAACTTTGGTTGCTTCAAGTGTACAGTTTAGCACAGCATGGTGGCTTCTAACGACTATTCCAAACATATGTGATGAATCAATGTTGCCAGAGGGTAGTCCATGGACTTGTCCTGGTGATGATGTGTTTTACAATGCTTCAATCATATGGGGAATAGTAGGACCGCAAAGGATGTTCACCAAGGATGGAATTTATCCTGGAATTAATTGGTTTTTCCTCATAGGTCTACTTGCACCTGTTCCGGTGTGGCTGCTATCTCGCAAATACCCAAACCACGGGTGGATTAAACTCATCAATGTGCCACTTATCATTGGTGGTGCCAGTGGAATGCCACCGGTTAGATCAATAAATTATATTTCATGGGGGGTCGTTGGAATCTTCTTCAATTTCTATGTTTACAAACGTTTCAAGTCATGGTGGGCTAGACACACTTACATTCTCTCGGCAGCTTTGGATTCTGGCATTGCTTTCATGGGTGTGTTGCTCTATTTTTCACTTCAAACTTATGATATCTTTGGTCCAACATGGTGGGGTCTTGATGCAGATGATCACTGTCCACTGGCCAAATGCCCTACAGCTCCTGGTGTTGTTACCAAGGGATGTCCTGTCTTTTAACTTCTATATTTGCATTCTATCATATCTTCATTGGTCATGAAAATATACACAAATCTAATGAATACTTAATTGTTGTCAATCCTGAAAAATAGTTGGTTTTTTGAAGTCTGCGATAGCGCCGCTATGGAAGTTGCTTGACGACACTTTATAGTAAATAGTGTAGCGTGTAATAATAGTGTTTTGTTCAAATTTCAGTACACTATATAGCATTACATATAGCCGCTATTTAATAGCATTGTAATTAACATTGTTTCTACTTTAAAATTTTCTATATGTTTGTATAAATATTTATCAAGTAGAAAGTTGTACGAATTGCAGAATTGTTTCAATAGTCCATATTTTTTTTATTCTATCTAATCCAATGAATTGAAATTTGCAATCATTTGTACTAATGCAGCAAGAAATTAATCTGTATGAAGTATGAACCAGTTCACAATAGCCAAAAGCATAATGGTTAGAAGTTGAAAATATTCAAATCGTGTGCACACCTTTGTTGGAAGTTTGAGTTGGATGGAGCTTATTAGGTGCGCATCGCTTATCGGTTCTGTGTTAATCAAAACGCTTCTACTGAACAAACATCAGATTGTAGGCAGTTGGCAAACCATTTAGAAAGCTAAAATGCCACCAAAAGTAAAAAATAAAAAATAAATTATTTGGCGTGTTGGTCATAACTGCATGCCCACTTGAGTTAAGCTTAGTACGCAAAGTGTTCAGTGTCCGAAGAATTGAGCTATTTGTAACGAAGATGGTGAAGACAGCCTGCATATTTTTTCCTGTGTCAAAAACGCACTCAATGCTGGACAGTGATCCTTGATGTGTTGGATGCTATTTTGTCAAAAAAGCACTCAACTTGTTTTCTATTTTGCAGAAACTAGATCCAAGCCAACAAGAAATATTTAGTGTTATGCTTTGGAGTCTATGGAAACAAAGAAACAACAAAGTTTGGAATAATACTGTTGAAACGAAAACGATCCAAGTAGTGTGTGATAGAGCTAATGTGTTACTCTCGAGTTGGAAGAATGCTCAACAGTCGCATAATTTTGTTCCAGCTGAACTGTTGTATTTTTAGAGATAAGAGTACAGCAACCAGAGCACGCACGCATATGTTTTAGGCAACACTCATTTTCCATACCAAGAAAGCTGACCTTCATATCATGCATGCATGGACACCGCTGCGCTGATTAAAACTTAACACAATCATCAACAACCTAAGAAAAAATCGACATTTGGAATATGATATTTTATTAAACCACACATTCAGAACAAATTGTTTAGAAGCTGAAAGTATAAGATACATTAACTTTTATTGACTCATTTTTGCTTATATTTTGTAACTGAGGGAGTACTATCTAACAATGGTATCGATGAACATGGCCTAATACAAATAGACAAGACAAGATAGATAAAATGAAATGGAGAGAATGAAAAGATGATTCTCACTATTGATGAAGGTATAGTTACAAGGCCTTATATATATATATATATACAATTGGCAAAGTAACTAACAAAGTAACTAACTTCTAAGATGGTTACAACTAACAACTAGGCTAGTTACTTGTATTACAAGTTAAAGGTTATTCACAATACTAATACAATCTAGCTTATTCTCAATACTATTTATTTTTAATAGATATAGTTTTTCACAATTATACGTGATTTCTTAAATAAGTTTGGGTATGTGGCTAAAACTTCAACAAAAAGTCAATAACTATATTTAACCCCTTCATAATCACAACAAAGAATCTTAAATTCGTCCTAGTCAATATAAGTCACATAATCATAATTATGAATAAGTTTATCTAAATATAAAGATCTTAAGTGCTAGGATTTCATGTCACATTCAATCTTGCTTAAAATATACTGTATATATGAATAAACACAAAAAAAAAGGGTTAAATAAAGGATGTAATTTTGAGCATAATTATAGCATTTTTTTGTAACAATTGTATTTGTATATTATTACATTATCTCTATAAAAGGTTGAAACAAAGGAGACATTCATTTCATTTTGTGAGAGGGAAGGAGACATTTTGTTTCAGTTTCTTCAAGGACAATCCCTGTCTCTGCAATGGCAGGTAACCCTTTTCTTATCTCTTCAATTAATTATTGTAAAGTTTTTTTTGTTATCATTCTATATGGAATATGATTCATAAATATATTATTATATCATATCAATTATTCATACATTGTCTTATTATCTTTTAAAGATTAAATAAAAGTTCATGCTAATATAATATAATAATATATTATATGTTATGTTATGTGAAGTAACTTTGATTTCATTACTTTAGCAATGGTGTGAAATTGCAGATGATTAGATATTTGAATGAACGGTGAGTTTGACAAAATCACGGTTCCAAAGCGTGTAGCTTTTGTTAAAATTGCATTGTCTCATTGTGATTGTGACTATCTCACCATGAATCGAAACATAAGTATGTGGTCAGATTTTTTATATCAGCCATTAGTTTGTAAGAACATTGTTCGTAAAATTTATCCCATCAAATAGATTTTTGTATCTCGAGAAAATTAGTCTCTGCGTATTATCAGCCTAGATATTTGAATTCACATGACAAGGTCACTTTAGATAAAATGTCTGTATGGTTTCTGAACAGAACATATGGTTACATTTACATTAAATTATTCAATTTTCCAAAATTATTATTAACAGTTTCGAGTCTTGTCTGGTGCATGTGTCTGCATAAATGCTTCGTAATCGTAGTTATCGTGATATGTGTGTGAATCTAAAGCTAGAGGTTGGTTGATGCAGATGATGACGACAAAGAAGTGAATGATTCTCCTATAGAGCAGGTCAGACTAACGGTGCCAATAACAGACGACCCTACGCAACCAGCATTGACATTTAGGACATGGGTTATTGGTTTAGGATGTTGCATTACACTTTCCTTTGTGAACCAATTCTTTGATTTAAGAACCAACCGTTTAAATATCTCTTCAGTATCAGCACAGATAGTTTCCCTCCCACTTGGGAAATTAATGGCTGCGACACTTCCAACAACAATATATAAAGTCCCCTTCACTCCATGGTCTTTCACATTGAATCCTGGACCATTCAATTTGAAGGAGCATGCCCTTATAACCATCTTTGCTAGTGCTGGATCTGGAGGTGTTTATGCCATTAACATAATCACAATTGTTAAGGTTTTCTACCGCAGGAGTATCAATCCAATTGCTGCTTTTTTGCTAGCACTGTCAACTCAGGTGAACAATTTTGTTTTCTTAAATGTTAAAACATTCGCATTTATTCAATTTTTAATATAAGCAACCAAAAGAAATGATAGTTAAAAATGTGATATTTTGTTGTCCTCGAGTTTTTTAGATGCTTGGTTATGGATGGGCTGGTATATTTAGAAAGGTTCTTGTGGACTCTCCATATATGTGGTGGCCTTCAAATCTTGTCCAGGTGTCTCTATTTAGGTATTTCTCTCATATGGTTTTTGTGTGTGAAAATTCTTGCTTTTCTTTCATGTGAATGATAAATACTTAAAACTAAGTAACTACTACTCCGTCTCTAAATATAGGACTTCTATTAAATTTCCATTTGCATCAATTATTTGTTTACCAATTAAAAGGATAAGTTTCAAAGGAAGAGTAAATGAATGTTGTATGCATGGAACGTACACGTCAAATTGAAAGTGTGTTGACATGTAGTGTCTTGCATCAACTTGATACCGACATTTGTGGTTACATTCAATATCAACTTTTTCGAGTTGTTACCTGTTTCATTGTGTGAAGGTTTATGGATTGTATCCATGGCGTGTCGGTGCTTCCGATGAGTATTTACTATTTAGGATTTTGAAGTTGATTTTTCTTTTATTTTCTCATTGGTAAATGAATTTTGAATATGACACAGGGCATTTCACATAAAAGAAAAGAGGCCTAAAGGAGGAAACACTAGGCTACAATTCTTTTTCCTGGTCTTTGTGGCTAGCTTTGCTTATAGCATTATTCCAAGCTACTTTTTTCAAGCAATATCAACCATATCTGTTGTTTGTTTAATATGGAAAAACTCTGTCACTGCTCAACAGATTGGTTCAGGAATGAAAGGTCTTGGTATTGGTTCGTTTGCCTTAGATTGGAACACTGTAGCTGGTTTCTTAGGAAGTCCATTGGCATATCCTGATTTTGCCATCATCAACATTTTGGTTGGATTTGTGTTTTATATCTATTTTGTGATTCCCATTGCCTATTGGAACAATTTTTATGATGCCAAAAAGTTTCCCTTCATCAGTTCTCACACATTTGATTCCACTGGTGCAACATATAATGTTTCTAGGATTCTTAATGATGTAGCCTTTGACATTGATATGGATGCTTATAACAATTATAGTAAGCTCTATCTTAGTATCACATTTGCATTTGGTTATGGATTGAGCTTCGCAACTCTCACTTCCACCGTCTCACATGTTTTGCTCTTCCATGGAAAGTATGTTTCCCTAAATTCCACAATGTTATATTATGTATTATTGATGCATTTTTGTATGATAAATCATCTAACTAAATATTATGGTAACTATGAATTTAAAAGAACGATTAATCAGATGTGGAAAAAGACAACAGCTACGCTAAAAGAACAAGCTGGAGACGTGCATACAAGACTCATGAAGAGAAACTATGAACAAGTCCCAGAGTGGTGGTTCCTGACCATTTTGTTCATTACGACTATTATGGCCTTGATATGTTGTGAAGGCTTTGGCAAGCAGCTCCAACTTCCATGGTGGGGAGTCTTGCTTTCTCTAACAATTGCATTGGTTTTTACTTTGCCAATTGGTGTCATTCAAGCAACAACAAATCAGGTAATCTTTTGTCATAACACAAGTTGGAATTAAAAAACTAATCATAATAGAAAATTGTCTGCTTGATGTGCAGCAAGCAGGACTTAATGTGATCACAGAGTTAATTATTGGGTATCTTTACCCTGGAAAGCCCCTTGCTAATGTAGCCTTCAAGACTTATGGATATATCAGCATGTCACAAGCACTTAGTTTCCTCCAAGACTTCAAATTAGGTCACTACATGAAAATTCCTCCAAAATCTATGTTCATAGTACAATTGGTAGGAACTTTGGTTGCTTCAAGTGTATACTTCAGCACAGCATGGTGGCTTCTGACAACTATTCCACACATATGTGATCCATCATTGTTGCCAAAGGGTAGTCCATGGACTTGTCCTGGTGATGAAGTGTTTTACAATGCTTCAATCATTTGGGGAGTAGTAGGACCACAAAGAATGTTCACCAAGGACGGAATTTACCCTGGATTGAATTGGTTTTTCCTCATAGGTCTACTTGCGCCTGTTCCAGTGTGGTTTCTAGCTCGCAAATACCCGAACCACAAGTGGATTGAACTCGTCAATATGCCACTTATAATTGCAGCTTCCAGTGGAATACCACCGACTAGATCAATAAATTTTATTTCATGGGGAGTTGTTGGAATATTTTTCAATATCTATGTTTACAAACATTTCAAGTCATGGTGGACTAGACACACTTACATTCTCTCAGCTGCTTTGGATGCTGGCATGGCTTTCATGGCTGTGTTGCTCTATTTTTCACTTCAATCTTTTGATATCTTTGGTCCAACATGGTGGGGTCTTGATGCAGATGATCACTGTCCTTTGGCTAAATGCCCTACAGCTCCTGGTGTTGTTACCCAGGGATGTCCAGTCTTTTGAACTCCATAATTGCATTCTATTTTATCCTCATTGTTGTTGCAAGTGTGAGGTGAGTTAAATCTCACACTGCTTAGAAAAATGAAGATTGAACAATTTATAAGTAAAAGAATCCATAAGCTTAATGCCTTAAGGTTCTGGATAAAAGTGTGGTGGCTAACTAACTTGTATGGTTGCTCCGAGTCCTATGTGGATATCCCTAACATCCCTCTCGTAACCCAACATTGGTATCAAAACCGATGGTTCGACGAAGGATTTTACCGGCTTCTTGTATTGAAAGTCTTTCTAACAAAGGTAATTAGGTGGCGTGTCCCGTTGAGTGCAGCCGCAACAGCAGTGCATGTGCAAGGACTATGGAAAAATGTGGTTGGTTGTTCAAAGTCTCATACGCTACAATGCCATAAGACAACTATAGCAGTTGCTTGTCAGCACTTTGTACTTTTGTCAAATACTTTGTACTAAATAGCGTAGAAATAGTCATCCAGTAGAAAGTTGTACAGATTGCAGAATTGTTTCAATAGACCAATTTTATAAATAGTCATCATAATGGTTGGAAGCTGAAAATAGTCAATGACACATTCTCATAACTTCCAAGTGCTGATTCTTACACAAATTTAATTTGTGTAAATTTATAAGATGTTTTTAATTTAATCCTTGGCCACAATTTTTTCTTAAAATTACTAACAGTTAACATTGTCTATTACAAATGGTTAGTTGGTTTAGTGGTGATTGACGCTGAATTTGGTAGTGAGGACAACGGTTCGATCCCTGCAACTGCGATCGGCAGGGAACTGGAACCACTTAATACCAACACTGACTCTCGAATCAGATTAAACCAGATTAAATCGATAGTGAAAAAAAAAAACATTTTGTCTATAAAAAAAAACTAAGAAAGAATATAAGGTACCATAAATTATAAATCTATATAGTGGATTGAGAGTGCAGCCTATATGATTAAGCAGAGTATGCAAATTACACAACATATTTATTTTATTCTCCCACTCATCAAATTGGATAAGTCCTCAAGAATTTCTATATATTGATGATTCAAAATAAAATTTACTCCCAAAGCTGATTATCATCCACCCCAAATTGATTTTTTTACCAAAGTGCATTTTTTAATGTAAATTAACTTTTAGTAAAAGAAAAATTCCATCACTAAGTCATATATTTATATGTAATGGTTATTTTTTATTTTTTTTAACTCTGTAATGGTTATGTTATGAATTACTTGTTCATGAATAATTTTCAACTTCTACCTACGGTCCTAACCTGTCGGTAGAAACTGTGAAAAGAAATTTTAATCTTATACTTATGGAAATTGTTTGTCACTACAAAATTGGTGAAGGTGATTGTAACATTTACCTGCGATTGTATTATATTAGTTATTACGACGTACCCCATTTTTGTACTTTTTTGAAAAGTACACTTGGTTCATAAATAATATAAAAATAAAACACGTATTTAGTTTAAAGCTCCCACAAATTCTATTTTTTTAGAATACAAATAGCTTCTTACATTTGTATCCAAACATAAGTTGTTAATTAAACTTAAGCGTCACGCACCATAAGACATAAGTGCCATGTTTTTGCAAATTTCAGTCAATTATTTCTTTATTTTTGAAAATTTCAGTAAAAATTCCCCTAGCTATGACGTGGAATCACATTGACAATTGTCATATATGCAGTTAACATCCACGTTATTACTATATTGACGGAGTAAATAGAGGTATGGAATAATTTGATTAACAAAACATAATTTTACGGAAAAAAAATCCTAGTCATCCTTATTATATTTTAGTAAAAAGAATGTGATAAATTTTTTTTTGTTACCTTGCAAGTGTAACACCACAAAAAAAAAATTATATTTAATCCTTATTATATTTTTTTAAAATATAAAACAAAATGTAAAGACTAAAAATATATTTAATCCTTACTAGTATGTTAGCCCGTGAAATTCACGGGATTATTTTCTTTGTTAATATTATTGAAATGTTTATTTTAAAATACTATTTAAAAAATTTGTTCTTAAATTCTACGATGAATTGAAGATAATTTTTGCATATACATATTTTAGAATGTTACATGGCAAATCGTGATAAATAGTATTAATTTGTTTTCCGTTATACATTATTATGAGATTTTTTCTCCCGTCTTCATCTTTAAGACTATATAGGAACCCTATAAATATAAAATAATTATAAATTATATTATATTTCAAATAAATATATGTCGATCTATTTTGACTTTTGATTCTATTTTCAAATGAAAATATGTTCTTCTCTTATATAGTGTGCAGTCCGACACAGTACCTCACGATCTTCTCTACTCCCCTCTCTGTAGAGGTGTTGACGTACGTGAAAATCGAACAATGTTCCTTGGGATTCAAGTATACATGTTTCATCAATTCCCCTGTGTACTCACATTGATAAATTAACATCCTTAAAAAAGTTGTACGAAGATTTATGGAAAGTTTAAAATTGAAATTATAAAAAAGATTCCAATATATTTTTGCTTTCTAGTAGATTTTATCAGTTTGAAGTAATTCTAATGAAAATGCGTTGAACATAAAATGAGGATAACTCCCGCAGTCAGAATACAAATATTAATTAGTCAGAATTTATGTATTGTTCCAATTTGGGAAAATCCGATAAAAATACGGTAAAAAGCACACCGTGTTTCTCATTCTACACCACTAAAAGATTCTCTCTATTCTCCAATTTTTTTTAATAGTGCGATGGGAAGTGCGCCCCGTTTCCCATTCTACGCCACTGAGAGATTCTCTCAAACTTTTTTAATAGTGAGATGGGAAGTGCACTTCGTTTCCCATTTTATAACACTGAGAGATTCTCTTCCTATTTATATCTCTCCTCCATCTCCGTTTCAGATATCTATAGGCTTCATCAACAACAAAAATAGTTGTTGATTCTATATTATTTTTTAATGAATATCAAACTATTTTAATCTCACTTCTATTCTCAAACTTTTTTTTGTCAAAACAAACAATCTCCACATATCAGCGTCAAATGGGAAAATATAAGGATCTCTACTCACATGTATAAATTAACATCTTTAAAAAGGTTCGAATGAATGTTTATGAAAATTTTAATATTTGAATTGTAAAACATTTAAAATTCTCATTTATTATATAAACAATTAAAGTTATAATTTAGACAATGACATTATAATTAATATTTTTTTATAATCCAAAAAATTATAAATCTTGATTGTTTATTAAGAAGTTACTTTATTTTATAGATAGAGATTTATTTTAATTTTTACAAAGATATCATCCCAATTATAGAACTCTATAGAGGTTCATCAACAAAATAATAGTTTTTTAAAGACATGCAACAAAATAATAGTTGTTAATGGGTTCGGTTATGGTGCATAATTGCTATGCGCCCCCCCCCCCCCCCCCCCCCAAATTGCTACGCGCCCCCCCCCCCCCCATTTTCTAGCCCCCCCCCTAATTTCTAGCGCACCCCTCAGGTTTTTTTTTAGATTTTTAGCGCACCCCTCAGATTTTTTTTTTATCACGCTTTTAATTTTGATTGATTGAATTTTATTTTATTTTATTGATTAGGGATAAAATTCAGAGTATTATGTATGGTTAATTATTTTAGTAGTTAGTTTTAAACTAAAATCATGCCAAAACCATTTCTGCTGTAGAATAGTTTCAAAGATGTGTACTCCTAAACCATTTGTGCTGTGGAATGGTTTCAGAGATCTGTACTACAAAACTATTTAATTAAAATCATTTTAATTTAATATTATTTTAACCGAAACCATAAGTATAACTTAATGGTGTCACTAGTGTTGTATCTGAAAACCAAAGTAGCTCCTTTATGGTTTCAAATAAAACATTTATATTTAATTTAAAATAAATATTATAACTGAAACCATAAGTGTGACATAATGGTTTCATTAGTTTTGTATCTGAAACCAAAATAGCCCTCTTATGGTTTCTAATAAAATATTCATATTTAATTTAAAATAAATATTTTAATCGAAACCATAAGTATAACTTAATGGTGTCACTAGTGTTGTATCTGAAAACCAAAGTAGCTCTCATATGGTTTCAAATAAAATATTTATATTTAATTTAAAATAAATATTATAACTAAAACCATATTTTATTCATAATGATTTTCAAAATAACATTGCATAAATAACCAATGATTTTGTAACAAATCTAGGGGAGAAAAAGAATAAAATTTGGGGGTGTAAACTGGGTAAAAAAAAAAAAACCAACAAACAAACAAAAAAGGAACTGGGCTTTCAGGCCCAGTAGGCTAAAAAAAAAACATAATGTGTGTAATCAGCATAAAAGGGGGTGGGAATTGCGAGTCTGTAGGGGGGGCTGGGGGGCGCGCGCGAGTAATTTTGGGGGGGGGGGGGGGGGGCGTGAGTAATTTTGGGCTTATGCATGGTGCATAAGCATCCCCCTTATGCACCATAACCTTGGCCGTTGTTAATTCTATATCAAGCTTTTAATAAATTTCAAAATACTTTGATCTCATTCATATTCTAAAAAAAAAAATTATCACCGTATCACAGAGAAACAATTTTCATTTTATAATTTTTTGGTTAATAAATATGTGGGATCTAATTACTTTTTCTTTTCGGTAAGGTGCGATCTAATTATATAAGGATATGAAATATGATCTTAATTTTTCTTCATCAATTTATACTAAAATTCTCGAACTCAGCTCTCACTACCATCTATAGACACTTTTTATCGTGCTAGATAAAATTTTGAATGAGTGATTTCCATAAAAAAATATGAAATATGATTTAAATTTATTTTAAAACAAATTAACATAGAAATAAAACATGTAATTGAATAATTTTTTTTTTTTGAAAGCATGTAATTGAATGATTGAACAATAGATATATGTCCAAACAAATTTTAGACAAAGTATTCACATAGTTTTTATATAGAAAATATATAATATTTAATCGCAAATCAATACTATTATTATTTACCTTACTCAAATCTCATAGTACACGTGTCATCCTCACGTTTATTCTCAAGGAGAAAATTCATATGTGGCATTATTTTAATAACGTGGCGCCTACGTGGCTTTTTTTTTACGATCTAAAGGTACACGGTTCAATTCTCATTAACGACAAAACAATAATTTTATTTCATGATTTTTTCCCTTTTTTGCCTTGCTTTTTGTTTATTGTTTATTAAATCTATTGTGAAGAAAAATTAATAGGATTACCATCAATTAATAGGATTACCATCAATTCTATATGATAAGTGACATAAAAATAATTTTTTGTCAAAAAAAAAGGATTGCCTTGAATATTTTATAGGATAAGTAACATACAAATGATCTGACTTAAGATTGGCATCATAAATTCAATATTGCCATCACTCATAAAAAAACAAACAATTTATAAATTTAAATTTCTCTTAACTCCAAAAAAAAATAGATTGGCATCATAAATTCAATATTGCCATCACTCACAAAAAAACAAACAATTTATAAATTTAAATTCCTCTTAACTCCAAAAAAAATAGAACAATTTATAAATTTAAATTTCTCTTAACTCCAAAAAAAAATAGATTGGCATCATAAATTCAATATTGCCATCACTCACAAAAAAACAAACAATTTATAAATTTAAATTCCTCTTAACTCCAAAAAAAATAGATTGGCATCATAAATTCAATATTGCCATCACTCACAAAAAAACAAACAATTTATAAATTTAAATTTCTCTTAACTCCAAAAAAATATATTGGCATCACAAAAAAAAAAACAATTGTCTATTGCTAAGGATTAGCATAACTTCCGTCAAAAAAAAAACAAAAGGATTAGCATAATTCATTTGTTACATATTTTAGATTGTTTGGGTTTCTTTTCCTTTATATATACATGTTGATTTTAATAATTTTATTTGTCTATTTATCTCACACAAATATTTTTCTTTCATATAGAAAATATACAAATTTGTTTCTTCCATTTAAGAAATCATCATGGCACAAAAATACAATAATATTTCTGAAATCAATTCCGAGAAAGAGTCATGGACTATAGCTGTGCGAATCATTCGTATTTGGTTCGTTCGAGATGTGAACCATGTTAACCGTGGCGACACACAACCTTTCTCTCTTGACATGATACTAATGGATGCTTCGGTGTGTATTTTTTATTTAATATTTAGTTTTTGCGTGTCTCTTTTTTATGTATGTTCTTATTTATTTTTTTTGTTCCAGGGTAACAAAATTCATGCTACCATCCGAAAGACACTAATATACAAGTTTGAGAAAGACTTGAAAGAGGGTACGGTGTATTATTTCACTAACTTTGGTGTTGCCGCAAACCTCGGATCCTATAGAACAACACGTCACGAATATAAAATCAATTTTCAATTCAACACAAAGGTCAAAGTTTGTGACGCTAAAAAGGTTCCTGAGAATGTTTATCCTTTGTCGAATCCAATGGACATATTTACTCCCGGATACAACACTGACTACTTAGTCGGTACGTTATTTATTATTTTAGTATTAGCAAATTATTTTTGTCAATTACATCCTTACTGTTTATGTTTTAATTTTATGATAATCATAGGTATTAGGGTTAGTATATAGTGTTTATGTTTATTGTTTTATGATAATAATAGGTATAGATATTCACATAAAATATTATAAAAATTCTTAATATATTTTAATTTTCTTATACTATTACAGTTTCAAATACAACGTTACTTTATTTGGTCAATATGCCGAAGAAATTATTTCTTTAGTTGCTGCTGGAGAGATCAAAAATCTCATTGTAGTTGTGCTATTGGCTAAGGTGAAAATTTGGAAAGGTATATTAATTATTTATTATTTAAACTTTATTATTTTTAGTTATGTCGATTTTTAATACATGACAATCACATATCTGTGGATTCTATATTATTTTGGAAAGGTAGTTGTGCTATGGATCTATATTATATCTCCACATGTGTTTTCAAGTTCATTCTAAATACACGACAATAACATATCTATCTCTTTCCTTTAATTCCAATTTTATTTATTTATTTCTTTGTTTGTGCCAACATCTGTTCAATTTTATTTAGTTAAAGAGAATGACAATCTAATAAAGCATTATATGTTTATACCTTTTTTTTTAGAATCTGCTACAATACAGAATACAATTTATGCGACAAAGTTGCTTTTCAATCCTAATTTTGCTGCAGCTACTGACTTGAAGAAAAGGTGAATTCTCTAAATATTAAATATTTATTTTACTTCGAGTTAATGATTAATAATATGATAATATGATAATTTATATTTTGATATCATTGTGTATGACGTAGGATGTCTGAAAAGAACCACACCCCATCTTCTGAAATATCTTTGATACAAGATGTGTCAAAGGTAAGTGATGAAGATGATTTCTTAAAGCTTACGTCGAAGAATACCATCGAAGGTCTCAAAGAATGTACCAAGGTTAGGATATTAATGATCATATGTACTTCAAAATTTTTTGCAAATAATAATTTTAATTTACAAATTTCGCTTTGCATCTAGGACTCCTGTTTTGCTGTTTTGGCCACTGTCAAATTTGTCGTAGATGCAGATAATTGGTGCTATACAGCATGCTCATACTGCAATAAGAAAGTAATACCTGATGAGCGCATGTATTATTGTTCGAAATGTAACAAACATGTGATGCATGTTACTCCAAGGTAACACTTTATTTAGGTTTAAATTTAGATATTTATTTATATATTTATCTATAATATCTATAATATCATTCACAATTAACACAACTTTGCATGTTTAGGTATATGATAAAGGTCCGCGTAGTTGACAACACTGACTCAACTACGTTTGTGATTTTTGATCGCAACGCTTCTATGTTGTTCCAAAAATCTGCTGCTGAAATGATCGAGAGTGTTCAGGTATTGCATTTTTTTATAAGAGTTATAATCCTTCCAAATTATTATGTTTATAAATATAATATAGATATAGATATAGATTCATTAATTTATAATTTTTTAATTTATTTTTTAATTTATTTATTTTATTCTGCATATTGATTCTGCATATTGATTTTAAATATTTTAACATAAGTTTATTTGTGAACTTTTTACTTCAAAGTTTCAACAGTTTTTTATTTCCCAAATATACTAATTTTTTATAATCTTTCATGTAGGATGATGTTTCATCGGGTTCTGTGCCGAAAGAAATTTCTTCTTTAGTTGATTTGATTTATCTATTTAAGGTTGAATCTAACACTAGCGTGGATACTAGATTCGAAAAGTCATATAGAGTGTGCAAGATTTCTAGCGATGCTGAATTGATAGCAAAGTTCAATGAAATCCCTTTTGTATGTTATATGTTAAATTTGTTTATATACATATTTAATTCTTGGTATATAATAATAGTATATATATATATATATATTTATATATATATATATATATTTGGTATATATTTATTTAATAAACAATCTCATATCTATACTATTATTATTTGCCTTACTCAAAGTAAAAAGTACACTTGGCATCCTCACGTTGTTTCTCAAAGAGCAAATTCATATGTGACATTATTTTAATAACGTGGCATCTATGTGGCGCCTACGTGTCTTCTCTTTACGACCTAAAGGGACGCGGTTCGAATCTCACTAACAACAAAGTATTAATTTTATGATTTTTTGTCTTTTCTATTTTACCTTGCTTTTTTTTTTTAGCGATTATTAAATCTATTGTGAAACAAAAAAATATATAGATAATAAGATTACCATAAAATCTATCGGATAAGTACAAAAAAAAAAAAAAAGAATCTATTGTCAAAAAAAGAAAAAAGAATTGCCTTGATTTATTTTACCAATTATTCAATGTATTGCCAACAAAATAATAACAAACCTTACAAAAATATAAAACAAAACAAACAAAAATTGATTATATATATATATATATATATATATATATATATATATATATATATATATATATAGTAAATTACACTACCCTCTCTTGAGAAGTGCTTAAATTACATTACTCTCCCCTCTTATATTAAAATATACACTTTCCTCCCATCTTATACAAAATATATTAGAGAAAATTAATCTCTTCTCCATCGAAAGAAACTTGAATTTCTTCTCCCTTCCCGTAATATTAAAACATACATTTTCCTCTTTTAATCAAACTCTATTTTAACTTTTTACACGAGCTTTACATAGTTAGAAATAACTCTCTTCCGTTAGTTCATATATCTTTGAATATTTTAATGGAACATTTTATTAAAATAATTAAGATGTGAGACATAAAGTTATGGTTCGTGTTGTTTTGTATATTACACGGGTTTGATTTAATTATTCATACTATAAAAAAGTTACTCTCTCCTATTAGATTACATCCTTTTTGATATTTTAGTTGAAAATTTTGCAAAAATAGTTAAGATGTAAGGTTATAGTTTCAATTGTTTTTCTTTTACACGGGCTTGATTTTGTTTTTCACACCGCAATAAATTACTTTCTTTTATTTGATTAAATTCATCTTAAAATTTTAAATGAACTTTTAAAAAAAATAATTAAGACGTAATGCCTAAGAATATTTGTCTCAATTGTTTTACTTTTGATGACTTTATTTATTTCTTTACGCCGTAATAGATTATCATCTTCCGTTAAAACAAATTTTTCTAAATATTTTAATTGAAGATTTACAAAAATAATTAAGAATCGAGACCTTAGGTTATGATATCAATTGTTTTACTTTTTACATAGACTTCATTTAGTTCTTCAAGTCGTAAGAGCGATTATCCTCTTTCGTTTGATCATATCTCTTTGAATATTTTACTTAAGCATTTTTTAAAAATGAATAAGGTAAAATTACACGTTTCGTCCTTTATCTTATTTTTTTGTAACATTTTGGTCATTTATCTTTCATTTGTAACATTTTGGTCATTTATCTTATCTTTTTGTAACACTCTGGTAATTTATCTTTTATTTGTAACACTTTGGTCGTTTAAAGAGCATATAAGAGATGAAAGAATTGATGATGATGAACATTTTCATCAAAATTATGAGTTTTATTTAATTTTAATAAAAATGTATTTTAACAAATAAAATTCAGCATTTTTTTAATAAAAAAAATATGAGAAAAAGGGTTTATATGTGAATGTTATAAAAGGAAAAGGACAAAAGTGTTACAAATAAAAGATCAAAGTGTTACAAATAAAAGATAAATGTCCAAAATATTACAAAAAACAAGATTAAAGACCAAACATGTAATTTTGCCAATAAATAAGTTATGAGGCCTAAAGTTATGGTCCAAGTTGTTTTACTTATTACACGAGATTGATTAGTTCTCCACACTGTAATAAATTACTGTTTTCAGTTAGAGCTAATCTCTCTTGAAATTTTAATTGAACTTTTTATAAGTATTATAAAAATGCGAGACCTAAGATTATAATGTCAATTGATTTACTTTTTACACGGGCTTGAATAAGTTCTTCACATCACACCTGTAAGAGATTATCCTCTACTGTTATATAAAATCCATTTTGATATCTTAATCAAAGAATATACAAAAATAATTAAGATGTGAGACCTAGCGTTGTGGCCTCAATTGTTTTACTTTTTACACATGTGTTATTTAGTTCTTCACACCGTAAGAAATTACCCCATTCTCTTACATCAAATCCCTCTTGAAATTTCAATTGAACTTTTAAAAAGAAAAATTTAAGACGCAAGACCTAAGAATACAGTCTCAATTGTTTTACTTTCTACACGATCTTTATTTATTTCTTCACACCTTAAGAGATTACAATCTTCCGTTAGAATAAATTTCTTTTGATATTTAATTGAAGTTTATTAAAAATAATTAAGATGCGGGACATAAGGTTATGATCTCAATTTCTTTACTTTTTACACGGACTTTATTTAGTTTTTTACGCTATAAGAGATTACACTCTTCTGTTAGTTCAAATCTCTTTTGAAAATTTAATTTAACATTTTACAAGAATAACTGAGATGTAAAAGATTACGAGCTTTACTTTTTACAGAAGCTTAATTTAGTTCTTCACACTATAAGAAATTACTTTCTTCTGTTAACTAGATGAAATTCCTCTTAAAATTTTAATTGAACTCTTTACAAAAATAATTAAGAAGTGAGACCTAAGATTATGGTCTCAATTGCTTTATTTTTATACACGGGCCTGATTTAATTCTTCCTACCGTAAGAGATTAACCCTCATTTGTTAGATCAAATTCCTTTTAATATTTTAATTGAACATTTTATGAAAAATAACTAAGATTCGAGGCCTAAGGGCATCGTCTCAAATTTCTTAATTTTTCACGTGAGTTTAATTTATTTCTTCACACTTTAAGAGATTATGCCCAATGTTTTAAAAACTGAACCGGTCATCGAACCGGTGAGGGTGCTGGTTCACTGGTTCATTGGTCGAACCATTGAGTCACTGGTCGAACCGCATGACTAAACCGGATAAAACCGGATAAAACGGTGGAATGAACCGGTCTCTATAATATAATAAATTGGAATGAGTCGATGACAAGTCTATATAATAAATAATTATATTTTTTTTTATTTCAATTTTTTTTATAGTATATATGTATTTTAATTGTAAATATAATAAATTAGAATCATTAGTTTTTTTTACCGTAGAAACATTACTTATTATAAGTAAAAATGAGAGTTGAACAATTAAATCAATATTAGACAAACAATAAATTAAATCTAAAATCTATAAATAAATAAAAAGTCAAATGTGCTTTTGAAACAAAGTGAGAAAGCTTGTTTTTATAAAATAAATATATGCATTATGCTTATGTCCCATAAAAATAAAATTATGTTAATATTAATAATATATTGCAAGTTTTCTTTAAAAATAATAAAATATTGCAATTTTTATTCAAAAGAAACATGTTGTATAAAAAATAATGTATATAAGTTAAATATTACTAATGCATTGAATAAATATATATATTGCTAGGCAATTATTGCACAAATACAATAACTGGCCCAGTGGTAAAGTCTTGCTAATTTTATCAAGAGGATCCCAGTTCGAATCCCTTTGCAGATATTTCTGAATTTTTTACTAATTATTTCTTAATTATGTTTAAACCGCGCGAACCGGCCGCACTACAAGAAAAACATGTTTTCTTGACGAAATTTTAAATTTGATATAGAGGGCCTGGGCCGTCTGTAATTTAGTGACGGCCTAGGCCGTCGCTACGCATGCTGAAGCCGCCAAAAAAATAAAAAAATATTATAATTTGTGAGCAAATTCGTCCAACATTTACCGACGGCTGTGTCCGTCACTAAATCTCCATTTCCTGACGGCTAAAGTCGTCACAAAGTTTTGACGGACGTACCGACGGCTTAGGCCGTCGCTAAAAGTTGACGGAATAAAAAAAAAAACCGGCTCAGTCTTGGACAGTGGGAAGTCAGACGTTGGTCTTCGCGCAGCCTTTAATGACGGCTTGGGCCGTCGGGAATGGTTTGGACGGAGAAAAAGGCTTTGTTCTTGCTGCAACGGTAACAATTGAGAAGATCAATATATTTCTTCTTCCATTTCATTTTCACTACACGATTTGCTCTCTAAAATTCTCCAACATCTCTCTAAAATTTCTCCAACATCTCTCTATATTTCTTCATCTTATATAGTATTTTTGTTCTTCTTCAAAGTTTTGATTTTTAATAGATTGTGAGTAATTTCTACTATTTTATTTGAATATTTGAATGATATTGCCAATTTATTATATTAATTGATATTTTTAAATTTTTGTTGTAGAAAATGTAGATAAAATTTCCTTGCTGTGATTTGAAGTTCAACATGTAAACATTGTTGTATATAAAAAGTAAGTTTTATTTAATTTAGTTAAATTTATAAAATTTTCTTTATCATATGTGTATTATTTATTAACAGTGTCTTTTTTTTTTTATTTACAGAAATGTTATTTGTTCGTTGATTAGTAATATATTGGGAGCTTAGTTTTGGAAACTTAAAGTCAGACACTACCCGGCACAACAAGTAAGTAATATAATTTACATGCATTATGTAATATTTTTGGCCTACTCGAATTTGCAACTCAATATTTTTAAAAAACATGATTATATGTACGTATTTAGGTATTGCTTAAAAATATAATCAAAGGAAAAAAAAAAGTAGTGTTATTTTAAAATAAATTATGATGTATGTATTTAGTTTTGATGGAAGTGTAGAATAAAGAAAAGTATTGTTTATAAGATTATTGTTTAATATTATGATATATGGAAAAAATTATTGTTTGAGGATATAAATTTTTTTGTTAAGTAATTTAATTATCTGATTTTTTAATTATAATATAAATAAAATTAGTTAGTTTATGTAAATATTATTAAGCAACCACTCATACAAGAAAATCAAGTACAGATGGGAGAACCCCTTAAAAAGAAGGCAAGAAAACCACCACCCCCCCTACAACAGTAGCAAAGAAAACCACAACAAACAACCCACTACAAAACACCTAAAAAAAGGAAGTAATGATTATTAGATTTACGAACTTTTTTTTTTTTTAAAGAAGTTACGAACTTAATTATTACTTTTTTACTCGACCCAAAGTAATCAAATTTTTAATTTTAATTATTATTGTATTTTACTTTAAAGAAAACTAATCGGTTATATTTAAAACAATTATCATATAATGTAGTTTTTATTATAAAGACAAAATTATTGTTTGAGGATATAATATTTTTTTTGTTAACTTATTTTTTACTTTGAAATTAATTCAAAACATAATTTTGATTATATAATAAATGTTAGTTTTAGAAAAAATACTTAATTATAAGATTTTTACTTGGCTCAAAGTTTTTTTTGAATGAGCAAAACTTTATTAATCAATAAGTACAAGAAGTACTAAGTATGTACAAGCACTACACTAGCCACCAATACAAGGCCAAAACACTACCCCTGCTACACATCACACACACGCCAAAAGTAACCATATTTTTAATTATATTTAAAGAAAAGTAATCAATTATATTTAAAATACATGTAATATAAAATACTTTTTAATGTAAAAAATTTATTGGTGGAGGATATAATATTTTCTTTTAACTAATTTTTTACATTAATTTGGATATATATAAATTAAGAACATAATTTAGATTATAAAATAATTGTTAGTTTTACAAAAAATACTTAATTATTATATTTTTACTAGTATCAAGTAACAATTTTTTAATTTTTATCCTATTTTTCTTTTAAAAAAAATAATCAATATATTTATAAAGAAAAAATTGTTGTTCGAGAATGTTGTATTTTTTTAACACATTTTTTACTTTAAATATAAATTAAGAACATAAATTTGAATATATAATAATTGTTAGGTTTATGAAAAATACTTAATATTTAATATAGATTATGATAGTTGATACCCTTTCCTTTTGAAAAAAAACTAATAATTAAAAGAGTCGCACTTTAATATATAATATCTATTTATGTTCAGACATGGATCGTTGGTGGATGTATGATAGATTTGACGATGGAAAGAGAGGGCAAGTTAAAGAAGTGTTTAAATTAGGGGTTAAGTTATTTATTGATAGCGTAAAACAGAGGCCCGTTGTAATGAATGAGGGGGTAATTAGATGTCCGTGTGCGAAATGTCAATGTTTAAGATTCCGCGGCGAAGATGAAATTAAGTTTCATCTGGTCAAATATGGATTCCAACCTAATTATTGGATTTGGACAAGTCACGGAGAATCATTTACCTCGGATCAAGGTGGTTCGTCAAGTAGTACTGCTGCACCAGCAGTATTAGCAGCTGCACCAACAGTATTAGCTCCACAAAATTATAATCAACATTATCCCTTTGCCTCTATGAATGATATGATAGAAGATGCTCTTGGGTTTAATGTGGTGAACAATGATCCGGCCGAGGATGATGAATATGGAGATGAACTTCCGAATGCTGAAGCCCAGAGATTTTTTAAACTTCTAAAAGATACAAATGCACCATTGTTTGAAGATTCTACAGAGTCGAAGTTGACAGTGTGCGTTAAACTTTTAGGTTTAAAGTCTAATTATCTAGTTCCAGAATTAGCCATGGATTTGATTGCCAAATTGTGCTTCGAAACAACACCCATCTCTGCCCGTGATGATTTGCCGCAAACATATTATGAGGCAAAACAACTAGTGTCGAAGCTAGGTCTTGGGGTGAAGAGAATTGATTGTTGCATCAATGGCTGTATGTTGTTCTATGACAACGAATTTGGTGTAAGTGATGGTGACTTAGTTGAATGTAAATTTTGTCAAGAACCAAGATATTGTGGAACAAGAATTTCACGGTCAAGTAGGAGAAAACCTGTACCAAGAAAGTCTATGTTCTATTTACCCATAGTATCGAGGTTGCAAAGGATGTATGCATCATTGCAAACCGCAACAAAAATGACATGGCATTCTGAAAATGTTGAAAAAAGAAGAAGTTCAGGTGAGTTGCGACATCCTTCTGATGGTCTTGCGTGGAAGTATTTTGATCAAGTTAATCCTGGTTTTGCTTCAGAGCCTCGAAACGTTCGATTGGGTTTATGCTCCGATGGGTTTACTCCGTATACTCAAGTATCAGCCACTCCATACTCATGTTGGCCTGTTATTGTTACCCCATACAATCTTCCGCCCAAAATGTGTATGTCAAAACCTTACATGTTTTTAGCTGCTGTAATACCCGGGCCATCAAGTCCTACTGCTGGTATTGATATCTATTTGCAACCTTTGATTGATGATTTGAAGAGATTGTGGGAAGGCGTTGTGACATATGATATCAGTCGCAAAAAAAATTTCAAAATGAAGGCAGCTTTGATGTGGACAATCAATGATTTTCCTGCTTATGGAATGCTGTCTGGATGGGGGACACATGGTAAGTTGGCATGTCCTTACTGCATGGAAGACACAAAAGCTTTTACATTGAAACACGGTGGGAAAGCTACGTGGTTTGATTGTCATCGTTGATTCCTTCCTATTGATCATCAATTTCGAAGAAATAAAAATGCATTTGTTAAGGGCGAGATTGAAACCCGAGGACCACCTCGGTATTTGACCGGGGAACAAGTTTGGGATAAAGTTAAAGATAAGCCAAATGTGCAAGTAGTTGGTGGTGTTGCTTTAAAACCGTGAGGTTACGGGCAATCGCACAATTGGACAAAAAAGAGTATTTTTTGGGATCTGCCGTATTGGAAAGACAACATTTTGCGTGACAACCTTGATGTTATGCATGTTGAAAAAAATGTTTTCGAAAACGTATTCAACACTGTAATGAATGTCAAAGGAAAAACCAAAGATAATGATAATGCAAGAAAAGACATTGCGTTGTATTGCAATCATAATGACTTGTTGTTGAAGACCGCACCCAATGGCAGAATCCTAAAACCTCGTGCGAACTACACTTTATCTGCCGATGAAGCAAAATCAGTTTGTCGATGGGTAAAAGAGCTCAAGATGCCCGATAGTTATTCGTCAAATTTGGCAAGATGTGCTGATGTTGACAATGGAAAAATGCGTGGGATGAAGAGTCATGACTGTCATGTTTTTTTGCAGTCTTTACTCCCTATTGCATTTAGTTCTTTACCACAACATGTCTTGAATCCCCTTATTGAACTCAGTCAATTTTTCAAGAATTTATGTTCAACAACATTGAGAGAAGACGATTTGATCAAGATGGAAAGTGACATTCCAATGATATTGTGCAAATTGAAGATAATATTTCCTCCTGGATTCTTTGATTCCATGGAGCATCTTGTAGTGCATCTTGCATATGAAGCTAGACTTGGTGGACCTGTTCAGTATAGATGGATGTATCCATTTGAACGGTTCATGGGAGATTCCAAACGTTCAGTGAGAAATAAAGCTAAAGTTGAAGGCTCAATTTGTGCATCTTATTTACACCGTGAAACCATTCACTTTTGTTCTCATTATTTCAAAGACACATTGTCTGGAAGACCTCGTAGGAACGAAAATGGCAATGAAAGTTTTATCCATCCATTAAACTTATCGGTTTTCAATTTTCCTGGGCGACATGCTGGCATGGAGAAAGTTTATTTTCCTGGTGAAAGGGTATTAAAATCAGCACATGTTCATGTGTTGATTAATTGTACCGAAGTTCAACCATACTTAGAGTTATTTTTGACATCCGAGGGGATAACTCCGGAACAATCTTCTGCGAGTATACATGAGTTTTTTCCAAATTGGTTTAGACAACATGTGTACCATTTAGAACCAACCCCTATGATACAACACTTGAGAAACTTATCTGATGGCCCGGTGTCAAATGTTAAACAATGGCACACCTACTTTGTCAACGGGTACAAATTCCATACACATAGTTGGACAGAAGGAAAAGAAACGACCAATAGTGGAGTGTGTATGAAAGGGGTAACTGAAAATGGTGAGAATGACTTTTACGGTGTGATTGAGAACATAATTGAAATCTCATACAATTTTCTTGATTACAATAAAGATGTGGTATTGTTTTATTGTAATTGGTTTGATCCATCGAGAAGAGGTACAAAGTATAATTCAAAGACTAACACCGTGGACATAAAAATGAATAGAAGATATCAACTGTTTGATCCATTTGCTATAGCTCATAATGTCAGACAAGTTTACTATGTCCCTTATCCATCAACACAAACTGACAAGCGAGGGTGGTGTGCCGCAATAACGACAAAACCAAGGGGTCGAATTGAAAAAGATGGAATAGAAGAAGAAGCGGAACCATATCAACTCGATGAGATGGGCAATGTAAACAAAGCAATTGACGTTGAATTTTTCAACCGTCTTTCGGTCGGGACAGGAGAAGCAGAAGAAGTGCCCGAGAATGGTGATGTTGAAGAAGAGGATGATGATAGTGTGGAAGAAGAAGATGAGTGTCAAGTTGACCAAGTTGTATCAGATTGGGATGACGATAATTAGTAATTATGCCTATGTCATTATTAATAAGTATTTATGTGTTTAATTAAGAATGTATCTAGCACTAGCTATGCTATGTTGTTATTAATATAAGTATTTATGTATTCAACACTATATTATTCGTTAATATACATAATTATGTCTTTTTATATCAATGTTTTGTATCAACTATGTTTTGTGTATAGATGGCCGATCAAGAAGAACCTGTTGTGCCAACTCAGACCCAACAAAAAAAGAAAGTTAAACCGCGTGATCTTAAGCGGAGAGTTGTTCATAACTCAACCCTGAAATCACGGGCGACTACTACTCCCGCGACCGGATCATCGTCCCAACAACAGACACTTGATGGAGAGCTTCCTGATGTACCGATCCGCCCGTCCGACCTCGAGGATCCCGCTGAATTTTTAATGGTTGATAGATATGATCGAATCATTATTAAGCCATATGGAAATGAGTAAGAATGTTTTTTAATTATAAATTTCATAACATTATGATATACATGTTTAATGTTAAATATTCATCTAACTTATGTTATATTGTGCAGTTTTCAACCACAGAAGCCAACTTCAGCTGCTCTTTCCACATTAATTCGTCAAAACTACCAACATCCATGGTTGACGTGGGGAGAGATTAAGAACACTCGAATTGGAGATACTTTGGCGTGGCAAAGATTTTATGATGCTTTCAGAGTAAGTTATAGGTCAACTTCTCAAAGTTGAAAGAATTAATATTACTTTATTGGACTAATATTTTTTTTCGCTTGTAGTCTAAATGTACTTGGTCGAGTGTATATCCTGATGATAAAATCATCGGTATTTTTGACACAAAGTGCTCGAAGAAGTTGTCACAATTTCTGTCGGATGCACGAAAGCTTCACTCTGAGGGTAAGCCACCACCTGGATGGCTTGGCACGGGCCCTATATGGACGGAGTTGTGTCGTAAATGGGATGAACCAGATTACAAGGCCAAGTGCGAAAGAAACAAACAAAACAGAGCTCAGCAGCCTGAAGCGAGCATCCACACTGGTGGTTCCACGTCATCTGGCACCATGCGCATAAGGTTTCAAAGGGAACATGAACGTGTACCAACCTTAGCTGATATGAATGAACTGTTGCATAAAAGAAAGGATGGAACTTGGGATAATACCAGAGCTGAAAAAGCCAATGTGAGTATTACTTATAGATCATCATTTAATAATTGCTTGGTTTTTTTTAGAAAGTATTTTATTAATTATGAGTTAATTAATTATTTTTTTTGTAGGAGTTGATTCGGGTATATATTGCGGAGCTCGATGCTACTCAGGCTGCCCTTCCACCTTCACAGCGGCTAAGTGAAGATGTTAGGCACAATATGATAATTGACAAATTTGTGCAATTTTCTGGGGGAAAGCATCATGGTCGTATCCAGGGTCAAGGGAGTACATCTTCGTTCATTCAGAAGACGCCGTCAGGATATATCGATGTTTCAAGTGACTCGCGTAACAGTACTGCTAGTGTAGCTACATCCCGATATCAAACTGATGAGGAAAAAGAGAAAGAACTTGAAAGGCGGATTGAAGCTAAATATGAACGGAGGTTTCTAGAAATGGAAGAGCGGCTAAGAGCCGAATTAATTGAAGGCAGAAGAAACGAGTCCGGACCTCAAGCAGAGGAAGAGCAAGTTCCTTGCAACCAATTATCGTCGCAGAATGATGATTTTTTGACTGGTCTTCAGGATGATCGTTTGTTCAATGAGTTAATTGGAGCTGTAGATGACTTTCACACTTCTGGTCTTTCAAATAACTTTCAAAATACTTCTTGGAATGGAGGCGGAGGGAATCCAAATGTTCAAGGTGGAGGGAATTCAAATTTTCAAAGAGGAGGCAATCCAAATGTTCAAGCTGGCGGAAGTAATGCAAATTTTCAAGGCGGGTGGAATCCAAATGATCAAGCTGGCGGAAGTAATGCAAATTTTCAAGGCGGATGGAATCCAAATAATCAAAGCGGAGGATATTTTCCGAGTTTTCAAGGCGGTGGATCTTTTCAAAGTGGTCAAAATAATTTTCAAGGTGGTGGTAATTTTCAAGGCGGACTTCGTTTTCAAGGTGGTGGAAATTTTCAAGGTCGTGGCTATGCTCAAGCTGGTGTGAATTTTGAAGCCGGTGGAAGAACAAGTGGTGGAAGAACAAGCGGTGGAAGAACAAACGCAAGGGGAAGAAGTGCTTAATGAATGTTTGTCGTATTTTATTTTAGAACTTTTTTAATTATTATCGTACTTTATTATGAATGTTTAATTATCGTACTTTAATATTATGTTTGTAATTCGAGACAATTATCTATTATGTTTGTAATTCGAGACAATTATCGTATTTCCTTATTGAATTTTTAATTTATATTTTTGTTATTTTAAATAATTTATATTATGTGTAAATATGTATTAAATTTATTTTTATGTTAATTTGTATTTTTCAAAATAATTAATAAATTTTATAAAAAAAAAAGTAAATATTTAATTTTATAAAAAAAATATTTAATTTTTTAAAAAAAATTAAATATTTAATTTCTTTTAAAAAATTAAATATTTAATTTTTAAAAAAAAATCCGTCCAGATTTAGCGAATCAGTCAACGAATCTCTGCTGTGTCAGTCCGTCCAGATTTCTAGACGATCTGAGCCGTCGCTAAGCCGATTTTACCGACGGCTTAAGCCGTCGTTACATGTACAGAGGGATGTGACTGTTTGCCTGTAGCGACGGCGTCAGGCCGTCGTAAATTCCGTCGTGCCCGTTTACAGACGACCTGGGCCGTCTGGAAATTTACCGGCGGGCAAAATAGAGACGGACGCTGGGTTTTGATGGTCGTCTGTATGTTAGTAGTTAGCGACGGCTTTTAGCCTTTTGCGAGGGCTTTTGGCCGTCGCAAAAACGTGATTTTCTTGTAGTGCCGGTTTTCTCCGGTTTAGGCGGAGTTTGACCGGTTTTGACCGGTTTAATTGCATGACGGTCTAACATTCCAACCAGACCGGTGAGGCATCCGGTTCACGGTTGGATCGGTCGGACCGGCCGGTCCGGTCCGGTTTTTAAAACTATGATTATGCCTCTTCCGTTTGACCGGATAACTCTTTGAATATTTTAATTGAACATTTTACAAAAAATAATAAAGATGCGAGGTTTAAGATTTGATTTCAGTTATGGTTTACTTTTTATTTCGGCTTGATTTAATTCTTTCCGTTAGATCAAATACATTTTGATATTTAATAGAAACTTCTTTACCTAATAGTCATGATACATGACTTAATGTTAGATGCTCTTGAATAAATTCTTCATCACATAAAAGATTGTCATCTTCCATTATAACAAAACCCTCTTCATAGATTAATTGAACTTTTTACCATAACAAGAATAAAAGAAACATGCATATATGTGCATATTAAAGTCTAAAATCTTTAATTCTAAGAAAAAAAAGTCCAAAATAAATATATCTTTATGATTAAAAGATAATTAATATATAACTCGGGTAATTTTCCACTGCTAAAATATTAATTAATTTCAGAATAGAATTATATATATATATATATATATATATATATATATATATATACACACACACTACACGCATTTTTAAGATTTATAAAAAGAAAATTTAAATTTCTAGCCCGTGCTTGGCACGGGTGTCCATACTAGTTATATAAATTTGTCTTCATTAAAAATATAATATTTGAATTATAAAAAAATATATAATATTAGAAATTCTACAAAAAAAAAATAATATTTGAGTTTCTACAATAAAAAAATATTAGAGAAATTCTAATTGAATGAAAAAATACAAATACAAAAAAAGATTAAAAAAAAGATACAAAAAAAATAGTGGAGCTCTAAATTCTGTTGTATATATCCAACAATTTGTTTTTACTAATGAGTTTTTTTTTTTTTAAAAAAATATAAAAATAATAGAGATGCTCTAATTAAATGTCACATAAGCAATTTTCTAAAAAACTCTAATTGAATCTCATTTAAACAATTTTTCTTGAGAATGCACGAGAGAGCTCCGTGGAAATCTCACTATGTATATAATAGAGAAGAGATAGAGATATTTAATCATTGATTAATAAGTTTGTCGTCATTAAAACTATAATATATATTAATAATTAAAATAAAATATTCGAATTTCTACAAAAAAATAATAGAAAAACTTTAATTGAATTTTACCTACGCAATAAAATTAAAATAGAATATTGTAATTTTTAAAATAAAAAAATATTAATCCCTGCAAAAAGAAAGAGTTTCTGAAAAAATAAAATAATAATAACGAAGATTCTACAAAAAAAATAGAGTTTATATAAAAAATATATAACATTAAAGTTTCTACAATAAAAAAATGTGAGAAGTTCTAATTGAATGAAAAAAAAACTCGATTAAAAAAATAGAGAAGATCTAGTTTAGTTGTATATATCCACGAATTCTTTTTTAATAATAATCCGTTAGAGAAGATACAAAAAAATAGAATTTTTAATTGAATGTCACCTAAACAATTTAACTCTAATTTTTTTACATTCAATTTAGCTCTAATTAAATGCCACATAAGTAATTTTTTTTGAGAATGCACGAGAGAGCTCTGTGGAAATCTCGCTATGTATATAACTAGTATGTTAGCCCGTGCCGTGCACGGGATTATTCTCTTTTTAAATATTATTTATGTGTTTATTTTAATATATATTATTTGAACAATTTAGTTAAAAATAGTAAGATAAAATTGATATATATTTTGCATGATATATATTTAATAATGTTATAGAATAAAGCGAGATGAAGAATATTATTTCGCTTCCCGTTATACACTATTAAGATATAGATATTTTCTTTCATCTTCATCTCCAGGACTATACAGTGACCCTTTAAATATAAAATAATTATAAACTTCATTCTCAAATGAAAATTTAATTAATTTAGGTGCATTTTTAATAGTGGGATCGAAAGTGTTACGCGTTTCTCATTCTACACCCGTGAGAGATTCTATCTTTCTCTCTCTCTCTCTCTCTCTCTCTCGCTCTCTCTCTCTCTCACACTATTTCTACGTTTCTCCCATAAGATCATTTTCATTTTTAATAATATTGATTTGCTTATGTTCTTCATTTTCTTTTGAAGGTTGTCTATGTCATTTTTCATTTTATATTATTTTGAATGTTGCCTATATTTTTCTTTCAATTATTTATGAAATTGATTTTATTTAATTTACTTGAGTATGAAAATGCGATATATGTTTAAGAATGTTACATGGACATAGTAGGATGAGAAGTACTCCCTCATTCCCCGTTCAACAACACTATTAGATTCTTTCTCCCTCCCTCTCTCTCACGTCTCTATAGGGACTCCATCAACAAAAAATAATTGTAAATTTTATAATATTTTTCAAATGAATATTAACATACTTTGACCGTGTTTCTATACTCAAACTATTTTTTGTCATTGTACCACAAATAATCAATTTTCATGTGTGAGCGTCAAATGAAAAAATCTATGTATGAATCTTCACTCACATTGATAAATTAGCATCCAGAAAAAGATTTGAACCAATGTTTATGAAAAGCTTAAAATCGAAATTATAAAAAAAAAAACTCATTGATTATAAAAAATTAAAATTATATTAATTTATTTTAGGTTTCAATTCCCATAGTTTTTTTTCAGTTGGATGTAATATAGTGAAAGTGCGATGTACACATAATATGGAAAACCTCCCGTAATCGGAATTCAAATTTTAATTAGTCAATATATATTTTTAATAGTGTAGTTAGAAGTGTTTTCTGTTTCCCATTATATATCATTGAAAGATTCTTTCTCTCTCTCTATTGTGCTTCCGATTTTTCATTTTATACCACCGAGAAATCCCCCCCCCCCTCTCGTGTTAATTCTATATTTTTTTAATGGATATCAATAAAATTCTCGTGCTTAGTTCTCACTATCATCTACATACAGTTTTCATCATGGGGATCATGTTTCATCGCGCTAGATAAAATTTTGAATAAGTTATCGCAATGATAAAATATGAAAATTATGGATAACTTCCACATTCAAAATTCAAATTTTAATTCGTCAATGTATATTTTTAATAGTGAGGGTTATAATGCTCGCCGTTTTTCATTCTACACCATCAAAACTCTCTCTCTAATTCTATCCGTCTTCCGTGTCCATTACGGGACTCTATAGCTACTCCATGAACAAAAAATAGTTGTTAATTCTTTATTATTTTTAAAAAAATCAACATAGAAATATTACATGTAATTGAATGATTGGATAATAGATACATGTCAAATCAAATTTTAGCCGAAGTATTCACATAGTTTTTATATAGAAAATATATAATATTTAATCATGGACTAAATAATTTTGTCCTCATTAAAAATATAATATATGTTAGTAATTAAAATATAATATTTTGATTTCTACAAAAAAAAATATAATATTAGTAAAAGCTTTAATTGAATTTCACCAACGCAATATTACTAAAATATAATAATAAAAATATTAAGATACATATAATATTAGAGTTTCTAAAATTAAAAAGTACCAATCCCCAGAAAAAGAAAGAGTTTCTACAAAAAAAATATATTATCAGAGACTCTAAAAAAAAGTATTAGATTTTTTACAAAAAAATATACTCGCATGATATTAAAGTTTCTACAATAAAAAAAAATATTAGAGAATCTCTAATTGAGTGACAAAAAAAAAATAAATACAAACTCGATAAAAAAAAGATAAAAAAGAAAAAAAACTCTAGTTTAGTTGTATATATCCAACAATTTTGTTTTATAATAATGGGTTAGAGAGATATATCCGATTAATTTAATAGTATATATCCAAAAATTTGTTTTCTTAAAAAATAATGGGTTAGAGAAGATTATTAAAAAAATACAAAATAAAATAGAAAAACTCTAATTGAATGCCACATAAGCAAAAACTTCTAATAACTCTAATTAAATGCCACATAAGCAATTTTTCTTGAGAATGCACGAGAATGCTCCGTGGGAATCTCGCTATGTATATAATAAAGATGTATATAATAAAGATTATATTTTTTAAAAAATAAAGCAAAATGTAAAGACTAAAAATATATTTAATCTTTATAATTAGAATTGTGCATTCCTAGTCATCATCCTTATTCTAAATGTTTTGAACATTCAAAAGGATATGTGAGAATATGATATAACCATCATAAAAATATAAGAAAAAATTTATTTTAAAAATTCAAATGGTAAACCAAAATACTTTTTATTGAATTTTTTTCTATATTTAAATTATATTATATTATTTTGTAAAGTCATTAAATAATTGTTGTATCTAGTTTGTAAAATAGACCAGATACATATAAGAAGATTAGATAATAAATGCAACAATTATTTAATAATTTAAAAGTGATTTATTTTTTATAATAATAATGAGAATGCGTTTTTTTATGAGTTTTATACCATATATTATATATTGTATAATTTACTTTTTACTAACCATCTAGTTTTAGACAAAGAAGTCGAATAATTCGGTCTATCCAAAATTTGTTTCAACAAAAATTGAACTCGGATTCTCTCAAATGATTCATCGTAAAGGATCTTTCAATGTCTTCGTCATCCATCACTTCGTTATATGTCTCATATGATCTTAAATATAAGCAAAAATTATCTTTTTAAATTATCGAATTATTTATTTACTCAATTTAAAATATAGACCAAATACGATGAAGGTAGAAAAATGATTTTTACAAACTAGAAGAAGTACGTATGTACTTTTAATAGCAAGTGACAAAGATTTTACCAAGTACCAATATTTCAATAATTAATTTTGGCTTACTTGTATATAACTAGTTTTTTAACCCGTGCGAGATGACTTTTTTTTATTGTAACACTTAATTTTTTTCTCCAAATGTGTAACACAATGGTTAAAAAAATAGCATGTATCCTTTAGCAATTTAAAACTCATTTGGTTTTGCATATCAGAGCTAATTTTGTCTATGGGATAAAGTTTTCCATGTCAAGCTCGATAAAGATGATCAATGGGAAAAAATGTTAAACAATATGCCTAATATATTAATGTTTGTGACATTAACACTGTCAGCATACAAGAGAATCAACTTATAGAATTGATTCTTCCCATTGAACACGTGATTGAAAAATTGTTATACACACCATCCTATATTTAAAATGTCATTTGCATGCATCAAAATCACAAGAATTCTAAGAATCTATACTTAATGATAGGATAGTAAACAGAGAAATCATCTCAACATTATTTTGTAAAGACTTCCAAAATTGATTTCATATTAAACTAACTGAAATACGATTTCACAAAAAGTCAGTATGAGGACTGCATGGTGTTGTTTTTGAGACATAATTTGCATTCTATTAAAGATTCATCCAGCATGAACGACCATTACAATTGTGAATCGGAGATGAAGAAGGAGATGTAACACACCACTCATACCAAACCTGTTTCAGATTTCAATCCACATCAAATTCTCTCTTGAAACAACTTCAAGTAACTTTTAACAATTTCTTCCGGTGAAAAATCTCTGTAGTATCCCTTCTCCACATAAATACCTTCTTCCCTTGCAAGGTTCTCAACTTCTTGTTGTACTCTTTCACCACCAACATTCTTTGGATCCCACAAATTACATGCTACTTCAATGATACCTTCACCATGTTTAAGTGCCATGGCCTGTACCGAAGCGAGTCCACCACCTCTTCCACTAATACGTTTTGCGATTCTACGAACAGCACTAATATCAAAATATAATAGAGAGACATTATAGTTATCAACCCAATTGGTTGCTCCAATGACCACAACACCTTTTGCTGGAGTCACTTGAGATGGACCACTATATGGTTTCAGTGGTGAAGTGTGTGATTTTGGTACACCAATCCATTGGTTTTCGTTCGAATTTGGCTTGAAATAACCAAATGTTCTTCCGATTGAATCATGTTTCATCCCTTCTTCGTGTGCTGCTCCGTATAAGAAAGTAGGAACTGCATGATGTGCATTTGAACTATTTAGAAATATGATCAACATGTACTAAAAGACAGTTTCATAATCAATTTTATACAAAATGGTAACCATGAAACTAATCGCGTGCAAACATGGAAATAACCAACAAAATAAACCTTGGAGTTAAGAAGAATTTAACATGAAGACATAATAAAAATCCAACAATCAAATAGAATAGTGAGGTTCAAAAGCTCTATTACTTCATAAACTGATAAAAGTGAAGAGGTTATAGATTAGCCACCAAAGAGTTCCTTATGCTAGAAGCAAGAGTTGAATCAACACTCTTGGATCGATGCTTTGTTTGCTAAGAAAACAGCCATATCAGCCAAATATTTAAAAAAGTATAAATTCAACTATGGTTAGCAATCTCAGCTAGATCAGTGAAACTTAAACCAAACTGGGATCCGAACTATCACTGGGTTTCACCTTCGTCTTGAGTTAGAACGCGAGTTTGCATGAGTGGAGGGTTGTATGATAGAAACCACTCTGAGGAACAATAAGCTCCTTAACAAACCCAATCGACTGAAATTCGTCGCCAGCATCAGTATCATCAGACGAACCATCGGAGTCCAAATCAAAAGCATTAGACATTTATGAAAAAGAGCACAGAATTAACATAAAAGAACCTATATATACAAATCACACCAAGCCTGATTAAAAATTTAAAAATAAGACACTAATAATAGATATGTTAAGAGAAAAGACTGTTGGCCATGGCTTTGTTGTTCCTGCAACCACATAACGTATATAGACCACATCATTTGCCACCATGCAAAAAACAAAGAGTGTTCCAATTGACACAAGATTGAGAAGAACATCAAGATCAGTGAAAAGTGCAATTGCTGCTGTGAATAGCCCTGAAATTGATATTATATGTGGATATGAGAAAAATGTGAACATCCCAAAATTGCATAATAATGCACAACAAAGCATAAAATCATTCAAATCCAAATCCATGATTAAGGCCAACTTTCTGATCAAGAGGAATAAATCAACTCATCCAGCAGTGGAGGTATATAATCAATTAAAAATCAAAAACACCAATATCTTCCACCTGAATTGGTTTATTATTCTTCTAATGAGTTGAAAAAGAAAATAAGGTGTCACAGTCAGAAAATTATTATTTTACACATCAGTGAATGATTCACATCTTTCCATCCTAAGCCACACATATCAACAAGCTTAACACACAGTTGTCTTTGTCCTAACATATATATAATCAAGACAAGATATAGTATACACATTCACATTTACCACTGCTTATCACATCAACAAAACAAAATAAACCAACAAATCAAAGTCTGCACAATAAAATTGGTGATCAGTACACTATAAATAAAAACAACATCTACCTATGATCAGTTAGCTCAACGATGACCATTTTAGTTAATCTTACCATCCCTAACGTACTCTCGCGCGGCAGAAATCCCGGTCATAACCCTAATTACATCTACAATTCATCAGCTAAACCTTATAAAATTACCAATTTTAAAATAATTCAAACAGATTCAACTCATGTCATATTACTCACCAACCAAGAACCCATAGTCATGAGTATGAACACAAATTTCAGCAAGATTAGTGAAACTTAAACCAAGCTGGGATTTCAGATAGTTTACCTTTGTCTTAATTTGGAACACAAGTTTGTATGGCTGAAGGATTGCACGATAAAAACCACTTTGGGGAAAAATAGAGACATAGGACATCTCATAGATTTGTCCCTCTTCAAGCTTCGATTCAAACATATAAATCAACTGCTTCCTAGTAGTAGCATGGATTTTTCCACCCTAATACACAATCAACAAATCATTATATACAAACTGCATAAGTAAATAAAGTTATAGCCATAACATGCAACCAAAATACATGAAACAAACACATAAAAAGACTTACCTTTTAAAAATCATATGCACAAATATAAACATCACGAATCCAAACTAATGAATAGTTAAAGTGGCCATAACTCTCATTTTAAGAACTATAGAGCAATTAAACCAAGTCATCTAAGATCTAAATAAAATTAGTTGCCGTGATTAACTTAGCCAACGTTCTCTAAGTTTAAATAGGACATTAAATACTATGATTTTATATATGTTTACATTGATTTGCCAATATTAATACTCCAACGGCTATATATTGTTTAACTTGGTGTAAGGCTATATGATATATTTTTATCTTTGTATAAATATTAGTAGTAATTTTATATTTTTGTACACACTAATTGACCTTCTAAAATTTTACTTTATTTTGTTTCTTTCAATTTCCAATCATATTTCATTTATCAAATGGATCCTAACCAATGGAATCCTTATTTTAATTATTTCCAAAATCCTACCGGTGACACTTCTCAAAATTTTCAAATGTGCCCACGACCATCGCTCCCTAGAAGCGACGGTTCTCAAAATCCCCAACCTTTTATGTTTCAATCACCACCATTCTCTACCGGCAACAATTCTCAATATCCTCGATCTTTTATGTTTCAGCCACCACCAACCAACATCACTAGCCAATATACGCATCCAATGGGTACAAACAACGTTGTAGAGTCTCATAACGTTCAATCAGAATCACCAATTGGGTCTACTACAAATTCTCAGGTGTCGGTATTCTCAACTCAGGTTGGTCTAGAAAATATTACTTTTGCGGAAGAAGGAGAGCATTCTTCCCAGAAAAAACAACGTGTCAGGTTCTTAGAAGAAGAAGATAAATTGCTTATTCAGACATGGCTTAACATTTGTAAAGATTCAGTTGTGGGAGATGACCAAAAAGCCGATAGTTTTTGGGGTAGAATCAAAGATAGCTATAACAACTATCGCGAATCACTTATAGCGAGAGAGTGGTCTACACTCAAATCTCGATGGCATCTATTGAATAAACATTGTCAATGGTTTTGCGGAAGCTACAAACTAGCTGTTGCAAACAAGAAAAGTGGACAGTCCGAGAGAGACGTCATGGATGAGGCGCGTAAACTTTTTGTGCAAGTACGTCATCAACGTTTCACAATGGAGCACGCGTGGAGGCTGTTGAAGGATGAACCTAAATGGAAGGGAGAAGAAATGAACAACTCTTCAAAGAGATCGAAGACATCCTCTACCGGGACATATTCATCGACATCAAATCCAAAAAATCCCATTGATTGTTCAGAATACAACAGTGCAACTCAAACCGATCGTCCATTGGGACAAAAGGCGGCAAAAAGGAAGGTCAAGGGAAAAGCATCTCTGTCTACAACACCCATAGTCGATTTGACCGGAATGGAAAATGCCTCAGAAAAGAAGTTAGTTGTCTACGGTAAAATAGCCGAAGCAAGGTTAGCAGAGAACATACCTGCGTTGTATGAAATTCTCATGAAGGACAAATCAACAATGAATGATGAGCAACGTCTAGAGCATGAAGAAATTTGTCAAAGTATCAAGGAGAAGTACTTCAAGAGAAGTTAGGCGTATTATTATTATTATTATTATTATTTGTTTGTTTAGGTTTGAATATGTATTTTATATTATTGTAATTTTGTTCTAAATGATTGTAATTTTAATTTTGAATCAATGTTTCAAAATAGTTTTGAAAAACTAGCCATTGCTAAAAATTAGCCGTTAATAAAAACTTTCCATTATTGAAAACTAGCCGTTATAAACTAGTCTATATATACACCTCACATGTTCTCCCATTTATTTTCATTATCTTCCATGGATCCAAACGTTGAATGGGATAAAATTTGGAATGAAGTCATAGATGATTGCCTCAACGACAACACTGAGGAAGAGGTGATAAAGTTAGTATGTGAGGCGCAACAACAAGCCAACAATACAAGTAGGCGTAGAAAAAGAACAGTGATAGATCGAAGTCGTGAAGAAGGGCATAATCGATTGTTCAATGATTACTTCTCAGAAAATCCTGTATACACGGAAGCGCAATTCCGACGAAGGTTTCGTATGCGAAGACATGTGTTCCTTCGCATTGTTGAAGCTCTTGGAAATCATGACGAGTACTTTCAAATAAGGAGTGATGCTGTTGGTAGAATGGGACTTTCACCCTTGCAGAAGTGCACTACTGCACTTCGTATTCTAGCATATGGATCACCAGCTGACAGTGTGGATGACTATGTTCGCATCGATGAAAGCACGGCATTGGAGTGCTTAGACAGGTTTGTAATGGGCGTGTGCACAATATTTGGTTCTCAATACATGAGAAGGCCAAACAATGAAGATATTGCACGTCTATTACAAATTAACGCGGCACGCGGCTTTCCAGGTATGTTGGGTTCAATTGATTGTATGCATTGGGAATGGAAAAATTGTCCTGTCGCATGGAAAGGTCAGTTTTCTAGAGGTGATCATGGTAAACCCACTATCATGCTTGAAGCCGTGGCATCTCAAGACTTGTGGATTTGGCATGCATATTTTGGCACTGCGGGTTCTAACAATGATGTTTTGAGTGGAAAAGCTCCTGCAGTGCAATACACGGTGAATCGAACCACATACCACATGGGGTACTACCTAGCAAATGGTATTTATCCTGAGTGGGCAACATTTGTCAAGACTATCCCTATGCCGCAAGGAGAAAAGAGAAAGCTATTTGCCCAGCGACAAGAATCGGCACGAAAGGATGTTGAACGAGCATTTGGAGTGCTCCAAGCCCGATTCGCTATTGTGCGTGGTCCAGCACGTGCTTGGCATGTGAATACAATGAAACACATAATGTTAGCGTGTATCATATTGCATAACATGATTGTTAAAGATGAGCGAGACACATATGCAGGTAATTTTGATTACGACCACATTGATAATAATTTCTCCACAACTGAAGTATCTGCTGGTCCTGATCCCAATTTGACAACATTGTTTGAAAGGATAGCACATGTGCATCAAAGGCAAAACCATCGCCAACTTCAAGCAGACTTGGTAGAGCATATTTGGGAGAAATTTGGCCATGAGAATAACGAAAGTTAATTTTTATCTTATTTTGTATTTCGTTTAAAATGTAACTGTTGCTTATTGTTATGTGTTATTTTAAATTCCTATGAAAATGTTACTTTTTTATGTGTTATTGTTATATGCATTATTTTAATATTTATTTTTTTATAAAAAAATTAATATTTTTATGCTATTAATTAAAATAATTAAATTAATAACTTTGAATCAAAACTAATTACAAAAAAATAAAAAATAAAAAAAAAATAAACATGTGGGGTAAATATTTGGTTCTTTATAATCAACCACCATTAAAGTAAAAACTATTCAAATCAACTATAAGTTTTTTAAATCCTACAAATCACTTTGGCCCCATAAAAAATAACTTAGTTTACTCATTTAATTTACTTCCAATAAAGATGCTCTAAGTACTATAGGGGGAGTACTTAGTTAAAAATATAGACCAAATACGAAGAATCTAGAAAAAAGAATCCTTACAAACTAGAAGGAGTACGTATATGTACTTTTAATAGCAAGTGACAAATACTTTTTTTTTTATACGAAGTGACAAATATTTTACCAAGTACCAATATTTCAATAATTAATTAATTTTGGCTTACGTGACTTCAACAAAATGTCAACTACTATATTTAACCTATTCACAGTTATAGCAAAGAGTATTAAATTCGTAGTCAGTATGAGTCATATAAGCATAATAAATCTAAGTTTTTTCAAAAAATATAAAGATCTAACCTTAAAAAATAAAAATCATCTTACTACTCATGTTGCCATCATTCTTGTCATATTCATTCTATCTTATATTCATTAATGAAAGTGTAATTTTGAACATAATTATAGTATTTTTGCAACAACATTTGTGTATAAAAGGTTGAAACAAAGAAGAAAAAAGACACCCTTGTTAGAGAAAATATAGAGATAAGGAAATACCCAACACACATTTGGTTTCAATTTCTTCAAAGACATCCTTAATTTGTCTCTCTTCAATGGCAGGAGTTGTTGAAGATACATTCCCTGCTCATACTAAGGACCATGATGAATCCAAAGTTGCCTTTGATGGTAACTCTTTTCTTCTCTCATTAATTATTTCTTCTAAAGTTTTGTTTTTGTTGTCATTCTATATGTAATATGATTAAAAAAAAATATTATTATATCATATGTTCAATTGTTTATACATTGTCTTATTATCTTTGAATGATTAAATGAAATTTCATGCTAAGATAATATACTATAAGCTTAATGGATTTGTTTGGTTAGTGTAATTTAGTTTTACCCTGCCTCTATTAGAAATCAAACATTTTTCCATGCCATATAATTGAAGTGGTGGTGTAGTAGGGTGATTTGGCAGCGTTGTTATTAGATGGGAGTGTGTATATTTTCTCATATATTATATTTTTTTTTTTTTTTGAACGGCATATATTATATGTTATGTGAACACTACAAGAAGTTCTCTTGTTTGCTACGGATTTTTCCAAGGAAAACTTGTTCCTCACAAAAATTAAACGTTACCGAGAAAAAATTTCTAGGAAACGGTCCATGTTCAGCTTCTTCATCATATAGTTCATTACTGTCTTCATCATAGTGTGAAATTGTAGATAATTTTTGCATGGACAATGATTTTGCAAAATCACGATTATGAAGTGTAACTTTTGTCAAAATCGCATCATCTCATAGTAATTGTGCCTATTTCACTGCGAACATAAGTATTTGGTGAGATGTTTGATATCAGAGCCGTGTGTGTAAGTAAGAAGTAAGAACATTTGTTCGAAAATATTAACCCATCAATTAGATCTTAGTATCTTTGAAGAGATTATTCTTTGCATTTCGGACTAGATATATGAACTCGCCTAACAATGAACACTTCCGAATAGAGGCATGTCTAATATCCTAATGGCATATATGGTTACATTCAGTTTTCACAAGTTATTACTATTGGTTTTGAGTCGTGTTTGTTGTATGTGTCTTTGTCAATCCGAGATTCCAACATATTTAAAAGCAAATCAATAATTAATTTTGGCTTACGTCGTGACATCAACAAAATATCAACAGCTAGCTATATTTAATCCATTCACCGTTACAGCAAAGAATATTAAATTCATAGTCAACAATGAGCCATATAAGCATAATAATTAATCCAGATTTTTTGTAAAATATAAAATCTTACCTTAAAAATCATCTTACGTTCTCATGTTGCCATGATTCTTGTCACATTCATCCAATCTTACGTTAAGAAAAAATAAAAATGAATAAACACCATAATACAGGTTTTGAACATAATTATAGTAATCATTGCAACAGCATTTATGTATAAAAGGTTGAAACATAGAAGAAAAAGATACTCCTGATATATACAGAAAAAAAAGACACTCTTGAGAGAGGACATATAGAGGGAAGGAAAAACCCAACACACATTTGGTTTCAGTTTCTTCAAAGAAATCTCTGTCTCTTCAATGGCAGGAGTTGTTGAAGATATATCTCCTGTTCATACTAAGGACCATGATGAATCCAAACTTGCCATTGATGGTAACACTTTTCTTCTCTCATTAGTTAATTCTTGCAAAGTTTTGATTTTTTTTGTCATTGTGTATATAATATGATTAAAAAATATATTATTATATCATTTTTTAAATTGTTCATACATTGTCTATTATTTTTTAAGGATTAAAAGAAAGTTCATGTTAATATAATATACTTTAAGTTTAATGGATTTGTTCGGTTAGTAAAATAGTTTTACACCGACATCTATTAGAAATTAACCATTTTTTCATGTCATAACTAGCTAAGAACATTTGTTCGAGAGATTTACTCTGCATTTCAGCCTAGATATCTGAACTCACCTTACGATGAACACTTCCGATTAGAGGCATATTTAATATCCGAACATCACATATGGTTACATTCAATTTTCTCAAGTTATTATTATTGGATTTGAGTCGTGTCTGGTGGCTGTGTCTATGTCAATGCTTCGTTGGTGTAGTTCGCTTATGTTTATGTGTGTGAATCTAAAGCTAGTAACTGTTTGATGCAGATGATGACCACAAAGAAGTGAATGATTCTCCTATAGAACAGGTCAGACTAACAGTGCCAATAACAGACGATCCTGTACAACCAGTACTAACATTTAGGACATGGGCTATTGGTTTGGGATGTTGCATTATCCTTTCATTTGTGAACATATTCTTTGGGTACAGAACCAACCCTTTATCGATCTCTTCTATCGCAGCACAGATAGTTTCTCTCCCACTTGGGAAACTAATGGCTGCGACACTTCCAACAACAATATATAAAGTCCCCTTCACTCCATGGTCTTTCACATTGAATCCTGGACCATTCAATATGAAGGAACATGCCCTTATAACCATCTTTGCTAATTGTGGAGCTAATACCGCTTATGCCATCAGCATTATCAATATTGTTAAAGCTTTCTACCATAGAAGTATCAATCCATTTGCTGCTTTTTTGCTAGCACAAACAACCCAGGTGAACAATTTGTTTTGTTAAATGTTAAACATTTGCAAGTTTTTCAATTTAATATAACCAATATTAAAGAAATGATAATTAAAAAATGGAATTATTATTTGTCCTTGAATTTTTTAGATGCTTGGTTATGGATGGGCTGGTATATTCAGAAAGTTCCTTGTGGACTCTCCTTATATGTGGTGGCCTGCAAACCTTGTCCAGGTGTCTCTATTTAGGTATTGCTTGTTCGGTGTCCGACAGTAAATCAATTTCAATGTGTCGATGTCTGTATGGACTTAATTTTTGTCAGAGCTTCATATATTTACTATTTATTATTTAGATTTATGATGTTGATTTATTTTTTTTCTTTTCTGGTTGATGATAAATGGATCTCGAATGACACAGGGCTTTTCATGATAAGGAAAAGAGGCCTAAAGGTGGAAAAACTAGGCTGCAATTCTTTTTCCTGATATTTGCGGCTAGCTTTGCTTATTATATTGTTCCGGGCTACTTTTTCCAATCGATATCAACCATCTCCGTTGCTTGTTTGATATGGAAAAACTCTGTCACTCCACAGCAGATTGGTTCAGGAATGCATGGTCTTGGTATTGGTTCATTTACCCTTGATTGGAACAATGTTGCTGGTTTCTTAGGAAGTCCTTTGGCTTATCCTGGTTTCGCCATCATCAACATATTGGTTGGATTTGTGTTGTATATCTATGTTGTGATTCCCTTTGCCTATTGGAACAATTTGTATGAAGCCAAAAAGTTTCCCATCATAAGTTCTCACACATTTGATTCCACTGGTGCAGTATATAATGTATCTAGTATTCTTAATAATGCAGCCTTTGACATTGATCTAGATGCTTATAATAATTACAGTAAGGTCTATCTTAGTATCACATTCGCATTTGGTTATGGATTGAGCTTTGCATCTCTCGCTGCCACCATCTCACATGTTTTCCTCTTCCATGCAAAGTATGTTTCGTTTGATTCCACAATCTTTGATTATGTATTGTTGATGCAATTTTTATGATAAACCATCTAACTATATAATCTGGTGACTGTGAATCTGAAAGAACGATTTTCCAGTTGTGGAGGAAGACAACAGCCACGCTAAAAGAGCAAGCCGGAGACGTGCATACAAGAATCATGAAGAAAAACTATAAACAAGTCCCTGAGTGGTGGTTCATAAGCATTTTGGTTCTTATGACTATTTTGGCCTTGATATGTTGTGAAGGCTTTGGCAAGCAGCTACAACTTCCATGGTGGGGAGTCTTGTTTTCTCTAGTCATTGCATTGGTTTTCACTTTACCAATTGGTGTCATTCAAGCAACAACTAACCAGGTAATATTTTATTTTTTAATCCTGCGGTTCTCAGGGAAAGTGTCCCCGACAACTAGATAATTTTGAGTTTTCAACACAAGTAGAAAAAAATAAACTAAAATATGATCTGCTTTGTGAGGTTGTATTTCATAACAGAAAGTTACTACCTATTGTGCAGCAAGTTGGACTTAATGTGATCACAGAGTTAATTATTGGGTACCTTTACCCTGGAAAGCCCCTTGCTAATGTAGCCTTCAAGACTTATGGATACATCAGCATGTCACAAGCACTTAGTTTCCTTCAAGACTTTAAATTAGGCCACTACATGAAAATTCCTCCAAAATCTATGTTCCTAGTACAGTTGGTAGGAACTTTGGTTGCTTCAAGTGTACAGTTTATCACAGCATGGTGGCTTCTAACGACTATTCCACACATATGTGATGAATCGATGTTGCCAAAGGGTAGTCCATGGACTTGTCCTGGTGATACTGTGTTTTACAATGCTTCAATCATATGGGGAATAGTAGGACCACAAAGGATGTTCACAAAAGATGGAATTTACCCTGGATTGAATTGGTTTTTCCTCATCGGTCTACTTGCGCCTGTTCCAGTGTGGCTGCTAGCTCGCAAATATCCAAATCTCAAATGGATTGAGCTCATCCACATTCCACTTATAATTGCAGGTGCTAATGGAATACCACCGGTTAGATCAATAAATTATATTTCATGGGGAGTCGTTGGAATCTTCTTCAATTTCTATGTTTACAAACGTTTCAAGTCATGGTGGGCTAGACACACTTACATTCTCTCGGCAGCTTTAGATTCTGGCATTGCTTTCATGGGTGTGTTGCTATATTTTTCACTTCAATCTTATGGTATCGATGGTCCAGCATGGTGGGGTCTTGAAGGAGATGATCACTGTCCCTTGGCTACATGCCCTACAGCTCCTGGTGTTGTTACAGACGGATGTCCTACCTTCTTTTGAATTCTATAATTGTATTAATTCTATCATATCCAAATGTAAAATAAGTTTGATGAATAATTAATAAATGTTGTCAATCTTGAAAAATAGTCTGTTATTCTAGTGCAGTGTTTGAACCAATTTACAATAGTCACAACATGAATTCTTACCCAAATTTACATTTTTTATTTTATGTAAAAGTATACTCAAGTTACTGAATTGCAAGTATTTGGAGATGGAGAGGTAAAAAACATTTTGCACACAACCTACATTTTCTACAGCCTATATTTTCTGCAACACACTATTTCTTTTAGCGTCCAATGAGTTTAGTATTTCGGCATTGAACTCTTATATGAACCGTCCGAACTTGATCGGACGACATTAAGAGCACGGACTGCATGACTGCACGGGTTTTCGACTATACCGAATCCGAAACCGAGATTCCAGCATGTTTTCCTTAAAAGCAAATCAATAATTAATTTTGGCTTACATCGTGACATCAGCAAAATATCAACAGCTAGCTATATTTAATCCATTCACCGTTACAGCAAAGAATATTAAATTCAGTCAACATGAGCCATATAAGCATAATAATTAATCCAGATTTTTTGTAAAATATAAAATCTTACCTTAAAAATCATCTTCTCATGTTGCCATGATTCTTGTCACATTCATCCAATCTTACGTTAAGAAAAAATAAAAATGAATAAACACCTTAATACAGGTTAAGTGGTCGATGAAGGTGTAGTTTTGAACATAATTATAGTAATCATTGCAACAGCATTTATGTATAAAAGGTTGAAACATAGAAGAAAAAAAAAGACACTCTTGAGAGAGGACATATAGAGGGAAGGAAAAACCCAACACACATTTGGTTTCAGTTTCTTCAAAGAAATCTTTGACTCTTCAATGGCAGAAGTTGTTGAAGATACATTTCCTGTTCATACTAAGGACCATGATGAATCCAAACTTGCCATTGATGGTAACCCTTTTCTTCTCTCATTAGTTAATTCTTGTAAAGTTTTGATTTTTTTGTCATTGTGTATATAATATGATTAAAAAATATATTATTATATCATTTTTTAAATTGTTCATACATTGTCTATTATTTTTTAAGGATTAAATGAAAGTTCATGTTAATATAATATACTTTAAGTTTAATGGATTTGTTCGGTTAGTAAATTAGTTTTACACCGACATCTATTAGAAATTAAGCATTTTTTCATGTCATATAATTGAAGTGGAGGTGTGGTAGGGTGATTTGGTGGAATACACGCGATTGTTATTAGATGACGGTGCGTATCATATTATCTCATGTACTATATGTTATGTGAAGTAACATATAGTTCGTTCCTGTTTTTATCATGTTGTGAAATTGTATCTGTAGATAATAGATTTTTGCATGGAAGATGAGTTTGGCAAAATCACGAGACTAAAATGTAACTTTTGTCAAAACCACATCATCTCATTGTGATTGCGCCTATTTCACTGCGAACATAGTAGTGTGTATAACTAGCTAAGAACATTTGTTCGAGAGATTTACTCTATATTTCAGCCTAGATATTTGAACTCACCTTACGATGAACTCTTCCGATTAGAGGCATATTTAATATTCGAACATCACATATGGTTACATTCAATTTTCTCAAGTTATTATTATTGGTTTTGAGTCGTGTCTGGTGCCCGTGTCTATGTCAATCCTTCGTTGTTGTAGTTCGCTTATGTTTATGTGTGTGAATCTAAAGCTAGTAACTGTTTGATGCAGATGATGACGACAAAGAAGTGAATGACTCTCCTATAGAACAAGTCAGACTAACAGTGCCAATAACAGACGATCCTACACAACCAGTACTGACATTTAGGACATGGGCTATTGGTTTGGGATGTTGCATTATCCTTTCATTTGTGAACATATTCTTTGGGTACAGAACCAACCCTTTATCGATCTCTTCTATTGCAGCACAGATAGTTTCTCTCCCACTTGGGAAACTAATGGCAGCGACACTTCCAACAACAATATATAAAGTCCCCTTCACTCCATGGTCTTTCACATTGAATCCTGGACCATTCAATTTGAAGGAACATGCCCTTATAACCATCTTTGCTAATTGTGGAGCTAATACCGCTTATGCCATTATGATTATCAATATTGTTAAAGCTTTCTACCACAGAAGTATCAATCCATTTGCTGCTTTTTTGCTAGCACAAACTACCCAGGTGAACAATTTGTTTTCTTAAATGTTAAATGTTTGAAAAATTTTCAATTTAATATAACCAATATTAAAGAAATGATAAATAAAAAATTGAATTATTTTTTATCCTTGAAATTTTTAGATGCTTGGTTATGGATGGGCTGGTATATTCAGAAAGTTCCTTGTGGACTCTCCCTACATGTGGTGGCCTTCAAATCTTGTCTAAGTGTCTCTATTTAGGTATTTCCTTATCCTTGAATTTTGCATGTGAATAAATTTTGTATATGTAGAATATACACTTCGGATTGAAGTCTTGTCCAGTGTACAAAACGTGCCACTGTCTAACATCGACGTGATACCAACACATGTGGTTACATTCAATAAATCAAGTTTCTTTTGTTATTACCAATTTCAATGTGCAGTGACTATAGACCGTATTTTCATCAGAATTTCTATATTAACTATTTAGAGTTATGATGTTGATTTTTTCTTTTCTTATTGATAAATGACTTTAATGACATAGGGCATTTCATGAAAAAGAAAAGAGGCCTAAAGGAGGAAACACTAGGCTGCAATTCTTTTTTCTGATATTTGTGGCTAGCTTTGCTTATTACATTGTCCCAGGCTACTTATTCCAATCAATATCAACCATCTCTGTTGCTTGTTTGATATGGAAAAACTCTGTCGCCGCACAGCAGATTGGTTCAGGAAAGCATGGTCTTGGTATTGGTTCATTTACCCTCGATTGGAACACTGTTGCTGGTTTCTTAGGAAGTCCTTTGGCTTTTCCTGGTTTTGCAATCGTTAACATGTTGGTTGGATTTGTGTTGTATATCTATCTTGTGATTCCCATTGCCTATTGGAACAATTTGTATGAAGCCAAAAAGTTTCCTCTCATCCATTCACACACTTATGATTCAACTGGTGCAATATATAATGTTTCTAGGATTCTTAATGAGGCAACCTTTGAAATTGATATGAATGCGTATAACAATTACAGTAAGCTCTATCTTAGTATCACATTTGCACTTGGTTATGGATTGAGCTTTGCGATTCTCTCCGCCACCATCTCACATGTTTTTCTCTTCCATGGAAAGTATGTTTCCTTTGATACCATAATCTTTTATTATGTATTTTTAAGCAATTTTCACAATAAACCATCTAACTATATATATTTCTGGTGACTGTGAATCTGAAAGAACGATTTTTCAGTTTTGGATTAAGACAACAGCCACACTAAAAGAACAAGCCGGAGACGTGCATGCAAGAATCATGAATAAAAACTATGAACGAGTCCCTGAGTGGTGGTTCATGAGCATTTTAGTTATTATGACTATTTTGGCCTTGATATGTTGTGAAGGCTTTGGCAAGCAGCTACAACTTCCATGGTGGGGAGTCTTGCTTTCTCTAACAATTGCAATGGTTTTTACTTTGCCAATTGGTGTCATTCAAGCAACAACAAATCGGGTAATTTTTTGTCTTAACCGCCGATTATCTAACAAAAGTAGGAAATAAAACTATATAAAAGAAAATTTTCTGCTTGTTGTGCAGCAAGCTGGACTTAATGTGATCACAGAATTGATCATTGGTTATCTTTATCCGGGAAAACCCCTTGCTAATGTAGCCTTCAAGACTTATGGATACATCAGCATGTCACAAGCACTTGGTTTCGTCCAAGACTTCAAATTAGGCCACTACATGAAAATTCCTCCAAAATCTATGTTTCTAGTACAGTTGGTAGGAACTTTGGTTGCTTCAACTGTACAGTTTATCACAGCATGGTGGCTTCTAACGACTATTCCACACATATGTGATGAATCAATGTTGCCAAAGGGTAGTCCATGGACTTGTCCCGATGATACCGTGTTTTACAATGCTTCAATTATATGGGGAATAGTAGGACCACAAAGAATGTTCACAAAGGACGGAATTTACCCTGGATTGAATTGGTTTTTCCTCTTTGGTCTACTTGCGCCTGTTCCAGTGTGGCTGCTAGCTCGCAAATACCCAAACCAGAAGTGGATTGAACTCATCAACATGCCACTTATCATTGCAGGCCCCCATGCAATACCACCTGCTAGATCAATAAATTATATTTCATGGGGAATTGTTGGAATCTTCTTCAATTTCTATGTTTACAAACGTTTCAAGTCATGGTGGGCTAGACACACTTACATTCTCTCGGCAGCTTTAGATTCTGGCATTGCTTTCCTGGGTGTGTTGCTCTATTTTTCACTTCAATCTTATGGTATCGATGGTCCAACATGGTGGGGTCTGGATGGAGATGATCACTGTCCCTTGGCTACATGCCCTACAGCTCCTGGTGTTGTGGCCAAGGGATGCCCTACCTTCTCTTGAATTATATAGTTGTATTCTATCATATCGTCAGTGTTCATTTAGATGTACATAAAGTTTGATGAATAATTAATCAGTGTTGTCAATCTTGGAAAATAGTTGGTTGTTCTAGTGCAGTAAACAATCTGTTTGAACCATTTTACAATAGTCACAACATGATTTCTTGGAAGTAGAAAATATTCAATGAAACATTCTGATAGATTCCTCACACAAATTTACAATTTTGATTATCTGTTAAATTATACTCTAGTTATTGAATAGCAAGGATTTGGAGATTTAGAGGTAAAAGGTGTATAGATCGATCGTCACCCGCTAATTTTCTTACAATTACTAACAACTGAACATTGAAATATAAAAAATTTAGAAAGGAAAGAAGATAAGACATAACTATAAATGATAAATCCAATATCAAAGTTATAGTTAAAAACATTTTGCACACAACCTATATTTTCTACAGCCTATATGTAATTGTGTTAAAATTATTGAGAAAGCAACTAGCCATGATGTCCAATGAGTTTAACTGTTTGGCATTCAACTCTTATATGATTTCTAATGACTCTTGTACATGGAGATCATTTTACACAGTTCTGAGAAGCTTAATGTGGTGCAATGTAACAATTTTGCTATGAATATTTGTAGCCAGTTCTACTCGAATAGAGGCATGTGTAATTGAGGTGCTGTGTCGCCATGGTCACATCTGCCAAAAGTTGCCATGAAATGTGATATTGAAGCGTCCTTCTTAGCTCGCAGAGTTATACCTTGTTTGATGTGTGTGTGTGTGTGTGTGTGTGTGTGTGTGTGTGTGTTTGGGAGATAATATGAATAGTTTGCAAGCATGTGGTCTTCTGTTTGGCCTTCAATGGCTAACATCATTTGAGGCAGGACGAACAATTATTGAGAGGGATCACAAACATATGGTTGACCTAATATTACTGTCATGAGTTAGATGTTACCGTTGATGATTGTCAGATTTATTAGCCGACAAGCTAATCAAGTTGCTACCGTTTTGCGCGAGTAACTACACTCATAGCTAGTCCCAACAAATTTATCAGTCTCCTCTTTGTATTGCCCCTTTGATTATTAATGAAATGGTTTGAGGTGATTTCCTTAAAAAAACATAAACTAGCTATTCTCATTCACTTGTATCCAATCAATCAGTTTTTTATTCAAATTTTACAAAAACTTTTCGTATTTAAAGTATCTACCAACCCTACTAAAACTTGAATGGCTCATATTGTTCACAGACTTGTGAAAGTGACCTTATTTAGGAATTATTATTTTTTTCATAATAGCCTCCATTTTAAAAAGAAAACTGCCTCATGTTTTGTACCTGTTGGGTATAACTTAGGTTTATTTTCTCTTGCAAAATATATAAATCTTAAAAGAGCACACATTACAACCAGAAGGCCTTAGAAAACCATTGGATGAACCAGATGACATGACTGTATATTGTTTCTTTGAAATAACAATGTCTCAAACAAAGCACGAAAAGTCGAATTTAATTAATATACCTACAGAAAGGCGAGAAGGAAATAAAAAAAGGCTCTGTAACCAAAACCTTTTGTGGAAGGAAAACTATGAAAATTGTTAATTAGGTGATAAATATCCTGCTTATACATCTGATAAAGTTTCTCATGAAACAATGTTCCTGAATGTCAAAATCTATTCCTGATTGTTCGTCGCGAGTATCCAACATATGCTCCATAATATGCCCGAACATCATCAACTTGCGAAGTAAATTGGATAAAAATGGAGACAACGAGAGCGGAGATCAGTTGAAGAGCCCTGGGTTTAGCCAATCCCTGAAAACAAAATTGAATGATATATTATGTTAAAGACAAAATCAACAATAAAAATTTAGGAGAAGAAAGAAAGGTGGCGGGATAAAGAACCTACTTGCTTATGTCATCAAGGTGATCATCAAAATCTACAATGTCTTTATATTTCTCAGATGAAATATAATCCAACAAGATGAGATTTGCTGATGGCTCTTTGAGAGAGAATCGGTTGTTCGCATCTGATGGAACCAACTTCCAGTTCTTAGACGCATCCCTAACATAAAGCTAAACCATAAGAAAAAGACCTATGTTAACGCAACCAACAAAAAGATGAATCTACATTACGTGATAAAAGCCATAATTATAAAACATGTACATAAGATTTTATTTTATCAACAGCAAAAAAAAAGAAAGGAAAAAGTGCTTATTGGATGCACCATGAATTTCATAACAACAAACAAATGGCATGGAATATTTGTGGATTGAGATTGCAGTCTATATAATTAGCAGAGTATGCAAATTGCACAACATATTAATTTCATTCTCCCACTCATCAAATTGGATGGATCAATCATCAATATATTGCGAGGTACGGTAAATCAAACAAGGAATATCCCCTCTTTAGACTTGTGCTGAAAATAGGAGGGGAATTAAGAAGGTATTTAAGCCTCATAAGCCATGATTATAAGTCTTGCAATCAGATCTGAGTTCCAATATGTTACGACAAATAACCCACACATTGTCGAATGCAAAAGGAGACTACAACGATACACATACACTAGTTCAAAGGTTTCCATGATTCCATTAAAAGAAAGGGTTCTTTGGTCTGCACAGGATAAGTCCTCAAGGATTTCTATACATTCAATGATTCAAAATATAACTTACCCCAAAATTTGATTCTCGTCCACCCCAAATTCTATATTATTGAGAATACAAATAGCTTCTCACCATGTATATCTAAACATAAGTTGTTAACTAAATTTAAGTGTCATACACGATATGTGCTTCATCAAGTTAATTTCTAAATTATTCCCTTGATTAAACATTATCTAGAAAAGCACAAATAAAATTCATAAATCAACTTTGACATGAAAAATCATTAGAGGCCTATATTCGAATGCAGTTTTCAAATTCCAATACTAATAACATTGCTAACCTGCACTACAGCACCGCCACCCTTGCTCTTTTTCAAAGCTTCAAGCTTCTTGTTATCTAACTGCAAAGAATCGAAAAGCAACAACAAAAATATGAAAAGCGAAAACTACACAATTCAAACCAAGATCAGCAAAATTCACATCACATACCAATAGAATAGCAGCTTGAGGAAAGTAGCGACTGATATGATCACCAATATTCTTTGCCACACCACCAAGCTCAAATTCATCAGACCTCTCATTGGCATGAAAATAACCAACTATGTTCAACCCTTTAGCAGAAAAATATTCCTCTATCTATATCACAAACAAATACTAGCAAATTACAACAAAAATTTAAAATAAAAAAAAAATATCAGAAAATTTTAAAGAATCTAAATTAAACAAAAACTGAATTAACTGATATACCCATAAGAAATAAAGATCAACCCAGTTGATTAAATTGCATAATAATTAAGAAAGTTAATGTCTTTAAGCATTATTTGATAAATAACAAATTGGGGTTAGAATTGATTCAATTGAAAAGATAAAGAATTTATAAAACCCTAAGAGAGGGGTTACCAGAATGAGAGAGATCTCCAATTGAGGAAGAAGAGGGATTTGAGAATGGAAAAGAGGAACGGCATCGGTGATCTCGACGGTGTCGTTGGAGATGCGGCCGATCAAGACGCCGTTGACGGCGGATGTAGGGTGTTTGAGAGAGTGAAGAACGAGCTTGATGTAAGCGTTTTGTGTAACCTCGTACTTCAAATCGTTGCTTCCCATGTTTTTGATGAATGATTCACACTATACACACAACACAACCAAGGTTGTTTGTTTTGTTCAGTTTCGTATGTTGTTGTTGTGTTGTGATTGTGTGGACTTCGATGTTATGTTAGTGTTCTTCTTTACTTGTGAACTTGTTTTAACGACGTCGTATTGTTGTTAAGTCAAATGTAGATCAACGCATGAGTCATGAGATTTTTTAGTTTGTTTGGTTTGGGTTACTATTTATTGGGCCGAAAGTCCAATAAGACGAAAATTTCTCTTCCCACCCCCCGTCTTTCTTTTTCACCCCCTGAATTTCCATTTATAACCCTAAAAAAAACTTCGGTAAACACGCACCGAAGTTATAAATGATGTAAAACGCATGTTTTTTATATCAGAAAACTTCAGTAAATGAAAACCGAAGTTTCGGGGGGTAAAATTGAATTTATGGGGGGTGAAAAAGAGACATGAGGGTGGGGAGAGAAATCTTCCAATAAGACTATTACGGCCCACGTTTATAAACCAATGGTCATCTATATGATATCTACGGCACCCTCGCTTAAGTATATGGTCAGATATTCGACTCTTGACTCATTGGTATGAGAAAATAATTGGTTGGAAAGGAAGAACCCGCCGTATGTATTCAACAGACTTTTCGACAGAGATTAGTTATCCCACCTTGTGTATTCAACAAATTTTTTTACAAAGATTAGTTGGTGGCGCAACTTGTTGTCTGTTTGCCTTTAATTCATATGTAATTACTTATTTATTAATATATATATATGGTATAAAAAAAAAAAAAAAAGTTATCGCTAATAGCGGTGGAAATTTTATACTAATATTATGGTAAAAAAAAACCTCATTATTCTAAGGCAAGTAGCACAAACTATGTTGAAGTATGCGTCTAAAATACAAAATTTGATATATATATTTTATTATGCATTATATTAGTTGAAGGAAATGTTGGTTAAATTATGTGTGTACGGTGTTGGTGGAGAAAGGGTTAAACTATAAATTATAATGAGGTTTAAAGCTGAGTGTGTAAAGAGTCTATTTTTTTATGTTGAAGATTGAGGAGTCTCCTTTAATTGAGTTTGACATGAGCTATTGCATAAAAATATTGTATATGATAAAATAGGATATTGTCCCTAAATAAAAAGAATAGGTCATTATCAAACGGCAATAAAATTGAATGTTCCACTTGACTCAGCAATTAATCCCACAATGGTAGATCAAAAGAATATAAAGTTGACTAGTTAAGTGAGTGTTAGGACACATGTTTAGAATTTAGAAACCACGGCAAAAACACAACCTCAACGAAATATCATGTTTATGCTGAAGCTATAAATAGCAACCTATCAAGCACGGACTTTGACACGGACACCGCGACATGACATGACACGGACACTCCGACACTGCTAATGTAAAAAATATACGACACCGACACCGCTACATATTTATTAAAAATATAAGTTTAGAATTAAAAATACATACATATGCAACTAAATTGAACAAATTTCATCTATTTACTATCGAAAAACTAAAAATAATGTAATCAAAATGTAATATCTTTAATCCCTCATTGATCAATATTATTATTTTGACACATCTTTAATCGTTGTATATATGTCTAAGAAAAGTAGAAGCAAATAAAAAAAATAAAATTTGGACACTTACCTCGACACGTTTATACGAGTGTCTTATAAGTGTCGGACACCGATTTAAGGAGTGTCGCAATAAAGGAAAATTTGTTTTTTTTGGACACCTCTCCGACACGTTTATAGGAGTGTCGTACGGGTGTCATACGAGTGTCGGACATCGACACGTGTCGGACACCGTGACACGTCTAATCACAGAGGTGTCGGTGCTTCATAGATAGCAACGTCTCATTTTCACGGTAAAAAAATCTTCAATCATGCGGTTGGGGCAAGGCAAGACATATCCAAACATACACTAAGAACAAAAAGTAATCTTTGTAAAACAAAAAGTAACCTTAATCGAAAGAACATACAAGTAAGTGAATGTTTGGGTGCACTTTTAGAATCCACAACAAAAAGCAATTCTATGGTATCATATCACATTTACCCTAAAGCTACAAATAGCACAACCTTTAGTCTGTGGAAAGACTTTCAATTGCACAGATGCGCATCAGTAAAACAACGCGTATCCAAACATACTCAACGAAAAATGTAACCATTATATCAATAAATAAAAGTATTAAATTAAAAAAATTTAAAAATAAAACCCTTTATTTTTATTGTTGACTAGATAGACAAAATCTAACTTAATATTTACAACATTTAAATTTTTAAATGAAATGGTGTCAACATAACAACTATATAATTTTATTTTTAACGAACAATAAATTGATCTAATTGGTTAGGGCCCGACCCAAAGATTATTCCTCGCTAAAAGGTTGTGGAAATTTTGTTGACAATAAAAAAAATTCACCCCGTTTAGCTATGATGGTAACCAAAAATAATAGAAAATTTATTTTTTAGTTTAAATATTGATATTAATTTGAAGGAAAAAAATATGATAAATACCACTTTGAAAATATGAAACAATCAAGCCGTAGGCTATACACAAAGTTATTCTATTAGAAGATTAATCACTATTAAACGATGATAAAATTGAAAGTTTCACTAGACTTAACAATTAATTCCACGGTGATAAATTAAGCTCGTAGCTTAGAAGCCACAACAAAAAGCCCTAACAAAATATCACCTTTAGGCTGAAGCTACAAATAGCTGGGTTTGATTTTCACGTGGAAAGACCTTAAATCATGCTATTATGGCAAGACAACACAATTCAAACATACTATAGAAAAAATATATAACTTTAATAAATTAATAAATAAATTAATAAAAAAACATAGAGTTAAGCGTGTTTGGATACGAGTATAGTATCCACAACAAAAAGTAAATTCACGACAAATATCACGTTTACCCTAAAACTACAAATACCGCCGCTTTTAATTTTCACATGTGGAAAAGACTTTCAATTGCGCAGCCGCGGCGCAGCGAGACAACGCGTATCCAAACACTAGGGGTGGACAAAAAACCGCAACCCGACTCAATCCGAGGAAACCGAAAAAATAATAAGAAATATGGGCAGTTTGGATCGGGCCACGGGTTAGCGGGTTTGAAAATTCGGTTTGAATAGAGTTGACATGGGCGGGTCCGGGTGGAGAGAATCGGACCGATGGGACCCGAAACCCGCCCGCATTAGTAAATCAAAATTTCGCGTTTAACATTTTCCTTTTGCGATATACACACTCTAAACTCTTTTTTCGTCTCTTTTTTACACTTACTCATTTCACATCAAATTCATAGAGACTGAAACAATCATGGAACATAAAACTTATCTTTCTTCATCTTTTTGATCTAACTTCGCTGAAATCAAATGTTATATTTTTAATTTTATTTGAGATTTTTGTTTTTTTCTTACTTTTTATGTTTATTTAGAGTTTGTAACACTTTTATTTTGTATTTGTGTTTCATGATTCTCAAATCTCTTGTTGCATATTCTTAGAATTTAAATTGCAAAGATTGAATTTATTACTGATTTCATTATTTTTTTTTTTATTTCTAACCGATCGAACCGAATTAAACCGCCAAAAAACCCGATTAAACCGCAATCCGAACCTGCGAAAACCGATCTCTATTATATGGGCGGATTGGGCCTTATTTTTTGACTCTGCGGTTTGACTTGGATGACAACTTTGAACCCGAACCCGCCCAAACCCGCCCATTGTCCACCCCTACCAAACACACTCTACCGAAAAAGTGTAACCCTAATTTCAATAAAAAAATATTAAACTATAATATAAAAAATAAAATAAAATAGTTTTATTTTTGAGAATTGAGATTTATAAAATGATATGATATGATTCAACGTGACTCTTTCTCTCTCTCTCTCTTAAGAACACAAAGACAGTAGTGTTCCTCTCTCTCTCTCTCTCTCTCTTTTCACTTTCACAGAAAGAATGAGCGGCGGTGGTGGCGGGTCTAGGGTTCCGATCCCCAACAATGTACGGAAAACTATCTATGACATCAGAGAGATCACCGGAAAGCAGCACACCGACGATGAAATCTACACCGTCCTTAAAGAATGTTCAATGGATCCCAATGAAACTATTCAAAAGCTTCTCTATTTAGGTTTCTCTTTTCCTTTCAATACTCTGAAATTTCTCATTTTTCACTTTCACTATCTGCTTTTGTTATTCACTATTCACTGATTGAACATGTATTAGTTTCAAGTTTGAAACTTTACTTCACTATCATCACTATTATCAAAGCTAGTGAGTTTTGTTGTTTTGTTGAGTTTAGCTGATTTTATTAATTTGGTTTAATTTAGGGTTTTAAAGTTTACTGTGTTTTTTTTGACCTAGCTGATGAAGCTGTGTGTGGTTCTTTGGACAGTGATTTTTATGTTTTTTAGGTTTAATTTTTTTTTTTTTTTTTTTGTTTATTGCATGAAAACATGATTGGAGACACGGAGATTGTAATACAAGTACTTTAGTGAGATGTTTAAGTTAATAGAATGGGATTTAGTATCTTTTTAGGGTTTAGTAACTTGGTTGTTATTGTTGCACACTATGAAGCATAGACATTCCTACGATTAGATTTTGTCAATTATCGGTGTCCGTGTCGTGTCCATGTTGTGTCTTACGTCCGTGTCTGTGCTTCATAGGTTGCACATTGAATTATGTCATTTTCTCAAATTATTATTGGTGTCGACATGTCTGGCGTGTGTCTGTATCTGTGCTTCATAGGTTGCACATGTTTCTCAAATAATGGTTGAATTGAAGCACTATATACCACATACTCATACTCATTTGTGATATTTTGAAAAGGAATGGGTTTATGGGTTCTCTGAGAGAATTTTTGAGGTTTTATTTTTATGCTTGTTATGTTAATGGTTTATTGAATTATTTATTTTCTGTTTGCAGATACTTTTCATGAGGTTAGAAGGAGACGCGACAGGAAGAAGGAGGTAAAATTTTGTTTTCTTTGCCCTAATTTTAGTTCTTAGTTTACTTCTTTTCCCCTGTTACTTGCTATGCAATATAATTCAGTTGGTGTGTGTACGAAGTAATTTTTTTAATTGCATTTGAAAGTTAGGTTGCTGAATCCAATTCATTTCTTACCTAAATATGAAAATTCCCATTTCCACTTTTTATGTGTTAATGAGTAGATTGGTTAGAGTGGATGAATCTTTTATCAAAATGTAATTTTTTTATATATTGTTGTATTGTATCACGAGCTTACTTGAGCTGCCATTGTGTCATGTTATGAACAAAGTCATTGGGAGAGTACATGTTTGCAATAGGTATTTGATTCCTACCATTTAGCTTGCAATGTGTAATCATGCGGTATTACTTACTAACTTTAAAACACCTATTTTATGTTTTGTAGTGGGTTGAATACAGTTTATTTAAAATTTCATGTGTGTTTTTGTGACTCCACAAGTCTAGTTGTTACCTTAATTTTCTCTAATTTTTATTAGCCTCGATTGATTTGTTTTTAACTTGACCATTGCAGGGATTGAGTGGCAGGGTTTCTGAGGAGTCTAGATCAAACCAACGTGGACAGGGGAGGGGGGCAAGGGGTGCTTCAGGGGGCTATTCCTCAAACTTTCTTGGTAAAGTTTTCATACTTTCTAGAGGGAGGCTTGTTAGTAGGATTTGTTTACGCTTTCCTCTGTTTTCGTTTATGAAGATCCTTTTCCACTTAAGGTGGCCTAGAATCCTTCAGTCTGTAAATTACTAGTTAGTTTTGTGCGTGTTTTTTACGATCTTTGTATACTAGGGGGTTCTTTCCGTGAATTAAACTTCTATTTCATTTTGCATGAGCTCTATTATACCTTTTTTTTTAATCAACCAGGATGAAATAAGCCACTTTATGTTTTGGTGCTATTGCAAGTTGCAATTATCTTTTGCATAACACATAGATCTGTCATATGCATCAAAATATTTCCTGCTATTTTATTAGCTCATTAGTTGTTAAACTTTCTTGTGAACATCTTTTGTTAGATGGTGGTGGTGGGAGGAGCCTTGCTATTCGAAGGGAAAATGGACTCCATCACACTGCAGAAAGAACTCGTGCTTCCTCTACTCAGCCAGATTTACAGAAAAAAACTAATACAGCACCTCAAGCCATAAGGTTGTAATTTATCTTTTTATTTTCTTAACTTTTTATCCAACCATATTAGCTCTGATGATAAGAAAATGTAATAGTGGAAAGCAAAAGTTTATTATTATCTTTGTTTATTGATAAAAAGAAAGGCAATACACAAAAAGAAGTAAACGAACGAAAGAAAAAAACAAGTAATGTGATAATCGATATCCCTTTTGTATTTGTTTGTTTGCATCTAAAATTCTAACCAAATCTCATTGATTCTGGTTAAAAACTTTTTATCAAGTTGATCATGCACAGTATTTCCCTTTTATTTTATTAAAAATCATTAGTGCTTTTTATTGTTTCACAACTTAATATATAAAAACTACAGTTTTGAAGTAATTTCTTACTTGATTTGATTTACTTACGCAGTTAATTGAAAATTGGCTTGCATGATCAACTTGATAATAACTCACGATTCTTCAATTGCAGTGATTCAGCTGTTGCGCCCGATAGTGCTGCAAATCAATCCAATGGGAAGTCTGTTCATGGTTCTTCTGGCCAATCTCTCGTAGGTAGTGTAGCAAGTGTCCCTAAAAGCAGTTCAGCTGCTAATGACACTGTCAATAAAGAAAATGTCCTACCTCAAGCAGTTTTTGTTGCAGCAACCACTCCCCCTACTCAAACCTTTGCCTCAATTACAAGAATTGATCAAGGAAAATCTCCGTCAAGTTCTGATCAACATCAAATTTCTGTATCTGGTGTTTATTCCTCTTCAGATCCTGTGCTGGCACCATCTATCATCCGGAATCCTGGTGTTGGCGGTGCTATCAGTAGGGAAGTAGGGAGTGACAGGATATCTGCTGTGCCAAATCATGTTAAAGGAAACAAACTTGAAGAAGCTGGTGATTTATCAGCATCCGAGAATGAAAAGTCCGGGTCATCGAATTCAACAAGCAACCTGAATGACATACAGAAGACAAATGAAGCTGAAGGTAACCAGTTATCTGAGCCCTTGCAACTCCCTTCCTCTTCATCGTTGAATAGTTCTTTGAGGCCATCTTCCAGTTGTATTAGCCAACCACCTCAAGGTAAAGTTTTATTCTATATTTGTTAAATCTTAATATAAGAATTGTTTGACATATTCTGTTTCCATCTACGCACTTTCTGGTGTAGAGTGTAGTCTTTAATTTTTTGAATCAAACAATTTTACTAGATGGATACGATCATGGTTTTCCTTGGTATTGGAGGAAAATATTAACCCTAAAAGAGAGTAACTGAACTAAAGTAATTCCCACAAGGTCAAGAAAAAGTATGTGAGAGAAACCCTTGAAACCTTTTCTGAAGATATTTTAAAGGAAAATCTGCCTGATTGTGCCTGTATTATAATTCAAACATTATCCGTCCGTGTTTGGATTTTGCTACCATCAGTTAACTCCCAGATTTAATGTGCTGAAATAATCCCACATTTGAAGGAATCATACTGACAATATCCAGAGTCGCCTAAAATTCTGTTATTTATTAATTTTTTTCTGCTCAATTCTTTTTGATTCTTTTTTAATTGTATACTGTTATATTAATTCCTTTCGGTGTGTTTGCAGATGTTTCTGAAACAGCCGATGTCAACGAGGTCTCAACGTCCGAAGTTCATGTGCAATCAACTGAATTGAGACAACATGTTACTTTTCCAAACCATTTCCAAGTGCCTGAGTCTTTGAAAGGTGGTCTGACATTTGGAAGCTTTGATACTTTCGGTCCAAGTGGAACATCTAGTACTGTAACTGGTTGTGATAATAGCACTTCTCCCACTCCTGAATCTTATCCAGGGAATGATGAAGCTGTTACTTCAAGGTTTGTAATTTATACGATTCATATGTGTTTTTCTTTGCATAGCAAATTTGAGATTTATCATATTTTGTGCCACCTCACACCTTCTAAATGGAGTAAAAATGATGTATGGTTTGGTTTATGTAGATTTATTGTCTTATATCAAACCTCTTCATAAGGGGTGTTGGAGAGTTGGGAGGAGAGGGGTTTGATGGGAATAGGAAGGGGAAGGGAAAGGGAGGCCAGTGTTTGTTTGGGAGAGTTTTTGGAGGGGAGTGGTGTGGACGGCTTGTGGCGAATGTTTTTTTTTTGTTTGTGAATATTATAAAAAACGGAAATTATTTGGTTTTTTAAGCTCTCCATAACCCTCTGAATTCTCCCCGAATTCAGTTTTTTGAGTTACCTCAAATTAGGGGTTTTAATTCCAGAGAAAAATAAACCCATGCTGGGTGAGACTATTCTCCCTTGCCCTTCCATTTTCTCCCCTCGTTCCCCTCAGACCCTGCCCTCCCTTCCCAATTCCAAAACAAACCCCAATAATAACCACAATGAAATTGAACCTCAAAGTTGGTGCTAGAAAGGTGTATAGGTTCTCTTAGGTTATAGTATTTTACTGCTTTCAAGTCCGAGTCAAGGTTATTGTACCATTTATGAATTATTTTGATTGCATTGATTGATCATCCTATTAACGAAAAGGTATGCGATGGTGTGCTATTATAATCTATGTTTTGACTTTTGATGGTATTTATTGTCTTGATGTAGCAACCTAAGTGCGCCATTGACTGAACATGAAGGTCATCTTGATTATGCACATTCTTCACCTTTTTTAATTAATAAGACACCGGCTTCAGAAGGCATTTCTACTGGTAATGATTCAAAGATTGAGCAGCCAAAACCGGAGATACTGTTAACTCCCGAGGGCCATCCGATTCTGACTGTTCAAAATGCTCAAAATTATGGTTTGAATTTCATGTCTACCATGTTAGGGACTCAGCAAGTTCAATTTGAGGGTAGTGAGCTTCAGGCACAAGAAACATCACACTTTCCTTCCTTTGTTGTAAGTTTCTCCATCATGCATTTCTTAAAATTTTCATTTACTTATATGTAGTTATGAATGCTTTTCTCACAAACATATTTATTTTCCCTAATATCTGTCGTTCTTTCAACATTGCAGACTGCAAGTTCTCAGACTGTGTCCCCCAGCCCAACTCCACCTCTACAGAACTCTGTACCTGTATCTCCACAGCAAGTTTCTTATTTTAGGCCACCATACCCAGCTAACTTCTTCCCATATGGCCCTTATTACCCCCCAATTTACTTGTCTCCGATGCATCAGTTTTTAGGCCACAATGGTTTCCCTCAACAGCCATCAGCTGGCAACATGTATCTACCAGCTGCAGCTGCCGGGATAAAATTCCCTCTTCCACAATTCAAGGCTGGAGCAAACACAGGAAATATGGCTCATCTTGGAATTCCTTCTGGATCATATATCACTCCACCTGTTGGATTTGCTCCTGGTCCGACAGTGAATACTGGAAGTTCTGCCGGAACTGAAGATATTGCAGTGTCTCAGCTGAAGGAAAACCAAATTTATACAACTGGACAACTGGTTGGTTTACTTATTGCTTTTTTTTTTTTTTTTTTCTTTTCTTTTCCATCTGTGCATATTTCTTCAAAAAATAGATGAATGTTACAGACTCAGTTCTATGGAGGCTTTAGCTTCAGCAGTATCAATATTTTTTGCCATCGAGTTTAAATTTGATTCATCAATTTGTATTGAAATACTTGGATGACTAAACTTGTTTTTTTTATTTTACTTTTATGCTGCAGAGTGAAGGCTCAGCTGTGTGGATACATGCACCAGGCCAAGATATATCTAGTTTGCAACTAAATTCTCTATATAACCTTACCCCTCAGGGCCAACATCTCAACTTTCCCCAGACCCAGGCTGGTCACGGAGTATTTCCTGGTATCTATCAACAGGGGCAGACCGTAGCTTCACCTTCTACCCTTCTGCAGCAGTCTCAAGCTGTTGCTGGGCCTGTTGAAACTGTAGGCCCCTCTCCAGGATCTTATCAGCAGCCTGCACCTGCACAAATCAATTGGAATTCTAATTTTTAGGATGGAAAACATTTTCTTCATGCCGTAATTTTCAAATGCACCACATGATGCGCTCAAATCCATGAAGAATGAACACTGGCCTGATCTGAAGTGTACATAACATATGCGGCCAAAAAATGAGAAGAAAACTAGTAACTGTTATTGGTGCTGAGATTTTGAATGTTGCTAGTTGCAGGTTTTATTTTTACTTTTTATTTTTTGAGGCTTCAGTTTATTCATCCCTTACATGTTCTTTTGCCCCTTAGAAACATGCAGTTGTTGCTATAAGGACCTTAGTAATTCCTGACAATATTATACTCAGCCAAAAGTTCAATAGTGTTGGTGAGATTTATCAATTTTTCCGTTCTCAATTCTCACCTGTATACTACATTTTGATAGCTGAAGACATTGAATTATACCGTTCTATATGTTTAATGTGAATTGTAGCATCTTTTCTTTTCTTCTTTCAGCGACGCATTTTCAATCTCCTGACGATAAATGTAAACCAAGTATGTAGGTTTTCATGTAATGCGAGCTTTCATTATCTAATGGAGGTGTGCATGTGGATAAATTTATTTGCATAGCATATTTTACACATACTAATGGACTAATTCTTGAATCACATGCAATGTTTTTTACACATGGAACTGAATTGTCTCTCAATCGAGTGAATTTAAAAATTGAACATGGGTTATTTTTTTAGCGTTGTCAAGTCCCTTAACACCGCATTTATTTATTTCGATTTTTATGGCATGGTTAGATTTATGTATGCTAAAGCTTGGTTGGTCTGTGTTTCTTTACTCAGTTTTACCAAAAAATCAATGAGTTCTCATTCATTCCGATTTGCAAAATCATATTATCATGGTTGTTTCTGTTGGGTTGCTTCAATGATTTTCCAAATTTAAAATGTGTCCTAATGCCCTTGAACATTCATGTGGCTGATTCTAATTTTCGCTTAACAAATTAAGAGACTGCATTGGAACTTTGAGAAAAATCATCTTATATCAAATTTTCAATGACTGAATGCTATGTTTGATCTGTCTATACAAAAAAACGTTGCTGCAAAGTGGAATTAAACCTGAATTGCCTAACTAAATGAGTGTTTGAAAAATTTGGTTGTGGTATTCATTTATGTCATAGGTTATATGATGACTCACACAACAATGTTATTGTTGGTAATATTTACACTCAAATCCTTGTTGTCTTCACTCTCTGGTTTTGGCTTTGATGGAGGCAAACTATGCTTTGGAAGCTGTTTGCTTGCATTTTCTTGAGACTCTTGCAAGTTAAATGTTGTGTAAACCGACATTCCTGTAAGAGCAACGACCGCTCCACCAATGCTGACAATCCCCGGATCTGAATCGAATAACAGATAACCTCCCAACAGAATTACACAAGTCTTAAATTGTCCTAAAACAACATGAGTTGTAGCAGAAGTTGCCCTGCATCAATTGATAATAATATCTTAGCAAATCTTAACCTTACTCAAGCAAAACACAACATTATTAGAAGTAGAATTATGTGTCCAAAAGGGCATATCATTATTTCATTCTTTCTTTTGAAACTTGGAATATGAAAGTAGTCTCACCCCAAAGCCAAAGCACCTGACCATTGTAGGAGAAAACCAAGGAGAGCAGATATCAAAATTGCAGATGAGTTGTTTACATCCCACTTGAAGGATAGAACTCCTGGTGGATCAATCCAAGGCATCAATGCCCCTAGGAAGAAAATTGTGATAGGTGTAGTTTTCCACATCAATCTACAATGAGAAAAATTTAAGTATAGTCATTGACAACATAATTTTGCAAAGCAGAAACTGGATAGTGTCTACAAGTACTTACGCCAAAGCTGTCCAGTTTCCTTGCTGTTGTAAAGTAGACCATAAAATTTTATTTATGGCACTTGGGATTATCCATATAATTGCAACTATAGCACCAAATAAGTTGAATTCTAAATCTGATACAGTTGCAACTGCTACACCAGCTGATACAGCAGCTAAAGCCAAAACCTGCATAATTGCATAACAAGTACATGATTAATGCATAAAGAAAGAAGGAATTGGACTAGAATAGTTTTTTTTTTATTACCTTTTTGGATGAAATTGTTTTTCTAAAAAGTATGAACTCTGCCAGAACAATTGTTGGAGTAACAGCAATCTTCGCCATTTGGTAGAAACCGACACTGCAGGAACTAAACTGTCAGCAAACACGAAAGGAAGTTCAACATCTTTCATCATTACTAAATCAGCAAAATTTCACCGATGTTCTTTAACTTAATTTAAAGATGAACATGTTAGAGCAAGAGAATGAACCTGTTATACTTTAGACTTGTGTTTGCAAGACCAGATGCAAAAGCCATAACAACACCAAGTGCAAATATAGAAGAGAATGGAGTTGTTTTAGATGGAGGAGACACCGGAAGCACCGATAGTGCCTTGAAAATTGCAAGTAAAATCCATGCCGTGATGTAGTGAACGAATGTGAGAAATATTGGGAAGTTGAAACCAACTCTCCCCATCACCAATTTGTTAGCCATGATGATACCGACCGCAACCATGAAGTTGAAGGATAATGCGACCGGTGGTCCGCAATATCTTTGTTGTTGACGCTTGGCTCCTTCCGATGTTCGGAGCTCATTGTAAAGAGATGATCTTAGTTCTTCCAGTGCTTTACCTGATCATGTTAACCATGATGAAAACACTGCATTAGTCTTAAAAAATCCTTATCTATGATCAATTATATAGAACAAAAAGTAATAAACTAATGAAAGTAGGAGAAAAAAAAGTAATGTTACAAACTTATGATTTAGACTGAAAACTGGTTTAGAGAGAATCAATTACGAAATATTCTATGGAGGTGAAGACATAAACTTTTAAATGTGATACATATTTAAATGTGTGTTTTATTCTTAGCATAACAAACATCATCTAAAATTCGAAAAAAAAAAAAAAAAAAAAAAACATTCAAAAGACTCAACAAACTTCTAAAACTAATTATTCCTTTAAAATTGCTGATATTTAGGCACATTTGAAAACAGAATCTGAATTATTTTTTGATACATCTATCAAGAATTTAACACATCAAATATGAAAATCCAAACAAAGAAAATCAAGAATATATGAATATGATAAGAAAATCAGAAAATAAAGAAACCTGTTTCACCAGCATCACTGTCTTTTCTTTTGATAAATTTTCTTCCATTTCCCAACAGTGAGTTCAACCACCCCATAACAAAGAAAGTTATTCATGGACATGGATCACATATCTAATCTATATGCTTATTTATTAGAGACACAATTCTGTTCCGATTTCACAAAACAGAATTGCAAAGATAAAAAGAAAAAATCTTATAAATATGAATTATTAGGCCAGATTGCTTAGAATGCAATTAATCAATGAATCTTCAATGAGAAGTTTTGATATGCAAGAAAGAAAAAGAAAAAAGAGAAAAAAGAATATTTAATTTGCTTTGTGTTTTACAAAAGAATATTACTATTACATTTGATGTGAACAAGTGTTTCTCAATCCAAAGTAGTAGAAATATTGTTGAGTGTATTAGTAACACTTGTTGTATGATTAAAAATTATGTAAATTTTGATTTAAGGAGAAGTTAAGGTAAAATCATCATTAAGAAATAGTCAAGACACGTGTAACAACCACCTTGATTTACTTTTTCAATTGAGATTTTCCATCATAAGATATCATTTCATCACTAAACTTGATGCAAAAGTCTCATCAGATATCATCACACCAACTGGTTGGTAGTGTTGGCTGTTATTAACAAACCTTATAAGTAAATTAAGTAGCACTTTTTATTTAATTTCAATTTAAATTTTTCTCAAAAAGAAGAAATTAACCAGAAAATATACACCTTATCTACATATAAACATATTGATAAACTTGAAATTTTATTAAATAAAAACACACAATACATTCACATTATAAACTTACAATCCAAAATCAAACTAGTAAGATCAAACAAGAGTGACAAGATTGTCACACTTGGATCATTGTCACCATAGAGAAAATAATCACAAAAATGAAACTATGACATTTGCACCATCTGAGTAGAACCATTAGTCCTCCTCACTCTAGTCCTTCTCCTGTTCACTCTTCTCTTAGGCTGACCACCAAATATCATCACAAGCCATCTTGGCTTTCCGATTAAAAACACAAAATATCCGAGGCCTATTCCAATTACAAATCCACATCCGTATCCAATTGCCACTGCTTTCCATCCAAATTCCAATTTTTCTTCCTTCGAAAAGTCGTTGGCTGAAGGTGAAGAATGATGTTCAGCTTCAGGTCAACATTTCTTTGACAATGGAAATCCACATAACCCCAAGTTTCCTTCATATGACTCATTTGAAAATGTATTGAACTGCCCTCCTTGTGGTATTTCTCCCTCAAGAATGCTATTGGAAAGATCCAAGAATGCAAGAAAATAAAAATTGGTTAATTCTTTAGGAATCTGGCCAGTGAGCATATTTGATGAGAGATCCAACGATTCCAAGTTTGTCAAGTTTCCCATGGAACGGGGAATAGGACCGGTGAGTCTATTATGAGAAATGTTAAGTCCTATGAGTGCATGAAGATCTCCAATAACATTTGGAATCTCTCCTTCAAATTTGTTTCTTGACAAATCAATAATTACAAAGATTGTCGGAATTTTCACCAGTGTTATTTGGTTCCCTTTTGTAGCCAAAGTCACTGAATCATAATACAATGTTGTGGGTGCAATGTAAGAAGAATCACTAAAATAATAGTACCCCGCATCTAATCTATCCATCATGTATTCCGATTCAATAAAAATCTCCATGGCTATAATGTTCTTTAAATAGCCTTTTGGTAGCGGACCTCTAAAGTTATTACCTGAGATATCGAAAAAAACTAAGCTGGGAATTGGATAATTGATCTTTTGATTAGCAATGATACCATGCAACTTATTTTCTTGCAAAACCAGCACTTTCAAATATTGCAGTGTTTCAAACCAAACAGGAAAAATGTCTTCTATTTTGTTGTTGCCAAGGTTTAGATACTCCAATTTTTTACAGCGAGACAAAGATTTAGGAAAATGGCCTTCTAATTGGTTACCATTGAGATTCAGAGTTTGAAGCTCACAAGACATTGAAAAGTTACTTGGCAAAGTGCCATAAAATCTATTCATTTGAAGATCCAAAACACTAAGGGTTGATAAATTAGCAAGACATTGTGGAATGATACCGGTCAATTTGTTATGCGCCAAGTTGAGTATTTGAAGTGAGCTCATATTGCAAATTGACACAAGGAGGTCACCATCTAGTAAGTTATTACTAAGATCAAGGCTAACAAGCTGGTCATTAATATTCCTTGAGAATTGGTTTATCGACGTGAACAAGTTTTGAGAGAGGTTCAAAAATGTTAATGGTTGCCCCGTTTCAAGTAACCAATTAGGCACTTGTCCGCTAAGTTTGTTATTGGACAAATCAAGAAAATACAAACTTAAGAATGTTCCTGGTGATTTGGGAAATTCAGTCAAATTCAAATATGACAAATCCAATTTCCATAGTTGAGAAAAATTGTAATTGACATTGATTCAAATTTTAGTGATAATTGGCTACTATGTGAGAGAGACAGAGAAACCAAATTTTGAATATTTACAACACCACTCAAGTTGTTTGATGATAGATCTATGTCAGTTAGCTTTGAAAGGTTGTAAATTGATTCGGGAATATTGCCTTGTAGCTTGTTGCCAGATAGTAATAGCCCCTTTAACGAATATGATGAGATTGCGCTGATATGCCCCGTAAGTCGATTGTTTGATAGATATAAATTTTCCAAAGAAGGCAAAGATAACAACGACGTAGGAATTGTTCCATTTAGCATGTTGTCATTTAATCTCAAATAAGTTAGCTTTTGGAACTCTGAGAATTTGTTGAGCAGTGGGCCGTCTAATTTATTTTTAGAACAATCCAATCTAACAAGTTGAGTCAAGGTAAATAATGAAGATGGAATTTGTCCTTCTAACTTGTTTGAATGTAGACCGAGTTCTTCTAATTTAGTCATTCCACCGAACACATCTGGGATTTTACCGCTAAATGAATTGTGTGTGAGACTCAAATGAATAAGTTGTTGAAGGTTTGAAAGTGATGTTGGCAGTAAACCTCCTATTTTGTTGTTACTCAAGTATAATCCTTGAAATCTATTTGACCGGGAAAATACATTTGGAATTTGACCACTAAGATCATTGTCATTGAGACGGAGAAAAGTTAGACGTGGAAGAGTTAAAAGTGAGGATGGGATTGAACCATTAAGATTATTGTATGAAATAATTAGGGAAGTAAGACGCGTGAAGTTAGAAAAATAAAGAGGAATTGGCCCTTTGAATGCACAATTTGAGAGATCCAAGATTCTGAGAGAAGTGCTGCTGCAACTCAATTCTGAAAGTTGGCCTTCAAGGTAGTCATTATCTGACATATCTAGCTCTTGAATAGTTGTTAAATACTGTTTTTCAATTTCCCAGTTAATCCTGTTTTTTGAAGATTAAAAGTAACCAAAGAAGAAGATTGATTGAAGATTAAATCTATGAAGTTTGGTCTTATCGAAGACATATCAGTTTGATCTAAAAATAGCTCTTTTAAATTTGTTGCATTTTTTACAAGTCTCCTCAAGGTAGTCACTTTCCAAACTAACTCTTCATTCATAGAGAGATGAAGTGATTGTAATTTGGAAAGATGCGAGATTTGTAGAGGAACTTCACCTTGAAACTCACAATAAGACAAGTCGAGATGTGTAAGATTTAAAAACTCACTAAACTTAAAATCAAAATGAGAGTCAGTGAAAGTAATGTAAGAAAGATTGAGCTTTTGGAGGTGAGAAAGATGGAAAAGAGTGCTGTTAGGATGTAACATACCTTTAATGTTGTCTTCACAGCCAAGGTTTAGACCAATGACGCGACCAGAAATGGTGTCACATGTGACACCATTCCATGAACAACAATCAATCCCATTTTTCCATGTTGTTATTTTCGAAGCAACTTCACGACATTTATAATAACCAAGATCATCATTAGTGAAAGACGACTTGAACCGAAGCAAAGAAGAACTCTCGTCATGATGACATAAGAAGTTAAAAGAAGAAGAAGAAGAAGAAGAAGAAGAAGAAGAAGAAGAAGAAGAAGAAGGAAAATGGAAAAGCAAAATATGCAAAAAAAGAAGCAACCAAGCCATGAATGATTTATTTTGATTCATTGATGAAATACAGAATTTATGGAAAGTGTTAATGGTTTGTTTAACTCAAAGAAAAGAAAAGTGTGCATGAAATGGTTACGAACAAAATATAAATATTTATAGCCAAATTGAATATAACTAGTGCACCGGGTGCATTATTTAACATTTTCCTAATATTAATAGGTTACTACACAAAAAGCCATGGGAAATATTTATATGAAGTATGAAAGCATATTGTGGAATAATTTTTCTACTTTTCACATTGCACTATCTAGCAAGTTGTGGTTGTGTACATTGAATTGAAAGTCATTGTTGTTAAGCATTATATGAGCTTTGATTTTTGATTGGTTTGCTTTATCTTCTAAGCAGACCAATTTGATTTCTCATTTTACAATTTCTTCCACTTCATATTTTTACATTATTTGCCTCTAAATTTATCGAAATTGTTAATACATATCTCGATTTATGAAAATTATCAAATCATTCCCTAACTAATTGTTTGAGAGATAATTCAAGGACTAAATTGATATAACTTATGATAGCTCAGTGATGTAATTGATTGAAGAAGGGATCGATTTGATGTAATTTTTACAAATTGAGGGATGTTTTAACTATTTCGATGAATTCAAAGAAAAAATTAGTTGATGGAAAAACTTAAAGATTAAGTTGCTTATTTACTCTACAATCAATAATGCAAAGTTCCTTTGATTTACCAAATGTGAATGCAAACCAGACCAATAAGAGATAAAAAAAAAGAAGAGAGGAGGATGAAAATAGAGAGAGTAGAAAACCATTAGGTTTGGTCTAGAAGTGAGGATTTTGGGTAATATGATAGTGATCTAAACTTTCCCAAAGCTTTGTGTTACGTCATTTCGATAGACTTCAATGAATCATTGTCACAGTTGCTCGTTTGTTGTCCTGAAGAATAAATTAAAGAACATACCAGTAAAATTAGTAGAAGTGAGGAGAAGCTCCCGGATAAGCGGAGCAATAATAATTTTCTCCCAGCATTGGACAACCTTTGAACAAAGTGTGCATTTGCTTTTCCATGAGCTGCTCACAAACCACCTAAGTATCGTCACATTGAATTCCTTTTGAAATAAGCCTAGCTCAGGTTGGAATGCAATGATGTTCCATACACCATGAGCGGAGCAATATAAGAGTTTGTCAGTCAAATTAACTTTTTGCTGACAACCAATAACAATGATTAACCTTTTATGTCATATAGAGAAAGTGGGATAAAGTGGAGTGATGTGACAGAAAACATGGTTGTGATTGATTGACAGTGTAAAATTATTTTTCTCAAAATATAAACCGTATCTACATACAAACCTATTGATAAACTTGAAATTTATTAAATAAAAACACAAAATACATTCACATTACAAACTTACAACCCAAAATCAAACTAGCAAGACCAAACAAGAGTGACAAGATTGTCACACTCAGATCATGGTTCTTTTAAACAGAAGTATAAACATTGTCACCATAGAAAAAATAATCACAACAATGAAACTATGACATCTGCACCATCTGAGTAGAACCATTAGTCCTCCTCACTCTTGTCCTTCTCCTGTTCACTCTTCTCTTAGGCTGACCACCAAATATCATCACAAGCCATCTTGGCTTTCCTATTAAAAACACAAAATATCCGAGGCCTATTCCAAACACCGTTCCACATCCATATCCAATTGCCACAGGTTTCCATCCAAATTCAAATTTGTCTTCATTCGAAAAGTCGTTGGCTGAAGGTGGAGAATGATGTTGTTCAGGTCCACATGTCTTCGACATTGGAAATCCACATAACCCCATGTTTCCTCCATATGACTCATTTGAAAATGTATTGAACTGCTTTCCTTTAGGTATTTCTCCCACTAGATGGTTATTGGATAGATTCAAGAATCCAAGAAAATTCAAATTGGTTAATTCTGCAGGAACCATACCAACCAGCATATTTGACGAGAGATCCAACGATTCCAAGTTTGTCAAGTTTTCCATGGATTGGGGAATAAGACCAGTGAGTCTGTTATGAGAAATGTTAAGTCCTATGAGTGTATGAAGCTCTCCAATAACATTTGGAATATCCCCTTCAAATTTGTTTCTTGATAAATCAATAATGATAAGGATTGTTGGAATTTTCGCCAGTGTGATTTTGATCCCTTTTGTTGCCACAGTCATTGAATCATAGTACCATGGTTTGTCCTTCTGAATCGATATTTCGAGAGGTAGTTCCCCCTCCCATCCACTAGTCGTCATGTAATCCAATTCAGTAACATTCTTCATGGCTTCAAACTTTTTTAAATAATCTTCAGGTAGTGGACCTCTAAAGTTATTGCCTGAAATATCAAAAATAATTAAACTTGGAAATGAATGCTTGATCTTTTGATTAGCAAGGACACCATGCAACTTATTGTCTCGCAAGATCAACACTTTCAAATATTGCAGTGTTTGAAGCCAATGAGGAAAATAGTCTTCTATTTTGTTGTTGCCGAGGTTTAGAAACTCTAAATTTTTACAGCGAGACAAGTATTTAGGAATATGTCCTTCTAATCGGTTTCCATTGAGATTCAGAGTATGAAGCTGACCAGACTCTGAAAAGTTACTTGGCAAAGAGCCATAAAATCTATTCATTTGTAGATCCAAAACTCTAAGGGATGATAAATTCGCAAGACAACGTGGAATGATACCGGTCAATTTGTTGTATGCCAAGTTGAGTATACTAAGTGAGGTCATATTGCAATATGACACAGGGAGGCCACCATCCAGTAAGTTAAAACTAAGATCAAGGCCACTAAGCTGCTCATTATTCCTTGTGAATTGGTTTATCGACGTGAACATGTTTTGAGAGAGGTTCAAAAATTTCAATGTATCTACTGTTTCAAGTAACCAATTGGGATCTCTTCCACTAAGTTTGTTATTGGACAAATCAAGAAATTCCAAATTTGAGAATTTTTCTGATAACTTGGGAAATTCAATCAAACTCAAAGAAGACAAATCTAATACCTGTAGTTGAGAAAGATTGTAATTAACATCGGACTCAAATTTTAGTGATAATTGGCTATTATCCGAAAGGGACAGAGAAAGCAAATTTCGAAGTTTGGAAAAGTGCTGCATATTTACAAAACCACTCAAGTTGTTTGCTGATAGACCTAGAAAAGTTAAGTTTTCAAGATTGAAAATGGATTCTGGAATATTGCCATGTAGTTTGTTGCTGTTTAGAAATAGCTGCTCTAACGAATATGATGAGATTGCACCGATATGCCCTGTGAATCGATTGTTACTTAGATCTAAAATTGCCAAAGAAGGTAAAGATAACAAGGAGGGAGGAATTCTTCCATCTAGCAAGTTATCACTTAAGCTCAAATAAGTTAGCTTTGGGAACGCTGAGAATTTGTTGAGTAGGGGACCCTCTAATTTATTATTAGAATAATCTAATGTTACAAGTTGAGTCAAATTAAATAATGAAGATGGAACATGTCCTTCTAACTTATTTAAACATAGATTGAGTTCTTCTAGTTTGGTCATCCCTCCAAACACATCTGGGATTTTACCACTAAATGAATTGAATGGAAGACTCAAGTGAGTAAGTTGTTGAAGGTTTGAAAATGATGCTGGAATCTCACCTCCAATTTGGTTGCTACTCAAATCTAATATTTGAAATCTATTTGACCGGGGAAATACATTTGGGATTTGACCACTAAGATCATTGTAAGAGAGATCGAGAGAAGTTAGACGCGGAAGAGTTAAAAGTGAGGATGGGATTGAACCGTTAAGATTATTGTATGAAATAATTAGGGAAGTAAGGTGAGAAAGATGGAAAAGGGTGCTGTTGGAATGTAATATACCTCGAAGGCCTTCGCAGCGAAGGTTGAGATCAACCACGTGGCCAGAGACGGTGTCACATGTGACACCATTCCATGAACAACAATCAGTTCCATTTTTCCATGTTGCTGTTTTTGAACCAGGTTCATCACAAAAAGGGCCAGTATCTATAGTGAAGGAAGACTTGAATTGAAGTAAAGCAAAGCTCTCATCATGATGGCATAATAAATTGAAAGAAGAAGAGAAAGATGGAAAATGGAAGAGCAAAAGATGCAAAAACAGAAGCAACAGCTCCATCAGTAATTGACTTTTGGTTTAAAATGAGGTTTTGCAGAAAGTGTTAATGGGTGGTTTAACTGAATGAAATAAAAACAATTGAATATACAATTGTAGATGAGTGTTAATCCATGTTGTAGAGTCCCATTAAAAAAAAAAAAAAAACTAATATTGTTTTTATGACATTATTGATAAGAAATAGACATATGATGAGTTTGTCCTTCAATTAAACCAAATAAGTCCTTGTCTACTTTTTCTCTCTTCTAATAATTAAACCATAGTATGAGAAATAAGGTGAAGAAAAAGATGTTCACATGTCTTTGGAAGAGGGTTAGTCAATTTTGATGGCTTTCCACTATCTCTAGCAAGGTATCTTTACATGTCACGGATCGAAAATAGAGGTACATGTAAAATTTTCTTGGCCCTCCATTAGAAAGATGAGAGAATGTGTTGTCTCCATTGAATTGGAAGTCATTGTCACATTTTACTTTTTATCTCACAATTTCTTCCACTTCATATCTTTATTTTATCTTTTATGATAAATAATGACCCTTTATTATTATTTTTTCTTTTCCTTCATGACTTTCTTTTTCCTTCGTGCATGGGTTTCTTTTTCTCATACGAAATTTATGTCCCATTCATCACGATAGAAATTAGAAATGTTTGTGGTTCAATTTGAATCAATTTAAAAATAAAATTATTTGCGGTTTAATTCGATTTTGAATGATTAATTAAAAAAAAAACCAAATTTGGTATAATATAGTGCGGTTTAATTTGGATATTTTTTTATTTGCGGTGTAATTGTTTTCTTTATTTAATTATTGGTTGTCATAATTAGGATATTTGCTCTCAACTTTTTTTTTTTTTATTTTTTTATATTCATTTGCTCTCAACTTAAAGAATAAATATTTGGTGAGCCTGATTGCAAAAGAAATAAACATTAGCATTGACTATAAAATTGCTGTCTACATTGACTTGGAAGTCATCGTTACCATCTTAGGTGCACTCATTGGTTTGATTTGTTTTATTTTCTTGTGATTTTTTTTTATTTCACAATATCTTACAATTATTTATCTAAAAAAGGATTTTTGTTTTTTTTACATGGTTGGTAACAAATGATTGATTTTACCACATTAATTATGAATGATGAGATGTCAATTATAAAAGGGTTTTTTCTAAACTATCTGTTCATAATTTGAAGGTATTTACTCTTCAACCAATTAAAACAAATCATATCTATTGTTAAATAATGTTTACTTATTTTCAAGGATACAAATATGTAACTGTGGCTGGCGACAAGTTTGAGTTTCTTTTCCGTTTCTCATTTGCAGCTTAGATAGGCTTCTTTGATCGTATTATTTTTATAAAAAATTGTTGACTTTTTAGATTCATTGATGTATTTAGTATAAAACATAGGCTTCTTTAATCATATTTCTTTCAGAAATCCAATATGGTTACCATCATTAGGAAGGAGGGTTTCAAGATAAAGCAGAAACTTTTGGCATATAGAAGTGGCTTGTGGCAGCATATAATCGCTACGCCTTGTGTTAAAAAAGCTTCAAGCGTAAATGAATATGTATCCTGATTAGGCACACATCTAAAGAGCTCAAATTTATGAAAGTTGATTGAGAATCCGCACGTGAAGGTGGCCACTCTGTAAGTGGCCGATATGGTTAAGCAAGTGTGCAGACAAAATATGTCATTCTTGCTTAGTATAAGATCAGATCGAGAGTGAACATTCGAGAATTTTGATGAAATAAGAGAATAAAGGACATAGCATTGGGCATCTGTTCTGCATAATTATGCATCAGAATTCTCATGGCAGCGTCCATCCGATAAAACAGAGGCAAAATAATCTATCTCGCCAGCATTACTACTGTGTTCGTTTGATAAACTTCCGTCCATCTCCCCATCAGTGATGCAAACTTGCTACATACAGACAACAGACAGTATCTAACTACAAACATAAAATTTTATTATAAACATAAACACACAATACATTCGGAGTACAAAATCTTACAACCCAAAATCAAACTAGCTAAACAAGAGTGATAAGATTGTCACACCAAGAAAGTAAAAAGCAACATACATACAACAGAGAAAATAACCATAAAAATGAAACTATGACATTGGCACCATCTGAGTAGAACCATTAGTCCTCCTCACTCTTGTCCTTCTCCTGTTCACTCTTCTTTTAGGCTGACCACCAAATAGCATCACAAGCCATCTCGGCTTTCCAATCAAGAACACAAAATATCCGAGGCCTATTCCAATTATAAATCCACATCCATATCCAATCGCCACTGGTTTCCATCCAAATTCAAATTTCTCACTGCAAAAGTTGTTGGCTGAAGGTGGAGAATGATGCTGTTCAGGTCCACATTTCTTTGTCAAGGGAAATCCACATAAGCCCAAGTTTCCTTCAAAGGAATCATTTGAAAATGTATTGAATTGTGGTCCGTGAGGTATTTCTCCTACTAGATGGTTATTGGAAAGATTCAAGACTTCAAGAAAGCCCAAATTGGTTAATTCAGCAGGAATGACACCGGTTAACATATTTGAGGAAAAATCCATAGATTCCAAGTAATTCAAGTTTCCGATGGATTGGGGAATATGACCGATGAGTCTATTATGGGAAAGGTTAAGCCCTTTGAGTGCATGAAGCTCTCCAATAGCATTTGGAATCTCCCCTTCAAATTTGTTTCTTGACAAATCAATACTTACAAAGAATTTTGGAATTCTCACCAGTTTCAATTCGATCCCTTTTGTTGTCACAGTCACAGATGCAGTGCATCCTATTTCGATTTGAAAATTTGTACACGGGAGATCCGTGTACATAAAACTGCTACGCTGACCCACTTGTGTAATATTCTTCATGGCTTCATAATTTTTGAAATAGGCTTTTGTTAGAAAACCACTAAAATTGTTGCCCGAGATATCAAAAATCATTAAACTTGGAAATAGATGCTTGATCTTTAAATTGGCAATGGGACCATGCAACCTATTGTCTCGCAAAACCAGCACTTTCAAATCTTGTAGAGTTTGAAGCCAGTCCGGAAAATTGTCTTCTAATTTGTTGCTTCCAAGATTTAAAACGTTCAAGTATTTGCAATAGGACAAAGATTTAGGCAAAAGTCCTTCTAATAGGTTTCCATTAAGATTTAGAACGGAAAGGGATGATAAACTTGAAAAGTTACTTGGCAAAGTGCCATGAAATCTGTTCATCTGTAGATCCAAAATTTGAAGGGATGATAAATTTGAAAGACATTGTGGTATGATACCTGTCAAATTGTTGTGTCCCAAGTTGAGAAATTCAAGGTTAAAACTTACATTGCAAATTGCCAAAGGGAAGTCACCATTCAGTAAATTAAAACTAAGATCAAATGCTAAGAGATTATCATTATTCACAACCATTTCAATCAATTGATCTGCAGCCGTGAACATGTTTTGAGAGAGGTTCAAAAAAGCTAAATTATTTGTTTCGATTAAGCAATCGGGCAATCCATTAAGTTTGTTATTAGAAAGATCAAGAATAGACAAACTTCCGAACTGTCCGTGTAATTTGTGAAACTTGATCAGATTGACAGAAGACAATTTTAATGTGTCTAGCTGATTAAAATTAATAGAGACATTAGATTCAAAGTTTAGTGACAATTGACTATTCTGTGAAAGGGATAATTCTACCAGAAAACCAAGTTTAGAGAAGATTTGAAAATTGACAAGACCACTCAAGTTGTTTGATTGTAGCCTCAAGTATCTTAGGCTTGCAAGTCTGAAAATGGATTTTGGAATATTTCCTTGTAACATGTTGTTATTTAGATTTAGTTCCTCTAAGGAATTTGACGAGAATGCATCATCGATATGCCCTGTAAGTTGATTGTTTGATAGATCTACTTGAATCAAAGATGGCGAGGATAAACACCACGAAGGAATTGTTCCATTTAGTAAGTTGTAATTTAAAATCAACTGAGTTAGGTTTTGGAAACTTGTAACTTTGTTTGGTAAGGTACCCTCTAATTTATTTTGAGATAAATCTAATTCAACTAGTTGACTCAAGTGAAATAATGAAGATGGAATTTGTCCTTCTAAATTGTTAGAAGCTAGATAGAGGTTTTGAAGTTTGGTCATCCGACCAAACACATCTGGGATTTGACCGGAAAATAAATTCGATGAAAGACCTAAGCATGTAAGTTGTTGAAGGTTTGAAAGTGATGATGGTATCTCGCCTCCAAATATGTTTCCCCCCAAGTATATTTCTTGAAATTTGTTTGACAGGGGAAATACATTTGGTATTTGACCACTAAGTTCATTGTCACTAGCATACAAATAAGTTAGACGCGGAAGAGTTAAAAGTGAGGACGAAATTGAACCGTTAAGATTATTTCCTGAAATAATTAGGGATGTAAGATGTGTTAAGTTAGAAAAAGACAACGGAATTGACCCTTTGAATTGACAATGTGAGAGATCCAAGTTTCTGAGTGAAGTGCTGCAACTCAATTCTGGAAGTTGGCCTTCAAGGTTGTGATTATATGACATATATAGCTCTTGAATATTTGGTAAACAAAGAAGGCTCTTTTTCAATTTTCCACTTAATCCTGTTTCTACAAGATTAATAGTAGCCAAAGAGGAAGATTGATTGAAGATCAATTCCATGGAGTTTGGTCTTATATAAGACATATTTGTGTCATACAAAACAAGCTTTCTTAAATTTGTTGCATTTTGTACAAGCCTCTTCAAGGTAGTCTCTTTCCAAACTAACTCATGATTCTTCGAGAGATGAAGTGATTGTAAGTTGGAAAGATGTGAGATTTGAAGTGGAACTTCACCTTTAAAGTAACATTGAGACAAGTCAAGATGTGTAAGACTTGGAAACCTACCAAACTTAAAATGGAAAGGAGAGTAAGCGAAATAAATGTGAGAAAGGTTGAGCTTTTGGAGGTGAGAAAGATGGAAAAGGGTACTGTTAGGATGTAATATACCAAAAATGCCTTCACAGCCAAGATTGAGACCAATCACATGACTAGAGACAGTGTCACATGTGATACCGTCCCATGAACAACAATCAGTCCCATTTTTCCATGTTGCTGTTTTTGAAGCAGATTCTTCACAATAAATGTTAGGATATATAGTGAAGGAAGACTTGAATTGAAGCAAAGCAGAGCTCTCATCGTGATGACATAAGAAATTGAAAGAAGAAGAGAAAGATGGAAAATGGAAGAGCATACAGAGAAGCAACCAACTCATGAATAATTGATATTGCTTCATCAATGCAATCAAAATTAATTTTGTGGAAAGTGTTAATGGTTTGTTTAACTGAAAGATAGAAAAGAAAATGTGTATGAAATGGTAAGGAATGTAACATAAATATTTATAGCCAAGCCCACTAATGAAATGAAATGGTTCCTTGTTTGAGTCTTTTGACATTGCTTTTAAGATGAGTTGTTGTCTACATATGGACATTGAGTTGATAGTACTTGGGATACTGCTCTGCCTTTTCTTTAAATTTGTAAACGCGTTTTCCTCAAATCCAAATCTTTTTCTTCACCATGTAGCACTTTGGTTGGTGGTGCGATGGGTTTTCCTGCTCCGCACATCAACCACTTTATGTCAGATCCGCGATTTGGTGGTTTGTTTTCTTTTCTGGTTCGAGATGGCGGTGATAGGTGGAGGCGTGGTCGCTTGTGTTGGGTGTGGGTGGTTCGTGCGGTGGTCTTTGGCACTCTGCGCTGTCGGTTTGGTGGCAGACTCTTTTCAGTGGTTTTGTGTTTTTTGCCGGTTGTGTTTGTTTTCGTCGGTTGCCGTTTGTTTGCTGCCAGTGGGCTTGTTTTTATGGGTTTCCGACTCTTGTTGCTGTTTGTTCAAGGATTGGGTGGTTTTAGACGGCAACCTTTGCGGTGGTTGTGTTTCAAAATCCTGAGAGGATTTGGTTATGTGTGATTATAAAACCCGAATGGGTCTGTTCTATTACCCGAAATTGTTTGGTTACTAACTCGTGTTTGGCGGTTCTTTGCTGCCTCCACACTAGTCCTGTTGTTCGAAAGAGCTTGCTACTTCCTGCTTTGTTCAGGGAGTTGACACTTGAATTGTGGTTCCGTGTTGACGGTGAATCCATTCGCTTTTTGAACCCTTACTATTTCTTATGTTCTTTCACTCTTCATATTTTTTTTAATTTGGTTTCGAGTCCGTGGGCGGATTCGCTAGGTTGCACATGTGATTAGTGAATTTGTGTTAAAATAGTTTAGGGTGGATCCATTTGGTTTGTTTGTTCATGATGTATTCCTTCTGGGTTGCTCCTGGGTCCGGTTTAATGTCCCCCGGTCTCTGTATCTTTTTTTAATTTAATTTAATTTTCTTTGGCTAAAAAAAATGGACTTGACTGTCTCTAAGTTTGTTTTGTTTTTTAAAAGTTTTTTTAATCATAAATTGTCTCCCTGTTTCAATTTTTCTCATTATAAAGGTGAAAGATTGTGTTTTACACTTTTACTTTATTTGTCTCTTGGTCGTCTAAATAGACTTGGAGATGGAAGTCATTGTTTTATCTCACAATTTCTTCCACTTTATTCATATCTTTACTCTATCTTTTATGATAAATATTAAATAAGTACTCTTTATAGATTTTTTTTCTTTTTGGGGTTAACAAGATTTTCCTCGAGATTCATATTTTAGTGACCGGAATTTAATACTTTATTCGGTCTCATATATAAGTAAATTTATAAAAAAAATTATTCTTTTAAGAAAAGTGTCTAAATGCATTTAAGTCATATACTTCTCTAATATGATACAAATATATTTTTAAGGCAAATCTTATTTTTGAATTTAGTCAAAAAAAATGAATATCTTTGGTTGGTCACGTAACACAAGTCACGAGAAACAAAAATAAAATTCTTGAAAAATGACCGACTAACGATAATGTCCTCGTTTATAGATTTGAATTTTGTAAAGTCATTATTTTTTATACTTTTTATATTTAGACAAAACAGTTTATGGTATTTCTGTCTTTACAATGTATATGTATTTACAAATACAATATTTTTTCTTTATTAATTTTTACTTAAATGTGACTCGATGAGTAAATTTAAGAAGCTCAAATGGAGAGAATTCAAATCTATTTTTTTTTTTTTTTTAAATTACTTTCAAAATAATTGTTGATAATGTCCACATAAAATAAAGGCTTATTTGCAGTTTTGGTCCCCCTATTTCCAATATTTTGCAGTTTTGATCCTCTTATTTTAACCCGACAGTTGTAAGGGGACCAAAACTGCAAAAAGTTGAAAATAGAGGAACTAAAACTACAATTAAACCTAAAATAAAGTGAGGTTTAGTGATAAAAAAATATATTTTAAAATTGAGAAGTCTTAAATTTAAATTTAACAGTATCTTTGAATAGAAGTAAATATAAATATATTTGTAAGTAGTATTTAAGTTTTAAAGTTTTTTTTATCTTAAATTGAAAAAGTCATTCTAAACGTATTAGGTGCACTCATGGTTTGATTTTTTTTTTTCTCACCGTTTCTTCCACTTCATATCTTTACTTTATTATTAGTCAAAAAAGAAAAAAAAAAAACTTTACTTCATTTTTAATGATAATTAACCCTTTTTATTAGAAAAAAAAAAACCTTTATCCCCTTTGCCTTTTCTCCTGTTAACCACCATTTGTTAATTTTTTCATTTGTGGCCCACCAAATTACTTGAATTTTTTTATCAAATAATTTAGAGGCAAATTTTATGGTACATTCACCAAAATGAATGTTTCAAAAAAGACATGATCTAGTGTGGCAAAGGCACAAAAATTTCTATGTGTAAATCTCAAATCTAATGGCTAGAAACCAAGCAGCCCATTAGTACAAATTTAGTAGCAAAAATTTGGTAGCTAATCTATAGCAATTAAGTTTAGCACAATGAATAATACAATGATAGTAAAACGATATGGGAATAAATTCCTAAGAAGTCTATATGGAAAATTAATTTATCCAACAATCAGCTTTAAACTTAACCTGGCTGATCTTGCACTATACAAAATTCAAATCAGATGGTTTGAAAGGCTACATTATGGGTTTAGAAACTCAGGAAACTTCTATTTAGCTCGAAAATATAAAGAACTAGCCAAAAGCCTTCAGAAAAAAACTTCAGGATATTGCACGATGACTGAAGAAAGTCTAACAAATAAATTACAAAAAGTTTTAAATAACTTTTCTGACCTACAATGTAGAATAGAGAAAATAACAACCCATCTAGAAGACATACAGTCTGAAGAAGGTAAATATAAACCTTACGAAACATGGAATTTTCATGAGGAAAATTTTGTCTGTTATGAAGAAGATAAATCTCATAAATACCCTCATCTTTTTCATACAACAAATCCACAACTAAACAATATAGCATGTATGTTAGCTTACATAATCAAAAATTGTTGTTATAAAAAATTTCACCAAAGAATGGATGAAATTGAAGAAGAGCAGAAAAGAGACATGGAAAAAATCTACATTAAAATGGAAGATTTTTCAAAACTTTTAGAAAATAGAGAGGAATATTTGGATGAGTTGTCTCAATTTCTTAAAAGGGGGGAGAAAGATAAGGGAAAACAAAAAGAAATCCTAGAAATATCTGATTCCACACAATTAAGAATTAAACCACCAACTAATTTCTTTTAAAAATGGACGATACAGAAGAAGCCCTCAATAGGCAATTAGAAAATCTAGAAAGACTCATGGTCTCTTTAGATATATCAGGAAAGAGTCAAGTAGTTGACGAAGAACCAAAAGAGAAAAATCAAATCATTTATGATTTTAGCTCTGAAGAAGAAGTAGAGGAAGAAAATGAAAACCCTCATTTTGTAAAATTTGAACCAGCGGAAACATCAGGAACAAAAAGGCCTGCATAATTCGAAAGAGAATTTACCAAACAAAAATTCCAAAAAGTACCACATTATTATGTACCTTCACAAAATCCATTTCAAGGACAAGGAATTTTAGATATAGACTGTAGTGTTGATACAGCAAAAGATCTTAGGGATTGGTATAATACAAATAGTGTGTTAATCCAACTAAATGAAGATCTTAGAAATTTAGGAGCGGTTGATGTTTTTAACTACCTACAATATAAAACTAGAGGAAATGCTTACAAATACATTTCTACCCTACCACCAGAAGTTATGGGAACAATACCCTTAACATGAATCTTAGTAGTAGACTGGGTCTATAGTTTACTCGTAAAAGAATTTAAAGGATGGAAAGACTCCGTTCAATAAAAAACAACATTCTCTGACTAAAACCTTTGGAAAATCACCAACCTAAAAATCTGCAATATGTGCTATGTAGATAATTTCATTTGTGAATTTCATGACTATTACTATAACATAGATAATAGTACTAGAATCTCTAGAAATTTGTTAGAATTATTCTATGACAAGTTACCAGAAAAAGTATCAGCTCAAGTTAAGACATTTTTTACTTCAGCATTAGCAGAAGGAAAAGTAGATGATACTTTAGGAGGAAGAATAACTTCCCTAAAAATTTGGCTTCAAGAAATGTGTAGTCAGAAAATAGCCAAAAAGGAAGCTCAAATATCCCTTTGTTGTAATAAACTACAAGACAAAGTAGGAAACTATGGTTGCAACTCTAGAAGGAAACCTAAAAAGATAAGGTCACAAAAAACTTATAAGAGAAAGAAATTCAAGAAGGTCCCTTTTAGAAAAAACAACCTTACCCTAGGAAGAAAATATGCCCACAAGGCAAAAAATCATGCACATGTTGGTTATGTCATGAAGAAGGTCACTATGCAAATGAGTGCCCTAAGATGGAAAATCCTAAGAAAAATGTATTACATGCAATATATGCAATGGGATATGAACCTATAGAATCAGACGTAGAATCTGATGAAGACATTTACGAATACTGTACAGAGACAGATTCAGATGTCGAAGAAGATACTTGGTAAAGGAAACCCAAGTGCTACATTTATTAAAATAGTGTTAAAAAATAAAAACCTCTTAGCCTATGTAGACACAGGAGCAACTCTTTGTTTTGGGAGAAAATCTATCTCTAGAAATTGGGAAAGATTAACCAAGCCAAAAGAAATAATAGTTGCAGATAAATCAAAACATCAGATATGGTTTAACCTTAGAGATGTGTCTATAAAAATTGAAGGATATAAGTTTTTTATTCCAACAATCTACCTCCATGATTCAGGATTAGACCTAATCATAGGAAATAACTTTTTAAAATTATATGAACCTTTTACTCAAAGAAAGGATACTATATCACTTCAATGGAAGGATCTGGGAAATCCTAAGAATAGCAAAATAGTAACCACCAAAATAGTTACTAGAAATGAGATCTTAAACCTTATTAAGGGAAACCTTAGAGAACTAAGAACAATATGGGAAGAAAGAAGTTTCAATATTAGTATAGAAGAAAGGTTAGATGAAGTCTGTTCAGATAATCCTTTAGACAGTGTTAAAAACACTAATCATGAACTTATAGTCATTAAACTTAAAAACCCTAATGACGAGATAAATGTTCCAAATAGGATTCCATATTCTATTAGAGATGTTGAAGAATTTCAACAAGAATGTAAAGATCTACTTGATAAAGACCTTATTAGACCTTCATCAAGTCCACATTCTGCACCAACTTTTTATGTCGAAAACCACAACGAAATAAAAAGAGGTAAGAGAAGAATGGTAATTAATTATAAGAAACTTAATCTGGCAACAGTCGGAGATTCTTATAAATTACCAAGAAAAGATTTTATTTTAGAAAAAATAAAAGGATGTAATTGGTTTTCTTCCTTAGATGCAAAGTCTGGTTACTATCAACTAAGACTAGCTGAAGAAACAAAACCATTAACAGCTTTTTCATGTCCACCTCAAAAACATCTTCAAGATATAGAAGATATACTTATTTTCACAAAAGGAAGTAAAGAACAACATCTTCAAGATATAGAAACTGTTCTTCTAAGAATTAAAGAAAAATGTATTGTAATTTCAAAAATGAAATCAAAACTTTTACAAAAAGAAAATGGGGAACTAAGTCTAGCACCTCATACCCAAGAAAAAATACAAGCTTTTCCAAATGAGCTTTCTGATAGAAAACAAATTCAAAGATTTCTTGGATGTTTAAATTATATTGCTAACGAAGGATTTTTCAAAGACTTAGCAAAAGAAAGAAAACATTTGCAAAGAAAAATTTCAGAAAAAATTCCTTGGTCTTGGACTGAAGCCGATTCTGATATTGTTAAAACCATTAAAGAAAAAATTCAAGTTTTGCCTGAACTATACAATCCAACAATAAAAGATTTTTTGATTGTAGAGACAGATGCATCACAAACAACCTGGGCAGGTTGTATGAGAGCCTTACCCAATGGTAAAGCAAAACTTTCTCTAAATGAGAAGGGATATAAAATTGAAGAATCTAAAGATCTTCAATCAAAACAATCTGAAACTTCGAAAGAAGGAACATATACTAAAAAGGGCATTGATTATAGTGCTTCTAAAATCCTGATAAAGGATACTGAAAAATTACATTCATGTAAATATATTTCTGGTACATTTACAGATACAGAATCTAGATACCATATTCAGGAACTAGAAACTCTAGCGTGTGTAAAAATACTAGAAAAATGGAAGATTGACTTATTAACGTCAAGATTCCTTTTTCGTACAGACTCTAAATATCTTACGGGATTTTGGAGATATAAAATTAAAGCTGACCATAAACAAGGCAGACTAATAAGATGGCAGATGAAATTACAACAATTCGAGCCATATATTCAATATATAAAATATGAGCAAAACAGTTTTGCAGATACACTGACAAGAGAATGGAGCAAGCCATAAAGCTACTTCAAAACAACATCAAGCAAAAAGACGAGCAACTTGTCGCCATAGATATCAAAAGAGCAAAAATCGCTGCCGAGAGGGGGGAGATGATTACAACACTCAAAGGTTTGCAAAAAATGACAACAAACGAAAATCAATCTTCAACAAAAGGCCCAAATGAAATAAAGAACCAAGAAAATTGGGACTTGCTAGGACAACCTTCTGGAAAGTATGACTACTATGTAAAGTATACAACCCCAGAAAGTTCAAAAATTCCTACTGAAACGATAGTACCCAGCGGTTGGAATATAGGACAAGAAGCAGGATCTTCAGAAACAACTTCAGACAGCAAAAAGTCTTGGGCAGATAAGGTCGAAGAAGAGGAAGCCAGAAAAAATGGTTCGTTAGCAACCATTCAAACAAGCGATCCCGTAGACAATGAAATGGGAAGGTTTGAAGCTTATGTCATTTTTGATGGTCCAATGAAAGGGATCTATAGAAAATGGGCAATAGCTAAACAACACATCATTGGCAAGAATGTGCGTCATAAAGGATACAAAACCATGAAGGAGGCCGAACGGGCATTTTATGGAGCATACAAGGAGGTCACAACAACAAAAAATCTTCAAAAATCTCCAACAATGGAGTCAAAAAAGAGGTTGTCAATTGACAAAATTCGCCAGCTCGAATATCAAAAGAATTTCCAGATAACTGATCCAACTTATATGGAATTCAGTCTTAGATAGAGATAGCTGAACCACTATGTAGAAGAATTCACTACTGAATGCTTCTACCCGGCTAACAAATTTAACTGTCCCAAGACGGTTACATTACCAGGAATAGATAGTACTACATGTCTATCTTTCTTTCAAAATGGTTTAATCCATACCATATATTTGGAAGAACAACCAAAGAAAACTTTTGGAGAGCTCAAGTTTCTTCCAAAGAATCTACAAAATTTGGCAGAAAAGTTCAATAATTTATATGCCAAAGGAAAAGAGATCTTTCTAGAGATCGATTCAACATATCCCTGGTATGATGAAAATACCTTGGAACTGGTCACAAAACCAATACACTTAATCAAGATTGGGATATCCAACAAAGAATATCCAGTCATGAATTAAGAAAGCACAGAATGGCATCCAACTATGTACGTCAATCAAATGAAGAATTTTCGTCAGAAAATTTCAAGATTGTCATCCCAGACAAACTACAGAATGATCTACGAAGACTCATCAATGGTCGTGTATAGCGATTCCAAAAAACCAGCAAAAGAAAAAGAGATCAAGACAATTAAAGAACTTGAAGAAAGAATTGACCAACTGAAAGATGATCATGAAAAATTACCAAGAGTAATTCAAGAAGAATGTTGCAGATACTTTTTACAGTATTACAAAAATCATAACTGTAAAAACTGTCAAAAATCGTCGGCACAAGAGGACAAGAAGATTGACAGCACAGAACAACTGGCCACAATGTAGGACAGAATTGTACAGTGGTGCCTTATCACATCTGAGTCAGATGGGGACCACTTAGTGCTAAATAATGTAAAATACTATTTGTTGTTTTTCTTAGTGCGTTTTTCTTTTTAGTGCACATCACTTTTTCTGAGTGCATGTACAATGTCATGGAAAGGGACGTTTACCTAATGTGAGCCCTTCTCCACTATAAATAAGAGCATTTAGCTCAATGTAAATTACAGTTGAATGATATATGAAACTATCAATTAGTTTTGAAGAAAATTATTTCTTCTGTCCTTTGAAATTTATTTCTAAGAAGTAGTTCTTGAGGTAATACTCGGGAGGAACTAGATCCTTGAGGTAATACTCTGGAGGGATCAACCACATAAAACAATATAATCAAAACAGATTATATCCCAAAAAACGCAAACATCTTCGGATCGAAGAATTCATCAAAACCAAAAACAAAGAAAATCATATCAGGTATGATTGTTATTATTACATCATTTATTAATTATATTATGTCATTTGCATAATCAATGGAAAGTTCAAATTTTAGAACTCGAAGTTTATTTTCAAATTTTTTTGAAGTTGAATACACAGAACCTGGTTCTAGTCATACGTACTTAGAATTAGTCTTGATAGAAGACTATGATAAAAAGGTAACTTATTTACTAAAAAAGATTCCTGAACCAAATTTGGCTAAGATAATTTTAGACAAATTTAAATTTAATCATTATCAAGAAAAGGTTTTTCTCGAAAAACTTCAAGAAACTATCGAAGGAGACTTCGAAGAACATGAATTAAAATGTTTAGTTCAAGAGTTAAATAATTTTACTAAAAATTCTAAATACATAGAATGTTTTCAAGGACAGTTCTATGGAGACTTCGCAAGTGTACATTATAGGCTAAAAAATTCTCGATTTTATAGTCTAATAAAAACTTTAAATACTCTGCCTGATAATGTTAGTGAAAATTCAGAAGAATTTTGAAAATTATGTTTGAAATCTCACTTTTTGAAGAAACATCTAGTTATTTTGCTGATAGCATACTAGATCACAAAATAGAAGAAACAAATTTATCTCTAACTGCTGAAGAAAACTTTAAAAGAAAGTCTAAAAAATTCAAAGAACTTTTTTCTAGGAAAAATATTTTGAAATTTGGAATAATGGTAGGAGAAGAAGCAATTCCAATCGATTCTACTTCTGGAAATATATTCGTATCTACCATAGACAGAACACAAATTCAAAAAAGAATTTCAAGTCTTTCTGAAAAAGAAAGAAATAAAATTGGTTATATTCACATATCAACCATTCAAGTTTTAATCAAAAGTACTTTCATGAAAGGTATTGATACACCTTTGAATATAATTCTAAGAGACTCTAGGATTACAAATGATAGACAATCTATAATTGCACAAGGAAGATGCAATTTAAAATATGGAAAAATTAAGTTTGACATAAACTTACAAATAGGATTATCCCTAAAGGATAAAGATCTGGATAGATCCATAATCTTTAATTACAAATTAGAAGATTCAAAATTTATGAAAAAAGGAAATCATCCTTTTACAATATGCTACAGAATTAATTATGCTTTAAGTAATTCACATCATAGCATAGAATTTATAGGAAAAGCTATAATTCATATTGATGAATTATTCACCCCTATAGTGAAGTTAGAGTCACCTATATTTAAAACTTTGGCAAGGAAGAGTTGTTCCTTAATAGAAGATGACAAAAATCTGTTCGAAGAAACAGAAGAAAAACCATTATTTAGAAGCCAGAGTCTTAGAGTAGCACCACCGACTTTGAAATCTCGGAGCAAAAAGAGCTACATAGATTACAAAGCACAATAGCAGGACTATCCCTGCAGCTCGAAAAATTAGATAAAAGAATCTAATTAACCTCCGCACTTACTACCTGCGCTAATAATGAACTTAGCTGAAGAAAGAACAAATCTAAAAGTCTATAGAAAAAGAATTCAAGAATTAGAATTCGAATATAGATGCTTAGAAAACCTTCTATATATAGACAGACCAAATGTTAATCCAAGAATAAAGTCAAGATTCAAGCAGACAAAAGAGCTATTGTCTAATTATAGACTCCTAATACAATACACAAAAGATGAACTCAAAAGATTATCTTTCAGCTAAGCCCGAAAACTCTGGTATCAGAGCGAAATCTCGATCCTAGGATAGTGAAACTTACACCTTTGCAAGATTTTTTCATTAATTTTTTTTCTTCCTTCCTTTCTTATACGAAATTTCGTGTCCATTCACCAAGAGTAGAAACTGCGGTATGAGAAAGTCTACTATAGTCACAAACATAACACCTCAAATGTAGGCACATTTACATCAAACTAAAAAGAAATAAATAAAAAATGATTAAAATTATATTATTTGATGTGAGCATTTTATTTTTCTTTTAATCTTTTTAATGTGTGAGTGTGTGCCTAAATTTTGTGCCCAAACACGAGTAATGCTATCAACACACCATCTAACACACTCTTTTTAACACACTATCTTTCATTGGTCCACATCACCATATTTTTTTATTCACTTACCTGATGACCAGTTCAACCGGTTGTGGAAAAAAAAATAGTTACTGTAAGCAAAAAAAAGAAAACAATCGTTCTCTGTGATTCTCTCTTCGTGTTCTATTGAAACCCTTGATTACCGTTGTCAAACTCACACGCAAATTAATTCCTAATTCATTCTATTGAAACCCTTGATTGCTGTTGTCGAACTCGCACGCAAATTTAATTCCTAATCGATTCTATTGAAACCCTTGATTGTTGTTGTCGAACTCGCACGCAAAATTAATCGATTCTATTGCAACCTCTGCTTCCCAATCGTTGCCATTGTCTATGAGTGGAGATGGAGCTCTTTTGATTGCTTTTGTTGATGATATGAGGTCTGCGGTTTGTGTGCCGCGTTTTTACTGCTGGACTGATCTTTTCTGTTGTTTTGTGTTTAGTTAGTTTTAGTGGATAATGGCTTCTTGGCTGTTAATTTATTTGTTTTACTATTTATGGTCTTTCAAGAATCAAGATAGATGTGAAAGAGTGTGCTATTGATGATCTTTGAAGAATAAAGATAGATGTGAAGGAGTTTAGTGATTACTGATATGATATATTGTAATTTACTGATAGAAGTTTGGTGATTGTCGTTCTTTCTTTGTTATTTTTGTTTGAGGTGTTGAGAAGTGCGGCGAAAGATAAGAAAGTCCGTCAAGGTTTTTTTGTTGGTTTGGCACGCAACTCTTTGGTCCATTTGGAAGGCGAAAAATAACTCAATATTCGCGGATGGTTTGGTGGTCTCAAGCGCTATAGTTGACGACATTAAAGGAGCTTGTTTTCTTAGATAATTTTTCCCTCTGTCATATGATGTACATGATTGTATTGGTTTTGTTGGGAGTATCAGCTTTGTTTATTTTGTTGGATGAGGCTCTGTTTGTGAGAGTCTTGTTATTGTATTAAGGAGTGATGGATTTTGTTGTGTACTTGTGTATGCCCTTGGTTTGTACTGTCCTTTTTCTGCTGCTCCTAGACTTCTTGTTCTTATGAGAAGTGCCTAGTCTTTAGAAAGTTTAATTTGCATAGGCTTGATCTTATGAGAAACCATGTACCAAAAGTAGCTTTTAGAAAGTTTCTATAGGCTTGATTTTATACATTTTGAAGAAGTAAAGTAGCTTCTTTATTTTAACATTGTAATTTTGAGGCAAACATTATAGCTCCAAATCTGTATCTTTTGGTGAAGCTTGTAATTTTGTAATGTTAATACAACTCAATAATGCAATGATTATACCAAATTGATATTTTATTGGTTGTTCTACTTTAAAATTGAATAATGACTTAGCCAAAAAACTGCATAATTTTATGCCTCACAAGTCACAGGTTATGTCAAATTGACTAAAAATTATACATAACAAGTTATGACAAATTTCTGCATAATTTTTTCCCATCACAAACCAACAAAATTCTGCATAATCCAACAAAATTCTGCATAACAAGTTATGCTAGTAATGCACAACCAAGTAACCGTGACTGAAAGTGATTGTTCACACCAATAAAAGGAGCAAATGGCATTTTGTACTTATTTGTGATATATGTTGTATCAAATGAAATCACATCTCCAAACTCTTGATAATCCTCTCTACCTTTTGCATCCACCCAAAATACATTTTTCACACGATTTTCTTCATCCAAATCAATTGCATAAAAAAATCTTGGATTTTCTTCTTGCATAGCCATAAAGCAGTCCAGCATTGCATTTGCATCTCCTGATTCTAAAGATAGACGACGAGTTTTATCTAAATGATTTCTAACATCCTTCTCCAAGCAACCAATATTTTCAAATCCACCATGTTGTTTGGCCATTGTTGCAAAAATTTTGGTTGTTCTCACTCCGGCATGTTGCAAAGTTTCAATATAGCTCTTTTGAGCTTTATTGATTCGTCTATGGCAGGGAAAATAATGTGCATGTGCTGGAAAAAGCTCATGATTGTGCTCTTTAATGAAGTCGTGAACAATCCATTTCCCATCAGACTTTCTTTTTATACATAAGTAAGCCTCACATTCCACCTTCAAACAAGGACGTGGGTTAATTGCAGAGGATTCTCGCTTTTTTCCATACCTTGTACAAGCATATTTTACATCAATAAATTCTCTAGAAATCCTTGAACGACGACTAGTTTTAATTGAAATCCCAAACCCAACACATTTTGCATAGTGAGCATAGAATGAATGAGCATTTTCTTGTGAGTCAAATTCCATTCCAATGTATGGTTCTTGATTTCCATCGACATTTGAATCGCTAATATGTGAATCATTGTTAACATGTGATTCAACATCATATTCTCTGTTTCCTTCAATATTAAGTTCTCCATTATCATCAACAACTTCCATGAATTCCTAATATTCCAAAAAACATATACATGTGTGAAAGCAATGACCAAAAGTTTGAGCAATAAGAGACACTATATGTCAATGCAGATAAAGAAAAAAAAACCTCATCAAGAGCAAACATTCAAACAACTTTATTTTTTGAAAAGGCTAAACTTTGTTTAAAAATAGAAGAACCTGTATAAGAAATGCAAGAACTCTACATAGTACAAGAGCAACATATAACAGATCCCACACAAGGAAATGAAAAAACCAGCATAAACAAACAACCATTGGTACCAAAAAAACAAACAGCAGAGTCCAAAGGCAAAAACAAAGAAAACACCAGCACAATAGCAACACCAAGTAAATGTCGATGCATATGCTTCATAATTTTTTTTACAAAGTTACCTTGTTGAGTGAAAGCTATGACTTTTTTTTGTTGATGCTTTAATAATCAAACATGTGCAACACTAAGTAGGAAAGAAAAAAAAATTAAGTGGAAAATGTAGAAGAAGAAGAACAGTTTACGTGAGAGAATATGTGAGAGAAGAAGTGTGGAAGGTGATGGGATTAGTGTAACCAAAAAATAATAATAATTAAAAAAAAGTGAAAATCTCCCACTTTAGTTTACCGGTGACAAGTTTGTGGTTTTAAAAAAGTGATGATGTGGACCAATAGATGGTAGTGTGTTCAAATGAGTGTGATAGTGGGTGTGACAATAGCATTACTCGCCCAAACACTTGTGCCTATCCAAGACTTTCTCATGCGGTATAGCACGAAATTGTGATTTTCAGTAATTAATAATCATTTTTATGCTTAACTTTATTGACCTTTTGACTTTTGTAACAACCGTCCAATCGAGGAAGATTTGTATAGGCACAAACCTAAATCAAATATATTTGGGCACACATACATAAATATAAAAATTTAAAACAAAAATATTATAGTCACATCAATCAACATCATTTTATTTCATTTATATTTAATTTTATTTTGTTTTTGTGAATGTGTCTAACACCTCTTATTTATGTTTGTGCCTATCCAAAAAATTTCCCGTCAAATCTACTTGTGAGGGAAGGAAAAGAAATAGTTCAAGTCTGCTACTCTGCTTACGGGCGAGATTAAACTACTCCCTCCGATCCTATGTAAGAAAAGTTTTACTTTTTAATTTTATTGTAAAATAGATATATTTAGATTATATTATTATTTATATACATCCATTTTAGAATGAACCTTAAAAGTAAATTTTTTCTTATATATAGGACGTAAAAAAAGCATGTTGGTTAAAATGGATGACTGGAATTTGAACTTTACTTATGGCATTTGATCTACCAATTTTAGCATTTTTGTGAACTATTTTTTAATTATTTAAATATTTATACTTAATATTTAAATAAAGGTGTATTTACAAAAGACACACTAACGTTAAAGTTAAATAGTGCGCTAGCAAGTAATAATAAATGAGTAACCGTGTTAGTTATATCCTATGAAGCCCCGATACATGACACGATACCGATACGATACTGATACGGTGATACGGGAAATTTTTTAAAATTTCCGATACGATACGGTCGCGATACGTTGCTTAAAAATAAATTTAAAATTAAATATACAAATACACAATATATAAACATAATAAAAATCGAGAAAGATAATAAATTAACATTCAAATTACTCAAACTGAGCAAACAAGTGACAATTAAATATCTCAAGTTAATTAAGTACTACCCAAAAAGGATAATTATTACTATCCAAAAACAAAACATCATTGACACCATCAAAAAACACATGGTTGTCAATAACATCATACTCTAACATTCACTATTTAAGAGGAAACACAAATTGTATCAGTCTTATCTCCTCCATTTTTATCATAAAAAAACATTATTTTCCCGATACTTCTTTGATACGTGTATCGAAGAAGTATCCGACATGTATCGGTAATAATTTTTTAAAAAAATAATTTTAATGGTCTAATACTCTCCGATACGGACGAGTATCGGTATCGGACACGATACTTCGCCATTTTTGAAGTATCGGGGCTTCATAGGTTATATCATACCTAAAAAGCGAACCTCGTGTGACTTTAACAGTGTGATTAGATCGAAAAATATTTTGAGGTAAAGTAATATTTTGAGAGAATTCAAATTCTTTTGTCCAAATATTTTTGTTTTGATAATTAATTTCAAAACATAACATTTTCAAAGTAAAGCATTTAAAAAAATCACCCTCCATGTTTAAAATGCTTTTTTTTTTTTGAAAGTAATGTTTAGAATGCTTAGTCCAAAGGAAAACATAACATTTTCACCTATTAAAATGATGCCTTAATATCATCCACTAGCTTCTCTTTGGCCATTTCTGATTCCATAGAGAAATCAAATTTTTTGAAAAATTTTGTGGATCATAATATGACAATTATTATGTAACCAGTAGCATAATATATGACAATTATTATGAGACAAAGATAGTACTAAAACAATCTATTGATGCTACATTACAAAGTATCATTGGCATATCACAATTCCAAATAGTTACACATTCTCCCACCACATTGGCATCTGTTGTTCTGCATAGCTATTCAATAGAATTCTCATAATTGAACAATTTCATTTTTTAAGCGTCGTCCATCGGACAAACAAAAGGCAAAAACTTAATATTAAGTGAAGCACAAGTTCTACTACCAATCAGTGGTTGATCTCCTCCCTATGTTGAAACCATAACACACTGAAAAGTGAAAACACAAAAGAAAGGATCAATTTTAAAGCTTTTGATGGCATAGGATTCCTCCATAAATCTTTTACAGCTTTTAAGCATAGTCTACTCGGTTGATGATTTCTTAGAGCTCACCAAATACGCACACTTCTTCAATATTGATTTCTTACAAACACTTTTCTGTAGTGTACTACTATATGCTCATAAACATTCAGAAAGTAAATAGCTACAAACATAAATATAAACATGGAATTTTATAAAATAACACATGTTGCAGCCGGCACATATACAGCAGAACAAATTCAGAGTACAAACTTACAACTCAAAATCAAACTAGCTAAATGAAATAAGAATGACAAGATTGTCACACTCACATCAAGCTTATTTTAAACAGAAAGTAAAAACAAACACACAATCGAGAAAATAATCACAACAATAAAACTACGACATTTGCACCATCTGATTCATGTTTAAACCATTGGTCCTCGTCTCTCTTTCTCTCCTTCTAACTCTTCTCTTAGGCTGACCACCAAATATCATCACAAGCCATCTTGGCTTTCCGATTAAAAACACAAAATATCCGAGGCCTATTCCAATCACAAATCCACATCCATATCCAATTGCCACTGCTTTCCATCCAAATCCAAATTTCTCTTCACTCCAAATATTGTTGACTGAAGGTGGAGAATGATGTTGTTCAGGTTCAGGTCCACATTTCTTTGATAAGGAAAATCCACATAATCCCAAGTTTCCTACATATGAATCATTAGAAAATGTATTGAATTGCTTTCCTTGAGGTATTTCTCCCACTAGATGGTTATCGGAAAGATCCAAGACTTCAAGACCGTTCAGATTGGTTAATTCAGCAGGAATCACACCGGCTAACTTATTTGATGAAAGATCCAAAGATTCCAAGTATGTCAAGTTTCCTATGAATTGAGAAATAGGACCAGTGAGTCTATTATATGAAAGGTTAAGCCCTTTGAGTGCGTTAAGCTCTCCTATAACATTTGGAATCTCACCTTCAAACTTGTTTCTTGACAAATCAATAGTTACAAAGTTTATTGGAATTTTCACCAATGTCATATTGATCCCTTTGTTCGCCACAGTCACAGAATCATAGGACCCTTCTGAATCCATTATATATAGCCTACTGATATTCTCTCCCACTTGAGTAACAATCTTCATGGCTTTGAAATTTTTGAAATAGGCTTTCGGTAGCGGACCACTAAAGTTATTGCCCGAGATATAAAAAATAACTAAACTGGGAAATGGATGCTTGATCTTTAAATCGGCAATGGGACCATGCAACTTATTATCTCGTAAAACCAGCACTTTCAAATTTGGCAAAGTTTGAAGCCAGTCAGGAAATCTATCTTCTATTTTGTTGCTGCCAATGTTTAGAAACTCCAGCATTTTACAGTGAGACAAAGATATAGGCAAAGAATCTTCAATTTGGTTGCCATTGAGATTCAGAACATGAAGGTCACAGTCATTTGAAAAGTCACTAAGAAAACCGCGATCAAATCTATTCATTTGTAGATCCAAAACTTGAAGGGGTGATAAATTAGCAAGACATTGTGGAATGTTATCAGTCAATTTGTTGTGTGCCAAGTTGAGTAATTGAAGTGATTTCATACTGCAAATTGATAAAGAGATGTCACCTTCCAGTAAGTTAAAACTAAGATCAAGGCTACTGAGCTGCACAATATTCAATGAGATTTGGTCTATTGAAGTGAAACAGTTTTGAGAGAGGTTCAACGATACCGATGTTTCAAGCAACCAATTGGGCACCCTTCCATTAAGTTTGTTATTGGATAGATCAAGATGATACAAACTTGGAAGTTGTCCTAACAAATTTGGAAATTGAGTCAAACTCAAAGAAGACAACTCCAATTTCCATAGTTGAGAAAAATTGTAATTGACATTGGATTCAAAGGTTAGTGATAATTGGGTATTATGCGAAAGGGAAAGAGAATTCAAATTTTGAAGTTTGGGAAAGTGTTGAAAATTGATAACACCGCTGAAGTTGTTTGACGATAGACATAGTGTAATTAGGTTTGCAAGGTTGAAAATTGATAATGGAATATTTCCTTGTAGCTTGTTGCCGTATAGAGATAGTGTCTCTAACGAATACGATGAGATTGCACCAATATGCCCGGTAATATTATTGTGTGCTATATTTAAATTTACCAAAGAAGGCAAAGATAATAAAGAGGAAGGAATTGTTCCATTGAGCAAGTTGTCATTTAATCTCAAATTAGTTAGTTTTTGGAACACTTTAATGTTGTTGGGTAGGGGACCCTCTAATTTATTATAAGAACAATCTAATGTAACAAGTTGAGTCAAGTTAAATAATGAAGATGGAATTTGACCGCTAAATGAATTGTACGAAAGATACAAGTGAATGAGATGTTGATGCTTGAAAAGTGAGGATGGGATCTGACCGGTTAATAAGTTGTCTGCAAGATCTAAGTTAATGAGGTGCTGAAGGTTTGAAAGTGATGTTGGAAGCTTGCCTCCAATTTTGTTACCTCTCAAATATAAGTTTTGAAATTTGTTTGACAAATGAAAAGAATTTGGGATTTGACCATTGAGTGAATTGTAATTGAGATATAGAGAAATAAGACATGGAAATGTAAAAATTGATGATGGAATCGAACCGTTTAGGTGGTTCAGTGCGAGATTTAAGTACGTAAGATGTGTGAGGTTAGAAAAAGACAGAGGAATTGGCCCTCGGAATTGACATTCCGAGAGATCCAACCTACTTAGAGAAACACTACAACTTAACTCAGGAAGCTCACCGTGAAGCTTGTCATTCCGTGACATATCTAGCTCTTGAATATTTCGTAGGCAAAGAAGGCTCTTTTTCATTTTTCCACTTAATCCTGTATCTTGAAGATTAAGAGTAACTAAAGAGGAAGATTGATTGAAGATCAAATCAATGGAGTTTGGTCTTATTGAAGACATATCATTGTTATCCAAAAATAGGTCTCTTAAATTTGTAGCATTTTGAACAAGCCTCTTCAAGGTGGTCTCTTTCCAAACTAAATCATTCGAAGAGAGATGAAGCGATTTTAATTTGGAAAGATGTGAGATTTGAATAGGCACTTCACCTTCAAAGTTACACCAAGACAAGTCAAGATGTGTAAGACTTGCAAACCCACCAAACTTAGAATGAAAATGAGAGGAAGAGATGAAGTTATAAAATTCATTGAAAGAAAGGTTAAGTGATTGGAGATGAGCAAGATGGAAAAGAGTACTGTTAGGATGTAATATACCTCGAAGGCCTTCGCAACCAAGGTTTAGACCAATGACGTGACCAGAGATGGTGTCACATGCGACACCATGCCACGAGCAGCAATCAGTCCCATTTTTCCATGTTTTTGTTTTCAGATGATTAGGTTCATTCCTAATACAATCAGGATCAGAAGATAACGTGAAGGAGGAGATGAACTGAATCAGAGCAGAGCTCTCATCATGATGACATAAAAAATTGAATGAATACGAGAAAGATGGAAAATGTAAGAGTAAAAGAAGCAAAAACAGAAGCAACCACCCCATGCATGATTGATTTTGCTTCATAAATAATGCAATGCAGATTTTGTGGAAAGTGTTAATTGTTGGTTTAACTGAAAGGAAGAAAACCAAAAGAAAAGGATGTTTGTCTGATATGGTAAGGAAGGAATGTAACACAAATATTTATAGCCAACTTGTTGGATTAAGAAAATTACACGGATATAAAAGAAGACTCGCCTATTTTGCATAGAGTAAAAATATATATAATTTTTAATCCTTTTAAAAGAATAAATAACCCTAACAAAAATCGACAAATAACTTTTTTATTCATAAAAAATGATTATTAATTTATTGAATTAGAAATTAAATGTGTCGGTACACTTCAATTGATCAATATAATATAACATAGAAATTTTCTTCCATTTTTGTGTTATTAATGTCAACTTTTGGTTGAATAATTGTTCCTTATCTTGTGACATTGCCATTGTCCAGGAAGTTGCGGTTGCATAGTGCGTACATTGACTTGCAACTCACAAGTTTTTCTTACAATAAAAAGAAACTTATAAGTAGTAGCTTTTGACTTTTGTAACAACCGTCCAATCTACTTGTGAGGGAAGAAAAAGAAATAGGTCAAGTCTGCTACTCTGCTTACATTGGTGTTATACGAACACAAACATGTCTAGAAGAAGGAATAATAATCAGAGCAATGACAATTTGAATGAAGATGAACCAAATGTTAACATGCTTCATAACGATGAAGTTCTACGCGATGATTTGCTTTCCAACCCCGTCGATACATCATAACAATTCAGTGCCAAAATAACTTGCAGTGTAAATGTTTATGTATCTTCAAGTGCCTTTTTTCATTTGTTCAACTGTTCCTTCTAAACTTGCAATTTTAGTATTAAATAAAAACTTACAAACTTACAACTCAAATCAAACTAGCTATAGATCAAATACGAGTGATAAAAACTAACACACAATACAAAAAATAACCACAACAACAATGAAACTATGACATTGGCACCATCTGGGTAGAAACATTGGTCCTCCCTCCTCTTGCTCTCCTTCTATTGACTCTTCTCTTAGGCTGACCACCAAATAGCATCACAAGCCATCTAGGCTTTCCAATCAAAAACACTAAATATCCAAGCCCTATTCCCAACACAAATCCACATCCATATCCAATTGCCACCGGTTTCCATCCAAATTCAAATTTCTCATCACTCACTAAGGTGTTGGATGATGGTGGAGAATGTTGCTCGGGTCCACATTTCTTTGACAAGGGAAATCCACATAAGCCCAAGTTTCCTTCATATGAATCATTTGAAAATGTACTGAACTGCTTTCCTTGAGGTACTTCTCCCACTAGACGGTTATTGGAAAGATTCAAGAATGCAAGAAAATCCAAATTGGTTAATTCTGCAGGAATTTGGCTAGTGAGCATATTTGATGAGAGATCCAACCATTCCAAGTTTGTCAAGTTTCCCATGGATTGGGGAATATGACCAGTGAGTCTGTTATGGGAAAGGTTAAGTCCTATGAGATCATGAAGCTCTCCAATAACATTTGGAATCTCTCCTTCAAATTTATTTCTTGACAAATCCATACTTACAAAGATTGTTGGAATTTTTATCATTGCCATATTTGTTCCTTTCATTGTCACCGTCGCAGAATCATAGTACTGCACAGTAGTGTATGGACGTACACTCATTATAATTTGCATATATGGACGTACATCATCAGTGCCATCCTTCTTTTGAGTAACATTCTTCATGGCCTTAAATTTTTTGAAATAGGCTTTTGGTAGAGGACCACTAAAGTTATTGGCAGATATGTCAAAAATGATCAAACTTGGAAATGAATGTTTGATTGTTAGATTCACAATGGGACCGTGCAGCTTATTATCTCCCAAAATCAGCACGTTCAAAAATTGTAGACTTTGAAGCCAGTAAGGAAAAGTGTCTTCTAATTTGTTGCTGCCAAGGTTTAGAACATTCAGGTTTTTGCAGTGGGACAAAGATTTAGGCAGATTGCCTTCTAATTGGTTGCCATAGAGATTCAGAGTAACAAGGTTCGTTGAAAAGATACTTGGCAAAGTTCCATGAAATTTGTTCATTTGTAGATCCAAAACATTAAGAAATGTTAAATTAGCAAGACATTCTGGAATGATGCCGGAAAGTTTGTTGTGTGCCACGTTGAAAATTCCAAGTGAACTTAGATTGCAAATTGACGAAGAGAGGTCACTTTCCAGTAAGTTATAACTAAGATCAAGACCATTGAGCTTGTCAATATCCCTTGAGATTTGGTCTATTGAAGTGAAAAAGTTTTGAGAGAGGTTCAGAGATCTTGATGTTTCAAGCAACCAATTGGTCACCCTTCCATTAAGCTTGTTATTGGACAAATCAAGAGTATCCAAATTTTGAAATTTTTCTGATAATGTGGGAAATTCGGTCAAATTCATAGAAGACAAATCCAATTCTCTTAGTTCAGAAAAACTGTAGTTAGCATTGGATTCAAAGGCTAGTGATAATTGGCTATTATGGGAAAGGGATAGAAAAGCCAAATTTTGTAATTTTGAAAAGTGATGAAACTTGACAGCACCATTCAAGTTATTTGATGATAGATCTAGTTCAACTAGGTTTGTTAAATTGAAAATTGTTTCTGGAATATTACCTTGTAGCTTGTTTCCGAATAGAAATAGATCCCGCAAAGAATACAATGAAATTGCACTGATATGACCAGTAAGTTGATTATTTGATAGATCTAATTGTTCCAAAGAAGGTAAAGATAATAAGGAGGAAGGAATTGTTCCATATAACAAGTTGTCCTTTAAAATCAAATCAGTTAGATTTTGGAACCCTGTAATTTTGTTGGGCAAGGGACCCTCTAATTTGTTAGAAGAACAATCTAATGTATCAAGTTGAGTCAAGGTAAATAATGAAGATGGAAACTGTCCTTTTAAATTATTTGAATGTAGTTTCAAGCTTTGCAATTTTGTCATCCCTCCAAACACATCTGGAATTTGACCGCTAAATGAATTGGATGAAAGATCCAAATCAATAACTTGTTGAAGGTTTGAAAGTGATGTTGGCAGCGGACCTCCAATTTTGTTTTCGCTTAAATCTAAGTTTTGAAATTTGTTTGATATGTTAAAATAATTTGGGATCTGACCACTGAGTTCATTGTCACTGAGATCTAGAAAAGTTAAATATGGAAGGGTTAAAAATGTTAATACGGAATCGTTAATTTTGTTACCTGGGAGAGTTAGGGAATTGAGATGTGTAAGGTTAGAGACAGAGGGAAGAATCGGCCCTTCGAACCCACAATATGAAAGATCCAATGTACTAAGAAAATCACTGCAACTCAATTTTGGAAATTGGCCTTGAAATACATTATATGACATATCCAACTCTTGAAGATTTGGTAAACAAAAAATTCTCTTTTTGAAATTTCCACTTAATCCTGTTTGTTGAAGATTAAGAGTAACTAAAGAGGAAGATTCATTCAAGATCAAATCGATAGAGTTTGGTCTTATTAAAGACATATTTGTTGAATCCAAAAATAGCTCTTTTAAATTTGTTGCATTTTGCACAAACCTTTTGAAGGTGGTCTCTTTCCAAACTAAGTTTACATTTTGAGAGAGATGAAGTGATTCTAATTTGGAAAGATGCGAGATTTGAATAGGAACTTCACCATTAAAGTTATTCCAAGATAAATCAAGATGTGTAAGACTCAGAAACCCACCGAATTTAGAATTTAAATTATTGGGGTAGAAATAATTGTGTGAAAGGTCGAGTGTTCGAAGGTGAGCAAGATGGAAAAGGGTACTGTTAGAATGTATTATACCTTGAATACCTTCATAACCAAGGTTGAGGCCGATCACGTGACCTGTGACGGTGTCACATTTGATACCTGACCATGAACAACAATCAGTCCCATTTTTCCATGTTGCTGTTTTCAGAGAATTATTCAAACTAAAAAATTCTATAGTGAAGGATGACTTGAACTGAAGCAAGGCAGAGCTCTCATCATGATGACATAAGAAATTGTTAGAAGAAGAAGAAGAAGGGAAATGGAAGAGCAGAAGTAGCAAAAACAAAAGCAACATCTCCATGGATGAATGATTTTTGCTATAAAATGATCAATGCAGATTTTGTAGAAAGTGTTAATGGTTTAATTAACTGAAAGAAAGAAAAGAAAGTGTGGATGAAACAGTTAGGAATGTAACATAAATATTTATAGCCAATTTGAATACACAAAAGACGTGTTAATCCATATTTTAGAGAAAACTAATACAGTATTATTTTGATGACATTATTGATAAGAAATAGACATATGATGAGTTTGTCCTTCAATTGAACCAAATATGTCCTTGTCTACTTTTTCTCTCTTCTAATAAACACCATTCATTTTCTAGCTTATGCATTACGTTATTATGATTATTCCAAGTAAACATTGCATTGACTTGTCTACATTATCTTGGTTATAAGAGTATTGATTGGTTTGATTTTACTATTCATATTAATAGATTCCAAGTACACATTGCATTCACGAGGAAGCTGCTGTGCTTGTCTACATTGACTTGGTTTTTTTGGTTACAATAGGAGTAATGATTGGATTGATTTTTATTATTTCTAAAATTATTATTTTAGAAATAATGTCCAAAATACATATATGTGTACATTACAGTCTAAAACTATTATATTTTTATGAACCACTACCTTAACAGTTAATACCAGCATAGACTGTATAATTTATATTTAATAGGTTTTGGATAAAAAGTGAATTCTAGCTACAAACATATTGATAAGCTTGAAATTTTATTATTAAATGAAGACATTCAGAGTACAAAACTTGCAATCCAAAATCAAACTAGCTAAGATCAAATAAAACTGACATGATTGCACACTTACATCAATCTTATTTTAATCAGACACTAAAAACTAACACACAATATAGAAAATAAAACCACAAAAATGAAACTATTACATTTGCACCATCTATGTAGAACCATTGGTCCTCCTCCTCAGTCTAGTCCTTTTTCTATTCACTCTTCTCTTAGGCTGACCACCAAATATCATCACAAGCCATCTTGGCTTTCCGATTAAAAACACAAAATATCCGAGGCCTATTCCAATCACAAACCCGCATCCATATCCAATTGCCACTGCTTTCCATCCAAATCCAAATTTCTCTTCACTCCAAAACTTGTTGGCTGAATGTGGAGAAGGTTCTTCTGGTCCACATTTCTTTGACAAGGGAAATCCACATAAGTCCAAGTTTCCTTCATATGAATCATTTGAAAATGTATTGAATTGTGGTCCTCGAGGTATTTCTCCCACAAAATGATTATTGGAAAGATCCAAGACTTCAAGACTGTTCAGATTCGTCAATTCTGAAGGAATCACACCAGTGAGCATATTTGACGAGAGATCCAGTGATTCCAAGTTTGTCAAGTTTCCTATGGAATGGGGAATAACACCATTGAGTCTATTATGGGAAAGGTTAAGCCCTTTGAGTGCATCAAGCTCTCCAATAACATCTGGTATCTCTCCTTCGAATTTGTTTCTTGACAAATCAATACTTACGAAGATTGTTGGAATTTTCACCAGTGTTATATTGATCCCTTTTGTCGCAACAGTCACAAAATCATAGTACTCTGAAAAATTCCCTTTGTACATGTCCTTGTATTGCAAATTGTTCTTCTCTCCCACTTGAGGCACAATCATCATCGCTTCATAATTTTTAAAATAAGCTTTTGGTAGCGGACCACTAAAGTTATTGCCTGAGATATCAAAAATGATTAAATTTCGAAATGTGTGCTTGATCTTTATATTAGCAATGGGACCGTATAACTTATTGTCTCGCAAAACCAGCACATTCAAATATGGCAGAGTTTGAAGCCAATCAGGAAATTTGTCTTCTATTTTATTGTTGCCAAGATTTAATAATTCCAGGTATGTGCAGTTGGACAATGAATTAGGCAATTTCCCTTCTAATTGATTGCCATAGAGATTCAGAGTGTGAAGCATACTTCCTTTTGAAAAGTTACTTGGCAAAGTCCCATTAAATTTGTTCATTTGTAGATCCAAAACTGAAATGGATGATAAATTAGGAAGACATTGTGGAATGATACCGGTCAATTGATTGTGTGCCAAATTGAGAAATTGAAGGGAAGTTGTATTACAAATTGACATAGAGAGTTCACCATGCAGTAAGTTAAAACTAAGATCAAGGACCGCGAGGCGGTCAATATTCCTTGAGATTTGGTCTATTGAAGTGAAACAATTCTGAGAGAGGTTCAAAGATGCTGATGTTTCAATCAACCATCTAGGCACCCTTCTATTAAGTTTGTTATTGGACAAATCAAGAGAATCCAAATTTGAGAATTTCACTGATAATTTTGGAAATTCAATCAAATTCAAAGAAGACAAATCCAATTTTATTAGTTGAGAGAAATTGTAAGTGACATTGGATTCAAATTTTAGTGATAATTGGCTATTATGTGAAAGGGACAAAAACTCCAAATTAATAAGCTTGGAAAAGTGTCGAAAATAAACAATACCACTAAAGTTGTTTGATGATAGACAAAGTGTAGTTAGGTTTGCAAGGTTGAAAATTGATTCAGGAATATTGCCTTGTAGCTGGTTGCCGCATAGAGATAGCGTCTCTAATGAATACGACGAGATTACACTGATATGTCCTGTAAGTCGATTGTTTGTTAGATTTATATCTACCAAAGAAGGCAAAGATAACATGGAGTAAGGAATTGTTCCATTGAGAATGTTGTCATTTAATTTCAAACTAGTTAGTTTTTGGAACCCTATAATGTTGTTGGGTAGAGGACCCTCTAATTTATTATAAGAACAATCTAATGTATCAAGATGAATTAAAGTAAATAATGAAGATGGAATTTGTCCTTCTAAATTGTTGTTATGCAAGTCTAACGCTTGAAATCTATTTGACTTAGGAAATACATTTGGGATTTGACCACTAAGATCATTGTCATAAAGATACAAAAAAGTTAGACGTGGAAGAGTTAAAAGTGAGGATGGGATTGAACCGATAAGATTATTGTTTGAAACAAATAAGGAAGTAAGGTGTGTGAAGTTAGAAAAAGACAGAGGAATTGGCCCTTTGAATTGACAATCTGAGAGACTCAAGATTCTTAGAGAAATGCTGCAACTCAAATCTAGAAGTTGGCCTTCAAGGTTTTCATTTTCTGACATATCTAGCTCCTGAATATTTGGTAAACAAAGAAGACTCTTTTTCAACTTTCCACTTAATCCTGATTGTTGAAGATTAAGAGTAACCAAAGAGGAAGATTGATTAAAGATAAATTCCAAGGAGTTTGGTCTTATTGAAGACATGTTTGTTACATCCAAATATAGCTCTTTTAAATTTGTTGCATTTTGTACAAGCCTCTTTAAGGTAGTCTCTTTCCAAACTAACTCGACATTCCTAGAAACACGAAGTGATTCTAATTTAGAAAGATGTGAGATTTGAATAGGAACTTCACCTTCAAAGTCACACCAAGACAAGTCAAGTGTTCGGAGGTGTGTAAGATAGAAAAGGGTACTGTTAGGATGTAATATACCTGCAATGCTTTCACAGCCAAGGTCGAGACCAATCACGTGACCAGAGATCGTGTCACATGTGACACCATTCCATGAGCAACAATCACTCCCATTTTTCCATGTTGCTGTTTTCTGATGATAAGGTTCTTCAAACTCATATACACATTGGAATCCCCTAAGGTCATCAGAAGGTAACGCTAAGGAGGATCTGAAATGAAGCAAAGCATTACTCTCATCATGATGACATAAAAAATTGAAAGAAGAAGAAAAGGATGGAAATTGGAAAAAGAAAATATGTATACAAAGAAGCAACCAATTCATGAATAATTGATTTTGCTTCATCAATGCAATGCACAATTTGTGGAAAGTTTTAATGGTTTGTTTAACTGAAAGAAAAGAAAGTGTGATTGTATGAAATGGTAAGGAATGTAACATTAATATTTATAGCCAAATTTAATATACAATATTATGCTCTTTGTTTAATTGTCAACGGTTAACTACTTTCACATTACTCTATAATGATTCAGTATTGTACACAGTAATTGTACACTATATTCACAAGTCGTCGTCCCATTAAGAACGCTGGAACTTACGAAAATGAAAAAATTTCCACAAATCATTATGATAATTTGTAATCTTTTTCCACATATAAATGCATATGCATGACTTATAGTGGCTTAAACCAATCCTGGCTTGAAAAAGTCATGATCCAAAAAGTTGTTTTAAAAGTGATTCTTTAATTATTATGTTGAAGTAGTGCTCTCACTGCTAAGTCAAGGACATTAAGTATTTCTCACTCCCCTTCTTTCATTTCTATCCCCCACGGCATTAAAGTCCTCACACACACCACAACCTCTCTCCAAAGCCCAACTTCGACATAAGTATCTCACCCCACATTTTAAGTTTATCACAGGGATTACATTTAGCATAAACGTTAATTTACAATAAAACACCTACCAAAGAAGGCAAAGATAACAAGGAGTAAGGAATTGTTCCATTGAGAAAGTTGTCATTTAATCTAAAACTAGTTAGTTTTTGGAACCCTGTAATGTTGTTGGGTAGGGGACCCTCTAATTTATTATAAGAACAATCTAATGTATCAAGATGAGTTAAAGTAAATAATGAAGATGGAATTTGTCCTTTTAAATTGTTTGAATCTAGGTAGACTTTTTCCAGTTTAGTCATCCCACTAAACATTTTACCGCTAAATGAATTGTATGAAAGACTAAAGTCAGTAAGTTGTTGAAGGTTTGAAAGTGACATTGGAATTAGACCTCCAATTTTGTTGTTTCTCAAGTCTAATGCTTGAAATCTATTTAACTGCCGAAACACATTTGGGATTTGACCATTAAGATTGTTGTCATAAAGATACAGGGAAGTTAGCCGCGGAAGAGTTAAAAGTAGGAAGGGATTGAACCGTTAAGATTAATTCCTGAAATGCTTAGGGAAGCAAGGTGTGTGAAGTTAGAAAAAGACAGAGGAATTGGCCCTTTGACTTGGAAGTCTTCTCTCAAGTTAGACAATTTCTTCCACTTCATATCCTTACATTATATTTTGTCATCCTACTAATTGACTTGGAAGTCTTCTCTAAAGATAGAACATCTATGCATTAACTTTGTTTTTTTTTTTCCGTCCCATTAAGAACGCTGGAGACTTATCAAAAGCAAAAATTCCACAAGTCATTGCGATCATTACTGTATAATAATCCTTCTAAACCATATTAACTTAATTAGCGGGTTGAACAAATAATAAATAAACTGATTCCTTGTTGAAAAAGTCACATGATTCCAAATTAACAGAACAAATCTCTGGTGAAACAGAATTGGCAAGTAAAGTACATTGACAGCACATCATGTGGATTGTGGAGTGGGGTGAAGAATTGGCGACTAAAATGATGCCTTAATATTAAGATTCACTTCCTCTAGGTTCACTTTGGCCATTTCTGATTCCATAGGGAAATCAATATCAGTCAACATCTCCAAAGCCAAATGTACATGCAGTTTACTTTTTTGAACAATTTTTCTGGATTATATAGAATGAGATAATTAACACTTTATGTAACCTTAGCGACCGTCTTGGTTTTTTGATTTCTAAATTGCGGCCAGATAGAGGCATAGGCTTCTTTAATCGCTATATCTTTGTGTTAATAATCCGCATGCGCAGGAGCTAGCGTACTCAGAAAGTGACCAATATCCCACAGAAAAAATGTGTCATTCTTCCTCAGTTTAAGATTGGATTTAGAGTGAACAATAAAATGACAAAGCACATTGAAACAAATTATGTAGTTATTTCGCCAGCTCAAATTAGTCTATCAGAACAATTTGGTAGAAACCAAACCTGCATGAACAGAACTGTCAGCAAAAACAGGAAAGGAAAGTAGCACATTTTCATTTAGTTCCAGTTCCAATTTATTTGGCAGAGGCATAGGTGTTATGATTTTAGCAAAGTTTATGATTTTCCTTCATGAAAGTGAGGAGCAAAGGATTGGTGGACAAATATCTTCCCATATTGGTACCAAAATGAATATATGAGTCAAACATTATGAAGAAAGCCAAGTCAATTTTGGATACTAAATGATACAGAGTTAAACAATTCCTACAACAGTATTTGAATATGAAACTGATAATTAGGATACTTTTTTCTAACACAAGATAATTGGGATTCTTGAAAAGTAGCAATTCTATCTTAATAGTTAAAACCAGTATAATTTGCTCAAAATATAAAAGGTAAGCACTAGTTTAATACTTATATGAGACAAGAAATATTTCAAAATTAAAATACATACAGAGTAAAACTTACAACCCAAAATAAAACTAGCTAGAAAAAATAAGCTTATTTCAAATAGAAAGTAAATACACAACACACTGAAAAGAACCACAAAAATGAAACTATGACATTTGCACCATCTGAGTAGAACCATTGGTCCTCCTCCTCACTCTAGTCCTCCTCCTGTTCGCTCTTCTCTTAGGCCGACCACCAAATATCATGACAAGCCATCGAGGCTTTCCGATCAAAAACACAAAATATCCGAGGCCTATTCCAATCACAAATCCACATCCATATCCAATTGCCACTGGTTTCCATCCAAATTCAAATTTCTCTTCATTCGAAAAGTTGTTGGCTGAAGGTGGAGAATGATGTTCAGGTCCGCATTTCTTTGACAATGGAAAGCCACATAACCCCAAGTTTCCTTCAAAGGAATCATTTGAAAATGTATTGAACTGCTTTCCTTTAGGTATTTCTCCCACAAGATGGTTATTGGAAAGATCCAAGAATGCAAGAAAGTTCAAATTGGTTAATTCTGCAGGAATCTGGCTAGTGAGCATATTTGATGAGAGATCCAACCATTCCAAGTTTGTCAAGTTTCCCATTGATTTGGGAATAGGACCGGTGAGTCTATTATGAGAAATGTTAAGCCCTATTAGTGCATGAAGATCTCCAATAACATATGGAATCTCTCCTTCAAATTTGTTTCTTGACAAATCAATAATTACAAAGATTGTCGGAATTTTCACCAGTGTCATATTGGTTCTTTTAATTGTCACTGTTACAGAATCATAGTAAGTCACAAAACCGAATGCAGTGGATAGAACAAATACTCTCCCAACTCTTGCATACCTTCCCATATATGACAAACGACCTTCCTCTTCCAGTTGTGCAACATTCTTCATGGCTTCAAACTTTTTTAAATAGTCTTTTGGTAGCGGACCACTAAAATTATTGCCTGAGATATCAAAAATAACTAAACTGGGAAATGGATGCTTCATCTTTGAATTGGTAATGGGACCATGCAACTTATTACCTTGCAATACCAATACTTCCAACATTTGAAGAGTTTGAAGCCAATCAGGAAATTTGTCTTCTATCTTGTTGTTGCCAAGATTTAAATTTCTTAGATTTTTGCAGTTGGACAAAGATTTAGGAATATGGCCTTCTAATTGGTTGCCGTTGAGATTCAAAGTTTGAAGATCACTATCTTTTGAAAAGTTACTTGGCACAGTGCCATAAAAGTTGTTCATTTGTAGATCCAAAAACTCGAGGGATGATATATTAGCAAGACAATGTGGAATGGTACCAGTCAATTTGTTATGTGCCAAGTTGAGCAAAACAATTGAACTCATATTGCAAATTGACAAAGAGACCTCACCATCCAATAAATTAAAACTAAGATCAAGGCCATCGGGAAGATTATTCCCCGACATTTGGTCTATTGACGTTAACGAATTTTGAGAGAGGTTCAAAAACTGTAATCCTTTTTCAAGTAGCCAATTGGGCACTTCTCCATTAAGTTTGTTATTAGACATATCAAGAGAAGTCAACGCTGGAAGTTTTTCTAACAATTTGGGAAATCGAGTTAAGCTCAAAGATGACAAATCCAAAAAGGATAACCACCAATAAGAATAATTGACCCTGACACTGGACTCAAAGTTTAGTGATAACTGAGAATTATGTGAAAGGGACAAGGATTGCAGTCTTTGAAGATTTGAGAAGTTTTTAAAATCAACAAGACCACTCAAGTTGTTTGATGAAAGAATTAGTTTTGTTAGGTTTGCAAGGTTGAAAACTGACTCTGGAATATTGCCTTCCAGCATGTTACTGTTTAGGTATAGCTCCCTTAAGGAATATAATGAGACTGCACTAATATGCCCTGAAAGTAGATTATTTGATAGATTCAAAAGTACCAAAGAAGGCAAAGATAATAAGGAGGGAGGAATTGTTCCATTTAGCAAGTTGTCATTTAAGCTCAACTCAATTAGCTTTTTGAACTTTGAGAATTTGTTGGGCAAGGGACCCTCTAATTTATTATAAGAACAATATAAGTATTTAAGTTGAGACAAGTTATACAATGAAGATGGAATTTGTACTTCAAATTTGTTATCAACTATACTGAGTTCTTGCAATTTTGTCATCTCACCAAACACATCAGGAATTTGACCGCTAAATGAATTGTACGAAAGATCCAATCGAACAAGCTGATGAAGGGTCGAAAGCGATGTTGGCAGCTCACCTTCAATTTTGTTCATACTCAAATCTAACTCTTGAAATCTGTTTGACTGGGAAAACACATTTGGAATTTGACCACTAAGATCATTGTTATCAAGATACAAAGAAGTTAGACGTGGAAGAGTTAAAAGTGAGGATGGAATTGAACCGTTAAAATTATTGCCTGAAATAAATAAGGAAGTAAGGTGTGTGAAGTTAGAAAGAGACAGAGGAATCGACCCTTTGAAGAGACAATTTGAGAGATGCAAGATTCTGAGAGTTGCCGCAACTCAATTCTTGAAGTTGAACTTCCAGGTTGATATTACCTGACATGTCTAGCTCTTGAATATTTGGTAAGCAAAAAAGACTCTTTTTCAATTTTCCACTTAATTTTGTTTGTTGAAGATTAAGAGTAACCAAAGAAGAAGATTTATTGAAGAGCAAATCAATGTAGTTTGGTCTTACCGATGACATATCAGTTTCTTCCAAAATAAGCTCTCTTAAATTTGTTGCATTTTGTACAAGCCTCTTCAAGGTGGTTTCTTTCCAAACTAACATAGTATTTTGAGAGAGATGAAGTGATTGTAATTTGGAAAGATGTGAGATTTGAAGAGGAACTTCACCTTTAAAGTTACAATCCGATAAGTCAAGATGTGTAAGACTTAGAAATCTACCAAACTTAAAATGAAAATGAGAGCCATAGATTTCAATGTAAGAAAGGTTGAGTTTTTCAAGGCGAGTAAGATGGAACAGGGTACTGTTAGCATGTAATGTACCACGGATGCCTTCACAGCCAAGGTTGAGACCAACCACATGACCAGAGATAGTGTCACATGTGACACCATTCCATGAACAACAATCAGTCCCATTTTTCCATGTTGCTGTTTTCAGATGAAAATCTTCACCGTTATTACAATATAATGGGTAAGGGGAAGTATTTATAGGGGTGAAGGAAGACATGAATTGAAGCAAAGCAGAGCTCTCATAATGATGGCATAAGAAATTGAAAGAAGAAGAGAAAGATGGAAAATGGAAGAGCAAAAGATGCAAAAACAGAAGCAACCAACCCATGAATGATTGATATTGCTTCATCAATGTTTTGTTAATGCTTTGTGGAAAGTGTTAATGCTTTGTTTAACTCAAACAAAGGAAAGAAAGTGTGATTGTATGAAATGGTAAGGAATGTAACAAATATTTATAGCCAAATTAATGATTCAATTTTTTTTCTTAATAGATCTTTAGGTCGTGTATGTTCGTGAATTTTTTGTTTTAGTCTCTATGTCTTGTTTTTTTACAAATAAGTCTTGAATGTATAATTTTTTTTTGTTTTTTTCCTGCGAATTTTGACTTTAGAGATTAAAACCAAAAAAATTTGTACGGGACTTATTTACAACAAAGATCTATTAAGCAACTTTTTTTTAGGCAAAATTTAGTTTTGGATATCTTTGCTTGCTGACCACACACTGGAAACTAAATTCTGCAATTTGATCGACAAATGAATGATAATTGTTGATATTTCAATATCCTAAATTGAATATTCAAATAAAATATTAATGATTCCCTCGGTTTCATTCTGTATAGGCTGGAAAATGTCTGTCCACATAAAATATTTTTGGACTTATCCTAAATTAAATGAACTTAATCGTTTAATATACTTCAATTGTAAATTATAAATTTATCATTGACTTCATTGTCTTAATATAGATAATACATAATTTATAATTTTAATCATTTTAAGGAATAAATAACCATAAAAATATTATTCTAGTTCTATATAATGTCTTTCTTTTTTCCTTCTTTCTTGACTTAATAAATCTTTTGGTCTATGTATGTTTGCGAATTTTTTATTTTAGTCATTGTATTTTGTTTTGTTGCAAATAAATTTCTGAATGTACAAAATTTATTGATTTTAGTTCCTAAAGTCAAAATCCGCAGAAAAATATGCAGTTTTCGTGCATTTTATTTTTTTTTTACAGATTTTCGTGCATATTTTCCTTCAGTTTTTCTGCGAATTTTGACTTTAAGGACCAAAACCAACAAATTTTGTACATTCAGAGACTTATTTGCAACAAAAAAAATACAGGAACTAAAACCAAAAATTCGCAAACATACAGGGACGAAAATGATATTTAAAACGTTAATCATATTGACTTAATTAGCGGCTAGAACAAAAATAGTTCGAGTGCTTGGTTACAACAAAATAGAGTTGCATATTGATTCAAAAGTGGTAGTAACAACGCTTGAGAAAGCTTCAGATGGATCTCCGGTGATGGGCGAAAGGAAGCTTTTAGCTTTCAATTGGGAGGCGAAAGAAGAAAAAGAGTAGTTTTAGGATCAACATTAGTAGTTTTACAATGATGTTCCATATAGCCCTGTAAAACTACTCATCTATGATTCACAGAACATAAATATGTGCTAGCATTGTACTTTAATGGCTCTCTCATTTTTGCTACCTTCTAGGATTTGATTTGTAACATAAATATGTAACACAATATGTCATTTCAATTAAACAGTTTATACATTTTTCTTTTAATTACCAATAAGAAAGAAAATAAAAAGGTGTCTATGTTTAATTCCCACTTGGGATCTCATATTTAATTAAACTCACATATAATTAACTAAGAGTTTTTAAATTTGAAATTCGATCAAAACGTCCATTCTAATTCTAGTAATATTAGTATTGCTAGTTAAACTAATATTTATAGACTGAAAATACTTATTATACTCCTATGTTGTCACCAAATTATAAAATGTCACAACATTAAAATGAATATTAAAATAGTGGCTCTCATGGTGACAAACATATGACTTAAAGTGATAAGCTAGCTTGAGATGTGTATGAGATGAAAAATTGGAGACTAATTAAAAGGAAAGAAAATAAAATCCACAAGTCATTTCTGATCATCACTGTATACTACAAGTCATGGCATTCTCGAATGAAAGACTTATGATCCAATAAGAGGCAAACACTTATTTTTTTTAACTTAAAGAATACTTCGATTGAAATTGAAATAAACATCTGCATTGACTATAAAGTTCCTGTTTACATGGACTTGGAAATCATCAAACTAATCTTCTAACTTTCTAACCAACTTCATAATGTATCAACTAATTTTAGTTGATTAACTAACTATCTATAATCTTAACAATTTTTTCTCACAATTTATTTCTGTTTCTCTCATAAATAATCCAAGAGTCATTGCAACCATTGCGATATAATATTGTATAATCCTTCCAAATTTATTTGTTGTATCAAAAAATTTCCAACCATATTAACCGGTGGATCGAGTGGCTTGAACAAATAATATACAACGGTTCTCGGTTGAAAAAGTAGCACATGAACCAATAAGACACAAACACTTTTTTTTTAATGACAAAGATAAATATTTTATATTACGAATAAAATAGCAGTACAAATAAGATAAACAATAAAATAAAATAAGGAAGTGCATTAGAAATACACTTCTAAAACTACAACCACCTAACCAAGACACCGGACAAAGGAAAAAAATAAGGATGAAGAGAAGACCGACAAAGAACATGACGATCACCACCAAGAAGCAACGAGACCCACAACCAGTAGATCACCTACTGCTATTGGTTCCAACACAAGATAGGTTGCACCTCCCACTCATAGAAGGAGCGGGTGATATACCAGGGTTTTTAGCCAAATATCACTTCCACGATGAAAGCTTCACCTTATCCACCAAAGAATCGACAGAAACAGTTCCTCTCACAAAGATGACATCATTCCGAGAGTTTCAGATAGCCCAAACAATAGCATGCCAAATTAACAACCACCCTAGCTTATTCTTTCTACCCCTCCCAAAGTCTATAAAACCTTGAAAAACACTACTAATATTTTCGGGAGACGCAAACTGAAAACCCAACCACCTCAAGATAGAATACCAAACAGAAGAAACAAAAACACAAGTAACGACAAGGTGATCAACCGCTTCGATTGAAGACCCACAAAAGGCGCATAACGCATCACCAGGATCCCTAATCACCCTACGCTTGAAAATATTTTGTTTGGTCGGCACTCTATCCTGAAGCAATTGCCAAGAGAAAACAATCACTTTAGATGGGGCCCAAAATTTTCACATCTTAGCTAAAAGAGCATCTAAACCGTTAGGAACCACGTCAGCCGTAAGCCCGTAAGCAATAAGTAAGCCGACTTAACTGAAAAAGTTCATGTGGGATCATGTCTCCAAGACCATGAATCAATAGCCCCTAATAAAGGATGGTTCGCCACTGCAGCTAGAAGAACTTGAAACCGATCAAACTCCCACATCGAAAGCTCTCTCCTCCATCTAAAATCTCAGTGCTACTCTCCGTCCAATCAGTTTTCCATCTCTCCTATCTGATTCAATTGTTGATCAGACACTTGAAACAAACTATGAAACTGAGATTTTAAAGGAACATCCCCCACCCAAGGGTCAAATAAAAAAGAAGACGAAGAACCATCGCCCACCCTTTTAAGGACTCCTGCAAACCAATCAGATGCTACCTCAGCAGAGCTCCCTAAAAGGGAAACATCTTTCCACTAGAGAGAAGCCCCACTAAAACCTGAGAGACGACCTCCAAAATAAGGCGATGAATATATAAGGTCATATCTAGCAAAAATAATATCCTCCAAAATGACACAAACACTTAATTTGAAGTGAAACACAAATTTTTTTTTTGGGTAGTGAGTGAAACACAAGTTCTATTACCTATTTTAGACGGAAATAATAATAGACAACATTTATGAATTGAGATAGACCTCACCTTATGAACGTCTTAATTTGGATTTATTTAACTTAAATGTTAGCATTGACTTGGAAGTCATTGTTACCATCTTAGATACACTTTATTTTTATTGGATTGGTTCCATTTACGGTTTTATTTTTGGATTGGTTCGAATACGATTATCCCTACGACTGATTTTCTTTTCATCTATATAACGCAAGCTATTGCTTCACTCTCTCCATTCACAAATTCACGCAAAATCAATGATCAGGATTGATTACAACAGTCCATCTATAAATCAGATCTTTTTTTTTGTAAGAATTCTGTTTTAATTGTTAGTTATCAAAATTTATTATTTTAAAAAAAATAAAATCAGATTTGATATATATATCGAAGGTGTTAGAATAGAAAAATATTAATTAAGGTACCAATAAGTTTTATTATATTTGTTGAGAAAATATCTCTAGTTTATTCTAAACCCCTATAGTTAAGGGATTTAATTTAATTTTAAAATATATTCACTTGGTTATAATTTCATATGTAAATATTGTATTTAGTTCATCAATAATATTTTGAGTAAAAGGTCAAAAACCCCCCTGCAATTTCAAAATTCGTCAAATACCCCCCTGCAATTTCGAAATAGGCAAATACCCCCCTACAATTGTAAAAAGTCAATCAAATATCCCCCTCCGTTTGTTTGTTCCGTTAAGACTGGCGTGACAAATGCCACCTAGACTCCACGTCACTTATAGCTCTTCGAATAGTCAAATTCTTCAAATTTCTCTGATGTTGATGTATGGTTCCTTGCTACTTAGGATGGTTAGGACGCATCACTAGATTATGAATGAAGTACATGAAGTCAGGTTAATTCGTGTCACGTCCAGCCTTTGGGAAAGTAACTCTTATGGGTGGTGTTACCCCTCTTTGTTGTGGAAGTGATGGTCTTGCTGCTGGTGTTGCCTCTCTTTGTTGTTGAAATTGTGGTTGTGCGGCTGGTGCTACTCCTCTTGTTGTGTAAATGGTGGCCTAACACCAAAACCATCAGGTTAGATAATTGGACCTCTAAGTCCATAAGTCTTTCCCTGCAATATCAGAGATGATGAAGAACGAATAATGACGGCGATGATGAAGATGATTAATGATTGTGATGCATGAACGACGATGGTGAAGGGTTTTTTGCGTTTCTCACTGAGTTGTAAACATAATAGAGCGTGTGATTGTTTTGAGAGGGGAAGTGAAGGGTTTTACTCATGTCACGTCACTTTTATTAGCCATATCATCACTCTTAACGGAACAAATAAACGAAGGAGGGGTATTTGATTGACTTTTTACAATTGCAGGGGGATATTTGCCTATTTCGAAATTGCAGGGGGATATTTGACGAATTTTGAAATTGCAGGGGAGTTTTTGACCTTTTACTCATAATATTTTCCTCAATTTATGTACCAAAAAAAAAATATATATTTTCCTCAATTTTTCCACAAATTCAACGGAACCATTAATTAAAAAGATCGATCCTGCCCATGTATAAATACGCTCTCCTCACACTTGCCGCCGTTTAACCATTAATCTTTTTCTATATTTTTCAGTTAGTATGAAGAATAACATGAATCTGTTGAAGAAGAGCATGTAAGTACTCCTTTACTTGCAATAACATTGGCTTATGTTTAAGTTTTTCTTTTATAATCTTTTTGTTCTCAATTATTTAAAATTGTATCAAACCCTAATTATTTATTTTGATCTGTTTTCAAATTTATTTATGCATGCAGGATAAAGAGACAGAAACCGAATTATGTTTGCATGGATGTTTCAAGCTACTCTGAATTTGATAGTTTGGTTCAGCAATATGTGATAGGCGGAGGTGCACCTTCAGTCTCTTTTGACATATCTGACAATGTGAATGCACAATCCTACGGTCGTATCTTGGACGATATAATTACTAACAACAAAAACTTGGATCGACTTGACAAAATTGAAAATCCAAGACCTGAACACTACCCACGTCCGGTCGTATCTTGTTACACCGTAAGGGAGATGGACAGAGTTTACAGGGCTATTGGCGATTCTTGGAGGGTCATTATGCTTGAACGGCCAGACTACAGCGATGCCAAGTCTGACAAAATCTTGGGTAAGATGGACCTCTTTCGGAAAATGTACGACTCCGATTATTGATCACGATTATGATCCAGACTGGGCATGATGGATTGGAGAGCTTTATGGTAAGACATAGGATTCCAGTTTCTAGATTATTGTTGGTGTACGTTGCAAGTTGATGGACTGAAGATTGGAGTTTTGCATGAGATTATAGTACTACTTAGTTTGATTTGAATTTGATGTTTACTAATTACTTTTGGAGTCGTTTAATGAGAGAGATAGAAATTTTCATTTGATGCTCAAACGTGATGATAAAAAAGTTTGAAAATAGGAACATGGTTAAAGTATGCTAATATTCATTTGAAAAATAAATTTACAATTATTTTTTGTTGATGGAGTCCTTATAGATACGAGGGAGAAATCGAGAATCCCGTTAAACGGGGAATGAGCAAATGAGGGAGTATTTTCCACCCCATAACGACCCTGTAACATCTTTAAATATATATCATACTTTCATACCCAAGTAAATTAAATAAAAACCCTTATCTTCATCATGTAGTTGTGGATGGTGGTGGTGCGATGAGCCGCGCGGCCCTCCGCACCACCTTGGTACAGTTCCAATGCCGCCGTTTTTGTTCTCTTTTTCTGGGTTTTGGTGGTTTTATCGGCTCCATCTGTCGTCATGTTTTCTCTTGGGTTTTCGTGGTGGATTTGTCTTCACGACAAATTTGGGTTTAGATTTTGTTTCTTGGTGATTTTATCATGGTTTTAGTTTCACGGATTCTTTTTTCACGGGTTCTGTTTACTCAAATCTTGTGTTCACGCCGGTTCTCTACGATGGTGGTCGGTTTGGGTGTTTCTGGCGGTGGCTTTGTGTTGGTGGTAGTGTTCTCGTTTTGGTGATTTTGGCAATGACAATGTTGCGCTGTATTGGGATTGGGTGATTTTGGCGGTTCAAAGCTCCTGCGACAATTCCGGCGGCTGTCTCGGCTGATCGGGTGTTGGTGTTGGTTTCATGATTTCAGTGGTGGTGGTGGTAGTTAGTTGTTTCGATGATGGTTTTGGTGGTGCAGTTGGTGAGGTGGCGTTTGGACCTGGCGTCGCCGGTGGAGTTGTTGAGTTTTGGTCTTTGGTTTGATTTTAGGGTAGTAGTTGTGGCTGCTACTGTGTTTCTGTTGTTCTCTGGTGGTCGCTGCACCAGTGAGTATTGGTGAGGTGCTTTCGGCGGCCTCCTCTGCCTTGGTGTCATTGCGTTGGACGTATTCCCGTTTCTTCTCAATGAAACGCGACTTTAGTCCTTTACGCCGCGACTTTTGTGCTAGTTCTGGGTTTGTTCGTCCAGTGAGGTGCTTGGCTTCGAGGCTACCGTTTTGGTTCTTCTTGTTGATGGACGTAGGAGATGGTATTTGGTGCATTTGCTTTTGTTTTGGCTTTTGGGGGCGATTTTTGTTATTGTTCTAGGTGTTGTTTTAGTTGAAATTGTATGGATGGTTTCAGGGGTTTTGTCATTGGTGCAATTATGTCATTGAAATTCTTCCTTTCGTGAAGTGATTTTGTATGACCTGGTTTTACGAACTGTGTTCGTCTTGAGCTTAGTTACGTTATTAATAAAATTTAGCCGTTCAAAAATAATAATAATAATAATAATAATAAATATTTAATATTTAATATTTGAATTATGAAACAATATAATATTTAAATTTCTATAAAAAAAAATAATAATACTCCCTCAGTTCCTTTTTACTTGTCTTTTAGGGCAAAATTTAGCGTTTCCATTTAATTGTCCTTTTAGTATTTTACGGGTATGATTTGTTGACGAAGTGCCAAAGTAAGTATTAATTTTTATCGTTCCGCACAGATTGTTTGGAATCAAACACAAGCAATTGAAGTAACACGAGAGTGAAGTTGCAATTAAATAAAAGGGGGAGTTTTTCAGACTTAGGTTTAGAAACATATAACGACAAGAAATTGAGTTTTGACTTAAAGATGAGAAGGCGATTGGGTCGTTCGGTTCATCCAATTACTATTGTCTTTGTGGTACACGCGCATTAACAAATCACAAGTGTAGTTTCACGATTCGATTAACAAAATAGTTATGCCCAATCTCTTGGTACATAACCCTCTCCCTTGATCATACACCCCTAATCTCTTAGGTGACTTAGAGCATCTTTATCCCTAGATGCTTAAATTGAGGTTCTTAACACTATTTACGTGGGTCCTACTGTGCCACATAAGATTAAGTAACTCTTAAGCAATTTAGACATATTTTACTTTATCCACAGATTCTTATTTTGAGGTACTTAACATTATTCATTAGGTCCCACAATACCACATATATTTATATTATTTGTTTCCACCTAATTCGATTAAAATTTAAATATTAATTCATTTATGAGAATATGCTATAAAATTAAAAATCTTCAATCCGATACGGGATACGATACCGATACGATGAGTGAATGCAAGAGAAAGAATAATTATTTTAATCTAAGTATCAAGATGTGAAAGATACTTGTGTAAGGATTTTTGCTTAAAAATAAGAATTAAGCTTTGCCAAGTAAGCCTGCTCCAACGCTGCTAGTTTTTAAGAATTGATTCTTAGCACTTAAAAAGTGGCTAAGAATCTAGCGGTAATGTTGCTCTTATGATCAATTGAGGTTTTTTTGCACGTTAATCTAAGAATTCTCAATTAACAAACCAAAATCTCTTAAGTGAATGTTAATTGAATAATTATTTCTAGGTCGATTGATTTATTTCTAATCTCTTAGCAAACAAACAATTGGAATCATCATATAATTAGCTACGTTGTATAAAGCATTAAGAACAAGAAATAATTCATTGAAACTAACTTCGTAATTCATTAAAACATCATATGAAATCACATGGTTCAAGAACAATAACAATTGGAATCCCCATGGACCCAATCAATGAAGTTTAGTTACTCATACTAAAATTATAAACATAAAATAGAGTAATTGGACTCATTAGAGTATAATTATTTTTAGAAACTAGTATAAAATTATATTTTTTTTGTAGAATCTCTATTATTATATCATTTTATTTTGTAGAAACTCTTTTTTCTGTACAAATTGACTTTTTAAAAAAAATTTAGAAACTCTAATCTTTTTTTGTTTGTTTGTAGAATCTTTGATTTTTTTATTTTTTTTAGAAACTCTTTCTTTTTGTGAGGATTGACATTTTTTCTAATTTTATAAACTCCAATATTATTGCTTAGGCGACATTCAACTAGAGCTTTTCAAATACTCCCTCCGTTCCTTTTTACTTGTCTTTTTAGAATATTAACATCAAATTAAGGAAGTGTATATTTGCACTTTATCTTCCTATTATACCCTCGTTCTAATCCACCAATAAATTCCCTTTTTTTTTCACACACTTTCTCTTTCCAATAAATTTAATATATTATGTTAAAAAAACAAAATTTAAGATGTTATGTTCCAAAAAAATAAAAAAGATTTAGTTTTCCAAATATATAGCATTAATTTGTTTTATTGAAAAAGATAAGAGCAATTGACAAAGGGTATAATTGACAAATCATACCCGTAAAATACCAAAATGACAATTAAATAGAAACGCTAAATCTAGCCCTAAAAGACAAGCAAAAAAGAACGGAGGGAGTATAAGTGTTTTTTTTGAAATGGCAAAATTTATTAATAATCAGGTCTCTGCACAAGACGAATAGAGACCGGTAAATAGGAACTACATAACTTAGGTGCCGTGCATATGCGGAACACTCAAAGGAAAAAAAAAAAAAAAACTCCTAAGCAAACACCACCTAATCAAAAATCAACTCCTAATTCCAAAAACAGAAAGACATCCCACAGATTCAAGACTACCAGAGCAGTCACCAACTCCGCTTAAAATGTTACCACTATTAATTAGACTCTAACTCCCGAACTCAAAATCAAAAGCGTTCGGTCCATCAAAATCCAGAATCAGCTCCGTCAGGCGAACTGACCAGACAAAAGTAGAACGAAAACCCAAACAGACAAGTCTCGACAACGACAGACGTACCACCAAAAAAGAAAAGCTCCCCACAGATTATAGAAGTTAATTGAATTATGACTATTGATGAATTTTTATTTAAAATTAAATTAGTGTGTTTTATACCATTTAAGTGCTAAAAAACTAAAAATGTGCCAAAACTGTGTTAAGTAAATTATTTAAAATTTTGTAAACAACCTGCAAACCAAACTCTACCCATTACCCAACCTATTAATCAAGGGGATCTGAATTCACTGCAGTCAGATAGAGATGACTGCACTGCAGTCGGTCAAATATGAACTGTTTGATTGAGATCAAACGGTAAAGATTAATAACTCAAAAAATAAATAAAAATATATAAAATAGATCGGACGGCTGAGATCATCTGCAGTCAAATAGTGACTACAGGGAATCCAAATCCTAATAAAGGATTGGTTTGGTTTGGTTTGAAATCAAGGGTATTGATACATGTTAAATAATGGGTTAGGCCAAATTCAAGGATCCAAATTTACTGCTGTAAATCATTAACGTTGTATTCAATATTGACCATTAATTTGAGATCGTACGTCAAATTTAAAAAGATCAACTACAACACTCTATTGTACTATGAAGCCAAAGAAATCAAAACAACATAAAGACCTAAACCCTCTCCTGACACACACTAATTGTTTTTCACAATCGCTGCAGGATCATCCATGGCAGCGGACTGGTCTCAACTGCCGAAGGATATTCTGAATTTGGTATGCGAACGACTCGACAACAAACTCGATTTCATTCGCCTCCGATCAATTTGTTCCCATTGGCGCTCTTCCTCCATTCCAAATCACCATGCCAACATTTTACCCTTCAAGTTCCCACTCCTCAAATGTATTTCTCCAACAGACACCAACATTCCATTTTGCTCCCTCTCCAAACGCAGCCTCTTCTTCGTCAAACCCCCACCACAACAACAAACCCGATTTCCTCCTTGGTTGATTAGAGTTACCCAAAACTCAACCGCCAAAACCAAACTATCTCAATCCCCACTCCTCCCATTTGACTTGCCATCCACTTTTCAATTCTCGCTTGACTTGAACAAATTCTCCGTCCTCCACCTCGGAACTGGTTACATCATTGACTTCAACAAAGGACCATTTCCCTATATCTACATGTACCCTAAAAAGGTTGTCCTTGTTACACCTCTCATTCTCGCCATATTGCTTTATAATGACCACCTGGTATTATTGTGTTGCGGTGATGAGTGTTGGACCGACATGTTGTCGTCTATTGGAGACATCTGCATTTTCAAAGGGCTAATTTATGCCATTGAAGAAGATAGCGGTAAGATATTTACAATTAGTCCCGAGGACTTGAGTGTCCAGTTAGTGGCTGATGAAGCGTTTTTAGGGGGGGACATACAATTCCTAGTTGAGAGTGAGGGTGAGTTGTTGCTAGTGAGTGATCCGCTGTCGCACACGGGTCAAAAATGTTTTTAAAAGAAATGTAGTTTAGGGAAGCGACAAAAGTGTCGTATCACAAGGATTCTCTTGATCAATTACGAAATATTAGAATCAGTAAAATATGGGGGTTTTTGAATTCGAGTTGCAAAGAAGAAATTAAAATAAGTGATTATCAAATAAACTTAAAACGATTAATCTACTGTTTTTGGTTCCTAACTTATCATTGATTCATACAATTTCCAAGCCCTAAGCAGATTCTAATCCCCTTTCGATTATAGTACCAATTAACAAGCGCAATTGTCACTACGAGACATATGTTCCTGATTTCCGAATTAAGCAAACGGATTAAAGTAATCATGAATTAAGCAAACATGATCAAACGCGAATTAAGCAAACGCGATTAAGGTACAAGAACATATAGCAATCGAAATTAATCAACACTTATTCTATAGAACTTGAATAAAGCAAACAAGACATATAGCATAAATATTGAAAAGGGAAAAGCAATTTTATTGGAAATTATAGAACCTCAAAGTGGAAACCGATTACAGCAGATTAATCCTTGGTGATTAGTTCTCCATAGCAAGCAACATTTCTCCAAGTTTTTGTTGTGAATAGTGATCCAAAATTTACACACCTTATTTCTGGTTTTTGTTATTTATATATAGGAGAAAAGAGTGACATCCAAAGGCCAAGGCCAAAGAAACTAAAGGCCAACAATTAAATTTCCATTAGACTAATTATTTAAGTCTGGAATCTCCACGAAAATTAGAGACTCTTGCACTCAGAAACAGCTTCTCCACTGAACATAAATGTTGTAGCTTTGTCTCTTAGCTTTCCAACGCAACTGACCGCGCCGCAATACGATACTCGAAGCTCCAGTTATGAATTTATTCGTGCAGAGTGCTAATACTGAAAAATAAAATACGAAAATAAAATAAAGGCTAAAATAAACATAAATCTAAAAACATAATAAAATAGTAAAAATATTAACACAAACTAGAGAAATGCCAAAGTACAATAGTAGAAGAATGTGCATCTAAATGCACTGATCAAATTCCCCCACACTTGAACTTTTGCACCCCTGAGCAAAATTTAAGAAAAATACTTCAAAAAGATGGAAGAGAAAGAAAACAAGGCATAATGCATAGTCACAAGCAATCAACACATTCCAAGATTCAAGGTGTATAACAATCATGAACAACATCTTAACACATGTGCAATGAACAAGGTGGCTATAAGACTAAAAAGTGCTTCAAAAATGATAGAACCTCAAGGAATATTTGTATAAAGTGCACTCAACCACTCAAAAATGGAGTGTCATGGACAGTGTTTACGCTCAAAGCACATCATCAAAGTTAGCACTGCCATAAGCTTGACAAGTCTCTACCGTCCCCAAAGATGTAGGACATCCACACAATGAAGCACATGCATGCAAAGATCAAAAGGTCTTTATTAAGGTTGTAACGGGGCCAAGGTAAAGGTGGGATAATCCTAAGGGAGACTAGGCTATAAAATCTAAGAAGATAAAGAAGCATGAAATTCAATTGAATATTAATAAGCATGAGGGTTAATGAAGCTCAACACAGTGCAATAACATAGTAGAACATGTCAAATCAACCCAAAATATTTGAACTAAACAACATAACTCCTTCACATCCTAAGATATTTTTCTTTTCACACCTTGAAATCCAAATTTGCCCATTTCTTCTTCTCTTTTTTTTTTTCTTTCTTTTCTTGTATATTTCTTTTTCTGTCTTTTTTTTTTCTTTTTGTATATTTTTCTTCTCTTTTTTTCTTTTCATTCCATACCACATATGAACATATGAACCTAAACAAGACATTTCCCTTTCACAAATCATATCAACATTAGAACCAAATTTTGAGCACCCCCACACTTATCATAAGTAAAATTCAAGCTCTTTATCCCTTAGATTGGGACACAAAAAGAATGGATATAAACAAAGGCTTAATCGGCTTGTAATGAGCTATAAAACCAAGAATGGGAATAAAAGGCTCAAAGGGGCTTAACAAGGGATGAAATATCAGGGTAGACTTATTTGGCTAAAAGTAGCTTATGAAAGAAAATTGCCTAGATCATTTCAGTACATGCATGTGAAACAAGTGCTTCAAGAGTCAAGTCAAGTTCTAGAAGTTACTAACAGTATGAGTGAACCACACAAGAAACAACGAATTGCTGGAGGCTCAAAATCTCACAAGGTTTCAATGTTCTATCACAAATGACACACAATCTAGTATCAAGTCAACTCATCACACTACACAAGCAAAAATGTTATTCATATAATGACATACACCTCTAGGCTTAGAACAATGAAACTACTCATAACAGTTGCATGCATGCCAAAACTTTTTTTTGATTTTTTTGATATTTTGATTTTTTTTGGTTTTTATAAGAAAGACTAAAATTAAAAATAAAATAAAACAACTAGATGTAAATTGTTCCCCCCACACTTAAATCAGACATTGTCCGCAATGTAAAAATAAGCATATAGTGAGAAAAAGGAAGGAACACACCCGAGAGTTTAAGGTGTAGCAGCTGGTGGGTAGGAAGGTTTCTCCAAAGAGATCTCTTCAACAAGTCCCTCTTCATTGGGCATCGAATTTTCATGGAACAGCTTCAGCCGCTGTCCGTTGACTTTAAACACCTTATCAGTACCTGCACTTTTTATTTCTACCGCACCATGAGGGAAAACATTAGTAACAACAAAAGGGCCAATCCACTTAGATCGAAGTTTCCCAGCCATTACTTTTAGGCGGAAATTAAACAATAAAACCTGTTGGCCCACAGAGAATTCCTTTCTAGAAATCATTTTATCATGAAAGTGCTTAGTTTTCTCTTTATAAATTCTAGAGTTTTCATAGGCTTCTAGCCTAAGCTCTTCAAGCTGTTGTAATTGAAGTTTTCTTTCCATACCTGCTTTTTGCATTTCCAAATTACAGCTTTTGACCGCCCAATAAGCACGGTGTTCAATTTCAACAGGGAGGTGACATGCCTTACCAAACACAAGTCTATAGGGAGACATCCCAATTGGTGTCTTGAAAGCTGTTCTCTGAGCCCAAAGTGCGTCTTCTAGACGGCGACTCCAATCCTTCCTATTTGGCTGCACCATTTTTTCTAAAATTTGCTTAATCTCCTTGTTTGAGATCTCAGCTTGCCCATTAGTTTGGGGATGATATGCAGTAGAAACTCTGTGCACAACTCCATACTTTCGGAGTCAACTTTCCATAGTGCGGTTACAGAAATGTGTGCCTTGGTCACTTATGATAGCTCGAGGTATTCCAAACCTGCAAAAAATATTGGACCTGACAAAATCTGCAACAACTCTAGAATCATTAGTCCTAGTGGGGATAGCTTCCACCCACTTTGAAACATAATCAACAGCAAGTAAAATGTAGAGAAAACCAAATGATACAGGAAAAGGACCCATGAAGTCAATTCCCCACACATCAAATACCTCACAAAAAAGCATAGATTGCTGAGGCATTTCACTCTTACGAGTAATGGCTGTACCTGCTAACTGACACTCTTTACAAGTGCGGTAAGTCTCATAAGCATCCTTGAAAATAGTAGGCCAATAGAAACCTGAATCTAGGACTTTTCTTGCAGTCCTTTGAGGACCAAAGTGTCCCCCTACTTGAGAAGCATGAGAAAAATGCAAAATAGATTCAATCTCGTAATCGGGGACACATCTCCTAATTACCTGATCACTACCAAATTTCCAAAGATATGGGTCATCCCAAACATAATATTTTGCATCACTCTTAAGCTTGTGAATTTGTGTCCTAGATGCACCTGTAGGAAAAACACCAGCAACAAGATAATTTACAATATCAGCAAACCAAGGAGTTACCCCATGTAAGAGTAAAAGATGTTCGTCAGGAAAGTTATCCTGAATGGGGGAAGGATCCTCATCACGCTCTATTCTGCTTAAGTGATCGGCCACTAAATTCTCAGCTCCACTTTTGTCTTTAATCTCGACATTAAATTCTTGGAGCAACAACATCCACCGAATCAGTCTCGGCTTTGCTTCTGGTTTCTTCAACAAGTACTTTAAAGCTGCATGGTCAGTAAAAACAACAACCTTGGAACCTAGCAAATATGATCTGAATTTATCAAGTGCAAAAACAATAGCTAGAAGTTCCTTTTCAGTAGTGGTGTAATTAGACTGTGCAGAATCTAAAGTTCTAGAAGCATAATAAATAACATGGGCAGCCTTGTCAACCCTTTGTGCAAGGACCGCCCCAACAACATAGTTAGAAGCATCACACATAATCTCAAAAGGAAGGGTCCAGTCAGGATGCTGGATGATGGGGGCAGAGGTCAATGCTTTCTTCAAGAAGTCAAACGCTTTTTTGCATTTGTCATCAAAATCAAAAGTAACATCATTCTTCAACGGATTTGACAGCGGAAGAGCTATTTTGCTGAAATCCTTTATGAAGCGCCTGTAAAAACCTGCATGACCAAGAAAAGAACGAATCTCGCGAATACAAGATGGGTAAGGCAGTGTAGAGATCACATCAATTTTAGCAGGGTCAACAAAAATCCCTTTTTCAGAAATTATATGTCCCAAAACAATTCCCTGTTGAACCATAAAATGACACTTCTCATAATTTAAAACAAGGTTAGTTTCAATGCATCTTGCCAAAATCAATTCCAAACTGTCTAAACAAGAATCAAATGAGGAACCATAAACGGTGAAATCATCCATAAACACTTCGATGCAATTTTCAATAAACTCAAAAAATACTAATCATGCATCGTTGAAATGTTCCAGGAGCATTGCAAAGCCCAAAAGGCATTCTCCTATAAGCAAATGTGCCGAATGGGCACGTGAAAGTGGTCTTTTCTTGATCTTCAGGTGCAATATGAATCTGAAAATAACCTGAAAAACCATCAAGAAAGCAATAATGTGATTTACCAGCTAGCCGCTCAAGCATTTGATCAATGAACGGCAAAGGAAAGTGATCCTTTCTAGTAGCCTGGTTTAGTCTCCTGTAATCAATACAAACTCGCCAGCTATTTTGAACTCTAGTGGGAACAAGTTCATTTTTTTCATTTTTTACCACTGTGAGTCCAGATTTCTTAGGTACAACCTGCACTGGGCTTACCCATTTACTGTCAGAGATAGGATATATGATACCTGCTTGCAAAAGTTTGGTTACCTCTTTCTTCACAACATCAAGAATCAAGGGATTAAGCCTCCTTTGAGGTTGTCTTACCGTTTTCGCTCCATCCTCAAGTAAAATTTTGTGCATACATGTGGAGGGGCTTATACCCGGAATATCAGCCAATGTCCAACCAATAGCCTTCTTATGCTTCTTCAAAACCTGCAAAAGCTTATTTTCTTGATCAAAATCAAGGTTAGAAGAAATTATAACCGGGAGTTTTTTATGACTCTCCAAATAAGCATATTTCAGATTTTCAGGGAGTGGTTTAAGCTCAAGGGAAGGTGGTTGTTCAATGGATGGTTTGGAGGGGGCAGCCATGATGTCAAGGGCTTTAACTACATCATCAACAATGTCACCAACAACTTCACCTGCAGGAAAATTGCCATCTAACAAGAGAGCATCAATTTCAGCACAAGCAACACAAAGGTCAGTGTTAGTACAATCATCACATGAATAATCATCATCAAAACCAGATAAAGATGGATCAGCAGAGAACAAATCAAAATTAAATTCATCAACAATTTCAGAGAGCAACTCCATTTGGAACACAGAGTGCTCTTCAGAGGGATGCTTCATAGCATCGAAAATGTTAAATTTCGCGACAATGTCACCAAATTCCATGGACATGGTTCCATCGTCAACATCAATTTTTGTCTTTGCTGTTTTCATGAATGGTCTGCCCAAAATGATTGGCGATCTGCTTGATTCTGTTTCTCCAGCCATGTCAAGAATATAAAAATCTGCAGGAAAAATCAAGTCATTAACCTGAACAAGAACATCTTCCACTACTCCAACAGGGCGAGCATTACTCCTGTTTGCTAGCTGAATAGTGAGACCTGTAGGCTGCAAGGGACCAAGATCAAGATTATTAAAAATAGAAGTAGGCATAACATTAATAGAAGCTCCTAAATCTAACATGCAATTTTCGAATTTACTATCCCCAATGGTACATGGAATAGAAAAAGTTCCTGGATCTTTGCATTTTTGTGGTATAGCCTGATTGAGAGATGAAACAGTGCCCTTCTCAAGTGAGGGCTCAGATGAATGCTTAGGCTGAATAAGGACAGAAACATTTCGCCCTAAATTGACTCGCTTATTTCCCTTCAACCTTCTCTTGCGGGTGCATAAATCTTTCAGAAACTTTGCGTATTTCGGAATCTGCTTGATCACATCAAGAAGCGGAATGTTTACCGCCACTTTGTTGAATACATCGAGTATGTCTCTCTCTTTGTCCTCCTCATCAATTTTTTTATTTTTCTGTACTCTGTGAGGGAAAGGAATTTTTGGAACATACTCTTTTTCAGCCGCCTCGACAACAACGGGAGCTTCAACAGGTACAGGTTCAGGTGTTACCTCAAGAACATTTTTTTGAATTTTTTTATTTTCTTCGGGGGCTGGTTGTGTCACCCTTCCAGATCTCAAGTTAATTACACTCACATTAGGATTAGGAACATTAGGATTCACCACTGTTTGAGCAGGTAGTTGGTTCGATCCTTGAGCTTGCTGCAAGACATTAATTGAAGTAGCAAGTTGCCCAATCTGTGTCTGCATATTCTGCATATTAGAATCTGTTCGCTGCTGGTATTGCATATTGCTTGCAATCATTTGCTTCATGAGGTCCTCCAATGAAGGTCCGGAGGCAGCAGCTGGTGGTGGTGGTGGTGTGTTTTGTGGTGTTGTTGGGTTCCCATACCGCAGAAGTGGATGATTCGCCCAACTGGGATGATACTTATTTGTGGAAAGATCAGGAATGTTGTACCTGTTTTGATTGTTGCCTCGGTTATAAAGGGCTGCTGCATATGCTTGGGGTATCTCAGTGACCGACTCATCTTGAAGAATGGGACAAGTGTCGGTTGGATGTTCAGTAGAAGTACATATACCACACAACTTATTTGTTTGAGGAGCTTTACTCACTGCCAGTTGTTTCACTAAAGAAGTAAGTTCATCAATTCTGGTCTCTAGAGCCTTGTTGGAAGAAGAAGAAGCATGAATCTCATTCACACCTTTTGTCACAGAATTATTTCTGGTTGTGAATTGTTGAGAGTTGAGTGACATGTTTTCAATCAAGGCCTTTGCAGCAGCTGGAGTTTTATCAACAAGTGCTCCACCACTAGCTGCATCCAAAATGTTTCTATCCATTGGTAGCAATCCCTCATAGAAATACTGAATAAGCAACTGTTCGGTAATCTGGTGTTGAGGGCAGCTGGAGATCAAATGTTTGAACCTCTCCCAATATTCAGTCAATGATTCATTTCCCTGTCTAATGCCACAGATTTCTTTTCTGATTGATGCAGCTCTAGAGGCGGGAAAATATCTCTCTAGAAAAACTTTCTTCAAATCATTCCAAGTTGCGACAGAATTTGGTTCAAGATAGTATAGCCAATCTTTTGCAGCACCCTGGAGCGAAAAAGGAAAGGCTCTGAGTTTGATATGATCTTCTGTTATTCCTTCAGGCCTCAATGGTGTAGAACAAACAACCTGGAATTCTTTCAAATGCGTGTGCGGATCTTCACCTGCAAGACCACTAAACTTTGGAAGCAAGTGAATTAAACCAGATTTCAATTCAAATGGAATAGCAACATCACCATATTCGATACATAGACCATTGTAATTCACATCAGGAGCAGCAAGCTGCCTTAGTGTTCTTTGTTCAGCAGCCATGTTATTAAAAACAACTTCAGAATCACAATCAAATAATTTGCACAAAGAAATAGGATCGATAACAGGTGGTGAACTAGTGCTAGCCTGATTTGCTCTACGGCGTGTGTGAAAAGTTCTCTCTATCTCAGGATTAAAATCAAAAAGATTAGAATGACTGGACCTAGTAGTAGCCAGAACTACGAAAATGCCGACAATGTCCCTATTAGACAGAAACAAAATGAAAGGAAGGTGATTAAAATAAATTCAGAAAAATACAAGAACACGAAATTTAACCTAATTAAGACAAATAAGAATTTTGAGAATTTTTTTGGAATTTTCTGAAACTATGAAAACAGTAAATAAATCATAAAAAATAGAAAAATGATGAATTTGACGTTTTAAGGGTGAAGTCACTGTTTACTTTGTAAACAAGTGAGTTTTAATCCTGGAATTTTTTTCAATCAACAGAGCTCGGACCAAATTTGAAACAGACTCAATTTTCAGAAAACCGGTTTTTTACGAAAACTAGCTTTTAGGATGGTTAATGGACGAACAAACTGCAAGCAAGGCTAGAACGTAAGAAAGCACAAACTAAGAATCTAATATTGTCTATAATTTGACAGAGAATCCCCGGCAACGGCGCCAATTTGATCCGCTGTCGCACACGGGTCAAAAATGTTTTTAAAAGAAATGTAGTTTAGGGAAGCGACAAAAGTGTCGTATCACAAGGATTCTCTTGATCAATTACGAAATATTAGAATCAGTAAAATATGGGGGTTTTTGAATTCGAGTTGCAAAGAAGAAATTAAAATAAGTGATTATCAAATAAACTTAAAACGATTAATCTACTGTTTTTGGTTCCTAACTTATCATTGATTCATACAATTTCCAAGCCCTAAGCAGATTCTAATCCCCTTTCGATTATAGTACCAATTAACAAGCGCAATTGTCACTACGAGACATATGTTCCTGATTTCCGAATTAAGCAAACGGATTAAAGTAATCATGAATTAAGCAAACATGATCAAACGCGAATTAAGCAAACGCGATTAAGGTACAAGAACATATAGCAATCGAAATTAATCAACACTTATTCTATAGAACTTGAATAAAGCAAACAAGACATATAGCATAAATATTGAAAAGGGAAAAGCAATTTTATTGGAAATTATAGAACCTCAAAGTGGAAACCGATTACAGCAGATTAATCCTTGGTGATTAGTTCTCCATAGCAAGCAACATTTCTCCAAGTTTTTGTTGTGAATAGTGATCCAAAATTTACACACCTTATTTCTGGTTTTTGTTATTTATATATAGGAGAAAAGAGTGACATCCAAAGGCCAAGGCCAAAGAAACTAAAGGCCAACAATTAAATTTCCATTAGACTAATTATTTAAGTCTGGAATCTCCACGAAAATTAGAGACTCTTGCACTCAGAAACAGCTTCTCCACTGAACATAAATGTTGTAGCTTTGTCTCTTAGCTTTCCAACGCAACAGACCGCGCCGCAATACGATACTCGAAGCTCCAGTTATGAATTTATTCGTGCAGAGTGCTAATACTGAAAAATAAAATACGAAAATAAAATAAAGGCTAAAATAAACTTAAATCTAAAAACATAATAAAATAGTAAAAATATTAACACAAACTAGAGAAATGCCTAAGTACAATAGTAGAAGAATGTGCATCTAAATGCACTGATCAGTGAGCATCACCGTTGTTTCTTCTTTGTGTTCTGATTCTGATTTTAAGAATGCTCTAACAATTGATGTGTTCATGCTTGATGAGAAGGAGAAGGAATGGGTGGAATTTTGGAGCTTGGGTGATAGGGTTTTGTTCTTGAGTAATGAATGTTCGTTTTCTGCTTCTACTTCTGATTTGTCTGTTGCCAAAGGGAATTGTATCGTCTTTATGGATGATGTCTTTGAAATTTTAGATGAACCGATATGGGACAGTGGCATGTGTGTTTTTCACTTAGACCAATGTCAACTTTTGCGTTTGAGTGATTACCCCGACTATCTCAACTTGTTTTGGCCACCTCCAGAGTGGATTCTCAAAAGCTTATGGGTAAATTAACAAGAGTATGTTATCTTGCATTGAAAGATTTCTCATGTGATAGTGATATTGCATTATTGTGCTTAGTTTCCGTTATTAGATTTGATAAAATATTCAACTATTACTTATTGAAATGAGTAAATACCAAAAATGCTTATATCAATTAATTTGTCTCTTGAATCTATATTTTATCCCTTGCATTATAGATATTCCAAAATGCTTTCTTCATGTAATTTTAGAGAGAATTACTTGGATGCACTCTTCCATTCATTTGTTTACAAACCTATGCTTAACCAATATTGTTCATTTAACCGGATGCTTAACCATTAAAAAATTTCATAGGAAGATGTAAAACGAATTTGTAATGGTTATTGATCATGGGAAAAAAGAAGAGAGCGGAGAAAGCGTAAATTAAATGTAATTTGTAATAAATTTTAGGTTTAATAGATCTTTAGGTCCCTGTATGTTCGCGAATTTTTTTATTTTAGTCCATGTGTCTTGTTTTGTTGCAAATAAGTCCCTGAATGTATAATTTTTTTTTGTTTTAGTCCCTAAAGTCAAAATCTGCAGTTCTCGTGGAAATTTTCCTTCGAATTTTCCTGCGGATTTTGACTTTAGAGACTAAAACCAAAAATATTTGTACAATCAGGGACTTATTTGCAACAAAACAAGACACATGGACTGAAACTAAAAATTCGCGAACATACAGGGACCAAAAAATGTATTAAGCCTAAATTTTATGATAATAAGTAAAAGTAAATCTTGAAAATTATAAAAGTGAATTTGATTTGATTTATAAATTGGGACAAGAAAATGTTTGTCTTTTTTTTCTTATAAAATGGACAAGAAAAGGGATTTTTTTTTTTTCTTATGGGAGTACCAAATAAAAAACATAAAATTTTTACCTAACTCCTAACCATTTTTTCCTGACATTTTCGGGTCTTAATTATATTTGCATTAAGATTCTAACCTCGTATAAAATGATACCTTAATATTAAGATTGATTTCCTCTAATTGTATAAGCATATTAATCTCTAGGTCATTTGAGTACATATTTGAATAAGCTAAGTTATGTTGGTCTCATTCTTGATATTTTTGTATTGGTATGTATGTCTAGACAAAATAACTATATAGTTTTGGATATGTTTTGAACTCTATAAAGATCTAAGTCATAATGCTCTGCCTATCAGTTTTCTTCTTTTGTATGGATCATGAAGAACCTTCCAACTCCACTGTGTGTCATTAACTTAAACCCTTTGCTAAAATTTAAACAGAACACAAGTCTAGATTTGACACTCTAAAACCTACAAAACATAATATCCAAATGAGAGTGGAAGAAATTATTGTGACTGTTTAAAAAAGAGCAAGAAGAAAAAGTGTAGTTTTAGGATCGATTTTACCTTTTAGTTTTAGGCCATTAACAATAAAAATTTAATTAATATACAATATACACTATCTGTGTAAAGTTATTTTACACATGCATCCCATAATATATCATGTCATTGTCAAGAATAAAGCAAAGAATGAGCTTATTTTTTTATCTCAAAATTTTCTATCATGTCATATCTTTACCCTTTTATTTTAATGGCAAAAATTAAAATACGTCGCCTGAGAGATTCGAACTCTCGCGGGGAAACCCCATGTACTTAGCAGGCACACGCCTTAACCACTCGGCCAAAGCGACCTTGTTTATTTACATTATTAGTAGTACGAACTTAAAGAATGTTTTAGTATAGAAGCATAAAATAAATCTACATCATGTCATTCCTGTTTCATTCAAATCTCATAACTTCTATCTTTCTATTTTCATAAATGTTAAGTTAATTAAACATTTTCAAGCCAAATTTATTCATGTACTTGACATGTTTTTATAACAAATCACAATGGTTGAATTAAAAGTATATGTGATGTAAGAACAACATTCATGTCTTTCATAGACTAAGAACTTGCCATGAAAAGTATGTGGCCAACCAACAAATTTTCTGCCTCCAATATATAGGCAAGTTCTTGGTGTTATGCAGTTGACTCATGACATCTAAACTTTACTATTAGACCCTTAATTAGTGTCAACACTTTGCTCTCATTAACATAATTGATTATGGAAAATATGAGAGAGAATGAGATTGAGGACAATATGTCAATGTCACCTCCGTCCGTTGGTTCCATGCAGATTGCAGGAAGCAATGGCTTTGGTCACAGCATGGAGTTCATGTCTCAGGCATACGTTCTTAATAGGTACTCGGAGATCGATATACGAGTTCAGGATTCAAGTTTCAACCAAGATCCCCCTCTTCCTGTATATCTCAAGGTAGTGAAAAATTCGCACGAAGTTTTTATATTATCAGAAACCAAAGTTGTTTTGTTCCTAATGATGTGATTATAATAATTGCTTTACATGATCACATTGTTAATCAATAATAGAAAATTTCTAATTAATATGCAGTTTGAAGATGTTGAGTTCAAAGTGAGAAATAGCCAAACAGTTTCGAAAAACCCTGTGAAGACAATGGTGTCAAAGGTATCCACACAAAACAATGCGGACGCAAGAAACAAATACAAGAAAATTTTAAAGGGTATCACAGGAAGCATTGGGCCGGGCGAAATTTTAGCTTTGATGGGTCCTTCTGGTAGTGGAAAGACAACATTGTTGAGTGTTATAGGAGGAAGAGTAAATAATGATAATGTAAAAGGAAATATAACTTACAATGATGTTCCATATAGCCCTGCTCTCAAGAGGAGGTTAAACAGCTTTTTCTAGAACATCGGCGTCTTTGATTCGCATAACATAAATGTGTGCTAACTTGTACTATAACGTCTATTTTTTTCGCTAAATTATAGGATTGGATTTGTACCACAAGAAGATGTGCTTTTTCCACAACTTACGGTCGAAGAAACATTAATCTTCTCCGCTTTCTTAAGGCTACCAACCAACATGAGCAAGCAACAAAAATATGCAAGAGTTGAGAACACTGTCAAGGATCTAGGCCTAGAAAGGTGTGTTTCTAGCTACATTTGACCTCAAATAGTACTATTGAATGTTCAAATGATTCCAAAAGAAATAAATGAAACTGTTTGCCTAAAAAATCTCTTGTTCAATTATAGATGTCGCCACACGAAAATAGCTGGAGGCATATCAGGAGGAGAAAGAAAAAGAACAAGCATTGGCTATGAAATTCTTGTTGATCCTTCACTGCTGCTACTTGATGAGCCAACTTCAGGCCTTGATTCCACCTCAGCAAACAAACTTCTTCTCACTCTTCAAGGACTAGCCAAAGTATCAGATTACGATCCTTTTGTTTCGAATTATTTTTTAGAGATTATAAAAAAATATTTTGAACATATGCTGAAAAAAATACTTTGATTTTCGCCTTAGGCTGGAAGAACTATAATCACAACAATTCACCAGCCATCAAGCAGAATCTTTCACATGTTTGACAAACTTCTTCTGATATCAGAAGGCTCTCCTGTTTTTTATGGAAAGGCTAAAGACACAATGGAGTACTTTTCATCCTTAAGGTTTGTCCCGCAAATACCGATGAATCCAGCTGAATTCTTGCTTGACTTGGCAACTGGACAAGTGAATGATATAAGTATTCCACAAGACATTTTCACAGATCAAGAATCTATTGACCCTTCAGCAGCTGTTATTAAGGTATAGAATTTGTCATAATTTATTCATTAGTACTATTATATGCATGGTTAATTTCATTCTTAACTTAATAATTGTTTATTATGTTAGTATGTTCAACTAAAGTATAAAGAAATACTTGAGCCAAAAGAAAAAGAGAATCATAAAAGAGCAAACACACCAAAACATCTTCAACTAGCAATTCAGGTTAAAAAGGAATGGTCATTAGGTTGGTTAGACCAATTCGTTATTCTTTATAAGAGATCATTCAAAGCAAGATGCATGGAATATTTTGATATATTAAGACTTGTTCAAGCACTTGGAATTGCACTTTTGTTAGGACTACTTTGGTGGAAATCTTCGATCAATACAGAAGCTGAACTCCGAGATCAGGTACTACTAGGTAGTTTCAGGGACGGATCCAGAAATTTTAATTATTCTAAACGATTTTGCGTTTTCAGTAAATATTGACTAATTTTTTGGTGCAGGTTGGTTTAATGTTCTATATTTGTATATTTTGGACATCTACATGTATTTTCGGAGCGGTCTATGTATTTCCATTCGAAAAAGTTTACTTAAGAAAAGAAAGGAAAGCAGATATGTATAGACTAAGTGTATACTATGCAAGCAGTACTCTATGTGACATGATGGCACATGTTATGTATCCTACTATTTTCATGCTCATTGTGTACTTCATGGCTGGATTTAAGAGCACTGCGGCTTGCTTCTTCCTTACGTTATTCGTAATTTTGCTAATAGCTATAACAAGTCAAGTAAGTTATTTCGAGACACAGAACATGTTTAAGGGTTAATAATTTGTTTAAAGCTAGCTCTAATGAATATGTATTTTCTTTGTTAATAGGGGGCAGGAGAATTATTTGGAGCTGCAGTTATGAGCATTCAAAGAGCAGGAATGGTTGCTTCTTTGATACTTATGCTATTCCTTCTTACAGGTGGCTACTATGTCCAGGTAAAACATAACTTGTTGGACTGTTCATGGCTCGGTTCAGGATGGAAAACCGAATTGTACATAACCGTTACTACAAGTTCGATGAAACTGAACCAAAATGTTAATAGTCCTTCATGAATTGAACTGGTATAAAGGTTCGGTGCACCGGTTCTATGGTTTGAACCAAACCAGAAATGTCCTTAAGGAAAACCAAACTATACTTTTTCGAACATAACTGTTTCTTTGTGAATCGAGCTGAAGCAAATTGCTGTTATTATTAAGTTTGTTAAAATTAAACCCGAAAGTTAAACTGAATCGAGTATTAGGACTGTTAAAAAATTGTACCGACTGTCGAACTGAATCGAACTGCACTGGAAAGAACACATTTCAATCGGTGAGCTGCCAGTCACAGTTTGGAAATTTTTCGGTGCGGTACGATTTAACAGTTTGTTTTTGGTTTTTTTTAACAGTACTTGATATTTTAAAAACCGAGACATAACAATGATATGATACACAACCTATCAAGCACGAACACTCTTCAGATTAGACGTGTCTCGGTGTCGACACATATTGATGTCCAACACCGACACATATAATTAGTAGTTACATTGAATTATATCATTTTCTCAAATTATTACCAATGTGATGTGTCAGTGTGCATACCATAACAATATTCAGTGTGTCTGTGTCTGTGCTTCATAATACAAGTTGATCACCTTCTTATACAATACTTAAAAAAATTGATTTGTTAATCTTGCAGCATATACCAAAGTTCATGCAATGGTTGAAGTATATGTCATTCATGTACTATGGATTCAGGCTTCTACTAAAAGTGCAATATTCAGGAGACCAACTATATGAATGTGAAACTGTGGGAGGTTGTAGGCCACTTCAAACTTCACCTTCATTTGATACTGTAAACTTGAAAGGTGGTTTGAGTGAAGTTTGGGTTCTGCTAGCCATGGCTCTTTGTTTTAGGTTATTGGCTTACTTTTGTCTCCGTAGAAGGATTGACAAATGAAATTAGTCTTTGATGAAAATGAAAATTTCTTGTTTAAGATTTCTGCTATGATGTTTGTAACTTTGACAATTTGAGCAAAGTGTGTATCTACATATTTATAATAATAAAGAATAAATTAGTAGTCCACAAATTCTAACTCAACTAGCATAAATGTCGAAATTGCTAGTGTCGGACGCCATGATCAGATTTCGAACTTCGGTCCCTTCACTTTATGTGAGTGAGTTTCCAATGGCTCGTCATTTCGTCTATCGAAAAAAAAATATAGAGAGGGGGGGTTTCTCAAATTTCTTGTAAAAGATGGAAGCCAATTTGTGCTTTTGTTGCCTTTTTTGTACATGTGTTGAAACCAAGTCTGCCAATCCATGCTGATAAGTTCCTGTATTCGACGAAATTGAACTGGGGTGGACCCATTAAGGTTGCATCTCCCTGTAACCCAAGTCTATTAGTAATTTGAAGTCACTTTCCACAAGGAGGTGAGTAACTCCTCGTCTTCGAGTCAATTTCATTCCCTCATACATGCTCCGCATTCTGGCATGGAATGCGGGTCACAAGTATCAATCTTCTGAGTGTAGCCCTGAATCAACTGACCATTTGAGTCGCGCTGCAAACCACCACACCCAGTCAGGTCGACCAATTTCTTATGAAATTCGTCACAATTTGGCTTGATCCAACTCTCTTAGGAACATTTCCATCCAACCAAAATGGTGTCCATTTGTCGTTGACCTATGGTGAGATTATAGTGCTCTCATTTGTCGATATATTTCGCCATTTTTTTGACTCAAATACCAGTAACAAAGATGCGGTCTCTCGTATGAATGACGGTTTCATCTCCATTTCCACAACTATGAAAAAATGACTATATTCCCGCACTTCATCTACTTCTCTAATAGTTGATTAGATGTAAGTAAATCATTTTAAAATCCCTCAAAAAATTACATTATTTCATTTAAAACCATCATCTAAATACATTAGGAAAATGCTAATTAGTACACATGGTGCACTAGTTAAGGAAGCTAATATAGTAATATGGTGTACTTTATCGTTTTCAAATATAAAATTTGATCTTTTCAATACAAAAGTTACTTTTTTGGGGTTTCTTAACTAATGCACCTGATGTACTGATTAGCATGACCCTTTTAAAAATATGATATATTCTAGAAAGGGTTTGTCTAACATGTGCAACATTGCACATGTTAAAGTAGTCAAAAATATAACTTTTTATTGGAAACAACATTTATTCAATTAAAAATTATACATTTAATATAAAATGCACAAGTTCCAAAACAAATTTACTATTTTAAACTTTTTAATATCTACAACTTTGCATATGATAGATAAACCTTTCTAGAAATTCAACTTACCTGACCTTTTTATTTAAAAGTTAATAAAAAAATATGATCTGTTCTAGAAATTTTAATACGAGAGCAAACATGAAACTTGGAGGACGTTGGTTTGCTCTTGTATATTTTTCTAACGAATTAACTTCTCTTCTTTTTTTTGACGGGTTCTAACGAATTAACTTTTTCTTCAAACTTTGAAGCCTTTCGATTAACAAAGGTTTCCCCTTTTTTTAGTCAAAGGAGAAATTAGAGTATAAAGGCCTTCAAATAGTTCCGAATATTCTTATTCTTATCCATTTTCTCGAAAGTGATTGATTTTCTTTGCAAGATATGTATACATTAACACGTTGCATGTCCTACCGACCTAATAGGGTCAAATTTGATTCATACACGTCAGAAACTATGCTTTATTAGTTAATTAATTAATTATATAGGTTTTCTTTGAAATATGGCCACTTCAACGATATTAAGACAATTCTTAATGATTAACTAACACATGGCCAAATTGTAGACATTCAGTTTAATTCTCCTTAATCAACTTGTTTTTCATTCCATGCACATATTCCTTATCTTATTTTCATTGATGTTGAGCATAATAGTTAACATGTAGGGTACGTTCCAAATTGATTCTAGTATATTAATTTTTTTAATATTGTTAATTGTTATTAAGATCTCAAGAAATGTTTGAAATGTTCTCTCATGTATGTTAAATTTTCATAGGCAATGAAATTTTTGTGCACTTGTAAAATTTATACGCTTTGCACCATCTTTGAATTAATTTGGCATGAGTTTGACCATTAGGTTAGATTTCTTAGTCTCTAATTTAGACTGCCCTAATTCGATTTAGAATTTTCATAAGAAAAAAGCATTCGATTTAGAATTTTAAGGCAGATGCATGTACAAGGTATGAGGCTGCTACCCCACAAAAGGAAAAAAAAAAAATACTACAAAATTTTAAACAGTTCTTTTTTTAGAATGTTTAACAATGTTTGTACATATAGTGAATCAATTTTTTAAATATATAAAATATTTTTTCAAAACTAAAATTGACATAATAAATTCTACGATGAACTAAGTCAGTCTACATAGTAATACAAAATATATTATATTTTGAAAATAAAATATTCTACTACATACTATAAATTTTATTTTTTTTGACGAAACTATAAATTATTTTTGGGAAATTCAGTATCATATCTAAGGGCTGATTAATTTAAAAGATGAATAATTTTATCGTCTAATAGAGAGAACTCAATTGAAGTTTGATAAGAACTATATTTTTTTAAGCTACTATGAGAAGTTTGTTGATCAGTCGATCCAAATACAAAATGAGGATTGAAAACTTTGTTTTGATAATTCTATATTTTTACATTTTTTGAATTGTCCATTCTATATATAATTGCTTAGTAATATGATTAAATTTGCTTTTATATAAAGCTAGCCCTACTTTCTCATACATTAATTAACTCATTGACTTATAATTTACCTTGCTTGAACCCACAACCTTTGCTAGAATGTTACTAGGTTATTGGCTAATAAAAATAGAGCTTCTGAGTCCAAGTTATGATTATTTGCTAATAAAAATAAAGTTTGTGAGTCCAAGTTAGGATTATTGGCAAAATGGCAATTATTATTATGCTTGCCTAAACAAGAATATTATGCTTCCCAAACTTATTTTACAAGTCATGTTAACTCTAATTTTGGTGAATTCCAAATGTCCCAACAAAAGAGCAAGAAATTAAATTTTTTGAGGTATGACTCGTCTGAAGATTCATTTAATTAAGAGACTGATTAACACTTTTGAACAAATTTTTTTCGTGCACACAATTAGTGATTGTATTAAAAGAATAATTAATATTAGATACATTTTTAGGCATCTTGAAGTTTGATTGGACACCAATATTTTATAGATAAAATTCATTAAAAATTTATTCTAAAATAAAATTAATATAAAAATATGATATAAAATTGAATTCAATATTGTATCCAACCAAACTCAGAGCTACCAAAGTGTTTATTATATTATTATTAATAATAATATTTTTATGTCATTCGATGAATCTAAGTATGCCACTTAATAACTACTCCTCTGTATCACAATATAGGTCATTTTGCCACTTTTACGCATATTAATAAATGTAATTAATGTTGTATGGAAAAAAAATTATGTGTTAGTTTACAAAATTGTCATTCATTAATGGTATCAACAAGTTAAATTAAAAAATTAAAATAAGAAAGAGAAATTAATAGTTAATGATACAATAGAAAAAATAACATTAAATAGTTCATTGATAATGTAAAGCGACTTATAATTTGTTATAAATACGGAAAGAATAATTAAAACAAACACACTTATGTCATGTCATAAAAAAAATACTAATATTATTGCAAAAATAAAATAAAAAATGCTTAGTACTAATCAAAACAAAACAAATGCTTAAATAAAAAACTTAGGTGATGCAACCTACATGGCTATACAATTACGGAACTTCCAAGCACACAAGGAGTGTATTTGCAAGTAACCTAATTCTTAATTAAACACAACTTTACTCTAACGATTTTTCTTTAATTAGGAAATAAAATCTCAACAAATTATAAAATTAAGCTACCTATCTCCATTTTTTGGAGTGGTATGGTGTGGCTATCATGTAAAACATGACAATAGCAATCATTCATAGACACAAGGAGAGTCATACTATCCTAATATTAGATTAGATGACCTAATAGTTGGATTAGGTGGCTAACCTATTATTATTACTATTAACCCAAAAAAATCAACCCGCCATAATTCAAAATTTATAAATTAAATAATAGTTTATGTTAAGTTCAAAAGTAAAAAATACAAAAATATAAATGGAGAACACACGGATTATAAAGTTTACTCAAGTGTTCTTATGTATGTTTTCAATTACATATAGGTCATGTAATTTATTGATTAGAATTACACTACTTAAATTGAATAAATAAGTAAAAAAATTTGAATTCAAATTTCGACTCATGCGTATTACAATATTCTTACTAACCAAAATATATTTTTAACTTATGCGTTATATAGTTTGGTCCATTTCACATTATTGTAATTGAACTACAATGTAAGAGACTCTAGTAGGATCATTTTAATAAGTGAACCTCGTAAGTTAAATTCATTAATCTTTTATTTATGTTTATCTCTACTACAATTGGACAAAAATGAATCGTAAATAAATAGAGAAAACTTGAAAACTATGTTTGATCTAAGGACTTGAATTTCATGCAATCGACTTTTTTATACAGTCATATAATCATGTTATTTATAATCATCTGATTAAAATCGAACAGTCATAATTTAAAAACTTATTTATCGATTACATCTATTTAAACCGTTTGATCGCAATCAAACGGCTATAGAATGACTCCACAAAAAATCAACTACACCTAATCAATAGCACTATTTATAAGATACTAATCCCTTTAAGTCTTATCCACATGAATTCAAAGAGAAATTAACTAACTTTACTTTATTTTCATTTCACTCCAAAACAAAACAAAAAATCTTTGCAACTATCATAATTTTATAATTAACTATAGAAACAAAAAAGCCATCAAATTGAAGTCCAATTCCTTTCAAAGTTCAACTTCATATATCATATAAAAAATATGATCTCAAAAGTAGTTGGCCAACGGTTAACTTCCCTCCAAACCAAACCTTATGATTCACTTTGAATCAAAGCAAAGCTTCATAAGTTGATTTTTTGTCAACTTCTGAGTCACAAATTTCACCTCACCTGACAAATCCTTAACACCCTTTATCCTCTTTCTATAAAAACTTCATCTTTTTCATCTTGCACAGTATGTGTTTGATGAAAGGTTTGTTACATAATTAGTTTGAAAGGGCTGTAAGATTGGTTTGAAAGATACCCTTTTGTTCATAAATTGGAAATTTTAAACTTTGATATAATTTCAGAAGAGAAAAAAAAAATTCAATGAATTCTACTAGGTGCTTGTTGAATTCCAACAGCATAGTTCAATCTTCTTCAAGTTATGCCGAAAGAGAAGATAGAGATGGTAGTTCTAGAAATAGGCCTCAACTTGTCTCATCGCCGCCTTCGTTTTCAGTTCGGATGGCGATGAGAATATCAAGATCAAGATGGTTTACTTTGTTAAGAAGAGTTTTTCATTATCAGAATGGATCAAGGTCTAATCTTGGCTCTAATCCTTTCAATTCTAGTACTTGGTTGATGTTGGAGTTTATTGCTTTGATTGTCCAAATAATCGTTTCGACATTCATTTTGGCTATTTCAATGAGGGAGAAACCTGTTTGGCCTATGAGGGTATGGATATCTGGCTATGATATTGGATGTGTTCTTAATCTGCTTATGGTTTATGGCCGCTACCGACAAATTTATCTAATTCAAGGAGATTCTCTTAGTCTTTCTGATATGGAACAGCAGAGAAACAATGAAGAAACAAGGTATCCTATTCACTTTCAATCTTCAAGAATTTCTTTGTCAATTTTGTTATTAGAAAACTGATGTATTAATAGTATTATAATACTTAGAAATACGTAATAACCTATGTAGGGTATTAAGTTAATCTTCTGAATATGCTTAAAAATGAGCTAGAAAAGGTGGATACCATCATATTTTAGTTTGTGAATTTCAAAAGGAAAATTGGATTGCACCTTCAATTTATTATGATATTTAGACAAGAACAATTGGATTGCTTAAGATAGAAAAATACCAAGTATCAAGTAATTATAAAGGTATTTGTAATTTATCTCATATATAGAGATTGGAAGAATCAAATACTCTCACATACCTTTTCTATTCTTATCAGTTTACGGAATTTACTTTTGTGACAGAGAAGAATATTTTATTTATGCAACCTTTCCAATCTAATTAAGAATAAAGCATGTGAAAAATGAAAAGACTAAATTAGTGAATAAATCATTTGGAAGTATTACCAACTTTTTCTATAAAAAAATTAGTGGCCAGCAAAAGAAAAACTAATTCCTTATTAGCACCAAATTGGAACTAAATAATAAATAGTGAAACCAGTTTGTGTTACCTGCCTTGGCTTGAATAACAGCCTTAATCATCAATCTAAGTTTAATTAGAGAACAAGTTCTTTTAGGTGGTGTTTTTAAAATTGGACTAGTGATCGACCAGGTCATAGCACTGGATCACCAATAAAACGAGCATATTTAATCTGAGTTTTGACCGGTTTTCTGATGTCATTTCCGGTTCTATATCATATCCGATCCAATAGCTTCACTGGACTTGATAGGGGTCCGGTTTTAAAAACACTGCTTTTTGCGTGGGTCAAATTTGAAAATTAATGTAAGTTACACTATACTATGTCAATGTTTACAGGATGCCACACTTGATGAATAAATGCAGGACGTCACTGGAGTTTTTCTTTGCCATATGGTTTGTGATGGGAAATGTTTGGTTTTTCGACTCACGTTTTGGTTCATTTCAACAAGCTCCAAAACTTCATGTCCTTTGCATCACATTGCTTACTTGGAATGCAATCTGCTACTCTTTCCCTTTCCTACTTTTTCTTCTGTTATGCTGTTGTGTGCCACTGATCAACACCCTCCTTGGTTACAACATGAACATGGCCTCTTCTAATAAAGGTGCAACTGATGAACAAATTTCACAACTTCCAAGTTGGAGACATAAAGAACCTCATACCAAATTAGAGCCTGCCAATGCCTCTGAAAGCATTGAAAATTTTATCAATGAAGATCCGGTAAGTAACTAACTCACAATGTAAACATGTTTTACACAGATATCCGATCATATTTCATCTTTTGACATCATAATGAATATATATATATGTAGAAACATTAATTTTTCCCTACAATTTGGACATATGCTACAATTTCCATTAATTTCAAGATTTGACTTATTTCCAATTCTGTTTGTTGAATTAAATAAGTTTGTCATATTGTGGTGTGCTTGACAGGAATGTTGCATCTGCTTAGCAAAATACAAAGACGAAGAAGAACTTAGAGAATTGCCATGTTCTCATGTGTTCCACCTAAAATGTGTGGACCAGTGGCTAAAAATTTTATCTTGCTGCCCACTTTGCAAACAAGGATTAGAGAGGTAGAAGAAGTAGCTGAGACGTCAACCATACTCATATGTATACTTTTGATATTGTCCAAAGTTATTTTTTCATTTCAATTTTTGGTCTAATATATACTTTACACAGTTACTTGAGTGAGTTTGTATATGTACAGAATACCTCACCAGTAACCAAAACTACATTACATACTATAGAGGATTCTAAGTAGTGGATAACTTTTCAAATTAGGAGATTACCTAAGCATTATTTTTTTCACTGTATTTGAATATTGTGAGATAAGATATCTGTCTGTATTGAAAAATGATGTAAATATTATATTTGTTTCCTAAGTAATAAATTTGTACTATTTGGTACTCTTTTGGTTTGACCAAAGTTATTTTCACATGCATTGAGCTGAGACATGCTACTTTAATTTGAATAAAAGTATATTATCATTGCCATGCTTGTAAGGTATAATGATGATAAAGTTAACAAGGCCTGGGCTTATGCATATATATATATATATATATATATATATATATATATATATATATATATAACTCTGTATTAGAATTTATTTATTTATTTAAATTCATTTTTGTTTATAAAAAAAAAATACATTCATGGGTTCAAATCTCATTTATATAACGAATTGTTGCAACTCAATTGGATAAGCAACACCAAATTTGTGGAAAGGATCGAGATCCAATCCATGAATAAATGACTCTGATTATATAATCAAAGTCGTTTATAAAAAAAAATCATTTATATTTAAGAAAAAATCAATTGGCTTCTATAGTTTTATGCCTTTATGCATAGATAGATAGCCATCTCCTCTCTATTTTTTAGTCACTTTCCAACTCCTGGACTTTTGGTGCAATGACCTATCCATTCTAATTATTAGTTAGAGGTATTCTATTTAATTAAGCCATTCTAAAGAAGAAAAACTAAATATCACTGATATCAGTCATCGGGCATGGTCCCCCAATCAGTTCACCAACAAATTATTATTTTTTGAACGGCAGTTCAACAGCAACTTCATAGTGAACTGTAGGTCATAGGTTAGTTGGAAAGTATTTTCCTTTTTATATTTTTCCAATTCATAATATTTATGTAAGTATAAACTATAAATATTATCCTTCTAGAAGAAAAAAAAAATTAACTAAAAATGTATTGAGAAAATAAATCCAAAAAATTAATAAACATCCTTAAAGATTAAATATTATTAATTATATCCTCGATACTTTTCTTATTTAGACTCCGTTTGGAATAATTTATTTTTGAGCTTATGCAAAACAGCTTATGCAAATAAATAAGTTTTTATGTTAATTTACAATTTCCCACTAACAAAATATGTATTTTTATAAACTATTTTTTTCGTAATCTACCTTGACAAATTTATAATAGTATATAAAAACTTATTTATTCGCATAAGTTATTTTGCATAAGCTCAAAAATAAATTATTTCAAACGGAGCATTATTAAACATAATATAAAATTATCAACAAAAAGAAACATAATATAAAGAAACACATTGATTTTACGATTGAAATTTGAATATTGATTTGTCACGTTGTGAGAGTCTATCCGTTGATAAATATATGATTTTATAATTACAACTGAATTTGCTTAAAAAGAGTACAACTTTGTTGAATCTAATTCAGTTTTCATTCTCATTCTCACTAGTGATTTTAAAGAGATTTCCTTGGGAGCCTCAAGGTCTTCTTTTTCTACGATCATCTGTAATACGAATACTTAACGCAATTAGTAATATTAATATTACCATATTTTACATTTCCATCCAAAATCTCTAGCACATACATCTTAGTTTCAAATAGTATTTGTACTTTTGTCAACTTAAAAATAAACAAAGCTAAATCAAATTAAATTGGTGGTAAAAATTAAAACAAAAAAACATAAAATTCATAAAATTTAAAACTTAAAATTCATATTAAAACATGAAAAGAGTCAAAAACTGACTAAAATGACAAGAAAAAAAATAAAATTAATGTGTTAGCTAAAATTAAGTTAATTAACTAAAATATAATCTTTCGTTTTTTTTAGCAAAAAAATATAATCTTTCCTATTAAAAGCTAAAATCTCCGTGAGTTTAGCTCAGTTGGTAGAGATATCGCACAATATGTGCAGGAGCCCGGGTTCAAACCCGGGACACTCCACTTATTCACCTTTAAGGTGAATTTTCTAGCCACTAGGCTACGTGAAAAAAAAAAAAAAAGCTAAAAATTGAATAACAAAAAAATATTGAGCAACAAATTTGCCGAGAATAAATGTCTTAGAAAAATAAAAGTAATTGATTATAAATAATGATATGTGTCAGCATTGATTTAGTTCCAAGTTGTACCCTCATCTGTCATCACATCATCATTCATCATAATCATCATCACTTTCGCCACCTTCACTCACTCGATTCCATTCTCTGCAACCACCGTTAGTTACATACACAATTCTTCACCAAAAACCCCTTTCACAATTCATTACCCTAAGCTTCAAAAATCACTCGTTTTTCTCTGATCCTTTTGCTTCAAGGTATGATTTTTCATCATACCTACTTCAATTTTTTATCAGAAATCTTATAAAATAGCATGATTATGATAAATTCTGATCTGGGGTTGTTGAATTTTCGATAAATTTTCTGTTTTTATTTTGTTGATTTTTGTCTGGTTTATATAGATCCATGAACTTCCTATGCATGTGTGTATGGGAATTGCGTTGAATTCAGAATCTAACCATTTTTATTTTTTTTCAAATTTTGAATCTGTTGGTATTAGGGTATTGAATTTTTTTTATATTGGAGAGAGATGGGATTGTTTTGATCTTTGACGATGTTTTGATATTAGCAATTAGCATGGTGCTTATTTGAATAATTAGATATCAAAATTTTCGTTAATCGGTTAAACTACTTCATTATAAGGGGTAATTAAGTTAGGTTATAGGTTTTGCTGTATTAATTTGTTGTAATGAATTTGGTCAAACTTGGGAATCATTGACAGGGAAGAAAGCAATACATAATTTGTAGTCTTTTAGTGTTGAGTGCTTTTCATTTGATCTAATAACTAATTTGAAGTTAAGTTCTGATCATGATTAGACCATGGAACTTGTTCTTTTGTATTTATGTTTTGATTACTTTACTGTCTTAGTTTCTTTAGTAGAATGTGATGAATATTTTACTTCAATTCTATGACCAGGCTTTTCTGCGGTTGGTGGTGCCTTCGAGTTTTGCAGATCCCTGCATTTGGGATTGGCCAGCTGAAATTGGAAATGGTTAAAAGGTTTGGTCGCTAATTTCCTACTAAAGATGACTTAATGATGAATTAACTAAGTTGTATATCTAATTGATTTTTTTTGGAACAGTTATGGAGTTTTCCGATTTTGAGCTGCAAGAGATATTATCATGTTGCAGTGCATAGAGGGAATTAAGCATTTGTGTGCTCCTCTATTGCGGTGTTGTGACCTTGATTTATATAAGCAGACAACAGGCCTTGACGATCCTGAAATCCTCGCGAGGGAGACCGTGTGTAAGCATCATCCTAACTTCATGGTTACAAATTATAATGCATTTGTTGTTACTTCTGTTCGTATGCAAATGTATTTTGATTTGAATATGTGCTTCTAAAATCTTGTATATTATGTCATTCCCTTTAGATTTTGAAACCATGTGGATGATGTTATGCTCTTGTGTTTTATTTGAATTCTATTACCTCTCGTACTACTATTTGGAAATAAATACACATGATATGATTATGGATGATGATGGATATTTGTTTTTCTTGTGTATGCAGTCAGTGTAAGTGAAATCGAAGCTCTTTATGAGCTCTTTAAGAAGATCAGTAGTGCTGTGATTGATGATGGGCTGATCAACAAGGTTTGTCTGTTTTATCACTGGACACTGATTTAAATTTTATTGGCCACGTCCTATGTCATTATTTTCTTCATTCCGAAAGGATCAGACATTACAAAATATGCAAGTAGTTATATTCGCACTTTTTTCCTACAAAATTAATATTCATACTGCATCATTTGCAGGAAGAGTTTCAATTGGCATTATTCAAAACGAATAAAAAAGAAAGTTTGTTTGCTGATCGGGTATGGTATTGCTATCCGTTTATTTTAATCTGTGTTTAACGTTTCTCTGAACTATGAAAATATGTTTCTCGGCAATCGATCCTCTCATGTCACATGAGTCCATTGAAATCCTCACCTTCCATTGTAAAGGAGAGAGAAAGAAAATAAATGGAGAGGATCCATTTCCATGTTTCTCTGATCAGATTACGCTAAGGCCATCATATATAACAACCAAGCTTTATCTCACACTAATATGACATGACAAATTTAAAATAACTTCTTACATGTTATTGCTAATGTTTTTTCACGATTCAAATTAGATGTAACAATGTTGATTGTTGCCTCTCTTGTTTTCATGTTCACGTACTGCTGTGAAACTTTATATTGAATTAGTGTACCCTTTTTTGAAACAGAAGTAGTGCACCCTTAATACTTTATCAAAACCATTTAAATTATATACCCTTGGGTAAAAGTTTTCTCGCATGTTCCCTTACGTGGTTTACACATTTTATCTAAAATGCACTTTCAAGTTTTCCCGCATTGCCATTGTAAATGTTATTCTTTATCCTTTGCAACATGTGCATATATAGGTCCATATCGTATCACTTCATGTTGTTAATATCTCGTATGAAATTCTCTTTGGGCAGGTATTTGATTTGTTTGACACAAAGCACAATGGGATACTTGGTTTTGAAGAGTTTGCTCGTGCTCTCTCCGTTTTCCACCCAAATGCCCCTATTGATGAAAAGATTGAGTGTATGTTACTTCAAATTATGTTTTTGAATTGTCTTCTAAGGATAAAATTTTCCGTACCACAGCCTGTGTAAACTAAGAAGGATGCACAGTTTGAATCAACTCTTAGTTTATTTCTCCTCACATCTTTTCAATATATACCAAAATTAAAACCATATTGTATCTTGTTTCAGTTTCCTTTCAATTGTATGATCTCAAGCAGCAGGGTTTTATTGAAAGGCAAGAGGTAGAGTAGCCTTCTTTAAATCTTATTTTTGTCAAGTTTTTGCTCCTCGTTTGGACAAGCCTGATTTTTATCTGGTCTTTATTTATGTAAAGGTGAAGCAAATGGTAGTTGCTACACTTGCTGAATCTGGAATGAACCTATCAGATGATGTTATAGAGAGTATAATCGACAAGGTACATTTTTCCTTTTGATATTAGCACTTTTCATGTCATATATAAACCAATCTGTTTTGGTGTTTCAAGACGAAAAAGAACAGTTAGTTTGAACATTGAGTTTTGGATTTCTTCAGACATTTGAGGAAGCTGATACAAAGCATGACGGAAAGATTGACAAGGAGGAATGGAGAAACCTTGTTTTGCGCCATCCATCACTTCTGAAGAACATGACCCTTCAATATCTAAGGTAATCACCACCGCAAGGTGGAACGAAGAAACCTTATTTACTATTATCAACTTGATATTGAAACATCATTACATTTTTTCAATTTATATATCTCTGGCACTCTTTGACATCTGCTTTCATGTCTTGAGCAGGGACATAACCACAACATTCCCAAGCTTTGTATTCCATTCACAAGTAGACGATACCTGAAGCTTAGTAATTTTTTTTTTATGAGAGAAGATTAAGTTTATTTACTTGGTATATTTTCCTGTGGTTTCATTTATGTAAAAAAGGATAATGCAGAGAGAAATTTGCCATGCATTTGTTACTTTTCTTTCATGATGATATTTGGTTTTGTAGTTAAGTCTTCTTTAAATACATTTGATTTATTGCTTGAAAACTTACAAATACCTTTATTTTTCCATTGTGTCATTGGAGTTTACTTTATTTCCACTCCTTAAATCATAGATTCTAATGAAGGGATATGACTCATATGAGTATGACATATATTTCTAGTATGAAAGTATTGGTCCGTCATGGACCATAAATTATAGTCATTGGATTAAATTGAGAGTACACTTCTCTCTCACCAATTTCCTTTCTTTCTCTTCATTGAAATTACTTTCCCTCTTTGCCAATGATTATGGAACTTAACTACATTCCGGCCAAACTCGCTCTATCATCGCCAAACATGCATTTTCTGTCAACATGCTGAAGCTTCCGAAATTCACCACCCCCTCTCTCAATACCACAACTTTGGATTCTTTCTGTTGTTGTTTTAAAATTTTTATCTGGTTGTGTTCCTTGATGCAATGGTGCTTATTTTAAATTTATTCATAAAAACTAATTAACTCTAAACCTCTGAATATTTTGGGAGGAGTGTTTGAATCAGTAGCACAATCACAAATTTTAGAGCATAAACACAACGAGTTTAATAAACCTTTGTTAAGGGTTTTCTTTCCAACTATTGGCTAATTGGGTTTAGTGTATGTTTGGTATCACAGTAGGTATGTCAGAATTACGGTGATCAACCGTGATTTTAATACGTTCACTGTGATACCAAACATAGGCTTAGTTATGTCTTCCAAGCATTTTTACTGCACTTTCAAATTTGTGAAAACTGTTAGGATAATTGAGTTCAGAAAGTGAAAGTGTTGCAAAAGAGAAAATGATTGGTAAAAGAATGGAGATGAAAGAAGAGGACAGAAGAACGTTGACACGAGATAAGAGTTGAAGATGAAAGAAGATAGAAGAGAGTTGCAACAAGATAGGAGTCGATGAGTTCAATTTAGTATGGATAGAACATGACAAGATTTGGCAGGATAATCTACTTTAATCGAAGGAAGGAATTATTCACCATGAGTGGCATTGTGAACCTCCTTTTAACTATTGGTTCAGTTAAAGTCTCTCATATGAATGGTCTTTGATATTGTAATATTGGCCCCAAAGGTATGTACACGGTCAAATTCAACTATTTTCATTTTTGTCACATTCTTTTCTTTTCCCCTTCTTGGAATCCAAAGTTGTGCGGAAAAGTTACACAAAGTATGGGATAGTTGGACTCCCTCAAAAGTTATTGTTTTTGCATGGCAACTAATTGGTCGTCTACCTACAAAGGAGAATTTGTTTGATAGAGGAATAATTTTTAAAGGAGTTGATGCTTTGTGCATCTGGTGTTTGGGGGAGGTGGAGTCGACAAATCATATGTTTGTTCAATGTTGTTTTGCGGGGGCTATTTGGTGTAAAATCAATCGGTTGTTTGGTTTTCATCGATTGCACCTAATGACACACTGTCGCGTTTTGTATCTTTCCATTCTCCATTATTATATATCTTGGTCAAAAAGGTCATAAGGGAACAATGATGATCTGGAATGTCGTGATTTGGACGCTTTGGCGAGCAAAAAATGATAAAATCTTCTCGAATAAAGCATCACTAATAGAAGAGATGGTGGAGGGTATCAAACTTGTCTCCCAAAAGTGGCTTTTGGTTAAAAAGAGTCGTTCTTCATGTCTCTACTAGAAATGGTGTGTAAAACCAATAAATTGTTTCTATAGATAGTTCTTTTATTTTCTTTGTTGGGAGCGGAGTTTGGTTTGTTGAGGGCGGGGTTAGTTTTTATGTCCCTCTTTTACGAAAGTGTTTTGCTATTTTCTCTCTAATTTCGATAGAGTCCAAAATTATATTTTTTATACTTTAGTGCGTAGAGTACCACTTGTACTTTCTCCTTTCAATATTTTTTATATAATTTCTTTTGTAAAAAAACTTTTGCTTTATTTTGGAAATATAAAATTGTCCTCGAAATATCATCTAAAAAATGTATTTTCAAAACTATCAATAAGAGTCTTCAAAATTACAATTAGAAAACCTAATTGACTGTAAATGTTAAGTCACAAGCCAATCGACATTTTTATTGGTAACTGGGTGAACAAGTTAAGGGGTATGTATGTATTACCATTGAACTCGAATTTATCAATGGTTACTTGTGATCATGTCTAGTTTTTCTTGGTAAGAATGATCATGTCTATTTGAGATATAAATGTTAAATGGAGATATACTAAAAAAAAGGAGTATATAGAAAAAGAAAATTAAAAAACCTTGATGATTGAGAAAATGAAAGAGACCTGAGAACAACGTGATGAAATAGCTCACGTCGACAAGATAGGAAGTATTTGAAGAAGTGCCAAAGATTTCCGATTATTAAATTGATTTTTGTAAATAAGTTTTTCAAAAAATACTCATTAAAATAATCAGGCTTTTATTTTATACTAAAAACACTGGATTTTTATAAAGAAAAATAAGTTATGAAAACTTTGAATAAAATTGGAACGTGATGAAAAATAAAGCACATCATTTAATTAATGAAGAAATTCTTATTTGGGCACAAATTCAACACCTATCTTTTAGACACATATAAATAATTTTTAAAAAATTAAATATAAAAGAATTGATTAATAATAGTTAATGTGACTTAATAATTTATCTTTAAATTTTTCTCTTTGTTATGTGTGTGCCCAAATAATATTAATTTGAAGTTGTGCATGTGATAAAATTTCTCTTAATTAATGAACACGATCTAAGCCTTTTCTCGTTTTCACAAAGTATGGGAACAAAACCTTACCAAAAAAAGTATAGGAACAAAACATGAAATATGAAAAAAGAACGCAGGAGTTGCATAAAAAATTAAAGAACACACCAATGATAGTCAACAATTGACACACCAAAACTTACGACAAGTAAACATCTAATATTGTTAACATTCCAAAATTAAAAATTAATAAAAACCAAAAAGCATAATAAAAAGACTGTTTCTCAAACTCCTGGAACATTTCCTAAATAATAGCAAAACTAACATAAGACTTAGTCAACCTCTTCCATCTTGCTTCCCTCTGCATCAGCATCAGCTTCCTCCAATGGTGGCATGTCAGCATCATTCTCAGTTGCATCTTCATCAATGCTAAGACCAAGCTTGAGCATCCTGTGAATTCTGTTTCCAAAAGTGTTGGGCTCATCGAGGCTGAATCCAGAGGTTAGAAGGGCAGTCTCAAACAGCAAGAGAACAAGATCCTTCACAGATTTGTCATTCCTGTCAGCATCAGCACGTTTCCTAAGCTCCTCCATGATGGGATTCTCAGGGTTGATTTCCATTGTCTTCTTGCTGGACATGTATCCAGCCATGCTGCTGTCCCTCAAAGCTTGTGCCTTCATGATCCTCTCCATGTTGGCAGTCCAACCATACTCACCAGTCACAAGACAGCAAGGAGAGTCGACAACACGGTCAGAAACAACCACTTTCTCAACCTTATCGCCCAAAACTTCCTTGATAACCTTGCAGAGGTTGTCGAATTTTTCCTTCTGTTCTTCCATCTTTTTCTTCTCATCCTCACTCTCATCAAGTTTCAAACCTTCCTTGGTAGCAGAGACCAACTTCTTTCCCTCAAATTCCTTGAGCTGACCAACAGCATACTCGTCAATAGCGTCAACCATATAGATAACTTCATAACCCTTCTTCCTAAGCTTCTCAAGGAAAGGAGAGTTCTCAACAGCTTTCTTGCTTTCACCGGTAATGTAGTAGATGTCATTCTGTCCTTCCTTCATCCTGGTAACATAGTCCTTGAGGCTGGTCATGTCATCACCACTCTTAGTGGAGTGGTACCTGAGTAATTCAGCAAGCTTTGTCTTGTTCTGGGAATCCTCATGGATACCCAATTTCAAGTTCTTGGAGAAAGCCTCATAGAACTTGTTGTAGTCCTCCTTGTTCTCAGCAATTTCAAAGAAAAGCTCAAGGCACTTCTTAACCAAATTCTTTCTAATGACCTTCAAGATCTTGTTTTGTTGAAGCATTTCTCTTGAAATGTTAAGGGGAAGATCCTCAGAATCCACAATACCCTTGACAAAGCTCAGATACTCAGGCATCAATTCCTCACAGTTGTCCATGATGAAAACACGGCGGACATACAACTTGATGTTGTTTGGCTTCTTCTTAGTGTCAAAGAGATCAAAAGGTGCCCTCTTGGGTACAAAGAGGACAGCCTTAAACTCCAGCTGACCCTCAACAGAGAAGTGCTTAACAGCCAAATGTTCTTCCCAATCATTGGTAAGACTCTTGTAAAAAGCAGCATACTCATCCTTTGTAATCTCTTCAGGCTTCCTCATCCAAATAGGTTTTTGTTTGTTCACCAAAGACCACTCATGAGATACCTCCTTAATCTTTTTCTTCTTTTTCTCCTCCTTTTCTTTTTCCTCATCTACTTCTTCAACCTTACCCTCCTCTTCCTTCTTCTCTTCCTCGTCCTCATCATCGGAAATCTCTTTCTCAATGGTCTTCTCAATCCAAAGAGAAATAGGATAGCTGATGAATTCAGAATGCTTCTTAATCAAGTCCTTGAGACGGCGCTCCTCAAGATACTCGAGTTGGTCCTCCTTTAGAATGAGAGTAATCTTAGTTCCTCTACCAAGAACTTCACCAGTTGTATCCCTAGTCACAGTGAAAGACCCACCAGCTTGGGACTCCCACACATACTGCTCATCATCATTGTGCTTTGTGGTAACAATGACCTTCTCAGCCACAAGATAAGCAGAGTAGAAACCAACACCAAACTGTCCAATCATACTCACATCAGCACCAGCAGCCAAAGCTTCCATGAATTCCTTGGTACCTGACCTTGCAATGGTACCCAAGTTGTTCACCAAGTCTGAAGCATAAAACAAACAAACGTTAGAGAAAAACATATATTATCACACAACAAACAGTTCTAAATAAATCAAATTTCTGTGATTCTGAAAAAACAAATTAGCATACCAGCTTTTGTCATTCCAATTCCACTATCAATGATAGTCAATGTGTTGTTGGTCTTGTCAGGAATAATATGAATGAACAACTCTGGCTGAGAATCGAGTTTGCTCTTATCTGTCAAGCCCTCAAATCGGATTTTATCCAAAGCCTACATTAAAACAGTCAAAGAAAGGAATCAGAATAAAATTCATGCCAACAACTACCAAATCCAACTATCACATCAAACATTCCTAAAGACTACCCAAATATACCAATGCAAAAGTAACAACTATATTCCTAAACCATAATTATTGGTCACATGAATCTTTTGATTCAAAACTTAAAGGATCAATTATAAAAAAGTTCTTGTGTAAACATTATACAGTATCAAATAGATCCCAAAATTAGGTATATCACACATATAAACACGTACTATTATACTGATTAAACATACAATTTCAAATTAGGTATACTTATCATGAATTTCATATGAATTAACAATAAAAAATACACTAATTACTTCAAAATTAAAATCATCTCAGTTAATTACATATAACAATCACTACAATTTAAACAAAAAATAACGGAACCAAAACAAGTCTAACAAATCACAACTATATTTGAGCAACAACACAAATATTACAGAGATCATGAAGAACTATACAAATCAATTAACAGAAACCCTAATAACATAGATAATCCAATAACTAACATAACCAAAAACAAATCATCACAATAAAACCAAAACAAAACTAGATCAAATCATATTTACGAATAAAAATCAAACAAAACTAAACACGATACAAAACAAAAACAGAGCGAACAAGAAGAAGAAGCTTACATCGGAAGCGTTACTGATGAGTTCACGAAGAAAAATCTCCTTGTTACTGTAAAAAGTATTGATGATGAGACTGAGAAGTTGATTGATCTCAGCTTGGAAAGCGAACGTCTCTTGTTCCGCCATTGTAGATCGATCTAGGGTTTGTTAGATGAGAGAGAAAGGGAATTAGGGATTTGAAGGATTGTGAGTGTTTCAGAGAAGAAGAACGAAAAGTGTGAAAGAGTGTGGAGTGAATGAGTTATTATATAGTAAGTGTTAGCTAGGGTTTGAAGTTTTCTAGATCCTTCTATTTCTATATTTATTTATTTATTTATAAATAAACTAAATAAATTGTTTTGTGTTAACTCGATCGCTATTTGGGGCCACTTTACTCTCAACTGTCCCCACTTGACTTGGATTAGTTCTACTTGATTAGATTTTTTTTTAAAAAAAAAAAGGTATAAAAAATTATAAACTCTATTTGATTATTTTTTGTGTTTAAATATTTGATTTGATAGTTTGTTTTTCGACAGAATATATTTGATTTTAAAAACCCGAAAAAGAAAATTGATGTGCTCCTTTTTTGGTTTATTTTTTTACAATAATGTTTTATTTAATTTGATACGTTTTGATTAAATAGTTTAGTTTATTTTGCTTAAAAAAAAATAAGTTTATTTTATTTTTTTAAAGATATTATCCTAAAAAACTTATTTTAAATTTCAAAAAATTATATTATTTTTCAAAAATAAAAAGTACTAAATATTTGTAAAAAAAATCGGTTTTTGTGATTTGGGTATATGTCCAAGAAATTTTGGCTTTGTTTTTTTATAAAGAAATTTTTTGGCTTTTATTAATATGAATCTACTTTTATTTTATTTTTTATGGTCAACTCTACTTTTTTCTTTATTTTATTTTTTGATAAATATTTTAATTAGCATTTTCCAAAAATAAAAAATTTGGACAAGTACTTGATGGTTAGACTCACACATGTTAAGTGTGAAGAAGTGGCCAATTTGAGATTCAAATTTGGTCCTCCAATAATACAAAAATATAAAACTACATTTAAAATCTAAAATAAATGTGATTTTAAGAAGATTTTTTAACATCTTAAGTAAAAAAATAACTAAATAATTTATTGTTTTAGAAAATTAAAAAACATTTGTATTCAAAATAATATGTTAAGGGGCATGATCAACAATATAAGAGAAAAGGTTGGAAAGAAACTAATCTGATATGCTTCTCTAATTTATCTTGAAGAGCTTGTGAAAGTAAATTAAAAATATTTTTACAGCTTGAATGGACACAAGAGTTTAAACGCAAAATTTGGTTAAACTCACATAAAAATACATATCATTTAATTACTTAAAAAAATCACATTGTTTAATTTTTATTTTATAACTTTGTTAGGGATATCAAGTGTTATGACTAAAGTTTCTCTCCATCATTCATCAGTTTTCCTGTTTAATTGTTTCTCTTCACCTTTCAAAATAACTTCATTATTTGATTAATCACTTGCTTGACACCAATACTTTGTTATGAAAGAGGTACTTTTAAATCTTCTTGACAACAATCCTCTTTAGTTCCAAGAATAAAAAACAAAACAAATTAAATCATCGAACCTTGTCCTATAATCCGTACACTCACAATTGAGCATTGGCGCACTTTTCCAATGAATTTTGAATTGTATGAATTTAAACCCGATCTTCTTGTTTTTTTTTGCAATATTTTTATCTTGATGACTGGCGGTGTCCAAATTACGCATTCAAGACGTGCGAAAAATTGTTTGGATTGTACAAATCGGTCATTGACTTAACCATATCAAACCATGTTTCTCATAACCCAATGCTATTTTAAGTATGGAGGATCCTCCTTGTCCATACTTAGTTTTCTTGCTGATATACATGTGTTTGTTAAAGCTGGTTAAGAAGAAAAAAAAATGTTAAGAAGAGCATTACACATATTCATCTTTAGGAAAAAATATCATTACAATAGTTCTGATGCGAAGAGTTGTTGAGTTTGATCGTGACCAGTCCAATAAGAAGAGAGGAGATCATATTCCAGATCTCAACACCAAGGTTAAACCCATGTATGCAATTCCATACCATTCACTCTTGAAATGTTTCAAGTAATTTGACGTAAAACGTCTTTGCTTTGACAACTCTTAATCCAAGTATCCCATAGAGGTTAGCTCTTAAAAGAACTTTTACAAATTGTGTAAAGGATACATGTTCTTGTTTTCTTGTTTCTTTCCATAAATGGAGGGGCATTAAAATAAAAGAAAATTGTTGTACATTACACAGAAACCCTCCATCAGTCTTGGATATTTGGGTGATATTGGGCAACTGGGGTCACATTCCAGAAAACTATCTAGTTCTGATCTTGACAAACTTAGGTCTGGATGCCTTCTTCTCCATCTTTTCCCTCTTTTTGCGTGTCTTTTCATCTTCAACTGGTTCCTGATCACAAAATGCATACACAAATTAAGTTACTATGAACCTTCCTGTGGCTGGAAAGTGAAAATTAATAAGGACTGTGATCATACCTCTGAACCACCTTGTGGCAAAAACCCTTTAATGAGGCCAAAGGATTGGTAAGCTCCAAATGCTGGTATCTGGCACATGGCAAGAAGGGAGCAACCGTGTCACTAAAGGTTGTTGCATTCTCTCTCTCTTTTTTTTTTTTTATGAATGACGGGTTTTACAACTTTTTTATGCAAAACACGATCAGAATTCAGACATTGATTGATTACAACTTTAAATTGAACTTGTAAATTTAAGTCATAATTCAAGCATTTCACAACCACAGTTATTTTGTAGAGAACAACTGATATAATTCATAAATGAAAGAACTATGATGCCGGTTTGAGAAAAGTCACAAGGCGTTAAATGATAAAGCACACAATGTTTTGGGCACCTCCACCTGTTTAACAAGCCACTGAATTCAATCCCTTCCCTTCATGTCAGATGCTTTCTGACACATAAATGTTCACACTATGTACTATCTTTCAGGCATGCACTAATAAGTAAATCTAATGAACCTTTAAACAAATTCCTCCTTATGCTAAATGAACATTTTTTACTGCAGAACTATGTGTGTGCAACCCACTGCCAAGCTTGGCAGATAATAGATCTCTTTGTAGCTAAGATTACATTCTTTGAAGTGGTAACAGTCCGAGTGTGTGACTACAGCATCAAACAATTACAATCCTACATTCTAAAAGTATACTGCATTTTGGACCAATGCAGCCAACCAAAAGCTTATTTAGGAGCAGATTGGACCTTACCACAAGATATATGTACCAGAACTTTCCAGAGATGATGGACGCGACTTGCACAAAGCTTGTTATGTAGATAACATCATGTAAATAGCTGCAAAACATGACCAACAGTAAGTAAAGAATTATCATACAATTAGAAGATAGCAAAAAATTCAATGTAGTCGAACTTTATTTATCAATATAGTTTGGTTTCACATAAGAGGTTCAAGAACTTTTGGTGACTGAAAATCTAAATAAGGGGAGGGAGGGCTGACTTCCCCAGACCTATGGGACGTTCAGCTGACTATGAACAAGTTTTAGGTCCATCTAGGGGCCAAAACTCCATACCCTACAACTACAATATAAATACAGCGCTTTTGTTCAACAGTTACATCTATCAGCCATTTTTGCATGATGGAAGAAATTGTTAATTTTAGTTTTAGTAATATAGAGTAGAAATCATATCTGAACAAATTTTAAGAGCTTCAAACACTTACCATAATATGCACAAAATACACCGACAGAAAAAACTACAAACGATAAAGTAAAAAAATCATTGGCACGGATGAACTCTAATTTTTAAATTGAGATGCACATCTTGTACACACATGGTGATTGCAAAAGGCACGATTTGGAATAGCTTCTAACTTATAGGAGCTTCTCTATTAAAATAAGTTTATGGAGATCCATGAAAATTTTTCTAAGCCTATAGGTCTAAAGAGATAAGTTAAATGAGAAAGCTTATGAAGAAATTGAGATGGGGAAACTAATTTTAACTTGTACGAGAAGCTATTGTTTAAATAACTCGGTTATTGTGGCATTCATTTTCCTTAAGTAATTCTTGGATATCTTTACACAAGCCACAAAACAAAACATATTCACAACCGCAAACTCCACCAGTAGTCATATCAAATCCACCATCTAAAAGTTCACCATCGTCGGTGTAACTTGGGTTTGCCATCTTAGCAAGCTGTTGATAGGGAAAATAATATGCTAGAGAAGTCACAACCAAGCCAACCCAATGCTTCCAGGTGAAGCTAGAATGGAAGATTAACATCCTAATTACTACATAAATAACCTGTTCAAAAGTAAGCCAATAATCAATACACCAGTAAGCAAATTTTGAGCAAAACGAACTTGCTTATGTTCACACGCATTCATAATCTCAAGCCAATAGAATCATATTTGACACACTATTTGTTTGTAAGCAAGCATAATCTAGATTTCGTCCATTAACTATTCAATTCTGTTGGGACAATGTGATAATTTTGGGAGAAATTAGAGAGAATAGAACGAGAGAATTGAGACGAGAATTAAGAAAAAGAGTTAAGTTTTTTATTCATCCACATGGGGCAAGGTATTTATATACAAATGGGGGCTTGCTTCACTGCCAAGCGATCGTATATTAACTACCTAAGACAAATCAAAAAACTATAACAAACTAACTAATTATTACTAGCTTCAGAAACTTTCTCAACTTCTGAAGCTCTGCAACTTCTGAAGCTCTGCTCAGCTTCTGAAGCTCTGTAGCTTCTGAAGCTTCTCCAACTTCTGAAGCTCTGTAACTTCTGAAGCTCTGCTCAGCTTCTGAAGCTCTGCAACTTCTGAAGCTTTGTTTTCTCGAAAACATGACTTATTAATTCAACACACCTCCTAAGGCATGTTTTCCAAAGCATTCATTCCTATAAGCTTCTTCAGAGTGTCAAACCTTGCCTTAGCCATAGGTTTGGTTAGAATATCTGCAAGTTGAATCTCAGTATTGCAATATTCCATCTCAAGCTTATCTTTGTTCACTTGATCTCTCAAAAAGTGAAACCTTCTCTCAATGTGCTTACTTCTTCCATGACTAACTGGGTTGTTAGCCAAATCAATTGCTGACTTGTTGTCAACAAGTAGCTTCATCCTTGTTGTCTCTACTGCATTCAATTCAGTGAGCAACATCTCAATCCAATTTGCTTGACAAGCTGCAAATGAAGCTGCCACATACTCAGCTTCACATGATGACAATGCCACTATCCCTTGCTTCTTAGAACACCAAGAGATTGGTGCATTACCTATCATGAACAGGTATCCTGCAGTACTCTTCCTGTCATCTTGATCTCCTCCCCAATCTGAATCTGAGTAACCATAAGCCATTAGCTTCTTGCTACTGTTCCTTTGGTTTGGAATTAAAATGCCATGATCAATGGTTCCTTTCACATATCTAAGGACCCTCTTTGCAGCAGTCAAGTGATTCATCCTTGGTTGATCCATAAATCTGCTCAGCAGACCAATACTATGACATAAATCAATTCTAGTATTGCACAAGTACCTCAATGATCCTATGATCTGTCTGTACAGTGTTGAATCAATCAACTCATCCTCAGTATTCTTGCTCAGCTTCACACCTGTTTCCATAGGAGTAATTGCAGGGTTGCAATTGCTCATGTGAAACCTCTTCAATATGTCAATGACATATTTCTTCTGATGCAAGAAATAGCCTCTATCTGTTTTCACAAATTCCATGCCAAGGAAATATGATAGCTCTCCCAGATCAGTCATCTCAAACTCCTTCATTATGTCTGCTTTGAATCTCTCTAGCACAGCTTTGTTTGATCCTGTGATCAACAAATCATCAACATACAGACACAGTATTATAATCTCATCATGACTTGAGCCTTTCACATATACTCCATGTTCTGATGTGCATCTAGTGAAACTCAAATTCAGCAGGAAGCTATCAATTCTCTTGTTCCAAGCTCTTGGAGCTTGTTTCAAACCATAGAGAGCTTTGTTCAACTTGTACACTTTCTGTTCTTGACCTTTAATCTCAAATCCTGGTGGCTGCTTCACATATACCTCTTCCTCTAATGGTCCATTCAAAAAGGCAGATTTCACATCAAGCTGGTGCATAGCCCATCCTTTGTAGGTAGCTACTGCAACAACTAGCCTAATTGTCTCTAGCCTTGCCACAGGTGCAAACACTTCATTAAAGTCAAGTCCAGGCTTCTGAAGAAAACCCTTAGCTACTAACCTTGCTTTGTACTTAGCAATTTCACCACTTGGTTTCATCTTCAGCTTGAAAACCCATTTCACATCAATAGGTCTCTTGTTTACAGCTTTGTTCATCAATGTCCAGGTGTTATTCTTCTCAATTGACTTCAGCTCCTCTTTCATAGCATTCAACCAATTTGAATCTTTCAAAGCTTCACTTAGAGTCACTGGTTCCAACTCTGCAATCATTGCTTCATTGACCAGTTCTCCATCTTCAGTGATTGCTTGATCAGGAAACACATCATACTCATTCAACCTTATTGACTGTACCCTTTCTCTGGTTGATCTTCTCAACTGTTGATTAGGTGCAGCATTAGGTTGATCATCTTCAACTTCTATCTCCTCTTGATTTGTTTCTTCAAGCATGAGTCTTCTGTTGAGCATTGAGCCTTCAGCACTTGTGCCTTCAGTCCAATCCCATCCCTTTGATTCATCAAACCTGATATCTCTGCTAATCACAACTTTGTTATCTCTAGGTGAGTACAATTTGTAAGCACCAGTGGGATGATAACCTAACAATATCATTGTCTGACTTCTATCATCAAGTTTTCTTCTAACTTGATCAGGAACATGTTTGAAGCAAAGTGAGCCAAATATTCTAAAATGACTAACACTTGGTTTCAAACCTGTCCAAGCTTCATGAGGAGTCTTGTCTTGTAACCTCTTTGTAGGACTTCTATTGATGATGTAAACTGCTGTAGAGACTGCTTCACCCCAAAACTTATGAGGCATATGCTTAGCTTTAAGCATACTTCTGGCCATGTTCATGATGCTTCTATTTTTCCTCTCAGCTACACCATTGTGTTGAGGGGTGTAGGGTGCAGTGACTTCATGCTCTATACCTTCATCTTCACAGAATTTTGCAAATTCATGTGAAGTGTATTCACCACCTCCATCAGTTCTCAATTTCTTAACACTAAATCCACTTTGATTTTCAACTAGTGTCTTAAATTTCTTGAACTTGGTAAATACATCACTTTTCTTTTCGATAAGGTAGAGCCAAACATGCCTAGTACAATCATCTATGAATGTCAGAAAATAGTTGTTGCCTCCAATGGATTTCACCTCAAATGGACCACACACATCTGAGTACACCATTCCTAGCTTCTGAGTTGATTTCATAGGTAATTCATTCTTGAATGAATTTCTGGCCTGCTTTGCTGCACAACATTCCTCACACACTTCACTTGGTGCTCTGATCTGAGGCAAGCCATGAACCATCTTCTTGGAATTCAACATGCTTAAACTTTTGAAGTTTAAGTGTCCAAACCTGTGGTGCCATATCCAATTCTCTTCTGTACTAGTGACTGAGGCTAAGCACTTGAAATCAATCACATTGATTTCAACCTTAAAGGTTCTATTGCTTGACAATGGAGCTCTTAGGATTAACCTACTTTTAGCATCATGAATCTTCAATTCTTTATTAGCCATTGTCACTGTATAATCCTTTTCAAGTAATTGACCAAGACTAATCAGATTACTTGTTATAGAAGGAACATACAATACCTCATTAATGAAGGATTCTTGACCATCTTTTCTCTGCACAAGAATTGTCCCCATACCTTCACTAGTGATCTGGCTGCTATTAGCAAACTTGATATTCCGTCTCACTGAATAGTCAAGTTTCAAGAACCACTTCTTGTTGCCAGTCATGTGATTGCTACAACCAGTGTCAAGATACCACAAGTTGGATTTATCAGCGTCAGTGTTTGTAATTGTCATGAGCAGGGAATCATCAGAGTCACTACCATTTCCCTTTGCCAATTGAGCTTCATCCTTGTCACTTCTCTCAACTTTCTTAGAGTGACACTCTCTAGCATAATGGCCAAGCTTCTGACAATTATAACACTTCACATCCTTCTTATTAATCTTTTTCTTTGAACCTTTCTTGTTACCTTTGCTAGACTCTGAATCTTTAAGGTTCTTGCCATCATTCTCTGAATCTTCTTTCTTTTTCTTGTTTTTCCCTTTGGAACCTTTCTGAAACTTTGCCTGCAAAGCTTGATCAATAGCTTTATTTGAGCTCCTCTGCTTGACTCTCAGTTCATGTGCCTCCAATGAAGCTTGGAGCTCCTCTATCTTCATAGTGGCCAAATCCTTTGATTCTTCTATTGCTACTACTATGTGATCAAATTTCTCAGTCAAGGTTCTCAAAACCTTCTCAATCTTGGACCTCTCTGACAGAGCTTCACCATTTGACTTCATCAAATTAGTGATACTCAACATTCTTGAAAGATACTCAGCTATCGTTTCTTGATCATTCATCACCAACATTTCATATTGTCTCCTCAGAGCTTGCAGCTTGATACCCTTCAGTTTTTCATCACCTCCATAAATCTTTTTCAATGTATCCCAAGCACCTTTAGAAGACTCTTCCTCAATGATCTTCTCAAAGATATTAGGATCCACACACTGATGTATGATGAACAGACCTTTTGCATCCTTTTTCTTCAACTCGCGATGCAAGGCTCTTGCTGCTTCATCAGCATTTGCAGCCAAGTCTGGTACTCCATCATTAACAGTTTCAAGAACATCTTGAAACCTGAAAATGACCTTCATCTGCGCACACCAACGATCATAGTTTTCACCTTTGAAAACTGGAAGATTTGCAGGAAATTGTGATGAGGTTGTGCCATTGTTCGCCATTGTTTCTTGATCAAAGAATCAATGCAAAACGTGAATCACAACCGGGCTCTGTTATACCAATTTGTTGGGACAATGTGATAATTTTGGGAGAAATTAGAGAGAATAGAACGAGAGAATTGAGACGAGAATTAAGAAAAAGAGTTAAGTTTTTTATTCATCCACATGGGGCAAGGTATTTATATACAAATGGGGGCTTGCTTCACTGCCAAGCGATCGTATATTAACTACCTAAGACAAATCAAAAAACTATAACAAACTAACTAATTATTACTAGCTTCAGAAACTTTCTCAACTTCTGAAGCTCTGCAACTTCTGAAGCTCTGCTCAGCTTCTGAAGCTCTGTAGCTTCTGAAGCTTCTCCAACTTCTGAAGCTCTGTAACTTCTGAAGCTCTGCTCAGCTTCTGAAGCTCTGCAACTTCTGAAGCTTTGTTTTCTCGAAAACATGACTTATTAATTCAACAAATTCTAGAGAATTAAAATGATAAATCTAACTGACATCATCTTGAAGTGAACTGAAATTGCAATAAGAAAGAGAGAGAGAGAGAGAGAGAGAGAGAGAGAGAGAGAGAGAGAGAGAGAGAGAGAGAGAGAGAGAGAGAGAGAGAGAGAGAGAGAGAGTGAGTCTAGAAAAGTACATTGCAAGCGATGATGATACGGCGCATCCTAGCCATGAAACGGCGGCGTTTAGTGTTTTTGTGAGGGAGAAGAAGAGCGTGTGTTCAAACTTCGTAGTGGTGACTGTAGTGGCATTTTTGTAATTTCCATTTAAATTGAAGGTAGGATAGTAATTTCAAGCTTACGTGGACTATAAAAAAAACCGGCCAAGGCAGTGAGCTCGTCCAGTTCCATAACCGCCGGTGTCTACCGGAAACCGCTTCACACATAACATTTCCCATTTCAATTTCACTCTCAGTAGCGTGTGAGTTACACCACCACCTTTTTCTTCTTAAAACAGAAAAAACAAAATGCTGTTGTAGATATTAACTAACCGACTGAATTTTCCAAAAATGGAGGGGTGGTTCTCAACTTCAACCTCACCCAGCAACGACGTTCAGCAGAAACCAGCAGGAGGTTCATCTTCTTCTTTGCTTGCTGATTGGAACTCCTATGCTTCATCTCAGCAGGATCAGGATCCTTCCAATTCCGCAATCAGCTTCGATCTTGAATCTGCCGTTAGATCTGCCAACAACACTGTCACTGGCACTTTCAGCGTGTAACACTATTCAACTCAATCTTCACTTCAATTGCATTTAATATACGCTTGAATTAGGATTTGTGTTTTTGTTTTTTTCTATATCATAGATTCATAATTACTGTATGTAGTGTTAGGAATTAGTATTATGCTAAGGTGCCTTCGAATTCGGTAAGGATAAGGATAGAACTAGAAATGCATTATCCAAGTTTGTTTGATTGCAAAAGCTCAATGGGAAAACAATAATGACATTGACATACATCCATTTTTTTCGTACGCTTTTGATACCTGGTTAATCGCATTAAAAAATGCGGTTAGTTAATTTGATTTACGGTCAAAATTGTAGTTAATTCAACTATATGATTAACCACAATTTCACAATTTTGAATGTGATATCAATTAACTATTTAGTCAACTGAATTAACTACATTTTTGTGTGTGATTAACTAGGTGGTAAAATTGGCGTCCAAATTGGTTACAGTCAAAATCGTAGTTAATTCAACTATATGATTAACCACAATTTCACAATTTTGAATGTGATATAAATTAACCATTTACTCAACTGAATTAACTACATTTTCGCGTGTGATTAACTAGGTGTAGGAAAAATTGGGTGTCCAAATTGACGGGGCAAAACTATATGGACTAGTACACTGGTGTAGAAGTTTAGTTTTAAAGACAATTGAAGAAAGGAAATGAGAATGCTAGATTGTAAACCAAATATTACTCCTACCAACACTAATGTTATGTTTAGGTTAGATCAGCGAGAGTTAGCTTCAGGAAGGTATATAGGAGAGTGGTTGAGAATGGGAAGTTTAACTATCTTACGAGTTGTAATGATTGACTTGGAGTGTGATGTTAACCAATTTAACTGTATTTGTGATAAGCATTCATAGTTGTCAATCAATAGCGCAGCATAGCCGCATGATAATATAAGAGCAGAGCAAAGAAACCCGTTAGCTTCTATATCTTTATGTTGCAGAAATCGTGTGCTTTGCTGTTGCGACTGTTAGGTCTCCAAAAAGCTTATTTTGCCCCTGTTGTATTTTCATTGCTGATTATTCCCTGACTTTTTCAGACAAAAGAACTAAATCCTTAATTTCTCCTCGCATGTTGATCAACCAGCCATAACGTTTAAACATAAGAGTTTTCTTCTTGCCGAGTCCACTATTGTTAGGTGTCATTCTGGTCAAGTCTGGTGGTTTCTGGTGTCATTTTGGCGATTGTTCTTCACATGCTATGCTCTCATTTATGATAATCTGCCCTGTTTTCCCTTTCGGCTCATTTGACTCTATATCCTCAGTTGTTTGCACACAAGTTTTTTTAATTGCCGTTCCTTTTTCATTTCCGATTCTGTCAAAAAAATGTCAACCTTTTTTGGGTGTTCAAATCAAACTCATTACTGCTGCTCTCACATGCTCTATTTTCGAGTTTATCACTTTGCAGTCTTTATTTCGTTGATTATTGTAAATGTTTAACTAAGACTGATGGATTTTTATTATTAGTTATGCCTTGAATCTTGAGCACTAATGTGTATAGTATAACTTACTCAACCTTTATCTAAAATTTTAGTATAGTGGCCATCCTGCTATAGCGTGTTATGTGTCAGCCTTTACGTGCTTTCCTAGAAAATGATTGATCCTTGACAATAAAGGCTATACTGATTTTGTTTCCTACATGGATGCATATTAAGCCGACAGCCCAAGTGATATATAGGCCATCAATGTCAGGTTATTGTGTTATTATATGGGGTAATCATACTGCTTGGATGAACAAACAGAATATTGTTGATAGATTTAGTGTGCAGAGTACTTAGTTATGTGAACGCATATGGCTAAAACAAATTACTTTTGAACTAAAATTTTGAGAATAAGGACTATGAGTATTATTTGTGATAATCAAGCTTCCTTTTATCTAGAGAAATGACAGTATCATTTAATCCCAATTATCAACTGGCGGATATGTTCATTAAGTCACTATGGAATCCAAGGGTAACATACATATGTCATAGAAGCACTAGCATGAAGAGGAGAGTGGAGATTCACTATGCTTCCATTTTTTATGTTTAGTTTTCAGTTGTATCTAATACATAACTAGTTCGTGATAAGTTTCAAGCAAAATTGAAACCATTTGTTCTCTTTGAAACTCTTTAGCTTATTTATTATTCTTGTGAATTGCAGAATGCAATCTTCTTATTGTGCATGTAATAATCACTACATGCTGTACTCGTTATTCTTAAGCACTCTCTTAACGTTTTGTCTAACAATGTAATTTTTGGGTAGTTGATTCGGGATATTATGACTTATGATGGTTGAGTTTTGGTGTCTGTAACACTTTATTATATTAATGCATGGCCATACAGTATCAAGCCTCTCACATGATTATGCGGAAAAACTGCCTGTTATTTTCTGCTTTCTCTGGATGTGGCAGGATAGTCATTGTTATTATTCTTTATCTTTTATTCTGGATGGTATAAATCTCCATAGAAAGAAAAGATAATGGATTGGTGCAGTTTACATTCTTTTTGCATGAATTGTCTACATCATGGTTGAGAGATAGTGTTGGGATATTGTAGCACAAGTGCACAACTACTAAACTGTTTTACCTGAAATTATTACCTCAATTAGTTAAACAACTTTTTTTTTTATAATTGTTAGGGTTTCTAAAAGTGTAAGAGATATACCTGGAAACTTCCAGTCTGCAACTAGTAGTGTTCCTTCCGGGAAAGCACTCCTGTATTTTGGTTTGTTTCTGGCGAGCGGAGTCTTCTTCATTTTCATTGCTTTTACCTTGTTCCTGCCTGTGATGGTGGTTATGCCTCAAAAGTTTGCTATATGCTTTACTCTTGGTTGTGGATTTATTATTGGATCATTCTTTGCTCTAAAAGGGCCAAAGAATCAACTTTCTCACATGTTTTCAAAGGAGGTAAGTTACTAGAATTTCGTGTCATGTTTTTTCCTAGGTTATAAATTAACTTCTCATGTCATTTGAGTTATTTTAATATAATAGTCCCTTTGATTTGATTGCATGTTTCTATGCCTTCTCCTGACTCTGTCCCTTTTATATGAATATGGTTTCAGAGGCTCCCTTTCACACTGGGGTTTATATGCAGTATGTTTGGTACCATTTACGTATCAATGGTGCGTCATAGCTACATTCTCTCCGTTGTATTCTCTGTTGTACAGGTATCAATTTCATGGATCCTTAATTAGTTAGAACGTTTCTCTGTTGTTCTCCACTCCTGTTTTTTTTAGCATTTGCGTTGGATTTGAAGTATGTGCATTGTGCAGTGGCTGTATAGTAAAATCTTGAATTTACATAGCAATATGTCCTATATATCACAAACTTGAAAAAATTGAGATTTCCTATTTCCACATTTTTAGTGGCGGGATTTATATGATGATGATGACGACGAGTGTTGGTTCCATGACAGTTCCAGAAACAAGAATGTGGAAATAGGTTTCCTTAGATATTTTTGCATATACTATTATTCTGTTTCTTTCTAAAGCTACCAATCTTGTTTTGAAAAATGAAAATGACGTTTTGATTATACTTGCAGATTCTCTCGCTTGGATACTACGCAATATCATATTTTCCTGGTGGATCTGCTGGAATGAGATTTCTGACTTCTGCTTTAACGTCCAGAATAATGGCTTGTTTTGGGAGGTGATTTGGTATTGGTTATTACATTGTTTTAGGGGGTGTTGTCGGATCTATACTTTGTCTGTAGATAGCAGAAACTTTGAACTTAATTACCATGGACAGGATAATGCTGAGTTGAAACGTCGTTTAATATATTCTAAGATTTCAATGTTTGTTGCCACCTCCGAGAGAACCGGTTGATCTCTTTGCCAACTGTGACGCCGCTGCTACTTGTTCCGGTGAACTCGGGGTTTAAATTCGTTTTGTGTTTTATGGGTTGGATAATGGATTTAATTGATTTCCTGTTTTAATTTTGAGTTTAAAGCAAAGTTTAATTAGTGTTCATAGTTGCTAGTTAGGATTTTTTGAATTGGGATTGGTTTGTTATTTGTTAATTTGAGACTTATGGGTTGCTTTGTTAATTGCTATCTGAACAGAAGTGTTAATCTGGTATGTATGTGACCATAGCTGAATTTTTGGCTTGAGTACTCGTTTGAGACTCACTGAAATTGACAGCAACCACCAGCGATGATACAAGAGCCGGTGGCAGCTCTGCTTGTGTCCAGTTTGAGTTGTGTGATGACTTGAATTTCCTGATAATCTATGTTCTTGAATTCGAGTATTGTTAACAAGATGGGCATTGTTGATGATTAAATATAAGTTAATATAGGATAATTGTTGGGGCTCTGTTTCAAGCAGCTCAAGGTCACACTTGAGTTGCAATTTTCTGAGATTCATGAGCTCCTCAGAACCTAGTGCTAGCATGATAAAGATTATGATTATTTTGGTAAGGTATGCGCAGAGTGCAAAACTGCTTCAGTGTTTGACTTTCTAAAATTTAGTTTAATTGCTTAAACTTTGATTTTCAAGCTAAAACTTTTCCTGTAGCTAGTCATGGAGTTCAGGGATGTCTCATAAAAATTTCAAGTGAAAATCATGTATTTTTTATTTAATAAAAATGTTTGAATGTGGGTAGCACAGATTTTTAAAACAAATCCTGTTTAGATGTCAACTGCACTGCAAGTTTACAAATAAATTAGTCATCTTTTCATAAATTCCCTTAATTTAATTAATAATAGAATATCATATAGATAACATCATCGATTTTTTAATCTTAATTCAGAACTATGAGTCACGTTTTCATAAATAAAACTTATCCTTATTGTTTCCAGTTCCTAACAAGTTTACATATCAGAAATTAGTTTGTTCCCTGACCGAGCTTACCAAAAATGATGGCCTTGTTCTGGCGTACATGTCATAATAGGGACCCCTTTTCCGTTGCTAAGCTAATATGCCCAACTTGTCATTGTAACATCCACTCCTCCATCTCCCAACTGCATTCTGTTCCGATTCTCTCTTAAATCGGACTCAATGTCCAAGTGTGCGTGTGGGTAAAATATAAACCTATATGTGTGCAATGTATGTACAATATGTCCGGCAAATCTTACCCGCCTACGGTCGGAGCCACCCCCGATATGTCCCATGCACATACCTACAAACAATAACAACATTCTCCAAGTTTATGCATGCATGGTCAAGTTCATGAAACAAGAGAAATATCTCAACTCTGTTTGTTATTTTCACACTCCTTTTTATTGGTTAACATGATGGTCTATAAATACTTACTTTGAAGCAAAGGTTTTTCATTCATTCATATATATCCAATTCATTTCACACAACAAAATAACAGAAATGGCTGTTGGTAGTATATTGAGTGTGGTTGCAGCCATTGTTATTTTGGTAGTTGATGACCTCTAGTCATTACATGAAATAGTGGTCAAATTCAAGCAATATAGGAAGTTATGTGTATGTTTTGTAAGGGAATCATAAGAAAACAACCTCTTGGTAAGTGATTACTTGTGGTGGAAGAAAGGAGTCTAAAAGCAAGGATTAAGCCTGGAATTTACGCCTGAAGCGGAGAAATTACGCTTGGATGAGATTTCTGAAGAGGCCAAAACGTTAAGCCCCTGGGAATTCCGCCTGAAGCGGTGGCGGCCGCTTGAAGCGGCAGGTTGAATGAAAAACAGGGCTGAGCCCCTGTAAAATCCGCTTGAAGCGGAAGGTTGAATGAAAAACAGGGCTGTTCCCACTGTTTCCAAATCTTAAATTCGTTCATTGGTTATTTTATATTGATACTTGTGTGAAATTCTGAAAAGAAGCTCACTTTAGTTCCTTACTCGTTTACTCCGATGCAGCTGTTAAATTTAAGTGGATTCATGTGATATTTTCAACTTAAAAAAGGAGTAGAACATGGTTACTTTAGTATTTATTCATGAAATGTAAAGCTTACTTTGTGCCTGTTTGGCAACAACTTCTGGGGGGCGACTTCTTGAAAGAAGTCAGCTTCTGCTTCTCTTAACTGTTTGTGTAAAGAAGCACTTAAAAGAAGTTGAAAAGTCAGAAGTAGGAAATTAAGAAAGGTAGCTTTTTTTTGTACAACTTCTACTTCTTTTCGTTCAAGCAATATTTTCCTTAGATTCTGTTTTGTTGATAAAGCTGCACATCCCACTTAAGAACTAGTGGATGTATGGTGTTTAAAGCATTATGGGCAGTAATCATGTTTAATTCTTAATTTTAAATACAGTAGATGCCTGCCTGCCTGGGATGTGAAAAGTTCCTCAAAATCATGCATGGCATGTTGTAAATTGGGTTGGATCATCTATGTTATCTTCTACATAGTATCTATACATATTCTATCTTCTCTTCCCTTATCTAAACTAACCGACTCTCATTTCCTGTTTGTCCTGTTCTTACTTGTTACCGACGACTAGAGTGTTTGACATTGATGCATGTGTGTGTTAGTATTTAAATTTTATGACATGTCCAAAATAATTCTTCTCTTCCTTTTTACTAGATAGCCAGCCATTCCCATGCATGCATGCATGCACTCGTACACCAAAAATCATGAACATTCTGCATAAGTTTTCTCTGATCTGCAAAACTGTCTATTATACATTGTTTTTCATCAGTCTTTTACCAGACACCATCCATCTCTAGCACTTGTCCCTAAAACCAGATGCTAATTTAGCATGTACATGTACTAGAATGAAAAGATTATAAACGTACAAATAAAATGAATGATGCAGGATGGAATGACATGGATGCTAAATTCAGCTAATGAATCTCTTGCATTATTTATATTGGCTGGCTGATAATGGCTATGATGTGTGGATCGCTAATACTAGAGGCACCAGATATATCCGACGCCATCTTTCTGTTGATCCTTCCAATAAGGTAAGATATATATATATATTGATTTTGTCTTCAAACAAACTGGACAAAAAGCTTCATTATGTTGGACATTCCTTTCTCCGTCATTCGCGTTTTTCGTTTTCTATAGCTTCGTTAGAAAAAACATTTTTCTTCTAAAAAATAACCGGTCATCGGACGGGCTATGAGCTAGTTAATCTAGGCCGTCAAAAAGGCCAAGCTTATTTCATAACCACATACTAGCATCTTTCGTAACAACATACTAGTAGAGCATTTGGTAAACTCTAAACCAAACCAAACTTTTAATTAGTACTGAAACCGAAATGTTAGGAAAAAGGCTACCAAAAACCGAACCGAAATAAATTCAATTTTTAAAGAGAACCGAAATATTAAGTTTGATTATTCCCGAAAACCGAAATTTAATGAAATTCACTAGAATCACAAAAAAATATCCTAAAAATTCATGTTTACCACAAGTCACTCACCAGCTACTTAGCTAGTTCACAATCACAAACTTTTTTTTTTGCTTTCGCACCGATTTCCGACCCACCAAAGGTGGACGACTAATTCGACTCGTGCATAGAGACATTGGAAGGAGCTCCTTGCCACTGGAGCCCAAACAACTTGGACAATCACAAACTTAAAACATCCGGAAATTAAAATTTGAGTTGCTTGCTAAGTTTAAACAAGAACAGAAAAAGTGCCTAAAGAGTCACAGGCTAATATTAAACTTGCTGGACTCAGCTTCTTCAATCTTCATCGTAAGTTGAGTTCTGTTCTCAAACGTAATTGCTGCTCTCCTCCTTTCCTGGTTTCAGTAGTTCTGCAGAATGAAGATAAACAAACTGAGAACATATAAAATGCACAGAATAAACCTCTGGTATAAAATGGCCCGGGACTTACTTACTGCAGATACCTCAGAATAAAATTACTGCAGAATCATGCAAACAATCAAACATGATCCAAGATCCTGATATATCTGGCCAAGTGATGGGATAATCAAGCATTGTTTTCTTGCTCATGGTATATATGGCCAACTGATCCAGGACTACAACTTTAACTACAAAGGCTTTATAGGAATGCAGGCTAGCAGCCATGTTCTAATTTTCTCAAGGCCAAGGCATTTAGATGTCCTAATAAAACTTATGAAAGTTCATAAAAAACACCATTCATCAGCAGATGCAGATGATCTTTGGGAAAAATGTATGGATTTCTTATCACAACATATCTTTAGGCAGCAAATTAAAATGAAGAAAATCTTCACGACCACGACAATCATTGTTCTCAGGTTGTAAACATGATAACTATGTCAGATATCATTATCCTTAATAAAATGACAATGGACCTTAATCTTAAAATGAGACTGAAAAAGTACATAACGACAGCAGATTGTATCAATAGTTTGAAGTGAGCTGATGCAGTCACCAGTAGCATATTTCTCGGTTTCTGCTTTTAGTAAATTCTGGGCTTATTATATCAGTATATGAAAAGTTTTATGCAGAACTTGCGGGTTTCATTTCCTTCAGTGTTTACACTTTTTAGACGATGCTTAAGCAGATAACTTAGTGCTCTAAGCACACCTAGCTGTCTAGGTGAATGAAGTAATTGAGGCTTACACTAGTCTAGTTACTACATTAGTTGGTCTGTCAGAGGCATTTTGTCGAACACGTTAGGACATCACTCAAACAAGACAATTAATTCGAAAATAAGATAAAATTTCAGTGTGTATGCACACCTAAACCAATCACAAAAGCTAAGTAAAAAATAAAAGTACCTAAGAAAGTGCGATCATGTTACGCACGTAGGAAGTGCGTGGAAGGATAAATTGACTGGACGACTGGGGAATGATATTAATGACTGAATCTGTCCGTTCAATTCTAAACTTGACGAAAAACACATGGCACTGAGTTTGAATGGAGTCTGAGTTGCTGGTTTGAAGCGAGGGAACGGACAAGCAAAAGGAGTTGTCACCTAAATAGAGCAATTCCTTAAATCGGTTACATAGTATATAAGAACCATCAGCAGTATCTGACATTTGTAGTAATGAAAGTAGATCACGCCATCAGCAACTGCTGCGACCGGATCCCAGTCTTCAAAATAGGAAACAATAAGTTTCCATTCATCAGAGATAGGATAGTAAGCATAGATGGAAGGTGATGGAAGTGAGCCTTTTTCCAAGTGACGGATGATACGATCGTGAGAAGGGTCTGGCAGCGGAAACATGGACAAGTCGCAGCCTTGTAATTCAGAAGGAAAAGTTATACTCTCCCACGAATCAGAGGTGGGATCAAACAACTGCGGATCAAGGTCCTCGAATCCCATGTTGTAAATCTTTCCATGGAGGCAAGTAGTGTTGGCAAAAAGGTCTCCGAAAATTGGCTTTGGATGTTTGCACCACACCCCTACAGAGTCACTGGCTAATCGCATATGAGCTGACCCCATGTAAAAGATATCTGTGGGGTTTTGGGATACATAAGAGTCAATATCAGCAACCTCTTCTGAAGTACTACAGCCACCAAACATATAGATCGAATCACGCAAACTCAATATCGTAGTTGATCCAGAAGTGCTAATTAAACAAAGGAGGTGAGACATTGCGACGAATTTTGCGATTCTCTAGATCCACAATGTGAAACTGCAAATGTTTAAATATTTTATCATCACCATAACGTCGTGGTAGATAAAACTCAGACTGCACCAGAATCCTCGGCGACATCTTCAGATAAACCTGCTTTCAACACAAATGGAATTAGAGACGATAAAGATTGTCAGGTAAGTCTTGGTTTACACCGATCAAAAAGATGCCATCAAAACAATTAGAAAATGAGAAACTCTTAGTTTACAGGGTGTAACCCATTTACAGACCTTGAAACACTAAGACAATATAAATCTGCCAGAGATTCATTCAAAAGTACAAGACTACATATATCACTCTGATTTCACAAATACAAATCGAATGGTGTAATATGAATCAATCAACAATAATCGCCAACAAATTAGCAGTTATGAATAAATGCTTAATACTTAGTCTTAGTCCTAATAATCGCCAACAAATTCCCTTGCTTCATCAGGAATTTAAAAAATTCACCACAAAGCTAAAAACCCATTTACAGAGTTATCATATAGTTAAGCAAAATCATTACAAAAGAATATCAAAAGACACATATCAAGGTTATGTTATGTAGATTATGAGATAATGAAAGATAGAAAAAACAAATTGATTAATGAAAGATAGAAAATTGAACTATAACGATGATGAAACGAAGAATTGCTATGAAGAAGAGAATGTAGAATTGAAGTTTGTTCTTCAAACCTGTAGAATTGAAGCAAAGGAGAACGCGATTGAATTTGAGGTCGATGAAGAAATCCACCATCTCAATAACTCTCTCTGCCGTGATTCCATAATCCCTTTTTACCGTAAAAAAAAAAAAGACATAATCCTTTTTTGAATTGTTTGTTTTTTATTTTTTTTTCACCGCAACTTGAATCTGGTTTGAGGTTAGTTCTAGGGCACAATTTATGGTGCATAAGCCATATTTATCCGCCATTCATAAATACCCCAGATTGTTTAGTGCACCCCCGATTTTTTTGAGTTCGCTAGAAAATTGGCGGGTGCGCTAAGCAATCTGGGGGGTGCATTAAGTAATTTTCATTATTTATGCATGGTGCATAAGGAAAAAGCTTATGCATCCTAACCACTCCCAGTTCTGCGAGAGATCGAACCATAATTATTCCTGCCAAGTTCAGCGTCAAGAACCAACTAACGATTGATTATTTTATTTTATTGTATTTTATTTTATCTATATAATACTATATCCCAGATTAATGAGTCATTTTTAATATATTTTTTTATCTTTCTTTTATAAATATATCCTATTACCTTATAATCATATTTAAATATAAAAATCAAGACTAAATATACTCTTGATGGTTATTATATGGAGTAACTAACACATGATCATTTTATTTTGATACATTTTAATCTTGATTCAAGATTTTTAAATATGGGACATTCAAGTGTATGGTTAAATTTTGAATTCTGATTAGATGTATATATAAATGGGTTGGTTAGCTAAATTATTTATTTATAATTTTTATGAAGGTTTAAGGACAAATTTTATTCTAAACTTTATATGTTTAATCTATACTATACTATAATATAATTTTGTTTCAAATTTAGATTTAAAGGATTGAATTTATAAATATCATATATCTATTAAATTTCTATTTTTTGAGAAGAATATACCAAAAAATTATTCTAAACCCTCTTGATTTGTTTCTATTTATTTACAAAAATTGTGAGAAGAATCTCCAGATATAATAAATCAATGTTTAACTTTGTTACTGTAACTCATGCAAATGGCATTTCTATCATATCCATTTGAGTAGAGAGATAAGAGATGGAGAAAAAATGTTTTGAGTAGGGAGATAATAGATCTCTGCCGTTGATTATAGATTTGACGGCTTTGATTAAAAATTATGTTTTTTTGATTAAATTAATCTCGATCATTAAAATTAAATCGGACGGTTCATATAAAAAATAGCGTGTTACTGTGTGCAATTATTACATCAGCAAGTCCCCACGCTATGTTTTGGATTTGATTTTGAGCAATGCACTTTTGTGGAATCAACTCATGGGGAAAAGTGTTCTTTCAGTTTCTAGAGTCAGCACGGGTAGTTGTTATGAGATAAGTCGTAAACTGTGTGTTTGCTAAGGGCTTTGAACTAGCACTATTATAGTGGATTTCTTCTTGGCTTTGTAGCCCCCAGAGTAGGTGAGTTGCACCAAACCGAGTTAACAAATAACCTGCGTTATTAACATTTATGTTATTTATATTTTACTTGTCCATTAAGTTATGCGTTAGCACGATGTTGGAACATTAGACTCAACATCCTATCGTATCCTGGTGTTGAAACATTGTACGTAACATCTGTATAGCGTGTGCCAGAATTTCAATAGCTAATCCTATGAATTGGATTATATTTTTAGCAGTGCACTTTTGTGGCATCAGCTCATGGGGAAAAGTGTTCTTGAAGTTTCTAGTGATGTTTTTTCGTCATTTTTACACACTTATGCGCATTGTTCAAAAGGCAAAGTAAGTTTGCAAATTTGACATATAAATATTCAACACTTCAGCTGACTGATACAAGATCATATAGAAAACTGCATGCTGACAATAAATTTTATCATAAGCAATCATTACATGCAAATGAACAAAAGTTTTTGGCAGTTGGTAGCTTGAATTTTAGCTCAATACATTGAAGAACCAAGATGATTGAATACTTAAATCGATACAAAATGCAAAAATATATCTTATAGTAGATTAGAGTTAGATTTCTGAATGTTTATAGTTTTATGATTGTCTGCAAATTTTGTAGGTATGAATATCGGTCACTCACTCTTAGTTTTCTAGCAATTCATTTTCATTGAAGTCAAGAGGGCATTTTCTTAGGTTGGAACAAAAGGATCATATGTCATATTCAGGGAGGAGTACCATTTAACTCCAAAAAATATGGGATTATAAGATCTCATTGAAATTTTATGTAGTAACTGTATATTTTTCTTCACAATATATATACTTGATTGAAAAAAAAAACTAACATGTGCCCTTTATGGGTGTCGGTGGATTTAGGTGTTGTTTTAGTTATTTTCTTTCTTGTGATATGTTTGTATGTGTTCGTATTATGCATTGTGCTCATTTTGCGCGCAATTGCGATTTTAATAAAATTTAGCCGTTCAAAAAAAAAATAGTAATTTTGTATTGAACATTGTACATTTTATTTTTTAAAATTTTAAAATTATTTTGTTTAAAACATAATTATTATTTGAAATATCATTAATATGTGCTTTAAGGGCACATGTAAACACGACCCTTATAAATAAAATATTGGTGCATACTACTATTTATGATATTTTTTTATTTATAATAATAGTGAGGGAGAGTATTTTGTATGCATATATGATAGTTAAAAAAGTTTACCTTTTCCTATAAAACATATCAATGTTGTTTTTCAAACATACTACTATGCTAAGTGGGCATAATTCCGAGTCATGCATATGGAAGCTTATATTTTTTTTATTTTTTTTTGTGTAAACCGGGTATCCTCTGCGCGCAACTGTAGAGACTAATCCCTCGAGTCTTGTGGGACCCAAATGGGTGGCAAACTCTCCCTAAGAGTTTTAACACTGCTGCATGCCCAAGTCAGGGATTGAACCCAGGACCTTGGTTAAGCTAGAAGAGACCCGCGTCATCTCATCTAAGTGCTCTTGGCTTATATTATTGGTTCAAATTTGACAGTATAATAAATGATATTGTCGGTTCTTTTAAAAGTCCAATTGAAATCATGAAAGCTAGTTGGAGACCCATTGAAATTAGAGCTGTCAAAACGGGCAGCCCGGCCCGGGCTAAAAAAGCTCGGATGAAAAACGGGCCTCTAAAATAAGGCCTAAGCCCGGCCCGGATCGGGCTCTCGGATATTCGGGCCGGCCCGGTTTTTCCTTTTTTTTTTTAATTTACTTTTGCTCTACTACTATGCATATCAAAATTAGACACTCAAATTAATATAAATCATTGCAAGCGCCAAACACATGAGAAATCATTAGACAACTCTAATTGAATTCAAAATCGGGCCATTTGGGCCGGTCCATTTTTACAGCTCTAATTGAAATCATGGCTCAATGATGCAATATTATAAGGATTTGAGGACTAAGTGACAAAATTAAGGAACAAAAAGACTAGAGAAATTTTGGACAAAGAAATCAATTATACTTTCTATATAGTACTTTGAAGAAACAACACTCAAAATGGTCCAAATTGACGAATATTTATCCCAATGCAGGTGAAATCAATTTCTATATAAATCAATTTCTATATAGTTAGAAAGTGAAATCAATTTCTATATTTATCCCAAATTGACGAATATTTATATTCGTCACGATTTTAGTTAAATGGACCAAGTGAAATTACTCACGATTTTAGTTAACTAATTGTAACTCACAATTAGTTAACTAAAATTTTTAACAATTCATCTGCCTCATCATAATCATAATCGTGTTTGAGATATCATAAAGGTGAGCCCGAAGCTCCTCATCATGGCATGCTACATGCAAGAAGGGTCTACTAGTAGCTAAAGCATCGACCACACTCCCAAACAAACCATTTCAGCCTAGAAAATACATATGCTAAAACAAAATGCACTCAAATCTAATCAAATAATTTCTAATCATTGTTTTCAGTTCTACCAACGATGGGTAAGTTATTATTATGACCAACTAAAAGGCGCATACAGTTCATTTTCCAGAATAATATGAATCAAATTTGGCAAGAGAATTAGAATAGGATTGTTCATACAGTCCCCTCATTCAGAATAATATGAATAGGATTGTCCACACACATCAGGAGGGTTCTAAACAACAAAGGAAAAGGGGTAAAATTATATATATATAATCTCACAAATGTTATTAGCGCTTCCTTTAATTATTATTTTTTCTGTTTTTCATGACCTCAAATGTTTCTTAGGCTCCGTAAAAAAAATGTTTTTTAGACAACATCTTCTAAGCTTCAGATAGAAATAAAAAAAAAAAAAAAAAACCTCAACTAGAGAATAATAACACATGGAAGTAGAATGCCGACTTCGAAGAACAATTGAAAAATCGTAAGATCCAAATGTTTGAAATTGAATGCGAAAAATAACATGTTAAGTATTAACAATTTGTAGAAAATAAATTAAATAACTTTTTAATAAAACTAGGAACAAAAAAAAAACGCCTAATTATTTAATATAATAGCATTTTAATCCTACCATTATGCCTAATTATTTACAAGGTAGAGAAATTCTTAGGTGAGTCCTCACCTAAGCATTAATTATTAGGCACAACCAATCAATTCATGACAACTCATTAATATATTAAATAATTATAAATAATTAATAGTGTAATAATGAAAAACAAATCAGGACAAAATCTAAAAAATAAGGAAATAAAAAAACTCATGGGCTAATTTGTCATGAACAATTGTATTCCCTCTAAATTTTTACTTAATGTGTCGTGACAACCAAAGCAAGGAAAAGGCTGGTATGTTCCCTCACCTCAAGGCTGGGTTGTTTTCCATAGCATCAAAAATTTAAATGACATTTGACATAATTTTTGTTAGCATTTACATTTAGTTATTGTAATTATAAGTTATAATTAGATGAAGACAATTTTATTTTGCACTATTCCTATATATTTTAAGTTTAACTGACTGGAGGATATTTTAATTTATTGTACTAACTACAATTTTATTGTTTTACTGTTTGTTAAATACATCGATCGAGTTTTACTAATTTTATGTTGATTTTAAGTTGCGATTATAGTTTGATAGTATTTCTATAGACTCTATTTCACAATGTTCAATTTTGAGTTTATAGTTTATAACTTATAAGTTAATATAATATGACTTGTTTGGTAACATTTGAGCATATAATTTTTTTAATAGGTATGTTAATGTATTTTGATAAGCTAATTCAATTTACATATAGTTTATTATCATTTCTTCTCCCAAATTCTTACTTGAAAAAAAATTAAATATTATTTTTACGTCATTTCATATTTATAAAGTAATTCAACCATTAATTTTACTAAAACACTACAAATTGAATCAACCAGCTTATAGATGTGTATATATTATACGGTATTCTCTATAAGTTCATCCGTTATAACCTAAATTATCAAAATTATCCGCTATTATTTTTTTTATCTACTTGAATCATAATTGTTTGAATGTTTGAATAATCACTTAATTTCCAAGAAATATAAGACTAAAAAAATTATAGCTTTTCTTAAAAGAAATATAAATGTTTGAAATAATTTTTTTTATTAATTACTTATTTTATTTTTTGTTCTTATGTGATGGGCACAACACATACAAATTAGGAGGGAAGCATAGTTAATAAGTACATGATTTTTTTGTTTCTACCTTTTTTTTAGATTTGGTTTAGATTTGATTTTATTAATACTCTATTAATTATTTATAATTATTTAATATATTAATGAGTTGTCATGAATTGATTGGTTGTGCCTAATAATTAATGTTTAGGTGAGGACTCACCTAAGAATTTCTTTATTTTTTGTTCTTATGTGATGGGCACAACACATACAAATTAGGAGGGAAGCATAGTTAATAAGTACATGATTTTTTTGTTTCTACCTTTTTTTTAGATTTGGTTTAGATTTGATTTTATTAATACTCTATTAATTATTTATAATTATTTAATATATTAATGAGTTGTCATGAATTGATTGGTTGTGCCTAATAATTAATGTTTAGGTGAGGACTCACCTAAGAATTTCTCTACAAGAGAGGTATAAAAAAATTGGACTTCAATCACATTTTAAATAACATCTGTTTCCTAGGCTTAATCATATTTTCTTTCCTTAAATATAATTGATTTTTTTCATAATAGTATGCTTTCTTTCTATAAAAATAATCAATTTTTTATTTTCAACAATAGTAGGTATAACAAAATATCTCGGGCTCTTAGAAATAATGGACCTTAAGTCATGACATCCATTACTTACCCTCAGGGCCGAGCTCGAGTTCAATAAATTTACACCTAATGTGCATATATTATTTACATGAGAATCCCCTCAAAGTTAAGCTATGCACCCCACGGAACCAGCTCTCTCCTCTCTCATTACATTAACACATTGAATCAATGTGAGACACGTGATATCGAACGGTTTTAAAGCAAATATAATGCATACACTGTTTTATTAAATAAATATGAGTAGGTGTTAGTAATTAAGAACCCGGGTTTGTTAGAGCACCATTATCCATTGCACTCATATTGATTCTTTAAGTATGTCTCATTTAATTTTTTATATTATTTCACACTTTTCAATTATTTAAACAACTCAACCATATTTCTTAAATATTCATACAATTCACCAAAAATTCTCAAATGAGTCCCACATAACCCCACAATTGAGTAAAATTATCAAGTAAATTGATTGCTTTATGCCAACACATACATGTAGCAACGTTGGTATACAGAAGCACGAAGCAATATAAGACACGCTCATTATAAACCAAATATCCATGTGCCTCTGACATTTACTTATTGGGAGAAGTGTAGAAACGGGCGATGTTGATGCTCTTACAGTTTAAAAAGCATGCAATTTCACGCAGTTATTAATTTTATCCATTAAATTTAGATATGATGGTTTGGATTAAAAATTATATTTTTCTAATCAAATCAGATAGTTTATAACAAAAACAACGTGATACTGCATTGCTGCTTTACGGTAGCAAATCCAATTCAGTGTTACTAAGAGCACATGGAGATAAAAATATAAATTTTACATTGAAACTTGTGTGTTTGTTTCTTCAAAGTTTAATAAGTTGATGTATTAGATAAAAAGTTTAATAAGTTGATGTATTAGATAAAAAGTTTAGACCAAATGCATCAAATTTTTTATCCAACTTTTACTTATATTTGACACTAAAGAGAGTAAATATTAAAATTTATAATTTTATTACTTCTTACTATAAAAATAATAATAACAATAATAATAATTTTTAATGAAGTTAAAAAAAGTCTGCACCCCCTGATCAGGGCCGTGGATCCGCCCCTGGTATCAAACATTGAAATTCATATTAGATTATTGTCACTTAAGTTTTCATTTTCAATTTTCATGTTGAATTGATTGACATATTTATATTTTTCTTTCTATAGTCAAACCTGGAAGGATGTTCATTTCTCTTGATATTATAAAAGGAAATTTTGAGACATATGGTGCGTGAAAGACAAGATAATTAAAGAGAAAAGTATCAATTGAACACCATAAAAGAGATGGACCGCGAGAGTCAATGTAAGGAGTAATTAAAGGGAATGGAGACAACATGTGGAGGCAACAAGTCCAAAGATATAGACAACAAGCTGAGAGTGGGAAAAAATGAAGTAGTCTTCAATGAAGATGTGAAAGGTACATGCTTTTGTCAACAATTTCTTATTTGTATTTTGGTGAACATTATGGCTCAGCAGTACAATTTTTATTTCTTATTGCATCAAATGTTTATAATATGTATATGTATACTTTGATACTATATGAAATTTTAGATACAATACAATTCATTCCTTCGTTGAAAATATTATTTGGACTACTTTCTCATGCTATTGAATCATGTTAATCCCATTTTTATGTTTGTTATAATTTAGATTATTGTTATATAAATAAAAATTTTCGTACGTTTTGTGGGTGCCACTCGGCCAAGCAAACATAGCATATGAATACCATTTAGATGATTGTTATATGAATAAAATTTGCATAAGCTGTTTTCTAAAAGTATCCCGGAACAAAAAATAGGACAATGAAAATGAGATGAGGCCTTAGGTCGAAAATTGGAGTAAGAATATATCTGTATGTAAGAATAAAATATAATTTTTTGTACTCACGGCATATCCGTATGTATCTATGAAATATTATTTTTTTTTTAACGGTTCCCACGGCATATCCGTATGTATAGATAAAAAGTAATTTTCATTATCAACATCATTTCTGTATATAATATAACTATAAAATATAATTATAATTATTTTTATATCAAACTCTTAAAAAGGGTTAGCGGCGCGTTGTCCGTTTATCTTTAAAAAAATTAAGGTCTAAATTAGCAAAATGAATGTAAATTAAGCAACATTTTTAATGAAAGTTACAAAATTATCCCTCAAATTACTAGTTTTAAATAATAAATATGGATAGATAGTTTTATCCAAAGTGAAAAAGTGTAGCTTGTTAGTTTAGACCTCTATATTTTGAGTGGGATTTTTGGAAAAAATGTTTTACGCGTATTTTTAAGTAAAAAGTCTATCAAATCCATTATATGGAAAAGTTTATCAAAATTCATAAATTTTTGAATACCAATAGACATTTTAAAAGTGGTAAGAAATCTCAATTAAATACCAACAGATTTTGTTGCTTAGAATTAACCTCATGTTGTGCCTCAAACAAGATCAATTTATGGTGATACTCAATCTATGCATATTTGTTTCTAGTTTGCTTCACAACAAATGGATTTTTCAAAAGGCAATAAAATAAACAACATGTTGGTACAATCTTTTTCAGAGATGGAAGAGATGATAATGAAACACAATTTTAAAATTACAAAGACGTTAATTGCCGGTAGTGATCAAGATCCAATAAAAACATACGAAGACACTCACGAAGATTCTAAAGATGGAGTAACTTGGGGAAAGCGCGAAGCCGCAATAAAAAGGATACCAAAAGCGGATAGAGAGAAAGCAATCATTCAAACACGTGCTTACATGGAGTTGGATCAAATGCCGAAAATACTTCGGTGTTTTGGTGCCATGGAAGACAAAGATTTTTGCTACATCGCTTTGGAGAGAGCGGGGTGTAATCTCTCCGAGTTTGTATGGGCTCTTTCACAAAAACCGAATCCTGTTAGACATGAAAATGACAAAACAAAAGCTTTCTTAGAACACAACACAAACTTTGAAGTCAGGTCTCAATACTTACATCCAATAATGATCAAAATAATAAAGTAAGGATTTTGATTAAGTTTTGTAATATTTCAATTTTAAATTAGTTTATTCCTAAATTTATTACTTTTTTTCCAGAGATGTTATGGAGGCTGTCGTTCATCTCCATAGAAAAGGTATTAGACATCTCAACATTACTCCGGAAAACATTCTTCTGTTTGGCGATGGTGAGTCTGCCTTGACGGCCAAACTCGCCAATTTCACCTTTCATAAGTCTGTGGATCATGTCTTCAATGGTAAGTGTTTTGGTATATATATATATATTTTTTTCTTTTCAAAACCGTCTTCTCTCTCTCCTATTATTTCTCTCCTAAATTATTAAAGACTAATTAATGGCTATTCTCTCTCTCACTGAATGGGGAAAGAAAAAAAAGAACGCACAGATTAGCAACAACTGTAAAACCAAAACACGACGAGAGAGGAAAAAGAGTAACCCACAAAGCAAAACATTAATTGACTCATTAATAAGATTTGAAACAATTCACAAAACAAGTAATTAAATACTCCTTATCCTTTAGTCAACAAAAAATACTCCTGCGGTTAGAAAAACTCTTATTTTTTGTTATATAATTTTTTTTTGTTACACCAATGAACGACGGGACAATAGGGTGGAAATGCCCTGAAAGACTTCGTGGACTCCCCGAAGGACTTCCATCGGATATATTTAACCTGGCAATGGTGATTTTCCATCTTGTTTCTGGCGGCAATCATCGATTTGGAAAGATTGAAGATATAAAGTAATGTGAAGATAATATCAAGCTTAATCATCCATATAAAAGTTTAGAGCAATTACTTCCGCTAGACGCCGTCGATTTTTTGAAGGACATGTTGGCCGACGAAGCCACACAAAGGTATACATAATATCAAGCTTAAATATCCGGTATAGCTTAAATGTTCAAAATAGCGCCAATTTTTTTGCAATCCTCTATTATTGTTAGTATTATTTAGGCTAGTTTGTTTTGTTTTTGTATGCCACAGATAGAGACTGTATGTTGTCACACCCGTTATTATGGGAGAAATCCAAAAGATGCGATTTAATATGTGAGCTGAACAATATGATACAGACACCAGATGTGGACACTGCTACTGAAGTTGGGCATTTGGATACCTTCAAAAATGAATTGATGAAGCATAAGGATTGGAACAACCGAGGTTGGAAAGTTAGATTTCATCAAGGAAGTCTCGACTCGGAATGGCGGGTTCAAGTATAAGAAGGATGAAATGAAAGAATTACTGAGATTTGTGAGAAACATGCTTCAACACTACGACGCATATCCGGTATTTTCATTTTTTTTTTCACTGTCGTTATATTTTGCATTGGAATTGATAGGAATAAATTTAATAATTTAATTTTTGTTTTGATCAGACATTTTTGGAATCTTTCATGGACAGTGCGTATGAGTATGTTCTCGAGTTGTTGCCTGAGTTTATAGTAATATGTTATGATAGTGTTAAACAAGAAAATCATGCGGCAACCGACCGTTTCAAGAGATTTTTCTCTTATCATAACATATTACTTGTTTAACACTATCATAACATATTACTATAAACTCAGGCAACAGCTCGAGAACATACTCATACGCACTGTCCATGGAAGATTCCAAAAATGTCTGATCAAAACAAAAATTAAATTATTAAATTTATTCCTATCAATTCCAATACAAAATATAACGACAGTGAAAAAAAGAGGAAAATACCGGATGTGCGTCGTAGTGTTGAAGCATGTTTCTCACAAATCTCAGTAATTCTTTCATTTCATCCTTCTTATACTTGAACCCGCCATTCCGAGTCGAGACTTCCTTGATGAAATCTAACTTTCCAAACTCGGTTGTTCCAATCCTTATGCTTCATCAATTCATTTTTGAAGGTATCCAAATGTCCAACTTCAGCAGCAGTGTCCACATCTGTTGTCTGTATCATATTGTTCACCTCACACATTAAATCGCCTCTTTTGGATTTCTCCCATAATAACGGGTGTGACAACATAGTCTCTATCTGTGGCCTACAAAAACAAAACAAAACAAACTAGCCTAAATAATACTAACAATAATAGAGGATTGCGAAAATATTGACGCTATTTTGAACATTTAAGCTATACCGGATATTTAAGCTTGATATTATGTATACCTTTGTGTGGCTTCGTCGGCCAACATGTCCTTCAAAAAATCGACGGCGTCTAGCGGAAGTAATTGCTCTAAACTTTTATATGGATGATTAAGCTTGATATTATCTTTACATTGCTTTATATCTTCAATCTTTCCAAATCGATGATTGCAACCAGAAACAAGATGGAAAATCACCATTGCCAGGTTAAATATATCCGATGGAAGTCCTTCGGGGAGTCCACAAAATCTTTCAGGGCATTTCCACCCTATAGTTCCGTCGTTCACTGGTGTAACAAAAAAAAAAATTATATAACAAAAAATAAGTTTTTCTAACCGCACAGGATAAGGAGTATTTTTTGTTGACTAAAGGATAAGGAGTATTTAATTCCTTGTTTTGTGAATTGTTTCAAATCTTATTAATGAGTCAATTAATGTTTTGCTTTGTGGGTTACTCTTTTTCCTCTCTCTGTGTTTTGGTTTTACTGTTGTTGCTAATCTGTGCGTTCTTTTTTTTTACTTTCCCCATTCAGTGAGAGAGAGAATAGCCATTAATTACTCTTTAATAATTTAGGAGAGAAATAATAGGAGAGAAGACGGTTTTGAAAAGAAAAAAAAAAAAATATATATATATATATATATATATATATGCCAAAACACTTACCATTGAAGACATATACACAGACTTATGAAAGGTGAAATTGGCGAGTTTGGCCGTCAAGGCAGACTCACCATCGCCAAACAGAAGAATGTTTTTCGGAGTAATGTTGAGATGTCTAATACCTTTTCTATGGAGATGAGCGACAGCCTCCATAACATCTCTGGAAAAAAAGTAATAAATTTAGGAATAAACTAATTTAAAATTGAAATATTACAAAACTTAATCAAAATCCTTACTTTATTATTTTGATCATTATTGGATGTAAGTATTGAGACCTGACTTCAAAGTTTGTGTTGTGTTCTAAGAAAGCCTTTGTTTTGTCATTTTCATGTCTAACAGGATTCGGTTTTTGTGAAAGAGCCCATACAAACTCGGAGAGATTACACCCCGCTCTCTCCAAAGCGATGTAGCAAAAATCTTTGTCTTCCATGGCACCAAAACACCGAAGTATTTTCGGCATTTGATCCAACTCCATGTAAGCATGTGTTTGAATGATTGCTTTCTCTCTATCCGCTTTTGGTATCCTTTTTATTGCGGCTTCGCGCTTTCCCCAAGTTACTCCATCTTTAGAATCTCCGTGAATGCCTTCGTATGTTTTTATTGGATCTTGATCACTACCGGCAATTAACGTCTTTGTAATTGTAAAATTCTGTTTCATTATCATCTCTTCCATCTCTGAAAAAGATTGTACCAACATGTTTATTTTATTGCCTTTTGAAAAATCCATTTGTTGTGAAGCAAACTAGAAACAAATATGCATAGATTGAGTATCACCATAAATTGATCTTGTTTGAGGCACAACATGAGGTTAATTCTATGACAGCTATTGCATGGTATTTGAACAGTTTTTTTATGACAAAATCATTATTAAAGTGAATGCAGAAAGAACAAATAATTAACTATGATCACTAAGAAAAAGTTAACAGAAAAAACAGAACCTTATGATTAAAAGTGAATATGCATTGATCTAAACAATCTTAGAGAAGTTGATATCAAAGGGAAGAAGAAGAATTTACTACATGGTAGATGGCACTAGCAGTCACGTGAGGTGTGAAGCAAACAAACCACACGAACACCATATCTATCTTAAGAGATAAACTAGATTTGATAAAAGATAATGTTTTGGTGCAAAGGTCAAGATATACAGAACAGAACTGAAAAGCTTTATTAGGGATTGTGGAAGAAAAGGAACTGTGATTCCAATTCCCATAAACTTTTTGTGTGCTGTATATATCAGTAACATGGTTTTGAAATTCCCCATCCCTATGGTGGGCTCTGTCTAAACTACACAGCACTCATACTCAAGTTCCTATCTGATGCTTATGGCACTACTGAAGCTCCACTAAGTTATAAAGCAAATGGTTTTATAACATATTTAGCAATACCGTATGTATATTTGTTTATTGTAGACATTTACAAAAGACTAACTCAATGAATCAGGGTTTACTATCCCAAAGTTATTCTACTATTATTTATTTATTTTACTTACAATCTTCAAAGTATTCTAGTTCTATAAATCTTAACAGAACCTTGTTGGCCAACCCATATTTCTTTGTACATATTGTCAGTTTCTAATGTGCCTAAGCTTGCCCTAGATATCAAGACTTGTTCACATACCATGACTCTCACATAGTACTCACTCAGTCACTGTGTGTGCTACTATTGCACTCTCTAATATAGAACTAACAAAAAGCTGCAAAATTTATCACACATAACAATCCACAACCACTTTTTGGTTCATGGGTAGGAACAAAAACCAAATTTTTTATGACAAAAGAGATGAGTTTTTCTCAGTTTCAGATTTGGGGTCTCAATGTCATCATGAAGATCACAGAAAACTAATAATACAACCCAGAAATTAAACACCAGACCAAAAAACTCAGCTAAAAGCTTAAAAACAAAAAAACCTAAAGAGCAGCAAGATTATATCATAAAATTCCAACAAAAAGACCAAATCCCATGAAATAACTTCACAGAACAACAACATTATATGATTAAGTAGAAGAATAAGAAGATCGAGAAGTAAGGATTGTACTCAAAATGACACAAATGCCTAGATAAGCTAAACAAATTACAACTTTGCATACCTATATTTTATTTTTATTTGAGGGTATCTTTGTCAATTTATAATTATATATCTTTCTTTCCGTTCACTTCCTATTCACTTTCACTTCTACCAAACAACAAAAAAATCATCTCACTTTCCTTTGACTTTCTATTCATTTTCATTCCTTCAACATTCTTTCCTCTTACTTTCTTTCCTTTCACTTTGTTTTCAAATCCAAACACAGTGTAAGTGACAAAATTAAGGAACAAAAAGACGAGAAATTTTGGACAAAGAAATCAATTATACTTTCTATATAGTACTTTGAAGAAACAACACTCAAAATGGTCTAAATTGACGAATATTTATTCCAAAATTTCTATATATCATGTATGGATATGGATATTTATGTAAGTAATTGCTAGACCACATGATCAATAAAGTTAATTCATCTAAATGTGTGTTTTTTTTAAATTAAAAAGAATAAAAAAGCTGCTATACATTCTCCATGGTCTAAACTAGCTACTACACATTCTCATATCATAGAATGTGTTGATCATTACTCGTTAGTACTCCTACTTTGCAACAAAACTTTATCTAGAGAAAGCAAACACATAAATATAATAAAGAACAAGAACAACATGGAATGAATGTGTTATGTGTGTTTGTTTCCACAGACACACAAACACAAAAAATGAATATCCTTATATCCCAGTGAAATATGATTGATGTAGAATAAGGTCACAATTAGTTAACTAAAATTTTTAACAATTCATCCGCCTCATCATAATCATAATCGTGTTTGAGATATCATAAAGGTGAGCCCGAAGCTCCTCACCATGGCATGCTACATGCAAGAAGGGTCTACTAGTAGCTAAAGCATCGACCACACTCCCAAACAAACCATTTCAGCCTAGAAAATACATATGCTAAAACAAAATGCACTCAAGTCTAATCAAATGATTTCTAATCATTGTTTTCAGTTCTACCAACAATTGGTAAGTTATTACTGAGACCAACTAAATTTGGCAAGAGAATTAGAATAGGATTGTTCATACAGTCCCCTCATTCATGAATCATTACCAATTTATAATTCCACACACATCAGGAGGGTTCTAACCAACAAAGGAAAAGGGGTAAAATTATATATATAATCTCACAACATGTAAAATTAAAATTAACACAAACAACTTGTTCCTGAAAAGGCTAAGAACAACCACAAAAGTCTTAATTAGTCAGAGTAGACAGTTTTAGCATACTGAGGCCACTTTTCAATGTTGGATCTAAAAATATAAGCATTATACAGGTGCCGCTTACCCCAGCCCCAGGTTCTGAAAATTTCTGCGGTCTCTTCTTTGGATAGATCAGCATATTCGTGATGATTGCAAGCATACTGGTCCTCATTTGCGGGCGCATCACAAATATTTTTCCGAAAGTTATCATATGCTTTATCTTCGTCCTCTTGGGAGGAGTATGTTATTCCTCCCAACATCGCACGCCACATATCGAAAATATCTCAATCTGTGAGGCTTGCAACTAGAACAAACAAGAATTAAGCACAGAAGAAACAAAAACAAGAAATTAACTAAAATATGATTTAGGGTTTGTTTGTACCTCCTCCAGGAGATTTCAATTTCGCAAAAGGGTCACTCTGATCCTCATGAGTGCTGGGCTTATCCAAAATAGCTTCCTTAAACATACTGAACTTTTTATCTTCTTCCTCTTTGGAGGAGTATGTTTTTCCTCCCCGCATCGCACGCCATATATCGAAAAGTTCTCGATCTGTGAGGCTTGCAACTAGAACAAACAAGAATTAAGCACAGACGAAACAAAAATAAGAAATTAACTAAAATATGATTTAGGGTTTGTTTGTACCTCCTCCTCCTCCTCCAGATGATTTCAATTTCGCAAAGGGTCACTCTGATCCTCAACTAATAATCAAAAGAAAACAACAAACAAGAAATCTATTTCAATCAATTTTTCATTGTAAAAAATTAGATGCTGTGCTGCGTATGTTGCTCTGGTTTACGGTGGTTCGTACCTGAATCGTGTTCTCTACGGCGCTTGAGGGGGCTGGAATTGCAGGGGGGAGGCATCGCCATCAGTTGGCTGTTACTCCTATATTTTTCTTGTGTATCTTTTTATAGTGATATTTGTTGTTATTTTTATGCGTGAATTTTTTTAATCAATTTTTTTTTTAAATTAAAATAAAATTTGATTAATATTTTTTTTTAAAGGTGATTTTCGATGCTATTTTTATGTGAAGATTTCTATTATGCGAAGTTAAAATTATATTTATAGGCCGAAACTCTCAAATATTATTAAACTTGACGAAGAAAAATGTTGTTATTGTAATTTAGTACTTTGATGTTTATCTTTAATTTATTTTTTTTAGTTTAGAGAGGCGGTTTCCGATGTTATTTTTATGGTAAATTGTTTTCATGCTTATCTCTTTTTCCTATTTTGTTTTGTATTTTTTCTTTTTTAGCGTAAGAGTTAAAATTACATCTAAGGGCATAAAACTCGCAATACTATTAAAAGTGCTAAGGATAAATTTGATTTTTTAATATGAATTTCTTTTAATACAGTACTAGTATGTTAGCCCGTGAAATTCACGGGATTATTTTCTTTTTTAATATTATTGAAATGTTTATTTTAAAATGTTATTTGAGAAATTCACGGGATTATATCAATATATTTTTGGTTTCCAATGAATTTCATCGGTTTGAACTTTTATATATTTATAATGAAAATGCGTTGAACACAAAATGAGGATAACTCCCGCAGTCGGAATACAAATATTATTTAGCCAAAGTTAATTTTTAATAGTGCGGTTAATTTTTCCTTTATGATTTGTGACAGAGGGAGTAGTATAGTAATTTTAATTATATATTTTTAACAAAAAAAGAAAAAAACAAATAATGGAATTATTTATAGAATGAATCTATACCTATCTATTAAGAATAAAATAAAATAAAATTACTCCTATTTTTTTCTCGTGTATCTTTTTATCGTGATATTTGTGTATAAGGGCACATTTTTCTTTTCTAAAAGAAAAGTGCTTATAATTAGGGATGGAGGGAGTATTACTTTGTACCACATGTCATGGTCGGGTTCGGATATACATGGTTTTGATTTTTTTAGAATCGGATCCAACCGTACTAACCCATTTTAGATCGACTTTTGTTATTTTAGCACCCGTGGCCCGTGATAACTTGACTCGTTTACCCATTCCTGATTTGGATTTATCGGGTTTCGGGCGGGTGAGTATCTTATGCTCAGCCAAAAATTATTTCATTATAATGTATTTTTTATATCATTTTTTATTTACAAACACGTTTTTTTAAAAAAGAAAAAGACAAATACTTTAATTTCAATTGACCGACAGCTATAAATTATAAATTATCAATTATAAACTACAACAGTTATAAGAGCATCTCCAATAAGGATATCATAGAGAGTATAATAGACTAATGATTCGTACCTTATTTTTTTTGTAATTGAAGTTCCATGGCGTGACATAGAGAGTATCAAAATTGATGATACAGTACCTTATTTAAAGTATCGTATCATCAATTTATTATTACATTTTTTGTATATCAAATTAAATATAATTAATACCTTGTTAATAATGTATGATACATACAGTGATATCATCATTGAAGCAAAATATGTATGAGTTGCATAAATATTACATGACATTGTAAGGACCATTTTTTAGTGATGTATGATATCTAAAGTGGTATAACCTATGAAGCACCGACACCTCTATGATTAGACGTGTCGCGGTGTCCGACACTCGTATGACACCCGTACGACACTCCTACAAACGTGTCGGAGAGGTGTCCAAAAAAATAATATTTTCTTTATTCCGACACTCCTTAAATCGGTGTCCGACACCTATAAGACACTCCTACAAACGTGTCGGGGTAAGTGTCCAATTTTATTTTATTTTTATTTGGTTATATTTTTCTCAAACATAGATACAACGATTAAAGATGTGTCGAAATAATAATGTTGATCAATGAGGGATTAAAGATATTGCATTTTGATTACATTATTTTTAGTTTTTCGATAGTAGTTGGATGAGTAAATGTCAAATGTACTATCATATTTTTTTTTAAAACTTTTTTTATTGAAAAATTTGTTCAACTTAAATGCATATGCATGTATTTTTAATTCTAAACTTATATTTTTTATAAATATGTAGCGGTGTCGTGTATTTTTTACATTAGCGGTGTCGGAGTGTCCGTGTCGTGTCGTGTCGCGGTGTCCGTGTCAGAGTCCGTGCTTCATAGGGTATAACTATTGGAGATGCTCTAAGCAACTTTTCACCTATATATATAGATCCAAATAAATAAATAATTTTTTTTATAAAACTTATTAATTAAATCTTATAAAGAGATTTGATTTATTTATATATTGAATAAAAGAGATTTGGTTTGTTTGTTCATAAATAGATTTGGTTTATTTTTGTAAAAGCAGGAAGTTATTTCCGTAAATATGATATCTCTTTGAATTGTGTATAAACTAAAGGGATTAACTACTACTAATTGTTAGAGATTTTATTTTGTCTTTGTCATACACTATATAACCCACAACAACTAGAATTGTATAGTTTGAATGTATAATTGTTAGTGTTACAATACAACATTAAAATTCGTCGTTTGCTTGTTAAGTACCTTGTTAGATTGCTTGTTAAGTACTTTGTTAGTGATATCAACATTGAACTGTGGAATATTTTTCTTGTTGTAATTTTGATGGCCTTTGCAACCAAAAGCAATCAAAATCACGCTGGTTGGAGACGAATTGAGCCAATTGTCGGTGGTTGGAACCCAATCGAAGACATCAATAACTCACACGTGACTGATATTGCCAATTTTGCCGTTAGCAAATTCAACAACCAAAGAGATTTGATTTATTTATATTTTGAATAAAAGAGATTTGGTTTGTTTGTGCATAAATAGATTTGGTTTATTTTTGTAAAAGAGGCAAGTTATTTCCGTAAATATGATATCTCCTTGAATTGTGTATAAACTAAAGGGACTAACTACTACTAATTGTTAGAGATTTGATTTTGTCTTTGTCATACACTATATAACCCACAACAACTAGAACTGTGCAGTTTGATTGTATAATTGTTAGTGTTACAATACAACATTAAAATCCGCCGTTTGCTTGTTAAGTACCTTGTTGGATTGCTTGTTAAGTACTTTGTTACTGATATCAACATTGAACTGTGGAGTATTTTTCTTGTTGTAATTCTGATGGCCTTTGCAACCAAAAGCAATCAGAATCACGCTGGTTGGAGACGAACTGAGCCAGTTGTCGGTGGTTGGAACCCAATCGAAGACATCAATAACTCACACGTGCTGATATTGCCAATTTTGCCGTTAGCAAATTCAACAACCAAACTAGAGCGTCGCTGAAATTTGAGAAAGTCATAAAAAGGGAATCCCAAATTATCGTAAGCAGAAACTACCGCCTCATTATTTCCACTAGCAATTCCGTAAACAACGTTTATAACGTTGTTTTCTATGATAGGCCCCTCATTATTTCCACTAGCAATTCCATAAACAACTGTATAACGTTGTTGTCTATGATAGACCATGAGATCACTTTAGGAACCTCACGACCTTTAAACCGATTATCCATCATCAGGTTTACATAATTTCTATTATTTAATTCTAACAATCAATTGGCGCATATGTTCACTATAGTACAATACTAGCTTGATGCAAATATGTCAATTTAACACATAACTATTTAGTGATAAGTTTTAAGAAAAATTGAAACCATTTGTTCTATTGGAAATGCTTTAGCTTATTTATTCTTCTTGTAAATTGAAGATTGCAATTTTCTTATTGTGCATGTAATAATCTTTGAGTACTCTCTTAACTTTTCTCGTCCAACAATGTAACACTTTTTTATATTAATGCACTGCAATTATAGTTTTAAGCATCTCACATGATTATCTGGAAAAACTTCATCGCACACTTTTCATTTCAGACTTCACACTTTTCATAACAATACAACACATCTCCAATAAGGAAACACACCTGCATCAATCAATATATTTAGAATAAAATACAAGTAATCAATCAATAAGATTAAAAGTATAATTATATAATCACACATGATAATCACCAATCTTCAATTTCATATGAAGAAAATAGGGTGACGTGGCGGAATACATTGTCATTGGTTGACAGTGTAAAATTATTTTACACTGTCGGTGCATACAAATTAAATCCAAAAGAAAAAAAGAAAGATAATTGTGTAGTTTAGAAAAGATAATTGTTACTATACAACATGAAAATTCAATTGCTTATTCGCTCAAAAAAATAATAAAATCCAATTGGTTGTTCTTATTCTTCTTGAATTGCTTGCTCTTATTCTTGTTATTCTGAGGAATCACGCTCGTTTGTATAAACCATTGGGTGGTTGGTACCTAATTGAAGACATCAATGACCCACATGTGATTGATATCGCAAATTTCGCCGTTAGCGAATTCAACAAGCAAACCGGAGCGACACTGAAATTTGAGAAAGTCATTGAAGGGGAATCTCAGCTTGTCGCAGGCATAAACTAGCACCTCGTTATTTCCACTAGTAATTCCATACATAGCATTTATAACGTTGTTGTCTATGATTGGCCATTGGATCACGTGAGGAACCTCGAGTCCTTTATACCGGTTATCAATGATTATGTTTTTCATACATCAAAGTACCCATCATTTATTATTGGTTGGTGGTTTAATTTGTGATCTTATATCATAATTTTATCTAGAGAAATGACAATGTCATTTAATCCAACGATCAATTGGCGGATAATGTTCACTAAGTCACTCTGGCGTCGTAAGATAACATACATATGTCACAAGGTGGATGCGTATGTCATATATGGACTAGAATAAAGAGGGGCGTGGAGATTCACTATGTTTTCCCATTTCTTATGCTAGTTTTCAGGAGCAAAATTGAAACCATTTGTTTTCTTGGAAATGCTTTAGCTTATTTATCTTTTATGTAATTTGCACTTGCAGAATGCCATTTTCTTATTGTGCGCGTAATCACTACATGCTGTATTCATTATTCTTAAGCACTTCAGATTAATCTTTGAGTACTCTCTTAACTTTTTTCTTGTAGTATCACTTTCATGGATCCTTAATTAGTTAGAATGTTTGTCTGTTGTTTTCCTCTCCTATTATTTTCAGCATTTGCTGTGGATTTGAAGTATGTGCTTTCATTTACTGTATAGTAAAATATTGTATTTACATAGCAATAAGTCCTTCTATATAGCACAAATTTGAGAGTTCCTATTTACACATTTTTAGTGGCTGGATTTATATGATGATGATATGTGTTGGTTCCATGACAGTTCCAGCAACTAGAATGTGAAAATAGATTTCCTTAGATATTTCTGCATATACTATTTATTCTGTTTCTGCATCGCGAGGCAAAGAAGACAGGTTCTCTCACTTGGATACTTTGCTATATCATATTTTCCCGGTTGATCTGCTGAAATGAGATTTCTGACTTCTGCTTTAATAGTTTAACGTCCAAAATAATGACTTGTTTCGGAATGTGATTTGGTTTTGGTTATTACCTTTTTTTTTTGGGGGGGGTGTCTAAACTTTGTCTATAGATAGCAGAAACTTTGAACTGATCAAGTACATGATAATGCTGAGATGAAACATCGTAATATGTTCTAAGATTTCAATGTTTGTTGCCACCTTCGAATGGGAGAACCGATTAATCTCTTTGCCACAACTTTGAATCTTTATTGCACGCGTGTATGGTAATGCACCAGCAGTATTGCTATGGCCTGTGTGATTGCTGAGGGTTTGGCAATTTTTTTTTAAACAGACTACGCTTAGGACGATATATCATATGTAATCTTAAAACATGATAACAAAATACATAATCATAATGTAAATGTAACAATTGTATATTTATGATGTTCCAACTCAAATAATATAAGATATTTATAGAACACTCGTTTTGAATGAAGTGAAGTACAATAATGTTTCATCATGTGACCAACTGAATAACTTTGTAACAAGTTTAGGGTGTTGTTACTCACACCCAGTATTTCATAAGTAACATTGCCTAATTTCTTTTTTTGGACTAAAATACTGCTACATACTCTCGAATATAATTGATTTTCTCCAAAATTGATTTTAACTTGAAGTTAGAATTTGAAGCTTTTGGCTTTTAAAATTGATTTTTAACCTCAAATTTATTTTTCAGCTCATTTTTACATGACTATATTCATTTAAATTCAATTCACTTTTAACCAGATGTGTTCCATGTCCATGTTCTCAAACTCACGTCTATAGTATCAGTTGTGTAAATTTTTTAAATATATCATGAAAGCTACTACCACTTATTTGCTTCTAAAAGTCAAGTTATAAGTGAATTGAATATAACTTTTGTCAGTGCAGAACCATACGCACTTAAAAATAACTTATGCAAAATCAATTTACCAAGCTTTCATTATGCAATTAATTAAACTACTTACTGAGACACACCATTAACATACGTTTGGAATTTCTTAACAGTAAACAATTCATACATTAAGACTTCAATAACAAAATCAATATGGAAAAGGCTATTTATAACCATGTGATAGGCTGATAGCATTCCAACTTTCAAAATAGACAAAGATCTCCATACAAGCAATAGTATAATTTATTTGTTGCGCTTTGCAGCACGCCTTCCCTGTCCCTTCTTTGGTGGCCCTTTTCCCCGACGCTTCAACATTTCAAGCTTTGATAAGCGTCTACATAGAACAATATAACAAATGCATCAAAATTCTTGAATGAGTGGAAATAAATGCAAGATAACCAGTAAAATATATGCAAAATATTATGATTGTAACCCAAAGTACATCCTTCACAAAATTTGGCTGCACAATTTCTACACCGACATGAATTACCGTTTAATAGAGAATGCACTTGCTGCAAGACAACATAGCCAAATTCATTGGGGAAACCATACCAACACTTCACCTAATTCGAATATTGAAGAAGTTTTCACAATGACAAAAAAAGTAGTCATACTTCAAAAATAAAAAAGTAGTCTAACAAACAGTGGACATGGATAATATCAATGAATACATTTACAAAATGGAACCAAAATTCACAGACAAAACTTTATCCTCTTCCACCAAAACAATAAACTAAGAATTTTCATGTATGAGGCAGTTTCAGTATCTGTTTGGTTGTACATACATTTGTGTTGCTATACATGCGTTTCCTGCACCTAAACGTGGCTTTATTGGAAATTAATATGTTTGGCTTTAAAACAAACAAATCGATTCTAGATCCAAACTCTAGTTTAGGTTGAAGCTTATTTTTCTAGCTTTTAAGTTGACTAGAATCAATTAACACCCAATGCTAGCTCACACCCTCCCTATATTTTTTCACTTCGTTCTTATACACATCTTCACAAGCACTTCACATTTTTCCTGACCTATTTGGTAGCAGCTCATTTAGCTTAAGATGTAGCTGGATTCAAGGACTTATGTGCAATAAAAAGTGGAAGATCAGTAATTCCAATATTGTTGAGATCAGTTCATCTTCACAAAATGGAAAAGACCACTAAAAGGATACACGTTGATCTGATAAATGAACTGAGCCAAGGAAAGGAGCTAGCAGAAGTGCAGAATCGATCAGTGACAGTAACCATCTTGTTTCATCTTCTCCATCATCCCCTGAAACCAATGAATTCTTGACAAAATAATTTTGACCTACAGGAAAGCTGAACTTTCGTCCTAATGTAATATAATGTGAGACAGATTACAATTTATACAACCATCAATGGTAACATGACGGACTCATTTCCCATTGTTCTTTTACAAACAAGAGCCCTATAAATGATGTCATGGACAACGAGTTTAAGCACAAAGCTCTCTTCAAGAAAAGGTAATGTAAACAATAGTTTTCGAGGTCTTATTTCTTTTGCGATGTCTGTGAATTGTCAACGCTTGTTTACTTACTTGAATATGTGGCTAAGGGGCACAAATATGCTATGCCCGTATGGAAAAAATAGTTGATGATTTGCTAAAAAAATAAGGGGTCTATCGATATAGGATATAGTACAGGATATAGTACAAAGTAGTTTCAGTTCATTATATATCATATACAGTTACCCTTTAAACTCACTTCACCACTTAACATTACACCGGTTTCACTTCATTACAACAGATTTTTCCTATTAACTCCATAACTCATTATGAATTATCAAACCCCATCATAGACCCAATTAAGAAAAACAGAACTTTGAGACACTATTCCATCCATTAATCAAAATAAAACAACCCCACATAAGAAACTTCATAGAAACAACGTCACAGAGACACAAACACATAGTAAGCAATCTCCAAAAAAACAAAATTTTCTATTTCTATTAACTACATAGCAGAAATTGAATTACCAAACCCCATCATAAACCCAATTAAAAAAAACTGAACTTCATGACACTATTCAATCCATGAACTAAAAATACCACAACCCCACATAACAAACTCAAAAACAAAAGAAAACAATTTCATAGAGACATAAACACAAACACGTAGCAAGCAATCCTTAAAAAGAGAGAGATAGTAATAATTACTCTTGTTGTTGACGAGCCATAACAAGAGGATCATCTTTGTTGATATCATGAGGATACCATTGAGCAACTTTTTCACCAAACATTTTCATACGGAGAATTTTGTGGGCAGATTTCTTGCCAGTTGGGTTCAATTGATGACCGAATATATTGGCTCGTGCAGAAGACAATCCTTCACCGATTGCCAAGCTTAGCATCTTCTTCAAACCGACGGTTGCCATCTTCGTTGCTTCCTTCTATCTGTGATTCGTGCGCGTGTGTGTGCAGTGGTGGAGCCAGGCTAAAAAGTTAGGAATGACCACCAAAATAAACTAAAATTTACTACTGTAATGCAAGTATTCACTCCGGCGGTGGGGACGTGGCGGTGTTCTACGGCGGTGAAGGAGAAGAAGAGAGAGTCGCGTTCGTGTTGTGCAGAGAAGAAAAGAGAGGTGTTGTGTGTTGCATTGTATGGGTAGGGATTATTGTAAAAAAATAATTTAAATGAAGGATATTGAAGTAATTATGAGGCTCCTGCAAGTATGTTTATTTTTATTTTTTAAAATAAAAATTTTTTATGGAGGGAGAGTGAAGAGTATCGGAAGATTTATTGGTGAATCATAGTACTTTGTGTTTTAATAGGAAGTTTGATGGTTGGGAGTTTGAAATTTGGAGAATGAGGAAGTTTAATTTAGTCTTGTTAGATAAATGGTGGCGGAGATTGAATGTGGATTAAAGGGTTACGATTTAAGGTGTTAGTAGTGAAGTATTGTGTGGAGAGTGGTCAAATTAAAGGGGTGAGTTTGTAGTGTCATCTTGGTGGTATGATTTGAATAATGTGTGTGATGGGGTGGGTGTGGTGTTAATTGGTGTGATAGTAGGATTTTTAGGGTAGTTAGCGATGAGGAAAATATTTTTTTGGTTTGACTCTTGGTTGGGAGTAGGTCTTTTTTACAATATATTCGAAATATATTTCTATTTTATTGTAGATAGTCATGTTTTGGTTGTTAATATGTTGAGTTTAGGTTGGGGTGGATGAGGCGGAGTGGAGGTGGAGGAGAAAATTGCTTGCTTGGAGGACATATGGTCGGAGGAGTATTGTAATTTATTGGTTAATTTAGTTGTGTAGACTAATAGTTTGAATGTGTGGTGATGGACACTTGATCCTGATAAAATGTACTTAGTATCATGCGTTAATACACACTGAATCAACTAACATGTCAGAGTTGAAAGAGTCATTATGGACTAAAATGACAATGTTTATCTTTTAATTCCTAACGGTAGTTTTATTGTTCTTAGTTTAGCATAGTTTCCATAGATTATAGCTTTGATAGGATTAGCATCCTATCACGATTCCTTTATGTTCAAACTAGTTGTGAAAAATAAGAGAATGTTAACTATTTGTTCTTTGATTGTGATTTCTTTGCTTGCGATTTGTATGACATCCCTATGTGGTTAGATATTTCTTAGTTTTTTCCGAATAGCTCCCATGAGCATGCTCTTCAGTTTTGTATTGCTCACATGTTCTGAAAAAGATATTTGCCATTTCTTTAATGTGATTTGGTTAACTTGTTGGGTTATTTGGAAAGAACGCAATGCTTGGAATTTTTGCAATAAGGAATCGTCTTGGATGTAGTTGTTGGGTATGATAAAAGTCCCAGTTTAATGGTTGCTTAAGACGAAGACGCTGCATTTATGTTTAAATTTGAATTTGGTAAACAAGGCTATCAATCTGTCTTGGTTACTTCTTTCGATGATATTTTTTTGTAGATATAAAAAAAATGTATATTGTTTTGTTATTGTTCATGATTTTGTTGATTTAGATTGTCATTGTCTATAAATTTTGATAAAAATTCAAAATCGTTTGATACTTTTTTTGATAACAGACAAACTTTTCAAAAAAATCGTTGAATTTCAATAGTCCGAATACATAACTATATTTTTTGAACTTTCATAAAAATTTATAGAGTTGATTTACTCAATGAGATCTTTGAATTCAACGGTCGGATTGAAGAAATATAATGTCAATATCGAGTTATTATGCGGAGTAAGTTAATAGAGACTTACTCCTGGAGTCAACGGATCCCTCCTCAAACATAAAATATAGTAAAACAAAACTGGAAATTTCAAGCCATCAACTTTTAGACTATTTCGAAAGTTATCTTCGAATAACTATTCGAAACATAAGAAAAACGTGATAAAAAATTATCTTCCAATTTTTACCGGTACAATTTCTATATAACAAAAATAAAAAAGGGGTTAAAAACTTACATTACCTCTCCTTTGATGCCAAATGAGCATACAAAGCCTTTATGAATGAAGCAATCTTTATTTGAAACCCAAAAAATGTGAAAAAATGTGAGCTTTTGAGAGATTGAATATTGAAGAAGTGAAAGTAAAAATATATAACTACAGCTTAGCATAAATTCAAAGATTATTACTTTTGCCACCCTATAATTTATGGGGCGCGTCCTACGAAATGATCAAAATGCCCTTGTCCGTGACTTATGCTACGGACACCCCCCAAAATACCCTACAATTATAACATCTGCGACTTAAGTTACGGATGTAGAAAAAAAATTATTTTTCAAAATTACTCATTTTTCCTACATCCATAACTTAAGCCACGAAATAGTATTTTGGTCATTTTATAGAGCGCGCGAGTAAGCCATAGAGTAGCAAAAGTAATTTTCAAATTCAAAATGTTGAAGAGTAAATTCAACGCATAGAACTAGAAGTGTTGTTGTACCAAAAAAAAAAAAAAAACTAGAAGTGTTGTTGGGCCCAAACATATATGGGAATAGCATACTTGCCAAAAAAGTATTTCATTAACTCTTATATATATATGGGAATAACATACTTGCCAAAAAAGTATTTCATTAACTCTTATATTATAAGAGAAACTTAATTTTCACACCCTAATACTTGGAATATCCAAAAAAAAAAAATAGTGTTCTTTTTTTTTTACCAACTTGGTTGTGTATTTTCGAAAAAAATACTGTTTTTGTCTCATCTAAATATTACACTTCTTGGCCTCTTATTATTTTTTTGAACAATTTTTATTTTAAAATTTGGGATGAACAGAGTTGTTTTCTTCATATTTAAGCTTAGTGCAGTGCACCTTAGAACAGAAATATGTCTCAATTAGAGAGTGACACATTTTATCTATTTGAGTGACGTCAATTACAATTAATTTTGATATATTTGAGTAATGCTAATTAAAATTGATTTTGTCTTTAGAATTAATTTTAATTTGATGCTAACATTTATAATTTTTTTCATCAAACTATATATATATATATTATAAAAAAAGTACATTTTTAAATTCATCAATTATTCAATAATTTTTTTTTCTTATAATAAAAACTATCCAAAATTTCAATAAAAAAGAATACCCAATAAGCACATGTAATATAAGTTTAATTAACACACCTTAATTAACCTGAAATTACTATATATTTTAGTGTATAAATATTTAATTAATATTACCTTAGGTCCTTCCTTGACTATAATTACTATAAATTTTAGTGTATAAATATTTAATTAATATTACCATTACCATTCTAAAAAGTGTACATTTATATTATTAAATAGCTTAATCTGTTTTGAGAAATAGAAGAATCCCCACCTATGATTGGAGGTAAAAGGATGAAATATTTATTTTGTTCACACTTTCCATCCATTACCCCTAATAATTTATAGCATTGAAAAAGTGATTTGGAAACAAAAATCCTGAAGTTAAGGATATAAATTAAGACAGCCATGATGGGATTAGACAATGATTTAACTTTTTAATTTGACCATTATTTTGGTGGAGCGTGTGAAGATAATTGTGTAGTATGTATGAACATATGAAGATTATATACGGCTTTTTTTTTTATTTATTTATTTATTTAGGTATACGGCTATTAACTAAGACATTATTATAATTATGGAATTATTAGAGGTACAAGATATAAGAACATATGCAATAAGAGTATTTAAGAGAGTTTCATAAGCTGATGATACGGTATCTTACTTTTTTTATCATTAGAGTTCCATGATGTGGCATAGAGGCAGGGGCGGATGTATGTAAGGACCAAGTGTGGCCATGGCCACACCAAAAATTTAAATTTTTTGTTATACATATATATGTATAAGGTTAAATATATTTTTGTACTTATAAAATGATGATATTTTAATTTTTATTTAGTTTTTATTAAATTATTATTTCCTAGAGAATTATCATGCATTCAATTTTGGTTCTTACTGTTAAAATAATGTGTATTTTTGAGTGATTTTTTCGTATGTATGTTTATAAAAAAGTTCATCGAGAAAAAACGAATTCAAAAAATTTGATTTCCATATCATTATTTTCATTACTTTTATCTTGAACCGTTGCATTTAAAAAAACTCATATTTAAATTCCTATCATGTCAAAAAACGATAAATAAAAGAGAAGTAAAATTATTTAGTATTGTAGAGTAAAAATAACTTAGCATTTCAATATTTATTATTTCTTAATCTATATGTCAAACTCTAAAAAGACCAAAATTTGAGACCAACAAATTATATATTTTATGCTTTTGCAGCTCAAAAAAAAAATATTTTTCATGCTTGAGCTTTTGATACGAATGAAATTTGGCCACACCAAAATTAAATCCTAGATCCGTCCCTGCATAGAGGGTATCAAAATTGATAATACCGGTATCTTAAATAAGGTATCGTATCATCAATTTAATATTGCTAAACATTTTATTTTTTTTATCAAATCAAATTGAATAACTTCCATATATATATGCATTACCGTTAGAGCATATTAAATAATCATTTAAACTCACTTCCTATTATGCTATATGTTTGTAACATATTTTTTTTCCAATTATGCTATGTATTACACTATTTGTTTTGTTATCATATATATCATATTTTATTTGTTTTCTATCAAGTAGTTCTCGTGGAACACATTTGAGAGTGTTTCAGACAAGAGAATAATCAAAATTAATTATTATATTTTTCATTATATATTGTCCGTCATATTTATGTAATTTTCACAATTTTTTATTTATTGTTTTGTATTTGTCATTATATTTAATTATTAATTTAGATTTATCAACATATTTATTAAATTTAATATTTTTTTATTTAGACATAGTTAAAAAAAATAAATATAGAAGAGATCACTTATATTAATATCCAAAGTGGTATCATCCATTGGAGCAAAATATGTATGAGTTGCATAAATATTACATGGCATTGTAGGGACCACTTATTAATAACGTATGATACTTAAAGTGGTATCACCATTGAAAGTTAATTAGTGGAGCACTTTGAACGGTTTGTAAAAATTTAGTGTATGCCATGGAGCAAAATCATGATGTAAAGAATTCTTTCACTCATCATTCACACTAAAAAAATACACTCCCATGGTCAAAACAGTAGATAAAAGTAAACATAGATTGTGACTAATACATTTTACCACATAAATTTTAAGGGTGATTTATAGGACTTTGATTTATTGCAGTAGCAGTTTGACATTGTTTGTGTACAGTTTGCAATATCAATTATTGATATCAAATCAGACGATCCAAAATATTCACACAGTTAAATAAACTCATCCGTTGATTTAGATCAAACGGTCCATAACTGTAATTGCATCACGCAATTATAACAAGCAATCCATTTCCCTTATGATACTATGCATTAGGTGACACATCTCCATTGTAGAGAAATGACAATGCTTCAATGCTTGATTTTGCCTATATAGTCTTTTCTCTTTGATTTTGGCAAGCAATGTAGTTGCTGGAAAAATTGGCTAAATAATTAGAAAGAAACAAAGGCTCTAATTGTTTTCTAACACACAATGATTTGTGATATTGATAAGGATCAAGACTCCCAAGCGTGTGAATTTTGGAAGATTAATTTGGAAGTTATTCATTAATTATTTTGGAAGGCTAGGGATGGACCCTATAATCTATGGTTACTAGCTTATTGATGAGATTAATCGTCACTATATCAATAACAAATAATGTTTATGGTTCCATCAATCTGTATTATTATTTGGGATTCAAAAGTCCAATTGATATATACATCGACTTTGGCACATGCTGACTCTAGTGCACGTGTGCCATGCATTAAGGACAAAAGTTCCTATGATGGTACAATTGTAGACCATATATGAGATTATATCAAGGGTCCACTTAAGTGAAAATCATGAAATCTCTAGCTATCCCTATTCTCCATGTTTCTCTCATACTAGTACACTAGTAGTATTTCAATTTCAATAATTTGGGTGTGAGGGAATCATTATCATATAATTAAATTGCCTTTATAGAAGTAGAAAGCTAGCTACTAGCTAGTAGTAAATCATAACAAAATAAATTTGTGGAAAAACAATTACTATTTTTTTATAATGAAAATTTAGGATAGGATGAGGAGATGGTGTCCTAGTCTAAGGGAGAAAAGATCTTTATAGAAGTATTTATATCTCCAAAGGCATTAGGGAGGCTCGAATCCGAATATATCAAATTCAAGACATGTCTTTTTATCACTAAATCAAACCTTTGAAGTAGAAAAACAGTTACTATTAATTTCACAAAACTAATAATGTAATGAATTGAAGTGAAATAAATCATAGCTCAACTAGTTAAATTTATGAAGTTGGAGATTTAGGATTCAAGTTTTGATAAGGAGAAAAATATTAATATAACAATTAATATACTAACAAAAAAATTTGCAAACTCCATGCTTCCACTCCACAAGATGTTGGTTATTCTATGAACCAAGTTTTTTCCTTTTTTAAAAGTTAAATTAGCCAACTCAAATTGATACCAGAAAAAATCGAATCTGAAACTTTAAGAGAAACACATTTCAGGTCTCCTAAGTTTATTTTGCCCAAATAAACTAGCCTTAAGTGGGTGGAGTCATATTTTAAGATATGGATCATCTCTTTATCAATTGATGAACTAATATTTATTAGCAAAAATTATTAATATTCAAGTCTTACAATATTGTTTATTATTTTTGCATATATTTGAGTTAAGATGGAGTATTTAGACATACTAATAATATTTTTTACACTAAAGGCATAGTTTCCTTTGGCCAAATTCTTCAATATCCACATCAAGTGGCCCATCTTCTAGCACCACAAGAAATTGAAGCTCAATGCCAAAATGTTTGCCGACAGTAAGAACCAAGAACATAAACAAGAGACTCATTATTGTAATTGAATGTAGTGGTTGTCAGGTTTTTTGGTAGAACAAAGCTTAATATATGTTGCTCTACAGATATTTTTGTTCGGTCACAAGGGAAGTTGAGTATTAAGAACAATTACACTAACAAAATTTAACACTACATATATATTTATCAAAATTATTAACTAAACAGAGGTTAATCCTTTGGGGTAACATGTTTTTCTTATATGCATAGATCAAAAATCGAACTCATGACCAAATAGTTAGTTAAGTGATTCAAATATTTATATTCACTTATACCATATTATGTTGATAATCAACATCAACTTTTTATTTAATATAGAATTCTTACTCAAAAAATCACAAAATCTTACAACCACTTTATATTAATGTTGGACAAATATTCAAATCGAAATCTTTTAGTGATCTTGTTTAATAGATTTCCTCCACTCGTAAATATTATCATCTCCTACCTAGCTATAAGTCTTAACACTAGCAAGTTTAGCTAGGGGAATCTTTAAAAATATCATAAATCACCAAATTTTTCTCTCTAATCGCGATTAAAGTAAGTAAAGTCTGATTAATAAATTATTTCATTCAATAATTGAACTTGAATTCTTTCAAATAATTTGTTCTTTTATGAAGTTCATTAATCACTTGAGCTTAATACTTAGTTACCCTGCTAATAAAGCTTCAGTTTAATGATTTGTGTAGGAGAACAATGTTGAATATTGATGAAATAATAAAGCTTTAATTTAATGTTTCTAAACACAAAAGCTCACAATTTAATAATGACATCCTCACTGCTATGCGGCTATATTAATTACTTTTGTATCAATGTTTTAAATTTAAGTATACAATATACTGTACTTTATCTTGCTAAAAAAGTACTATATACTTTATCAATGTTTTAAATCATGAACTGAATAGATATATTGAAAAAAAAAAATAATCATGTACTGAATTATGATTCCTTTGGACTACAAAGGGGTCCAAAATGGTCTTTGTATTTCAATGCTATTCGGAGAAAAATGTCATCATGTGACATACAATCTATATTGTAAGATAAAAATAATACAACTAACATTTTGATTTTATTCTTGGTTAAAAAGTTTAGAATATATTTTCCAAACTTTTTCTAATGTAAATTTGATAAAAATTTCGGAAAATATATTTCGAAGTTCGTATTCAAGACAAAAGAAATTTGAAAAATACGTTTCAAATTTTTTAATCAAGGGTGTAAAATCAGAAACTGGGGGGTAGAGGGAAGATATGTGGAGGTGAGAAAAGAAAAATTCAAACTGATGTGTCTTTTGTCTCTTCTTTTGAATGTTATGTTATGGCCCCTTGATTCTGAGATTGATTCTGCCTCTTTTGACTTAGTATTGATATTCCTTTACCAATTAAATATGTTTTCTTTTGTTTTCTTTTTTCTATAAATAATTAATGCTTGCGTTAATGTTTCATTTTATTAGCATCTTTACCTTTTTCTCAAATTAGTTAAAGATACACGGCTACACATGTTTCTAATCAATTTGGATTAGGTGCAGTCGGTACTCATGACTATATGCAATCAATGTCATTGAATTTGTCCGATTATAGTTGAACAATGTAGAATTAAAAGTCAAAATTTTTTATCGGACAACTTCAATCTATGATTGCTGCTTAATTGCACAAAAATTGACAGCAGACAATCTATTTTCGGATAATTGAATGTATTCTCAAGATGAATCAGACAAAACAGCTGAGGTAGATTTTGAGATCATGCAAAGATTTATGATGCATAAGAATATAGACATGAATAGTTTCTCTATCAAATTAGGGGAATTCTATGAATATATTTAATTGTTTGTTATGTACAATTTTAAAAGGATTTCTGATGGTAGATGATAGTATACTCTTTTCGTCCCAAAATATGATCAAAAATAGGTTAATAAAAGTGAATGTATTTAAACTATATTTTGAGACGGATGAAGTATATTTTAAGCAACCAAAATTTAAGTAACCCACTTTAATTTTTTTAAAGTTAGTCCGTATGTGTAACTCAGTATTTCAATATTATGATATTCATATAATTTTTAGGGTAAATAAGTCTTTACCCCTCTGTAATATAGGCAAGTTTTGTTTTTCCCCCCTGTAATTTTTTTTGTTGTGATTTGTCCCTTGCAAAGTAAATTTTTTTGATTTCCCCCCTTTGGGTGCAAGGAATTTGCACTTTTTAAATTGGTTTGAACAAAATAACCGATTTAAAAAGTGTATCCAAGGGGCGAGTTCAAAAAATTCAACATTACAAGGGGCGAGTCACAAAAAAAAATTTACAAGGGGGAAAAACAAAACACGCCTACATTACAGGGGGTATAAGCTTATTTACCCTAATTTTTATTTTAATGGTAGATTTCATTATTGAGTTATTTAACTCACAAGTATCATTTTGTCTTCTCTTCAACAATTTGTTTTTTTTTTTGGATTTACACTTTCAAATACAAAAGTTAATATTTTAATATTTTGGAGTTCGCTTTTAAAGTTAATAATTAAATATGCAACTTTGTACCAAAAAAATAATTAAATATGCAACTTTCACTAAATTCATGAACCATATAATCACATTTTACATACTAAAATTGTTAATAAACCTTGTACCAAAAAAAAGTTGTTGATAAACCTCTATTATTATTATTTATTTATTAGTTACATTGAAGTTAATTGTATAAATCTCTTATTACCACTAGATCAAACATACTGACTTTATTAATTTCATTGGAGATACTCTTATATTATAAATATATTTCTTTTAGGAAAAAATCCTAATTTATTAAAAGTTATTTGTACATCATATTGTACACAGCTGAAAATGACTTAGTGTGTGTTTGGTTTCAATTTTAGAAGAGTTAGAATTGATATTAATTTTGGATGTGTAGAATTGATTCTGACTTGTTTAATTGGTTTCTCAAAAGTATAATTGATTCTGCCTCCATAATTGATTCTACTTGAAGCTAGAAATAGTAGCTTCTGATTTCTAGAATTGATTCTTACACATTTACACTTAAATATTTTGTTCAACTTACTTTTACATGAAAATATTCAAACTTAAATCAACTATGCTAAAATCAATTATATTAAAATCAATTCTACCAAAATCAGTTATATCAAAATCAATTCCGTCTAAAGTCAAACCAAACATACATTTATTATTATTCTTCCTAAGATAATTTTACACGCCTTAAAAATCCACAAGTAAAGGCAAATATGAAATAAAAGGGATTCTTTCTCTTCATCTGTAATTTTGTGAATGAATTAAGTTTTTTAAATCTCTCATACGTTTTTAGATTTAACTTTTAACCCTTGACATACTTTATCCAATTTTTCTTTTTGAACCACAAGTTATCCAATTTTGATTAGCAATAAATTCTAATTCCAAACAAGAAGCCATTGTACTTCCATAGCTTGATAGCTTCCATCCACTACTCTTAGCCAACACAGATTTAAATCTTAGCATTCATGAGAATATGGTCTAATTATGCAAGTTAGCTACCGATTAAAGTTTGAGAAATTCAAAGGGAAGCAAGTAGCAACCACCACATTAAAAGTTCACCAATTGCAACCACATAAAAAGAGATGGACCACACTAAAAAGATCAAGCTAATTAAAATTAGAAAAATGCTAATCAGTATATGCATGTGGAACACTGCTTAAACAATTAAATATAATAAAATTATCTTAAAATTTATATAATCAACATTTTAAAATTATAAAAATATTAATTTCTCAAAAGTATAAATTTTACTTCATAAAGTGTGTATTTAAATTCTCAAAAGTGTAAATATTAACTTTTGCAATAAATATTTGTTATTTCGATGATTCTTAAGCATATATTAACATTTTTTTTTTTTTTTTACTTTTGTAACCCTTTAATTCTTTGGGAAATTAACTCTTATAATTTAAAATTCGACTGCAAAATAAATAAAATACAACCAAAAGATTATTGGACTTAGAAATTAAACCCGAATTCTTCCCAAATTTATTTCTTTTATTTTCTTAACTACTAACCTTGATTAGTGCCATCGTAACATGACCAAAATTAGTACACAAAAAAAAAAAAAGCCCAAAATTGTCTTCATGATTACTGAATAGAGAGCTAGTGATACACTCAACCATATATCATAATTCATAATGTATATTTTGTTTAATTATCAACATATCACTATCTCTTAAGAAAATTACAGCACCATAATGACATGTTTTAGAAAAGTGCTAAAGCCACTTTCCGTTCTACATGTCATTGGTCCTTGTGACAAACTTTTATCTATGGTCTTGTTTTCAGCCAATCTTAGCACCTAATACATCAAGATAAAAAGTGATTAACACGGAAGTTTATATATGATCTTATCACCATAAAATTGTTTTTATATCTCTTTTCATATATAATATAAGGGAAATGTTAACTTGTGCCCTTAAGGGCACATGTTAAGATGACCAATATAGTAAAAATTTATTGCAATACTTTTATAGGTGGTTTTTGTATCATTTAATACTTTTGTATCATTAAATGCTACATTTCCTTTTTTAGATAGCTTATCATGTGCCCTTAGGGCACATGTTAACATGACCCATAATATAAAAAAAATATCATATGTCAATCACTTAATTGAATATTTGTTATCTTAAAAATATATTCAGACATAAAAGATTCATTTCTTTTTATTACAAGACATATAAGATATTTTTTTGATAAACAAAACGACAAAGCAATTATAAACTCACACACATATAGGGCTGGTCCTGACTATTTGGAGGCCCGGTTCAAATATTAAAAATGGACCCTTATTAAAAAATTAAAAAAAATTATCCTCTATTTAAATTATTATTTTTTTATTTGATTGAAATTTTTTTTCACCAAACATATGATATTTTATGAACATTGGTAATATTTAACCATTATTATAGGATCTCAAAATTAATCTATCAAGTACATATAATATTTTATAAAAACTAACAACATATAACTATTAATATAGGATCTCAAAATTTTGAATTGAGACCTCCAAAATTTTGAGGCCCAATGCGGTCGCACTTGCCGCACCCCTCATAGGGCCGGGCCTGCACACATAAGTAAGAGAGCCGGATTTCGAACTTCGATTATGACGTTCGGCCTATTTTTCATCTCTACAACTGTATAAATTTTTTATTTTTCACCTCTAACTTAAAATATTTACTAAGAAAGATAGAAATGAAATTAAAATCCAATAAAAGAGCATCCCAAATTATATTATTATTACAAAATTAAAGCAGCAAACAATATAATTAACAAATGTCCACGTGGGGAACAAAAAATGTGAAATGTTTACATAACTTTAAGCTCCACTATTTTCATGTGTCACAAGTCCACTATTAGTATTAATGAAAACACTAGACATAAAAATTTGAATTACAATTAGAGTGCAATTTTCACAAAATTTCAACCAACCACTTGAGTGGTTAAGCATGAAGAATCACTATAAATACAATACTTTACCTGAATGAAAAATCAGTAACCACCATAACCATAATCCTATGTCCTTATCTTTGAACAAAACCTGTTACATTATGAAAATAATACAGAACCTAGCTCATGTGTTCATAGCTTCTTCTTCTTCTTTTCCTCTATAAACATATCAACCCTTTTTCTTCTTCTCTAAAGCATAAACAATGTCTACAAACTTAAAGAATCTTTCACTTTTTCACAAAATCTTCTCCCTTACCTTGATTCTTTTCTTTCAATGTTGTAACTCTCTTGATGAACAAGGCCAAGCTCTTATAGCATGGAAGGAGAGTTTTAACGTTACTTCGGATGTATTAGCATCTTGGAATCTCTCAAACCAAACACCATGCAATTGGTTTGGTGTGAAGTGCAATTTACAAGGAGAGGTAGAAGAGATAAACTTGAAGTCATTGAACTTACAAGGTTCATTATTGCCTTCAAATTTTCAACTTCTCAAGTCCTTGAAGGTTCTTGTCCTGTCATCAACCAACATAACAGGAAGGATTCCAAAACAAATTGGAGACTATCAAGAGCTTGTTTTCATTGATTTCAGTGAAAATTCTCTCTTTGGTGAAATCCCAGATGAAATTTGCAGGCTAAGCAAACTTCAAAATTTAGCTCTTCATACAAACTCTCTTGAAGGAAATATTCCATTCAACATAGGGAATTTATCAAGTCTTGTGAACTTGACACTCCATGACAATAAATTCAGTGGCGAAATTCCAAAGAGTATTGGTTCTTTGAGTAAGCTTCAAGTATTCAGAGCTGGAGGGAATTCAAACCTCAAGGGTGAGCTGCCATCGGAGATCGGAAACTGCACCAACTTGGTCATGTTAGGCCTCGCGGAAACTGGCATTTCCGGTAGTATTCCTTCTTTGATAGGGATGCTGAAAAAAATACAGACCATAGCCATTTACACAACTCAGTTGTCAGGCTCTATTCCAGAAGAGATAGGAAACTGCAGTGAGTTGCAGAATCTGTATTTGTATCAGAACTCGATTTCTGGTCCAATTCCACGCCAAATTGGAGAGCTGAACAAACTTCAGAGTCTACTTTTATGGCAAAACAATATGGTAGGGACAATACCAGAAGAGCTTGGAAACTGCAGAGATCTCAGTGAGATAGATTTGTCAGAAAATCTTCTCACAGGTAGCATACCAATCAGTTTTGGGAAGCTATCAAATCTAAAAGGACTTCAGCTGAGTGTTAATCAACTGTCAGGTATTATACCACCTGAAATTTCAAACTGCAGTTCTTTGACTCAGCTTGAAATTGACAACAATGCTATTTCTGGTGAGATTCCTTCTGATATTGGCAACTTGAGAAGCTTGACACTCTTCTATGCATGGAAGAACAAGCTAACAGGAAAAATCCCAAATAGTCTTTCAGAGTGCAAAGATCTTCAGTCACTTGATCTTTCATACAATAACTTAACTGGTTCAATACCAAAACAACTATTTGTGTTGAAAAATCTCACTCAACTTATGCTTCTTTCCAATGATTTGGAAGGATTCATACCAACTGATATCGGTAACTGCACAAGCCTCTATAGGTTGAGGTTAAATCAGAATAGACTAGTTGGTAACATTCCATCCGAGATTGCCAACTTGAAAAATTTGAATTTTTTGGATTTGAACAACAATCATCTTGTAGGGGAGATTCCTCCGACATTATCAAGATGCCAAAATCTTGAGTCCATTGATCTCTCACACAACAAGCTCTCAGGGCATTTAGATGCTCTTTCTAGCCTTCAGAATCTTGTTTCCTTAAATGTTTCCTTCAATGAATTCTCCGGTGAATTGCCTAACACAACATTGTTTAGGAAACTCCCTCTCAGTGATCTCACTGGAAATAACGGTCTTCATATTTCTGAAGGTGTTGTAACTCCAGCAATCAGAACAAGAGCCAAAAGTCATGTTAGATTAGATATGGAGATTATAGTGTTAATTCTCGTGAGCATCGGTGCAGTCCTAATACTTCTGACATTCTATGTCCTGGTACGTGATCTTATTGCTGTGGAAGCATTCTGGAGAAATTTCACAGCACCCAATGAGACTTTATATCGGATGTTTGAATTCTCTATTGAAAACGTTGTCAAGAATTTCAAAGCTTCCAATATGATTGACATTACAAGCTCTGGAGTTTTGTACAAGATAACAGTTACAAATGGCAATATACTAGCAGTTAAAAAGATGTGGCCGAATTCTGAAGCCATTAGTTCAGAAATTCAGATGTTAAGTTCAATGAAACATAAGAATATCATCAAGCTTCTTGGTTGGGGGCCCTATAGGAATAGGATGCTGCAATTTTATGAGTACTTCCCTAGTCTGAGCTCATTGCTTCATGGTTCAGAAAAGGGAAAGTTAGATTGGGATACCAGGTTTGAAGTCATCCTAGGCCTAGCTCAAGCACTTGCATATTTGCACCATGATTGTGTGCCTTCTATATTGCATGGAGATGTCAAAGCAACAAGTCTGTTATTAGGTCCTGGCTATCATCCTTACCTTGCCGACTTTGGCCTAGCAAGAATTGCAAGTGAAAAAGGCGACGATGCTAAATCCAATCTGGTTAAAAGACCACACTACACCGCGAGTTCCCAAGGATACACAGATCCTGGTAATTTATCTATCTCCAATTCTACCTTTATAATTTCATTTCCTGCCTAAAACATTTTTTAGTACCTATGTTCTTACACAGGTTTCACACCAGTACGTTTCACACCAGTACTAGTTTTTTCCACTAAATTTAGCAGTACTTATTTTTATTGTTTTGGCATGTGTACAGACCTTGACTCGATGCAGAAGATCAATGAGAAAACCGATGTGTACAGTTTCGGCGTGATCGTACTTGAGGTGCTGACAGGAAGGCAGCCATTAGATCCAACACTGCCTGGAGGTATACACTTGGTTCAATGGGTTAAGAATCACTTGGCTAGCAAAGGAAACCCATTAGAAATTCTTGACTCAAAGCTGAGAGAGAGGACTGAACTTACTGCTATGCATGAAATACTACAAACTCTAGCTGTGTCGATTTTATGTGTAAGTACAAAAGCTTATGAACGTCCAACAATGAAAGACGCCATTGCAATGCTCAACCAATTTCGATATTTTGTTTAGAATGTATCAAAGGGAGTTTCTGTAGTGCATGCTAAGAATATAGTTTTACGTGTATCTTTTAACAGTTCCTTTAATTTCTCAGATAGCTCAATCAGTTGAGTAACTATATGCTAGTTGTAGAGAACTCGTGATTGTGAATGGTGAAATGGTATGCAAGTTAGTGCAGCCAGAATTACTAGAGTTTCTCAAATGTAATTTTAGATATAAAATGCAAATTTCAAACATCCATCATAAATTGCACTGTAGAATCTTTCACTCAAGTTTTTTAGTCAATTGGTTTCTCATCAATGTGACATAAAAGATCTTCTTGGCCACATGATGTCTTCACAGTTTCTGTTTTTGCCTTTACCATATGTTTAAGTTTTGATGTATACGGCAAACATTATAAAATTAAAACCAAATAAGAAGTAAGGACACATTCAGATAAATCGATTTAATGAGATTCTTATTCGCATAATTCTAATCATTGTCGTGGATCGCAGAAAATAGTGGTTTGTTCAAATTTCATTGCGCAATAGACAATGATATAGCACCAATGACCAATGTAGCCGCTATTTCACAATAATTTGTACTGAACAGTGTATCAAATTCTGCTATACAATAATGCTATAACTACTATTTGAAACACCGATTCTAATTATCTGCTATACAATAGCGCTATAACTACTATTTAACAACACTGATTCTAATTAATGAGCTTAATTACATGCTTATTCATAAATTATTTGAAAGGCTTATCAAAATAAGCTAAGAAAAGAGAGCAACCTTGGCCTTGGAGCTTGTGGAAGCTGAAACAAGAAGAATCCACTATGGATATGATATTTGGAATTTTAGCATACAGACTAAGATTTCCTAAATTGCATCTCTTTCACTATCTCTATCTCACACACACACAGCCTTTGAAGTTTGAATTCAAACAATGACCACATGGTCCTATGTTCAATACCTCACATACCATGTTCTATCTGAAAGAGACTGTTCAGCGATCGGAAACTTCTTGAGAAGCACATATACTAAGTTAGGATTGAAAGTTTGCATATCAATGATCATCAATAATCATATCCACATGCAGGACCACTAAAGTAAAATGAAGATAACATTTATAAGAATACATGGTCATGCAGCAGATGCAGATAAACATATGGTCAAGGGAATTCTCAATCACATGCAATGTTCACAAATTTTTCAGTACTGATTAAAAAAACTTGTATTATAGAGTTTTATAAACTGTATCTTTAACTACTTTTTGTCTCTACTAGGGAAAAGGACTAAACAATAACTCAGGGACAAATGCTTGAGGTATTGCATTTGTTAAAAAGAACAAGAAATACTTAAATACTAGAATTTAGAAAATGAGTTTGTCATATTGTTAAGTCAAGTGGATTCAATTATTCTCATAATCATAAAAATACTATTTCTCTGCTTTTCTTTTAATTTCAAACAATGTGTTCTGAAAGTCCATCCATAATCCATTTATTTGTACCTTTTTAAAAACCACTATAATTTAGAGTCTTTGATATCTGATCCTTACTCTAATCACTCTTTGACCCTTTCCAAGGGCGTGTTTTATAAAGCCGCTATGTTCGGTGATTTTGTTAAAGCTCCAAAATATAACTTCTACCAAATAACAATGATCCATCATGATTTCACCTATCTCACCGTTGAATCAAACATGCACTTAACCACAACGGTTCACCACCGCCGAACCAAACATACAATTAACCACAATGGTTCACCATGATTTCACTAATCTCACCACCAAACCAAACATGCACTTCACAGTAGGAACCACACCCATTTGATTATTTCTAATAGTTTCATTACAAAACACAAATTTAATCATCATTTTGTAGGTAACATTAACAAAATACCCTTATTCCTAAATCTTATTTCATCAAGTGAAAAGAACCTCAATTAAAAAAAAAAAGCAACCAAATTCATAATAAAAAACTCTTCTTTTTCTAATTTTGTTACTATCTCCCATCACTAACCACATTCTAAACTTACCATTTAATCCCAACCCTCAATTTCTTCTCACAACATTAACAATTTCCTCTCATTGTGTCAAATAACCTAATTGCTAGCACACAAAAATGTGTGGAGAATTAAAAAATGGAGTGATCGGATATCGGCTTCTCCAAATTTCCCCGATAACTATGAACTGAGCTACACTCACGGAACACAAAATTATCAACTTAAATGGAACAAACAAAGCTAAGCTCAATAGCAGATTAAAATAGCCAAACAAAACACTACCAATTGATAATGTAAACCATTTCATACGCTAAATTAAAAACAAAATACTCAAATTGAACAATAACAAAATCCAAAGTAGTAATCATAACAAGGATAATCAAAACAAAACCCTAATTAATCAATTAATCAACGTTTTGCATAATATCTTCAGGAGCAAACTTAGTACCCTTTTCCTTATCAGCAGCAGCACGACCCTTTGCTTTCCGATCAAGCAACGATTTCCGATCCTTATCCAAACGAATCTTAGTGATAACAACTTTTGAAGGGTTGACTCCAACGTTGACTGTTTGACCGTTAACTTTCTCACGAGTTATACGTTCAATATGAATCACCCATTTTTTCCGATAAACTTGAACAATTTTTCCTTCACGTCCTTTGAATGTTCCTCTAACGACTTGAACTTCGTCTTCTTTGCGAACAGGTAATGAACGAACGTTGTATTTGGATCGAAGGTCGCCGGAGAGTGGTGCGCTCATTATCACACGGCGGAGACTTGATGGTGCTGTGAAATGTGCCTTCCTGCTCTTGCGGCGGCTGCTGGAAACCCTTGGATTGAACTTCATCTTCTCCCCCTCTCTCTCTCCCACACACTCTCTGAATGAAAAATTAGGGTTAGGGTTTCGGTTTCAGATTCTCTCAACTTTGTATGGATTGGTTATGGGCCAAACAATTTAGCCTTGTTTGTTTGAGCCCAACTTGAAACTTACTTGTTGTTTTGATTCATAATTTTGCCGCCTTAAAATTGGTCTCGCGCGCCCTAAATTTTTTTTAAAATATTCTTGTTTGCTAGTTAAGTAGCGGATATTTTCAAACATCATACCATTATAATGTCCGTTATTTAAGTAGCGGACGACATTTTTCAAAAAATTTCATTTTTATAACGTCCGCTACTAGTAACGGAAGTGTAAAATGGGAAATGTGTAGAGCGCGTGAGTAACCGGTAGGGTGATAAAAGTAATTTTCATTGCTTTTGCACCTGTTTTGTTTTATTTTTTCTTAAGGTGTCGTTTGACCCGCCTCATTTCAAACTTTTTTGCATAATAAAAGAAGAAGTTAAGCCATAGATTTTCAATAAGTTCTTGATAGAAAAATATTGTTTAGTTTTTATGAGTAAAATGCATAGATAGAAGATTTTTTTAACAATTAGCAAACAACTTTAGTTTTTTTTAAGTTCTTATTTTTACTTTTAGCTTTCAGATAACTTCTAAGACCTAAAAAAGCCAGGTTAAACGACACTTAAGACTCTGATCCAAAAGCCGACTAATCTGAGAGATGCTAATCTCACCATTCTTGTACGGGAACTCATTTAAAGCATGTGTTTCGTTATATATAGACCAACTCAACATAAAAGTGGTACTATTTCACATCACGATTGTATTTTAAAATAAGTATTCAGGAGATTAGTTTTCATATTGAAGTGTAAACTACTTTAGATTGTTTTGTTGACATTTGAAAAATCATAATCACTCTTGTGTGTAACTTTAGAAGTAGTTAACGTATTCAACAATTTAATGATTGTTGTTGACTAAACATATAAAAAAACTTTTTTTTTTTTATAAATTAAGTATATCATTCGCGTACAAGTGCAAAAATTACTCCCTTGAATCTTGCAAGACTCAAATAGGTGGCGTACTTTTCTTAAGAGTTTTTAAACTCGGATTCAAATCCCAAATTTTGGTCAAGTTAAAAAAGATATGTATCATATCATATAAGTGCTCTTGGATAAAATGTAAAAAACATATTTTTAAAATATTCTTGCTCCAAGGTTTAATTCTAGAAGCATTGTGTTAATGCTCAAAAAATAATCTTGTATCAAAATCAAATAAATTTTAACATATGGTCTATCAAATCAAATCAAATTAAGCATAAAAGTAAACACAATAATTATATATAAACACTCTTTCTCACTTGATTTAATGACAATGATTTGCACCTCACATAAGAAAATACACAATCATTTGACATGTCTCCAATACTATTTTTTTTAAAAAAAATAAAGCAACATTATAGTCTCCATTATTACAAAAATTCAAAAGATGCCATTATATCATTGTGGCACTCAATCAACTCTAGAAGTTGTAGATGATAGTTTTTCTAGGGTAAGCATACTTTAAAACAATTTCACATCATCCAAAAATAGGCACAAATTGACTCACAAATAGCATCTCCTCCTAAGTGATAGTGCTTGCTGCATTATCTCATTCATCATCAATGAGAAAAGAAAGTTATCTTCAATGTATTAAGACAAGTGAAGTCATGTTTGTTTGTGCTGAGATGCATTACAGCTTTGATCCAAATTGAAGCAATGAAATTCTAGTTTTATTGTCATAGCATTATGAGACAAAGGATAACCCTACCATATTACACACTATACATACAATTCATGAAACATATATTATTGCCTATGGAGTATGGACCCTACCAAATGGATATCCAGATTGGTATGAATTTTTGGATGTCACAATCCAATTATGCATTATGGAGGATTCTGCTCATGCTTGTCTAGTTTCTTTAATATGATACTAATGACATTCCAGTCAAAACCACGATATTGAAGCCATCGAATAATCCTCGATTTTCTTGTCTCCAACGGAACATTCTGACCTCTGGACCACTGCTTTGAGGCTTGAACATAAAGATGATCCATGGATTGCTTTGACAAACCAACAATTGACTTATCATCTCCAGCACAGTCATTGTTGTCCTTAAAAACCACTTCAACTGCCTTTTCGGCATCAGCTTGACTAACTCCTTTCATGAACAGTGCCTGCCACGAGAATTTCAATCCAACACACAAAAATATTCCTAAAAGTATCAGTCTCTCTCCAACTTTGTCCCTAAAATATATATAAAAATAATTAGTAGTCCCAAGTATTATGATGTTGCTGACCAACATGACAAATTTTCATTTACTTTAGGGACCAAAATGACGGATTTCATATAGTTTATGAACCACTTGTTATTTTTATATACTTTAGGGACTAAATTGACGCCGTCTAAATAATTACATATGAGGAATTGACACAATTCCTATCACATCAACTCGACCTTCTATGCTATAATATAAACTCACATTAAAGCTATCTAGTATTGTAAAGTAATAGGACATAATTATGAAAATGAAAAAAGTAGATGCACATTGCTCTATGAATTTGCATGTTGTCACAATGCACTATATCTTTTACACCTAATAAATACTGCATAAGTAAAAATGACGATGAATTTTGCAAGCAAGGTAAAATCAAAATACTGACATACAATATTTCCTCTTTTGATTTGCGACGAAACTTATAAGTAATAACTAAACACAGCAAAGTGTTGGCAGTGTATTAGAAAGCAAAAAGTGAGAAGATGAACAAAAGGACAGAATAGACTAGCTTACTTGTTTGATCCGTCTTGGCCCCCAAGTAGACGAAGACCATCTAGATTGAGAAAATGATTCGGCATACAACTTATCATTTATGAATCCTCTGAAACAAACAAAGGGATAAAATAATCAACATAAACCTACAAAATGTGAAAAAATTCAGAAAATTGTGGTTATAGATGAACTTGAAAAAAAAATTATGAAAAGTACTACTGCACAATGAGATTATTTGCTAAACTGCAGAGAAGGTCTAGTAAACCAGTCCGGCATTAAATTTGGTTGAAAACATGCTGTTTCACAGATACAAGAAGTAATATCACATTCATATTAATACCAAATCGGTATATACAAACTTTGAAAATTTTGGATGCTTGTAATGACAAATTGTTTTAGATAAAAATATGCATATATAAATTAATGATGTGCTTGAAATAATATAAATTTATTAAAGAATATGTGCTTTTTCTTATGTCTCCATTCCTTTTATGTTGACAATCTAAAAAATACATATCTAAGAATCACATAACGTACATATTCCACTTAGTTCAACCAAATAAAACATGATGAAAATTGAATATAGGAAAAGCACTTGAAAATCACTGATAAACAACAGCCCAACAATTTCTATATATGAAGTTAGCTACATACTGTCTCTGGAGCTTGTTTATTACTGCCTCCACTGCATTAGGAGAGAATCTCTTGCTAAGCAATTTCTTTCTCAATTCAACTGCTGTGAGTGCCCTGCAGAGCAAGGAAACAAGCATGCTTAAGAGAAAAAACAGCATTTTTTATTGAATGTACAAGCACGGTCCTCTGTCCAACAGATAAAAGATATTAGGCAGCTGACTTGAATTATTACAAAATTTCTTCTTTGTTAATAACTTACGAGCAATAACAAATCCAAGTAGTTAACTGTTTTGATAGTTGATATTGTTAAACAAATTTAAAAGGCATGCCAAATAGTTATACTTCATTCAGCATTATTACCTCACTCTTTGATATAGTGATACGCAAAGTTGCAAACAACTCAAAAACAAGTTGAAATTTCAGAAAAAATCTAAGGGAAATTTTTAAGGAGATAACGACTACGATGTGAAAGTAACACAATATCTTCAAAATGATCTTTAAGCTCTGTTGTTACATACTGTCAGTTTTCTTCTGATATTTTAATGGCAGCATTAGGAGAATGTAAATGCTTGACGAATTTGAGTAAAATCAAAAGACAGTTAGTGACAATTGAATGTTGATATTAAGAACAAGCGACATAAAGAGACAGGAAAAATTACATATTTAGTGTGAAAAGTTTGATTTCACTTGCACTAAATCAGAATACATTACGCTTCAGAATCTCTTCTTCAATTTGGCTGACTGAACTGACCATGATGATGAAGCATAATAAACAAGTATTTGCATTGAATAAGTTATGGTTCAAGTTCGGGAGGGAGGAACTAACCTAGATGCAAGTAATTTGACAGCTGATTGTTCAGCATCATTGGTAAATTTGTCAAGTTGTAGGAAATCTTGTTCACAAGACTCTCCTGTCAACTCTCCAACCTTTTCCATTTGTTCAGAACCTATAATCCATAAATTAACATGATCAGAACAACTTTACTTCTTAGATATACAAGTTGTAAGTGCTACAACTACGATTTTAAAGTTTACTAATTGAATTTGCACCTGAATATTCTGCCAACAACAAATTGATAGAAAGAAGCTAAATGAGCTAAAACAGATTATGAATAATGCTTTAAAATGGGAAAAACGCTAATATTTTAATAGGTAAGTTGAAAGAGAGGAAAAAATGAACATGGTAGTGAATCAAGAAGCATGAAACTATCATCATACATCCTAGAGAAAATTAAGTTTGGCTAACCATAAGGCAAATGCTGCTTTTCTTCCCCATTTTGCTCCCTTAATAATAATCATCAAATTCTTGTAAGAAGCTTAATTTTATTCAATTTGTCAATTACAATGAAGACTATAAAGGGATAAGAATCTCTCTTATTGTTTTATCGTAAGATAACACCAGGTACAACTAAGGCATGCTGGTACTTACGAAATTATTCGATGCCACAAGATAAAATATCATGCCACCACACTTTTTAGGTCAAAAATCCCAAACCAAGCATCAAATTTAATAGAAATGTTTAAAATCACAATCTTCTGCGTCTAGATACCTCATAAATTGGTAGTACCGATGTTGTTCCACTGCATCTTGAATTGTAAGTAATCCAAAAATGGAAAAATACAACAAATGTCATAGGCTCGGTTTGGATTAACTTTGAAATTTGGAAGCTTTCAATTAAAATAAGTTTATATTCTTAACTTAACAAAAGTACTAATAATGCTTAAGGAGAAGTTAAAAGTGAAAGCTTCTGAAACTAGTTTACCTTCTTCACTATCATCAAAGAGTAACTCATTGTGAACTTCTTCATCCGGATTTTGTGAAGTTTCATAATGTGCAACCGTCGCATGCCCAATTTTCCCATCATTTATCTTAATTACACTACCATCAGCAAAGCTACAATATTCCAAATGAGGAGTTTTCATTTTCACCCTGCAGGATGTGTTTCGATTACGACGAATGCACCTAACAGTAACACAACAAGAACTAAAGTCTCTACTCTTCAAGCAACCAATCTGAAACTTCCAAATGTTCCTAATTTCAAATTCAACAAAAGGGATAACAATCATAATTCATAACCAAAACAAGCTTGAATCTTTTATAAGAATTTCCATCAACCCATTACAATGCAATCAATTGGGTAACTAAATTTGAACTTAATTATTCATTTAAACTGAAAAAAAATTCAAACTTTTTTGTGATTTTTGCTTCTTCAACTGTAGCAAACAAATGGGTCACACATTTTTGGGGTTAAAAATGGAATTAAGTAAATTAATTACCTGGGAATTGAACAAACACGAGCTTGAAGCTGAGACGAGATTTTGAAGCCAATGTTTCCCGCGAAACTTGCCATGTTCATGTAACCAAAATTTGTGTCTTGCATGTAACAAGGGTTTCTTAAATCTTAATCTTTGTTCTTTTTCATTTTGCACCCTCTTTTTTTCTTTTTTCTTTTTTTTGTTCTGTTTCCCTATGAAGAAGACCATGAAACTTGGTTTGGCCCAGAATATTTGAAGGCCCAATTTTTTGGTGGGCTGGCCTAAATGATGTTAGTCCAGCCCAAGTTCCAGTTAAAATGAGTAATTTGGACTTTTCTCGGTCATTTTCGGACAATCGTTTAGGTTTTCGCAATTTCCATCTCACTAATCTTTTGAGTTTAATGGCTATACACTTATAAATTTTTATAATGTAAAAATATTTTATGCGTGCATTCGAATGTATATAAGTATGATGTTCTTTTTGTTATAATATTACTTTTCAAATCATCGTAACCAATATTTATACTGTAATATGTGATTGGATTATGTAAAACTTTTTAACAATGTCAATGTATAATATTAAACTAATATTTGTTTTTTACTAGTCCAGTAAAAAAATGTTGGCTAAATTGTATTTTTGGCCCCCTAAGTTTCAGAAAGTTGCAATTTTGGCCCTCTGTGTTTCATAATAGCACTTTTGGCCCCCTATCTTTACTCTCTTTTGCAAAAGGTCAATTTTGACCAAATCAATGATGATGTGGCAAGTCACTTAATGACTCAATTGCCACATCGGTTTTTTTTTGTTATCTTAATTTTTTTTTTTTAAATAATAAAAAGAAAAAGATTGGAAGTTGCAACATCAGGTGAGAGTATATTTCACTTTCATACATATATAATATAGGCCAATGCTATGGTGGTCAAGTGATCCAAGTGGTCCACCATGGTCAAGTACATCAAAAGTATTATAACGAAAATGAATTTTACAAAATCCACCGTTGGATTGAAAGTTTATATTATATAGATCATTCATACAAAAATTTAGAGAAATCCAAAATCATTTGATATGTTTTTGAGACCTATCAAAGATTAACGGTTTATTAAATACGGTAAATCTTAATGAGTTCCAAAAACATATCAAATGATTTTAAATTTTTCTAATTTTTTTATGGATGATCTATATGATATAAACTTTCAATCCAACGGTGGATTTTATAAAATTCGTATTCGTTATAGCATTAGTCCACCATGAACCACTTGAACAAGTGGTCCATATTAGACTTTCCCGTATAATATATATCCATCCGTTCTAAAAAAAATAAAATCCTATATTTTCAAAAATAGCAAACAATGCACTCAAATCCATTTTTCTTTTCAACTCAATTCACAACAAGACTACACCGATGCAAACAACAAAAATCATGTTGTCCCAGAACAAACAAGCTTACTAAATCATTCCCTTAAATCGTCTTCTTCTTCAACTTCCCAAAACACTCTACCACCTATGTTTCATTCCAAGTTGAGAAGAATTAAAGCTCACTTAAAGAAGATCAACAAAATATAACAACACCGTACAGGACATTGAAATATAACAAATAGAACAAAACATAACAATAACAAGACATTGAAATTGAAGCACGATTTGAGAGAAGCACAAAACAACAACAACACAACACAATTTGAAAGAAGCACAAAATTGAGAGGATAAGCTTGAATTAAGAGAATGAAATTGGGATAACAACGATTGAGAGAAGGATAAATTTGGAGATGATTCGAGGAGATGAAATTGGGTTAATCGATTGAGAGAACAACACAATTGAGAGAATGGTGGACTTTAAGCATTTCACAGTAGTTGTTGTTGCCTTGGAGGAGATGAAATTGAAGAAACAAGTATTCTCACGTGACCACCCCTCCCATTCCTTTATTTATTTTTTTTAATTATTAGATTATAAGTGACTAAGTTGCCACATCAGTATTGACTTGGTCAAAATTGAACTTTTGCAAAATGGGGTAAATATAGGGGCTCAAAAGTACTATTTTGTAACATAGGGGGCCAAAATCGCAACTTTCTGAAACTTAGGGGGCTAAAAGTGCAATTTAGCCAAAAATGTTCTAACCAAAGATTAAACTCAAATACTTCACCCTTGCTTGAAAATTTGAAATTAACCACTTAAGTTCAATTATTTTGTTATAGTTGTTGAATAATTGATCATGTAAGTATGGTTTGGAGTAAAATAATGAATTTTTTAAATCTAAACTAATTAAGATTTGTTGCATATACTTGACTTTTTATAGGTCATATGATAGAATATTTTCATGATGTCCTCCATCAATAAAAAAAATTAAAAAAATTCAAATAATATTAATCAAATAGCTCAAAGAAATAAGGACCATGTAAACAATATTTGTTATAACTAAGGTCAATTGGTAATAAATAAGATAATCTATGAAACTAAGACTTTTGCTGCCAAAATCAATGAAAGCAGCACTTCTAGAGAAATACTAACAACGAATTTCAATCAATTCAAACAATGAATTTCAATCAATTCTCCAAGCATATAGAAAATGAAAGAAACCGTTGGTAGATAGATTATCCTCTATTGAATCATATTTGTTACTATCTTCATTTATTTCTATGCATTCTCTGCTATTAGAATTGCTGGAATGTTCCAAATATCCTGGCTTGAAAATAAACAAGCCAGGACCTGTACCAAGGTCATTGAACAACCAATCATGCACATCCCAAAATATTTGCACAGGTAAATTATTCACCATTACTATTTCATTTCCTCTAAATTTCCAATTCAAGTTCATTATTCTACTAGCCAACATTCCATCTATGCTAATCCACATTTCTGGATCATCAGGTCCAGAAAGGGAAGTCTCAATAACGACATCATGTTCTGGTTTACCCTCTTCCAACATAGCCCTTGTACAAAATAGTTTCTTCCCATGCACATTCTCTTTCTTGCACAACAAGGTAGCTTCTTCTGACGATGGTTTTGATTTGGTTCTTATATAAGCATCATTCACTAAATCTCCAATTAACAAAAGTACCTCTTTCTTGTAAACCAAGGAAACATAATAGCCTGAGCAAGGTTGTGGACTTGTGGAGAATTTTGCATGTCGAAAATCCCAAAAAACATCTACTCTTGCTCCTTCTATTTCAAAGGATTTGAGACCCTTTTTTCCCCAAGATTGTCCAGATTCTAAATCAATCTTGCAGGTAAATTTGTTTTCGTCCGAAGGTTTTTCAACGCTCATGGAAAGGGAATGTTCTATGAGGTCCTTGCACCATGTCAATGTGACACTACGAAGTGAATCTCCTAATTTTGTTTGATAGACAAAGGTAACAAAATTATGTGGGGTGTATTTTTGTATGGCTTTATCCTTTGAGCCTTTCTTCCATTGTGGTGGCTCAGAAATGCTCGACGGCACAACTTCAACAAGAGAGTTAGCCGTTGGCATTGGCATCGGTGGATAACAACTCATGATCCTGCAAATGTTTATGATATTCTTATAGGATTGAAAGTTGAGCCTTTGTCCTCTAATAGTTGTTATACAAAAGAGACTTATAATAGTAAAACCATAGACGTTCCCTACAAATAGAACAATAATAACAATGAACAATCATCATTGTTCTCCTCTTGTAGATTCAAAACAAGAAAAACTAGAAAGGAGTTGTTGATCAGGAGTTGAATGCTTAATGAATAGCGATGTAAAGAAATTATGTGCAACAAAATAGCGGTAACATTCTGAAATATGCGAAAACTAAGTCGCTTTGTTGAAGAATAAAATATATGCTTAGGTTGTCAACAATAGAAGTTTCTTCTTTTTTTATTGTTTTTGTCTATTAATAGGGTTAATGTCTCTTAACTTAAAAATAAAAGAAAGTTGCAAAGATACTAAATATAGGTGCTGGTCAACATGTTTTTGGAGCGAGATAAATGGAGATTGAGAGAATCAAGGTCTCTCTTAATATAGGTGCTGGTCAACATAATTGACAGAAGGGCATTTGATTCAAATGTCTAATTAAATACTTATTCAATAAATATTTTGTTGGTATGTCAAACATAAAGAAGCCTCGTATTGGATGAAAATATATTTGTTGAATAATACATATGTGAAAAAACTCGTATATTTAATGCATCAAAGTTTTTGGTGAAAATTTGGTGTCCAAACCGTTTGTGTGATTACTCTTAACCTAATATGACAACGCTTCAATATTTCATACTCCTCATTTTTTGATCAATTTCATACTCTCCTCATGAGTCAACATGTTTATCATATGGATTTATAAATAAGTTGTTTATACAATCAAATAAAAGATCATGCAACATAATATATGAGGTGAAACTCCAACATGCACATCAATAATGAATGATGATCACTATACATAAATAATACATAATATAAATTTTTAAAAATATTAACATGAAATCTTTCATCATAAAACAAAAAACTTTCCTCGTGGTGTCGATCGGCTTCTTTTAAATTCATGCATGGATGTATTGACTTCTTTAAGATTGCGACCTTGACCGTTTGAAAGTTTGTTTTCAACTTTACTAGACAATAATGGTTCAGCTCCTTGCACAATTCCTCTGCATGTAACCAAAAACAATGGTTATTTATGGTTTCCTATTAAGCTATGAATAAAATGATATAACTAAAATGAGTAGAAAATTTTCAATGGTTCTTTTATTCATACCTTGTTTCAAGGTTCTGAGAATTCCTTGAGATGCTGCGACGTTTTCTTGGAACATTTAATACACCATTGATTGCAGACTCCATAAAGTTAAAATCATTTTCGGTCTCAGAAAAATCAAACTTTCGAGGCGCATCCACAATTTCACCAGCAATTTCCATGCCAGGAATAGATTTAGGTACTAAAGCGGTCTTTTGAATTCTAAAGGGAGATTGTTGACGACGTTTGGCTTTGACGTTATTGTCAGCTTTGTTTTTCCTTACACTTCCTTGTCTTACTACCCCAAATGGTTGTTTAGACGGTTCCTCTTCGTTTTCTTGATGAACTTTCCTAAAGCTTACTTTCTCGAAGTTAATGAGAGTTTCGGAAATGTTATCGTGCTTCACCGGCTCTTGTGAATGTACATAGACCCTTGAGTTATTGTCTATAGATGGTGTCATTGTTGCAAGAGATTTATTTACTGGTACTCTAGCTGGAAATGGATGCTTCAAAATTGGTTGGTTTTCTGTATTGTCAATTTTGATCTTGCTTTTAGTGACAGAACCTCTATCGGTAGATATTGATCTCCTGATTGTAGGTGATGGTGATCTATGCTTTCCTGAGCTCACTGACTTTTCTTCAGACAAAAGAGACATTTTTGGTATGGAGTCCTTGTCGATAAATGTGGAGGGAAATCTCGACCTTCGTTGTTTACCGGAAGAATAATTTTTTGCCTGAAAATACAATTTTAGATTTAGAGAATACAAAAGTGTGTACTTTAGTATGCTAGATTGCTAGGTAGCACCGACACTTCAGATCAATGGTGTGTCCAGCATTTGACATGTGTAATTACATTTACTTAATTTTATTTTTTTAAATTATTACTGATATCTATGTGTCAGTGTCATGTCCAGTGTTCGTATATGTGCCAGTACTTTATTATAGTCAATATGACATATTAGCCAAATATTACTTTAACATAAATGTATTCAATAACCTCGGAGCTTCTATCATCAATGGATCTTTGACTATTTTCAGGCTTCATGCCGCCACTGTTACCATATTTAGGCAAACAGAAAGGTGAAACGGCTCTTGGTTTCTGAGAGTCCGCAGCATTCCGCGCATTTCCAGATTTCCATTGCTCCAGTTCAGTTTCCTTCCTCTCCAATGCTAATTTGATATTTGATATCTATAAAATTTCAAACTCATATATTATTGGCTGAGTTAAATAGAAAATTGCACTAGTTATTATGATATAGAAAAACAAACCTCTTCCTTGAGCTCTCGGATTTCACCGGTTTCTTTGTTAGATTTAGCAGCTCCAAGTTCAATGGATGCAACCCTCTCCGCAAACTTCAATGTGCTAATTGTCTCCCCAATGGCATTGATTTCAGGATTTATATGAACAAACATCAAGGTTTTTGCATGGCCACCTATTAATAAGAAGAGAAAAAAAAAATTAAATTAAGTAAATTCACTATAGAAAATTACTATGCTGATAAATTATTTTTATCAAATTATATTAAATATCAATATTCAGATTCCATGATTACCTAATGAATCTTGCAAAACTTGTGTAAGCTTGCTATTTCTGTAAGGAATATGTTGACTTTTCTGCGCCAAAGCGGAGATAACATCGCCCAGTGCAGAAAGAGATTTATTAATATGTTGTGCCTCCTTTAGTCTCTCGCCAACAGCCTCGGATTTCTCAACTCTTTCACTCCCAGCCAAATCCACAAGATGAAGACAACCCTTAAGAACTGAATTAGAAACTAAGTCCCTTCCTCTGACATGAATCGTCAACACACTGCAATTATAGACAGTAAGAATTTTAGCAAGTTAAATATATTTATGGTTAGATAAGCCGTCTACATTGGTTACGAAGATATTTACCTATGAGAACGACTGCTTCGTTCATTTAGAGCGGTAGCACCCACCGCACGGTTTCTCTGACCAATTTTCATTAAATCAAGAACATCTTGAGTACAACTAACCGGAACCAAACATGCATCAGGCACGTTAAGACCATTCAATTGAGAGTTGTTTCGTATATCTAATGTATATATTGTCAAGGAAATGAACAAGCCAAACAAAAATGTTGTTGCAAAATCAAAAAGACTTTTATGCTACATGATAGATTAAGTGATGTAAAATAAATAAAGCAAATATGGTTTGTGAAGGATATCTTCTGTTAGATCCATCACTGACTAATAAATCTCTCACTTGTTCATTGTATATTTCGATCATTTGGACGGAAACTTCATAGTTTATTGCATCTGCTCTTTCCTTTGATATATGAAATAAGTCACGCAACGCCCTATAGTTAACACCCCATGTCTCTTCAGTCATCAGATCCGGACCACTCTATATAAGCAGCAAATCACACATAAGACATATATTAGAATTCTGTACCATAAGAAATTGTATGGTAAATTCTTGACTTCAAGTGTCCATAAAATGCACCACAAAAATATATTGAACTTGAACGAGTATACAGAACGAGAGTTGTTGATTCCATTGCGTAAAACCAGACATATCGTGTTCTTCCTAGTGATGCATGCAATTAAAGCAAATGTTTAATATAACATTATGTGATAGAAGCTAATAACATTACCATCGTGTAGGTCTTCCCTGAGCCAGTCTGTCCATATGCAAAGATGCATGCATTATAGCCATCTAAAACAGATCTAACCAATGGTTTTGTATCGGAATATATTTGTTCTGCACAAGAAAGAATATCATAATAAAAAGCTTCAAATAAGGTTGTGAGTTTCATTAAAAAATGCGGAATATGCCAAAAAAAACCTAATATACCTTGTGTGGCATTAGTTGCGAACACTTTATTGAATGAAAATACTTTTCTAGCATCTTTTCCCTGTTTAAGGGGATTCACAATCATTATGTTTCCATTTTCTCCTATATAATCAACTGTAGATTGTCCATTTGATTGTCCTAAAAAGGGTCTCACTCTACAATAGACCCTAATGGATCCTGTAAGACAACATGTTTATTAATATACGCAAATTATGTAAGTAGATTGTTAAACAAAGTGTTTAGATTCTTATTCTTACGTACCTTTAAGGTCTATCACTTGATTGTAAAGAGATCGGTTCTCCTCTAAAACTTTGTGGTAGGAAGAGGAGGTCACCTCAAGGCTCTTTATATGGTTCTCTAAAAATTACATAGAAATCAATTCAATAATATGAAAGAATATTTCATCAAAATATTTCAATAATGTGATTCTTGTATCCTTACCGAGCCTGCTCGATTCTTGGTCCCATTCAAATTGAATCTGTTTGACTTCCTTTTTTATCTCCTCAAGTAAGTATTTCATTCCCTAGAGCAAGAAAATCATCATTTGAGTGTTTGGTGTTAATCTAATCTCTCGTGATAAAGCATCTTAAGCAGTAGATACAATTTTGCTCTAATGTACCTCAAGTTGTTTCTGCTGCGCATCAATTATTTCAGCCTGCTTGGATGAAAAATTGACTTTATGTTGAGCACTATTATCACGTTTTCCCCCACAAGTGCAGAATTTAGATAAATCATTTGACGACAAACTACTTCTTTGATTAAGATATAATGCGATAGCTTCCATGAATTCTTTCTTAGAGAGACAACCATTATCGCCTTTCAATATTTTCTTGAGGAAAAATGCAAGCTGCAGACAATTGTTCGGAACTATATTTTAGATGATCTTTTGAAGTAAGGAAAAAACTAAATTACGGCCAATTGTAATATACGAAGTTGGAAAAAAACAGAAGCGAAAGTGTTTTTACATCATTAAAACGCTGCAGCAATGCAAAAAGATACATTAACTTTGAAGTACCTGAGTTCCTTGAGAAACAAGTAACGTGGAGAAATCCCTTACTATCTTGCTGAGAAATGTATCAATTACCTACAAAATTTCACCAAATAAAATAAGATTTCACAAACCTTTACGATGAACTCAATTTCTTAAGCAAATACAATAATCTAATTTGACAGTCTTACAAACTCCCGAGAGTTAGATTTTCAAATCGAAATAATACTATATGCATACAGATGGCATTGGCCTATTTCATGTGGCTTGTAAAGTAAGACAATATCTGTTCCTAAACAATCACTAAAAACATTTTCTTTTAACAAAGCCAACTAATAATCATAGAATTCAAACAACCAAGCTGGTGTAGATTTAAACAAGAACAGAAGCCAGAAAAATACAACACAACGGAAACGATCTTACCGACCATTGCATTGAGCGGTAGATCTTTAACCCCATCATCAATCTCTCTAAGGAAAGCCTGGAGAAGTTTGAGTCCAAAGTGATCAAACAGGAAAGCAAGAGCACTAGCGGTTCTGGTTTCTTCGATTGAGACCTCTTGAGACATACGAAGAAATTCAAGCAACTGCTTATACTGTGAGGACTGAGACTCGTCAAGGGACTCATCAGCACTTTCGCTGCCCAAAATAGATGAAGAAGAAGTTCCCTTGGGGAAAGAAGTAATTCTGACAGTTCCTCCATACCTCCAAACCCCAACTCCGCCTGATAGCTTCCATTCATAATACCCTTTCAAACAAAGAATGCAGTCTACAACTTTGCTTGATGAACCACCCTACAATCACACCAAAACACCATTAATATAAAAGTTTGAGATTAAACAGAAATTGATACTCTTATAACCATTTTTCGGACAATATCAGTATCTAATGTATGACTCTCATTCTCAACACACGTCTTCGTGCCTAGGACTAGACACGAGACATCTACCTAAAGTTTGCAGGACTAGACATGAGTCGTTGTCCGACAATGACAAAGACGCTGACATATATGATAACATTCAATTATTTCTATTTTCTTAAATTATTATCAGTGTGTCAACCTACTATTATGGTCGTGTTTGTGCTTCATAGCCCAATATATATAACTCTAAACTCAGACAAATTAGTATGTTGAATAAAATATAAAAGGAAACATTTGAACCAAGTTGGAACCTTTTCCAAATCAGAAGCTTCAAAGGTCAAAAGGGCCATATCCTTAACAGCATCAAGAAAATTCTTCATGTTTTCGAAATACTGAATAGCAGAGTGGGTTGGTCCCTCTGGAGAGTGAACTGTAAGAACTTGATTGTCCACCACCTTGAGGATAGCACCGGGATTGATTTTGTTGAGAACATTGCAGAGAATGAGACCATTGCGGAGAGCGAGACAGAACTGTTCTTCGGAAGGTTGTTTGGAGAGTGATGAAGAAGCCACTTTGTCCATTTCTCGAAGCCATTCTGCTGCTTCATTCCTCCTTGATGCTGCAAACGCGACAATATATTATTTTTACTCCTTATGTTAATCATAGCTATAAGTTGCAAGCGGTAATTTAGTAGTTTAAAGAGAAAACAAAAAAGAATTAAGAAAAGCATAAAACTAAGAATTTGAATATCATTTTGACTCTATACAATGCAAATGTCAAATTGATCCTTATAGCTATTTCAAATTTTGCAAGTCAGCCAGTCCCTATATGTTTCAATTTTGCAAATTGGCCCCTTTAAATTTTCAAAATTGTAAAATTTGTTTCTCAGCATTTTTAATTTCTTAAAAATAGCCAAACAAAGTTTAAAAATGAAGAAATTGATTATTCTACTGAAACTAAACAAATTTAGAAACAAATGAGCATTTGAATTTCTTCTAATTATAATTTCTCTAGAATTTTTAAGTATTCATCCAAATTCCAAACACACTCTTAACATACATGTAAGTAACATTTTTGCTTTCAAGACTATGATCCACTATACCCTTTTTTTTCTTTGGAACGTACAAAAAATGACAAACACCACTCGAAACTCACATACACACAACTGCAAAGTCTGAGTTTGAACTCAGATATCGGCATTGTCAATTGAACTAAAGTTTAAAAATTTATTTTTTATGCTTCTATTATAAATTGAAATTGATCTATGCATGACATAAGTGCAAAAGTACTAACTATATGACACATTACATTACTACGACTACTAGTCAATTCATACCTGCTTCCTCTGCTTTCCTGTAAGCTAATTCATGATCATTGATCTCCTCATTCACCTCACTATTGTTAAAAACTGAACCCTTCAAATTCAATATCCTCTTCGAAGCAGGAGTTGCGAAAATTGAGCTTAATAAGCTACTCTCCTGAGGCATACTATTCCTAATTTCTTGGACTCTAGCTGAAATCATGCATTTACTAAGTTAGAACTTTGAAAATTATAATGCAGTTTCTATATTGCTTGAATTAATAATCTACCTATGAAACACCGACACCACACATAACACTGACGCAGACACATCGACATTGTGTCAATGACAATGTCATGCCAGTGTCGGACACATAAAAATGTGTAAGACACCGGATACGTCTTCCATCAGAAGTGTTGGTGTTAGAGAGTATTCTACTAAGAGTGTTACCTTAAGTGGAAAAGTGAAAGATGAAGAAGATATTTGTGGAATGGATCGGATCTGAGCAAGGAATTGAAGAAGAATAAAAACTAAGCAAGATTCTCGTGAGTTCTAATGAATGAGCATTCAAAATTTTACCACACGAAGAGGCTTATAATAAATGCTTGGTTTCAATGTTTGTGAATTGTGAGTGTGGGTGTCCGTTGTGTTTTTTGTTTGTAAAAAAAAAAAACAGGTTTTTTAAAAATTGAAATGAAACCTTTTTAATTTCGAAAAAAAAAAACGTTGTTGTCTCCGTCGTTTGTTGTTGTCTTTGAAGTTTGAAAAGATGACGGTGCACTAACTTTGTATCTGACGTGGCGTATGATTCGGTGACAAATGTGGTCTTCTGTGGGACCCATTGATCAACGGCATGATACGGCAAAATCATGACGGTAAAGTGTTTAAATTGAAAGAGAGAGGTTTTGAATTACAGTGGCACACATATTTTTACACATTGAGATATTGGTTTATCACATTTGAAAATAAAGTTACTAGAGTAGAGGGATGAAAAACTACATTAAAAAGATGGGTGTGTATGACGCATTTTACGCTGAGTTATGAGGTATATATTTTGGCTTGGATATAGTTTGGAGGAAGTATATTTCACAACTTATTGTGGAAAGTGACTTTAAAATTCTAATTAATATGATTGATTGTAGATAATTGCAATTTCAACGGAACAATTCCCATTTTAGTGCGGCGTATTTGAAATTTGTTGGCTTTGAATTGGCGTGTCTAGTTTTGTCATACTTGGAGAGAGGGTAATCATTATGCTGATTGACTTGCTAACTTTAGTCTCTCATTAGATTTCTCAGTTTGTGTTAGAATGGAGACTCCTCCTAGTGAGCTCCGTAATTTTTATTTTGATGATTTTTCTGATTTTTCTCATTAGATTAGATTCTTGAAACTTGCCCTATTGACTTGAGTTGTTCTTTTACAAGTATGATGATAAAGATCTAAGTTTTAACAAAACTCATTAAGTAAGAAGCTTAGAGAAATAAACTTTCTGTTAACTCAGAAAAAATATATTAATCATAATATAGAATTACAGAGTTAGAGTGAAAAAGGATAAATAAGATCTTTTGAGAATGCCTGTACGATAAAGACAAGTTGCAAATAATTGTAGTGAAAACTCTTTCTCTTCAAAGTCACCAAGAGGCTCTATTTATAGCTGAAGTCTTGCCTTGTATTCCTTGGTGACGAAGCATAGTCGTTTGTATCAGATATAGGCTTAAATCTTCATTAAAAAATGACAGCTCATTAATATATCAAAAGTAGCTGAGCTGAAAGAACATTCTGAGAATGTTCTTGGATCTAAGCCTTGTCTTGAATCTCAAAGGAGCGTGGTAGATGAGCTTGCAGTGAGCTGTAAATGATTCATCGAAGCTTGCTCTTCAAGGATAGCCGTTGTTGATCTTTTAAGCACGTGAAACCCAGTTGTCCATGAGTTTAAATATTTAAATGATAAAGAACCTCTCTCTTCTGAACGTTCTCCAAACTGGGCAGAAAATGAACTTATTCTTCAAGGAACTTTGATCTTTCCTCTTGTTCGCCAGCTGTTATGAGCAGGACGCAGCTGTGTAGTCCTTTAAGCACTATTCATGTTGTACTACAAAAGTACAATTGCCTTGGAGAAGAATAAACATGTGGAGAATGTTTATTTATATTTAATATTCAACAAAAGTACAAACTGTTGGTATTTCAAGTGTGAGTTGAGTCTCATATCAGATAAAACAGTGGATGTTGAATGGTTTATAAGTAAGAGGACCCATAAACCTAACGCCTTAAGGTTTTGGGTTAAAGTGTGGTGTCCAACTCACTTGTGTAGTTGTTCAAGACCCGGTGTGATGATCCCCCGGACCCCCTCAAGTCCCAACACAAACTAACTCTAAGTCACAAATTGCTTGGTGCAAGCTCATTGGTCTATGAGAAATCTGTCTAACACAAAATAGTCAGCATTTGATCTTCGTCTTTGAATTAAATCCATGAGCACATGCCTTGATCCTTAACTTTGGCCAAATAGGAAAGTCAACAAATCTCTTCAAATATTCCTTGCATTATTTGATATGAATATTGTTGTGATCTTGTGAGTTACCATCAAGAAAAAAGTGCTTCTTTGTCTTGAACATTGTTCACTTAGAAAAATAAGTGCTTAGTCATTGAAGCTTTTGTTCTTGATTAATATGAGCGTGAATCCTTCTGTCATTCTTGTTCTTATTCAAAAATAAAGTGAATAATATTGATGTGAATGAGTCAATTAATCCTGGCTAACTAAAACACTCAAAAACACTTGTTAGATAACAATAAGATCATAATTACATTAGAATATAATTAAGATGTTTGTTATCTTTAAAACATCAAATTGGGATTTTGCCTCAACAAGATTTAGCGTTCCTATTTGATTGTCCTTTTTGTATTTTATGAGTATGATTTGTCAATTATATCATTTGTCAATTGATCTTACTCTTCTTCAATAAAACTAATTAATGCTATATATTTGGAAAATTAAATTTTTTTTTTTAATATTTTTTTTGGTACCTAACATATTAAATTTTGTTTTGTTTCTAGTACATAATATATTAAATTTATTGAAAAAAGAAAGTGTGTACATAAAAATGGAAATTTATTGGTGGATTAAAACGAGGGTATAATAGGAAGATAAAGTACAAAAATACATTTTCTTATTTATTATCATTGAGTGCCTTCTCATTCGATATGTGATATTATAGGATTGATGAAATTTAATTAATTTTATTTAATTATTAAAGGTTTATACAAATCGTTAGAGCTGACCACGTGATGCCAGAATATTTGACCCTGAATCAAGATTAAATTGGTGGTGAAAACAAAAAAATTATTAAAGGTTTATAGTTATGGCCAACTCCTTACAATCAGAGGTATCCCTCTATACATAAACCAAACAATAAAACTAAAATATGTATAGAAGGTTACATAAATATTAATAATTGCAGGTCCTATTAGGGGTGAGCATGCACGAACCCGCAACTCGACTCGAAATCGATATAACCGCCAACATATGGAAGCACTCGGGTCGGATCTCGGGTCAACAATTGTGAAAAAAAAGATCATGAACAGTTGTATACGGTCGGATGCGGGTCTATAAAAATTCATCTATTCATAACCGAACCGACCGAACAATTACATAAATATATACAAATTAATTTTTTTTTCCAGTTTCAAACACCTCTTCTCTCTCTTATTCTCTTATACTCTTCGCTTTGTTAATTTTATCTATCTTTATAATAGAGGAGAAAAATGTTATATTTTACAAATTTATCCATGTGAAAAATAATATTTCAGATTTATCGAAATTTTTACTTCACATCTACTATCTATTATTGCCGTTGAATTTACAAATTCAAAACAAAATAACTGCATCTCATCATTTTTATTATATACTTTGTTGCAATGTGTACGAAATATTGAATAATTTTATTGAAGAATAATAATTTTTTGATCGATAAAGTTTTAGATGTAACAACAAAGTTTCAATTTAACCCGTTAAAATCGACCCATTATACCCGTCATCCGACACCCGAATAAACTGAAGATGTAGACGGTTGGAATTTGGTCCTATATATGTGCTTACATATTATTAGGTAGCATTTTTCAATATGTTGAGCAATTTTGAAACAAATCATTTTGCTTTAAGCTTGTGAAAAATACCAACAAGAGATCTAAAGCAAAATCTCTAATTCCAACAAGGCTATTTCTCTAATTCATGTCAACGATTCACGGATTGAAGATTCTTTTTAGGTTTTTATAAAAAAAAAAAAAACACCTAGCACACACTCAACCAAGCATTTCATAAAAACAGATGGAATGTAAATACAAAATGTTGGGGCCCGCATTGATAACAATCTTTTTTTATTTATGAAACGGTCAAATTTTATTTCACAATAACACTAACAAAAAAATGACACAATTTAATATAATCACATGCATCGGTGTCAAATAGCGACATATGTCAAACACGGGATGCTACTTAGAGAAAAAATATTGGTGCTACCTAGATTTCAAGTACATTAAATCATGGATAAAAGATCTCAAATATGAGTAATATTTCAAGTAAAGCAAGTTTTCTAATCTTTTTAGTTTCAACTCACACCACAATGGAAAATACAGAATAAAGAACATTGGTTGAGAATACAATGGAACATTGACTCCTATTTTTGCCTCATAACAATAGAATGGAAATTGGAATATCGAAAGGTAAACAATCTCAAAGTGAAGAAACTGCTGCATAGCATAGGATGTATTATAATATTGACAAAGGGAAAATATACCGAATAACTACAAATTCTTATATTTAGATAAAGAGATATACAATTGATTTTGTTTATATGCATACATAAGTGACACAACATTCCAACACATACATGACATTAATAATTTGAGAAAATGAATTAATTGAATATAACTACGTGTGTTGGTGTCATGTCAAATCTAACACCACCATGTGTTGGACACCACGATGCTTCAAAGGCTAACAAAGACAAGCCAGTTCCAATTTACTATATATGGGAAATATTTTAATACATGGTGGATCAATCACTATTTAACAATAACAACGAAATCTTGCAACAAACCTTAACAGTCCAACATTTGAAACTTTTCCAACATACCATTTTATGGTTTAAAACATTCATATCAGCTAAGGAAGCAAAACTTATGCAGAAAAAGTCTCAACACTATAACACGCACAAAGAACGTACCTGACTTATGTTAACTCTAAGTAATTCTTTTGCTCTCCTAATCTCAAAGAACTAGGGGCATGATGACATTAAATTTGTTCACTTCATAATGTATTGTTTAAGATTTGAAGTATACACATTACGAAATTCGTGAAGTTCAAAGCATACATTTCAACAAACAAAGTGATCACTTGGTATAACATCCAAGTCCTATTTGTGATCTTATAAATTCTAACCTCAAACAATCTAAAGTATCACATGATTGTGAACTACATAAAATGAAATGCATGACTATAAAATAATAACTTCAAACAAATAAACAAAAATAACTATAATTTCTCACGCTGCATATTCAAATGATTAATAATTAAGAGTGATTCATGAAGTAACCAATAATAATCAGAAGAATAAGTGCAAAATAAATATCATAAACAGAAATTAACCATATATGTTCTATTTAAATCTAATCCTCAAGTGACGTAGCACCGCATCTACATCCTAGCATTAAAAACAAGGTGATATCAAACTCTCAACGCAGAAGTTTGGGATGTCGACATCGAACTCAATCAACTTTGAAGCGTCATTTTTAGGATTGTAAGAAATATAATTCCATCTGTTATCCTGTCTCTTGTCATCTCTATATGTCAGCAGCACTTGTTCATCCTCAAAAACATCTATTGCGCGAATAGAGGGATAGGATGATGCCCAAGGTTCTGACATGCAAGAAATAGTGAACAATTTAGTCCAAGATTTTTTATTTCCATATTCCTTCATAATCCAAACATCTTCACCAAAAATGGTGCACAAGCAATTCCTGAAAACATTCAAGTATTGGAATGTATTTTTACCTACCCCACCAAAATCATCGGGTAGCAAAACCTCTTGATAACACTCATTTCCCAAATCAAAAGAAGCAATAAATCTCTTGATACCTGTAGAAACCGACCAATTAATTGTGCCACTCACAGGTTGCCCCGACCGCTGAGCAGCAGCGACAATATTCCAAGGAAACTTGGAAACGGTTCTCCATGAATCAGTACCCAAAGTATGAACCTTCACTTCATTTTCGCTAAAAAAATCGCTAAACTCACTACAATGACTAGTAACAACCACAACTTTATAATTATCACTAATTAGGTCATATCCGAATCCATATATAAACCCATAGTAATCTTGTGGAAGATTAATAGTTGGTAATTCTTTAAATTTTCTAATGGAAGGGTTCCACAATTGAATGATAAGAAAGTCTACACCTTGTAAGTCTTCACCATCAATTACAAGACACAGGATTCCATCGCAAGATCCAACAAAGAAAACAGAATAGTTTTTAGAAGGAAACTGAGTATGCGTGATGTTTGTAAGGACGGATGAGTCGAGTGAGTAAGACTTGAGTAAGTAGTGCTCACTATGAGAGTAGCTTGTACAGTGGAGGGTGTGTGTGGTTGAAAGAGTAAGATGTTTTTTGGCGAATTTGGAATCGGAGATTAAATATTTCCATGATTTGCAGACGCATCGGAATTGAAGCAGAAACTTCACCGGTAACCTACTGAGTATCTCGATAATGAGATCGAAAGGAAGAGTGGGAAGTGACGGTGATAATGATGATGATTTCTTGGTGTCAGCAACAGGCAGTGAATTTTCCATCTTCAGCTCCGATGGAAAGATGATGTAGTGCAGTCTGCAATTTGCAAAAATAATAATATTCATATATAGACGTAATGCCAAATCTAGTTTCGGAAATAACCCTAACGAGAATTCGTTTTTTCAGCGACAACATCGTAACAATATTATGATATTTATTTAACGCAATTAAAGTTTTATAATATTTATTTATTTATTTAGAAACTTGATTTCTTTTTTTGATGAAAGTGAAACCTGATTTTTTTTTTTTTTTGGTAATTTTGAAACCTGATTTCTAATAGTAACAATAAAATACCAATTTTATGATATCTTTATTATATATATAGCGAGATTCCCACGGAGCATTTTCGTGCATTCTTAAGAAAAATTGCTTATGTGGCATTTAATTAGAGTTATTAAAAGTTTTTGCTTATGTGGTATTCAATTAGAGTTTTTCTATTTTATCTTTATTATATATATAGCGAGATTCCCACGGAGCATTTTCGTGCATTCTTAAGAAAAATTGCTTATGTGGCATTTAATTAGAGTTATTAAAAGTTTTTGCTTATGTGGTATTCAATTAGAGTTTTTCTATTTTATTTTGTATTTTTTTAATAATCTTCTCTAACCCATTATTTTTTAAGAAAACAAATTTTTGATATATACTATTAAATTAATCGGATATATCTCTCTAATCCATTATTATAAAACAAAATTGTTGGATATATACAACTAAACTAAAGCTTCTCTATTATTTTTGTATTTTTTAAAAGAAAACTCATTATTTAAAAAAAAAAATTCTCAAATTAAGATTTATCTAACAAACTTCGTTAATCGGATATATATTAACAACTAAATTAATCGGATATATATAAGTTTATACAACAGATATATGTTATTTGTTCTATTAACAACTAAATTAATTAGATATATATATCCGATTAATTTAGTTGTTAATAGAACAAATAACATATATATATAATTTTATTTTATTTTTTGAAATTAATTAGATATATGTTATTTGTTATACAACAGATATATATATTGAGATAGAAATTAGTCCTTAAAGATAGAAATTATATATTAGAAAATAGGGTTAAATATATTTTTAGTCCTTATATTTTGTCTTATAGTCAAGAATAGTCCCTATATTTTTTTATGATTTAAAAAAGCCCTACAATTTTTTCCGTAATCAAAATTGATCCCCGCCGTTAATTTTTTTTTAACAAAACATTGACGTGACACAATTAGCCAATAACATGGTGACATTTGTCTTTTTTCATCAAATTTATTGTGCACCTTTCCACACCAAATCTTTCTTTCTACATTTTTTTCTCCAACACAATCCCCATCTTCATCACCACAAACTCAACCAAAACTACGACAACAACCCAAACTGAAGCCAAGATAAAAGACACATGTCATCATGTTATTGATTAATTGCGCCTCATCAGTGTTCTATTAAAATAAATTAACGGCGGGGACCAATTTTGATTATGAAAAAAATTATAAGGTTTTTTTAAACTATAAAAAAAAATGTAAGGACTATTCTTCACTATAAGGCAAAATGTAGGGACTAAAAAAAATTATGTGGCCTGAATTCTTTCAAATTAATTTTGTCTACTACCGATTCTCATTTTGCATGAGTGCCTAATTTTGACACATCATATATTCAAGAAAAATATCAAGATGCATTTAAGTCTTAAATTTTTCTAATTTTACCCCTATGTTTTTAATTGTAAACCGCTAAAAGCATAAGAATTTGAAAAACTTATAAATAAGTAAAATTTATTGTAATAATTTTTTTTAAAAAAAATTAACTTATGAGAATGAGCTTAGATAAAAATTAACTTATGAGAATATGAGTAAAAATTAACTTATGAGGTAATAATAATTATAAGCAAGAAAATAAAAAAAAAATTACTATTTCATAAAAATATGCATGTTTCCAAAAAACTTTATTAATTTCGAATTTTTTTTTTAATATTATTTTTCAATTTAACATTATCATTTTCGAATATTATTTTAACATTATTATTTTGGAATACAACATTAATCATTTCATGTATCAACTTAACAACTAAATCATCTCTTTTAAATATAATGTTATGGAGTAATTAAGTACAATGGGAGCGGCGACGCCGCTCTCCCCGTGCGAGCACGGGTATATTGGCTAGTTTAACCCTAGAAAATATTAAGCTTGAGTTTGACCACTTTTCCTCTTACTCATTCATTATCTTAAAATTTTCCTACAAGTAACTGTTAAGAGCTAACAAATCAGTCTGTTAGGTGATATACATTGAGTGTATTCATTTCTTTTGTAGTTATTTAGGCTCTGTTTGGATTGATGAAAGATAATGGAGCGGAGCGGAATGTAACATAACGGACTGAAATGGAATGTAGCGGAATGGAACAGATATCCCATTCCATTGTTTGGGTATCTTATAATGCGACAAAATGTTGTTTGCATTCTATTGTTTGGAAAGTAGACGGAGCAGAACAAATTATAATTTTTTAATTTCAATTTTACCCTTAATTAAAAACTATTATTACTAGAGACACAAACTACCAAACTGTAAAAAAAAAAAACAAACACAAACTACCCAAAAGACAATAAACTTCATAAGGAAGGCACATCCAAAAAAATTCATCGATGATAGCATACCATCATACAATGTGAGTCTGCAAAATTAATTGTATAAAAATTGGACTCAAAGAATTCACGAAGCTAATACTAGTTCATGGTATTTTACACACGGAATTCCTTATAACCCCAACATCCCACAACAAAATTGAAAACCCTCAAAAACCCAATAAACTAGAGCTAAATAGTAGAGATCAAATCTGAATCCAAAATACAGAAAAACCAGCACTGCAGCAGGAGGAAACGCACAGACGAAAAGAAGAATCGTTGAACAGGAAAAGAGGAAACAATGAGAACAGTGTTTATGAAATAGTAAAGATGGATAAAATTATAATTATATAACTAATGTGTTCCATTCCATCACATACATCCTAATTTGGGGGGAATGGAAAATTGGATAAATGAGTGGTATTGGATGGAATGGCTTCCATCACATTCCATTCCACTCCATTAAGTTTTTGCAAAATCAAACAATGGAATTTAACTTTATACCACTCCATTCCATTCCACTCCACCACTTTCCATCAATCCAAACATAGCCTTAGAGTTCAAAGCGAAAAACAAATGGGTCCAAATTATCACTCGATAGTTGACATAAATGACAAGAAAAATAAATGAATTTTTTTTTCGCAAGAATTATTAGGCTGTGGAAAACAACAAATTCAATGTTCGATGGTGATGAGGAATATTGATCAGGCTGTTGGGTTGTACAATGAGATTAGATTAATCATCGATTTTCTTGAAAAATATTATATTGGCGCAACCATTATTATTGGAAAAAATGTGGGAGATAATAAAATCATTATTCTAAAATTGAATTTGATACCAACTGACCTTGGATTACCTTTCAAGTTTACGAGAAGGCAATTTCAATTGATCTCATGTTTTGCAATAACAATAAATAAGAGTCAAGGTCAATCACTTTTTCAACCGTTAATAATTGAATTAGCTAATTAATAAGCTAATCAACCGTTAATTTTGGGGTTCATGCTCACAAACAGAGGAATTGAGGCCAACCCGGATAAATGCCAAGCCATAATTGACATGAGGAGTCCAACCACCGTAAAGGAGGTCCAACAACTGGCGGGAAGGATCGCAGTCTTATCAAGGTTTTTATCTTGCTCTGGAGAGAAAGCCTTTCACTTTTTCTCGACTCTAAGAAAGAGTGAAAGATTTATATGGACCCCTCAGTGTAAAGAAGCTTTTCTAAAGCTTAAAAGCTTTTTGGCGTCACCACCAATATTAACTCGCCTTCAACAAGGTAACACCTTATACTTATACCTGGCAGTTTCAGACAACGCCCTTAGCTCCGCGTTGGTGCAAGAAATCAAAGGCGAGGAGAAGCCAATATATTTTGTGAGTAGAACATTCAAAGGTGCTGAAGCAAAGTATCAAAAGATTGAAAAACTATCCTTGGCCGTTGTCATCACCGCAAGGAAGTTAAGGCAGTACTTTCAGAGTCACAAGGTAGTGGTTAAGACGGACTATCCCATAAAGAAAGTCCTAAGGAAGCCGGATCTAGCAGGGAGAATGGTTGCATGGGTAGTAGAGTTGTCAGAGTTTGACATAACTTTTTCCCCTAGAGGCGCAATAAAATCGCAAATTCTGGCGGATTTTATATTGGAATTGTCAAACCCGCCCAAAGAAAACAGCGAGGAACCTTGGACACTTTCAGTAGATGGTGCGTCTAACCTAAAAGGAAGTGGGGCAGGAGTGGTCCTTGAAGGACTAGATGGAGTACTCATAGAACAATCCTTAAGGTTTGCTTTTAAAGCAAGCAACAACCAGGCTGAATACGAGGCCCTTTTGGTAGGAATGAAGTTAGCAAAAGAAATGGAGGTCACGGACCTCAGAGTAAAGAGTGACTCACAATTGGTAACCAACCAAGTATCAGGTGAATTCCAAACAAAAGACCCCCAGTTAATCAAATATCTGGAAAAGGTAACCAAACTGGCGAAGTGTTTCAACTCATTTCAGTTGATCTACGTGCCTAGAGAGCAGAACGCCAGGGCAGATCTATTGTCCAAACTCGCCAGCACCAAGAAACCTGGAAGCAACAGAACCTTCATCCAAGAAACAATTACAAACCCCAGCAGTAACGAAGAAGAAATCCACATGGTCATAGAAGAAGAAGATTGGCGAACTCCTATCATTAGATACTTACAAAGAGACGAACTTCCCAAACCTAGAGAAGAAGCATACAAAATCAGAAGAATGGCATCATGGTACACCATGATGGGAGATAAGTTATACAAAAGGGGATTTTTCAACCCCCCTTATTATTATGTGTAGGCAATGAAGAAGCTAAGGGGATTTTAGAAGAAGTTCATGAAGGTTCATGTGGGAGTCATATAGGAGCAAGGTCGCTGGCAGGCAAAATCTTAAGAGCAGGATTCTTCTGGCCAGAACTGCACAACGACGCTGGAAGGTACGTGAGAACATGTGATAAATGTCAAAGGTTCTCAAACCTACACTACGCCCCAGGCGAACCCCTCAAATCGGTCCTTTCGCCTTGGCCTTTCTTCATGTGGGGAGTGGACATATTGGGTCCTTTCCCTGTTTCATGGAAGCAAACCAGATGGAGAATAGTCGATGTGGATTACTTCACTAAGTGGGTCGAGGCGCAACCTTTATCAAACATCTCGGCATAACAAGTCAAAAAAATTTACTGGAGAAACATCATATGCAGATTCGGTCTCCCCAAGTACATTGTGTCAGATAACGGCACACAATTTGCAAGCGAGAAGGTTGTCTCATTCTGCAAAGAAAAAGGTATCCAAAACACATTCATATCAGTTGAGCACCCTTAAGCCAATGGTCAGGCCGAGTCAGCCAACAAAGTCATATTGAAAGCCTTGAAAAGAAGATTATCAAGTAAGGGAGAGGCTTGGGTAGCTCATCTTACTGCCATATTATGGTCATATCACACAACTCCACAATCATCAACAGGAGAAGCTCCTTTCACCATGGTCTATGGAGCAGATGCCATGATCCCTGCAGAAATAAATCCTCCAAGTTGGCGACGTGAAACCTCAACAACTCAAGAGAACAACGAAGCAATGCAGGAAAACCTTGACTTAATACAAGAAGTAAGAGATAGAGCACATTTCAGAGAATTCGCAACCAAACAAAGAGTAGGAAGGAAATACAATACAAGAGTAATCCCAAGGAGATTCAAAGAGGGCGGCTTAGTCCTAAAGAGACCAATGGGAAAAGATAAAGGCGGAAAGCTGGCAGCAAATTGGGAAGGACCATTCAGAATCAATGAAGCCTTTGAAGGAGGAGCGTACATATTGGAAACCATGGAAGGCGAAGTTCTACACAGAACATGGAACATCTCAAACCTCAGATTTTACTACAGTTAGGCCAACAACGCCTAAGGGCGAGATGCACACCAAAGAACATCACTAAGCCTCGCCACGCCAACTCAAAGATATTTCTTGTTTCTACTTTCGTCTTTTGTTTTTTATTTTTATTTTTCAAAAAGAAAATGCATATGGGTGTATCAAGAAGAATGATGAGAAACTCTTTTCTCCGGCGAAAGCAGGAGTTTTTAATGAGACTCATCAGCAAAAATTCAAAAAATATTTCTTTAGTCAAAAAATCTTTGTCCTAATATTTGCAGATGCTTAGAATTATATGAATCTTACACAAGAAGACAACAAAGAGTTAAAGTGTTGAAACATCATGACGTTATTCGTAGATCTTACGAGTTGAACATGTCTAAAATAGAAACGGCGTTACCTACCATGGCCCTAAGCGCCAGGCCCTAAGTGCCAGGTACGACGGAAAATCGTTGAAACACCATGGCATGATTTGTAAATCTTACGAGTTGAACATGTCTAAAATAGAAACGGCGTTACCTACCACGACCCTAAGCGCCAGGCCCTAAGTGCCAGGTACGACGGAAAAGCGTTGAAACACCATGGCATGATTTATAAATCTTACGAGTTGAACATGTCTAAAATAGAAACGGCGTTACCTACCACGGCCCTAAGCGTCAGGCCCTAAGTGCCAGGTACGACGGAAAAGCGTTGAAACACCATGGCATGATTTGTAAATCTTACGAGTTGAACACGTCTAAAATAGAAACGGCGTTACCTACCACGACCCTAAGCGCCAGGCCCTAAGTGCCAGGTACGACGAAAAAGCGTTGAAACACCATGGCATGATTTGTAAATCTTACGAGTTGAGCATGTCTAAAATAGAAACGGCGTTACCTACCACGGCCCTAAGCGCCAGGCCCTAAGTGCCATGTACGACGGGAAAACGTTGAAATACCATGTTATGATCCGTAAATCTTACGAGTAGGACATATCCAAAATAGAAATGGCGTTATCTGTAAATCTTACGAGTTGGATACGACAATAAAATAAAAGGCGCAAGGCGTTGTCGACATCAGAAACAGTAATGATAAAGGCGAGATCCAAGAACGCCAAAAGAAATTAAAGAGGTATAATGCATATTGTTATTTTATTCCTTATAATATTATATAACATAACAGTGCAGAAAAAGAGATAATATGAGAAATATTCATTTTTCATTGATAAGAGAGATTACAATGAAATCAAGATACAAAGGAAAAGAAGATTACAATGAAATCAAGGTACAAAAATAAAGAAAATTACAATAAAAACAAGATGCAAGTGATCCATGAAAGGATCCTAAATCTAACAAAGGATCCAGCTCCTTCAAGGAAGAGAAGAAAAAACTGGAGGCAGTCTCAATAGTCCCTCCTATCCACAAGATATCAGCTCCCCGCTAACAAAGGAAGAAATCGGTTAGAAATCTTCCGAGTCTTTAATGGTAGAGGGAAAACCTGTAGGTTTGACCCCACCACCTCGCCAAGATGCTGCCATCAGGAGAAGGAACAACTCATCAGAGCAGAATTACCCTGGAGTTTTCCCTGAGGTCGTATATAATATCCTCCGTGGCTTTCCCTCAGCCCCTGTGATGATCCCAGATCCTTCTTCTCTACCAGAAGATTCAACATTAGGGGAAGGTTCCCACGGCATGGAGGTCCAAAGGTATTCAATGAAACCTTCACCAGCAGAGCAGGAAGAATCTGACGAAATGACAAGATTTTTCATTTTGACATTAGAAGATGGCTTATCTCGCCTAAAATTAGAAACTGAAATTGCTATCCTACGTTTCTTTTTCTGAGATTTTGATTTAGAAGCAACACGCTTCTTTTTGGGTTTATTTTTGTGATCCATAGAAGGATCAATGAAAACAAGAATGATGAAGAACGAAAAAGCGAAAGAAAAGAGAAGAGAGATTCAGTGAAGAAAATTGAGGACAAGTGAGAAGTGAAGTGCAGAAAAGTGAAGGTAAAAGAGGGTATTTATAAGAAATTTATGGACGGTGAGCATTAAGTGTAGTCAAACGGTTGCAACTTTCCACGTTTGACTGCATAAAAAACGGTGAAGGAATAAAACAGTTATGCTGACCACATTGATATCCGCGAAAAATCCTCGGGAAACGGTTACCAGATGGCGCCACAATTTAGCGTTAATCACGCCCAAGTATTCATCTCGCCTCGGACACACCGGCGAGGAGGTTATACTAGTTATTCAAAGACTACGGAGTTACATACAAACAAATATTCTCAAGACAAAGCAAGATAGTAAAAAGAAGATGCAAACATATTAATAGAAGGACATTATATTAAGGGCCACGAGGGCAAAAAGCATTGTTAATATTGCCTCAGAAGGGCATACAAAAGGCGTCATATCAAAAGCCGCAAGGGCGACGAAGATTGCAAGAGTAGTATCCCTTCGTTTTCCTGTGAAAGACGAAGGCGAGATTATCACACAGTCACTATCGCTACTCTCAGTGTCGCTAGAACTAATGTCGACGTTCATCAAAGATTTGAAGTAACCATCATAATCAAGGGAACCATCGGCCCTTGTATGATGGTTACGAATTTGAGTTTCTAAAGCGGAACCACGAGGATGAATTTTGGTAAAACCCCCCTCTTCGTCATCACTCAAACTACGCAAAATAACCATTTTTCCTAACCCTAGAAATCAAAATGAGAATACGAAAAGGGAAAAGACAGTTATGAAAAAGGAATGGAAGTTACCTTAAATAAATGAAGTGGAATCGTGGCGAAGATCGTGCAAAGGGAAGTTGACGAACCGCGCAAAAAGGGTTTTGAAATTTGGGAAAAAAATGCTGAGAATCGGAATGAACGAAAGGAAAGTTGGTGAAAATAATTTGAAGTTCCTGTTTTATAGGAAATTTGGAGGGTAAATGAAACTTCCAAATATCCAACGGGTAAAAGAAGGTACCATTACGCGTGTCAGCATTACGCGTACACCATGGACACGTGTTCCGAGGCAGGCGAGAAGGTCAAACGTTCAGGATTCAACGACCTCGCCAATGGGCGAGAACAAATACGTAATCAAAAACAATCAAAAATATATGGCGAGAAGGAAATTCGTAGATGGAAGGAAAAACACATCACTTTAAGAAATCCAACAAGTACAAAAGAAGGCGGATTACATTCAACGCCATTTAGAGTTATTACAAAATAACATGCAACAAAGGAAAATACAGAAAAACTACTTAAATGCTTTATAAGCAGCCTCAACAGCACGAGCATGACAATCTTCCATCGAACTTCTCAACTTCTTAGCCGCATCGAAATCTTGGCCAGTCTTCCTTATATCGTCATTGAGAGCGTCATCTTTCTCTTGAAGACGAGATAGGTACGAGCGAGTCCGAATTAACTTGGCGACATCATATTGAATATCCATCTGCAAATTCCTCTTCCTCTTCACGAGGGGCTTGAGTTGGCTCTCCAACTCATCAATGCGGTTGTCGATAGCCTCCTCGGCTGACAGGGAAAGCGCCATCACTTTCTCCTGGGACGTTATGTGCTCCTTCACCATTTCTATCCTTCGCTCCAAAGCATCAGAAAGCTCTTTTTGACAACAATCAACGGTTTCAGTAGTTTCGATGAAGTCGCCATCATCCAGAAAGCGTTTGTTTAATTCCTGCACCACGGACAAAAACTCTTTCTGACTATCTGTTAGCCTCCATGAATAATCCTGCAATTCCTTCACCATCTCAGCAAAATCATCCTTTTGATCCAGCAAATCATCAGTGTCATAGCACATCATGTTCCTTAATTGGAACAATACCGGCATGGCAGGAGATTCTGGAACAACAACAACGGGAGAAGGCATTGTCACAAAGAATAAAATGTGTAAGGAAAGGAAGACGAATTGAATGATGCATCGAGGAGCTTATATTTATACTTCAACGGTAGCGGACGTGACTGCAAAGAGTGGGCAGTTACCACACCACGATTGGCCGTTATCAGCACTTCGCCTCTTCGAGCCTTGCGCTTGGGGGGCTATGTACTGGACAAAATATTACAGGCCCAATAACGCAATGATCCATCGATTGGCCCAAAGAATTCAAATAAATAAACCGGCGGGAAAAACAAGGCGCGGCGAGATCATCAAATCCAGGGGTGACGCCCCCAGATCACCATCACGTCGCCCAACAGTTGAAAACCGCCCATGACCACCACAACAACGCGGAGAAAGGAAGTAACCACCCATAACCGCCCTTAAGGCACGGTGGATACGGTGGAAAACCACCCACGACCTCCCTAAGAGAGGAGTGAGGTGGTTTTTAGATATTTTCTGATCATTCTTCCTTCTATAAATAGAGAAGGAACACTCATTGTAAAGGGTTCACATTTTTGGTAAATAAAGATCCTAAGTATCATTATTATTCATCAATATACTTGGACCACCCCAATACTATTTTTACCCGAACAGTAGTAAATCAATTCATTTAGCTGTCCTTTATAGGCATATTAGTTATATCAGGGACATTAGTTTTAGGACTGCATAATAGTTTGTTGAGGAGTTGATTGTATTCCTGTTAGGAAGCCTCTAAATGTATCCTGTATACCTTATGATTTGTTTTCAATAAATTTTATTTATTGTGGTCTTTTCAAAACAAATTGATTCATACTATATATCTCTTTTGTTATTTGAAACATTTTATACGATGCTACAACTATATTGAGAAAAAGAACTATAGGCCATTTTTTAGCTTGATGCTTACTGCTATGCTATAGGTTAACACAAATCTTGTTGATCTCTACCATTGTGAGATTTTTAGAAAAGTATTTCATTGCTTATGAGTGATTATTTTCTAGTTGGATGTGATCCTATTTTTAACTCTATTACTATTTTCATCGCATGTCATTAGTCGTGGAGACGTGGACTAAGTCAATTTGTACAATTTTGTTTGTTTTTTTAGTATCCTAATATCTGCTTATATTTTTTTTCAGGTATCCGAATAAGAAAAGGCAAGAGATAGTAGACGTTCCGAGTCTAGTTAGCACGTTATTAGTCAAAAATAAAAATACTTGTTACAATATAAGGCAAAAAAAGTAAATAAATATTCTCCTTACAGTTTAAATATAGTCATCACTACTATATTACGAACTCTAATCAAATTTGTTCACTCTTGCACTACTTTTTGTCTCTTATAGCCTGTGAGACATAATATTGATTTGCATTTTTTCTATTGATTATTTTTATTTCTAGTCCTAGCTAGCGAATTGTTGATACTCAGAATTTTTCATCTTTTCTAATCCAGCCATCTTTGATCAATTAAGCTTACAAAATATGTGGAAATAGCTAGGTCAATGTATCTATAATGAAACTTAACCTAAATATCTAGTGATATTTACAAATTTCATATGATTTCTTGCAAAAACTAATTAAATAAATATGTAAAATAACTGAAATTTGACACTTAATTATCAACTCTCTCTATGGTTAAAATAAAAACTCCAATATAGAACTTTTTTTAGTTGAATAATCATTTAAATATATAAGATATAGCAAAAAAAAAATACCATTTTTGTCCTTGGCCACGTCACCCTCCACTTTTCCCACAATTGTGCCAACTCAGCATGCCACGTGTCTCAAAAAATGCCACATCAACTTTTTCGTTAAGTTAACGGTCATTTTTAACATCGGGGACTAAAGTAACTAACGGATTGCAAAGTCAAAGATTATTTTGTATTTTTTTCTCGAGTCAAAGAATAAATTGACAGCGAATTACGCACATTCAGAAACTAAAATGACTGTTTCCCCCCAAAAAAAATTCACAGTATGGTTCAAACATCACTAGAGAAATGACAATGTTGTTTAATCCCAACGATCAACAGGCGGATATGTTCACTAAGTCACTCTGGAGTCCGAGGATAATGTACATATGTCATATATATATATGGAGATAGGGCTGATCATCGGTCAGTTTTGGGCGGTTTTGGGCCCAAAACCACCAATCCGAGAAAAACTGAAAGCAAAAAAATCAGACCCATTTCCGACCGTTTGGAGCATCGGTTTTGACGGGTTTCGGATTAGACGGGTTTTGGATTGTGCGGTCGGATTTACTCGGTTACATGGTTAACATTACACTTTTGGGTCACAAATGCAAGAAAAAGCAACAAAAAAAGAAGAAAAAGCAATATGCTGTTGTTTGGCCATTACCATGTCTGCAACATCAAATGCCTCTCTTTCATCTTTGTAGAAAATCATTTTGCAGAAAGAAAGAGAAGCAACGTAGAAGATAACTTATAAATAAAGAAGGAATAAAGGTTGATTCAAATTTGAAAGAGCTCAAAACCATAAAATGCAAACAAGATTAGGGATAAAAAAGAAGAAACAATATATCTGCAACTTGCTAATAGCCACCCTGTTAAAACATCATTTGATAGACATTGAATTGAAAAAAGAAATTTATATTTTATGTATATCTTCTAGGGAAAAGGATATTGGGAGAAGCAAAACTAAAAAAAATAATATAAATAGATGGGATAAAGAGACAAATGTACCGTGTGAATGTGTAGTACAGGAAAAAGATTAAAAAAGTTGACTAACTAGTAGGACAAGGCTTGGGTGACTTTTGAGCGGGAAAGTCACCCTGCCTTTGGTCTAATAAGATCCGTCAGATCAATCTAACACTCCATATAATGCCATGTGTACTTTTTTAAATTTCTTTAATTAAAAAATAAGAAAACTTCACCGACCCAAATGAAACCATCTCTGTTTTCTTGACCGACCCATAGCCATACTTCTCGCCGTCGACAGTGTAGCCTCCATCTCTCACCACTGCAGTCCTTCACTGGATAAAAAAATTGTTTGATTTGCATCTCTTTAAGTTATCCTTTCTTTTTCCTTATGAATTGGTGGTTGATTCTTTCAATTTCTATGTGTTGATTTGTTCCATGTTGCTGGATTTTGGTTTTGCTTTGTTAGTTTCTTCCAAGTTGCAGGTCTTGGATTTTGCATTCAATTTCTCTTTGTTGATTTGAGTTTGACCCATATAACACCTTGTGTTTGGTTTTTGGTTTTAATTTTGTCAAGTGAGACTATTTATTTGGTTTTGCTTTGTCACCGATGGCGGCGACGGTGAATAGGACGGCGGCGGTGGCGAGCAAGATGGTACAGTAGTGGAGAGCAGACGAGGCCGGAAGTGGGTGGTCACCGTCCGGCAAAGAAATAAAAGGAATGGGTGGTGTTTCATTCAAGTGGGTTGTCAAATTTTTTCTTAAAGAAATAACACGTGGCATAATCCTAAACGTGAGATTAATCTAATGGATGTCATAAGACCAAAGGCAGCCTGACTTTCCCTCTCAAAAGTCACCCAAGCCTTGTCCCTAACTAGTATAGTAACTATGGTAAATAGAAAACTTTTATGTCAGATAACATCTTGTCAAATACTAGTACTAGTACAATGTTAGTAGGAGTAATATTTATTGTACACATCTCTCATCTCTTTACTCGGTCGGTTCTAGGTATCACTGGATTCAAGTTTTTGAAATCGGACCCGCCCACAATTACTCATATATAACTGAATTTCATCAGTTTAATACCCGACATCCGACCCGAACCGACCGTATAATAAAATATTTTTTCGGTTTTATCGGGTTTCGGGCGGGTCACACTTTCATGCTCAGCCCTATATGGAGATTCACTATGCTTCCATTTCTTATGCATGGTTTTCAGTTGTATTTAACACATAACTAGTTAGTGATAAGTTTCACGAAAAATTGAAACCATTTGTTCTCTTACAAATGTTTTAACTTATTTATTATTCTTGTAAATTGTAGATTGCAATTTTCTTATTGTGCATGTAATAATCACTATATGCTGTATTCCTTATTCTTAAGCACTAATATCTTTGAGTACTACTTTTCTTGTTCAACAATGTAATTTTTCGAATAGTTGATTCGGATAACATATAATGGTTGAGTTTTAGTTTCTGTAACACTTTTTTATATTAATGCATTGGCAGCATTGCAATTACAGTATCAAGCATCTCACTTAGAGATTCCAATTCACACTGGGGTTTATATGCAATATGTTTGGTACCATTTACGTATCAATGGCACGTCATATAAAATTATTAGTTTTGTTTTGTTTTTTTTCGGGCTTAGTTCCCTCTTCTATCCAAAAAAAAAATATGAAGTTTGAATATGTTTATTTAATCAAACAAACGAGATTGATTGAATATTCAACGAGCCAAGTCCAAGTAATTGCTTAGCTCATTTGCACATCCTGCTATAATTAAAGCTTAGTTGCTAGGATTGTACCAAAATTAAAAAAAGAAAAACAACTTGGTAGCTAGGATAAATTATCCTATCATTTATTTGGGGCATATATATAGGTCCGCTTAATTAAGATATTTTTAGTAAAATTCTATTTTTTTTCTGTAAGAAAATTATTTTATAATTTTAATAGTATTTGTTATAGATTTTGTAGAAAAACATTTTGTAAACAAATTATTTTTAACTCCAAAATAAAAAAGATAATCCTAATAGTTTTTTTAGAATTTTTTTTTTTAAAAAAAAAAAAAACTGAGGAATCTCCATGTAGGAACTTCACATTAAAAAATGATTTTTATCATAATAAACAAAGGAAAAATAACTTTAATTTTTTTTTAAAATGTCTAAAAAAATCTCTAAACGATTAAAATCTTTTTTCAAATTTACACAAACCGCATTCATAATATGGATTCGGCATAAATGAATTTTATGTTGGATATTTTATAATTTATTTTAAAGTTAATTATTATTATAGAATGATTAAATTAATTAATTGATTTTTGACCAAATCATAACATATTGTTTTTGCACGTTTATCTTTTATTTCCTATTAACTTGGCTTTTAATCCTAATTACAAGGCTTTTACGGTTATGCTTTGAAACGTGGTTACCTTATATTAATTAGAGCATGAGATATTATGAGAAAAAAGATAGATATATGGTTATGGTTTTTGCTGCAAAGAGAACTAAGATTTATTGACTTGACAAAACACCATTTCATATCAACAAAGAAATAATTTTCCTCTTCTTGATAAAATTGAGTTACTACTTCCTGAATTATATCACCGGTGTCGATTAAAATTTTGCTAGTTCTGTTACCTCATTGAGAAGAACATGTTGAATCCCTCAATGAGAAGAACCTGTTGAATTCTTGAGGATTTGCGCTTATGAGGCGGATAAACGCCTCAGGTATTGATTATGGATTACTGTATTGCGGTCATCTCTACTTGTGACACGTAGTTGTTTACTACGCGGTAGCATCAACATCAATTGCTACAATCACAAAAGATAAGTTCTATGCTCTCTAATTTATTTTATTCTCATCAATATTTATTTGATTGCTTAATATTTATATGTTGTATATTATTGTGAATAGGTCCAATTTTTACAACATTTTACTGTATATTTATTTTTTTCATTTTATATTAATAATAGTAAGGATCACATTTAAACTATTTTACAAAAGTTCCATGTTAGATTTGCATAAGTTATTTATTTGTTAAAAAAAAAAAGCACTTTTGTAACTTTCAATAAGGTATACATACACCTTTAGACTACAACAAAAACAATAACTTATAAGTATTTGACTTAATTGTTTACCAACACTACACCTTTCTAACTAGGTTGCTAAAGCATGCATTGAGTTGCCATTTTGTTACTGTTTTCTTATATTAGTTGCACTGATTAGGTTGCACACTATGATTAGGACACTTTTTGACTCTATAAAATAGTTAAAACCAAAGGGCTTGACAAATAATTTATTATTAGTCATGCAATAATTATAATAATTGATCAATGACAGACATGGTATCAACTAGGAATCCAAAAGTATCATACACGATTTATTACGGGCTTGTGATTGTCATAACTCACATATCTCAAAATCACGTTATATTGACACGAAAAAATGACAAATAGAGTTTACAGTAGAATGTTATAATCATAGTTGTCCAATATAAAATCAGAAGTTAAAATTGTTTTGTTATACAAAAATACAAGTTTTAATCTTATCCGTTCCATTTAATATTAATCGTTAAGATTAAAAACTACATGTAACTGCGTGAAAGTAGAAAATCCAAATTTTAAAAAATGACATAATTTATAATTTAATTACGTGTGTTGTATATATATCATATTTGTTGATTACAATTACAATATTAATCATATTCTTCTTCTAACATATATCCCTCTATAAATTAACTACCTATATATTTTACTCCCTAAGGAGATCATAGAAATTTACTTCCTCTGGTGAACATACACAAAACTAAGCACAAAATTAAATTGAGGCGTAAATAATTCATGCAGAATGTAATCAAATTCACTGGAGCTGGAGGACATTCTGAATATAAGGTAAATATAATTCTAGTAATTGAAATAGAAACCTAGTAATTGAAATTTACTAGGCACAAAATATTTTACTCCCTAAGGAGATCATAGAAATTTACTTCCTCTGGTGAACATACACAAAACTAAGCACAAAATTAAATTGAGGCGTAAATAATTCATGCATAATGTAATCAAATTCACTGGAGCTGGAGGACATTCTGAATATAAGGTAAATATAATTCTAGTAATTGAAAAAAAAAAAAAAAAAGGAAGCCCCAAAAAACATGAGGCCCTGGGCTGTGGGCCTGCTTGCCCTGCCTCAAGGCCGGGCCTGTGGCTCAATCTTGCATGCAATTTAATTTCTTGAAGGCCTACGGAGGGATTTTGGCCTGAATTCGCGGGACAAGAGTGAGAGAAAGTAAGTAAGTAAAAAAAACATTTTCTCCATCACATAATGTGCTATAAATAACTACCTTGCCAATTACAAAATTATCCCTCTTGGTTTAAATAATTTCTATTTTGTCATTTTTCAATTGATTAACCAATTAAAATCAAGGATGACTCATTAATCAGTCAATTAATGTGCTATAAATAACTTTAACCTCAAAATATCCCTCAAAATATTAAAAATCTTTGAAAATAAAAAAGGATAATTCTAATTTACTCTTTCATAATTTAAGAGCATTTACCCTTCAACTAATGAGAATAAACCATTTGTATGTGGTCCCTATAAGTTTGTTACAATTAGTTGAGATGACCACATATAAATCTACTTATGTGACTTTGTGTATGGTAAATGCCCTCAAATTATTAAAGGGTAACGAAGTAATCACCTAAAAAAATGAAAATCATAGAAAATGGAAAAGATCCTTACTCGATGAAATTCATATGATTCAGGTAAGTTTAAGTGGAATATAATGTGATATAATAAATACCTTGACATTGTCAATTAATCAATCATTTTCTATTTAGGACTAATAATATTCACTTATTCCTCGTTTCCTTGTTCAAAAGAATAATATTCACTTATTCATTTTATTAGTAGGATGAACGTTGTCAGTCTAGTTTTTATGTCAATTCATTTAGTCTAGGTGAAATAGAAACGTAAACTCGACTAGAAAGAATTTTATTTTTAGTTTAGAAAAGTGTTTATGAATATTAATTAAAGAAAATATAAACAAATTAATATATTGTTTATTTTAAATTAAAAAATAATTTTTAAAATATTAGATATATAGTTCACATTCAATTGATTTCTTTCATTCTCATAAATTAATTAAGACTATAGTCATGCATTTCAATATTAAATATTGTTGGCCTTGGTTGAAAATATATATGGTTAAAAGTCCTGTTGCAACAACTATATACTCATCAATCTATATCGTAAAGAATAACATCTCTTTCATTTTATTTTCATCTTCCATCTAATAAATATGACTCCTTAAATCATGCATGTAAGAATGACTATTATATATTGGTTGAAATATAAAGTGATTGTGTTGTAAATTTTACAAAACCTCTATTACATTTGTGTATCTATTATTTATTAATTAACTTATTATATTTAGATTGCATAAAATTTTATATATCCTATTATTTTATCATAATAGAATTACTTATGTTTCATCTCTCTCATATTTTCATTTATTCTTTTGTATTTTGTAAATCTAGTCTGCATTTGCAAAAATAATATTCAAAGGAACAAAGTAGCAGTAGTGTGTGTGTGTATATATATATATATGGTAAAATATGTTTTCGGTCACTACTTTTATAGCGAGTATTAGTTTTCGTCCCGGTAAAATAAATTTACTTGGTTTCATTCCTAAAAAAATAAAAAAAATTAGTCCCTAATGGGCAAAATTTAACATTTGTTTGACATTTTTATCATAATATGGACTTATATAGATTTAACATGATATATAAATATAATATAGACACGTTTTAAATATAAAAATGTCATAATATAATAAAAATTAGCCACTAGAAATCATAAACAAACGGAAAAAACCGCTTATAAAAAAATAAAACTTTTATTTAATCACAATGCATTCATACAGATATATAAGTAGCACATATACAATTTTTAACCTTGAAAAGATAAAGTTTCATACAAAAAAATATTCTCCTTCCAGAATCTCATATTTTTGTTGCATTGTTGCATTTTCTTACAACGTAACTTTGATGGCTACAAATTATGGGGTCAAGCTAATGAGGATACAATCAACATTGCAATGCTAGCTTTCCTATGAGGATTAAATGGAAGATAAGATATAGTTTTGAGTTTCTTTCTCAAGAAAAAAGATTTGGCGACATAATGATATATTACATCGCCCCCCAGGCGCTGTCACCCCATCAACGCAGTAAAACCACCCACGATCATCAACTCCTAGACTCGATGGAAGGAGATAAAAACCATCCACTATCCCCACCTGAGCACGGTGGAGGAAAGAAAACCGCCGGCAACCACCCTATATGCACAGTGGAGGTGGCGAAAACCACTCACGACTCCACTAAATAGAGGAGTGGGGCGGTTTACTAAATTCAAGTTCAAGTGTTCCTCTATAAATAGAGGTCGAGGCATCATTGTAAATCTCTCTGAAAAATTATGTACTGACCTCTTACATATTTGACCAGAACAACAGTCTCAATAGAATGTATGAGCATTATCTCAACCATATATAATCAAGAAAGAAGTGATATTCACTATGAAAAATGTCATGGTTGAAAAATCTCTAACATTTTCTGAATCATAGTTATTTTTGTTCATATGATAAGTTTGAATTTTGTGTACATATGATTCTTGAAAGTTGGAATGAAATTATATATTAATAATCATATATAATTTATTTATTTTTGAAAGAATTATAATGATAATGATGTTTATAATGATTAATGTTGATTTGTTGATTATTTAGGCCGCCTTTTGTGAAATTTGATTTAAATTTTGAGATTTATCCAATTGATTTGGTTTTTTTATATACAAGTGAGAAACAATCTCTTTTATTTTTATGCATGTGTGTCAAGAAAAATAAAAATAAAACAATACGAAAAGAATAGATAAAAAGAAGTAAAAAAACAAAATAAATAAGTAATTATGTTATGATAAAATAAATTAATATTGAAAAAATTTATGCAATTATTTAAATATAATGATTTTTTTTTTGTAGATAGACAAAATGGTGTCTAACCTAAAAATTTCTACATTTCTATCAGATGGCCTAGCATTTGTGAGTATTTAAATATATTTATGGGCATTTAAATATAATAAGTAATTTGAAAAATAATAAATACATAAATATTGTAAAAAATAAGATACATAATATAATAGGGGTTTCATAAAAATAAAATAAAACAATAGGGATTAGAATATATAAGCACTTTATATTTCAATCATATATAATATTCAATCTCACATGACATACATAATTCGAAGGGTCATATTTAATACGTGAAAAAAATGAGAGAGGTGTTATTTTTGTAAAAGATATATTGATATGGAAAATGCTCAATTGAACGACGTATGTTTGTCGTCTAAATGCACGACTCTTAAATTACTCCCTCTCTTAATTTTTTTTTTTTTATTTACAACATCTCTAACTTAAATTTAATTTATATGGGGTATTATAATTATATTTTTTTTAAGCAGTTTAGTGTTTAGTGGTTAAAATTTTATTTTGTAAATGAATAAATGAGAATATTAGGTTTCAAATTACGGTACTGCATATTACATGTAATATCAATATTAATTAAGTTATGCTTACGAAGATTAAAGTATTATTGAGAGTGTGTCCCTAGCATTACTCTTATAATAATGGTTAAATAACTTTTTTTGTCTCTAAATATATATTTTCTGTTACTATTTGTTGTCCCTATCAATTAAATTATGCTTACATTTTTTTATAAGTTATTATAACACCCCATAGATAAATCTAGAATAATCATGGAATATTATAGATGGTAACTGAATTCATTATTATTACAACAGAAGTTTATTGCACACGAAGGTGCCAAATACATCAAGAGTACAGAAATTCATCAGCGGAAACAAATACAACACGATAAGAAAATGAGAAAGCATGAAACTAAATGCAATTCTCCAAGTGCAGCAGCGACTCCAAGACCAACGCTTACCTATTCAACCTGTTTGCCTGAAAAAAAATAATTGAAGTGGAGTGAGACTACTAAGTCTCAGTTGGTCCTACTATCCTCCTAAGGGCTACTAAGCCGGGGTACCTAATCAGTCATGTCATAATTTATATCCATAGCATAATTATCATAAACAATAATATAAGGTGTAACACAGAATTTATCTTGTTCATTTTAAACCGCAAACCCTCTAAGGTGAGCACGTCTCAGGGGTTTGCCTTATCCGCGAGCAGAAAGCGCTCCGGCATAAAGCTCACATAAATTTTCTAATGGAACATCTAAAACGAAGTCCACACTGAATAACATATTCATGTAATTAATTCGACTGATTGCTAAATTCTTAACATGCTACCAATAAATCCCAAACCCGGGGAGCATACAACTTAATTCTAGGTTATCCCTAATTTTCAGAATTGTGCCTGACTTCCCGTACCATATTAAATACATTATAATACTGCAATTTGTCTTTCTCAGATAGTGATATAAAACGAGTGATTATTCATTTTAAAAATAGAAAAAGGGAGGCAATTCTGGGTTAGCTCGCTACGGCGAGTTAACAAGCTCGCCATGGCGAACTTACAGGTACTGGCCTAAACAACTCGCTAGGTGAGTTAGAGCTCGCCATGGCGAAGTTCTTCAGCCTAGAACCTTGAGCTCGCCATGAGTGCTCGCTAGCAACTCGCTATGGCGAGTTAATGCAGAAAAACCCCTGTTTTGCGAATTTTCAACATTTTTCAAAGAACCACCTACAATCAAATCCTGAGAAAGTGCAGATATATAATATAAACAATATATAACAGAATAGAAGAGAATTTGGGAGCTAATTCTCCTCACACAATTAAATCCTAATTTTCCTAAGTTAACATGCATTTTCATAATTTGGGGAAATTCTAGCTACTCTAACCTAAGAACCCACCTGGTAATTGAGCTTTAACCTTTATCTAAGCTCTACTGCAAGCTCCCAGCAAGCCCCACGAACCCCAGACCAAGAATTGAACTTTTGACAACTTGAAACCCTCTAAACTTGCTCTACGAATTGAGTGAATTGATTGATGATTTCTCAGCTGAAGTAAAGGCTATTTATAGTAGTTATTACAGAGTATGTACAGTACTGGGTTTGGCTCAATTCAAGGCATGCATGTACTAGCATTGGTTGGTTTTGAGGTGAAGTGAAGGAGGTTGTTGTGTTGTGTCATGTGAGGGTTTAGGACAGATGAGTTTACTGATGGTTCAGAGCTAGTTTAATGTTGTTTATGCAGTGGAGAATCTCTGAGAATCTTAGCTTAGCTTGTGAGAGAAGAAGCCAAACTTGTGAGTTATTGATAATGGAGGAAATTGGAATCACATGGTGGGATTGTTGTTGTTTTTCGTGAGATGGAAGAGAAAGGGAGAGCTTAATGCTTCAGAATTTGAGTGGGAGGGAGTGAATGAGAAGTTTGCTTGCATGTTGCTAAGAGTGGATTAATTGAGTGGAACCATGACTCACTCATGTCATGAGGTGTTGGCTTGTAGTGATAACTTGAGGTTAGTGGAGAATTGAGTCATCAAAGAGGAAAATTTGAATTCTAATTGAGTTAAATAAATCTAGTCTATGAGATTAGTGTTCTAATGTGTAGTTAAGTTCATATGAAGTTACCTAAACTCACATAATTCACACTTAACTCCTAGAATTTAATTAATCAATCACTTCTAATAAATTCTAATTTAATAGATAGCCTCTAATTAAAATTAATTAGGTGGTTTAGAATTTGGGGATGTTACAATCTACCCCCCTTAAAGAAATTCCGTCCTCGAAATTCAGAAACTTACCTTTAGAATAGGTGAGGATAGTTGTTCATCATGTCCGATTCTAATTCCCATGTATATTCGCCGTCCGGAGACTGCACCCATTCAACTTTGACAATGGGTATCCTCTTGTTTCATAGAATTTTGACATCACGATCAACAATTCGGACTGGATCTGGTTGATAAGTTAGATCTGGCTGAAGATCAATCTGTTCAATTGCTATAGGCTGGTAAGGATCTGGAATGTACTTGCGAAGCTGAGAGACATGGAACACGTCGTGTAGCCCTGACATAGAAGGGGGAAGAGCTAACTGGTAGGCTACATCACCAACGCGTCGAAGGATCTGATAGGGTCCAATATACCTTGGACATAGTTTCTTGGTTCTGAACACACCACGTAAACCCAACTTCGGAGTAACCTTCAAGAACACATGGTCTCCTTCCTCAAATTCCAACGGTCTCCTTCTCCTGTCAGCATAACTCTTTTGCCGACTCTGTGCAACTTTCATCTTGTCACAGATTGACTTAACCTTTAAGGTTGTCTCTTGAATAAGGTCTGGTCCCAACAATCCGTGATCACCGACTTCCGTCCAACACAAAGGAGTTTTACACTTTCTCCCATACAGGGCTTCAAACGGTGCCATTCCGATACTGGAATGATAACTGTTATTGTAAGAGAATTCAATCAAGTGCAAGTAGTTGCTCCAACTATCGCCATCTTCCAACACACAAGCACGAAGCATGTCTTCAAGAGTTTGAATAGTTCTTTCAGACTGTCCATCTGTCTAAGGGTGATGCGATGTACTCATTCTCAACCGAGTACCCATCGCCTGCTGGAAGGCTTTCCAAAACCTAGAAGTAAAGATTGGATCACGATATGAGACGATACTGAGGGGTACACCATGTAGCCTCACAATGTGTTCTATAAATATAGTTGCATACTGTGTGGCCTTATAGGTGGATTTCACAGGGATGAAATGAGCCGACTTGGTTAATCTATCCACAATTACCCAAATCGAATCTTGACCCTTTTGATTACGAGGTAAACCTCCAACAAAATCCATTGTGATGTGTTCCCACTTCCACTCTGGAACTTCTAATGGTTGCAACGGACCTCCAGGCTTCTGGTGTTCAATCTTCACTTGTTGACAAACCAAACATCTAGACACAAAATCTGTGATTTCTGCCTTCATGTTCGGCCACCAGTAATTCTGTTTCAAGTCGTGGTACATTTTGGTGGATCCTGGGTGAATCGAGAATCCACTTTTGTGTGCCTCGTCAAGAATCAGTCTTTTTAGTTCATCATCATTCGGTACACACAGTCTCCCTTCATACAGCATAGCGCCATCTGACGCAATTGAGAACTCTGGGTTATTCAATCTCCTTTGAAGGTCCATATCACTTCTTTGCGCCTGCACTACCCTCGAGCGCAGATCACAAGACAATTCCATATGGTTGATTCTAATGCCGCTCTTTCTATACACAACATTCAGATTCAAGTCTCTAAACTTCTCATACAATCCACATTGCTGCATTAAGAGTTCAGAAGCATACAAGGAATAAGTTCAATTTTGTCTATATTATAATCTAAATCTAAATTATACTAATGAGAAGGTATAATATGAAATGTGGAAAAGTTAGTTCAATTTTGTCTATATTTTAGATCATAAAGTATAACTTTTATTAGTTATATTTGGAACTAGAGGGAATATATATGGAGTAATTGTATACTCCTTTTGTTTTTTATTGTAGAAATCTCTATAAAAAATTACATACGGGTGGAATTAATGTGTGTCAGTATCAGGGGCATTTTTCTAAAAAAATATTGAGACATGTCAAATTTTGTAAATGATCTGATATTTAGGGACAAATAGAGAAGAAGACACGACATGCATTTGTAACAACGCAATCTCATGAGTTGTTTGGTGACAAATGCATTCTATGTAGAGCCGTCTTTTGTTTTTTGGACAAACAAAAATCAATGTTATATAAATTATAAAATACACATTAAATAAGCGTTGATTTTGAACCTGAATATTAAAAAAATAAAAATAAAAAATTATAAAAATAAGGTGATGATTTCAAATTGTGTGTCCAAGATCCTTAGTATCATGCACAACTATTCCATTCAAAAAAAGTATTCATGAACATTGAAAAACTACCTTCAACAAATCATAGATATTTTTTCTAAACTTGGTAAGACATTTAATCACCATTTAACATTACAATTAGCTCATGGGAAATTATGAAAAGATGATATTTATAAAATATATATATATGCAGAATTAAACATGTTAATCAAAAGCAAAAGCTTTAAGCAGTATAATAATACATATGCTAAAATGAATCCACCCAAGCTCCAACTAGAAGCCTAATATTTGTAATCCTTAACATATAAACTCTCAGAAGCCAACCCAGTTCCACTTCCACCACCATACTTTCCAAGAGTAGCCTCAGAATTGGACTTGCATCTTTCCAGAAACACTTCTTGAGCTTTGCCAACATTCTCTTTCTTTCCAGCCCAAGTCTTGAGTGTGCTTTGCTGCAGTGCCCTCCCAAATGAGAATGAAAGAGTCCATGGCTTCACAACGTCAAGTTTGTTCATTGCATCGAGGTTCAGTGTAGCCTGTTCTTCGCTTTGTCCACCTGACAGAAATACAATCCCTGGTACTGCTGGTGGGACTGTTCTACGTAACGCATTAACTGTGTACTCACCAATCACCTCAGGTGCTACCTGCAAAATAAAAATACAAATTGTTATCCAAGTATATAACGTCGTACTAACACTAATATGCTTCATCCCTCTCTTTGACTTCGTCCCTCGAGTAAATTAAAAAAATATAAAAAGCAGTCTCTGATGCTTTATCTCACAAGTCCAGTTGATTTCTTACATTTTGTCAATACATAATAGTAGGAACTAACAGGACTGATGTGATAAAACTTCAGTGACTAATTATTTTCATTTGCACAAGAGACAAAATTTGAGAAATAGTGTATGGTCAGAACAAGATTGGTGGTTAATCAAAATTTTTTCAAATTCAAGTTTACCTTTGGGCTGTCAGAACCGGGGGTAACCATGTTGGGCTTGAGAAGAGTTCCTTCAAGAAGGACATGTTGATCATTTAGTGCCTTGTAAACGGCTGCAAGCACGGTTTCAGTAACAGCAGCACATTTGGCGATGTCATGAGACCCATCTGTTAAAATCTCGGGCTCAACAATAGGCACAAGGCCATTCTCCTGGCAAATGATGGCGTAGCGAGCCAAGCCCTGTGCATTTTGCTGGATAGACAACTCAGAGGGCTCATTAGGGCCAATCTTGAGTACCGCACGCCACTTGGCAAAGCGCGCTCCGGCCTTGTAGTACTGCTGGCATCTAGCTCCAAGAGAGTCAAAGCCTTGTGTTGTTGTTTCACCATTTGTTCCAGCTAATTCAACAACACCCTTGTCAACTTTGATGCCTGGTATGACATTGTTCTCTTGAAGGATTTCAACAAAAGGCTTCCCATCAGAGGAATTTTGGTAAAGAGTTTCCTCAAAGAGGATGACGCCGGAGAGGTATTGGAGTGCATTGGGAGAAGTGAAGAGAAGTTCACGAAGAGCTTGACGGTTGGCCTCAATGTTCTCAACGTTGATGCTTGCTAGACGCTTGCCAATGGTACCGGTGCTCTCATCAGCTGCCAAGATACCCTTGCCAGGGGTGGCTATGTACTTAGCATTCTTGATAAGCTCATCTGAATAATAAAACACCTCATTTGGAATGGAAACCATAATATATTATTACATGAAATTGATAACGAGGATTGAAGTTGAGGTAGCTTCTTAGACATGATAACATGAACGTTATGATTTGATTTGGCACTTTAGAATGACTAGTGTATTTAATTTATGCTATGCTGCAGCACTTCTAGACTACTAGTTTATTGTTATTCAATACTCACTCTGTTGCAAAATAGTTGTCGCCCAAGGTTTTACACACTAATTAAGAAAAACTATAAATAAATAAATTAAAAAATGTTATAATTATACAAAACTATTCTTATTAACTATTGATTGTATTGCAAGTCATTATCATAAATCGGTGGTAAAATTGAAGGGGGGCAAAAAACAACACTTATTTTAATATATTTTAATATAGTAAAACAACATTTATTTTGAAATGGAGAGTATCTTATTAAAGTGAAAAGTTTTACAAGGTTGCAGTACAATGAATAATTGATCTTGTATATGTTTGGTTAGAGTTAGTAAAGCTTATATGAGAAGAAGAAAGTGGAGAATGAGATTACCTGCATACTTTCCAACAAAGGCAGACATTCTTTGAAACTGATATTGGATGGCGGGAAACAAACAGATAACAGCACAAAAAACTGAGGTTAGCCAAAACCAAAGCTATATAGATAAACCACTCAAAGGAATATACCAAAGATGTTCCTACCAAACCAATGTAAAAGCAACACGTGTCCAGTGATTTAGCCTAAAGAAGTTTATCACTCTTGGATAGAGTAATGAGTGATCCTTCTACTTGACAATTGGCACCTCATAATTTTCAATAATAATATATTTTAGTGATCTTACAAAAGATAAAAAAGAAATTTTGTGGAAAGCTCTTATCCGTCATCAACTAGGACTTGTTTCTTTCTGAAAATATCAAGCATTGCATACAAATTGAGATATTAACTTAAAGGATAATATCATAATATGTGGATTGTTTGCAGAATCTGTCTCAGCCACATTTATAATATTTAATTTGTTTTTATCAGAATCAAGTTCCACGCTCAGGATACATACATACATGTACATGTAATTCACAACCTGCATATCTTCCTCAATTGTGAGACAGATTGAATAGAATTATGTAACTCCAATAAAATAAAATAAAATAATATTTAATTCTATATATTATATATCTCAGTCTTCATGAACATGTATTATATTATGATAAATCAGTATCGGCAAAGAATAAGTTCAAAGAAAATATCAAATAATACAAGATAATAAAATTCGCACTGTAAAACTCCAACTATAAATTAAGTAAAACAAGGATTATGATCAAAATTGAATTACAACTACCACTCAAATCCTGGCAGAGTCTCAATTAAGTAAAGTCCAACCCTTTTCTTTCCAGTGAAGTCTCGTTAATTAATGATCAACCAAAAAAGTAGTGGATGTTTCCCAAGAATAACTACCACGAACGGCCCTCCACCAACTTGTTATCGCCATCTTTTCCAAAGTACTGATCTCCAAACTCGCCTATCCCAGGAATGACACGGAAATCTTCATTCAGATCAATGTCAATCTCGGATGTCATGCACACCTTGAGGTGCCTAGCAAGATGAGAGAACATGTGTAAATCATTGGATACGAGAAAAGAAAGAAGAGAAAATAATGAAAAAAGCAACATATACAGAAGAGCTGAATATATCAATAACTTACTGATATGAGGTTGAGAAATATAATGTTGGACTCTCTCTGGTGCACGGGCACCCTTAAAATTAAAGAAATGCTTGATCAGCAGAATTACCTAAAGATCAAAATATTCTGAGGTTAGTCAAAACAAAATGCAACAAGTTAAATGTCAATTTTAAATCACCCTAACAATGCTATCTGTTGCATAACTTAAAGTTGCAGTAGGCTGCTGACGGTTCGTGTGTATGTTTACACGCTGTAAATTATTTAGAGACTGCTGGATTGCTCAAAAATAAAAGGACTAAACCGAACACAAAAGATTGTTCCATGTGTGATATCTAAAATAGCCATGGAATGTAATAAATTTAGAAATGAAAGGCTGTCACATTTTGTTACTCGACAAAGTGACTTGGATACCTTGTTCCGAGGACAACAGACACTAACTAAAGACAAAAATATTATTTTCATTTTCTACTCGATAATTATGATTTCTCTCTCTCATATGAATGCTCAAACTCAATAACTGTATGTCATATGAATGTGTACCAAATTATTTTAAGATAATTACACCTACAATGTTTAGCGTGAAACAGACATTACACAATATAGGTATTGAAGTAACTTTTACGTTGCTTTGCTTGTGTTGCATTGATCACCAATAGATATGCAGAACAAATTGTTTTAAAACTAGAATATTTATAATGTGTTGTTCATGAGTCACATGCACAAAACACACCTTAAACCGACACTAAATTAAACAAACATTACAAGACAGACAGACCTGTACCTTAAGATAGGATCCAGCAGTAACACATGCCCATCTGAGATAATATCATTTGGCAACTTCTCATATATTAGATGCTTAATAACCAGGGGACGACTTAGTCATTGTGAAACGAAACAAACATTATACACTCAATTCCGAAGCATATATGCAGACGAAAAACCTGCTGACGGTTGTCACCTTCTGTATGACCTTTGCAGCATGCTCGTAAAAGCATTATCCACGCTTTCTCTACTGAAATCAGATGATGATATCAAATTAAGGACATAGTGTGCTTTTTAAGAAACAAATTTAATCAACAAACTGTAGTGAATCAGTGATCTTAGGTTGACAATTCACATCAAACTGAGTAGTATGGAAAAAAGAACTAGTCTCTTATAGCATGGTGAGGGATAAACATAGATGATAATTTCAAGGAAAACAATTAGCACTTCACGCAATCTAAACAATTTCCTAATTCCAAACCCAAATCGACAAAAGATCATCCATTTATTTATGGAATTGTTTAAGGAGGAACAAGAGAAAATTTTCTAGACAATATTTTCAAGTTTCAACCAATGATGCCAATATATTATCATTCAGGTGATTTCTGCTTTGGGATAGACGGAATACCTGCTGATAATGGAGACACCACGCAACCTCTTACAAAAATCCATTTGGAGAAAGCATAAAGCCAGTCCCTACATCCGACTTGACATTGACTCATTCCAGGGAAAACAGACATTTGAGCAACATGAGAATCATCACACATTGCTATAGTACTCTGCAGTTAAAAATGCACAAAGATACAGTCTTTTCTGAAGTTATCATAGAAGAGATTTGTCTATTTCTTTGATTTGACTAATCTATACCAATTTCTTATAGCTTCTTGATTATTTCTTATTGCTTCTTTGTAATAGATACAATCTTTTGAGGTTAAATTGTTACACTTGTATATCATTGCAATAAATAAAAAAATTCGTAGGGCCTATTTTATGTACATGATAGAATATATGAAACATCTGCAAACAAATAAATTCACAAAATGTGTCAAAATTTCACCAGGAAGCAGAGTCGCAGATTCAAATTCCCTGGTATTCCTCTAGTTTTTCTAACATGTCACAACAAATGTTCCTCTAGTGGTTTCATCATTTCCATGGACCCTATGGACTTCCCTGTTAATCATGAGAAGCAAGGTATCATTCAAATAACCCCAATACAGTGCAAAACAATGAACCATCATTCTAGACTTCTCATCCGTTTAAAACATAAAAACATAGCCACTGCTGATCACAGAGTCATTCATATCACAAGTTCATAACCCTTCAGTCATTCCTAAAGAAAGAAACTCCTCAACGAGCTACCAATATATTACAAGTAGGTGCCAACAAGGCTCTGCTTTGAAGAAAAAAAACAGTGTGCTCAATCCTCAATAAGTCAAGGTCATCATCACCAAGCATTTTGAGTCATTTGGTTAAAACAAAATAAATCAATAATAATAAATCAATTTGCTTTACACTTGGTGTAGAAACTAGAAATCAAACTATCATAATGAAGTTTCAAAATTTCATACCAATAACAAATAAATGATTGACAAAATAAGTCATGGAGATATAACCTCATAGTGTCAGGGAAATCACACAGAAAGAGATTTTAATTTCATCAAACGTATTGTATCTCTGGCCTTCTTCCGTTTCGCCCCTTTGGTTGGGAGAGGGAGAGGCGTATCACTGATAGGACCTGGGGGTACACCCTTTTTTAGTGCACTTCCTCTGGGTGTAACAGATGGAGGAATTCTCAAGCTCTCAGGAGGTAAAGGACTGTGTGGCATCCAGACCAAGTTGCTTTCCATGGAAAATTTTACCTTCTTCAAACTTTTCTCCCCACATTTTGCTACAGCTGAATATTGCGCATCTCCGCCATTCAAATCATAATCTTGAGATGTCTTTCCTTCAGAATTCATTGTTCTCTTTCTCTTGTTAGATACAATCCCAGTAGCTTCACTTGCAACACCATCATCCAAATCTCCTTCTGCAGCAACATTCTCAAACTGCTTTTTGAGGTTTGAAAGCATACTCTCATTCAAAACCACTGTGCCTTCACCATCAACAACTTGTTCATCATTTGAATTTCCGCCATTTTCATTAGCAACATTCTTATCAGCACAATTTTTGCTCTTCTTATTCTTTTTATTCTTCTTCTTTGCATTTTTTACTTTGTCGACAAAACCCTTCTTGACTAAACCATCAACCTCAACAATAGGAACCAAGTCCTTTGCACCCCAATCAACAGAATCGGAAACGAAGAACTTAAACCCCGAATTAACAGCATCCTTCTCCAGCTTCAAGAACTCACGATGCAACTCAAACAGCACCTTTCTATTCCCCTGAACACAATCAGAACCAGAACCCAACTCAAATAACTTCGAAGAAAACCCCATAACAATCGCTATAGTTCCCAAACTCACAACATCACCATTACAATCACCACCATTCTTCTTAACCTCCAACAACCTCTTCCCGTTCATCAACAACACATCAAAAAAACAACTCTTAATCTTCTCTAACAATACCTTATCATTCAACTTAACCATAGCATCAAAAAAAGGCCTAAAAAGAACTTCTAAAACACACAAATTAACCGGTAAAAAAGGTGTAAGCTCGTGAAGAAAAACAGAAACAACATGACAATTTACACCGTTTTCTTTAATCAACAACTTATCTTTACCAGAAAAAGTAGTATCATCCAAACAATTCATAAAATTCTCAACAAATTCCAAATTCCACGAATTGTTTTTAAGTAAACAGAACAAACTCGAAAAGAATTTACGAATAAGAAGATAGAATTTTTCTAACCTAATGGAATCAATACCGGACAATTCACGACGAATGGTGATGAAGAAAGTGGAGAAATACTGAAGTGCGAGAGAAGTTTGATGATGGTGGAGAGTTGAGAGATGTGAAGTAATGCGATCAATGAGGTTGGATTGAAGATGAGGTTTGTCGGAGTGCAAAACGCAGTTGAAGAGTGATTTCCATAGCTTTTTGGCGTCGTTTTGAGGAAAAAGGTTTTGTGATTTTGATTTCCATGATTTTAAGAGAAGACAGAGAGATTTGTCTCTTGATTGTTTCTGAGAGGAAACTAGCTTTACCGGCGGTGAATTTCGAAGTTCTGATGATGGCATTGTCTCCGGTGACGCGAGGAGGAAGAAAGGGAAAGTGAAGTGTTAGGCTCTGTTTGCTTAAAATCCAAATATTACAGGTTGGAATCGGTTTTTTAAATTTTAAATATACTTAAGTGATTTTTTATATGAATTGTATAGTCAAAAGAAAAATTAAGATCTAACCTATCTTTTTTTTTTTTTTTTTACAAAATCTAACCTATCTTATTATCAAGGTAATCATAATCGGACCGGCCATTAAACCGGCGTACTTATGGGTTTAAGGTTCTAAGGTCGGACCGGGGTTCAACCGGGGTTAAACCGTTTTTAATTAAATATATATATTTTTTATTATTTTATTATAATATCTCATACAAAAAAATATATCTTATTAAAATATAAAAAGTAATTAAGAAAAAAAAAGTAAACTTCCACGCTTACAATTCTCACTTTCATTTATTTATAATTAATTTTACATATTTTAATTTAAGAGTTAATAATTTAGAATAAATAAATAAAAATCATCATGGACTCTTTTTTGTACAAATTGTTAATCATCATGAGCTCCTTTAATGAGCCCAATCTATCATAAACCCTAAATTATAATTTATTTATAACTATAAAATGATACAAGTCATAGAATGAAGCAAACAGCAGCCGCCACCTCTTCATTTAGTTTCATCTCTCACTCTCTGTACAAATCATCCTTCCTCTTCTCCCATATGTTTCTTTTCTCTATCTTCTCTTCATATTAATTCTATTTAAAACAAGCAAAATGAATTATCATTCTTTCTTCTTTTTTTCTTCTCCCAATGTCTGTTTTGTTTCTTCAATTTTATTTCAGATTCAAATTATATCTTCTAACATCAACATTAAATTCTCAAGTTGAACAAAAATGGTATTTCATCTATTTAATCTATAAGGAGAAATCATCTAAAATGGAAATTAGAACTAATAAAAAACTATAACAACACAGTTTCAACCTTTTTGTTTTTCCGAAAAAAATAAGAAAAAGAAAAAATACGGTCTGACCGGGAAATCTGTTTGAACCGCCGGTTCATCCGGCTTTTCCCGGTTCTTCAGCGATTTTTGGGTTTTTAGTCCGGTTTGGTTCACCTGCGGTTTTTTGGGTCAAGCGGATCGGATATTGGTCCGGTTCACGGTTAAACCGGTTGGACCGGCCGGTCCGGTTCGGTTTTTATTACATTGCTTATTATACGTCAATATATGGTTATTTTTTAATTTGAGATTGAGTTTTTTTTTTTAAGTTTGATATGAAATCTTTTTTTTTAAGAAGCAGTCTGATATGAAATCTTAATCTACTTAAAATGTTTTTTTATATTGACATTTTTAAATAAAAAAAATTGACATTTTACTTTTGTATTAATTTTCTAATTTTTTCAAAAAAAGAGTTCTAATTATTTGGGGCTTGATCGGGAGTTAACTAATCAAAAACTTTTTTTAGTAAGAGTATTTGTGGTATGATTTGGATTGGGTTTGAGGTAAAAAAATCATCTAATTCAAAATAAGAGAAATGCTACGGTCAAACACTCAGACACACTCTCTTGGTCACACTCATTTCAATTGGTCCACGTCACCCAAATTGTAAGCAATTTATTTGGCAACCGGCTATTCAAGTTTAGCCAATATTTTTTATTTTTTTAAGTTTTGTTTTACGAAACGATGGAAATCTGAAGGGTCTTCTTCTCTATTGAACTTCCCCCATTATCAACCATTCTTTCTTTTTTCTCAAAAATAAAAACCATTCTTCCTAATTAAAACTACCATCAACAACCACTCATGACTCATAGTTGAAATTGTTAACGCAGGACCAAATAATCATTGAATAAAATTAACAATTTGTATCTATTTGGATGGCACCTTAAATTATAAATTTTTTGCGTGTGGATTTTGATTAAATAGACATTTGGATTTTTGTTTCTTCCATTAAAATTAGAACTTGGTGAGTTTGGCGATTGGTGTTTCAGATAGGACTTCTTCCATGAATTTCACTTATAGGGTTGGCGGTGGGTTTCTTCATGGGTTGGATTTGATTTTGATAGTGACTATTTTAGGTGGAGTTGATAGTTAATTTGAACTTTGAAGAAGATAGAGGCAATGGCAGATAACAGATTTGAAGGAGTTATGGAGTTTGTGGAGTGGATGACATGTATGATTATAATTGGTGTGTGTTAGATGAGTGTGTCAAAGAGTGTGAAGATAGCATTTCTCTTCAAAATAAATATAGCATGCAATTTGTTCGGTTTGAATGTTACATAAAAAATCTATCTAATTCAAATCAATTAAGTGTAGTTTGATTTATATTGGTTTTTAGATATTTAAAATATACTTGTAAAGAATTATATAATATCACACATATGTTTTTTTAATACAAAATATTACAAATACGTTAAAATAACAAGTTTAATATAAAATATAATATAAATTAACATTACAAAATAACAAAGATTGGTTGTTTCAAATTGCATATGTAGTAAAAATATTGTTTAAATTGGACCAAAAATATATAGATTAAATTAAACTAATAATTATTTTTAAAAATTATAGTCAATAAACAACATATTAATGCAATATATCAAACTAATAAAGAAATAATATATGCATGCGGTGTGGTCTGACTTTGGATCAAGTTTGAAAAAGTAATTTGAAACTCAATCCTATCCAAGTGGTTTTTACAAAGAATTTTTATAAAAGAATATTCAAATACATCTAATAATATTCAAATTTTTGCAATTTTTGAATTGGTTTGTGGTTTAACTCAATTACTTGATTATAATTTGACCTTCTTTTAAGTAGACGATTGGTTAGTGAAGAACTCAAGACTCGTTTTAGAAATTTTGAAATGAGTTTCTCTACAAAAACAAAATATGGATCGAGGAAGATGGTAGAAGGCAATGAAGAATCGCCACAAATAATAAGGATGGAGGCGTGTTGCTTTCCCGTGAGATGAAGGATCCCACCAAATAATTTCTTCCAAAAAAAAAAATGTGACAAATAAAAGGGTAATAGAAAGAAACAAAAGATGAATTAGGAGAAAAAAATGTCATAAGATGCTATAACCAAGGATGATTAATAAGCGTTGATAAGATTAAAGAAATTCTAATCCAAGTACTCAAGAGAAGACTTAATTCACTCACATATTTTCTTAATATTTATGCTTGTATGAATTTTGGAGTGCTCAATTTTTTAGGGCAAGAAAATGTATAACTCCAATAAAATAAAATTATGTATGTATTCATTTATGTATATATAGTATAAATCTCAGATTCCATGAACATGTATCATGATAAATCAGTATCGGGAAAGAATAAGCTCAAAGAAAAATCATTCCGAAAAAAAAAGCCTCAAAGTCCAGTCCGGATATAGTAAAAAAGACAACACAAAATTTGCATTGGAAGGTTCCAACTATGGGGTCATTAAATAAAGAAAAACAAAGATTACGATCAAAATTGATTTAAAACTAACACTCAAATCCCAGCAGTCCCAATTCCAGAGTCCAATGTTTTTCTTTCCAACGAAGTCTCGTTAAATAATGATCGACCAAAAGATATTGTGAATTTTGCCCAAGAATAACTACCTCGAACGGCTTTCCACCTGCTCGTCATCGTCATCTGTTCCAAAGTACCGATCCCCAAACTCGCCCATCCCAGGAATGACACGGAAATCTTCATTCAAACCAATGTCAATCTCAGATGTCACAATTTTTATCCTCGGAAATCTTTTGCAGACTGCATGCACACCTTGAGGTGCCTGGCAAGATGAGAGAACGCATGTAAATCATGGGATACAAGAAAAGAAAGAAGCAACATATGCAGAAGAGCTTAAAATATGATTAACTTACTGATATGAGGTTGAGAAATATAATGTTGGACTCTGGTACACCCTTCTTTAAAAGTAAAGATATTGCTTGAACGGCAGAATTACCTAAAGAAGAAATAATTCTATGGTTAATCAAAACGAAAACCAACAAATTAAATGTCAACTCTAAATCACCCTAATAATGCTAGCTTCTGCATAACTTAAAGTTGCGGTTGTAGTATGCTGCAAATGGTTCGTGTGCAGTTTTACATACTATAAAATATTTAGAGATTCTATTGCTTAAAAATGAAAGACTAAACAGGAGAAAATTTGTTCCAACCATGATTTCTAAAAAAAATGTATGTCAGCATGCATGAAACACACCCTAAATCGACATTAAATGTAACATCATGCATTATGGGAATGACAGACCTGTGCCTAAGATAGGATCGAGTAGTAACACGTGCCTATCTGAGATATCATTTGGCAGCTTCTCATATATTAACTGCTCGATAATCAAAGGATAAGTTAGACATTGTGGAGTGAAACAAACAGAAATATATAGTCAATTCTCAAGCATATATGTAGACAACAAACCTGCTGACCATTGTCACCTTCTCTATGGATAAGAATTTTACCAATTTTGATACCTTTGCAGCATGCTCGCAAAGCATTTTCCATGCTTTCCCCACTGAAATTGGATCATAATATCAAATTTAAGGATGAGTGTACTTTCTTAAGAAATAAATTTAGAAGAAAAACGGTAGTGATCTTGGGGCTTAGGTACACATCAAACTAAGCAGAATGGAAATAAGAAGTCTCTTAAAATCTGGAAGATAATTTCAAGAAAGACGACTCGCACTTCGTGCAATCTAAACAATTTGGTAATTCGAAACCCAAATTGACAAAAGATCATTCGTTTATTTATGGAATTGTATAAGGAGGATTAACAGAAAAATTTCAAGACAATATTTTTAACCAATGATTCCAATATTTTTCATTCAGTTTATTTCTGTTTTGGGATAGACGGAAATTTGAATACCTCCTGATAATGGAGACACCACACAACCTCTTGCAAAAATCCACACCACTGTATACAGACCCTGCATTGAAAGACAAAAATCAGCTATTACCATTAAAAGGTTAGAACATGAAACAAATTAATTCTATCCTGCAAGTATCTAAACAAGTTACACAAAGACAATTTTTTTTCCTTTCCGTATGGCAATTGCTGTAGTTAACATCCTGCCAACAGGATGTCGAGTACAATTAAGAAGTGTCGCTTTGCAGCCCTTCCATGATGTCCCTATACAGGTTAATCAAATCTAAAACAAGGCCAATAACATGCAGTTCATGTTACTCGCCACTTTTGTGCAAAAACATGGTGGCACTTAAGAAACCAGAGAATGGTGCGCATGCAGCACCCTTAGGTATAAACACTACAATCTGAGGAAATCACCATTGGGGGGAGGGATCTTACCAGTAGGAGTGATTACTTGCTTTTCTGTAAATGGAAGATGCCCTAGGCCATGTTCTACAACCTGGCAAAGCGAGGGAATTGTTGTGATAAAGAAAATTCCATTCCCATGCCACCTCAAAAATTAAAAGCAACAAATGAACCATTGCACCCTATATACATACCAAACGAATCAAACGGTCAGCGTAAAATACAAAGTCGTGCTTCTTTGTCTGAGAATCACGTATCAGGGTGTGCATGCCCCGTATCTGCAAAGCGAGAATTACTGTGATGATTCAACTTTTGGTGGCAAATTTAATAGCTCTAACTATACAGGGAAAGACAGGATTAGTGAAAATGTCAATAAACAGTAGGAAAGGGAATTACCTGAAAAGTAGACTGAATGACATATAAGTTGGGATATATTTTACAAAGGTCATGCTGACCAAGCTTTGTGCGAATATGCTGCACAATCAAATCAATAGCCACGTGATTATCTCCTCCACGGGGTATAATGATATCAGCATACTTCTTTGTAGGAAGGATAAAATCATCAAAAGCCGGCTTCACAAATTTTGAATACTGCGACAAATATCAAATATATAAATTAAAAATCAGCAGCATCTACAGTATGCATGGTGAGATAAAAATATAATGATAATAGTGCACAGCTAATGTAGCTGGAAGTTGATACCTGATCAAGCACTGCTTCAATATTACGAGCATTATCGGCAGTATCACGCTTAATCCTTCTTGCCAAACGAACATCAGCATCTGCACTGAACATTTTACGATAAAAGTGACAGCCTAACTAAGTATTACAACAAAAACTCGTGAAAACACATGCTTGTAAAGTAACTACAAAGATAAGTAACTGCTAATAAAATAGGAACCAGCAAAAAAGCAAGGGAAGGAGGGATGAAGATATAGCATCACTAGCACCTACATAAGGACATGCATTTCCTTAGATAATGTGAATTGTATGCATTTTAGTATATATATATATATGGGGGAAAAGTGCATGTGATTTTAAGGAAAACAAATACAACAACAAAACCTATATTAATTAAGAAATGCCACAAAAAACCTATAGTAGAAATAGGTATACTAGTTAAATTAGAACAGAAATAGTACGGGACCTGTGTCAACAAATATCTTCATATTCATCAATGCTCTGACACGTGGATCATGGAAAACAAGGATGCCTTCCAAAATTATAACATCTGCAGGGTTTACCTGCAAAACACGTTAAAAATACATAAGTTAGAAGCACGGCTGAGGAGGAAAGTCCACAATAAACATGTACTGCATGCATGACTTGGAAATCATTAATACACTAAACCATTCAAATATGAAAACATAGTAAATACCCTTCTTGCGGGAAACACGTCATTCTTGTAACCCTTAAAGTCATATTTAGGAATATCTACTGCTTGGCTATGCTTCAATTTGTCCAGGACAGATACCAATCGCTCAGTATCAAAAGCTTCTGATGATATCAACAACATTCATTAGAAATAGTGTGAGGAGCCGCAGCAATACAAGTCAAGAACCACCATTCACATATGCATTAAGTAAATTCAGAGGTCATTTCAATATAAATCTGCTACCTTATCAAATTTCAGCAGAATATCATTTACTACAGAGAAACTAACTTTACTATCTAAGTATTTATATACCATATCATGGAAAACGAATTTATTTCCACCTTTATGTTCTTGACACAAACTTCATATTCTGACTTTTAGATTTACAGTAGTTTTATCAACTGTATTAATCTATTAACTAAATGCAATAATATTCAAGGTTTGGTACTTCGTTAGATGAATACTTAATTTCAAGTCTCTGACTGCTAATTCTAATGCCAAATCTGTTTGAATAAATCTTTCTAAGGCTATATTTTCCCCAGTATTACCCTTGATATTCCTAAATATTTCAGAGTAAGTAAGATGTCGTTGGCACTCATTGAATGTAGTGAAGTGGTTATGCAAAAAGTTTAAAATATCTAAGGAGAATTGTAGGATATGAAAAACAAAAAAAACTAAACTACAAACATCATAAAAGATGAACCCAATGAAATTTATAGTTTGATACATCATCGCATATAATAAAATATGCTAATAATGAGAGACTGATTAGGGACAAGTACAATTTTACTGACCAGGATGGTCAAAGTTGTATTCCTGTACTCTTTTAAGTTCTTCCTCAGTCAAGTTATGGTAAAAAGAATCCTGTAGTGAAGTAAACGAAAAATTTATTATGCTCCATGTATCACCGCGAATACATCAAGAAACATCAACCCAAATTTTGGAATGATTCCCCTCAAAAATGTAAAAAGAGACATAAGTAAACAGAGGAACAGTATACGTAAAAGAAATATTTAAAAGATAAATTAAAATGCCACCATAACATAATATATGTGATAGAAGACAAGACACCCAAAGAAAATTTTACTAATATCAACAAAACAATTGTGTATCATTTCTTTTATCATTATGTTCAAATGTATGATCTCTTTCGGTAAGTTGTGCAAAAATTTGAGTAAAAGATTTAAATGTTTATGATAAAAGTGATTGGGTATTTTGGTGTGATATTCGTGTTAAAAAACAGAAGACTAAATCTGATTGGGTAAAGTAAAAGCGATGGAAGTATTTTGGTGTTATAAACGGTAGCTAACAGAGTGTCAATGTTCAAATAGAATAATACCTCTGTCCTAATTACAAGTCCCTTTTCTAGAGTTGAAAAGGGTGCTTATATTGTGTCAAAAAAAGAGGGTACTTATAAAAAGTGATGGAGGTAGCACAAAAAGAAAGTTGATAAAAATAATTCCAATAGATTCTTGTAGTTTCTTAAGGAAAATAGAATCAAACAAAAACCAAGAGGGTTTAGATACAGGCGGAAACAGAAATACTTGTAGAAAACATTGAAATAAATGTTAGTTGTTTGCCTCTAATATCTTTCCAATCATGGATTAAAAAAATTCTCACGTATTTAGAAACAACTCATTACCTGATTAACAAGTACAACTCGTTGATCATGAAGCTGTTGAATAATCATATCACATACTGCTGTCTTTCCAGATGCTGATCCCCCAGCAACACCTACAATGTGCACAAAAACAAAAAAGTAGATAAAAATGAATTCAAATCATAGCTATTCTCACTAATATATTAAAAAGTTTACACTAAATTATGCATCAAACTTGTTTTAAGAGGAAAAATATCCAAACATAATCATTCCAAATTTCAATTCAAGCTCAATTTCAACCAAAAGTTTGAAACAACTAAAAATTCAAGTTCCTTAACTCCAAACACAACATAAGACAATCTATCGAATACCTATTATACAATACACGAAACCAAAGAAATAGAACACAAAATAAATCATCACCGCCACCAAGTTCCAGAACAACACAAACAAACAAAACTAAAATGACACCTACATTGCCGCGCACACAAAAAACAACACAAACCTATAACAAAAGGCTGTTTATACTCGTCAATCGCCGAAGTGGTTGGTTCCTCAGTACCAGCTTTTCTTTCCTCTAATCCCTCCATATGAAATCCAGAAAAATGAACCTCGGATGAACACTCCATCAAATCTTCAACCGACTTATTATTCATATTCACAAAACCTAAAAAAAAAATCGATTCATCAAAAAATATTCAAAATCTTCAACCGACTTAGTATTCATATCAAAAAATCCTAAAAATAAAAAAATATTGAAAATCAATCAATAAATCAAATACAAAAAACACTGCTAATTTCAACATACAATGTGCCTAATTAGATCAAATAAATAAATAAACATTGCTACTAAACTATGATCAATTAAATTAAATCCGATAAACACATCATCAAACAATGCTTAATCCAGATCAATCAAACTAAACTATGATCAATTAAATCCGATATATAATCGGAAGAAACTCGTTCAACTTTGTTGAAACACCGACGTATGAACGAAACTCGTCGTCATTGTACGAAAAACGGTCATAAAGACGAAACAGTGACGAAACAAAACGAGATCCAACGAAAATGAAATAGCGAATGGCGATTGGAGAACGAACCTGAAGATGATGATGATGATTGATGATGAACTTGGAAAATGAGGATGAATGATTGAAATTGGAGCGAAGTTAGTAAAAGGAAAAAGAATTACGGTTTCTTTTTACCATACTCGTTTATTATTTTTACAGTGAATTATTATTCCTAGCTGAGAATATGCATTTGATTGAAAAATTTGATGAATGAATTAATAAATAAATTGAAATTTTCCAGATTAAGAGGAAGATTGTAATTTGGCACTATTCTTCTCTCTTCGCTTTGATTGTGATTGTGTTTCCTTTTTTTATTTTTCTTCTTGTTGTCTTTGTTAATTCAAATTTTAATAATTAAATAATCAAATGGAAATATGGTTTGTTTTTATGTCGGTTAAAAAAAGCCTGAAATATGTCTCATAAGTCCTAATTGCAAAAATTTGTCGAAATTGCAAGGCATAGACGTTATGACTGGGGTTCGAACACCAGCTCTCTCAGTAACAATTTCTTATATTTACTTTACTAATTCTTCTATATAACAAAAAAAAAAAAAAAAAAAAAAAAAAAAAAAAAACACTTGAAATATCAAATACTCATGAAATTTTAGAGTTTGTTAAATATTTTCTTGAATTTTGAAAATTGTCAAATACACCTCTAAATTTGTAAGAGGTCTATCGAATACTTATGATTCATTAAATTCGTCAATATTTAAGAATTCACCAATCATACAACTTTATATCTCTTATACGCACTAAATAGTTCACGGATGTTGTTGTGCTTATTGTTGCTACTGCTACTTCTGAGTTGGAATCTTCTCCATTTTTCATTATTTTTATTTCTTCCATTACCAAAGTTTTTAAATGTTTTGGGGTGTATAAAAGATATTTGAACTCACTTAATGTCACACTTTTGCATTTATATTTCCAAAACTATATAGTAATGGAGAAAATGGAAAGCATAGGAAATAAATAGGATCTCAACTCGCTACTTCCCCTCTCTCGTCTATCTCTTGTTTCTCCCTTTCCTTCTCTTTTTATCCCTCCTATCTCTCCCTAACTTTTTTGTCTCATCTCTTACACTAATTTGAATATTTTACAAGTGTTGTTAAGGTTGTCGTTATTGTTGTTGTTGCAAACTGTCCCCTTGATTGAAGTTGCGGAAATCGAATTGTAGTTCTCCCTATCAAGTTGCATATAGGAAAAAACATAACAATCGATCAAAACATCATTTCATAGCCTTTCATGTCAGGTTGGATAGAAAACATGTAGTTTTATACATCACAACAAATTAAAGGTAAAAAATATGAACAATCAAACTCTAAGATTGTTTCACAAGATTAATATAAGAATTTAAATGGGATTTTGAGTGTAGAGTCATTATAAAAATAAGAACAATGGAAATTATTGAAATCAGAAAGAAAATTTTGGATGTTGTTTGACAGGTTAATATGGCAAATAGATGACGTTGAAATCTAAACCCTACTAACGGTTATACAGAGAGCCGGGTTTATTATTGGCTGACTCATCAGGATCCCACAGAGAGTCAACGACTTGCAAGGGGTGCTTTGGAATAATTTGATCCCTCTTAAAGTTTCTCTCTTTGCATCGAAGTTATTTAATGTATGAGTTTTGGATGATGCTTTTGTGGTTTTCATCCATAATTTTTCTTGTATTTGATACTGTTTTTGTGGTTTTCATCCATAATTTTTCCTTTTTTTAATAATATGATAGAGTTTCAGCTTGTTTGTTGGGTTAGTAAAGGAATGTCAACCTAGTTGGGATGTCTTTGTCTTCTCAACTGAGCTGTTTTCTTTGCTTATAAAAAAAAAGTACTACTAGTAGCACATCTTGTGCATTTTAATATAATCTTATGAGAAATGATATTTTGACAACCATTTAATTGTAGATAACTTCCATTCATGTTATTCATTTATTTTTCTAATTTTTTATTACGTCTCGAACTACGTGCATTGTGAGTAAGTTGTCAAGTGGTTGTCCATTTTAAGATGTCAAAATAACACAACTCTAATCTTATTTAGCCTCTTAAAAAATGAGAATTTTAAATGGTATGATTGAATGTGAAACGATGTAAAAAATGATAAAACTAGAAATAATATTTATAAGAAGAGTAAAAATATTTTCAATCCTATTTTTATATTGAGTTTTAATTTTCATCCCAATAATATAAAATTAGTAATTTTGGTCCTGGATTAATTTTCTATTTTGATTTTCATCGCTTATATTAGTTTATTAACGTAAGTCCACATAGCGTTGAAACATTGAATTTTTTACGTGTGTTATCCTACATAGAATGCTAAGTCAGGTCTAATTTTTACCACCATCACCATTCATCACTATCACTATCAGTATCACTATCAGTATCACTAGTAGAGTATAGTATACATATATCATTTGGTTCTAGATTTAACTCTCTTTCATTCCGTCAAAAAAAAAAAAAAAAAAAAAAAACCTCTTTATCGTGCTTCAATTAGGATTTAATGGATATGCACAATCAGTGTAAAATATTTTTACACGGACATCCAATGAAATTCCACTAACTTGCCACATCACCCCACTCATGTATGGTTATTTTGAAACTACATGTATGACATGGAAAAATGATGATTTCTTATTGGTTGAGTGTTTAAAGTTTCTTTACTCCGTCTGTCTATATCCATTAAACTCTTTCAATTAACTCTTGGTCGCACAAAACACATATTTGATGTTTTTGTAACTGTAGATCAGTTTCTTAAGCCTTCAACAATCCTATGTTTTTTTAACGTTCTCATGTTTTATAAATCCTCTATTTTTTTTATTTAATTTTTCAATAATGTTTGGTAAAAGTAAAAGAACTAGTAGTGTATAATAAATGTAATGTTTTTGGTTAAACATAAGAAAAACTATATTCATGAATTCGGGAGAAAATTGTATCGCAACATATAGGGTGTGTTTGTTTAAGCTTTAAAAAAAATGATTTTTTTAAAAAAAAATTAGAGATTTTTTTTGTAGAGATTTTGAAGAAAATCTAAAACTAATTTGTGTTTGTTTACAATCATAAAAATCTATTTTTTTAAAAAAAAGAAGTTCATATACTTAGATTCCTTAGTTTAAAAAAAATATATCCTTGAAAAACTATTAGAAATAGATTTTCATTTTGAAGCTAAAAATTAAGAAAAAAATAGATTTTTTCTTAAAAAAATCTCAAATAAACGCACCCATAGTTAAAGAGAGGTAAAATTTTGCACAAAAAAAAAGAAGAGAGAGAGGTAAAAATTTATTCCAGCAAGTTTTGGAGGGAGCTATAATAAATTAAAAAAGATTTTATTTAGGAAGATTTTTCAATCCACACAAATAGAATCACATGAGATTTTTCAATCCACACAAACAATGCGTCAATTAAATATAATGGTTACTATTTTACATTTAAATTTTTCATTTCTGTGTATGTATGCAAATAACTTTTTTTCTTAGCATTGAAGAGTTGAAAGAAGAGAGATTAATAAATATTTGAGGATATTATAGAAAAAGTAATATTAAATGTTTATCTGATATTGTAAAATAACTTATAATTTAAGATAATATTAGGCCTAAGGCCTTCACATCTCATGTCCCCTATCAAGATCGGGTCTGATAACACATTGGGTTTTTATACATTTTTATTATTAATTTTAAAATTTAAATTCTTGCTAGGAGTAGTTTAGTTGATTTGGGAATAATAAGTGTGATATCTTGACAAAAAAAAAAGTTTGATATGCATGGTTTCAATTAATTCCTAATTTGATTTTGTTTTCCTTTTAATGGTTTTGATTCTGGACTTGATTCGCTTACTACTACTTTTCTCATTCTTGAAGACTAATCAATTCCATCGTTCCATGGTTTCTCACATGTTAGGATAATAAAGTCATAGCACTTGCGAATTAACTTTTAAACTCTTATAGTGAGTTTATATTTGGTTTTCTTGAATGATGGAGCTCAGATTTCTTCCTCTCTTAAGTTGGTTTTCTATCACATATTTTGTACTGTATATAAATTGTAACATGTCTAAGCGTATGTATTTGTGGCTTTACTAATTATAAGTTGTAACAACTTGATTTTGTTTTCTTCTAATTGTGCACATTCTTAATAATATATGTAATCATAATAATTTTCCAGATTATAGAAAAAGTCTGTATACAAAATGTACAAACTCTTCGAATTTCCTCATTATAAGCAAATAAAGCACCAGCTCGCAGAGTCCTACTCCTAGTACCTTTAAGAATACTTTTTTCGTATCAAAATATAAGTCACTTTAAAAAACATGTATTAAAATATATGTCACTTTATATTATCATTGAAGTATTTAACATTATTATTTTTTATAATACCCTTAACTATTTATTACTCTCTTTTCTTTCAATTCTTTAATTTATTTTTTTCATACCACTAATGAAGGATAATTTTGTAAATTAGTCTATAATTTCTCTTTTTTCATACAACATTAAATACATTTATTAATTTGTGTAATATAATCAAAACTCAAAATGATTTATATTATGATACGGAGGAAGCGCATCATAAGAGACAATAATGTGAATATGTCCACTAATCATAAAAACTAAATTTTGTTTTAACCGTCACTGCAAATGAACTTGAAAGACTAAGTTTTGTTAAACGTATTTCTCATAATTTTTTTGTATGAAAATACATTAGCATTTGATTTAGTTTGAAAAAAACTATACATTTTTTTTATGTGTCATTTTAGAATAATTTTTTGTTCACATAAGTGTTATTTTGATAATTTAAGGTATAATATGTCAATTGTACCATTACATTCTCAATAACTTAACTTTGTATTTTTCATAAAATTTAATATATATATATATATATATATATATAGAGAGAGAGAGAGAGAGAGAGAGAGAGAGAGAGAGAGAGAGAGAGAGAGGAATAATGTATATTCTAAATTTATTTGGAAAAATAAAAGGTGCTGGAATTGAAGCACCAAAACAAGAGAGTAGAATTGAAAAAAAGCGATTGAGAGAGTGCTGGAACCACTTGATGTCAGAACTGACCTTCGAATAAGAGTTAACTGGTGGTGAAAAAAAATGAGAGTAGAATTGAAAAAAGATGCAACAGTTCACTACCTTAACTAAAAAGTTTTATGCTAAAACGACACTTAAAAAATACCACAATAAATTATATGTAGGTGCAAACTGTTGGAACAAAATTATGATTTTGTATCTCCTTAATTGATTTTGATGATAACAATGTATTTAAGGTTAAATTGGAATACTAATAATTTAATTCAGTGTGCAGGATTAAAAGTTAAAATTTGCGTACTAAAGAACCTTAGAATTTCTGAAGGAATTACTTCTGAGCTCACCAGATCTGAAGCAAGTGAAACTCTGAAGTTTTTATCTGAACCTTAGAATTTCTGAAGGAATTACTTCTGAGCTCACCAGATCTGAAGCAAGTAATTCTGAGCCTGTGAAACTCTGAAGTTATTATCTGAACCTTAGAATTTCTGAAGGAATTACTTCTGAGCTCACCAGATCTGAAACAAGTAAATCTGAGCCTATCAAAATCTGAAGAACATCTGAGCTCACCAGATCTGAAACAAGTAAATCTGAGCCTATCAAAATCTGAAGAACATCTGAGCTCACCAGATCTGAAACAAGTAATTCTGAGCCTATCAAAATCTGAAGAACATCTGAGCTCACCAGATCTGAAACAAGTAATTCTGAGCCTATCAAAATCTGAAGGCTCGTCAGATATAAGTGTTAAGCTACATTTGAGAGTACAATTTTATTGAAGACTGTGCCTGACTAAGTCCAAACGCAGAAACCAAGAATGAAAAGGTTTGACCATGGAAAGGTCCTTTTCAAGTCAGGCTTCAGAAACGATTATTTCCTTATTTGGCTTTCACCAAGGTTCAAATATCAAAAGCCAAAAGGAATCTCTCATTTTGTAGTAAACGTTAAGCTCCTAAGCTACTGCAAATCAGAACAGCTAATAAGCTCACTGAACTATACAAAGGAGCGTCTCAATTCTTCAAACGGCTATAATCTTCAACGTTCATTTTATCATCTATAAAAGGAAGAAGATTTGTGAAGAAATGGAATCAAGACTTAAGCTTCTGAACGTGCTGAAACTCTGTCAAATTCTGAAGCTATCAAACACTTAGAAACTTTGTGATAATTTTCTAAGTTAGTCTTGTAACTGAGTTGTATTTTGTAAACACCTCTGATTGTATATCAAGTGTTAATCTCTTATCTTTATTAACATTAAAACCAGTTAGAAGTCTCTTGCTTTGTGCTTGAGCATTGGAAGTCTCTTGCTTTGTGCTTGAGCATTGGAAGTCTCTTGCTTTGTGCTTGAGCATTGGAAGTCTCTTGCTTTGTGCTTGAGCATTGGAAGTCTCTTGCTTTGTGCTTGAGCATTGGAAGTCTCTTGCTTTGTGCTTGAGCATTGGAAGTCTCTTGCTTTGTGCTTGAGCATTAGAAGTCTCTTGCTTTGTGCTTGAGCATTAGAAGTCTCTTGCTTTGTGCTTGAGCAGTTTGAAGTCTCTTGCTTAGTGCTTGAGCATTTGTAATCTGAGTGATTATAGTGAAATCTCTTGTGAAGGACAAGAGGACTGGACTACTCCTGTTAGTGGGAGGAACCAGTATAAAAATTCTGAGCATCTCTCTCTAACCCTATCCTCATATATTGTGTGTGTTATACCTTATCCGCTGCAATTTGTTTTAACTTAGAAAAAGTCTCACACAATTCAACCCCCCCCCCCTTCTTGTGTGTTTTTCAACCTTCAATTGGTATCAGAGCCTGGTTTGTTGCTCTTCACTTAACAGTGAAACAGTAAAAGATCTAGGGGTACTTAGTTGAAAAACATGTCTGGTGTTACCTCTCCTTCTGCTTCCTCTGGACCTGATCACTCTGCTGTTCCACCTCCTCACAACTATGATAGGGAAAGGAACAGTGATAATCACAGAGACAAACCACCTTACTTCAACAGTGATCCTACTACTTTTCCTTTCTGGAAAACCAAGATGTATAGTTACATCATTGGGACCGATGATGAGTTATGGGATATCATTGAAGATGGTATACATTTTGAACACATGGATGATGAAGGTGTTGTAAGAAATACCTACAGAAAGTTCTTTGATGCTGAAAAGAAGAAACAGTATAAGAAGCATCATACTGTTAAGAATATGCTTATTGGTGCAATATCTCATGCTGAGTATTTAAAAATATCCAACAAGTCATGTGCCAAAACTATCTGGGACTCTCTATGTTCCACCTATGAAGGAAATAAGCAAGTCAAAGAAGCTAAGGCAAACTTATTAGTTCATCAATATGAGCTGTTCAGAATGAAGGAAGATGAAGATATTGAAACCATGTATTCAAGGTTTCAAACCCTTGTCTCTGGTCTTCAAGTTCTGAAGAAAAGCTACACTGCATCTGATCACGTGAAGAAAATTCTGAGGAGCTTACCTTCCAAATGGAGACCAAAAGTTACAGCTTTTCAGGAATCCAAGGATTTGGACAATGTGACTCTTGAAGATTTAATAAGCTCACTCAGAAGTCATGAGCTAGAACTTATGTCAGATGAACCTGTCAAGAAGATGAAGTCCTTGGCTCTAAGCTCTGTTCAGACTTCCTCAAAAGCTGCAAAGATCAAAGTGTCTGAACAAGAGGAAGAAACCTCTGATGATATGATGGATGAAAATTCTGAGAATGAAGAAATGGCACTAATGGTTAGAAGGTTTCAGAAATGGAACAAGAAATACAAAAGGTTTCCAAACAAAGGAAACAACTCAAGAAGTTCCTTTTCAAAGGACAAAAAGGAAGAACTGAACAACTGCTATAACTGCAAGAAATCTGGACACTTCATTGCGGACTGTCCAGAAATGTCATCCAAGGACAAAGGAAAGAATAAGAGCTTTGGGAAAGAAAAGTACAAAGAAAAGGATCTTCGGATTCTGAAGGTTAGAAGCGACCATGGGGGAGAGTTCGAAAATGACTCTTTCGAATCTTTCTGCTCAGAGCATGGAGTAATCCATGAATTCTCTTCTCCTAGAACACCACAGCAGAATGGTGTTGTAGAAAGAAAGAATAGATCTTTGCAAGAAATGGCTCGTACCATGATGCTTGAGTCTAACCTAGCTAAGTTCTTGTGGGCAGAAGCCGTGAGTACTGCTTGCTATGTTCAGAATAGAATCTACATCAGACCTATTCTGAACAAAACTGCTTATGAACTGTTCAAAGGAAGAAAACCAAATATTTCTTATTTTCATCAGTTTGGATGTACTTGTTATATTCTAGACAACAAGGTCTATCGAAAGAAATTTGATGCTAGAGCTTATAAGGGTATCTTTATAGGCTACTCTGAACGCTCAAAAGCATACAGATTGTATAATTCTAAAACTCACACAGTTGAAGAATCTATACATGTTAGATTTGATGATAAAGAGCCTGACGATAAAATGTCAGAGCAAGCTGAGACTTTTGCAGAATTTCAAGTTTCCTCAAATTCTGAGTGTGAAGATCTCTCCATTGCTGTATATCCATCTGAGACTCAAAATGAAGATATCTCTGAAGACCCTTCAGAAACTGAACCCTCTCAGACACCTGCTCCACCTAAGAGTAAATTCAAGTATAGATCATCTCATCCTGAAGAGCTAATTGTTGGTAACAAGGATAGCCCAAGAAAGACCAGATCTGCTTTCAAAGAGGATGAATCCCTAGTTGGGTTAATTTCATTAATTGAACCCACAAACATAGAAGAAGCACTCTCAGATGATGGGTGGATTGTTGCAATGCAAGAAGAACTCAATCAATTTGAAAGAAATGATGTTTGGGATCTGGTACCAAAACCCAAACACAAGAACATTATTGGAACAAAATGGGTATTCAGAAACAAGTCAAATGAAAAGGGAGAAGTTGTCAGAAATAAAGCTAGACTGGTTGCACAAGGTTATAGTCAGCAAGAAGGCATAGATTTCACTGAAACCTTTGCACCAGTAGCAAGACTTGAGGCAATTAGACTTCTCTTGTCCTATGCAGTTAATCATGACGTCACTCTATTTCAAATGGATGTTAAGAGTGCATTTCTGAATGGAGTAATTTATGAAGAAGTCTATGTTAAACAACCTCCTGGCTTTGAAGATATAAAGTGTCCTGATCATGTTTACAAATTGAAGAAATCTCTGTATGGTTTGAAACAAGCTCCAAGAGCTTGGTATGAAAGGTTAAGTATATTTCTTCTAGAAAATGGTTTTGAAAAAGGACATGTTGATAACACTCTCTTTAGAAAAACCTTAAAAACTGATATTTTGATTGTTCAGATTTATGTTGATGATATTATCTTTGGTTCAACTAATGCTTCTCTTTGCAAGAATTTCTCTAAGCTTATGCAGGATGAATTTGAAATGAGTATGATGGGAGAACTAACATTCTTCTTGGGAATTCAAATCAATCAAAGAAAAGAAGGAGTATATGTGCATCAAACCAAATACACAAAGGATTTACTGAAGAAATTTGGTCTTGAAGATTGTAAACCAATGTCAACTCCTATGCATCCCTCTAGCTGTCTTCTGAAGGAAGAATCTGAAGGCAAAGTAGATCAGAAATTATACAGAGGTATGATTGGTTCCCTCCTTTATCTCACTGCATCTAGACCAGATATCTTGTTCAGTGTATGCTTGTGTGCTAGATTTCAATCAGATCCTAGAGAGTCTCATCTAACTGCTGTTAAGAGAATCTTTAGATATCTGAAAGGAACCACTAATCTTGGATTACTTTATAAGAAATCCTTAGATTATCAGCTTATTGGATTCTGTGATGCTGACTATGCTGGTGATAAAATTGAAAGGAAGTCCACTAGTGGAAACTGTCAATTTCTAGGTGAAAACCTTATATCATGGGCTAGTAAGAGACAAACAACTATTGCTCTATCTACAGCAGAAGCAGAGTACATCTCAGCTGCTAAGTGTTGCACGCAATTGCTCTGGATGAAACATCAGTTGGAGGACTATCAGATAAGGATAAGTAGTATACCACTTCTCTGTGATAATACTGCTGCTATTTGTTTGTCTAAGAATCCTATTTTGCATTCAAGAGCTAAACACATTGAGATCAAACATCACTTCATTAGAGACTATGTTCAGAAGGGAGTAATTAAGATTCAATTCATTGATACTGAGCATCAATGGGCTGATATCTTTACCAAACCTCTTGCTATTGATCGTTTCGATTTTATCAAGAAAAATCTGAACATGGTTTTTATTTCTGAATGATATCTCTGAATGCTGTTAACTCTGAATGAATAAACTGGTTCTGAAGGGCCTCAGAAGTTTGGACGGCTCAGAAACTATTATATAGGTTCTGAAGCACTCTCTCATCTGAAGCAATCAGAATTATTTATTATTAAATATGATTTCTTGTGACTCAGATACCTACTCTAAGTGTTAGTTGACCACTCAGTTTCTCTAACTGACAGCTGGCTTCTGAAAACACTACTTATCTGTGTAACTTCCCATCATGTCTAGTAAACGCTGGGTAATGAAGGAGAGCTAATGATGATTTTATTAAAAGTAACTGCCAAGCCCCCATTACGTCACTATCTTGTTTCCCCAATATTTTGAAACTTCCACTATAATCACTTAACTACACACTAGTCACTATCACTTCTCACGTTTTCAATATTTTGAAACTTCCACTATAACCATTTCTGACACTCCTAAATCCCCTCAGAAATCTCCTATTAAAGATTCTGAGTCTACCCCAATAGCAATGGACGTAGACCAATCTGAACCCTCAAATGTTCAAAATTCTGAAGTCCCTGCTGAATCCCAAACTGAACCCCTTCAGACTTCATCTCCTAAGCCAACCACTTCTGAACCAAACCCCTCATCCATTCAAACCACTCCACCTTTTCCTGGAACTGATTCAGATCTTGAAGAAACTCGTCTTCATTCTGAAACAATTCCCTGTTTCACCATGGTACTTAACAATTCCCTTTTACCGTTGAATGCATTTACTGCTGGTGGTTGTTTGCTGTGTGCATTTACTACCCTGTAACTTGTGCTTTGACTGACCCGTTTTTGATAATGACAAAGGGGGAGAAAATATTATTTCATTTCCTATGGCAGTGAAATTATTTCTGAAGCTCTAAAGATCACATTTTCTGAACTCTACTCTTGTTAAGTTATATTAAAGTCTTTTAAACTTTTAATGAGGGGGAGTAATAAATTTTGTCCAACATAAATTCATATAATATAAGATACGCTTGCAAACCATATCTTATATTTGTCAGTCTGAAGAAATAGAGCTTGCAAACCTCTAATTCTGAAGGTAGAATATATGAAATTATATTTGACATTAAATATTACTCTTAGACTGTTTTATATTTATCATTGATAAACTTTTGAAGCTTATCAGACTCAGGGGGAGCTTGCAAACCTCAGAACCTGAAGTCAAGATGTTAAATAAAAACAACAACAATTGATTTTAAATACATATAGTTGTCATCATCAAAAAGGGGGAGATTGTTGGAACAAAATTATGATTTTGTATCTCCTTAATTGATTTTGATGATAACAATGTATTTAAGGTTAAATTGGAATACTAATAATTTAATTCAGTGTGCAGGATTAAAAGTTAAAATTTGCGTACTAAAGAACCTTAGAATTTCTGAAGGAATTACTTCTGAGCTCACCAGATCTGAAGCAAGTGAAACTCTGAAGTTTTTATCTGAACCTTAGAATTTCTGAAGGAATTACTTCTGAGCTCACCAGATCTGAAGCAAGTAATTCTGAGCCTGTGAAACTCTGAAGTTATTATCTGAACCTTAGAATTTCTGAAGGAATTACTTCTGAGCTCACCAGATCTGAAACAAGTAAATCTGAGCCTATCAAAATCTGAAGAACATCTGAGCTCACCAGATCTGAAACAAGTAAATCTGAGCCTATCAAAATCTGAAGAACATCTGAGCTCACCAGATCTGAAACAAGTAATTCTGAGCCTATCAAAATCTGAAGAACATCTGAGCTCACCAGATCTGAAACAAGTAATTCTGAGCCTATCAAAATCTGAAGGCTCGTCAGATATAAGTGTTAAGCTACATTTGAGAGTACAATTTTATTGAAGACTGTGCCTGACTAAGTCCAAACGCAGAAACCAAGAATGAAAAGGTTTGACCATGGAAAGGTCCTTTTCAAGTCAGGCTTCAGAAACGATTATTTCCTTATTTGGCTTTCACCAAGGTTCAAATATCAAAAGCCAAAAGGAATCTCTCATTTTGTAGTAAACGTTAAGCTCCTAAGCTACTGCAAATCAGAACAGCTAATAAGCTCACTGAACTATACAAAGGAGCGTCTCAATTCTTCAAACGGCTATAATCTTCAACGTTCATTTTATCATCTATAAAAGGAAGAAGATTTGTGAAGAAATGGAATCAAGACTTAAGCTTCTGAACGTGCTGAAACTCTGTCAAATTCTGAAGCTATCAAACACTTAGAAACTTTGTGATAATTTTCTAAGTTAGTCTTGTAACTGAGTTGTATTTTGTAAACACCTCTGATTGTATATCAAGTGTTAATCTCTTATCTTTATTAACATTAAAACCAGTTAGAAGTCTCTTGCTTTGTGCTTGAGCATTGGAAGTCTCTTGCTTTGTGCTTGAGCATTGGAAGTCTCTTGCTTTGTGCTTGAGCATTGGAAGTCTCTTGCTTTGTGCTTGAGCATTGGAAGTCTCTTGCTTTGTGCTTGAGCATTGGAAGTCTCTTGCTTTGTGCTTGAGCATTGGAAGTCTCTTGCTTTGTGCTTGAGCATTAGAAGTCTCTTGCTTTGTGCTTGAGCATTAGAAGTCTCTTGCTTTGTGCTTGAGCAGTTTGAAGTCTCTTGCTTAGTGCTTGAGCATTTGTAATCTGAGTGATTATAGTGAAATCTCTTGTGAAGGACAAGAGGACTGGACTACTCCTGTTAGTGGGAGGAACCAGTATAAAAATTCTGAGCATCTCTCTCTAACCCTATCCTCATATATTGTGTGTGTTATACCTTATCCGCTGCAATTTGTTTTAACTTAGAAAAAGTCTCACACAATTCAACCCCCCCCCTTCTTGTGTGTTTTTCAACCTTCAATTGGTATCAGAGCCTGGTTTGTTGCTCTTCACTTAACAGTGAAACAGTAAAAGATCTAGGGGTACTTAGTTGAAAAACATGTCTGGTGTTACCTCTCCTTCTGCTTCCTCTGGACCTGATCACTCTGCTGTTCCACCTCCTCACAACTATGATAGGGAAAGGAACAGTGATAATCACAGAGACAAACCACCTTACTTCAACAGTGATCCTACTACTTTTCCTTTCTGGAAAACCAAGATGTATAGTTACATCATTGGGACCGATGATGAGTTATGGGATATCATTGAAGATGGTATACATTTTGAACACATGGATGATGAAGGTGTTGTAAGAAATACCTACAGAAAGTTCTTTGATGCTGAAAAGAAGAAACAGTATAAGAAGCATCATACTGTTAAGAATATGCTTATTGGTGCAATATCTCATGCTGAGTATTTAAAAATATCCAACAAGTCATGTGCCAAAACTATCTGGGACTCTCTATGTTCCACCTATGAAGGAAATAAGCAAGTCAAAGAAGCTAAGGCAAACTTATTAGTTCATCAATATGAGCTGTTCAGAATGAAGGAAGATGAAGATATTGAAACCATGTATTCAAGGTTTCAAACCCTTGTCTCTGGTCTTCAAGTTCTGAAGAAAAGCTACACTGCATCTGATCACGTGAAGAAAATTCTGAGGAGCTTACCTTCCAAATGGAGACCAAAAGTTACAGCTTTTCAGGAATCCAAGGATTTGGACAATGTGACTCTTGAAGATTTAATAAGCTCACTCAGAAGTCATGAGCTAGAACTTATGTCAGATGAACCTGTCAAGAAGATGAAGTCCTTGGCTCTAAGCTCTGTTCAGACTTCCTCAAAAGCTGCAAAGATCAAAGTGTCTGAACAAGAGGAAGAAACCTCTGATGATATGATGGATGAAAATTCTGAGAATGAAGAAATGGCACTAATGGTTAGAAGGTTTCAGAAATGGAACAAGAAATACAAAAGGTTTCCAAACAAAGGAAACAACTCAAGAAGTTCCTTTTCAAAGGACAAAAAGGAAGAACTGAACAACTGCTATAACTGCAAGAAATCTGGACACTTCATTGCGGACTGTCCAGAAATGTCATCCAAGGACAAAGGAAAGAATAAGAGCTTTGGGAAAGAAAAGTACAAAGAAAAGGATCTTCGGATTCTGAAGGTTAGAAGCGACCATGGGGGAGAGTTCGAAAATGACTCTTTCGAATCTTTCTGCTCAGAGCATGGAGTAATCCATGAATTCTCTTCTCCTAGAACACCACAGCAGAATGGTGTTGTAGAAAGAAAGAATAGATCTTTGCAAGAAATGGCTCGTACCATGATGCTTGAGTCTAACCTAGCTAAGTTCTTGTGGGCAGAAGCCGTGAGTACTGCTTGCTATGTTCAGAATAGAATCTACATCAGACCTATTCTGAACAAAACTGCTTATGAACTGTTCAAAGGAAGAAAACCAAATATTTCTTATTTTCATCAGTTTGGATGTACTTGTTATATTCTAGACAACAAGGTCTATCGAAAGAAATTTGATGCTAGAGCTTATAAGGGTATCTTTATAGGCTACTCTGAACGCTCAAAAGCATACAGATTGTATAATTCTGAAACTCACACAGTTGAAGAATCTATACATGTTAGATTTGATGATAAAGAGCCTGACGATAAAATGTCAGAGCAAGCTGAGACTTTTGCAGAATTTCAAGTTTCCTCAAATTCTGAGTGTGAAGATCTCTCCATTGCTGTATATCCATCTGAGACTCAAAATGAAGATATCTCTGAAGACCCTTCAGAAACTGAACCCTCTCAGACACCTGCTCCACCTAAGAGTAAATTCAAGTATAGATCATCTCATCCTGAAGAGCTAATTGTTGGTAACAAGGATAGCCCAAGAAAGACCAGATCTGCTTTCAAAGAGGATGAATCCCTAGTTGGGTTAATTTCATTAATTGAACCCACAAACATAGAAGAAGCACTCTCAGATGATGGGTGGATTGTTGCAATGCAAGAAGAACTCAATCAATTTGAAAGAAATGATGTTTGGGATCTGGTACCAAAACCCAAACACAAGAACATTATTGGAACAAAATGGGTATTCAGAAACAAGTCAAATGAAAAGGGAGAAGTTGTCAGAAATAAAGCTAGACTGGTTGCACAAGGTTATAGTCAGCAAGAAGGCATAGATTTCACTGAAACCTTTGCACCAGTAGCAAGACTTGAGGCAATTAGACTTCTCTTGTCCTATGCAGTTAATCATGACGTCACTCTATTTCAAATGGATGTTAAGAGTGCATTTCTGAATGGAGTAATTTATGAAGAAGTCTATGTTAAACAACCTCCTGGCTTTGAAGATATAAAGTGTCCTGATCATGTTTACAAATTGAAGAAATCTCTGTATGGTTTGAAACAAGCTCCAAGAGCTTGGTATGAAAGGTTAAGTATATTTCTTCTAGAAAATGGTTTTGAAAAAGGACATGTTGATAACACTCTCTTTAGAAAAACCTTAAAAACTGATATTTTGATTGTTCAGATTTATGTTGATGATATTATCTTTGGTTCAACTAATGCTTCTCTTTGCAAGAATTTCTCTAAGCTTATGCAGGATGAATTTGAAATGAGTATGATGGGAGAACTAACATTCTTCTTGGGAATTCAAATCAATCAAAGAAAAGAAGGAGTATATGTGCATCAAACCAAATACACAAAGGATTTACTGAAGAAATTTGGTCTTGAAGATTGTAAACCAATGTCAACTCCTATGCATCCCTCTAGCTGTCTTCTGAAGGAAGAATCTGAAGGCAAAGTAGATCAGAAATTATACAGAGGTATGATTGGTTCCCTCCTTTATCTCACTGCATCTAGACCAGATATCTTGTTCAGTGTATGCTTGTGTGCTAGATTTCAATCAGATCCTAGAGAGTCTCATCTAACTGCTGTTAAGAGAATCTTTAGATATCTGAAAGGAACCACTAATCTTGGATTACTTTATAAGAAATCCTTAGATTATCAGCTTATTGGATTCTGTGATGCTGACTATGCTGGTGATAAAATTGAAAGGAAGTCCACTAGTGGAAACTGTCAATTTCTAGGTGAAAACCTTATATCATGGGCTAGTAAGAGACAAGCAACTATTGCTCTATCTACAGCAGAAGCAGAGTACATCTCAGCTGCTAAGTGTTGCACGCAATTGCTCTGGATGAAACATCAGTTGGAGGACTATCAGATAAGGATAAGTAGTATACCACTTCTCTGTGATAATACTGCTGCTATTTGTTTGTCTAAGAATCCTATTTTGCATTCAAGAGCTAAACACATTGAGATCAAACATCACTTCATTAGAGACTATGTTCAGAAGGGAGTAATTAAGATTCAATTCATTGATACTGAGCATCAATGGGCTGATATCTTTACCAAACCTCTTGCTATTGATCGTTTCGATTTTATCAAGAAAAATCTGAACATGGTTTTTATTTCTGAATGATATCTCTGAATGCTGTTAACTCTGAATGAATAAACTGGTTCTGAAGGGCCTCAGAAGTTTGGACGGCTCAGAAACTATTATATAGGTTCTGAAGCACTCTCTCATCTGAAGCAATCAGAATTATTTATTATTAAATATGATTTCTTGTGACTCAGATACCTACTCTAAGTGTTAGTTGACCACTCAGTTTCTCTAACTGACAGCTGGCTTCTGAAAACACTACTTATCTGTGTAACTTCCCATCATGTCTAGTAAACGCTGGGTAATGAAGGAGAGCTAATGATGATTTTATTAAAAGTAACTGCCAAGCCCCCATTACGTCACTATCTTGTTTCCCCAATATTTTGAAACTTCCACTATAATCACTTAACTACACACTAGTCACTATCACTTCTCACGTTTTCAATATTTTGAAACTTCCACTATAACCATTTCTGACACTCCTAAATCCCCTCAGAAATCTCCTATTAAAGATTCTGAGTCTACCCCAATAGCAATGGACGTAGACCAATCTGAACCCTCAAATGTTCAAAATTCTGAAGTCCCTGCTGAATCCCAAACTGAACCCCTTCAGACTTCATCTCCTAAGCCAACCACTTCTGAACCAAACCCCTCATCCATTCAAACCACTCCACCTTTTCCTGGAACTGATTCAGATCTTGAAGAAACTCGTCTTCATTCTGAAACAATTCCCTGTTTCACCATGGTACTTAACAATTCCCTTTTACCGTTGAATGCATTTACTGCTGGTGGTTGTTTGCTGTGTGCATTTACTACCCTGTAACTTGTGCTTTGACTGACCCGTTTTTGATAATGACAAAGGGGGAGAAAATATTATTTCATTTCCTATGGCAGTGAAATTATTTCTGAAGCTCTAAAGATCACATTTTCTGAACTCTACTCTTGTTAAGTTATATTAAAGTCTTTTAAACTTTTAATGAGGGGGAGTAATAAATTTTGTCCAACATAAATTCATATAATATAAGATACGCTTGCAAACCATATCTTATATTTGTCAGTCTGAAGAAATAGAGCTTGCAAACCTCTAATTCTGAAGGTAGAATATATGAAATTATATTTGACATTAAATATTACTCTTAGACTGTTTTATATTTATCATTGATAAACTTTTGAAGCTTATCAGACTCAGGGGGAGCTTGCAAACCTCAGAACCTGAAGTCAAGATGTTAAATAAAAACAACAACAATTGATTTTAAATACATATAGTTGTCATCATCAAAAAGGGGGAGATTGTTGGAACAAAATTATGATTTTGTATCTCCTTAATTGATTTTGATGATAACAATGTATTTAAGGTTAAATTGGAATACTAATAATTTAATTCAGTGTGCAGGATTAAAAGTTAAAATTTGCGTACTAAAGAACCTTAGAATTTCTGAAGGAATTACTTCTGAGCTCACCAGATCTGAAGCAAGTGAAACTCTGAAGTTTTTATCTGAACCTTAGAATTTCTGAAGGAATTACTTCTGAGCTCACCAGATCTGAAGCAAGTAATTCTGAGCCTGTGAAACTCTGAAGTTATTATCTGAACCTTAGAATTTCTGAAGGAATTACTTCTGAGCTCACCAGATCTGAAACAAGTAAATCTGAGCCTATCAAAATCTGAAGAACATCTGAGCTCACCAGATCTGAAACAAGTAAATCTGAGCCTATCAAAATCTGAAGAACATCTGAGCTCACCAGATCTGAAACAAGTAATTCTGAGCCTATCAAAATCTGAAGAACATTTGAGCTCACCAGATCTGAAACAAGTAATTCTGAGCCTATCAAAATCTGAAGGCTCGTCAGATATAAGTGTTAAGCTACATTTGAGAGTACAATTTTATTGAAGACTGTGCCTGACTAAGTCCAAACGCAGAAACCAAGAATGAAAAGGTTTGACCATGGAAAGGTCCTTTTCAAGTCAGGCTTCAGAAACGATTATTTCCTTATTTGGCTTTCACCAAGGTTCAAATATCAAAAGCCAAAAGGAATCTCTCATTTTGTAGTAAACGTTAAGCTCCTAAGCTACTGCAAATCAGAACAGCTAATAAGCTCACTGAACTATACAAAGGAGCGTCTCAATTCTTCAAACGGCTATAATCTTCAACGTTCATTTTATCATCTATAAAAGGAAGAAGATTTGTGAAGAAATGGAATCAAGACTTAAGCTTCTGAACGTGCTGAAACTCTGTCAAATTCTGAAGCTATCAAACACTTAGAAACTTTGTGATAATTTTCTAAGTTAGTCTTGTAACTGAGTTGTATTTTGTAAACACCTCTGATTGTATATCAAGTGTTAATCTCTTATCTTTATTAACATTAAAACCAGTTAGAAGTCTCTTGCTTTGTGCTTGAGCATTGGAAGTCTCTTGCTTTGTGCTTGAGCATTGGAAGTCTCTTGCTTTGTGCTTGAGCATTGGAAGTCTCTTGCTTTGTGCTTGAGCATTGGAAGTCTCTTGCTTTGTGCTTGAGCATTGGAAGTCTCTTGCTTTGTGCTTGAGCATTGGAAGTCTCTTGCTTTGTGCTTGAGCATTAGAAGTCTCTTGCTTTGTGCTTGAGCATTAGAAGTCTCTTGCTTTGTGCTTGAGCAGTTTGAAGTCTCTTGCTTAGTGCTTGAGCATTTGTAATCTGAGTGATTATAGTGAAATCTCTTGTGAAGGACAAGAGGACTGGACTACTCCTGTTAGTGGGAGGAACCAGTATAAAAATTCTGAGCATCTCTCTCTAACCCTATCCTCATATATTGTGTGTGTTATACCTTATCCGCTGCAATTTGTTTTAACTTAGAAAAAGTCTCACACAATTCAACCCCCCCCCCTTCTTGTGTGTTTTTCAACCTTCACAAACTAATTACTATGTGATATACTAGAGTCAAGACCCTACACGTATACAGAGCACAAATTCCTAGTATTTGAGGAGTCAAGACCCGATCTATGAAATGCATAAACTAGTGGTCTATCTGTTGTGGTGTTGGCCAACAGGAGCGGAGTCATGTAGATGCCTCAAAATGGTCTGGACATAACCAAACTGAAAAAGGACCCTCTTCGAGATACCGGACCTTGACCGGTCCACATATAATCTAGCTATAATACAAGTTGATCGACTGAAGAGGGCAAATTTGTCGGTGCTCCTCAAAACATGCCCAATCCACATTGTGTGGAAGTATCTGATCCAATGCCTTCTGAATTGCACTGGCCCTTAATTGTGCTCAAGTAGGTAAAAATTTATGCGCACGTGGTGACGAAATGTCAAAGTAAGTATAAAATTATCCTTCCACGGAGATTGTAGTGGATCAATCACGGTAATCGAGATCATAGAGAGTAAAAATTGCAATTAAATTAAAGGGAGGAATTCTTTTGGAAGTATGGTTTCTTAGCGAATGACGACAAAGTTTTAGGGTTCTTAAGTCAAGAGAGAAAGCGATTGGATCTTTTCGGTTCACCCAACTACTATTGTTTTGGTATTCCATGCATGCTAACAAATTACAAACTTAGTGCCACAGATTCGATTAAATTAAATAACTATGTCCAATGTCTTAGTACATAATCCTCTCAATTGATTACCAATCCCTAATGTATTAGGATGACCTATAATCAATTGAGGTTTTTGCCCTTTAATCATTGAATTCTCAATTAACAAACCAATATGTCTTAAGTGAAAGTTAATTGAACAATTATCCTTAGGTCAATTGATTTGCTTCTAATGTTTTAGCAAACAAACAATTGTAATCATCATGCAATTCGCGACGTTGTATAAAGCATTTAGAATAAGATATAATTGACTGAAACTAACTTTGTAAATTGATTAGCACATCATATGAAATACATGGTTCAAGAACAATAGCAATTGGGATCCCTTAGGATCCAATCTAGAAATTTAGTTACTCATAATTAAAGGAATAACAATAAATAGAGTATAAGAATTCATTACAAAATAAGAACATTTGACTCTGGACTTGCTCTCAAGAATCGCCTTTTTCTCCGTCAAAAACTGTCCAATAATGAGGAGAAAATATCAATATATAGACTTAGGTCACGTGCCCGCGCTAATGGCAGAGGCAAATGCATTTTTTTCCTTTATGAAAGTTGTAGCTCTTTATCTTAGCTTTCATTTGCCGCAAACCTCGCCTCATTCCGAGTTACGAAACTCTAGATATCGTCAAAATATCAGACATATGTCATGATGCAATTTGTGCTGATTTTCTTCAATTTTTTTCTTTTTCTTGTGCTTCAAACATCTTGTAACGATTCTTTTTCTCTTTATTTTCTAGCATAAAAATATATAAAATACTACCTAAACAAGCCTTGGAACGTGATTAAACATAGTAATGACGTGAAGTCATCACGTGGCAAATGCTCTGCATACATAGGGTCCTCCTCTCTGACGATACCATGAAAGTGGTAGTAAATCCAAGCCTGTATAAAAATATAAGTGAATAGAAATGATACAAAAATAAGCAAATTAATAACAAACTTTCAAAAAAAAAAAAAATTACAAATGTTTGGTTACCTGAAGAAGTACTGTAGCGTACCCTGCCAAATACTTGCACTTGGGAACGGTGGCATTATTCAGCTCCCTATAGAGGAATGAGAGTGTTGCAGGCCCCTATGCATACATGCTGACCATCCCAATGTCCCTTAAGTAAAGAATGTATGTGAGGTGAACATAGTTCTTGGTTTTGTTTGAAAATATGGTGTTGCTAAGCGTAAACAAAAGATATGTCCTAATGGCCCATGTCCGGTACATATGCAGTAACATCTCGATCTATCCATCTTAGCAACTCGTTGATTTTGGTGGGTTTTGAGATTTGGGGTTTTGAGAGGGTTTTGAGTGGTTTACACTATTTTAGGGAATTGTTCAAATGAGGAAAAGAAAGTGATGTAGTTTTATAAGGAGACACGTTCACGTTGTAGAAAGCGAGCATTAACTTACATTTGACATCCTAGAAAGTGAACTATGTTAATTTCCATTGGGGGTTGATGTACGTTGACTTGGGAAGAAGCCTGACAAAATTAACACACTGGCCTTTTAGAAGGCGAATTGTGCTTGCACCCTGGATAGCGAGGGGGTACTTTGGTAATTTTATGGGGTGCTTGAGGAAATCCAGGAGGAGCGAAAAATACATCTCTTTAGTTTTAATATTGACCCCCTATGGGTAGGATGAGCAAAAAATCTAATGATCCTTAACCACACAACTAACCAATCTATATCCAATTTTAGTTTGTCCAATCCATTTTAGAAAAAACCACACCACTCCAATTAAAAAAAAAAACCAATTTGTAAATCATATTCACATTTTGTAATTGGTTTGTAAACCACTTCAAAACAATTATTTTTTTTTATATAGCAAAATACTAGTTTTTCTTAAAAAAAAAAACACATAAATTCTAAATATTTCATTTATCTTCATTTTTCATTACTATCGTTAACATGTTACCTAATTTTTTATTGTAAAAAAAAAATGTGTGAAGATATTGAGTATTATCAAAATATCAACTTTTTATAATTTTTTAGTATCATACAATTAAAGATATTAATCATCAAAGTTATATATTGACATGTGTGAAACAATTAATTTTTCTACAGATAAATAAAAATAAACATTAGCATATAAGATCGATGTTTTTAGATTCGTCTCGATGAGTATTTTTAAAATATACATTTTTATAATTTTTATTATCATATCATTAAAGATATTAATCATCAAAGTTATGCATTGACATGTGTGAAACAATTAATTTTTCTACAGATAAATAAAAATTAACATTAGCATATAATATGTTTTTAGATTCGTCTCGATGTGTATTCTCAAAATATCCAATTTTATAATTTTTACTATCATACAATTAAATATATTAATCGTCAAAATTATGCATTGACATGTGTGAAACAATTAATTTTTCTACTGATAAATAAAAGTAAGCATTAGCATATAAGATATTTTTAGATTTGTCTCAATGAATATTTTTAAAATATAAACTTTTTTATAATTTTTACTATCATATAATTAAAGATATTAATATTAACCGTCAAAATTATGCATTGACATGTGTGAAAGGTTTAATTTTTCTACTAATAAAAAAAAAAGCATATAAGATGTTTTTAACTATTTTTAAAATATCAACTTTTTATGATTTCTACTACAATACAATTAAAGGTATTGTGTAACCAAAAAAAAATTAAATATATTAATCGTCAAAATTATGCATTGACATGTGTGAAACATTTAATTTTTCTACTAATAAATAAAAATAAACATGAGCATATAAGATGTTTTTAGATTCCTCTCGATGCCTATTTTTAAAATATCAACTTTTTATAATTTTTACTATAATACAATTAAAGATATGAATCCTCAAAATTATGCATTGACATATGTGAAACAATTAATTTTTATACTATTAAGGCTAAATAAAAATAAACATTAGCATATTAGTTTTAAAATTGGTTTGAGTAAAAAATCAGTTTAAAATTGGTTCAAATGAAAAACCCAATTTTTATTACAAACTGATTATGAATTGGTTTAAACTGGTTATGAGTCATAAATTATGCATTGACATGTGTGAAACAATTAATTTTTATACTATTAAGCCTAATTAAAAATAAACATTAGCATATTAGTTTTAAAATTGATTTGGGTAAAAAATCGATTTAAAATCGGTTCAAGTGAAAAACCCAATTTTTATTACAAATCGATTACGAATTGGTTTAAACCGGTTATGAGTCATATCCAAATTGATTTTATAAAATAACATGTTTGTCATTGAAATGATTTTGGATCTAAACATAAATTATGGTTTGGTGCGGTTTCAAAACCATGCACACCCCTACTATGAAGCTTATTATTGGCCCACTAAAATATTAAAACAATGTATAAATATATAATAATATAAATATTATGAAATAAATTTCGAGAAACACTTTGACACATTTTTCTTGACCAAAAGATTTGGTAACCTTTTTTAAGAGAAAAACTCCTTTACTTTTTTCTTGAAATTTTTTCAAGTTTATTTTCCAAAACGTTTCCGAAACAAATTTCGAGATTTTTTTCCGAAAACATTTTAATATAAAATTTTGAGAAAACGTTGGCACATTTTTTTAACTAAAAATTTCAAAAAAAAAAATCGAAAAGTCTAAGGATTTTTTCCCGAAATTTTTATTCAAGAAAAGACCTAAACATTTTTCTCAATTTTTTTTTGAGAAACTTTCCGAAATTTAAAGTAAAATTTCTTTCCGAAACAAATTTAAAGTAAAATTTCAATAATTTTTTCCGACCTAAAATTTCAGAAGTTTTTTATTTTCAAAATAACTTTTAAAAAAAGTTCTCAAAAATTTCGAGAAATTTTTCCCGGAATTTTTTGAGAAAAACTCCTGAACTTTTTTATGGAAAAGAATATGAGATTTGTTTCCCAAAATTTTTCTTAAGCATTTCAAGAAAACCTTTGATACTTTATTTTCAAAAATAAAATTCCCCTCATATTCCGATTTTGCCCTTGGTTAAAAAGTTCGGAACGTGTTTTCCGAACTTTTCCTAGTGTAAATTCAACAAATATTTCGGAAAACACATTCCGAAGTTCGTATTCAAGGCAAAAAATATGGGGGGTGAAAATCGGAATATGGGGGGTGAAAAAGATATAGGGGGGTGGGAAGAGAAAACTTCTTTTTTTCCAGATAAAACTTAAGGCCCATGTTTTTTAACTATGGACCCAAACAAATGTGACACCTAATCTATAAGTATATAGCATAAAAAATCAAAAGAGTTTTATTTTTATCCCTCCAAAACTTTCTCACTCACGTAACAATCCTTTCTTCAGAAACCTCAACAATGGCCGCTGACGCTGAATGGAGCAATGCTGATCAACAGGCTATCAACATAGCAATGGCAGCGTTCCCATTTGGCTTTGATGATAGAGAAAACCTAGTGCTGAGATTCTTTTCTCAAGAAAAAAGGAACACTGCACGTAATCGTTTCAATCAAATGGAGGACCAAGAAATCCTCCAAGCTGCTCAAGAATTTTTTCAGAATGAAGAAGTGCAAGTAAACCCTCCTCCAGAGCCAGTCAACAACCTTCCTCCACTACAACCACTGAGTGGTCCTTGGAGCTTCAACGAGAAAATGTAATCTTATCTTCTTGAATACTTCTTTAATCTATTCTCTTTTTTTTTTTTTTTTTTGCTCTCAATAGACCTTTATTAATTATTATACATTAACTTTTGTTTTGTTTTTCAGTGCTTTTGTTAGAGGATTTCATGCTCTGGGGAGAAATTGGCGTCAAATATCTGCCGAACACGAACGAGAACTCAAGTTAAAGACCATAGTCGTACCAAGATTTATAAGTATTATATTAACAATGCTTAGATCGCAAATATGCAGTATGTCCTATAGTCTCCAGTGAATATGCAGAATGTCCTATAATCTGATTGTGAATATGCAGATTTCCCCACTTTCCTTCAATTTAATGAGGAATGAATTGTAGTATTGGTGTTATAGACATTGATATATTGAATGTTCATTATGTTGATTCTCCAATTCAATTTTATTTCCTTGTTTAACTGTTTAGACATAGATTTTATTTATTTAGAAAAATGCTTTTGGGTACGACACACAAATTCGTTAAATCCGACGAATATTATTAACCGTTCATTTTCTGCATCTTCGCGACTTCGCCTATGTATTCATGCTGATAAGTGGTTGTGGTATATGGTAGTACATAATAAAAGTAATCATAATAAAAGTAGTAATTTTTCTTTGTGAGTAAAAAATATGATTAAATATATTTTTATTCTCTACTTTTACTTTTATGTGAGTTTCGATTTTTAGTCCCTACATTTTTTTTATTATATTTTTAGTCTCTATATTTTTTGTCAATTTTTTATGATTAGGATAACATAATTTGCCACATAGAATAACTTAAATTGACTAGGATAACATTTGCATCGAATGACGTGACATCTATGTGTCATCTTATGTGGCTGATTTCGTTATCCAAATCACAAAAATTTGACAGTAGGGATTAAAAATGCAAACGGCGAAAATGTGAGGGACTAAAAATATAATAAAAAAAATGTAAGGACTAAAAGTCGAAATTCACATAATAGTAGGAACTAAAAACATATTTAACCCTAAAAAATTAAATTAAATTAAATTTTCATGAGTATTAATTATTTCTTTACCAATATACATTAATTATAGTGCATCTTTTTCTACATTATGAAATAAATACTCTAAAGAAAATATTAACACATTCTCTCTTTTGAAGAATTAAAACTGTAAAAATAATATCAATTGCTAATAAAAGGAAAATGCTAAATAGTATTCACGGGGCATTGATTAAGTATATTAAAATAGAAATTTTATCTCAAAATGTGTGCATTCAATACCTAAAAAACATAAAAAGTTATTTTTTTAATCTCCATAGTTTTAGCAAAAGAATTTTATATTCAGAGACGAAACTAATAAAAAATTGACAAATTTAATGTTTTTATTGTATTTTAGTTATCCATAATTTTTTTTTTTAAAAAAAAAAGCAATGAACATGTGAGAAGTGGAAAGCCTTTAAGGTAGCACTAAAAGTGAGTCTCGTGTAAATCCAACGACAATAATTGTCGTGCTATATAGCATCGCTGATTTATTTATTTTAGTGTTGAAATGGTATGAAATTTGAAGGTTTTACAATTTGAGTTTTGCTTGAATCTCAAAAATTTCAATTTTAGATTATGACTGTTTTAGATTATGACCTATATGTCCCAAATAAATGATAGGATAATTTCTACCAAGCTTTTTTATTTATTTTGGTACAATCCTAGCTACTAAGCTTTTGTTATAGCAGGATGTGCAAATGAGCTAAGCTAGTCGTAAATTACTTGGACTTGGCTCGTTGAATATTCAATCAATCTCGTTTGTTTGATTAGAAAACATATCCAAACTTCATATTACTCAATTAATGACGGCTTTCGAATAGCTTCGCTACACAACTACTCTATAATGTTAAATATTGTTTTTTTTTTTTAATAATGTTAGCGAATTTTGATTTATTTTTTGGTAATATTTTATTTTCGATTATTTTCATTTATTGTAATGTATAAATCTATCCATTTAATGTATGTTTGGTTTGGTTTTAGACAAAATTGATTTTGGATATATAGTGACTTAAGATTTTATCTTTTTGGCTTCCGCAATGTTTACGAATTTTGATGTATCTTCTCACTAATCACATCAAGTTATCATTTATGATGAATCTTAAGACGGCCCCTTTTAGAATGGATAAGTGTGATAGGTTTCCATCTTGGCAGAGTAAAAAATTACCTACTTTTACGGGACACACATGTAATAATAATATAATATAATAATAAATTTAGTATTTATACATTTGGCACACGGTTCAAATTTGCATATAACACCCCATAAGAACTTTTTTTAGTATATAGTTCCCATAAGAACTTTAACAATCAGCGGTATTTCTTATGAATATATAAGGATGTTTAGCAACATTATTTCAACTATTGGGCATGGGTTTTCAAGATAATTAAATAAATCAATCCAATTTTGCAACAACATTATTCCAATCAACACATGAGTTTATCCAGTTTTTAAAATTCTAATTGTGAATTGTAATAATCAACACGTTCCAGCTTCAATTTAATGGGGAATGAATTGTAGTATTGGTGTTATAGACATTGATATATTGAATTATAGACATTGATATATTGAATGTTCATTATGTTGATTCTCCAATTCAATTTTATTTCCTTGTTTAACTGTTTAGACATAGTTTTTTCTATTTTAGAGTTGAAATGGTATGAAATTTGAAGTTTTTACAATTTGAGTTTTGCTTGAATCTCAAAAATTTCGATTTTAGATTATGAATGTTTTAGACTCAAAATCTTAAATCATATGGAAATGTTGGTAGATTCATGATTATATGCTTAAAATTTGAAATTTTTGTGTCAAAATGGCCCTAAATCATATTTTTCCAATTCTGGGTTTTTAACCGGGTCAAAATGACCCGTCTAAAGGTTGAAGAAGGAGTTGTTGTTTTAGAAAAAAACGCAAATAAAAATAAATTCTATATAACATTCTGTATCACTAAAATCTCTTACTACTCTGATACATTTACTTTGCTTGAAAGTTTTGGTCTTCAATAGTATTTATTACGTGATTTATATCTTGAATAAATGAGGCTTAAGCCTCATTAACCCTTTTCATATTATTTTCACCACAAATAGGAATAGGAATAGGCCAAATCATGCTTTAAAAGACTTGAGTCTGGCCTACAGCCTATCAAAGACTCTTTGTTTGGTTAGCGTGGCCTCTTTTTATGTGATGATGATTATGAGAAAAGATTGAAATGGAATTATTAGAAAGTTAGAATGTTGTCAAAGTGAGCATCGATGAGGGTGATGGTGTGGACAAACGGAGGAATTTTGAGATTTATGAAAGAAAATAGTTTGGAATGAGAATGGTTGGTATGAGAAAGGAAGGGTTCATAGATATGAGAAGATGAGCAGACAGAATAATGTTGGATGTGAGACTAGCCTTTTTAATAAACAAGTCAAACTAGGTTTAAATAGATCAGTCTATAGGTTTTTGTAGGCCAGTTTGGACTATTCCCAACCCTAACCAAAACTCCTTAAAAATTGTGTATTTAATGTACCAATTAAAAGGGAATAATTAAAATTCAAATCATAATTCAAATATAAATAATAATACATGACATTTTTTGGCAAGATAATAGAGGAAATTTAATTTATAATATGAATAATAAAATATCTAATTTTATATAATTTTTCGTGAAAATTTAATAGAGGAATGATTTTTTTTATTTAATAAATTTTTCTAATTAGTTAATGTGAATTTTTTTTTAAGTAGTTTAATGACTAGAATTTCATATTTTAATGTGAATAAGTGGGAGTATCGAGGTACGAATCCGGAAATATCCCTATCAAATGAGATATGCAATAACGTGAATTATTTAGAAATGGTATATAAGTGATGCAACCTTCAAAAAATGAGAAATTACTATAATACCCTTTATATTTTATAAAATTAAAACTATATACTATGTATATTTGTTTGCACACAAAATCTAAGAAAGAGCACGCGTGGCCCAGAGGGTGCAATCTAGAAACAACACGCGCTAACTCCCTAAGGAATAAGGATAATAAGAGTTTGATTCTCACTGCACCCAATATTTTTCCTTTTTTCTTAAAATGTTGATTCTATATATCAAATAGATATATTGTCCGTGCGTTCGTACAAGTCTTATATGCGACATTAATGAATTGTGAATTTATTAGATCAAATAAAATTTATAATGATTGTGTATAGTGGCGGAGCCATAAATAATATTAAGTCTGGGCACATTTTAACTGCAAATACACAAATATTTATGAGTTTAAGGTTTTCGGATCGGGTTTTAACTAAATCGTATGTGTGTGTATATATATATATATATATACTGAAATGAAATTATAATAAAAGTAATTAAGGTCATAAACTCCCCACAATCCTACACATGAAAGAAAGTAGAATTATAACATATTTTACATATATTTGATATTAACACAAAAACAATCAAACATATTTGTTTGGTATTTTGGATTATATTCAAGCATGAGATAAAAAACTAAAATCATAGAAAAACAATGATATATTTTTTGAATTTTTAGATATTGTTAATAATAATATATATAAACAAATAAAAGAAAATGAAGCAAAAATAACAAAAGGAAAAGAAAATGAAGTAAAAATAACAAAAGGAAATGAAGTAAAAATAACAAAAGGGGAAACATGGGACTTGAACCCATGCCCTTTACATCATTTACCAAAATTCAAACCACTGCGCCAACGCACGTTTACTATTATTATTTCAGCGTAATAAATACATGTTTTAAACTAAACTTTTATTATACTGTTCATCATCTTCAATCTCATGCTCACCACATAAAAAGTTATGGAGCCCGGGCACGTGCCTAGGCATGCTGGGCGGTGGCTCCGCCCCTGACTGTGTATTAATATGTAGCGTATAATGAATTTTTGCTAAAGATACTTCATATTTTATAATTGCGATAAAAAGATTAGTGAAATTCATAATAGACACCATGAAATTTTGTCTAGCATAAAGTTGGAGACACTAACAATTATTATCTTTATCTTCATGTGATTTTATTATTGCTTCTTATATTATTTGAAATCGCTCTCCAGTCTCGTTCCTGACATTTTATGGACCTTATGCCAAACTTTAAAAAAACCTCTTTCATTCAATATATATAGCATTAATACATAATAAATTTTACAAAATATATAAAAAAAAGTACTTAAAAATTCATAAGAAGTGATTTCTTCGAGCATTTTGAGATGCAAAATCATTGATAAGCCTATCAACATCGATGTCCGCCAACATATCTTTCTCAATTGACAAAGTTGTCAAACTGTTCAATCTTTCTTGTGACATTGATGATCTCAAGTGGCATCAATGCACATATATTTAGATTGCAACTTTTTACGGACCACATTAATAGAAAATAAAATGTCGCACCAAATAAGCATACCAAACAAAAATTCAAAACTTTCTAGTGCATTAATCAAACTCCCCGCATAATTATTCTTTAATAATCCTACTAATTATACCTATAACCTAATCATATTTTCTACCAATTGGACCCCTTAATAATATTTTCTTTAATAATCTTACACATATTTCCTTGGCCTAATCATATATTTTTTTCTTTTAAGTATGTAGGTATAAAAAAATTTGGGCCCCTTAAAAGATTGGGCCTTAGGTCGTTGCACTCATTGCCTACCCTCAAGGTCGGGGATGTCGCTCTCAAATTCAATACTTTGGCTTCAAATGCTAGATAGAACAAATTCACTTAAATATACTGTACAAAAACACTCTTCTAGTGAATTTGGATCAAAACTTATTAGAATTTAAGAACCATCCTTACTTGTAACAATAAGGGGGAAGTTGATCCTGTGAGGAATTAAAATCAAAAGTGAAAAACTTTTAAAGCAACTTAAGTGGAGGTTGCCTTATTGAGGCAAAGAGATAGCAAATGGGAGTTGTACGTCTTCAATAAGCGAGCAAATTACTAAGAGTCAAAGCAATGATATAAAGAAGAATAACATCTCCAATGATATAAAGAATTCAAATAAATAAAAATATAAAATATAAGCACAATATAAATAAAAAACGGTTGTACATTATACTCCAATTTCCAAATATATGACACTAAATCTTTTTACAAACCATTAATCCCCTACATTATTGTTCAGATTTCAACAGGACCACCAAAATCATATACCTTCATGTTCAGCTTAATTACATCAAAAAGAGAAATGCTTTATTGAAAAAAACTAATGTGGCATAAACAAAATAATTTCGAGTCTTGACATGATATGTTCCACCCACCGAAAATCATGAATGCAAAGTTTAGACCAAGTTGTGATTTTACTTTAACGGGCCTAAAAGACATCAACAATCTGCTCATAGTAAAAAAAACTTATGAAAATTACCATAATAGTATAAAAAATCCTCCTGTGGATGATTGTGATCCTGAAAGGAAAAAAAATATTAGAAAACAAAATTACCCTCGATTGCAATTATAAATTAGGAAAATTAATAAAAGAAAACATTCAATCAATAAAATTAGAAAAGCAATAAAAATTATTATAGCAAAAGAAGCCATCTTATCATATTATAGTTAGGCCTGTTCATGGTCGGATATTTTGACAAATCAAACCGGACCAAAACCACTTATATGGATTTAGATACATAACCATAACCATATTTTTTTTATAAACCGGTTATATAACTGGTTACAAATCTGGATACGAATACATAGCCGGATATTTTTATAAAACCGGTTTAAAAGTAGTTAATTTTTTAAACCAATTTTAAACTGGTCATTTTTTAAACTGAATTAATAACCAGATATTTCCCTTTCAAAATCAGATTTTAAGACCAAATTTTACAAAAAAAAAAAAAAGTTAAAAATAAATTACAAACGTAACATCCAGTTCAAAGTTTCTACCAAAGTAACTCTAGTTTCACTTCTGCTTCAAATCATAAAATTATACCTTTGTAATCAATATTAGCCTAATTGAGGAGAGAAACAAGGGAAAAAATATTTGGAATAAAGTAATGATTTTGCAATTGTGGCACAAGGATAAAAAAAATATATGAAGGTCTTATCAGTTCAATCGTACTATTTCGATTTCAAAAACATTGAACAACTCCCTCGGTTTTTTTTTTAAATTGTCCAGTTTCGTCAGATTTAACATTACTAATTAACTATTTATATTGTGTTTTAAGGATATAATTTGTTAATTCTATCCTTGTAAATTATTCTTATCATTTTCAATAAAACTAATTAATGTTATATATTTGGAAAACTAAATTATTATTTTTTTAATTTTTTTTACATAATATATTAAATTTATTAGAAAGAGAAAGTGTGTAAAAAAAATAGGAATTGATTGGTGGATTAAAATTAAGGTATAATAGGAAGATAATGTGTAAAAATACATTTTCTTAATTTGTTGTTACAATCTAAATGGACACTTATAAAAAAACGGAGGGAGTAATACGGATGGTCTTATCAGTTCAATGGTTTGTAGTTTGTTTGATAAGTGATTTTTGTGCGTGAATCAATTCTAAAAGGATATTTGTTTGTTTTTTTTTTTTTTTGACAAAAACAAATTTAAAAATTTAAAAAGATATAAAACCAATTTAAACCAAATCCAAACTAAATCTGAAAGTTTAATTTGGATGGATAACCGACCAAATTAGAATGGTTTGGTTAGTAATCATATGTTAAAATCCAGATAATTTAAAATGGAATTGAATATGGTTATGGGTTTGGACCTCAAAACCAAATATTTTGTACACCCCTAATTATAGTGACAAATATTTACACCATTTTAATCTTGAAAAATCCTAATTTGCAAATCTGATCAAACAATAAAAAATTAATACCAAAAAATCAGAAAATGAAATACAATCATAAAATAAAGGATGAAAAACCAAGTTGATGCAAATATAATTCTACTCTAAACAAAGACACAAAAGGAAATAAAAAGACCTTTCAAAAAAAAAAAGGAAATAAAAAGAGCTAAAAAAAAGAAGTTTCAAAAATAATGAAGAAATATTACTCGAAACAAATTTAAATTCAAAATATATTACATTGATGAATAAAAAATTTATTACTATAATAACCTATTCAACCTCCAAAATAAATGCACGGTAATAAACCTATTTTAAGGGGTTTGCTCTTTTGCATGAAATGGTACAAGGACCGGAGCAGAGTACTCTGTTTCACAAAAACAAGAAAGTAACAAAAGACAAAAAGAAATATATTTTTTGATTCATTGTATGTTTAGGTGTGTTTTCTTTTTTGCGGTCACATAAATTAATTATATAGATTGGCTTCGGATAATAGTGAGGTGAATGTAAAATTATTTATATTTAAATATATTCATGGTAAATATGGGATGAACAATTAATTTGAGACCAAAAGTCAGTTGTAGAAATTAAAAATTATGAATTCTAATTCAAGTTAAAATAAATTTTTAAGTCAAAATTAACTTTATTCAGAACAATCGAACATGTTAAATTTAATTTACAACTCTTAAAGTAGTAAATTTTTTATTTTTTGGTACAAAAGAGGGGCAAAGCCCCAAGAAAAAAAACTATAAAATTATACGGACGTTCCCAGGGCCGGTCCTGAGTTTTAGGAGGTCCTGTGCAAATTTTAAAAGTGTCCTTTCAATAATTTTTTTTAAATAAAAAAATTTATCGATTTTAAATTGCAAATAACATAAAATATAATCATCGTTGTAATTAACATAAAAAGAATTCTTGCACCAAAAAATAAAACATAAAAAGGATTCATATTATATCAATAACAACAAATTAATACATTCTAACTATTTTTACTAATTTTTACACCCCCTATTGTGCAGAATATTGTGCCTGGACTGCTTAATATTGTCCAGAATTACTATTGTGCAGAATTGGGCTTGGACTGCTTAATATTGTGCAGAATTACTATTTTTACACCCCCTATTTTACTAATATTACTACCCTATAATTGTTTTTGAGGCCTTCCAATTTTTGAGACCCGATGCAATAGACCTTGTTGCACCCCTTATTGGGTCGGGCCTGGACGTTTCGAGGCATGCAAGCTCCAGAAATATCATCAAACATCAGCCTTTGAAGCTCGTTGGGGGGAGTCTCCAAAATATAAAAATCCATTGAGTTCCTTGAAATGCTAAAGTTAGCAAGCCAATCTGCACTCCAATTTTCTTCACGCCATGTATGGTTGATTTGGACAGTCCAACTCAAACTCAAAAGCTTACGAATACGCCGAACTAAAATAGGAATACTCCATTAAACTTGCAATTGTCATTAATTATATCAACAAGAATTTTTGAGTCGCTTTCAACTATAAGATGAGTGATATTCTTCCTCCAAGCCATGTCTAGACCAAGGTATATGCCCCACATCTCAGTATGAAAAGCATCACACATTCCAATCTTCCTAACATAGCCTTTGATCCATCTGCCATCAGAATCTCGAAGGAGTCCACCACACCCCGCATGAGTACCTGCTCCATCACTGTTGAGTTTAACCCATCCAATATTAGGTCGCTTCCAACCAATGTATATAGTTTCCTTATGTCGAGGTCTTCTATACATAGAATGCATAATATTGTCTTCGATCTCTTTAGTGTGCTTTTGAATCATAAATGTTGGGTTGGCCGGTCTTTGGAATTCAGCTTCAAAAATAGTTTTATTCCGCCACGTCCATAAATACCAACAAGCCGTCATGAAGGTAGATTTCCAAGTAGTTGGGTTATCTCCAATCCCTGTTTTATTGAGGTTGTTGAAGATCCATTCCCTGCTATCAAAAGAAGAAAAAAAATTAGCTACATAGTTAAAAGGGACAAGTCTGATCCATACCTGGGTGGCATAAAAGCAGTCACGAAGGACATGAAGGGTTGTTTCGTCCTCTCTAGCACAACACGGACATGTAGGGGAGATACCAACCCCTCACTTGCTTCTTCGAAAGTTGGTAAGAATTCTTTCATGCGCAGCCAACCAAATATATGCAATTCATGGTAAGAATCTTTGTGTTGGTGGTTGTGGCAGTGCAGAAACTGAATATCATGTGCTTTTCAACTGTCCTATCTTGTCTACAGCATGGAAAGAGATAGTTAGATGGCTTGGAGTTCAAGTAGCGTTCACGAAAGGGGGATATGAGCATTTTCAAATGTTCAAAGGATTAATCTCGGGTAATGCTAAACTTAAGGAGGTTCTAAGTCTAATTTGGCTTTCATCTGTTCATTCAATTTGGAAGGCTAGAAATGATATGATCTTTAGACAAGCTGGTTTCAATTGGGAGAAGGTGGTGGAGGAGATTAAATTCTCTGTCTGGAATTTGCTTAAAGCTCATGCTAAGGATTTCACTTGCAATCTTTTTGAGTGGAATTCTAAGCCTTTAATATGTTTGGGAATGGGAAGGATAATCTAATATTGTTTCCTGTGCATTTCGGATGCTATGTAGAGTCCTTGTGCAGTCGTGTTCTGCATATTTGAAATTCTGTCGTCGACTGACTTTTGTTATTTTGCAGGTATTGATGTTTGCCTTAACTCGGTATAGAGTTTTTTCGTGAAGTGTTTTGGTTGTATCCCAAAATCTTTGCTCTATGTAGTGGTGCTGCAGTTTACTCTACTGCGTTACCCACTTATTTTCGTGGCAAAGAACGGGATCCCAAGATGCTTGCGTTAAAACTTCTGTCTTATATATCGGATTGGTCATTGCCGTGGCGTGTAGGGGGTGTTCTCTGTTCAGAGGAACAACATTGGAGGGGTGATTTATTTTTGCCTCAGCTTATGTCAGTTGTTAAGGGGCTGCTTGTCTTAGATATAGGTTGGACTTGTATTTTTGGTATACTGTATTTTGTTTGTTCCAGTGGCCTTTTTGCCTTGGATTGGAGATTTGGTTGTAATGATGTTGGCATTTCTTATGCCCCTAATTAATATATCTTTTCCTTTGCTGTTGCAAAAAAAAACTTTAAAAGTATGTTTCACATAAAATGGCGAGACCAATTTTACTACGATTAAAGAATAGATATTAGAGAGAATATCAAAAAGAGAATATTTCTAATATGTATAAAAGTTGTCAAGTGCTTTGTCTTCTTTCATAAATAAATGTCGAGGGTGATACAGACGAATCCAAGTCATTCTATTTATTCACTTTAAAAGTGAAATTTCTAGCCATTAAACTATTTGACTAAAAAAAAATAGTGATATATTGTTTCTACATATTTTTTTAAAATATAATAGTATATTTTAGGTTGTATAGAAATTATTCATCGTAATTGTATTTAAAAATATAGTTTATCACTAATTCCTTAACATTAAGGTTTTTTTACGATAAAAGAAATATCATAAAAATGAATATTTGGTTATCGATAAAGATTAAATCTTAGTAAGACATAAAAAAAGATTATAAAATTGATATTTTATTGTTATTACTTATTATAAATCAGGTTTCTAAAGGGCTTGTGTAGTATGTTAGAGGTCATAGGTTCAATCATCAACTTCATTATAAAAAATATAATTAGGTTTCTAAAAAAAAGAGTGAAATGTCAAATACACCTCAAATTTTAAAATTCGTCAAATATTCCCGAAATTACAACAACACTCGGTGTTCCTTTAACAACAACAAAAATCCACATCAACTCAAGCAAAACCCCAAATTGATCCCAAAATCCAAGTTTAACTGTGATTCTTTTTTTTTTGGGTTCAGTTTCTCGGATTTGTCGTACTAGGCTTCGCACAATACTGGTTTTATGCATTTTTAAAGTTTCACTGACGGTTGCACATACTCAGTTAATGTTCATTTCATCAAAATAGACCTAGTTAACGGACAAATGAAGTATTTAATTGATGACGTTTTACAATTTTAAAGGATATTTACCTATTTCTAAATTTCAAGAAATACTAGTTTTGGGACCCGTGCATTCGCACGGGTTTATTGACTTTTATTTATAAAATATTGTTAAAATATAAGTGACCTCGTGTATTATTATAAAATATTATACAATTCCTTTTTTTTATTAAAGCAAATGAGTGTATGATAAAATTTTTTTTTTTATTAAAATAATTGTCCCGTGTGTTATTATAATATCTATATTCATAATTAATACACTTCTCCAGTATCTTTTATATAACGGTAAACAAAAATAGAGTAAATTTTTTTATATAAATATCAAGTACAATTTAACTATTATATAGAAAAATAGTAAATTGAAAAAAATAATTTATTATTTTACGAAATAGAAGACTTGAAATATTTTTAAGAATTGATGAAGAAAAATTAAAATTTGTAATAGTAATACCTTTAATATATTTGGCCGGTTTGAATTTGCCTTATTTTTAAGCTTATGAAAATATTTTATGATTATAATTTATAAATACTTTTATGTTATTTCATAAGTTTTTTTTACGCATGTTAATTCATAAGTTTTCACTGACAAAATTTATGGCCCTGTTTGGATTAGCTTATTTTTGAACTTATGCAAACAACTTATACAATATAAATTAGGTTTTATGCTATTTTATAAGTTCTAACTAGTGAAAATTATATTTTTATAAGCTATTTTATCATAAACTACCTTGACAAACTTATAATAATATATAAAAATTGCATAAGTTGTTTACATAAGCTTAAAAATAAGCTAATCCAAACAGGGCTATATCTTTATAATAATATGTTTTCATAAACTATATTAAAAAACTTATAATAATACATAAAAGCTTATATATTTGCATAAGTTATTTCACATATGATCATAAATAAGTCAATTCAAACGGCCTCATTGCGTTTTTGTTTTTATGTTCTTTTATTTTTAAGCTCATATATAAGTATCTTCTTTTATTATGTTCTTTTATTTTTATTTTTTATATATAAATTTTTATGTTAGATTGAGTTACTATATTTTTATTAAAAAAAAGTTACTATTTTTTGTGCGTATTTTTTATCTTGATTTTTGTTTATATTTTTATGCGTAAATTAATATTTTAGGTCCCGTTTGGCCCGACTTATTTTCCTCTTTTTTTCTTCTCCTTAAAAATAGTAAAGCATGAAAAAATTGTGTTTTACTTAACTTTTTTTTTATTTTTTACTTTTTTACTTTATTTCTCTTATACTTTTAAGGAGAAATAGTGTCAAATATAATTTTATACTTCTCTATTTCGTTTAAACAAAATAAAAAATTAAAAAATAAGGCAGGCCAAACGGGGCCTTAGACTATGATTTTTTTTAGGTGGCTTCTGTTGCTATTTTTATGGGAAGATTTACTTTATGTTTATCTTCTTTTTTTTAAATTTTTGTTTGTTTGTTTAGAGATGTGGTTTTTAATGCTATTTTTATAGGAATATTTCTTTTATGCTTTTTATTCTTTTTTTTATTTATTAATTTAGAGTTAAAATTACATTTAAGGGTGCAAAATATGAAACACATTAAAAGTGATAAAGACAAATTTGAATTTTTTAAAAGTAGTTTCTTTTAGTATATTGTAAGTAAATTTGATGAATTTTAAAATTTTAAAGGAATATTTGATATTTCACAAAAAAAAGCCCTTAAAAGAAACCTTGTTGCGTCTAAAAAAAATAAAAAATCTTAAAAGGAACTCACGATGTCGCTGAAAAAACGAATTTTCGTTAGGGACTTAGGGTTACTTCCAAACCTCGGTTGTTGATGGAATAGATTTGGCGTTACTATTTATATATATACATACATATACTACTTTGCTCCTTGGAATATTAATTATCTTCGCAATTGCAGACTGTACTACATCATTTTTCCCTCCGTGCTGATGATGGATAATTCACCTGCTGTTGCTGCCACCAAGAAAAAGGTTTGCAGCCACTTACCTAATGATCTCGTGCTCCTTATCTTGTCAAAACTTCCTTTAATATCATTAAAGCGATTTCTATGCTTAAGTAAATCATGGTCTCTCATATTCAAAAATATTCACTTCATGAATATGTTGCGCAACAATCTTTTGCTTAATGATGATTCTGATTATGATGAGACCTTTCTCGTCCTATATACACTGCCTATGACACATATGTATAGTGAATATTGCATGTTTTATTGGTTATCTGATGAAAGGTTTGAGAATTCGGTCAACTTAGATTGGCCACCTCAATTTCAAGAGAACGAAACTTATATTTTTATCGTGGGTTCTGCTAGTATTAATGGTATTCTTTGTCTCAAACATGGATTTAACCGTACTCGTCAAGTTGTATTGTGGAACCCAACTACTAGTGAGACTAAAGTCATTCCTCCAAGTCCTGTTGAGAATAGACGACCTGATCGGGACTCTTGGAATTTTATTCATGGTTTTGGTTATGATCATGTTAATGATGACTATAAAGTGATTCAGATGATAGATTATTTTCCGGCTGATCTAGATGAAGAAGAAAATGCCATATGGGTTGAAGATAGATCTTATGACCCTTTGTGGGAGATATATTCTCTCAAAAGTAACTCTTGGAAGAAACTTGATGTTGATATGCGTAATTGTTATTACCATTCGCCATTGCGAGGTATCGGACTTTACACGGATGGAATGTTTCATTGGTGGGCTAAAAGTATATCCAAAAATATTGAAGAGTGTTTGCAGTCATTTGACTTTAGCAAAGAGGTGATGGTTACAACAATGGCGCCCTTAAACATGGATAATGATTTTGAGGTTAGATGCGCGGAGAGACATTTGATATCGTTAAATGGTTCCATTGCTTTGATCTCAACTTATAAAAAGGAGGCTACTTTTCGCATATCCGTTTTGGGTAAAATTGGTGTGAAAGAATCATGGATTAATCTCTTTACTGTTGGGCCCTTACCTTCTGTCGAATTCCCCAATGGAGTTGGGAAGAAAAATTATATATTGTTCTACATAAGAGATGGAGAACTAATGTGCGTTGATTTAAAGACTCAAATGATTAAGGAGCTTGGTGTTAGAGGATATAAATTTTATTCTCATGTAGGAAAGTACAAGAAAAGCTTTCTTCCGATCCAAGGAATAATTAGTTAATTTTTTTCCCTTGTTTTCACTTAAGAGGTATTTGATTGGATATTAAAGAACAAATTGTGATTAATTCACACAGCGACGACCGCAATTAGCGTCGTAAAACCTGTACCGACCGAAATCGCGAAAACCTTTACGTAACCGAGACGCGACCGCGACCGTTTTTTAAAACCTTGAATATAGTAATCAACAAATGCTCTATTTTCCATTTTGGTGTGAGTTGAAACTAAAGAGAGTAGAGAAATTTCTTTACTGTAAATATTACTCATATTTGATTATTTTGTAATGATATGCTGTATCAATGATTTAAGGTTCTTGAAGTCTCTATATCTTCAACACTTTTGATCGGATACACATTTAAGTGTCTGATATGTGTCATATGATTATATTAAATTATGTTATTTTCTATGTCAATATAACAGTGAAATAAAATGTTGAGTTTGTTGTAAGTCAGTTACAGAGAGAAAGAAAGTGTAGTGAAAAAGGGAAAGTCAATTTTATTAATTGTGAAAAATGATATTACAAGGTATTATATATAGCTGCATTGTATATGTGTACAGCTATATCTGCTAAACTAATACTAGCAAACTATTTACAAAAACTAAACTAATTACTCTAAGCTAATTATACACTAATCAGCAAAGCTAACTGCTTATACTTCAACACCCTTCCTCAAGCTTGACATGATAGATATCTTTCATGTGAAGCTTGGAAACAAAGTCAAGAAATTTTGGTGGTGCTAGAGCTTTAGTCAAAAAATCAGCTATTTGGTTTTTTGTTGAAACTGGCAGCAGCTTGAGTATTCCTTTCAAAACCTTCTCACGCACCAGATGACAATCAATGTCAAGGTGTTTAGTCCTCTCATGGAAAACTGGGTTGGAGGCAATGTGGATTGCACTCTGGTTATCACAGTAGAGTGTAGGTGTTCTGACCAAAAGAATTTTCAGATCTGCAAGCAAATAAAGTAGCCATTGTAATTCACATGCAGCTGAAGACAATGCTCTGTACTCTGCTTCTGAAGAAGATCTAGAAACTGTGACCTGTTTCTTTGCTCTCCATGAGATCAAAGATTCACCCATGAAGAAGCAATACCCTGATATAGATCTCCTTGTATCCATACACCCTGCCCAATCAGCATCTGAATATCCTGTAAGCTGTAACTCTGACTTTCTGCTGAAAAATATACCTTTACCTGGACTATTTTTCAAATACCTCACTACTCTACATGCAGCATTGAAATGAACAACAGTAGGGGCATGCATAAATTGACTTAATTGCTGAGTAGCAAAGGCAATATCAGGCCTAGTTGTGTTGAGATATAACAATTTTCCAACCAACCTTCTATAACTAGAAACATCAGCATAAGGCGTTCCTGCAGCACTATGTAACTTGATTGATGTATCAAGTGGTGCACTAGCTGGCTTTGAGCCAAGAAGGCCTGAATCTTTTAGGAGGTCTAGGCAGTATTTTCTTTGAGATACATTGATGCCAAGAGTGGAGTGAGCCACTTCAAGACCAAGAAAATACTTTAATTGTCCTAAATTTTTGATTTTAAAAGCTGCATCAAGTACAACTTTGATTCTATCAAATTCAGCCATTGAATTTCCTGCAAGAATTATGTCATCCACATATACTAACAGGGCAGTAAAACTACTTTCCTTTGAAAGAGTAAACAGAGAATAGTCAGAAGGAGATTGTGTATAACCTTCTTTAATGAGTAAAGCAGTCAGTTTTTCATACCACTTCCTGCTGGCCTGCTTTAACCCATATAAACTCTTTTGCAATTTACAAACAAGGCCAGGTTTGCTGCATTGAACACCATCAGGTATTTTCATGTACACATCTTCTTGTAAGTCCCCATGTAGAAAAGCATTATTTACATCAAGTTGATGTAAAAACCAATTCTTTATGGAAGCAAGAGCTAATAAGGTTCTGACAGTGGTTAGTTTTGCCACAGGGGAGAAGGTTTCAAAGTAGTCAATTCCTTCTACTTGATTGTAACCTTTGGCTACCAATCTGGCCTTATACCTCTCAATGGTGCCATCAGCCTTGTGTTTAATTTTGTATACCCATCTACACCCTATTGGTTTAATATGAGAGGGTAGCTCAACAATTTTCCAAGTACAGTTTTTAGCTAAAGCATCTAATTCATTTCTCATAGCTGTCACCTAGTTCTCATTCTTGCTAGCTTCTTCATAAGAGTCAGGCTCAGTGCAGTGTGTGAGAGACATACTATATGCCTTGTGTGAAGGAGACAAGTGTGTAAGTGAATGAAAACAAGATAAGGGATATTTAGAATTACCTGAAGTGTTTGTTTCTTGTGAAAGTATGGATGAATTATTATTACACACATAATCAGACAAACGTATTGGTGCCCTTCTTTGTCTGATGGGTGGTTTATGAGGTGGGAGAGAAATATCAGTAGATAAGGGAGTAGCAGAATTAGGTGGAGTTGTGGGAGTGGATAAAGTATCAGAAGATGGAAAAGAAGTAGGCAAAAGTGGAGAAGGAGATAAATCATGAGGAATATCCAATGGATAATCAGGTGGGGCTGAAGGAATAGTATTGGTGTCTGTTGGATTATTATGTGAGGTAGAAGGAATAGTGTTGGCAGGTAATAGGGATGGGTCAACAAAAGGTGAAGTAGAAGGGTAATATGACCAAGGTACTTTAGGTGAAGTGGATTGATAGGGAAAGATGTGTTCATGATGTGTCACATCTCTAGAGAGGAAAACAACTTTATTGGAAATGTCATAAAGTAAAGCACCTTTAACTCCTGATTTATAGCCCAAAAAGATGCACTTTCTAGCTCTAAGGTCAAGTTTGGTTCTATGAGCATGTAGGGTAGAGGCAAAAGCAAGGGAACCAAATATTTTTAGTGTATGCAGATCAGGATCAGTACAATATAGTAAAGTATAAGGAGATTTGTTTTTCAAGAGAGGAATAGGAACCCTATTCATGATGTACACAGCATGGGAAACTGCATATGACCAAAAAGTTTTAGGTAAATTTGATTGAATGAGAAGGGCTCTGCCTATGTTCAGAATCTGTTGGTGTTTTCTCTCAACCCTACCATTTTGTTGGGGAGACTCTACACAAGATGTTTGATGGAAAATACCTTTAGAGGCATAGAAATCAGACATGGTAAACTCAGGGCCATTGTCTGTTCTGACAGATTTAACAACACAATTGTGTTGAGTAGCAATGAATTGAATAAAATTTTGTACATTGACTCTAGCTTCAGATTTATTTTTCATAAGAATAACCCAGGTATATCTAGTAAAATCATCCACAGCAGTAAGAAAATAAGAATGATTATGTAAAGATGTAATGGAAATGGGTCCCCAAATGTCAAAGTGAATCAAGTCAAAGGGTTTTATTGATTTACTGTAACTGTTTACAAAAGGTAACTTCCTATGTTTTGCATAGTGACAAATGTCACAAACTGCATGAGGATCACTTACAATGAAAGGAAATTTAGATTGAAGTAAAGCTAACCTAGAGTGAGACAAATGGCCTAACCTGAAATGCCACAATGCATTATCAGGAAGAGCAGTATTATTTGCAGAAATAAAGGGCTGAGAAAAACTGTGATTGGAAGTGATGCACTGCTTGTTTGTCTGAGCTAAGTAGTAGTATAATCCATCTTTACTTTCACCCGAACCAATCATCCTCAGTGATTTCTGTTCATGAATGAAGCAACCAGTGTCAGTGAACTCAAGAGAATATTGTGCATTGTGACAAAGTTGATAAACAGAAATCAAATTAACACTAAAGGAAGGAACATAAAGAACATTTGTTATACTAAACTCAGGGGAAAAATTAATTGTGCCTGCACATTTGGTAGTGACATGATTACCATTAGGTAATTTGATAACCATAGGAGTGATTTCACTGTAAGAGTGAAACCAGTGCAGTGAGGCACAAATGTGGTGACTAGCACCTGAATCTATGATCCAAGTGTCAAGAGTGATATTGTGACAAATGAAGGAAAAATGACAATAAGCTAGATTTTTACCTTGTTTACCTTTATCTGTTGGTGTATGACCAGCAGATTTGAAGGAGCTAACCTGATGAGAAGTAGCAGAAGTAGAACCAGAATTAACAGAAGAAGATTGAAGTAGATTCATCAGCTTATCATACTGTTCTTGAGTAATGGAAGGAGCAGTAGACACATTCCTAGTGTCTTGTGATGCAGCTGAAGAATTTCCACTAGAATCATCCCCTTCAGCTGCAGAATGATGAGCATAACCAGGATATTTCTGCAACATATGTGGTGGTACACCATGTTTCTTGAAACAATTCTCTACCACATGATTGGATTTATGGCAGTAAGTGCATTTACCTTTAGAATTACCACCAGAAGAAGATGAATTGGGCTTACCAGCACCATAACCATGGTTACGACTATCAGAGGCATTGACCAAAGCTTTGGAATCATCAAGATTCACAGGAACAATAGAGGCTAATTGGCGTTCATATTGAAGCACAAGAGAAAATATCCTAGTCATTGAGGGTAAGGGATCCATAAGGAGGATTTGAGACTTAACGACATTAAAAGTATCGTTTAAACCAGTAAGAAAACGCATAGCATGAAGAATATGATGATTATGCCTAGCAGTACGCATTGCAGCACAAGAACAGCGCTGAGGGCACGCACAATTGGGAATTGGCATGTAAATATCTAGTTCTTCCCAAAGAGTTTTCAAATCAGAGTAAAAGGTAGTTACCGAACGAGAATCTTGAGTCAAGGCATAGATTTCCTGCTGAATTTCTGAAACACGAACAAGATTCCCTTGAGAAAACCGTTCTTTAAGATCGAGCCAAACATCGGAAGCTTTCTCCATGAACACAATCGATTGAGCAATGGATGGATCGACAGAATTCATTATCCAACTGTGAATAAGCATGTTGCAGGGATTCCAAGCTCGATACAACGGATCAAAAGAATCAATCGGCGTTGGAATCGAACCATCGAGAAATTCGAACTTGAGCTTTGCTCCGAGTGCACGCCGCATCGATCGCTCCCAAGCGTGGTAATTAGAACCATTAAGCGGCGGCGTTACCTTAACGGACGACGAACCATCACTGGAATGAACATAGAAGGGATTGGACGGATCGGAAGCAGGATCCACCGGCGGTGGAGGAGCAATTCGTGGCGGCATCGTGAAGAGGCACAAAGGAGATCGTAACAGAGAAAGAAGAGGATCAGAAAACGGTTACGGTGGCGATCGGAACGGTTACGGTGGAGAGCGGAAGCGAAAGGATCGAAAGCGAAGATACCATGTTGAGTTTGTTGTAAGTCAGTTACAGAGAGAAAGAAAGTGTAGTGAAAAAGGGAAAGTCAATTTTATTAATTGTGAAAAATGATATTACAAGGTATTATATATAGCTGCATTGTATATGTGTACAGCTATATCTGCTAAACTAATACTAGCAAACTATTTACAAAAACTAAACTAATTACTCTAAGCTAATTATACACTAATCAGCAAAGCTAACTGCTTATACTTCAACATAAAATTTGACTGTTTTGATAAAAATAAAATTGTTATCAATATTCAATACCAAACATTTTGGATTTGCATTCCATCTGTTTTTGATGAAATGCTTGGTTGAGTGTGTGCTAGTGTTCTTATAATTTTTTTTCTCAACAATTGCATTATTATTAGGAAAATTATTTATCTCAACAATAATTATTGTTACCACTAATAATATAGTTTTTTAATTAATTGAACTAATAACTTAAAAGCATCATTTAGAGCTATAATTTGGTGTGTTTCTCTTCATGGAACTTCTACGTATAGATTTTTTAGGTTTCAAATTGCTTCTTCTCAATCAGTGTTTTAAAAACCAGACCGGACATCGAACCGGCAAAGTCTCGGTTCACTGGTTCATTGGTCGAACCTCTGGGTCACTGGTCGAACCGCATGACTAAACCGGAACAAACCGGATAAACCGATTGAATAAACCGGTCACTATAACTGTACTATATAGTTATCAAACCGGTAAAATCGGATGAATCAAACTTTTAAAAAATTGGCAGAACAAACATAAACTGATAACTTCATGAAACAGAAGAAAAACTAATAAATTGAAGTAATATGAAAGAAATTAACAGAGCACAATATGAAAGTAACAAACATAAACTGATAAAAGTCGATGAAACAAAATAAACAAAGCATAGAATGAAACAAAATTATAATTAACTAAGATAATAAAATAAAACAAATAATGATAATAAAACATAAATTCCAGAACTGATAAAATAAAAGAAATTGAAAAAATAGAACAAACAACGTTTCTGTTTCCTTTTTTAATTGCCGGTTTTTTAAAAATAAATATATTATAAACCGAGAAAATTCTAATTGCAACAAAGTCTATTTCTATTTTATAATTTTAATAAGAATTTTAAAAATAACCAAAACAACATCATTTTGGATTTGTAAAAAAAGAAATATATAAAATCAGATCATTGGTCGAAACGCATAACTAAACTAAATTAAATTAAATAGAATATATGTATTGTATAATTCGATCTCTATAAAATTTTGTATTCATACTAAACTTTTAACCCGTGCTATCGCACAGTTCATTCTAATTTTTTTGGTTAGGAAACTAAAAAGAAAAGATTTTAAATTTAAAATAACTAAAACTATAAAATTGATTTTGATCAGAAATAAATAAGAGTAAAAGAGTTCTCGTGATCTTATCTCAGTTGGTAGGGATATCAACATTTTATATACAGGAGTTAGGGTTCGAACCCCGAACACTCCAACTATCCATCTTAAAAGGTGGAACTTCTATCCACTAAGCTACCTGGCCCAAAAAGTAAAAGAAAAATTTACAAATGAGATCTAATACATAATAAAATTGATGGTACAAAAAAAGGGTTAAATAAATTTTTTGTCCCTATAAATCGTAAATGTTATAAAAATTTCTGTTAACATACTTAATTACGCTCTGTCATGGGTTGCGAGTGTCATGCGTTAATGTATATAAATTTTTTAACCCGTGTAACGCACAGATGATTAATTTTTTGGTTATGAAGTTTTTGAATTCAAATTTCATTTATCTCTAGACCAAATCCTAAATTATTGAAATCATTCCCATAAGAACCAGAGGATTAATGTGTAAAAAAAACATGTTAATAAAAAATATTATACTAACTGACAATATTATACTAAAATGGCAAAAAATGTTTAGCATTTCCCTTAATTATTTTACACATTTATTCTATTTATCATAAAAAAAAATGGGATTAAATATGTTTTTAGTCTCTACATTTTGGTTGATTTTTTAAAAAATCCCTACGTTTTTTCATTTTGTTTTTAGTCCCTTACATTTTTTATGTTTTCAATATTTGTTCATACTGTGAAATTTTGGTTGATTGGATAGACGAAAAATGCCACGTAGATGCCACACAAACTCATTTAATGCTTACTCTTTGTGCGTCTACATCAAGAAATAAGTCTACATGACATCTATGTGCATTTTCCATCTGTCCAATCAACCAAAATTTCACAGTAGGGATCAATGTTAGAAATGACAAAAAAGTGGAGGATTAAAAATATAATATAAAAAATGTATGAACTATTTTTTGAAGTCTTCCGAAATGTAAGGAGTAAGGACTAACAACATATTTAACAAAAAAAAAAATATATGGCCCACATCCAATAACCCAAAAAAAAAACCAGAAAAAAGTCCCCTTTATGGGATGACGTGGCTCATTGTATACAATATACAGTGCTCATTTCCCATTTTCTTTTTGTAAAGATATTAAATTAGATTAGATTACATTAGATTAGATTAGATTGTACTGGTCTCCAAAGAATAAGATGAAGAAAAAGCATACCACATAAATTAATTAAATTCAATAAGCTCATTTTTATATTTAAATATATTGACCATGACAAATTAATCATATTACTACATAGTAGTTGTTTTTTACGAAATATTACTACATATTAAATTAGATGTAAATATAATAAATTATACAAATATAAACAGTTGACATTGTATCATTATAGATTTTTTTTTGACAAATGTATCATTATAAGATTAAGTCCTAAAAACCATGTTAAATTTGTAACAAAATAAAAATGATGTTAAATCATAAAAAAAAGAAACCATTGTTAAATAACCCTGTGGATTTGGTTTTTAAATATAATTAATATAAAGTAAATCTTTTCACAATCCAATGCATGGTTTAATGGTCATCACATTTGCCCAAAGTGCCTCTTAGTGCTCCAGGTCCTGTGTTCGAACCTGCTGGCCGATTTTTTCTTATTTTATAAACGAATATTTAACAACAAGCATTTAAACCGCCGGTTCACCTGTTCTCAGCGGTTTAGCCGGTTCGTGCCGGTTTAATTGCATGAGCGATTTGACTATTGAACCAAACCGCTTACCCCACCGGTTCACGGTTGAACCGGTCCTGATCGGCCAGTCCAGTTCGGTTCTTAAAACACTGTTCTCAATTTCTGCTTATAAACCTATTTGCTTATACATTTAGACGATCAAGTCACTAGAATATTTACCATAGTTTCTTTACAACAATTTTTTTTACAAACTTCATAAAATATTTACCATAGGAAATAAATCTAAATAAACTTTTTTTCTATCAACAATTGCAAAAAAAAAAAAAAAGAGATTATCAAATAGTATCTCTAAACTTTTTTTCTCTTTCTCTTTTTCATTTTGAGATGAATCATATAGCTCTTTTGCACACTGTAATTAATTTACTATATATAAACTAAAAAACAATAAACAAGCATAAAATAAAAAATAAATTCTACCCTGCCTCTTCAATCTTTATGATCGAGTTGTTATGCATTGTTTAGCTACAAGAGAACCGGCTGGTGGAGCAGTCATCTCAATTTGGCACATACTATGAAGCCAGAAAGATAAATGTATAATTCCCATATTAACCTTCACCTTAAATGTTCCCTTTGCAAAATAGTTCAACCTATTGTTTTGCACCTCCCTTTCAAGTTTCACACCCACCTCTTGAGGCAAAAAAACCAAATTTGATATAAACAACACATCTTGTAATCTTGTTTCTCTTGGCTTTTGAGTAAAAGACTTGATTGATTGAGATGATATGATCCTATTTGAGTAGAGAAGTTCAATATATAAAGACTCAAACTTCACATGAACTCTTCTATTTGGATTAGTAAAATTTGTTCTAAGAGTGAATTCACCATTGAGATATTGTTTTGACTCAAAATATACAACATTTAGGGTTGCATTTGAAATATCAAATGAAGGGTTACTTGGTTTAAGTGCAAGGTAACAAATAACTGTTGCAATTCCAAAGAAGATAAGAACAAGACTAAATATGAAACATAGTATTGCAGCAAACCATACAATTGGTTTGGTCTTTTGTTGTCCATCAACCTTAAGTATTGCTAGTTTCCTTGATCTTGTTCTAAAAGGATGATGAATTTTTTGTTGTTTTGATGTGACAATTTGTTCAGGAGAAATTTGAATTGTTTGTTCTGAGGGTGGGGATATGTTGGGTAGCATTTTGAATTGGTAGAAAAGGGCAACTCAATCAAACAAAGTTATGAGAAGAAGAGATAAGAGGTGTAATGTTTATTTAATGGTGATGGATTAAAGAAAGTGGAAAGGAAAAGAAGTTTATTTCTTTTTTTTTAAATTATAAAATTTTTTAGGTGAGTTCAATCGTGCAATTTTTCAGGGTTAGAGCATAGAGCATACTTCAAGTCTTTTATATTGTGTTAGTGGAGATATTTACACATCATACATCAACGAATAATTTACATTAATAGTGAAAGTTGAACTCATGTTTTTGTAGAATATGAGTCAACTTCTTATCGATCGGGTTAACTTTTATTAATAATTCGTTTTTAAAAAATTGAGTAGCAGTTAAGTGGGGACAATGCTTTCTATTTTTTCTAGGTATTGGCAATTAAAGGTGGTATGTGAAAGCTAAAGTTGGGTCACATTTGATGTTTTCTAGAATTTGAATGTACATGCTTTTGGAATGCGACAATGTTTGAAAAAATAAAATCCTATAAAGGTTATAAGCTCAAGAGAGCACTCACTTTTTTTCATTGCTTCTTCTTTAAGTCTTCAAGTTTTACATGGTTTAAACTTTGTTCAATTATGGTGCATGTATGTATGTGAAAATAGTGGTGTTCTATGATTTGAAACTATTTGGTGCCACGTAGGATGTTTAAGCACTAAGAAAACATAACAGCCAGAAAGTGAGCTAGCCCTTTTAGTAAAGGTCCTTGTTATTGTTTATAAGTAATCAATCAAATTGGATTATAATCCAGTTTAGGTGAGCTTTTTGCCTGCGGGATCTTAATCATGAATTCAAAATGGACTAAACTATGCAATTAGTAATTAGTGCTCATTTTTCTATTTATCCATGATAAGATTTACGAATGAAATTTTTCTACGTTTAATTTAGTTGATAAAGATATTGTATTGTATATGTAGGTGGATAAAGTTTGAATCTCGACTTTACTTACTCATCTTAAAAAATATAATTTTAACCAGGGACGGATCTACAGCATATGTATTGGGGTCAGTTGCCCCCACTAGTGTAAATATTTATTCACTAGTAATTAGAGGTTTTGATGTTTATCTCACAACAAATAGTGACTTGCCCCCACCGTTGGAGTTAGAAACAAAACAGCTTTCACAATAACATTGAATGACATTGCTTCATGATTGAAGAACTTATAAAAGGGGTTTTCCTGTTATAATTTTTTAAAGGCCAAGTCTAGCATGGGTGAGTGATATAGGTCTCCCATCATGGGAAAGTGTTTTTTTACCATTAGATTTATTATTAAAATAATCAATGGATAGGATGAATGACTTGCAATTTGATGGTGTAGTGTTCTTCGGGTTAAATTTTAATTAGTAGTTAGGCCCACTTGGTTTTAAGTAATTAAAAATAGTCCATGCCCTATATAATCCCAATATTTTTTATTATTAAAGTTTGATCATAGTGATTTTTAAATAAAACAAAAAACATACATTTGTCTTCAATGGAAAAAGAAAAACTTTACTATATCTCTGTGCTACAGTTTCGCCGAAGATGGAGCACGGTTTCGACAGAGATGGAGGATGGATGGCTAATTAGTTCATATATCCACTCATCACTATACTTCTTTTGCAAATCTCTAAATTTTTTAACTTCTCTTCTTCCAAATTTCTCCTCTATCATTATTCTTAAAAGTTTCATTTCATATTTAACATTTTGGGTTTTGTTGAATATTTGAATCTGGAAAACTTTAGTTTTGATTCTTAAAATTTGGGTTTTGGTTGTTCATTTAAAATTTGGATCTCAAATTATGACTGCTTTAAATGAAAAAAAAAATGTTGAATCATATGAAAATGTTGTTAGATTCATGATTTTGCGCGTAAAAAATTAGATTTTTGGTGTTAAAGACCTGTTGAAGAATCGCGTTTTTCAATTTTCGGGTCGTATGGGTTTAAACCGGGTCATTCTGACCCGGCTGGAGGTTGGAGAAGCAAATTAAAATAAAAATAAAAATATAGGTCCCAGGCAAGCAGTTCGAACCCGGGATCCTATGAAAACAAGCGCATATCTTATCCACTTGGCTGTGTATATCATTCGTTAATATTTTGCATTAAGCTGATATTTATTACTTGCAGCTGATATTTATTACTTGATAACTTTCTATATATTTTTTATGTTGCTAAAATTATTTAGTTACTTTAATTATTTTAGATTAAATGTCAACAAGATTTATATAATTTTAATTAATAAGGATTATGTACAAATAATTTATTTTTTTTACATAGACAAAATGACAAATACATTATAAATTTACTCACATAAACGAGAGTCAGAGTTCGAATCACGACCATTTCTTCTGACCTAACAATTTTAACAATTTTTATCAGTTGAGTTAAGAATTATAAACCACAAACAACATTTTTAATTATGCAAATACAAGGGCTTTATATCTTATCATTATTGTTGTTTTAATTTTTTCTTTTTTGGTGCAAATACAATTTAATTTCACTATTTATGATATGGAAATTATTAAAATTCACCATGAACATCATCATTTTTGCGTTAAAATTTTTAATTAAGGACTAAAATCCAATGATAATAAAATAGGACCACTATTTTTTGTGAGTGAGTGGAAATTAAAAAACTAAAATTGTAATTAAGCCACGCGGCATGAGATGATGGGGCCGTGTGTTTTTTTTTTTTTAGTTATTAATATTTTGAACGGTATGGCTAAGGCAAAAAAATGTCATGGTACAGGTATGCAATAACTATTCGATAATAATGGTCGAGTGACATACAAACTAAATTAGGTAAACTAACCTGGAGTAGTGATCGACTCATTCTCTTACGATTTTAGGTCATATAAAAGGTAATAAATAGCCGTGAATAAATAATCGATGTGTTCTCACACAATTTGTATTTCGTCTCAAAGGTGAAGACTAGTTGGGAATAGTGAACACTCATTCTCACATGATTTTTGGCCATATAAAAGGTAATGACTAGCCGTGAATAGTAATCGACAAATTCTCAAATAATTTTTATTTCTTCGAACACGTAAATACTAGTTGGGAATAGTGAACACTCATACTCACACGATTTTACGTCAACTAAAAGGTAAAGTGAATAATGATCAACCCATTATCACACGATTTTTGGTCAACTAAAAGGTAAAGGGTAGCCGTGGATGGTGATCGACTCGTTCTAACACGATTTTTGGTCAGCTAAAAGGTAAAGAGTAGCCCTGAATAGTGATCGATCCACTCGATCTCACATGATTTTAGATTAGATAAAAGGTAATGACTAACCGTGAATAATAGTTGACACATTCAGACACAATTTAGGTCAACTAAAACCAAAAAGGTGAAGAAATTATTAAAAGATTTGTGAGACTTATAAATATTTAAAAGTTTATATAGTCGTTCCGACCACAATGATGTTTGAATAGGGAAATCGAAACCAAAGCCAAATAAACACCGCAAATCGATAATAAAAAAATTTGAGAACCGCATTAAATCGAATTTCTTTGGATATGTTTGGATGTTGTTTTGTGAAAACCGCTGCATTGGTTCAGATTTATTTCTCAAAACCAATTCAAACCGAACCAAGCCGCATACACACTAGTACAAAAAAGGCTTTTTTAGTCGGTTAAAATGACTTTTTAAGACGGTTCCATATCCGTCTTAATTTTTCCTGACATAAGAAGCTTTAATTTGTTAAGATGGATTTTAACTGATTTTACTTGACCTTTTTTATGTATTTTAACTGATTTAACTCATTTTAACTTATTAATTGTCAAAAAAGGTAAATACTTATTAAACCTGTTTACTGTCTACCCGACTTAAACAACCACTTCTCAAATCTATTAATTACTTAGCTGACTTAATTACGTCACACGAATAAATTATACACCCAAGCTGTCTAATTAAAAGTTCAAGTACGCAACAACAAAACACAAGTTCAATACATAAAAACGTACCTGAGTGTTTACGATGTCAAAAACATCTGGGTATTTATAAAAGAAAATTAGTTACTATATATAGGCTCATCTTTCCTCATTATCAAGATAAGTGTTCAATAAATTGAAAAACTAATAGTTTCGATCAGAATACTCTAGCCTCTTTTAAGCTTGATTAAACTATAGCATCCTTCAATAGTTTCAATTAGTTACTATACCTCTTTTAAGTGAATCTTCAATTGATAGATTAATTAAAATTCAAAAACCAATAGTTTGCAGCAAATGTGGGGTGAAAAAACATGCTCCTTAATTAACAGTGAATGGTTGGCTGCAAACATAATTGAAAAACCAATACTAAGCATCATCCATCATCTACCTAGTTTAATTACAAAGCATAATTGAAAAAACATGCATAACAAGAAGACTGAGTGTGTTTGTGTCTAAATTAAAAATTTAAGATTGTTATGGGCAGTTTTCATAATATGTCATTTGTGGTAGATGTGTAAATAGGTTAAATTATTATTATTATTATATTATTATTACCTGTTTTACCTATAATAGAAGGTCATTTTTCACTTACCCATCATAGGAGACCTATGGCACTCTCCCATGCTAGAAGGGGCCTTTTTTAAAATAAGAGATGCATAGTGTTGCTTCAAATGAGAAATAAGATGCTTATGTGAGGGTTAATTTTGTTTGTCTCCAATTTTTCTGCACATCACATGCACAGTATGAGAGAATTTAATTTTAAGTAAATGTTAATAAGTGTCAATTATTTTATGGAATTTGTGGGGTTTGGTAATTAACTATAAAATGGGTCTTGCTAACGAGTGTTTCCGGGGCACTCTTTAAGCATTCCATTTAAAGAAACTTTTTATTCAAAATATTAAACATTACAATTTTCAAAGCGTTGACTTCACGCATTCCCATAAAAATTATATAAAATACTTACTATTTAAGGTCTTAAAGAAATGTCCAATATAACTATATTAGCATTGATAATTGAGCTAAGATTTATAGACTCCTTAAACAACGTTTTAGAAATATTTATAATACATAGTTTTGCCCCCACAAGTCCAAATTTCTGGATCCGTCCCTGATTTTAACCACACTAAATTATTCATTTTTTTTTTTTACAAATGCATATTTGTAACAATGTAAAGAAAGAAAATAAAACTTGAAAAAAAAAGCACATCTTAAAAACAGTGCAAGGTGTAAGACTTATAAATTAGAGAATGTGTCGGAATGCAATGGAAAGAAAAAATGAACGATAAAAATGTCCCAATATTTTATCATTACAAATTATTATTTTTTGGATATTAAAGGGGCCGAAGTCCAAAGAAAAAAACTACACAAAGATAATTCTAGAGGTAGTTATCCCCATAACATCAGCTAAAAATAATGAGCTCAATCTCATAGGACACTGTTCATACACACACATTCCCGATTCATGTTCACATCCCAAATTAGCCAAAGCATCAGCACAAGCATTTGATTCACGATAAGAGTGACAAATTTTAACCTCCCAACCCATTGCAAGTAACCGTCTAATTTCTTGAATAGTCTCCATCCAACAACACTACCATTCTTGTCGCTTTGAAGTGTTTGAACCACGACCTTAGAATCAATATGCAACACAATCTTTTTAAATCTTTTATCATAAGCAAATTTAAGACCATAAAAAACTCTCCACAACTCTGCAAAGTAGGCATTACACCGTCCAAGATGATGTGAGAAACCCCCGAACCATTGGCCATTCGTGTTTCTAAGTAATCCCCCACAACTCATTACAAATTATTTATAACTTGAAATATTATGTTTACAATTTCAAAACATGTTTCTTGTATAAACATGCTTAAAAAAATATAAGTTAAAATAGATAAAATAAAATTAATATATTTCGTACAAATGGATAAAAATATATTTTACAAGACTTTTTGAGTAGTACTATTTAACTATAGTGTATTTTTAATTGTAAGGATTCATTGGACTTATCTTACTTAACTAAACCTACACAAACTTATCTGGAATAAAGACTTTCTTATTGTTCCGGTAAAAAATAATATGGAGGTGGTCCAAGTATATTAATGAGCAATAATGATATTTAGGATCTTTATTTACCAAAAAGTTGAACCATTTACAATGAATGTTTCTTCTCTATTTATAGAGGAAAGAATGATCAGAAAATATCTAAAACCACCCCACTCCCCTCTAATGGAGGTCGTGGGTGGTTTTCCACCGTATCTCAAGGGTGGTTACACTCCTCTTCCGCGCTTCAGCGGTGATAGTGGGAGGTTATCAGCCATTGGGCGACGTAATTATGTTCTGAGGGCGTCACCCCTAACCTTTATGATCTCGCCCCGCCTTATTTTTTCCGCCAAGTATCTATTTGAATTGTTTGGGCCAATTGTTTGGATCATTGTGTTATTGGGCTTATAATATTTTGTCCGGTACACTTATATATGTAACTAAATTTAGAGAGGAATTAAATTCAAAAGTGAAAAATAAAGGGGCTTACTTGGATCATCATCACTCAATAACCATGCATGCATTTCATTTTTTTAATTAAATCAATCTAATAAAAAAAATAAGTCTTGTAAATACTAGGTGAAGAAAGTCTTGTAAATACTACTTAGATGATAAAAGTATTACATAGACATATTATTTTATATATTAACACACATTTGAATCTATCTATCTTTTTTCTAATGTAGATGATCAGGATCGAATTTATAACCTCATACATACTACCCAAAATTTTGACCAATAGACTAAATTTAGTATATATTTTTTTGGTTTACAAAAATCTAGTGGTTTGAACCTATCAATCTTATTAAGTGTGTGAATTTGATCGTGATCGTAGGCTCTGTTTGATTAAATTAAGTTATAAGTTATATGATAGTTAATAAACTAACTTTTAGTTTATAGTTGAAAAATTAGTAGAATGAAATTAAAGTCTTTAATAAATTTAGATGTTATAATTATTAAATGACATAAAAGTACATGATTATTTTATTTGAGTGGATATTTATTTTTATGAGTGGGAAATTTTAATATTAATAAAGAAATTAAAATAATAAGATTAAAATTGGAATAAAAGCTAAAAAACTATAAGCTCAAATGCATTTTGAAATAGCATCTAAAAAAAGCTATAAGCTAGTAAAAAAAAATTTGTTACCAAACACCTTTAATTTTATGAAACAGGCTTATAAGCTAATATAATAAGTTATAAGCTGAGTTATTTGTGTTATCAAACACACTTATTAAAATAAAAATTTATGTGAGTGGATGGATGAAGAAACAAAAAAATAATAAAAATAAATGAAATTCTTCCCGGAAATATTGAAAACCCATTCATCACAACACTATTTGAACCCCCTTTATTTTTTCTCCACAACAAGGCTAGTCCTTGCCCAACTTTCAACATTCCACAGTACGGGCCTTTTTTGCAATACAATTTGGGCCTTTTGTGGGGCTCTCACTAAGAATTAACAAATAATTTCTGAAGAGAGCTTCTTTTCGCATCCTCCAGATTTCCTTCTTCACCTCCTAAAATGATCATGGTATCCCTCTCGCCATCTAGAAAGCGAGCAATTTTCCCCCTCTAATAGTGAGTGTCAATATTTTATACTCAAATTGAATGCCGGCACCTCCATGGATGAAAAAATTATGAAAAAAAAAGAGTTCGCATTATAGAGGGCGAACTCGGTTATGAGTTCGCATCCTATGAAGCGAACTCAGCTACACGAGTTTGCATCCTAAGAAATTAACTCTTTTTTTCATGATTTTTTCATCTATGGAAGTGCCGACGTTCAGTTTAAGTATAAAATATTGACACTCGCTACTTTGAATGCGAACTAATATCCTTCCAAATTATACGATTTATTTTAGTCAAACAATTCTATATTATTCGCTAAATGTTAAGAGTATATCCATGATGCCTTTTTTCAGGTAGTATATCCTTATTGATAAGTTTTTTTTATTACTTCAAGCATAAACAAGTTAATTAAAAATAAAATTTGATCAACAGCCATTTTAAATTAACACTTTAATCCAAGCATAAGAAAGTCCAAAGTCCAAACTGATCTATAAAATGTTGATCACATCAAAACTTTCAAAGTCAAAATTGATGACATATCACTATCTAATTCCTACTTGGAGTGGTTTATTAATATAAGAATATATATTAGTTTTTTGACAAATAATAAGTATAAAAATTTGTGATAAACCCTTTATGCAACTTGCCACATAACAAAATAAAACCAACAATTATATGCATCTCATTGATCTGCAAAAGATAACTACCAGACAAAAAATTTAATTTGTATTTTATCTTTAGATAAACTTATACAAGAAAAAAAAAAACTGTCTTATGGTTTAATGATTTACAAAAATGTATATTTTTGTCTAATTTTTTAATCTCTAATTTGTCAAATCCTAAACAGAAATTTAAAATCAAATACAATATAACATAACTTATCATGTCTAATTTTATTTTTTTGCTAATTAAAACATACTATACTTTAAACAAATCTATTGATTCCTTTTCCTTCATGTCACGTCTATCTACCTTGCCATACACTACTTTTCGTATTTTAATGAAACACAACCAAACATTATTAGTCCTACACAACGTTATTTCCTTCATTTGTTTCTTTCTTTTTTAAAAAAAAGTATTTTATTTATCCAAAAAAACAAAACAAAAACAAAACATTTTAGTAGTTGTCACGTTACCAACTTGCCAACTTGGAATATGAGGAACACCAACCACATACTTCAAAAAGAAAACATTTAATGAAGAAAAAGTTGTTGAGTTACTTAGATTATAGTTGAGTTTAAATTTTAGATTAAAAAAAAAAAGATAGAAAATCTTAGAAGATGAATGATTATGCATACAAAGTTGAAAGCTTGAATCGTCTAGTTCAATGGAGAATTCATAATTTATCAACATGCACTTATATGAAAGCTGATCCATTCAAAATAGCTATGTGGAATTGGTAAATTCAAGTTTATAATTTCTTTCTTTTTTTTATGAATTTTTAGTATTTGTTGATATATTGATAAGTTTTATTGAATTGTGGAAAAGAATTTAACATGATTAACCACAATTCTTTTAGTTTATAATTTCTTTCTTTTTTTTTATGAATTTTCTTATGATCATGTAGGCATTTATCAGTGGAAAAGAATTGTGGTTTACGTATTGAATTATATCCAGAAATGTCAAAAGAAAATTCTTCTCCAATTGCATCTTTCATAATTAGGATTCTTAGTTATGGTGGAAATGGCAAAATCTTGACTCAATCAGGTGATTAAAGTTCTATGATTTTAAAAAATATTTAATTTAGTTAATGCAAAGAGTATTTGATTTAATAAAGTTATTATAATATAAGTGAAGTTAATTTTTGTTTTATGATGCAGAAATAAAGGATAAACTTCTTAGCAATAAGGATTGTTTTGTTTGGGAGATCGAGGTTCCATTACCTGGAAAATTCATAATTGACATTGAGTTTCTTGATTTGAAAACTACATGTACAAATGTAAGTATATGAACATGTTTTACTCTTAATTACCCTATGTTGATATATGAGGGTTATTAAATTACTATGATTTCATCTCATTTACTATATTTTCTTTGATTTGAATAAAGGGTGGGGAAGCTTGTTCTATTTGGTCTAATGGATTTATACAGAAAATACAAAATGCAACAGCCCTTGAATCGCTTGGTCGAATGATAAGAGAAGGTATCTATACGGACATAACAATCAATGTTAAATCCGAGGGGAGCATAAGAGCTCATCGAGCTGTTCTTGCTTCACAATCACCTGTTTTTCGCAGCATGTTTTCACATGATGTTAAGGAGACATATTTGTCTACCATAAACATCGAAGACATGTCAATTGAAGCTTGTCAAACATTTATAAATTTTCTTTATGGGACCGTCAATGATGACGAATTTTTTAGGCACAGACTTGACCTATTGCATGCCGCGGATAAGTACGATATCCATGACTTGAGAGAAGTGTGTCAAACGAGTCTTCAAGAAGACATTGACACGAAAAATGTACTCGAGAGACTCCAACTTGCATCTTTCTATCGATTAACAAAGCTGAAAATTAGTTGTATGCAATATCTTGTGAAATTTGGTAAAATATATGATGTTCAAGGTGATTTAAGTGCCTTCTTGCAAACTGCAGATAGAGATTTGATATGTGAAGTCTTTCATGAAATTCTTGATGCATGGAAAAAGTAATATAAATCTTCCAACATTTTAAAGATAGGAAGACTATATGTTATTTTTTTATTTCTTGATTGCAATGTACATAAAATAGGTAGTGCTCTTGATTTGGAGCTATTCATTTTTTTTCCTTGTACACTTGTGTATATTTTGCTATGGTTTTGTTGTGTACTTTTTTTTTCTTAAAATAGTTTCCTACACTTTTTGTTAATGCAAAAGTACATATGTAAAGTTAGTACTAATGTCAAATATAGATTGAATTATTGTCAAGCATTATTGTGTGACATCATAATGAAATTAGCATAATTTTTTTATTTATATTTGGTCAAATAGTCCGGTAGTTAAAAATTTCACTCTTAAAATAAATAAGTGGGATGATCGAAGTTTGAACTCCGACCCCTACATATATAATGCAATGTCTATGACAACTCAGATAAACTCGCGAAACAATAAAATTATGTTATTACTATTTTAAGGGGTTTGCTCTTTTGCATGAAATGGTACAAGGACTGAAGCAGAGTACTCTGTTTCACAAAAACAAAGAAAGTATCAAAAGACAAAAACAAATATCTTTTTTGATTCATTGTATGTTTAAGTGTGTTTTCTTTTTTGCAATCACATAAATTGATTATATAAAATTGGTTTCGGATAATAGTGAGGTGAATATAAAATTATTTATATTTGAATATATTCACGGTAAATATGAGATGAACAATTAATTTGAGACAAAAAGTCAATTGTAGAAATTAAAAATTACGAATTCTAATTCAAGTTAAAATAAATTTTTAAGTCAAAATTAATTTTATTCGAGAACAATCGAACATGTTAAAATAAATTTACAACTCTTAAAGTAGTATAAATTTGACTCCTATAGAATAGAATTAAATATACGTTTTTTTTTTTTTTTTTTTTCACCATCTGTTGAATTTGGTTCTGGGGTCAGTTCTGCCATCAAGTGGTTTCAGCTCTCTTGTTGCAAATTTGGAGGAAAATCAAACAGAGAAACAACAAATTTATAAGTGTTTATGATGATGATATAAATTTCAACGTTGTCTGAAATTTACATATACAATTGTAAATTTTTAGTTCGAACTCGAGTGAAAGTATCCGGTCAAACACGCAAACACCACCGAAACTTACATGATGCTCTTTTGAATGAAATTTAAATTAAAACAATGTTATATTTTTACACTCACACGTTAGTACACAAACCATAAATTATCTCCCTGTGACATGTTTTTTGGGGAGTAAAAGTCTTCCCTATTCCATCCATATATTTAATTTATTACATTTTGATCAAAGGGTAGGTTTCAGAATTGATACATACCAATTCTATTTAATATTTTTCATGATCAAAATGGAAAATTACACAATCACATCATGTTATTTGTAGTTACTGTATAATTAATTGTTACATACCTATTTGTAACATTTTTAAAGCAAATTGATGGCAAATTGTTGCTATTGGAATTACTTATGGAACAATTCACATGTAGTATTTAAGAATAAATCCAAAAGAAGGTATGAACTTAACTATATAAGTTGAAAAAACATACTTAAGCAATTCAACCTAAAGAAAAATTATGTCTTCCTCCATTTTTCAGCTTATTATTTCGTCTTTTCTTGTTTGCATTTTCTTCTTGCAAGTGCAACCATCCTATGCCATTGGAAAGGTGAATGCTAAAAAATATGAAAATTGTGTATTTAATAATGATTATATAAAATTCACTATAGTTATTCATTAATTATCACAAAAGTACTTATGTTTCTAATGTATTTTTTTGTTGCAGTCCTATGTTGTTTACTTAGGAGCACATTCTCATGGCCTAAATCCTTCTTCTGCTGATTTAGACTATGCAACAAATTCCCATTATAGTTTATTGAGCTCCACCCTAGGGAGGTATAGAAATATATTTATTTTTTTAATCAATTCTACTCCCTCCGTTCCAAAATCCACAATGACTGACTCAGTTTGACTATATGTACTATTAACATATTTTGTTTAATTTTGACCATATTTTTCTACTAATATATAAAAATAAATATTAATGGTCAAAATTATATATTGACATGTGTGAAACAGTCAACTGAATTAATCATTGTGAGACTGAGGGAGTAATTAATTAATCTAAAATGGATGACAAGAAAATGATATATTTATGTATAAATAAATATTCACAGCCATGAGAGAGCCAAAGAAGCAATATTCTATTCCTATAATAGACACATCAATGGTTTTGCAGCAATATTGGAAGAAAAAGAAGCAGAAGAGCTTGCAAGTAAGCAAATTATTAGCTTCTACTTCTATGTTTTCAAATATGATCACATCTTCTATGTTTTTAATGTGCAGGAAATCCAAATGTAGTTTCTGTATCTTTGAACAAAATGCATCAATTGCATACAACAAGGTCATGGGAATTTCTTGGACTAGAAGGAAATGGAGTAGTTCCTAAGGACTCCATTTGGGAGAAGGCAAGATATGGTGAAGATACAATTATTGGTAACCTTGATACAGGTATACAAGTTTCATATATTCTCATAGTCAGAACCAAACCATGGCATGTTCATTTGATTTATTGACACAATACTTTTCTTAAATAGGTGTATGGCCAGAATCTCAAAGCTTTAGTGACCAAGGAATGAGCCCTATTCCATCAAAGTGGCGCGGAAATGGGATATGCCAAATCGACAAATTTTTTTACTCCAAAAAAACTTATTGCAACAGGTTCATTAGTCCTCCATCCTCTTGAATAAACACTTGTATATATGTAGTACCGATACTTCAGATTGAATGTGTCGTTTGTTGTCCAATACATGTTGGTGACTTGGTGTCTGATACTGACGCATGTTGTTACATTCAATAACTTCAATTTTCCTATGTTATTACTGGTGTAGATGTGTCAGTGTTTTGTGTCTAATATCCATGTCTATGTGAGTACATCGTATCCAATCATGATTCTTAAAGTTATTGACATTTATAAATGTTCCACATATAGGAAGCTGATAGGAGCAAGAGTTTTCTACAAAGGTCATGAGGTACAGCTAGAAAAACTCAATGCATCATTTTACAACGCACGGGACACGATAGGCCATGGTTCTCACACTCTATCAACAGCTGGAGGTAATTTTGTTCAAGGAGTTAGTGTTTTTGGCAATGGTTATGGCACTGCCAAAGGTGGATCTCCAAAGGCTCGCGTTGCAGCCTACAAAGTGTGTTGGCTACATGGCTGCGATGACGCAGATATCTTAGCTGGTTTTGAGGCTGCCATAAGTGATGGTGTTGATGTGCTTTCGGTTTCTCTTGGTGGAAGGACTAAAAATCTGCTTTCAGATTCAATTGCTATAGGTTCCTTCCATGCAGTTGCAAATGGTATAGTAGTAGTTAGTTCTGCTGGAAATGAAGGACCTTATTTTGAAACAGTTGTAAATACGGCACCTTGGTTATTCACTGTTGCCGCTAGCACAATCGATAGAGACTTCACCAGTTATGTTAAACTAGGTGACAACAAGTACATTAAGGTATTGCTTTTTTAATCATTTCTTGCGTAGAAAGTTTTACGCATTCAAATGAGAAAATGTTGATTAGTCCTTGAAAGTATACTGCTCGATCAAATTCGAAGACCGAAAATCTGATTTACTGTGAAAATTTGTTTTGTTAGGGAACAAGTCTTTCATCTAAGGACTTGCCATCGCACGAGTTCTATCCTTTGATTAGTGCTCGAGATGCCAAACATTTCTATGTTCTATCTAGAGAAGCGTAAGTGAAAATTCTACAAGTTTCATTTCCGATCATTTTGTTTTATCTATTAATACTTGGAAGATTGTTTCATATATATCATCTCTTGCAGGAAATTCTGCAGACATGGAACACTTGATGTCAGAAAGGTTAAGGGAAAAATAGTGGTATGCCTTGAAGATGAAATATTTGGAATTCCTAATGCAGGTGAAGAAGCTTCTTCTGCAGGAGCAGTAGGAATGATATTGGCTAATGATTATAAAAGCTTTTATGATTTTGCTGCATACTCTCATGTTTTGCCTACTTCACATGTCAATTACACTGATGGTCAATATATTTATTCCTACATTCAAAGAGAAAAGTAATTTTCTTTCTTCAACATTAATTTTTGTTATTAGATCTTTAAAATGGATTTTAGTAACTATAATGGCTCTTTCTTTCTCTTGCAGTAACCCTGTTGCTTACATATCAAAAGCAATAACAGAAATTCCGATTATTCCTGCTCCAGTGATTGCTTCATTTTCATCAAGGGGACCTAGCACAACTCTTCCATCAATTCTAAAAGTTTGTTATTTTTTTTGTTACATTATCAATTTACCTATACTTACATTTAATTTCAATCACTACGCTTTCATTTGCTCCTTTCATATATGAAACGCAAACACAGACACCAGATATGACACAAACACTGACACGTAGAGACTAACAATATTTTAAGAAAATAAAAGTAATTGAATGTAACGACATCTGATTGTGCTGGACACGATAATGCACCATTGACCCGAAGTGTCGGCGGTGCTATAGTCTAGATGATTTTGTGACAAATGTTTTTTGTGTCTTTTCAGCCTGATATCACAGCACCTGGAGTGAACATAATTGCTGCTTACACAGAAGCCACAAGTGCATTTGGAATAAAATCAAGTAATAGGATTCCATACAATTCCTTTTCAGGAACTTCTATGTCATGCCCTCATGTGTCTGGTATAGTAGGTCTTCTCAAAACACTTCATCCTCGATGGAGTCCGGCAGCTATCAAATCAGCAATTATGACCACTGGTACCACATAACTGAATCATCCATTTTTTTAAATTTTTCCTAGAAAATATGTCTTTTTGTAGGGTTATATTTGGCACGGCGGTAAGGTTTGATGTCATGTGACTTAAAAGGTTACAGGTTCAAATCTTAAAAATAGTCTCTTCGTTGACGATCTTTAATATGTCTTATTCTTTATCATAACTCATAAGCTACTGGAACTTGACACAACTACCTATGTCAGCAAGCAAAATGGACAACAGCAAAAGACCTATCGAGGATCGATTCTACGAAAATGCAACTCCATTTGCATATGGTTCGGGTCACATTCAGCCTGATCTTGCTATAGATCCCGGACTAATTTACGATCTTAATGCGGTTGATTACTTGAACCTATTATGTGCTTATAATCTAAGCCATAAGAAAATTAAGGCTATTTACAACCAGCCTTTCATTTGTCCAAAAAACTACAATATGTTGGATTTCAACTACCCTACAATCACAATACTTGATCTCGGGGACAAAACCATAAATGTTAGTCGAACCGTTACAAATGTTGGATCTCCAAGTACATATTACGTGCAAGCCAAGGCACCTGATGGAGTTTCAGTTTTGGTTGAGCCAAGTTACTTGAGCTTTAAGGAAGTTGGTGAGAAAAAATCATTCAAGGTTATTGTGATGAAAACTATGGATAATGGTGATGGTGTTTCTACTACATTGGATTATGTATTTGGGGAATTATTATGGACAAATGGAAATCATAGAGTAAGGAGTACTATTGCAGTGAAGTTCAAGTAGAAATTAATTTCATGTCACTTGCTTAGAGTTGTAGAGGCATTACGCAATAAATTTAGAAAATGATGTGATTTGTTATGTAGTTATCTGCAGATTATATAATCTTTTATGCCAATTTAAAGTTACAACTTATTTCAGCAAAAAAAGGTTAGAATTTATCTCTAGCATCTTATAATAAATCAAAATACTACTTCATTAGAAATATTTGGTCTTAGCTACTAAATCAGAGGGCTTTTATCTCTATCATGATTCAAATTCTCTGTGAATATATACTATTGTGTTGCATGAGATCACTTTAATCATAGTATTTGATTCTACTGTGACAAAAATTGATTTTGTAATATTAATTTTATTTAAAAATGAATTGAATTTATAACAGTTTATATTCGAATACACTTACGTAAGATGAATTAAATCATACATTTTAAAATAAAAATTACGTTTAGATTAAAAAACTATAAATCTTAGCATGAAGTTAAAATCAATTTTAAAAACAAAATCAATTCTACCTAAGAATAAACAAACACATTGAAAATAAATTTTACACCTATAAAATTAATTTTGACCGCTCCAAGTGTGGAACCAAACATATACATAGTCAAACTCTTGAGATACTTCCTCCCATCCTAAACATAAAAAAATAAAAATAAAAAATTTACTTATTAAATTCATTGAGAATCTAATGTATATAGACCATATTCTGAACTAAATATATTAAATTATCAATGAATCTAAAAAATAAACTCTTTCATATATTTAAAATCGAAGGAGTATAAATCAACCTTAAAACAAGATTTTTACCGGTCTAAATGAGTACAATTAAACGTGTAAATGATTTTTAAGAATTGTAATAGTACTTTTTTATGTTCTACTTGTTAAAAGAGAAAACTTTATTGAAAATGAAAAGGTTCCCTTTAGGCTTAGCAATAGTTGAAAGGATTAATCTTTTAGCTGTGCACTAGGGGTATCTGATTATTATATCACAAAAAATAAAGGAAAAATAAAAAAAACCCTTTGGAATATACTAAGAAGAAGAAAAAAAATTATATGATTTGGCACTATTGTTCCCATGTAAGCATTAACTTGAACAGCCAAACATTCTATTTCATTCATATATGCAAGTGGATTATGGATTTGGATCCTCTCCTTTTTTTTCTCTCCAATTCCCTCTCTAATTTTTTTTATGTGTCTATCTCTCTCATTATCATTTATTTTTAATTTTTAATTTCTCTCTCTTCACACTCACAAAACAATGAATTGGAGAGGGAATTTGAGAGAAATCATAGGAGAGGATCCAAATCCGTGGATTATAAATGTATCATGATAAGTATGTCAGAATTACGATAATCTATAGTTATTCATTATAACTCTTATAAAATCATCATAAATGATGTAATTCTATAGTTTCCAATATGATCCCAATCATATAGAAAGTGTAAGGGCTCGTTTGACCTACCTTATTTTAGAGCTTATGCAATATAAATTAAATTTTATGCTATTTTATATGTTTAAATTAGTGAAAATTGAATACTTAGAAACTATTTTAGCATAAACTATCTTGAAAAACTTATAATAATACATAAAAATTGTATAAGCTATTTGTATAAACTCAAAAATAAGTTAGATCAAACGAACCCTCAGTATAATAGCTAAACTAAAACAGAATAAAGCATATGAATATTTGTATACATGCCCCACAAGAAAAACCATCACAAACTAAACCAACTTTTATAAAAAAAAAAAGCCACACGTCTTTCATGCATGATTCTTGTTTTGAGATAAGGATTGATCTTGAAAAACAAAAACCACATGAATTTATGTTTAATTCTACCGTGAAAAAATTGATCTTAAATAAATTGATTATTGATAACTAAAATCGAATCAAAGGTAATAAAAATTATACTTGTATACATACATTCATATAAAAAAGTGAATTAAACCATTAACTTTAAAAAAAATTAAAATCAATTCTAAAACATCAAAAGCTATAATTTTCAACTTAGCCACGAGTTGGTGTCACGGTCGATATATCAGAATTACACTGTTTTATGTTTTATGTAATTTTGCAGAAGTTATGAAGTGTGTGGTTTTTAAAAAATCACGGCAAATGATTTTAACATATTTACTATGATATCAAATATACACTTAAATAAAATCAATTATACTTTAGAAAAGAAAATCATTCAATTGAAATCGAAAACAAAACATGCACCAAGATTATGAATTTTGATTTTTTTTGTTAAAGGACGAAAAACAGTATAATCACTAAAACAAAGATATCATTAAAAATAAAAACCAACATTAATCCCAATAAACGGATAATTACAATGTATCAATATTCATTTCCAATAAATCATCATTAAAATCCCAGAAAATTTACCTAGAACTAAACGAAAAACATTAAAAAATTAAGAAGAGAATACTGAACTAATGCAATGGCGGCGGCGCATAACCCAAGAACGGCCTTCCTCCACCACTAACACCACCGCAAGAATCACAGAAACTCAAAAGAATCTTTGATTTTGTGAAACGCATGGTTGAAAACTCCGAATCCAAAAACAAACCCGATCACGATCACAGCAATAATCAAACACGTGCAAAACATGCACACTCTACCCCCACAACACATCTCTAATCAACGATCGTTGAAAATCAGAAAGTTTCAATCTTTTTCTTCTGGGTGTGTTAGATCTGATGAAAAAATTGTGATGATAATGATGAATTTAAAAGAGAGAGAGAAGAAGAGAAGTGTTAATGTGTCAATGTTAAAAGATTGAAACGTTTTTTAGCTTATAAGGAAAGCTATAATAAAAATTCTAAAAACAATATTCTCCTTTTTAAAGAGGAAAAAAGATTATTTTGTTGTTAACTTTTTCAATTTAAAAACGATTTTTTTGCATGATTTTACTGCATGATTTTCCTTGTACACTTGTGTATATTTTGCTATGGTTTTGTTGTGTACTTTTTTTTTCTTAAAATAGTTTCCTACACTTTTTGTTAATGCAAAAGTACATATGTAAAGTTAGTACTAATGTCAAATATAGATTGAATTATTGTCAAGCATTATTGTGTGACATCATAATGAAATTAGCATAATTTTTTTATTTATATTTGGTCAAATAGTCCGGTAGTTAAAAATTTCACTCTTAAAATAAATAAGTGGGATGATCGAAGTTTGAACTCCGACCCCTACATATATAATGCAATGTCTATGACAACTCAGATAAACTCGCGCAACAATAAAATTATGTTATTACTATTTTAAGGGGTTTGCTCTTTTGCATGAAACGGTACAAGGACTGAAGCAGAGTACTCTGTTTCACAAAAACAAAGAAAGTATCAAAAGACAAAAACAAATATCTTTTTTGATTCATTGTATGTTTAAGTGTGTTTTCTTTTTTGCAATCACATAAATTGATTATATAAAATTGGTTTCGGATAATAGTGAGGTGAATATAAAATTATTTATATTTGAATATATTCACGGTAAATATGAGATGAACAATTAATTTGAGACAAAAAGTCAATTGTAGAAATTAAAAATTACGAATTCTAATTCAAGTTAAAATAAATTTTTAAGTCAAAATTAATTTTATTCGAGAACAATCGAACATGTTAAAATAAATTTACAACTCTTAAAGTAGTATAAATTTGACTCCTATAGAATAGAATTAAATATACGCTTTTTTTTTGTTTTCACCATCTGTTGAATTTGGTTCTGGGGTCAGTTCTGCCATCAAGTGGTTTCAGCTCTCTTGTTGCAAATTTGGAGGAAAATCAAACAGAGAAACAACAAATTTATAAGTGTTTATGATGATGATATAAATTTCAACGTTGTCTGAAATTTACATATACAATTGTAAATTTTTAGTTCGAACTCGAGTGAAAGTATCCGGTCAAACACGCAAACACCACCGAAACTTACATGATGCTCTTTTGAATGAAATTTAAATTAAAACAATGTTATATTTTTACACTCACACGTTAGTACACAAACCATAAATTATCTCCCTGTGACATGTTTTTTGGGGAGTAAAAGTCTTCCCTATTCCATCCATATATTTAATTTATTACATTTTGATCAAAGGGTAGGTTTCAGAATTGATACATACCAATTCTATTTAATATTTTTCATGATCAAAATGGAAAATTACACAATCACATCATGTTATTTGTAGTTACTGTATAATTAATTGTTACATACCTATTTGTAACATTTTTAAAGCAAATTGATGGCAAATTGTTGCTATTGGAATTACTTATGGAACAATTCACATGTAGTATTTAAGAATAAATCCAAAAGAAGGTATGAACTTAACTATATAAGTTGAAAAAACATACTTAAGCAATTCAACCTAAAGAAAAATTATGTCTTCCTCCATTTTTCAGCTTATTATTTCGTCTTTTCTTGTTTGCATTTTCTTCTTGCAAGTGCAACCATCCTATGCCATTGGAAAGGTGAATGCTAAAAAATATGAAAATTGTGTATTTAATAATGATTATATAAAATTCACTATAGTTATTCATTAATTATCACAAAAGTACTTATGTTTCTAATGTATTTTTTTGTTGCAGTCCTATGTTGTTTACTTAGGAGCACATTCTCATGGCCTAAATCCTTCTTCTGCTGATTTAGACTATGCAACAAATTCCCATTATAGTTTATTGAGCTCCACCCTAGGGAGGTATAGAAATATATTTATTTTTTTAATCAATTCTACTCCCTCCGTTCCAAAATCCACAATGACTGACTCAGTTTGACTATATGTACTATTAACATATTTTGTTTAATTTTGACCATATTTTTCTACTAATATATAAAAATAAATATTAATGGTCAAAATTATATATTGACATGTGTGAAACAGTCAACTGAATTAATCATTGTGAGACTGAGGGAGTAATTAATTAATCTAAAATGGATGACAAGAAAATGATATATTTATGTATAAATAAATATTCACAGCCATGAGAGAGCCAAAGAAGCAATATTCTATTCCTATAATAGACACATCAATGGTTTTGCAGCAATATTGGAAGAAAAAGAAGCAGAAGAGCTTGCAAGTAAGCAAATTATTAGCTTCTACTTCTATGTTTTCAAATATGATCACATCTTCTATGTTTTTAATGTGCAGGAAATCCAAATGTAGTTTCTGTATCTTTGAACAAAATGCATCAATTGCATACAACAAGGTCATGGGAATTTCTTGGACTAGAAGGAAATGGAGTAGTTCCTAAGGACTCCATTTGGGAGAAGGCAAGATATGGTGAAGATACAATTATTGGTAACCTTGATACAGGTATACAAGTTTCATATATTCTCATAGTCAGAACCAAACCATGGCATGTTCATTTGATTTATTGACACAATACTTTTCTTAAATAGGTGTATGGCCAGAATCTCAAAGCTTTAGTGACCAAGGAATGAGCCCTATTCCATCAAAGTGGCGCGGAAATGGGATATGCCAAATCGACAAATTTTTTTACTCCAAAAAAACTTATTGCAACAGGTTCATTAGTCCTCCATCCTCTTGAATAAACACTTGTATATATGTAGTACCGATACTTCAGATTGAATGTGTGTTTGTTGTCCAATACATGTTGGTGTTTGATACTGACGCATATTGTTACATTCAATAACTTCAATTTTCTTATGTTATTACTGGTGTAGATGTGTCGGTGTTTCATGTCTAATATCCATGTCTATGTGAGTACTTCGTATCCAATCATGATTCCTAAAGTTATTGACATTTATAAATGTTCCACATATAGGAAGCTGATAGGAGCAAGAGTTTTCTACAAAGGTTATGAGGTACATCTAGAAAAACTCAATGCATCATTTTACAACGCACGGGACACGATAGGCCATGGTTCTCACACTCTATCAACAGCTGGATGTAATTTTGTTCAAGGAGTAAGTGTTTTTGGCAATGGTTATGGCACTGCCAAAGGTGGATCTCCAAAGGCTCGCGTTGCAGCCTACAAAGTGTGTTGGCTACATGGCTGCGATGACGCAGATATCTTAGCTGGTTTTGAGGCTGCCATAAGTGATGGTGTTGATGTGCTTTCAGTTTCTCTTGGTGGAAGGACTAAAAATCTGCTTTCAGATTCAATTGCTATAGGTTCCTTCCATGCAGTTGCAAATGGTATAGTAGTAGTTAGTTCTGCTGGAAATGAAGGACCTTATTTTAAAACAGTTGTAAATACGGCACCTTGGTTATTCACTGTTGCCGCTAGCACAATCGATAGAGACTTCACCAGTTATGTTAAACTAGGTGACAACAAGTACATTAAGGTATTGCTTTTTTAATCATTTCTTGCGTAGAAAGTTTTACGCATACAAATGAGAAAATGTTGATTAGTCCTTGAAGGTATACTGCTCAATCAAATTCGAGGACCGAAAATCTGATTTACTGTGAAAATTTGTTTTGTTAGGGAACAAGTCTTTCATCTAAGGACTTGCCATCGCACGAGTTCTATCCTTTGATTAGCGCTAAAGAAGCCAAACATTTCTATGTTCTATCTAGAGAAGCGTAAGTGAAAATTCAACAAGTTTCATTTCCAATCATTTTGTTTTATCTATTAGTACTTGGAAGATTGTTTCATATATATCTCTTGCAGGAAATTCTGCAGACATGGAACACTTGATGTCAGAAAGGTTAAGGGAAAAATAGTGGTATGCCTTGAAGATGAAATATTTGGAATTCCTAATGCAGGTGAAGAAGCTTCTTCTGCCGGAGCAGTAGGAATGATATTGGCTAATGATTATAAAAGCTTTTATGATTTTGCTGCATACTCTCATGTTTTGCCTACTTCACATGTCAATTACACTGACGGCGAATATATTTATTCCTACATTCAAAGAGGAAAGTAATTTTCTTTCTTCAACATTAATTTTTGTAATTAAATCTTTAAAATGGGTTTTAGTAACTATAATGGCTCTCTCTTTCTCTTGCAGTAACCCTGTTGCTTACATATCAAAAGCAATAACAGAAATTCCGATTATTCCTGCTCCAGTGATTGCTTCATTTTCATCAAGGGGACCTAGCACAATTCTTCCATCAATTCTAAAAGTTTGTTATTTTTTTTGTTACATTATCAACTTAGCTATACTTACATTTAATTTCAATCACTACGCTTTCATTTGCTCCTTTCATATATGAAACGCAAACACAGACACCAGATATGACACAAACACTGACACGTAGAGACTAACAATATTTTAAGAAACTAAAAGTAATTGAATGTAACTACATCTGACTGTGCCGGACACGATAATGCACCATTGATCCGAAGTGTCCGCGGTGCTACAGTCTAGATGATATTGTGACATGTTTTTTGTGTCTTTTCAGCCTGATATCACTGCACCTGGAGTGAACATAATTGCTGCTTACTCAGAAGCCACAAGTGCATTTGGAATAAAATCAAGTAATAGGATTCCATACAATTCCTTTTCAGGAACTTCTATGTCATGCCCTCATGTGTCTGGCATAGTAGGTCTTCTCAAAACACTTCATCCTCGATGGAGTCCGGCAGCTATCAAATCAGCAATTATGACCACTGGTACCACATAACTGAATCATCCATTTTTTTTAAAATTTTTCCTAGAAAATATATCTTTTTGTAGGGCTATCTTTGGCACGGCGGTAAGGTTTGATGTCTTGTGACTTAAAGGTCATAGGTTCAAATCTTAAAAATAGTATCTTCGTTGACGATCTTTAATATTTCGTATTCTTTATCATAACTCATAAGCTACTGGAACTTGACACAACTACCTATTTCAGCAAGCAAAATGGACAACAGTAAAAGACCTATCGAGGATCGATTCTACGAAAATGCAACTCCATTTGCATATGGTTCGGGTCACATTCAGCCTGATCTTGCTATAGATCCCGGACTAATTTACGATCTTAATGTGGTTGATTACTTGAACCTATTATGTGCTTATAATCTAAGCCATAAGAAAATTAAGGCTATTTACAACCAACCTTTCATTTGTCCAAAAAACTACAATATGTTGGATTTCAACTACCCTACAATCACAATACTTGATCTCGGGGACAAAACCGTAAATGCAAGTCGAACCGTTACAAATGTTGGACTTCCAAGTACATATTACGTGCAAGCCACGGCACCTGATGGAGTTTCAGTTTTGGTTGAGCCAAGTTACTTGAGCTTTAAGGAAGTTGGTGAGAAAAAATCATTCAAGGTTATTGTGATGAAAACTATGGATAATGGTGATGGTGTTTCTACTAAATTGGATTATGTATTTGGGGAATTATTATGGACAAATGGAAATCATAGAGTAAGGAGTACTATTGCAGTGAAGTTCAAGTAGAAATTAATTTCATGTCACTTGCTTAGAGTTGTAGAGGCATTAATCAATAAATTTAGAAAGTGATGTGATTTGTTATGTAGTTATCTGCAGATTATATAATCTTTTATGCCAATTTAAAGTTACAACTTATTTCAGCAAAAAAAGGTTAGAATTTATCTCTAGCATCTTATAATAAATCAATATACTACTTCATTAAAAATATTTGGTAGCTACTAAATCAGAGGGCTTTTATCTCTATCATGATTCAAATTCTCTGTGAATACTATTGTGTTACAGGAAAATTCTAACATGTGGTCCATGGTGGACCATTCATGAAAAACCCTATAATGAATACGAATTTTACAAAATCCACCGTTGGATTGAAAGTTTATATCATATAGATCATCTATAGAAAATTTTAGAAAAATTGAAAATCATTTGATATGTTATTGAGATCCATCAAGATTAACGGTTTATTAAATACTGTAAATCTTGATAAATCCCAATAAAATATCAAATGATTTTCAATTTTTTAAAATTTTTTTATGGATGCTCTATATGATATAAACTTTCAATCTACCAATAAATTTTATAAAATTTGTATTCGATAGATCACTTGTCCACGGTGGACCACTTGTGAAGGTGGTCCACCGTAGCATTAGCCTTGTGTTACATGAGATCACTTTAATCATAGTATTTGATTCTACTGTGACAAAAATTGATTTTGTAATATTAATTTTATTTAAAAATGAATTATATTTATAACAGTTTATATTCGAATATACTTACGTAAGATGAATTAAATCATACATTTTAAAATAAAAATTACATTTAGATTAAATCTTAGCATGAAGTTAAAATCTATGATGCACGGGTACTCCATCTGAGGAAAAGTACCGGTACCGGGTACGTACCCGTATCAGTACCGGGTACACATCCGTACCTAAATTTATAACCATACACGTTTATTAGTTTTTAAAAAATTGCCGTACCCCGTACCAGTACACGTATTCAGTACCGTACCCGCACCTAGGCAACACAAGTTAAAATCAATTTTAAAGACAAAATCAATTCAACCTAAGAATAAACAAACACATTGAAAATAAATTTTTACATCTATAAAATTAATTTTGACCGCTCCAAGTGTGGAACAAACATATACATAGCCAAACTCTTGACATACTTCCTCCGATCCTAAACATAAATAAAAAAAATAAAAAAAAAAATACTTATTAAATTCATTGAGAATCTAATGTATATAGATCATATTATGAACTAAATACATTACATTATCAATGAATCTAGAAAGTAAATTCTCTCGTATATTTAAAATCGAAGGAGTATAAATCAACCTTAAAACAAGATTTTTACCGGTCTAAATGAGTACAATTAAACGTGTAAATGATTTTTAAGAATTGTAATAGTACTTTTTTATGTTCTACTTGTTAAAAGAGAAAACTTTATTGAAAATGAAAAGGTTCCCTTTAGGCTTAGCAATAGTTGAAAGGATTAATCTTTTAGCTGTGCACTAGGGGTATCTGATTATTATATGACAAAAAATAAAGGAAAAATCAAAAACCCTTTGGAGTATACGATATCAAGAAGAAAAATAAATTATATGATTTGTAGTGGCACTATTGTTCCCATGTAACCATTAACTTGAACCGCCAAACATTCTTTTTTTATTTTTGTCAGGTAGTCTAGCGGTTAGAAATTCATCCCTTAAAGATGAATAAGTAAGCATACCGGATTCGAACTTCAATCTCCGCACAGATATACAATGTTCTTTACCAATTGAATTAAAGTTATGGGAATTGAACCACTAAACATTCAATTTCATTCATATATGCAAGTGGATTATAAATGTATCACGAAATATGTCAGAATTACGGTAATTTACAGTTATCACTATAAATCACGTAATTCTATAGTTTCCACTATGATCCCAAACATATACAAAGTGTAAGTATAGTAGCTAAACTAAAACAGAATAAAGTATATGAATATTTGTATACATGCCCCACAAGAAAAACCATCACAAACTAAACCAACTTTTATAAAAAAGCCACACGTCTTTCATGCATGATTCTTGTTTTGAGATAAGGATTGATCTTAAAAAACAAAAGCCACATGAGTTTATGTTTAATTCTACCGTGAAAAAATTGATCTAAACTAAATTGATTATTGATAACTAAAATCGAATCAAAGGTAATAAAAATTATACTTCATATAAAAAAGTGAATTAAACCATTAACTTTAAAAAAATTTAAAATCAATTCTAAAACTTCAAAAGCTATAATTTTCAACTTAGCCACCGGTCACGGTCGATTTATCAAATGGTTTAATGTAATTTTGCAGAAGTTACGGAGTGTGATTTTTAAAAATTATAGTGAATCACCGTGATTTTAATATAGTTAATATCAAAGATACACTTAAAGTAAAATCAATTTACACTCTAGAAAAGAAAATCATTCAATTGAAATCGAAAACCAAACATGCACCAAGATAATGAATTTTGATTTTTTTTGTTAAAGGACGAAAAACAGTATAATCACTAAAACAAAGATATCATTAACAATAAAAACCAACATTAATCCCAATAAACGGATAATTACAATGTATCAATATTCAATTCCAATAAATCATCATTAAAATCCCAGAAAAATTACCTAGAACAAAACGAAAAACATTAAAAAAAATTAAGAAGAGAACAATACTGAACTAATGCAATGGCGGCGGCGCATAACCCAAGAACGGCCTTCCTCCACCACTAACACCACCGCAAGAATCGCAGTAACTCAAAGAATCTTTGATTTTGTGAAATCCATGGTTGAAAACTCCGAATCCAAAAACAAACCCGATCACGATCACAGCGATAAACAAACACGTGCAAAACATGCACACTCTACCCCCACAACACATCTCTAATCAACGATCGTTGAAAATCAGAAAGTTTCAATCTTTTTCTTCTGGGTATGTTAGATCTGATGAAAAAATTGTGATGATAATGATGAATTTAAAAGAGAGAGAAGAAGAAGAGAAGTGTTAATGTGTCAATGTTAAAAGATTGAAACGTTTTTTAGCTTATAAGGAAAGCTATAATAAAAATTCTAAAAAACAATATTCTTCCTTTTAAAGAGGAAAAAAGATAATTTTTTTTGTTAACTTTTTCAATTGAAAAACGATTTTTTTTCATGATTTTAGTGCTCAGTTAGTTACTATATGAATATGGATGGACCACGATTCCTAATTTCAAGTTTTGACGCATTTATTAATTATTATGTATATTTGGTTATTTTATGGTCGTTAGATCGAGATTAAATTAAATTTAAACCGTTCAATTGTTCGGTTTGATGATGAATCCAACGCGTGAATGTGTCACAAGTTTATCTAATTACTTCAAAAAAATTGTTATGAAGGATAAATATAATGCGGTTTTTGTTTCAAGTTAATGCTTATACAAAAAAAATTAACTAGATTTACTTTTTAGAATAGCATAATTGTAAAAAAAAAAAACTCAAACTAAATTAATTTTGTTACAATTATTTCTTTTTTTATAGGAATTTTGTTACAATTTTTAAAACAGTTCGATTTTATCATAAATCCAACGTGTGAATGAGTCATAAGTTTTTTTTTTTTTTTTGGGTTACAAACCATAAGTTTATTTGATTACTTCGTTTTTATCTGATTATTTCAAAAATTACTCTAAAGGATAAATATATTAAATATTACGCGGTGTTTCTTTCAAGTTAACTAGATTATTTATTCCTAAGATTGGAATAATTGTAACGAAAAAACTTAAATTAATTTCATTTTGTTACTCACATCTTTTTTTACACTTCAATTTAGTCATTTAAAAAAATACTCAAACTAAGTGATAACATTTTTATATTAGGGGTAATGTAGTCTCTATATTATTCAGTTAGAGTAGTTCAGTTAGTATTTATTATGTAAATTATTTAACAATGGATTTGAACTCTAAATTTTTTACTTCTTTAAATTTATAATGTGTGAGTTTGATCATATGAAAAAAAAGTATTACAAAAGATAATATAAATAAATAAAAGTATAATTTACCAAGTGTAACATTCACTTTGTGTATTCAACAGACTTTCGAACTCATAACACCGTAAAAAAATTTAATAATGATAAACAATAGCAAAAAAAATTAAATCTTTTAGATAAACGAAATAGCAATAATTATTGAAAACTCACACAAATAAAAACATCGGGTTTCAATCCTCGATCACCACATAATTAACGATTTAGATATTTTCCCAATTTAGCTAAGATTTATGGACAAAAAAATACCTTTTATTAAAAAAAAGTACTATAAAAATTAGAATTAATGAATACTTGAGTAAAATTAACGTGTACGTTTTGTTGTCAACCTTAAATGGCAATGTTGAGGGCGATGTGTTAAAGGAATGGTGAAGTGGTTGAGTCTATCACAACAACAACTACAATTAGCATAGCATTGTTGGGGTATATGTATAGATATATATTCTTAATAATTTGGCGATTGGTCTCTACTAGTGAAATTGACCAATGAATGGGGTGGGTAACCATGAAAATATATCTTAATGGTCTAGGTTCGTTTTGGTAAATGGTCTCTTTCTGTGTCAAAAAGAAAAAGTTTATGTCTTTTTGGATCCTAAATAATTAAATTTCTTTTGACAAACTCAAAATAATTACTTTCATTCATTTTTTTTCATTTTAAAAAAAATACTTTCTCTATTTCAATATTAAAAGGCATTTGAAAAAAATTAATTTGACCGACACTTTATACTTTTAAGACATAATTAGTTTGTCAAAAAAAAAAAAGACATAATTAATTAATTTTTTTAAATTACCCTTAAATCTTTTTATATCATCATATACTAGTAGTTTTTAACTACAAATACATAGACAATTTGGTAAAGTTATTTGAGTCAACTAATTAATAATTATTTTTCTTAATTCACATGCATAAATTTGTGAGCATCACCTCTTTCACACTACAAGAATGTGCACGCCTTAAGATAGAAGTTAGTGATTAAAATACCAATAATCTGTGTAAATTGTGCATTCCACTTCATTTTCCTTAAAGTATAAAATTGTCATTTTTTCAATAATAAGAAAACAAGAAACTATTGAAAGTTGAAACCAAGAAGAAATCCTAAGAAGAAATTCCAAGAATTCTAAGAAATTCTTGGATTGGTACCCCAATCCAAAACAGAAAAAAATTTAAGGTTCAAAGGACACTTACAAATGTAATTACATTTATCCCCCTCTAAAAACACTAGTGAAACTCGAACTCGAAACCTCTCGTTTTTAAATCTTGTTTCTAAATGACAAAGATATATAATATTAAATCAAACAAAAAAGTATCAATACAAACAAAGGAATAAATCAAAAGAAGAACAATATGGCAAATTGAAAGGTATTCCAACTTACTTTAGTTAACGAATAAATTCATGAAATATTTCGCAAATTGTATCCTTATCCATAGTTTTTATATAGGCATCAAAGTCATCCCATATTTCATGTATTTTACCAAATTGCACTAAATATTTAGTACAACTAATCTTCAAGTTTGGCAATCGATACAAATATGCTGTTTCCAACTTCACAAGTATATTTTTTATGTTGATATCTTCTTGAAGACACTTTTCACACTCTTTTTTCAAGTCATTAACACCATATTTCTCAGCAGCAGCCAATAAGTCCAAACTATAAATCTCAAGTTCTTCAGCTTTGATGTTGTCATATAGATAATTTATAAATGCTTGACAAACTTCAATTGACATGTCTGAGATGTTTATAACACATGTATTATTCTCCTTAAAATCATGTGTAAACATACTATCAAAAACCGGTGACCGAGTCGCAAGAACAGCTCGATGAACTCTTATGCTTTTCTCAGATGAAATCAGATTGATTGTAGTGTCTGTGTGAATGCTTTCTTTTAACATTCGATCAAGGGTTGTCGTTGTTGATCTTTTCCTCTTATTCTTTATTCAAAAGTTTTAAACAAATATATAATTAAGAACTTGGAAGTAATTAATAGTAACATTTATAAAAGTGCATCACAAGAACTTCATGAGTGATTATATCAATACTAAGATGTTTAAACGAATGGATCTTATGCAAGTTCTTCTGAGGTTTTAAATTGCGGTCCGCATCCGCAATTGCAGTGATAGTATTTAAATTAGTGTTTATGCAATAAACTAAAACTCTCTAATAGTGGATAAATAGTATAGTGACACAATAGTGTCATTTTATATAGTTTATGAAATTTCAAAATCCGCATTGCGCGTTGCAGCAATTGCAATACCCATATTTGCAACAACCGCAACTGTTACTGCATCTGCGACCTCGCAGCAATTTAAACCTTGGGTTCATCATATAATATTGTTAGGTTAAACACCTTCTATCTCAAAATTATATTCTCTTTGTCCCAAAAAATAAGTGACATAGTTGTTTACTTCAGATATGTCAATGCACGACATTGACAATTTACATTTTTAGTTATATGTTATTAAAAAAAATAAATTATGATCATAGTATTCAAAATGTATCACTTATTTTTGGAACGAAAAGTGTAGTATTATTTATTTGAAAGAATAAATACAATAGAGGTAACTAAATTAAGAGCAGAAATATGTGCACATACATTATTTGGAAACGAAGTCTTGAGATCTAGGAACTCCACTTCAACACAGGATGCTCTAATAAGCGACGAAAAATAAAACAAAGTAAAAAAATGAGCTTCGCCATCAATGAGCATGTCTTTCTCTTCTGCATCAAGGTGGAAATGATAAATGGTAGTCAACCAAATGAGAAATCCTCTATACATTACTTTGATTATATCAAAATTTGAATTATTACTTTGACATTTCAGCAAAAAAAATTTTAAATATTTTTTTGCAATGTTGACGAATTTTGTTTTACCTCCCTTCCCTCTGTGACATTTTTTGGTGATGTGGTAGGGAAAAAGTCACTGCCATGTCAACAAAAAGTCAACAGAAGAGGGTAAAATAAAATTCGTCAACATTGTAAATAGTAATTAAAATAAAATAAAAATTGCAGGGGCAGAACAAAACTCGCATACTTTGCACGGATAAAGACATATTTATCATATAATTTTTGGGTTATATGTCTTTTTTTATTTCTACAAAATGGTGACCTTTTAATTTTATTAGTTCTTAATTAATCTTTATTATATTTTCAATCTTTAGAAAATTATCATGCACTGAATTTTGGTTTCTACAATTAAATCAATGTGTATTTTTTTAAAAAAAATTTGCATGTATGAATATTATAAAAGTTCCTCTGCAAAAAACGAGCATAAAATTAAATAACTAGGTATACTTTTTGTTACTTATTTTTTATCTTTCGCTGCTTAAATAATTCATATTTAATTCATCTAATATTAAAATGTTTTCAATTTTAGTAAATGAATTTTATATGATATGTTAAACAGGCCAATAAAATATCTTCAAAAAATATATGAGTTTAATGATAATTAAATAAATTTAATTTCGTATGACTAAAGTCTAAACCTATGATGAGCAAGAAAAGTTCTATAAGGGTTAAAATATAAAATTAATTAAGGACTAAATTTAGAAGGAGAAAAAAAATATTTAACATTTGTTTCTTCTTTTAACAAAATCAATTTTTCTTTTTTATAATAAAAGAAAAACATAACGCAAACTAAATACGACTATAAGAGAAATAGTCTCCCAATATGAAGTACAGAATCTGATACGGACACCGCGACATGACACGGACACTCCGACACCGATAATATAGGACATTGACACCGCTATATATATGATAAAATTTTATTTTAATTATCGATTTATTATTAAAAAAGTTAAAAAATATTCTAATTAAAATTAATATTTTTAATTTTTCATTGATAACATTGTTTCACTACATATTTAATTTTTTAAGAGTGTTAAAGCAAAGAAAAAAATATATTTTGGCGAAACTTGTTAGACTATTTCAACATGTGTCGTATGAATGTCATGCAAGTGTCGAACACCGACACATGTCGAACACCGCGATATGCTACCTTCTAAAAGTGTCCGTGCTTTATAGATCTCCCATTAAAACTAAAGAGAAATAGTCTCCCATTAAAAATCAGCTGATTAATTAAACCTAAGAAAGATAGAAAACTAGGGAGAGAATTGGTAAGGTTTACCTGATTCTGCGAGGACTTTTCCATGTTTTCCAACACATTCAAGAACACGAATTTTGAAAGATGCAACGGGATAGTTAGAATCTTCGCACATTGCTGGATATAATAATTTGATGGTAGTTGCAATATCCTCCCTCGAGAATGATATGTGCCTTAGTTTTATAGGAGTAAAAATGAAAGAAAGAAAAAAACTTAGTAATATATATCTTTCCGCATATTCAAACAAAACAATTGCATGCATTATAATGATTAATAGATGCCTAACATATTGTGTGATTAGAGATCATTTACATTTGAATTAATAAAAGGGAACAATATGTTTGAAGAGACTTGTGGGGTGGTTTCGAGAGAAGCTTTCTTTAGAAAATTTTATTGTGCACTTTGATTGTGCTTATTACTAAGGGTAACAATCCAAAGACTCCAAAGGATTATAGACCAATTAGTTTGTGCAATAGTCAAGAAATCATCACTAATAAGGTTATAACCAATAGGATTAGGTTTTTTTTTTTGTTGACAAATTAGTGTTATTGATCCAGAACAAAGTGTCTTCATTCAAGGAAGACTAATTAATAATTGACAATATGCTCTCGTTGCTATATATGGAATGTTTCCATTGGATGAAGAAGAAGATGAAGCGTAACAAGAGGGTGATGATGCTCAAATTTGTGGAAAAGTTCTTAAGCTCCACGGGTTATCCTCCTAGCATGGTGGCACTAATCATGAGATGTGTCTCAACTGTGGCATACCAAGTTTTTATCGATGGTTGTCCATGTGAATTGATAGCTCAGTTGGTAGGGACGATTATATAATATATATAGGGGTTGGAGTTCGAACCCTAAACATCTCATTTATTCACTTTAATAGTGGAATTCTAGTCATTAGACTTCTGGACAAAGAGTAATTGCTAGATCAGCATCCCAAATCAGTCAAGATTGGCTATCAAAACAACAATTAGTTAAGGTATTCAAAGTATTGCATTTGCTTGTGATGCCTTTGCGGTGGTTAATTGTGTTAACAAAAAGCGTTTAGTGGTATCCATTGAACTTGTTATTCAAGATTGTAAGAATTTATTGGAAATTATCCTATTTGTAATGGTTAATCATGTTACTAGAAAGCTTAATGGAAAAAAGTTTGTGATCTCGTCTATTTGGCTAAGTTTGCCCCTTCTAATCTAGTTTTTGTTCATGTTATTCTCTTAGTGAAATCATGAGAGAACTCTAGTCCTAATATAGATTAATTAGTCACAAATATAACAAGAAAATAAAAGTAACCAACTTGTCTTTTCGAAATAATTTTTTTATCATATTCGTTAACAAAACCCTAACAAAAAATTGATCATAAATTTATTGAAAATATCATAAATTGTTGCTTTAATCCACCAAACAAAACTAATTGGAATATATAGAAGAAAAAGTACTTTTAACAATAGATAAACCATTTTTTAAATTTATTAGTGTTAGCATATTAAAAAAGATTACATAGTAATGTCGTTGTTGTAGGTGAAGAATTAAGAAAGAAGAAGAAGAAGAAAAATTACTTACCAATTCCACTTTCCTATCTTGAAAGGTTCGGATATGATCGTAATATCCTTGTTGCATTTGAATCTGGTGGTTCTCCATTGAGCAAGATAACCAACGGTGTCCACTTTGAATGTCATCTTATTCCTATATGCAACAAAATTCTCTTTGACCTTATGAAAACCTTTTTGGTGTTTAATCTTTCTTGTAACAAAGATCCCTTGATCCACGTAACATAATAATGATAATATTGTTTTTATTCCTTTTTATACTCAATATGGACCCACGTGCTCCGAATCTTCGGATTCTTAAATTTTAATGCGTTAAAAAAATTATTTTGCCACAACAAGGTTCCAACCATCTTTATAATAGCATTTTCAATGGTGATACCGCTTTGAGTATCACATATCATTAAAAAATGGTTTTTACAATGTCATATAGTATATATGCAACTCATACGTGTTTTGCTCCAATGGTGATATCACTCTAGGTATCATACATTATTAACAAGTTATTAATTCTATTTAATTCGATTATACAAAAAAAAAATATAACATTAAATTGATGATACGATACCTTGAATAAGATATCGGTATCATCAATTTTGATATTCTCTATGCCACGTCATGGAACTCCAATGATAAAAAGAAATAAATAAGATACGGATCATTACTCTATGATACTCTTATTGGAGATGCTCTAAGGTGTTCAGATTTTAATATTTTAGAATTCAATCGTGTAAATTATATAATTTACATGTTTGAAATCTAAAATTTGATGCATAAAAATTCTTAAATTTTATTTTGCTACAAGAATATTTGAGCCACTTTGCAAGTTATTTACTTGATTTTTTTTTATTAATGGCTTTAAATTGATTGATCTCTGCAATTGTTGTCACAATATATATAGATCAAGGTTCATTATTGCAATTGTAGTTCATCCTAAAATGTGAAGCGAAAGAATAGTTTTAATGAAAGAATAAATAAATTGATTTGATTGAAGTGGTTCTTAAACTCCCTCAAAATAAATTATTTTAGAGAATCTGAATTGAAATAATAATGGAGACAAATCAGACTTTATTACTTCACGAATGAATTCTGAAATTCTAAAATTCCAACTTTCTTCTCCTCATAACAAGAAAGTTGATACAATTAAGTAGAATGGAATGCTTTTTTAAAAATGAAACGGATTTGAAAGTAAAGAATCTTTTTCCATTTTTATTCTTTGAAATTTACTATTGAGGCCCTCCTACTTGCTTTTAAGCCCTCCTAAAATTCCAAAATATCCCTGAGGATGTGATCAAATAATTTGCCGTCTACGCAACGAATACAGAAAAATTCGTTGATTACATAACGAAGGCGCGTGACTGAACAAATAAACTTGAGTTTCGTTGTCAACTTACCGAAACAAGCCTCTTTGTCAGTTAGGTGACGAAACGCAAGTGTTCGTTGTTTATCTCACGAACGCGCGTAGTTTCGTTGGATAGACAACGAAAACGTATCATATCAGAAACGAATCAAACGATTCGAAGAACACTACAGTAAAACGTTAGAACGATTATGAAAGGTTTTGTGGGCGATTTTGTTATCGATTTCGATCTACGAAGCGTGGAACAAGGGGATTTCGATCAAAGGAAGCGTGGAACTAGGGTTTGGGACGTTGTGAATATCTTGGTGAATCCAAATTTTTAGAGTAAGTTTTTAGATAATTTTAGTGTTTTATTTGAATTATTGGTTTTAATTTACTGATTATATGTTGTTCCCACTCGTTTTTGTTGATTGAATTTGTTTTACAAACTATATTGCATGCTATAAACAGATTTGGGGAATTTGATTTGATTAAAATTATGTGTGGGATTAGGGATTTTGATTTAGATTTTGTTATGACTGTATATGATTTATGACTGTATATGCATTGGATTATAACCTATAATATTGGAATTGTCGATTGTAATTATCTTGCAGGAATTACCGATGAAGTTGGTCGTGACCCATTGCAGCGTGTTCGTTTTGCAGACAACGTAACCTGGTTTCGTTACCTGCATGACGAAAATGTCTGCATATTCCTGAGGGGGTGCGTTTGGTCACCATTATCATTAATCTTCGTCAATTTGTCAACGAATCAATGTTTTGCTCGTTGTCTATGTTACGAATTTTTTGATCAGGGACATTTTTGTCAGTTTGTGGGGCCTGTGAGCAAATATGGGGGACATCAATAGCAATTTTCTTATCCTTTAGATAACCTAACTTTATCTGGACCTTTTTTTTTTTTGAACAATTCAAATATCTGGACCTATATTGCAGCCCAAACTTTATGTTCAGCCCAATGAATCATTTTATTTTTATTTTGTGAAACATCTTATTATTTTCAAGAAAAATGTATTTATTCGTTCAAAGATGATTTCTCATCCCACCCCCCGTCATTCTTTTTCACCCCCCAGAAATCCAACTTTATCCTTGATTTTACCTCCAAAAAGTTCGGTACACGCGTACTGAACTTTTTCGATATTGAAAAATAGGTGTTTTACATCGTTAAAAAGTTCAGTACGCGTGTACTGAACTTTTTTTCAAGGGTTAAAAATGAAAACCCAGGGGGTGAAAAAGAAAGCTGGGGGGTGGGGAAAGAAATCTTCTCGTTCAAAAGACAAATGTACATAGTAAAATCCTAATAACCATAGTCATATGCCTCTTGGGTGAAAATAAGAAGAAAAATCAAATATTTTATCCTTCAAATGGAAGAAGACTTTCCTTATGAATTATTATTATCTTACTTCGAGCTCTTCAATCGTTTGAGTATTTAAATCAAACAAAACTAGTCTACCGTCTTTTTTTACGAACAAGATATCGTTATTCTTTTCTGCTTCGATAGGATGATCAAAGCAAGATAAAAGCCTTATAATAAAGATTTTAGTCCATAATTCATTTGTACTTAGTTAACCTAAAATTGAAATGCTAAGAAAACATTTTAAAGGTATGAGTGTTGTAAGAAAATTCCATTGCTTCGGTGAAATGATAACAGATAGTGTCATTATGTGTTGCACTTTACAGAGACAACAAAAAAATTCATCCATGTACACTTGTTCAAGACCAACTGACATATTGTCTATATTCACTTCAAGTTTTCTTCAAGAATGATTTCTTGGACTATATATCACCTACATATAGAGGTTGTAAATTGTATCTTCTCTTGTTTATCCAGAATGTCAAAAATAATAACTTGTCCGTAACACATTAATTTATAGTGACATAGGCCCTGTTTGGATTAGCTTATTTTTGAGCTTATCCAAACAGCTTATGCAATTTTTATATATTATTATAAATTTTTTAAGGTAGCTTATGATAAAATAGCTTATAAAAATATAATTTTCATTAGTTTGAACTTATAAAATAATATAAAACCTAATTTATATTGCATAAGCTGTTTGGATAAGCTCAAAAATAAGCTAATCAAAACAGGGCCATAGTCATAATTCAAATCCATGATGCTTATCCATAAAAATTGTTCCATCAAAAAATCAAAAGTATACATCAATTTTCATATGAAAAATCAAAAGTATACATAAATTTTCACATGCATTAGTTAGAAATCTTGAATCAAATAGTTAAAGCATTCACAATGAAGAAATTCAATTTTGAGTATTTAAGTGGGTCCTACGTATATATATTATTTATATATAATTTTTTAATAACAGTATTTAATAAGCATTTATTTTCTCCAACACAGCACCTCTTATAGAGTTTTAAATTGATCCAACTAATAACTCTACATCTCAGTAATAACTCTACATTATTACAAATGTGTTCCATATAAACAAGGGTGATGCTAAACAGTGCACCTGATGCACTTGTTAAGCATGCTAAAAATGGAAATAAAAGATTAAAGTAATAGAAATAATGGAACTTTTTATACTTTCAAAGCATTGAATGCACAATTTTCAAGAAAAAAATTCCATAAAAACTTGTTTAAATGGTACACCGAGTGCATTGTTTAGCATTTTCCTATAAACAAATATGTATCAATGTTTAAATAAGAATCAATACGATATTCAAATTTATTTTGCTCAAATGGTAGTATCTAATACCTAATAAGTACTTGCATTAAAAAAAAATGTCACTTCTTATTAAAATATGTATTACCATTAGAAATAGTTGATCTAAGTTGGAATCTTAGCCGCCACGTCAGTACCACGTAGTTTGGTCTTTGTGAATACTATATATATCTAACGTCATAGTTCTCGTTAATCATCCAAAGACAAAGACAATGAATGAAGCTCCAAATGTCAAATTGCTCTCAAAATATCAATTCATGGACTACACACCAATTGGTCACGTGTGCTTAGATTCATTGGATGTACTTGTCTCTTACCATACCAACCCATTTTTTAAGCCTCTTTCACGATTAATACAGAGATATTTTTATGTGTTATGTTAAATAGTGTCTTAGGTATTTATTAAATATATTAAAAATTAGAAAATTAAATATATATTTTTTAGCAAAATAATTTTAGATAAAATTAATGTTAGAAATATGATTTTTATACTTTGAAGATATTAAATGTATAAATTATAAAATAAATTTTTTTATTAATATAATTAACTAATGTCATCAGAACACCTCATATAAAACGAAATAGTTATATTAGGATAAAATTAAGGGCATATGTTAATGATATCAAAAATAATAAATTTTTAAAGTAAAAGCTTATATTTAAATATAAAATTTTAATGAATTGAATGTACAATTTATAAGATAAAATTTATTGTGTCAAAAAAAAAAAAGATAAAATTTATTTATTTGATTAATTAATATTTGTCACAATTAATGACAGTCTTTTTGAGCGAGCCTAATGACTTGGTTACAATTTACGATTTTAAACAATAACCTTTTATGTTCAAATAGTACATTAATTTAATAACAAAAAGAATTTCTTATAACAAAAAAACACATAAGCAAAAACACCTTATTAATGATGTAATAAGGGGATCAAAATAGTTCAAAAATATAATGTACTAACACCGCTAGGTTTTGTCAAAAAAAAAAAACACCGCTAGGTTATTTTCGCATAAAAAGTGTTTCTTAATTTACCTGAATGGTCAAGTAAAGTATAGTCTGACTGTTCTTCTTTAGAATTTTGATCTTATATAAAGGAACCCATAGGCTATAGGAGCATTCATTCCATTATCTCCAAGTTTATACCTAACCAATTTGGGTACAAATTTATCTTGATATCATCTCCTGACATTTATAGTCTCAGTTTTTTGAAGAAAAAAAAAGTTACAAAATTCAAAGCACTATTTGAAGATGATGATTAAACAAAAAACTAAATACAAATTATTAATGAAGTCATTAATAATTGATTAAAAAATGAATAAAGAAGCAACTTTTAAAAAAAGGAAAGCTTACACTATATGACAAACAAATAAAGAAAATCATATTAAGAAGATATCTTTGTTGTAAGAGAAAATCATATTAAGGAGAAAAAGTCCTAGTTGTCTAGTAGTGTGAGATAAGGGAAATCTTGTTAAGAATTTGTTTCATTCAAGAACAAACTCGGCTTCTTCCGAAAACTTGTTGTCTCTGGTGGGCTTAGTGAACCGTACTTGGTGTATTGTTATGGGTGGTTTTGGGGTGTGTTTTGGTGTAGTTGGTGTTTGGTTAAAGTGTTTAATCACTTTACCTTTTATTGTATGTTCAAGCAATTCCTTATACTTCTTGTTTAGGAATTGCTCATTAATAAAATTTGCCGTTTCAAAAAAAAACATACACCAATTATATATGCGTTGGGTCCAACAAATGGGAGAGTGACTCCAAGATTCTTATTGATGCTATTTGTTCTAGTAACGTGGGTATATCTGAATTTAACATTATTGTAACTCATATTAGGAATATCTTAAATACTCATTACAACTTTAACGTAAAATTTGTTAGACAATAAGCGAATGTGGTCGTTCGTATACTCTTGCTAAGATGACCAATTCTAGTACTAGTCATGTCATTTATGATTATGTCCCTCTTTATATTCAACATTATTTAATTAATGATACGAGTTGAGTTTGTTTTGATAAAAAAATAATTTTATATTTTACTTGATCTATCATCTTTGCATTATATATTATATCTGTTCCCATCATCTTGCTTTAATATCACTTTTGCCCACCCTTTTTAACCATATAATAATAAAATGATTTGGCTTCCAAAAGTGAAAATAGACAGGACCATATCCAATGTATAATTTCTGTATAACCATAACCAATGTATAAGCCACATGTGTCAAGTTGGTTCCATCTAAAATAATACGTATTAATATAAAGTTTGATGGCATACTTGTATTTTTGTTATGGGCAGGAGACAACAATCAATCATTTATAGATTAAAAATTCATAAATTCTTCATGGATGGATTGTAAAGTGGCACCACTTGTGCCGTAAACATTATGGTGTTAGTAATAAATAATTCACTATTTTCTGTTGAAAAAAACAAAGAGAAAAATTCCTAACATTTTGGGCACCATATTACAGTATATCCCAATCTGGCTGACACAGCATTACGTGTTACTACAAATATATATATTTATTATTATGATCTTCCCCCTAAAATCACCAATCTTTTCCAAAATTTTTTAAAATTTATTAAAGTTTTTTTACCAATAAATTTATTAAATTATGACTTTACTTTGTTTATTTTTAATTTTTTTTTTATAGTTTTTTCCCAACTTTTTAGTACAAAATAGCAATCAAAGTATATTAGTTTTATTAAAATTTGTTTAATTGGATATGTTAATCTCTTTTTCTTTTGAGAGCATTGGATATGTTAATCTTAAATACATAAAAATATACATTTAATAATATATTCTTAAAGGACTTTTTTTCATTTATAATTTATTTTACTTTTGCAAATTTGAATTTTCTTTTATTAATTTGATTTGTTTTTTGTTCTATTTCAATAGTAATATTTTCATAATGACCTATCTAATTGAGTTGAGTATGGCAATGGATTAATGACTTGATTTTAATTACTTTAATCATCAATCATTTAAACAATCATTCAATCATAGATCTTGTTTATATTTTTATTTTATTTTTTATCTTAGACGAAATAACAAATATAACTGAAATTCCTACATACTGATACAAGTATACAACTGTGAAATCTTAATTTTAAATATGAGTGAAAGTTTTCAGCTTAACAATTTTAATATTTACGGTTGAACTAATATTTAAAACATAAATCATGTTCTATACCGAATCTTATATAAATAATTCTAGATGTAATATTGATAAAAAAAATTATTAATTGTCAATACAAGTTACCATACAAAGATGAGATTAGATATTTTTCAAATGTAAAAGAAAAAATGATTACATATTTAAAATCCTTAACCACAAAAATATATGATGATGATAATGATAATAATAAAAAAACCATGCACTTGTACATTTCAAGATCATTATAAATACCATTCCCTTACTTCATCAAACCTCACACCTTCATTGATTCTTTCTCATTTGCATTTGGAACAAAGAGCATTGCTAAAGGGTTCATTCCCTTTGTTTGTTCTGTGATTCCTTTGCAACTGTTGAAATCTTTTCAAGGGTTGTTTTCATTTTCAACAAAAAGATGACTGTTGGGGCAGGAATCACTGTTGCTGATGGAAACTTAATGGTTTTAGGGAAGAAAGTTTTGAGTAATGTTCATGATAATGTTCTTGTTACTCCTCCTTCTGGTGGTTCATTGCTCAATGGTGCATTCATTGGTGTTTCATCTGATCAAAAGGGTAGCCGCAGAGTTTTTCCTATTGGCAAGCTTGAGTATGTTCTTGTCTCTCTTTGCAAAATTTCTGTTTTTTAATTTTTAGATTTTTTTTTTCATTTTTGTTTTTTAAATTCAAAATTGTTGTGAAAAAAATCTATGTTTTGGATGTTTGTTTCATTGTGTTTATTTTTTTGTCATTGTGATTGCTATGTTTTTGTTTTATGTTGTCACAGTGACAAAATGTATGTAGTTGTTTGATTATTTTGATGTTGTTGTGTTGAGACTTTGTGTAGTTTAAGTATTAGGGTGACCCCTTTTGGTTTTTGATGTTTATTATGTTTGCCAGTGTTAATATTTAAGGTGTGATTCAAAGTTTTGATTTTTATTGGTGTTTATGATGTTTCAGGGGTTTAAGGTTTATGAGTCTTTTCCGGTTCAAGATGTGGTGGATGACACAGAGAATGGGTACTTGTGGACAAGAAATTCCCATTGAGACACAATTTTTGCTGATTGAAGCACACAATGGTTGTGATATTGATGGAGGAGAAGACGACCAAGATGGTTCTACCTACGCGGTTTTGTTGCCACTTTTGGAAGGAGATTTTAGGGCAGTTCTTCAAGGGAATGATCAAAATGAAATTGAGATTTGTGTCGAAAGTGGTATGTACTCTTCATAACAACACAACTTAATATCAATAATTTGTTAATGTAATTTGGATATTCTTTGCACCAAACTGCAGAGACTAATTCATCGAGTCAGGTAGACCACAATGCGGAGACTAATGTTTGTTATGTATGTATGGTGATTGCAGGATGTCCTGATGTGGAGGAATTTGATGGGACTCATTTGGTATTTATTGGGGCTGGATCAGATCCTTATGAAGTTATAACAAATGCTGTCAAGTGAGTTTCAAAATACAAGGCTTTTACCTTTTCTGTTAACAATTTATATATTTGAGTCTTTGCTTGGTTTTATTCACTTTAGTACTATTTAGTTGTTAAAATTTTGGTTTTTGAGGTCTTTTGATTACTAGGATCAAGCTTCAAGTTTTAATCTTCTTAAGTGATCTGAATTAGAACATGTTCCATTAGCCCAATTTTAGGACTTAACTAAGTAACTAGCTTAAAATTGTTATAACAGGCGCAACAATCCCGATTCAAAAGAATAAAGATACGAAAAATGCAGACAATAAAACACGTTGTTTGATAACAAAATTTGACCAATTGTATCTACGTCTCTGACTGCCACTCCTTTGTATCACGATTTCAAGTTTAAGGTTTATAAAGTACAACTTGTATTTAAATACTATGATCCAGTTTACAAGATTACCCCTGAACTGTTGCTCGAGTCACCTGTCCACTTATTACTGTTATCAGTAACTATGCGTCACATCCAACAAAAACAAAATTAGCTACAAGTCGAGTAATATGCGTTTTAAGCTTAACCAAAACTATTTGGATGATTGTTGAGTTTCTTATAAATGTGTGATTAACAAGAGTCATTGTTTTATTTTTATTCAGGACTGTTGAGAAACACTTGAAGACATTCTGTCATCGCGAGCGAAAGAAGGTTAATATCTTTTTTCCCTCTTTAAAGAAAAAATTTCATGGCCTAGTTAAATCTTAATATTCATTACCTACTTGTATTATTCAGATGCCAGATATGCTTAACTGGTTTGGTTGGTGTACATGGGATGCTTTCTATACCAATGTCACATCGGAGAATGTGAAGCAAGGACTACAAAGGTGTTATTTCTTTACACTGAAAATGGTCTAAGTTACAAGATTCTTGCATTACATTGTTGTCGACGTTAATCTGTGAGATTTAACTTTTTTGTTTATAGTTTTGAGGAAGGTGGAATTCCTGCTAAGTTTGTTATAATTGACGACGGATGGCAATCTGTTAGCATGGACCCCAATGGTATCGAATGGAAAGCTGACTGTGCAGCAAAGTAAGTGTCATTGTCAAAAATAGATTGTAGTTCGATAAATTTTCACAATTTTGAATAACCAAAATTAATTTTGTTGATTTCTTCTTTAACAGCTTTGCGAATCGCTTAACTCATATCAAAGAAAATCACAAGTTCCAGAAAGACGGCAAAGAAGGTCACCGGATAGAGGACCCTGCCATGGGACTTCATCATATTACTAATGAAATAAAAAAAGAACATGCCATAAAGTATGCAATTTTTCATTTTTCTTCAAACTTCTCCACATATTCAGTTCAACAACTCATGATCTTTGCAAAAATTTCGCTGTTTTTGTTTATAGGCATGTGTACGTGTGGCATGCGATAACAGGATATTGGGGAGGTGTTAAACCAGATACTAGTGGCATGGAACATTATGAGTCAAAAATGACATTCCCTATCTCATCTCCTGGAGTCAAGTCCAATCAACCAGATGAAGCTTTGGATACCATTGCCATTAATGGACTTGGCCTTGTGAATCCCGAGAAAGTTTATCACTTTTATGATGAACTTCACTCGTATCTAGCATCTGCTGGTATCGATGGTGTCAAAGTTGATGTTCAGAACATCCTTGAAACTCTTGGAGCAGGACATGGTGGGAGAGTGAAACTTGCAAAGAAATATCATCAGGCCTTGGAAGCATCAATCTCGAGGAACTTTCCTGATAATGGAATCATTTGTTGCATGAGTCACAACACAGACGGATTGTATAGGTAGGATTGCTTGCAAAAACTCAAGCGAATGCATTTTTATGAAAATTCTTCTATATTTACTATGACATTAATAATGACTTTTTTTTAATAAATTTCCATGGTGCAGTGCAAAGCGTTCGGCTGTTATTAGAGCATCGGATGATTTCTGGCCGAGAGACCCTGCATCACACACGATTCACATTGCGTCAGTTGCATACAATACTATTTTCCTTGGTGAATTTATGCAGCCAGATTGGGACATGTTTCATGTAAGTTGTTAAAAAATAGATCCTTCTTTGAAGTTTCTTTCCTTAAAATAACTACGTGCTAGCTTCTTCATGACCTAATTAATTAGCTTTGAGGTTTTTTATGCATTTTAGAGTCTACATCCAATGGCTGAATATCATGCTGCTGCAAGAGCTGTTGGAGGATGTCCTATTTATGTCAGGTGACGATTTCTTACGATAACTTCGCCTTTTTCAAATGTTGTGTAAATACTTTTTACACTGTTAATCAATCATAAACATCAGAAAACTTTTTTACTTTAACCACAACTACTTCTAGTTTTAAAGTCATACATATGAATAGTTGTGATTTGTCGATAGTATATCAAAATTTAACTCATTAGATAAACAATATCTTACCTTCTGAATTTGTAACATTGTGCAGTGACAAGCCTGGTCACCATGATTTTAATCTTTTGAAGAAGCTTGTACTTCCCGATGGTTCTATATTACGAGCTAAACTTCCAGGAAGACCAACCAAAGATTGCTTATTTGCCGATCCTGCTCGAGATGGAAAGAGGTAAGGAATCCACAATTCTTCCTGCTACCTAATTATACTTGACCAATTGATATATTAGCTTGTTCTTTACTCTTGGATTTGGTTACTGCAGTCTTCTAAAGATATGGAACATGAATGACTATTCTGGCATTGTTGGTGTGTTCAATTGCCAAGGAGCTGGATGGTGCAAAGTTGGAAAGAAGAATCTTATCCATGACGAGAATCCAGGCACAGTCACCGGCATCATTAGGGCTAAAGATATCGACTATTTATCCACAGTTGCAGATGATAAATGGACAGGAGACGTTGTCATATTTTCCCATCTTTCTGGTATGTTTTAAGGCTTCACATTACACTTCTACAAGATTATTACAGAAGTTAGCAAAATTATTGTTTGTATAATGGTATCTTTCTCTGTAATGTTATTTTTGCAGGTGAAGTAGTGTACCTTCCAAAGGATGTTTCTATTCCGATTACCATGAAATCGCGAGAATATGAAGTTTTTACGGTAGTCCCTATGAAGGTATTACCAAATGGTGTGAAATTTGCTCCTATTGGTTTAATCAAGATGTTCAATTCAGGAGGATCTGTCAAAGAGTTCAGTTATGGATCTAATGGAAGTGCAAATGTTTCCATGAAAGTGCGCGGGTGTGGCTTATTCGGTGCTTATTCATCAACTCGGCCGAAGTTGATCACCGTTGATTCAGAAAAGGTGGATTTCAGTTATGAGGAAGAATCTGGATTGGTGACTATTGATTTGAGAGTACCAGAGGAAGAGTTGTACCAATGGAATGTTTCTATTGATTTATAAGTCAAATACTTTTAGGTTGGTCGTGGCAATTTTTACGAGTCTATCTAATATCTATGTAGACGGGAAATGTTTGTAGCGCCTATTTCTTGTAATGTATAACTAGAAACAACATGAATGAACATCACAAATGTTTCTATTAATTCTTCAGTGTATTAATAAAAAGCTATTTGTTATGAATTTTGGTATAATGGAATAGGTTAGTTAGTGAAATTATAATAGTGAAGTCCAATAATCTATAACATATGTCATTGAATTTGAATATGTTTTCTTTTATTATTTTTGAACAGTACTAATGTGAATTATGAGAAAAGAGAGCTATTTGTTTCAATCATTGGGTAAAATTAAAGCATTAGACTAACAAACTTCAATTAAAAAAGAACAAAATTAAAGCATGTGATGTCTTCGCGCCTCTATCAACATACATGTGTGTACGGCGATGCTTGCCTTCGTCCTGATTTTTTTCATATTATCATTTTATCAGACCCGTCTTTCTCCACCTTCATTTCAATCGCTCTGTCATTTTCCTCTATCAACATGCATGTATGTATAGCATTTCTCCGGCCTTTCTAGCACATGAAGAATACAGGTTACTTGCATTTTTTCTGGCCTCATAAACATCATAAAGAGATATAGTGAAGTTATATCTCTTTATGATGTTACCTTATTCAGCATTTTGCGTCTGATCCTGATTAATGAATTCTAGAGCATCATTCTCAGATACAACATTAACATGGCTAACCCTGTTTTTATGTGTTACTCCATATATCTTGTCGGCAACATTAACTAGCTCTGGACGGAATGTTGTAGTGATAAATTGAGTGTTTTCTTTGTCTGCCATGCACCGGATCAGATCTATGAAAGTCAAAGATAAAATGCAAGAATAAATTTAGATATCACTTGTCCATATAACAATAATCAATTAACAAAATAGTGGCCGTCGATAACCAATCATATGAAAAGACGAGATTGAGACTAAAAATAAAAATGCTGGAAAAAAACGAATAATTTGGTTTTATATATTCCAGTGGTCGAAGAACTGTATGAAGCAGCATGCAAGAACAACATTGGACATGACAAGATAGTATCCACAATGATAAAATGGATACCTCCAACAGCAGTTCTGTACTGTGAATCCAATGCTGCATCAATCTCATCAAATAGATAAAAGGGAGCCGGATCACATTTCTGTATGGCAAATATAAGTGCAAGTGCAACAACGGTTTTTTGACCCCCCGACAACTGCTTCATGGACTGTGTCTCCCCTTGTTTAGTAAAAGATACCTGCGCGGTATAAACATGTTTACGAATATCAGGTATAGGAATGTAAACCTTCGAATTTGTGGAGCAATGTCGGGGCATCTGAAGAAGTTCACATTCCCAACCAAAATGTGGCAGAGATAACACACATGTGTTCTATGTTGTTATGCACAATACTTACCCTTTTGCGAATCAAACATACCTTATATCTCTAGACATGAATATTAATATTCTACACACGATGCCGTTTTTTGACTCTTAACATTCGAAAAGAAAAACACCATACATTATGGTACAAACATTACATAAAAATAAAGAAGCAAAGATTGAATACACTTGCCTCCACTTTGACTCCAATGTACCTCTCTACTCTCCCCTTTGGATTTGCATCCTGAGGACCATCCTCGTCTTGATCGTCGTCATTATCATCGCCATCCTGAGAAAAAGGAAATAAAATATAGAAATACCATTTGCATGAGTTACAGTAACACATTTTGTAAATACATAGAAATAAAGCAATACACAACCACCACATGCAAACAGGAGAAAGAAAACAATTTTACTGGTAACATAAATTTTTTAATGATGTTGTCGAAGAATATTGGAATATTCTTAGTCTTTATTATTTATATAAATTTTTATTTTATATTTATATCACTTCTTAATTTGAGTAGTTGACATTATGTATTGCTTGCTCCTATAAAAGGAGTTCTCTTTCTTGCATGGAGGTGGGTAGATCTAAGAAAGGAATATTGGTTTCTTAACAAAAGTATAGTCTTGATCTCCTTCGGGAAACTGGAATGAGTTGTTGAAGGCCAGATAATATTCCTATGAACTAAAATGCAAAACTTAGGGAAAAAGGAAATATTCCGGTTGATATCGGAAGATACTACAGGTTAGTTCGAAAATTGTTATATTTGGATCATACCCATCTTGAGGTAGTTTACATAATATTGAGATACTTAAAGGCTACCCAAAAATAGTATCTATACTTTGAAGACACACAATGATAAGAATGTGGCTATTTTTACGATTGTAGCCTGGAGGGTTCTGTCAAAGATAGCCAATCTGCTTTAGGTTATTGTACCTATGTGTAGGGAAACTAGGTAAGCTGGAGAAGCAAGAAACAAAAGATTATGCGACGTCCTGTGGATTTATAGTCTTAAAGGAACTAAAGATTATGCAAACTCCCGTTGAAGTTCTAATGTGATAACAAGGCCTCTATAAGTATAGCCCACAATCTAGTCCAGCATAACAAAGCATATTGAAATTGACCGTCACTTTATAAATGAAAATAGACTAGAACTTTGTGGTTATTGTTTATTCTTTCAGCCTTCAAATCAACAAAAAATCGACATTTAACTTAAGAGTTTATCAAGACTGGCTATTGAGCATCTAATAAGAAAGTTGGGCATGATTATGCAATAATATTTTCAACAATTATGCAACATGAAACATAGATTACAAGCTATAAAGCATTATCTTTTCCTATCCAATGCAATCACAAGAATCAATGGGACACGCTAAGACATTATTTAATAACCACAAACCTTCTTCTTCATCATAACCAGACGACCATGGCCCTCGTGTACAAGTTTAGAGAATACTTCAGCGAAATGCTTAGCAACACCTTTGAAAGTGCGTTCTATTGATTCATCCTTCGGTTGATCTAGCATTGATATTAGCTCTCTAATTTTCTGCAAGTATTTAATGGAAAAAGAGTTAAACAATTTATCAATGTTCACACGATACAATCACAAATGCAAAGTCGATTGAATCAGTCCTACACTCAAACCCAAGCTTAAAACCGAAATTCAGATTAATATATTACAGAAGACGAAACATCAGAAAATGGAAACTTGATAAGAAAAATATCACAAAAATAGGTTATTCCACATACAGGCAAGTGTTCAACAAGACCGAATTCATGGACACATAAAGATGCAACAACAATCACAGACATGAAAGATCAATTGTTCGAAAACCTTTAGATGATAAAGTACAAAACCAGCAATACTCGTCAGGCAAATTTGGCCATCAAAGACTTTTGTGCCTTCAGAAAAAATTATAAAGAACTTCGTTAACTGAAATGACAGTATACCTTATCTGCTGTATCAAGTTCAGCTTGTCTTTTCTGAAGTTCTTCTCGCTGTTCTGTAAAATTTATGTACTGATCGAGAGCTTTCTTGTTGACATGACTAAACTGCTTCAACTGATCATTACACGTATGCAGTATTTTTTGCAAATCTTTAATATTCCTCCGCTTGTATCTATCATGCCAATGATAAAAGGGAAAGGTTCAACTAAAAGTAGAATGGAATGTTTACATATATTAATCTCATCATATCCCTCAAAAAAAATAAAATTCTTCACAAGAAATAGTAAGAAAAGTAAAAATGTGCTGCAAAGCAAGCCTTACGTCTCAAAAGCATCTGATGTCAATGGGCCCAGTTCCCTTATATTTTTGGTATATTCTTCTTCCTTAGCCGAATATCTATTTTTTTTATTCAGCAATTGCTCTAATTCTTTAGCTTCTTCCTGAAGTTTTCTATCATACTCGTCCTCCAAAGCCTGCAGCTAAATAGCTTCGTCATTATGAACAAACAACACAAACAATCAATCAATTTAAAAGCGCAATACCTTCAATTTATTCATTTCATCTTTGATCTTTGCAATTTGCCGGATTTGATTATTTATACCATCAAAAACACGTGAGGAAAAAAAAATTGGTCACACAAGGAACACCAATTTGAGCTATAGATAAAAGAGAACATTGCTGAAGATCTCACTTTTAAGATGATTTGATGCATCATCAACCAATATTTTAGCATCACTAAGTTCCTTCCGCTTCAACTCAGCATCAACGAGCATGGAGTCAGCATCAACAGATGATATCACAGCCTCCAGCTCTTGTTTTCTTCTCTTTAGATTAGTGGTTAGATTAGTTTCCAGCTCCGCTTTCCGTGCTTCACTCTACAAAATTTAAAGTTAAAATGGTGACAGTAGTCCTTTGCATATTATGAAACTCAGTATAGTTCACCCAATAACCTCAACGCGATCAGTCTTGCAAGCAACAAACTTCTCCTTAAGGTCTTTGATTTCAGGGTTCAAATCTGACAGAAGTTTCTTCTGGTGTTAAATGATCAATGAGCTCCGTGCCCATCTCATCATTTTTCATAGCAATACTAGCCTTAAGCTGTTCAACCTGATTCTGGACACCAGCGAGCGATTTCTCCTACAAGCAATTTCGGAAAAGATGAAAAGCAA